>OX155682.1:0-1327500 GCA_944547425.1 Eupithecia centaureata
CTCAAGTACCCTAATAGAACAGCAGAAGCACGAGCTTGCCTAAATAAGGCAAAGCTGCAACTAGGTAGTGCAAGAAACTTAAAGACCGAAATAAGAAGTGAGGTTACGCTGGCGATAGAACGGTTGTACCAGCTGGTGAAGGAAGCGGAATTGGTGAAAAGAACCAAGGTTCTCAGCAGAGAGCCGGAAGAGAATGGGGACGAGAAGGAGGTAGAGACAGTGGCCCCGCCTCCCCGTCTCTTTCCCTCACCCGGAAGTAAAAGTGAGACGGAAATGGAGTGGTTGAGAAGGATAGAGGAGCACAGCAAGCTTATGAAGGAGAACACGGAAAGGATGGAGAGCCTGAGGGAGGCAATGGAGAAGCAACAGAGTACCCTGGAGGGTATGACTTACGCAGGTGTCGCAGCTAATCCTATTAGGATGAAACCGCCTAACTGTGAGGCGCTTCATTCCGTAGTGGTCACGTCCAGAGATGAAATGGAAACAGGGGATCAGGTTCTTAGCAGGATAAGAAACGCTATAAATGCGAAAGAGGGGGGAATTCTCGTGGACAAAGTTAGAAAAGCCAAGGACAGGAAAGTCATTGTAGGTTGCAAGACAGTAGAAGAAAGGCAGAAGGTCAAAGATAGGTTAAAATCAGCAGGAGAGCACCTAAACGTAGAGGAAATAAAAAACAAGGACCCTCTTCTACTGCTCAAGGATGTCTTCGAATACAACAGCAACGAAGACGTCCTTAACGCCCTCAAGAACCAAAATGGAGGTGTGTTTAAGAACTTGGAAAAACAAGATGATAGGATGGAGGTTAGGTATAGAAAGAAGACGAGAAACCCCCAAACGTGCCACATCGTAATAAGGGTGTCTCCCAAAATATGGACGAGAGCGATGGACGCAGGAACCGTTCATATTGACTTACAGAGAGTCAGAGTCGTGGATCAGTCACCGCTAGTCCAATGCTCTCTCTGCCTTGGCTATGGACACAGCAGACGCTTCTGCAAACAGACAGTGGAGAAGTGCAGTCACTGTGGGGGACCCCATATGAAGTCGCAATGTGGCTCGACGGTGTAGCCCCAAAGTGCTGCAACTGCGTGCACGCAAAGCTTGAGGCGACTGACCACAGTGCCTTTAGTGAGATGTGCGTAGTGAGACGCAAGTGGGACGCACTGGCCCGGGCTACCATTGCGTACTGCTGAGGGCACCTATCAAGCAACCAAGAACAGCATTCCAACACACAGAACACCCTACCTGGTAGCCCAAGCAAATCTCCAGAGGAAACAACTAGCAACGAACGAACTAATGATAAAAGCCCAAGAAAGGAATATTGCTTTTGCGCTGCTCCAGGAACCCTATGTCGGAGGAGCAAAGGGAATGAAGAGCTACAGAGGGGTGAGAATTTTCCAGAGCACTGAGCAAGGAGAAGGGCATGTCAAGGCAGCAATAGCTGTCTTTGACCACAACGTCGATGTTATACAGTGCCCGAAACTTACCAATAACAACATCACCGTGGTCAAAATCCGAACCAGTGCCTGGGAGATAGCTCTAGTCTCTTTCTACTTTGAGCCTGATGAACCCATAGAGCCGTACCTGGAGCAGCTTAAAGGAATAGAAGAGGAGCTTAAACCTACAAAGCTTTTAATGGGCGGAGACACAAATGCAAAGAGCACCTGGTGGGGTAGTATGAAGGTCGATTCCAGGGGAACAGAAATGGCTGGAGTGTTGGAAGAGATGAGCCTGCAGGTACTCAACGAGGGTGATACCCCTACTTTCGAAACAGTAAGGGGTAACAAGCAATACAAAAGCCACGTAGATGTAACAGCCTGCACGGAAGACATGCTCAACCTGGTAGAAGACTGGAGAATCGAGGATGACCTGGTGAGCTCGGACCACAATGCCATAACCTTTAAAATAAGACTTATAAAGGCAAAAGGAACAAGTACAGAGAGAACAACAAGGATATATAATACGAAAAAAGTTAACTGGAACCAGTTTGTAGAGAACCTGGGCCAATTAAAAACCGAAAACGTAATAAACAAAACAGAAGTTGACAAAATTAAAACAAAAGAAAATTTGGAACAAATAGTAAACAAATATATGACAATAATAAAACAAGCATGCAATAAAACCATACCAAAAAAGAAAACCAAAGAGAAACTTACCTTGCCATGGTGGTCCAAAGAACTTGCCGCGATGAAGAAGGAAGTCAGTACCAGGAAGCGTAGAATCCGATGTGCAGCGCCGATCCGGAGAGCGATGGTTGTCGAGGAGTACCTGCAGGCGAAGGAAAAATATGAGAAAGAAGTCAAGAAGGCCCAGATAGGGAGTTGGAAAGGGTTTTGTGAGAAGCAAGATAAGGAGGGACTCTGGGAGGGAATCTACAGAGTTATCGGTAGAACCACCAAAAGAACTGAGGATCTGCCGTTGACAAAGGAAGGAAAAGTACTCGACCCAAAGGAGTCATGCAGGGTGCTGGCGGAGAGCTTCTTTCCGGAGGACACGGAAGAAGGGGAAAACGCAGAACATAGGCAGACTAGGGAAATGGCTGACCAGATAAACGGTTGGGCCTATGATGAAAAACATGACCCACCGTTTACCAAAGAAGAGCTAAGAGCTGCTATGCTGACCTTCAACCCAAAGAAGGCCCCGGGATCGGATGGGTTCACGGCCGACATCTGCAGTAGAGTGGTGCTCTGTGACCTAGACCTGAACCTCGCGATCATTAACAAGTGCCTAGAGCTGAGTCTATTCCCGGGGAACTGGAAGGAGGCCACAGTGGTGGTACTCAGAAAGCCCGGAAAAGACACCTACACTAACCCAAAGTCATACAGGCCAGTAGGCCTGTTACCAGTTATGGGAAAGCTATTTGAAAAAAGGATCGTGAGAAGACTGAAATGGCATCTTATCCCCAGAATAAGCTCTCGGCAATATGGCTTTATACCCCAAAAAAGTACCGAGGACGCCCTCTATGACCTGATGAACTACATACGTGGAAAACTCGTCGCAAAAAAACTAGTTACGATGATATCATTGGACATAGAGGGAGCTTTCGACAGTGCGTGGTGGCCTGCCATCAGAACGAGGCTTGCGGAGGAAGGGTGCCCGGTCAATCTCAGGAGAGTCGTTGACAGCTACCTGCAAGACAGAAAGGTAAACGTGAGATACGCAGGGGAAGAGCACACAAAAACAACAAATAAAGGCTGCGTACAAGGATCAATTGGAGGACCTATACTTTGGAACTTGCTGTTGGATCCTCTGCTGAAGCAATTAGAAATGCGGGGTGAATACTGCCAGCAGTGGTCTCGAACGTCATAGAGCAAGATCGGTAGAGTTGCCAGCTAAAATCGGTATATTTGTACCCAAAATCGGTATTTGACAAAAAAAATACAGTATTCAATCAAATTCGTTTATTTATTGAGAACAAAAACTTACAGACTAATTTATAACAATCACTTACAGACTCATTCATAACAATAACTTACATACTAATTTATATAATCATTTTTATACCAATATTCTTTGGCCATAGCCGCGGTCATCTTCGAGTTAATTTCAAAATCATAACAATTAGCCGTATTAAAGAGTCGTTTTGCGTGTAACCAGTGATTGATTTAGTAGACAGCCTATTTCGCTGTTTTGTTTTCAAAAGATTAATATGTGAAAATATGCGTTCAACGATAGCGGATGAATGGGGAAGTGATAAAATAGGTATTAAAGATGAAATTAGACAACAAAGGAAACATTTGAGTTTCATCGCCACGCTTTAGTAAACTTACTTCATCCCAAAATAGTTCTACATCATCAGGAAGTGTTTTGATTTGTTCACAATTTCTTAAAATGCGCCACTCTGTATCAATTTCTTGGAAATCGGCGGCGGCGGCGCGGTACAGTGCAGTAACTGTACCCTGGAAAACGACTGGACGACAGAGGGGCGTAACGAGGTGAAAGGGGAAGTAGGTATATAAATGGCGGCATTTGGGACTAGATCAAAGAAGAGTCCCTTCTACTCAGTTATTATTTATTCTTATGTTGTAAGACAACAAGTTGTAGGAACAAGGGTATTCCCCAAAATATATGGAACATTCTGCACTAGGTCCATACTCACTATTGAGGGCTTCCCCGTAACATTAAGTTAAACATAAATGAAAAGGGTTGCCAACTGAAAAGTGTAAAATCGGTAGAGAAATCGGGAGAATTTCCATGTATATCCAGAAATCGTAGAAAATTCGTTATATTTCGGTATTTCGGTAGCACAGAGCCCATATCGGTACAAATACCGAAAAATCGGTAGGTTCGAGAACACTGACTGCCAGGCTTTTGCCGACGACGTTGTGCTGATTTTCGATGGTGATACAGGTCTGGAAGTCCAAAGACGGGCCAATGCCGCTCTTGTCCATGTTCAGGAATGGGGTGTCAAAAACAAACTGAAATTTGCGCCACATAAAACTAAAGCTATGCTCTTAACAAGAAAGTTAAAGTTTGACACACCATTGCTGAGGATGGGGGGGATCGATATTGGCATGTCTTCCGAAATCAAAATCTTGGGCCTCACCATTGACAACAAGCTAACATTTAAACAGCACGTCGGCGAAGTTTGCAGGAAAGCTCTCAATTTATATAAGCAGTTATCCAGAGCGGCCAAAGTCAGCTGGGGTCTACATCCAGAGGTGATTCGGCTGATCTATACGGCAACGGTGGAGCCGGTCATCATGTACGCAGCCAGTGTTTGGGCACAGGTGACAAACAAACTAGGGGTACAGAAACAACTAAATGCTGTGCAGAGGGGTTTCGCCCAGAAGCTGATAAAGGCATACCGCACAGTATCTCTCAACTCGGCGCTTATTCTGGCTGGGATACTGCCTCTCGATCTAAGGATTCGAGAAGCAGCCGCCCTGTATGAATCCAAAAGAGGGATATCTCGACCGGAGCTCGCGCTGGGGGACAGAAAGGTGGAAAAAGTTATTAGGTATACCTCATTAGAGCACCCAGCAGAACATATGTGCCTTGAGTTCATGAACCTGGTAGACCAACAGCAAGTAGAAAAAAACAACACTCAGGCAGTCCGTATCTTCACAGATGGCAGCAAGATAGAGGGCAAGGTTGGAGCAGCGCTATCCTTATGGAATAGCTCGGCTGAAACCAAAGCCCTTAAAATCAAGCTGTCATCCTACTGTACGGTATACCAGGCGGAACTCTTGGCCATATGCAGAGCAACGGAACTCATCATCAAGCGATCGGAAGTAAATTTCGGAATTTACAGCGACTCAAAGTCTGCCTTGGAGACAATCACAAACCAAGGCTCCCTCAACCCTCTAGCCGTACAAACAAGAAATAATATCAAAACTTGTAGACTCCAAAATAAGGAAATCACCTTATTTTGGATCAAAGCACATGTAGGGTTAGAGGGCAACGAGCGCGCAGACCAACTTGCTAAGGACGCCGCACTTAAATTAAAAACAAGACCAGACTATGACCAATGCCCGGTATCATTCGTCAAGCGGCAAATCCGTATGCAGTCACTTGACGAATGGAACCGAAGATATAGGTCTGGCGAAACAGCCGCTGTAACAAAAATATTTTTTCCGGACGCCATCGAGGCTTACAAAGTAACTAGGAAGCTTGAGCCAACCAGCATCACGACACAGTTAATGACGGGGCACGGTGGGTTCTCAGAATACTTAAACCGATTTAAGTGTAAGGAGAACCCATCGTGTATATGCGAGCCCTGTCAAGATGAAACAGTGGCTCACTTAGTACTTGAATGCCCAGTGTATGGTTCTGAGAGATACGAATTAGAACAGTTGTTAGATGTTACAATACGAGAAGATAATGTAAAAAACATAATAAAAGACAAAACGAAAAGACCACTGTTCCTAAAGTTTTGTACTAATATTGTAAAAAGAGCAATTAAAAGAAACAAATAAGATAAAGCAAAATATGATGAATATATATAATGATTATATATAGAACATGCATATGTAAAATAGTAATAAGTAAAAAGGCAACGTACGACTGTAGAATATTAAATAGAAATAAGATAAAAATGTAAGCAAAAAAAAAAAAAAAAAAAAAATAGACGTAAGTTGTGAAATCTGAAAACACAGAAAATATAAATAAACTTAAATTTGTACATATAAACCTTATCCCCGATCCTGTAACATCCTGAATGAATCAGAAAGAAACAAATAGAAAAATAGACAGACATAGGCGGGCATCCCACCCGCAAAAAGCAAAATAGAAGACGTCTGACAGGAAAAAGTAGATTTTTGAAAGTGCGAGAGGCATACAAGAGAGAACTGGAATGCATCAGGCTCAAGATAGAAACAGGCTCCAATAACGTTGGAGGGACTAGAATAAAAAAAAAAAAAAAAAAAAAAAAAAAAAAACCTAACCTAACCTAACCTAACCTAACCTAACCTAACCTAACCTATCCTATCCATTTTTTGTCGATAAAACTTACTGTTTTTCTGAAAATCGTGAAAAATGAAGGGGAATTTATGTAGCTTCGAATGTCTAAATTGACCGGACCGGATGTGGTGTACGGACCTTATTTTCTGGGTATATTCTAAAACTTGATGGTATGGTAGGTACATGTGCTTTGCAAGACACCAAGAAGTGTCAATTAGGCCTCCGGCGGAAGGTCTCGAAGATAAGATAGATAAGGAAGATAGGATTATGATAAGATAGATTTGTGTATAAGGTCAGTGAAAGTACCTCGAAATAAATGAATGGTGCACTTAAAAGGGGACATTTCATTTAAGTCATAGATATCCTTATAAAAAACTAGCGCCCCGCCCCGGCTTCGCACGGTTTTATTATACATTACTATAAACCTCACGGAGCCCGAGACCTTTCTAACGAATGCAAAACCGTGGAAATCGGTTCGTGCGTTCTGGAGTTATAGCGTCAGGAAGGAAAACCCGTCTTATTTTTATGTAGAGGTAGTAGATTACTCATTTGGTTAGTTAGTGAAATATCGATTTTTCAAAAACCGATATCAAAAATTACGAATTTTTGACCTCATTTAACCACTTAAATAATAATAGCACAACATAGCCGCCATAGCTAAAAATTATCGAGACGTTATGTTCTAACGAAATATTTCATTTTTTTTTCATTGGCCGGCGCTTTCTACTTTTGGTCCAAATCTTATCTTACTATCTTACCTTACTATTGATATTTCGTCACTTCATTCTTCAGATATAATTAACCAGGTAGTACTTTAAACCTACTAGGCAGTCGCACGATTTTAAAAGTAAATCGATTTACTCGATTTCATGTTTTTTTTTTTTTTTTTGAGGGTAGCTATGCATTAGCTGGCTTTGTCCGCAAGGCGATGTCTTCATTCTTTTTTCGTGCGAGGCAGCGTACGGACGTAACAGCTCCCTCTTGTAAAATAAATTTATTCCTCATGCCGAAGTGAAGTTTCGACATGATTTAATGTTATAATGATAAAATTAAGAGAAGGAGAATAAAAAACGCCGACGAATAATAGTGTATTCGTCAGATTTGGAGTTAAGTGAACAAGGTAAGCAAAGTGCTATTATCTTTTCAAGTATTGTTGCAAAATGTTCGTAAAGCAAGAAGGTAGATTTTACCTCTGGTAGGTAACCTACTTAAGCCTGTGGGATTGACCCTGGGGTCAAAACAATGGCTGTTCTATGCTGGAGGTTAACCGAGTGTTATCACGAAGCAAATAATAGAACTAAAACTTGCAAACTTTTACGAAATACAAACTTTTGCGAAACGTACATAAAGCAAGAAGGTAGATTTTACCTCTGGTAGGTAACTACCTACTTAAGCCTGTTAGATTGACCCTGGGGTCAAAACAATGGCTGTTCTATGCTGGAGGTTAACCGAGGGTTATCACAAAGCAAATAATAGAACTAAAACTTGCAAACTTTTACGAAATACAAACTTTTGCGAAACGTACATAAAGCAAGAAGGTAGATTTTACCTCTGGTAGGTAACTACCTACTTAAGCCTGGGGGATTGACCCTGGGGTCAAAACGATGGCTGTTCTATGCTAGAGGTTAACCGAGGGTTATCACAAAGCAAACAATAGAACTAAAACTTGCAAACTTTTATGAAATGCTAACTTTTGCGAAATGTACGTAAAGCAAGAAGGTAGATTTTACCTCTGGTGGGTAACTACCTACTTAGGCCTGGAGATCGACTGTGGGTCTAAACGATGGCTGTTCTATGCAAAAGGTTAACCGAGGGTTATCACTACTTATCACAAAGCAAATAATAGAACTAAAACTTGCAAACATTTATTTTCGCTAATTCGAACAACGATGACTGTTCTATGCTTAGAGGTTAACCGAGGGTTATCACAAAGCAAATAATAGAATAAAAACTTGCTAACATTTATTTTCGCTCATTCGAACAACGATGACTGTTCTATGCTTAGAGGTTAACCGTGCGTTTTCACAAAGCAAATATTGGAACTATTACATAACCAATTATGCTTGCTTGTATTTATTTTCACAAATTAGAACCTCAATGGTTGTTAGAGGTTAACTGTGGGTTTCCCAAAGCGCTTTATTACAACAATTACACTACCACGTATGGTACTGACTTACATTTAGGTTCGCAAATTAGAACCACCACGGCTGCTATATGCTAAAAGTCAAATCATAGATCTTCACAAAGCAAAATATTACAATAATTACACTATGTTGGGACCACGTTTGGTGCTTTACTTGCTGACATTTACACTCTCAAATTATAACCTGCTATGCTAAAGGTTATACGTGGGTTTTCGCAAAGCGACATATTATAAAAACTACAACTAAGTCTGGTAGTTGCTTATTTTTGCAAATTAGAACCTTGATGTTAACGGAAAGTTAACACGTGGTCTCTTATTGAATGAATGGTAAACGTGGATTATCACAGTACCATTAAATTAAATATTTATATAATTAGATTCAATATAGATCACTCTTGTTAAGTAGGTCATTGGGTTCGCCTGGTGGTTGTCTGTCGAACAACACATTAGGTGCACTTTTTACGCTCGTACGAGGTAAATTATAACTAATTCTTAAAACTCTCGGTGGGTTTCAAAGAGACATTGCCAAGCATGATGGATAAGTATTGGTGTATATTATATGTTTTGGTTTACTTTGCCCGTTTTTTGTCTTGCAATTCAGAAAACTGCGCTTCTTACAAGCACTCAATTTAAAACGTAAAATTGCTGCTACAATATCTGATGCCACTAGGACAGAGGATAAGAGAGTCGACTCAGCTCAGCAGCAGTTAGGCTAAGGCACCACTGCTATTAACAGGGGCTTCTCGGTACTTATTGAAGTTATTATAAAATTCTTATACATAAGTTATAAAATTGTCAAGGGAAACTTATTAACTCCCGGTCTGGATCGTGATGAAATCTTATCCAGAATGAAGACCACGATGTAATTATTTGGTCAGAAGCTCTCACTAAGACTAGTTTAAAGATTAAAAGGCTATAAAAATTACTATAGTTACTGATATTAAAAAATAAATAACCGCATCCGCAAAGGCACCAGTAGTGGCGTCAGTCCATCCGATGACCAGTCGCCCCCGGGTGGGGAACAGAACAGCCCTCCTTATACATATACGTCGTTACACATGAACTATGGGGGGGGAGGTAACCCCGCAGGTTACAGGGGGCCTCAGGCAGGAGCGAGGCCGACAGCTCAGACTTTAAACTAGAGCAAGCCACGTGCTCCGGCACCGCAATTATAAAATTGGGTACACCCTGAGCATAACCTATATTTTTATAATTGTCGTTCCATTATAAAACTGATTGGATTTAAGTTATTCTATGAAGTTAACTAGTAGAGTTAGAGTTAGTTAGTCGAAAAGTTAACTATCTATTTATACTGTACAATAGAAAAGGGTACTTAGTCATCTTTCTTGCGATGATGAACCTGAAATGCTAACAGCGATTAATAATTTAATAGAATTAGATACATAGGGGATATTTTAGTTTGTGGTCGCTCTCAAGGAGTCTTTATTTTCACTAACTGTGACCACTTATTCTAAAGTTCATAAACCTTTTATGTTGAATTTAATAACTCTCATTAAATTCATTCATTTTAAGATGACGGATCATAGGATCGTGCCTAAACTGATTCCTAAACACGGATCCCTAGCTGCAATAAACCTTCATTCATTCAAGAGGCTTATTTGCTTCTACCTGTAAATAAAGCTATTAGAAAATACTAACGCTTTATATTTATCTCAGTGACATTTTATGTATCGGAAACATACAATTCGCACCACCCCTGGAATAAAGATGCAAGTCCACTTGCGCGATTTTTTTTTATTGCACCAAAAAATCAAGAAAAATTCAATACATATTGTCAATTTTTTTCATAATTTTTTACATGAAAATGAAGTAATTATAAACAAAAATATAAAATATTGCAACATTAAATTTTTTATAATTCCAGCGCAATAATGAAATTACTACACTTGCACTTCATTTATTTACTAAAGTTCCATAAGACTAATGGCATATTTATACTTACATAAATCTTAAGCGAGGACTTTAAAAAATATCTCCGCATAACTATAGTTGCACACTTGTTTTAGGGTATTTTTTGGTAGGTATCGTAGTGTAAGTCTAGTTGCTTAATTTTTCCACGAAACTTTTATCCTTATTATATTACATAACAATTGAATACATTATTTTACCATCTAGAGGTAAGTAAGTATCCTTGTGCAAGTCTAGTTGCCTATTTCTTCCACGAAAATTTTGTAAATATTGTATTTTATAACTATTGATACGTATTTTTTAAAACAGAGTTTGTAAATGATTAAGACGTAATTATAGAAATAGCGTAGTTTAACATTACGTTTTTTTTAATTATTACCTGCCGTGTGGTACCGGAATAGAATTGCATCACCCCAACTCTTCCCTTGGAAGTCGTAAGCTGGTAGCAGCGCCCCTGCAGTACAACCAAACCACCAAAGGGCGATCCCCTACCAGCATGCCCTGCGTGGAGATTATGGGTGATGATGACTAGCAACCAACAAAATATGGTCCCCAGTTCCCGGCCGCTTCGCTATTCCTGACCATGGTCAGGTCAGTCCCGTCGTAACCATGTCCTCTGGTTACGACGGGGCAGGTGATGCTAGGAATCCCCGGGTTGACCCTGGTAACGTTCAACGTACATCATCTAGCGCAGTTGAAATTGGATTTATAGAACTTTAAAATGGCATGTTCTCGGGTTATGTGAAGTCCGTAGAGAGGAGGCCGTACGTAACCCTACACTCGGGCCATCTTTTCTGCTTTCGTGAGGGTGATAAAACATCCCGGGATGGCGTAGGTTTCCTCGTCAATTAGGCCCTCTCTAGCAATGTTCAAAAAATCTCCAGTGTGTCAACCAGGGTAGCGTACGTAATCCTTCGGCCATCCAGCATAAAGGTTAAGGTTCAGGTCTACGCATGAACCTCGGCACTCAGACGATGAAATGGAGGATATGTACGAAGACATATCCAAAGCCTTACAGAACCCCACTAAGGCTCACTTCAACGTTGTTATGGGGGACTTTAAAACAAGGTGGGAACAAGCCCGGGGGAATAGGCCTGCAAAGTAATGGAATAAGGAATCACGGGTAAATGCTTGTCAACTTCCTCGAGAAAGAGGGATTGTTTTTAATGAACTCTTTCTTTAATAAACAGAATGTTTAGTGGACATGGCAAAGCCGACTTCATCATGACGAATACCAAGCAAATACATATTCAGAGACCGTGATCAACAGGTTCAATACCGGATCTGATCACCGATTGCTCCGAGGCTCTCTGAATATCAACTTAAATCTTGAAAGAAACCGCTTGATGAAGTCCTCCGACCTAATCCAATCCCAATTACGGCGGGCACTGAGAAGTTTCAGCAGCTTCTCGGGGATGGATTTCTTGTTTTGGAACCCACTGATGACACTGATAAGACCCTACACAATCTGGTTGAAACGTTGAGGGACGAGGGCATTAAGTTTTGCAAAAAACAGCGTATTGGTAAGAAGTGAAACCTCTCGGATAAGACTCTGGGGCTGATGACAAGAAGACGGAAAACTACCCAAGCAACTTCGTCAGAAAGGTTGGACCTGAACAATGGAATTGCGAAGATGGTACGGCCTGACCTTCCGAATTCAGACACACGCTTTATTAAAAGGGCGATAGAGCGAAACCGAAGGTCCAAAGTATTCACTCAGCAGCTTAGCAGGAGCCACCTGACCGAGCTTAAAACGTGCGACTGGAAGACCGTATCGTCTGATCTTGGGGCTCAGCAGCGCGCGTATCAGCTACGCAGATGACATGGTGCTGCTGTGCCCTCCGCAAACTGCTGTCTATTAGTGAGGAGCAGCGTTGCCAGAATGTTACTTTTGTAACATTTTACGTTACTTTTGACCCTCTCATGTTACTTCAATGTTACACTACTCAATATGTTATTTTGTGTTACTTTTGTGTTAGATCAATATAAATAAACTTGAAAAATATTTTCCAGTGAACAAAAAAATATCGCGAAACGAAACGCATCCAAAAATTTTTTTGATCGTCATGTTGGCGCACTTAAATTTTGAGGACTGTGGAATGATCCGACGTCCGCGCGAAAATGTGTCACTTTTGTTTTTTTTAATAATGCTGGACAATCCACAAAGCACCATCTATCTAGCCCCAAAGAAAGCTACCAAAGCTAGTGATATTGGTACTTATTAACTGATATACTTAATACATTATATGTATACTTAAATATTTATTTTTATTATACATTGAAAACACCCAGACCAACGGAAAAAAATTCTGCAGATCATAAACAAATTAGTTTCGAGGCGGGAATCGAACCCGCAACCTCTTGTCGAAGGCGGACTCTCGCCCGCTGCCCCACTGAGGTCGTCGTGAAGTGATCGCGATTTTTTCGAAGTTGTGTACAATGGGACAGGACAGACAACTTAAGTATTTTAGTTTTCGTGTAATAGAGTATTACTTTATGTCGTTTTCCACATAATATAAGGTAACCAGATGCGGCCCGCGGCTTCGCCCGCGAGTTTTTTTTCGTACAAATTTCAGAAATTTATTGCAGGGGTTGTTGTGCAAAAATAAAAAATACGTGTTTATTCACTTCATAGTTTATTTATATACTGAGTTTTGAGTGAATCAAACCAAAAAATTTTTTTTTCATACAATCTTTACCACCCTATTTAACCCCCTCAGAGGTTAAAATTTATAAATTTTAGGTCCTAAACTATCTACATACCAAATTTCATTTAATTAACTTAAGTACCTAGTTACAAAGATTACTTATAACAAACAATCACGCTTTCCCATTTATTATAATAGTAAGATAACATGTAACTTTTCTCGGGAAAATGTTACTTTTTGAGCTGTCTCATGTTATATTTGACTACCTGCCACTGGCAACACTGGTGAGGAGTGCTCCAGCAGGTATGGACTAGCATACAGTTGCAGAAAGAGTGAATATCTGGTTTCATGATGTCACCGTTTTCAAAGCCGATGGTAAAGTTCCATCATCAGTCCCAAGTTGAAGACTAAAACGGCTTTAAGCTAAAATGAGTGAAAAGTTTCAAATATCTAGGACACTTTCTTACCGAGGACCTTCACGACCAGATAGGTATAGAACGAGAAAGGAGGGCGTTGGCAGTCCGAAGTAATATGCTGGTACAAAGGTTCTCATGCAGTATGCAAGTTATAATTAGGCTCTTTTTAAGCCTACTGCCAATTATTCTACATGGGGAGCCTTTGGGCTAGCTTTAGTATTAAATTTGACTAGTCTAAGTGCTTATTTTGTGAGCCTAAAGAACTAAAAGTTATTGATTTACTGATTTACCCAAAAAATCGCTCAATGCCCTTCGTGTGCAAAATAATAGGCTTCTTTAGCGCATCTCTCAATGTGCGGAAGCTCAAGTTGATGGCTTTCACGCCATCATCCGCAAAAATACAGTCGTTTTGCTTGGCAGAACATGGGGCAGTACAGTACCAACACCATCCTTCAGGTTGTAGGTTTTAAATTCGGTTCGCCCATCATGCAATCTTCCAACTCTAGAGATAGAGACTGTTGAATGGCTGCACAAACTTAACTTAATTTATTCAACCTTTTTGTGTAGCTACCTACTAGTTACGTAATTATAATTTCATAAAAAGGGATCTCTAATATCTGAATATACCATTTTTTTAACCGAGACAGAGGATTTCTATGGCCGTCTGTAAACAGCACATGCACCTCGATCCCGACGAGCCGACCATGATTCCAGAGCCACCCTGATACGCCACTAACCGCCGAACTGCCAGAAAGAAATAAGTCAAGACGAAATCCCTGAGGCAGCTTAAAAATGAAAAAGTCCCCGGTGAGGACGGTATTACTTCAAAGCTTGATGAAGGCAGGAAGAGAGCTACAGGAGCTACAGAACCTCTTCAATATACCGTCCTACACAGTGGGAGAACCCCTAAGGCGTGGAGCGGGAGTTTCGTGGTGTTTTATCAGGAAAGTTGATAAAACTCTACTCAAAACTATTATAGACCCATCACAGACCCTGTGCCTATAAGCTGTTCTCACGAGTTGTCAAGAATTGTTTCGCCATGAGACTTGACGAGTTAATTAATATTTGGCTTATTATTTATTACATCAAAAACCTAATTCAATTTGTACACTCTACTACTACTACATTATTATTATTTATACTGCCATAGTATTTAGTAGCTGTTTTAAAGATTAGACTGTGAAAGAATTTCAATAGCTTGATTGGTAAAAAGAAATCGCTGTTCACAATCGAGGATGGGGAGTTGAAATTTATCCAGTTTAATATTATACATAATGATAGATTTGACTCAAAATGCTTTATTTTGATTACATTACTCTACCTGAAAATACTTCTCAAACTCAGCATTTTAATATATTACTACTCCACAATAATGGACCCGCTGCAAGTCAAAGGCAAACCTCTCCTCTTCCTATTTCTTCCTGTCGATGGCAACCACGAGTAGTCCTTTTGATAGCTCGTCTCTTCCTAAAAATGCGCATTCTCAATAAAGTTGTGACGCAAAAGTATTTTAAATTATTTGTTTAGTAAAGCTATAATTTGACATACAACCATAAGTATTTTAATGTGTCACAAGGTAAAAATAAGTAATCCTTTTTGCACGAACAAAAAAGAAAAAGAAGCTCGAGGAAAATCTACGTAAACCATACTTGCACATTGAATGCACGACTAAATCTGAACGCACATAAAGGGTTATCTGTATTAATAACAAACAACGAGACCTCCTTAACATGAAAACAAAGCAATACTCATAATTAACACCATTAAAAGTTTAATACGTTTCGAGGAATAATTACGCAACGCTCTTTTTTATGTTTTTCTCAATACACATTGAGTAAATTTAGAATATAAACATGTAGGCCCCTCGCAGGAATTTTTAGTTATCATTTAATGTATATTACATATTTCTAGTAATGTTCATAAATTTTAAAAACAGTTTTTTGTCGCTCCTGAAAAGTTGTCACTTTTCACTTGCGTATTTCTTCCAGGGGTGGTGCGAATTATTACCACTAGAATGTAGTAAACATAGTTGAACTATTACCTATCTCTAAGTTACATAGTGATAAAAATATATATATATATTTTGCCATAGAAGTCTTTATAGAAGCTTCTTGATTTTGTATGAGCTCCTTACTACATTACAAATGGTTTTAAATTGTTACGCTAGTGCATCGTAGCTAGCGAAGAATCACGCTTAATTAATTTCGACACATATCTACCTATACCTAATATAGAGTGAGGACTATTCCATTGAGTTTTCCAATAGCTCAACCATTTTGCTTTCCGCACCTATACGAAATGTTCGACTATACAGCGAAATCCAGATACTTCGGCGATAGACGCGTTAACGATTAGATAGCAGAAAAGCAACTTCTATGCATTCCCGCATATTCTGTTGTCCTAAAGTGCTTAAGAAATTTAAGCAATGAAGCAACTGGAATTGGACAGGTTCCTGGTTTCCTAAAGACGGTATTAGATTTTGAAATACTATATTAGAATAATTTACATTATAAAAAATATCATTTTCAATCCCACTAAATATCATAACAAAGAAGTCCTACCTTGGGAACCGCGAAGCTCAGGACTACATTTAAACAGCAAACTATCCCACCTCTAGCAAGTCTAGTCTAAAACTTAATGTTATCCACCGTCTTTAGTAGTATCAACGTACCACCCACAGTGGGTGGTAGCAAATTTGGGAGTTTATTGTTTCTAAACTGACGTAATCAGAACACATTATTGTAAATACCTATGAATATTTAAAATATTATTGCTGGTGACTTATTGACTTCTCAACCAGCGGATGTACCTACTCACTTTCAAAATATAAGAGAGAGAGAGCAGAGGTACTCTAATCAACCTTTTATTTGCAACGGTCAGCACTATCATTGCTTTTGGGTGGTAACATTAGACGTATGCTAAACGGCATTTACATACAAACAAAACCCCTCTATTCCAAAACATTTTTTAACTTGGGGTTCTCGGTTAGTGGCTTAGTGCTTCACTTTGCTGGTCATTACATCGGTCATTACGACAGTAATACCTGCATAAGGGGCTCAAGCGCTTTAGCTTATAAAGTGTCAAACAAAAATATACCTAAATGGTAACAAATCCAATTTTCTGATCTTTTAAAAACTCCTACTGCTGGTGAACCAGACCTTGATCCTGCAATTTATCAAAGAAAATTCAAAGCTTTATCCGGCTGCTGCGCTGGATTAATGATTAATGACATCAAGCTTGAGTCCTGCTGATGTAAAGTGGAGAATGGAGTTGACATGACCATATATAGCGCTAGACACGCATTAGCGGCGGCTTCCGTTGAGGTCTCGTTTGACTTTTTCCAGAAAACGGTCGGATGGCATGGATCCTCACAAAACTTTGCTAGGATTTACAATCACCCTATGAGAAGGGATTTTTCCCTAAACCAAAATCTTTTATTAATGAAAAATAGCGAATTACTTTTTGTACCTACTTATTTGATTATAAGTATTAGGTAACGATAAAAACAAATAGAAAATAACATAACTTACATTGTAAAATGTTTGAGGATGTCTTTCTGCAGTAGGTACCTATAGTTAGTAAAAATACTAACAAACTACCTACTAATTTTGGGTAGGTAAAGCTTGTATTATAATTCTAAATTTAAATTTTATTTTGATTTTATAAAAGCATATTTGATTGCAAATGATGCATACTCTAAACATCTACCTGGTTAATTATATCTGAAGAATGAAGTGACGAAATATCAATAGGTGATCAATTGAACTTGCAAAGTGAAGTTCGATCACTATTATATGAGTCACTTCATTCGAAGATATAAAATCACCCACCCATAGTAGGTATGATTCTACCCACCCAATAAATTTTAAATTTTCTCTGAAGAAATGAAGACATCGCCTTGCGGACAAAGCCAGCTAATGCATAGCTAACCTCAAAAAAAAAAAAAAAAAAACATGAAATCGAGTAAATCGATTTACTTTTAAAATCGTGCGACTGCCTAGTAGGTTTAAAGTACTACCTGGTTAATTATATCTTCGAATGAAGTGACTCATATAATAGTGATCGAACTTCACTTTGCAAGTTCAATTGATCACCTATTATAATAATTGGGAAAGTCTGTGTGAATGTTTGTTATAGGTAATCTTCGTAACTACATAAGTTGTTTAGATGAAATTTCGTACCTTGGAGGAAATTGGATAGACTTGATAGCTACAGTACACCCCTGGATTGGAACCAAACATTTGAATTAGTAGGTGCCTAGGTATTAACATATTTGTCTCTAATTTGATTGAGTTATTGTTTTATAATTAACTAGCGACCCGCCCCGGCTTCGCACGGTTTTATTATACGTATAAACCTTCCTCTTGAATCACTCTATCTAGAGGTATGTATTAAAAAAACCGCATCAAAATCCATTGTGTAGTTTTAAAGATTTAAGCATTCAAAGGGAAATAGGGACAGAAAAAGCGACTTTGTTTTTTACTATGTAAAAATTATTATTATACCTAGGTACATGAGTTTGGCTTCATTTACAAACAACAACAGTAGTTAAATAGGTGAAACATTTATTTAGCACACACATACAATAATTAACATTGAAATATGTACAATTGAAAACAAAAATACAATAGGTAGTAGCACTGATAGTTCACTTTCAGATGAGTAAGTTTTGTCGATTTGCTTATAAATTATTATGTTTTAGCCATATTATTATTATAATGAAGGAACGAAAAGAAACTCCCCCTATCAATTAAATATATCCAAGTCAGGACAAAATCGAAGTACAAAACTCTTGGGAAAATTTCAGGAGCTATCGATTGATAGGCGATACCTACCCTTGCGATACATGTACACGATAGCCGAAAATTCTTGCCATCATTCTTTGCATACGGCATGAGAACCTCCTCCTTTTTCGAAGTCGGTTAACAAAATACACAATCCATTTTGCATCACTAACAGCCGGTTTCTAGAACGTTGTTCAAATCGTAAATCAGTTGATAAAGCGATTAATTTAACACACTGGTCAAATCAAATCGGGGTGCTCGAACGCGGATTAGATGATAATTAGGTAACTAATCATTGATCATCTTACGACTGTCATTCTTTCAGTTCAGTATATGTTAAAGTTTTCTTTTATAACATAAAAAAATCTATTATTCTTTTAAAAATTGATGACAGTTTCATGTAAACCCTGCTTTACAATAAATGTGACTCACATGAGTATACTAAATACAGGTATGTCACAAAACAGTTTAGTCACGATTTTGATCATGTTAGTCACATTTACATTTTATTTGAAAACTAGCGACCCGCCCCGGCTTCGCACGGTTTTATTATACGTAAAAACCTTTCTCTTGAATCACTCTATCTATTAAAAAAAACCGCATCAAAATCCGTTGGGTAGTTTTAAAGATTTAAGTTGTTCAAAGGGACATAGTGACATAGGGACAGAGAAAGCGACTTTATTTTATACTATGTAGTGATGATGGCTCCAGCGGTGCCAGATCTACCGATTTAGCAGTAGATCTACCTGCTTTTTCAGGCGTCTACCGATCTACTGATTTATTTCTAAAATTTAGTGAAATCTACCTGATTTTCCCGAGCGCCCTCTAAAATTTAGTGAAATCTACCTGATTTTCCCGAGCGCCTTCTAAAATTTCGTGAAATCTACCTGATTTTCCCGAGCGTTTATAGCTCCGTGACTAAATAGTAATTTTAGGAGGCGCCAACGTACGATATTAGACCACTTGGAGACCTTTTTTTTTTAGCAGCAATTGTCTGCAAAAAATGCAAAGTGGAACCGCTTCCTTTTTACGATTGCACCTAAAAAAAAGGTCGCCAGCCAAAATGCGAGTCAAAATATTCGCGAAACACAATACATAAGGTACCTACCTACTACAATTTTCAGTCATTAATATCTACTGATTTTTTTTCCAATCTACTGATTTTTTACTGAACTTTCTACTGTTTTTTTCAAATTCCATCTGGCAACACTGCGTCCTGGCGTCGAGTTTAATTTTTATAGTATTGTTATTCTATGAACATGTAAAACGGCAAGGTCCGAGTCTAACTTTACTAACATTACTAACTTTACTAAAATTACTAACTTTACTAACTTTACTAACATTACTAACTTTACTAACTACGAATATACATTGTACCTGATGATGAACTTCGATTGCATGCAACCTTTAGACTGTTTTGAACGGTCTACAGTTAGCTCGATTGTATATACTGGTTTTAATTTTTTCTATTCCGTTTATTTTTCTACATTTTTTTAAATTTAGCTCTCGTTAGCTTGTTCTTGTAATTTTCAGTACTTTACTGATTTACCTTATAGAACTTCATTAACAACGAAAATTATAATCAAAAAATGTATACCTACTTGTAAATATACAATTCAAATCATTGAGCTAACTGCAGACGGTCGAAAACAGTCTAGAGGTATCTCAATTGTTTACTTTATTAATTTAAGAAACGAAATAACAATCAAGGAATAGAACCTTATTAAAACTATTATTTACAATATTTTGGTAGGTTGAAAACAGTCTAGAGTTAGCTCAACTGAATGAAAGAATGGATGAAAACACTTTATTATACTTAAATGTACCTATATAACTAAACCTAAACTTCATATATAGGACACTAATGAAATCTGTATGTTTGAACTCATCGCACGACGAGAACGCATCGGGTCATCGTACGATCGCTCCCAATTAGGACGACGTCTAAGATACAAAATACCTTTTACGCTTGAGTTGAGATTATTATAGATAAACAACTCTTTTTAATAGGTCTTTTAATATATTAAGAGATATTACATTCTTAACCGAAGTGTTTCTATGACCTATAGTGTTAACCAACTCATCTACAAGACAGTTATATCGGTCAAAGTAGTAGCTGATGAATTAACACTCTTGTGCAGTACTTAACACCCTTATACCACTGCTCTACAGGCTTTCTATAACTTTTACCTGTAAAATCGTGGGCCTCTTTCGTGGTTATATGTGAGTTATAGCGTTCTGTAACTCCGCTGCTACATGTATTAATAACACTTTGATACTCGATTGGAACCGATATCCGATATAAGAATAATATACAGGTTATTTGAACGCTAACGTGCTAGTTGGGAAGGTAGCGCAGGCGGCGGCGGAGAGAATTTAAACAATGTTTTGTAAAATGTTTAAATATTTTATTGTCTCGAGTCGGGCGGACGCGACGGAGCGAGGTGGGCGACTAGCACGTGCGGGGGCGCCGGGGCGCCGGGCGGGGGCGCCGAGCCCGGGGGCGCGGCGGAGGCGGCGGGGGGCGCCGGGGCGGGGGCGCCGGGGGCTCCTGCGCGCCGCAGCGCCAGCTGCTGCAGCTGCAGCTTGCGCAGCGCGCCCGACTCCAGCCCGGGGGGGGCGCCCTGCAAGCAACGAGCGCGGTCAGGCGCAGGCAGCGAGCGAGCGGGGCGGGGCGGAGCGGGGGGGCTCACCTGCGGGTGCGGCGTCGGCGCCTGGTGGAGGATCTTGAGGTGGCGGGCCGGGAAGGCCTGCTGGCGGTAGAGCAACGGCGCGGGCGAGGCGGCCACCACGAGCCGCGGGGGCGGCGCGGCGGCGGGGGGCGCGGCGGCGGCGGGCGGAGGCGCGGCGGAGGGAGGCGCGCTCGCCTTGAGCTTCTCGCGCGCGATGCGGTCGGCGCGGCGCTCGGCCACCTCCATGGGCGTGGGCGGCGCCTCCGGGTCGAGGCCGAGCTCGACGAGCACCTGCGCGTGCTTGGGGTTGCGCGGCGGCGCGTCCTCGAGCCGGCGGCGCGGCTTGGCGCGGCGACGCTCGGCCGCCAGGCGCACCGCCTCGAGCCGCTGCAGCGGGTCGCGCTCGGGGCGGCGGCGCGGCGCGGCGTGGCGCGCGCGGCGGCGGCGGGCGCGCTCCGGGTCCTGCAGCGCCTCGTGGCGGTCGCGGCAGGCGCGCGGCGAGCGGTAGGCGCGCGCGGGCTCCGCCACCAGCTCGGCGACCCACTCCCAGTTGGGCGCGAGCGCGGGCGGCGGCGCGGGCGGCAAGCGCTGGAGGCGGAGCGCGCGCCGCAGCGCCGCGTCCTCGGCGGCGGTCCAGTCGGGCTGGTGGGCGGCGGCGGGCGCGGCGAGGCGCGGCGGCGGCGCGGGGGGGCGCGCGCGCGCCGAGCGGGCCTGCGCGCCGGGCGCGCCGCGCTCGAAGAGAGAGAGCGGCGCGTGCGGCTGGCGCGGCGGGTGGCGGGCGCGGGGCGAGGGGCGCGCGCGCGGGTGCGAGCGCGCGGCCGGCAGCAGCGCGTCGGGCGCGGCGCCGGGCCGGTACAGCGCGCGCGCCCAGCTCTCGCGGTACACGTCGCCGTCGCCGGCGGGCGGGGTGGGCGGGCCCCACGCCTGCAAGCAGAGCGCGGTGAGCGGCGCGCGCGGCGGGGGGCGGGGGGCGGGGGTGCGAGAGGTAGATACTCACCGGCATGAGGTGCAGGTCGGCGCCGCTGCTCCAGACCTGCAACAGTGCGCCCGGGGTCAAGTCGCAGCCGAGGCTCGCCCGCGCCGGACGTCGCCCCGCCCTACTCGCACTCGCGCGCGGGTAGCGCCGGACGTCGCCCCGCCCTACTCGCACTCGCGCGCGGGTAGCGCCGGACGTCGCCCCGCCCTACTCGCACTCGCGCGCGGGTAGCGCCGGACGTCGCCCCGCCCTACTCGCACTCGCGCGCGGGTAGCGCCGGACGTCGCCCCGCCCTACTCGCACTCGCGCGCGGGTAGCGCCGGACGTCGCCCCGCCCTACTCGCACTCGCGCGCGGGTAGCGCCGGACGTCGCCCCGCCCTACTCGCACTCGCGCGCGGGTAGCGCCGGACGTCGCCCCGCCCTACTCGCACTCGCGCGCGGGTAGCGCCGGACGTCGCCCCGCCCTACTCGCACTCGCGCGCGGGTAGCGCCGGACGTCGCCCCGCCCTACCCGCACTCGCGCGCGGGTAGCGCCGGACGTCGCCCCGCCCTACTCGCACTCGCGCGCGGGTAGCGCCGGACGTCGCCCCGCCCTACTCGCACTCGCGCGCGGGTAGCGCCGGACGTCGCCCCGCCCTACTCGCACTCGCGCGCGGGTAGCGCCGGACGTCGCCCCGCCCTACTCGCACTCGCGCGCGGGTAGCGCCGGACGTCGCCCCGCCCTACTCGCACTCGCGCGCGGGTAGCGCCGGACGTCGCCCCGCCCTACTCGCACTCGCGCGCGGGTAGCGCCGGACGTCGCCCCGCCCTACCCGCACTCGCGCGCGGGTAGCGCCGGACGTCGCCCCGCACTACTCGCACTCGCGCGCGGCGCGGGCGACGCCTCGCCTGCACTGGCCGCTTTTAGAACACTACTCGGTAGGTACACAATGATGACCTACATTAGTTTACTCATTGTAAATATGTCTCTGTTTGTAGGTGCATGTGATATAGTTCACCCGTGCGTTTCAATGGCTGCAATAACTGCCTCATACCGTTGCCTGCTTACTCTTTGGCTTGCTAATTATTTAGTTTTGTAATATGTAGGTAGAGATAAACCATTCTAAAAATGCACGCCCCTCCACCGCCGTTACACCTACATACGAAACAGGTGTAGGTATAAACACAATACACATAAGTTGGTCTTTGTCATTGGCTGTTCGTTCAGTCACCCGCTAGACACGAAGGTCGCGGGATACGCGTCGATAACGCCGCAAAAGTACGGTTGGCATGTCAACGAAATAGCATCTTCGCAGTCAAGTAAGAAATATTTTTTTAGTTTTAAATTATATGTAAACTAACTTTTTTAATGTAATTTGATATACAAACGCTGTAAACAAGCATGTTTACAGCGTTTGTATATCAAATTACATTAATTATTAATACGTTTCATTTTACAGAGCAAAGAAATTATTGCTAAGGTATATCATCGAATAAAATATGAAGCAGAAAATATGAAGCAGAAAATGGAGTTAAAAATGAAACTGATGCCAGATGGCGAACTGCTCAAGCTGTTGGTTATAGTGAACGTACTATTTCAAACATATTAAAAGAAAAAACAGCAGGCAAGTTTAGCCGAAACATCAGGGAACCAATCCACAGATATGGCACAGATAATTTTTAAATCGTCCTCAAAAAGAAAACGGGTTTTTCCAAAATCAGGGTTGGACGATTTTGACGTATCTGTGCTACGCAGAACAATAATGTCATTCCATACAGAATTTAATGAAATGCCCACATTGAAAAAATTCAAAGAAGTTTTATCAGAAAAAAATGGTTTCGACGGTTGTATAGAAACGTTGCGAAAACTTTTGCGAGAATCTGGTTATGATTGGTCCAAAACCGACGACAATCGGAAACTACTAGTCGCAAAGCATGATATACAAATGTTGCGCTTTAAGTATTTAAATAACTGAACAAATATCGTGATGAAGGTCGATACATCGTGTATACTGACGAAAGTTATGTTCACACAACACACATACAGAATAAATGCTGGAAAACCGTCAAAAGATTCTCATCAGATCAGAAAAAGTTATCAAAGGGAATGCGGGTCATAATTGTTCACGCCGGAGTAAGTCAAGGGTTCGTTCCAAGTGCTTGCTTCACTACATAGTAATAAAACAAAGTCGCTTTTTCTGTCCCTATGTCCCTTTGACTGCTTAAATCTTTAAAACTACGCAACGGATTTTGAAGCGGTTTTTTTAAATAGATAGTGATTCAAGAGGGAGGTTTATACGTATAATAAAACCGTGCGAAGCCGGGGCGGGTCGCTAGTAATATATAAAGCAAACTCAACAAGTGGCGGTTACCATGACAATATGAATTTTGAAAACTATAAATCATGGCTTACAAAACAACTGCTACCTTATCTCCCACTGAAATTGGTTATAGTCATGGATAATGCGTCTTACCACGTTGTAACAGAAAAATTTGTATTTGTATTTGTAATGCAAGCATGGCTGACAGAGAAGAATATTTTGAGAACCATTTGAAGAAACAATGAAAAAAATTGAACTGTGTGATTTAATATTAAAGAATAAAGACATGTTCAAAAGTTTTGCAATCGATGAACTAGTCAGATCGAAAAGTTCTGTGATTACCTCCTTATCAACCGGACTTAAATCCAATAGAAAAGATATTTATTTATTTATTTATTTATTTATTTATTTATTGGAAAATCAACGGCTTAAACTAACTTAATAAGATTGAGCAATTGAATCGGAGAGCCAATAATAGATTTTCACGTTTAGACACATTATAACAACAACATGTGAGTGAACACAAGTAAACTACATCTGCTCGAACGGCTTGAGATAAGAAAGATAAGGAATAAACTATATATTATATAAAATTAATGTGGGTATAAACCTAAGTACCTACGTCACTATTAAAGTAGCCTCTGGTCAGTCGCTGTCTGGCTGAATGAACGCTCGTACAGAATAGATCTATGTCTAAATCAGGGTGTCTGCAAAACTTATTGAAAAAATCGCTTGTTCGCCATAAAAATGAATTTTGTCTATAGTTGGTGCCAACAATAGGTATAGAAATGGTAGGACTGAATCGAGTGATTTTCGACGTGGCATGAAGGTTAATTTTACTAAGGAGTTCAGGACAATCTATTATGTTTGATGATATTTTAAGAAGGAAAGACAGATCAGCAATTTCCCGCCTTTTTGAAAGAGGAAGAAAATGGAACTTTTTACAGAGTGCATCATAAGTGAAGGACTTATAGGGAATTTTCAGACGAAAGCAGAGATATTTCATGAATTTAATTTGGATTCTTTCAATTCTGTCACTATAGACACTATATCGCGGGTTCCAAACCTGTGATGCATATTCGAGAATGCTTCGGACAAACGAACAATAAAGAATTTTAAAGGTTTTAGCCCGGTTGAAACCAGCGGAGCTCCTCATCAAAAATCCTAAGGATCTAGATGCCTTAGAAACTATGGCATCAACATGTTTATCGAAGAGTAATTTTGGATCATGTAGAACTCCTAGATCTCTAATGGTGTTGCCTCTTTGTAACGTTTGTTGCTTTAGTACGTATGAAGATGCTATAGTTTTGTTTTTTCGCGTAAAGGTTACTATCGTACATTTAGTTGGGTTAAGGTCTAGCTTATTTACAACACAGTAACTATCTAATCTTATCAGATCAGCCTGGAGCTTATTTACATCCTCAGGAGATTTGATGGCCCTGAAGATCTTCATATCGTCAGCAAAACAAAGTAAGTGACTATGTAAGAAACATTGTGATATATCATTTACAAATATCAGGAAAAGGAGGGGACCCAGCAATGATCCCTGAGGAACTCCACTGGGGACGGAGACCCAGCTAGATATATAGTTGTTTATGACTATAGCTTGAGATCGATTTTTTATATACGAAGAGAACCATCGAAGTAAATCTCCTCTTATACCGATGAGGTGTAGCTTGAACAATAACAGCCTGTGGTCAATTCTGTCAAAAGCTTTGCTATAGTCTGTATAAATAACGTCTACCTGAAAGCCATTGTCCATAGTCTCAGTAAGAAAATCATTAAAAAGGACCAAGTTTGAGGTAGTGGAGCGCCCCTTGAGAAAGCCGTGTTGAGATGAACTAAAAGAGTGATGCAGTGCAGAGTAAATTTGATCATACACTATCCTTTCAAATATTTTCGCTATGATACAGAGTTTTGAAATTGGTCTATAGTTAACTACTTCAGTTTTTGAACCTTTCTTATGGATAGGTGAGACAAAAGCTGACTTCCAGATATCGGGAACAGCACAAGCAGAAATGGACTTCGAGAATAATAGGGAGATTGGTACACAAAGAGATTTGGCACAATTGGTGAGTAATATCGGACTGATCTCATCTGGACCGGCAGATTTAGAAGAATCTATATTCATTAACAATTTTAAGACCATATCCTCAGTTATTTCAATACTACTGATATCATATGTACATCCAGAATCATGACAATCAAGTGATAGATCAGACTTTCCATCAGGTGATAAAAATGTAGAATAAAAATACTCTGAAAACATTTTGCATATAGACTCGCCAGTAGTTGCCGTAGAACCTTTATATGTAACACATGTAGGAATGCCACTAGAGGTCCCTGATCTGTTCTTAATGTACGACCAAAACTGTTTAGGGTGTTTTTCTATACCATTTTCGATAAGATCAATATACTGATGATAACACTGGGTTTCTAGTGACTGTGCTCTTTTACGCAGAAATGTATAAGACTCGAGGTCGGATTTCATGCCGTATATTTTAAACTTCTTAAAATATTTGAATTTTTCTTTTAAAACCTTAATAAGTGCTGGAGAAAACCATTTGGGGTATGAGTTACCCCGTACTAGTTTTGTGGGAATGAATTGTATTTTAAGTTGATTAATAATAGAATAGAAATAATCTACAGCTTCTTCCAACGTCCTACAAGAAAATTCCCTAGACCAACTTATTTCCAATATTTTAAAATTAATTGCATCGTAATTACCTTTATTATATAAATACTTAACATATGATTGAGAATTTAATAAATCTAGATGTGCAAAATTCAAATTAACTAAGATAGCTTTGTGATTTGGGTCAAGAGGTACTAATGGGTCGTGATTTTCCATCACAGTGAGGTCATCATTTGACCATACCAAATCCAGAAACCTACCAAAATTATTACAAACACCATTAAACTGATGAAAATTGTGAGTATTCATGTCATCTATAAGATAGGTTTCAATCGTGCTAGAATAGGTAGGCAAGAAATGAGAATCCGAGCTTGGAGACCAGCTGATATTGGTGAGATTGAAATCACCTACTATTATAAACCTATCAGTTGGGTGTGCAACTACTAAATCATTTAATTTATTTAGGTAATTTTCAAGTTGCTGATTAAACGTTAGTCCTAGATTTTGGTTACAGAGATACAAGCAACAAACATGAATTTTCATAAAAGATTTGTTTTTCAGTCGCACGGTGATGGTAACCCACAAATCCTCAGCAGTGGACTGAAAAGTATTCTGCGAGATTGCTTGTATTTCTTTACGTACTGCTATCAGTACGCCGCCACCGTATTTTTGCTTTGTAAGTTCATAATCGCGATCTCGACGCCATACAATATACCTACTATCGAAAAGCTCGGATGTCGAAATTCCCTCTGGTAACCACGACTCCGTTAATAATATTATATCATATGCACTCAAACAAAGATTACGGTAAAAAACAGATGTTTTGGTACGCAGCCCTCTCACGTTCTGATAGTAGATCGACAATGAGTTGCTATCCATAATCTAAAAATGCACATAGCACTACGTTAAAACCACTGTGAAAGTGAGCACTAAAAATAATGTGACGGCACAATAAACAAAGCATTCTCGAATACATAACAAATTTGTCAACGGTAATGAAGTCTGAACAGCACAAGAAAATAAATAACTGACCCAACTTAGACAAAATTGCAAAAAATAAGTAAAATAATGAAGCGAGCATTGCGCGAGTACATTCGAAGCGCGCTGCATAGTGAATCATTCTGCGTATTGAAGGTAGGAGCGTTGGTGGGGCGCTAGAACAATAGCGCGCGGGCCGGACAGCGAGCGAGCCAGGGGTTACGAACATTTGGTTACAAACACTAACTAATACGATTAAACAGTTCCAATATCCTATCCAATATCCAGGATCCTGGAACCAGATTACGTCAATTTGTTTAAATCACTCTCCTGGGTAATGGTGAATACTGGGGAGGTATCATTCTTCCTTACATGGATTTTTCCGTACTTCACCCACACATAGTTGAAAGAATTCTCCTTTGCCAGCGACTTAACTTTGTTAAGCAATATTTTATATTCCATACTGAGGTGATCGTTTATGTAAACGCGTCTTACTGAGTCACGGAACCCTATGTCGGGCGCTGCTAGTCCCTTGCGTGCCCGTGCTGCCGCAACAAACTCCTCCTTTGTGTAGCGGTTGGTAAAGCTCACCACGATAGCCTTATCTTTGGAACCATGCAGTGGTACTCTATACAAATAATTGATTTGAGCCTTCGGTATACTGCAGTTAATCTCCTTTCCTATGGCATCGATGATAGAGAACAGGTTCTCGTCCTTTTTGAGAGGGACCCCTTTTATCTCCACGTTGTTGACTCGGGAGCGCTGGTCAGCGGCAGACAGTTGAATTTTCAGGGATGAGACTTCATTGCCTAGGCTATCGATGACAGCATGCAGATGTTCCATCTTAGACAATCTGTTCTCGACTTCAGCCACTTTAGCAGAGAAACCATCTAGACGCGTTCCCATATATTCACAGCTAGATCTCAGATCCTGTAGATCAACCTTAATAGTCTTCACATCTTCAAATAGTGACGGTAGGCCAGTTAGCTGGCATTTGATGGCACGTATTTCCTGTAGGACCTCCGCAAGTGAAGCTGGTTCGGATGAGGCTGCTGAGCCTGGCTGAGGCGATGACATCTTGCAAGAGGGGCACTTCCATACTGCTTTTTTGTCGGAGCCCATCTTTCTCCAAGTGGATTCCGAGACTTGGGCACACCGGAAATCAAGATGCTTTTTACAAGCACCACATTTCACTCCATCGTTGAAGTGAGACCCACACGTCGCGCAATTCATTTCGAACAGAAAAAAGGTTTACGATCTATGAAACGAAATATTCCACAAACGTGTCCACCGAGCGAGTGTTCACACCTGACTGTGTGATATGGGGAATACTGAAAAACTACGTGGCTAAAAAAACATTGGACAAAACCTGACGTCTATAATGGCTCTTATAAAGGAACGAATTGAAATGATTGATACTCGTAGTATTATGCGGGAAAATACATGTCGACATGTTAATGATATCGAAAAACAATATATGACAACTTATGACATGGATTTCGAATTTATTATTAATGTTGAGTCTGATTCCGATGAAAGCGATTAGGTGATGTGACGAGAGAATAAGAGATGCAATAAGTATTTCCTCTCACACATTGAAATTAATTGAATAATGAAAGAATTTTATTTATGTTTTGTGGAGGGGCGTGCATTTTTAGAATGGTTTATCTCTACTTAAAGCTACTTTTGATGGTTTGATGCTATTTTGATGGTTCAAACTAGTTAAGAAAGTTTCAGTATGAGTAGGCAGGAGCGTCCGCCCGCACGCACTGTGTCGCTCCGCTGTGCCGGTGCTCGGCGGTGCGACCCGAGCCACACAACCAGTGCTCCAGTACATACATACGTTGCGGTAACTCAATGCGCCCGCATCTATGTGTTGAAGTGAGCTAGCAGCTGCAGTCGCACCCGTGGACAATGAGCCACTACATACTATACACCAGAGTGTACTATGCTGTTACTTAGATCGAACTAATCGTAGTCACAATGAAGTTAGTTGACACGACGGACACCTCTTGTACTACTCGGAGGCGAAGGGCCCTGTAATAAGACTCGTGTCGGCTTCCCTTTTCAGATTCCCGTTCGGGCACCTACCTACCTACAGTGGTGTGCCAGTGCTTGAGAACAGGGCAAGCCCGACATAGGTACGTTTCTTGTTTATGATTAAGTAGATTTGTAAAACTAATAAATTCAATAAAATTTCTTGAACAAATTATCTATCTATATTATGCATCTGCACTCATTTCAAAAAAAATTTAATCACAAAAATTAAAACGAAATTGCTAAATGTACCAGCTCACTGAATAAACAAAATGAAAAAGTGAAATGAAAAGGGACAGTTTTCTTGTACGAACTGCGCGATCGCGATCCTAGTTTGTGACGAACTGCACAGTGAAAGCCGTGCTTTTTGTTCCATACTAATTGCTATAGAAACGCACTGTAGTTATATCTTTAGACGTAGCACTTTTGCATAGGTTAGAAAGGTGCAGACATACACACCCGCGAAGCCCCGTTGCAAGCTCATAAGTGTGAGCAAGATGCAAGCGGGCGCGCGCGGCAAGTTGCCTGCCGCCGTATTCGGCCGCGATCGGATACTATAAAAAGAAATGAGGTGAAAGAATTGGCGCGCGAAAATTTAAATACATGTATGGTAGTCAATGTTTTCGGTCGGTAAGGAATTTTCAGAAATGCAAGCCCGGCTTCTTGGCTTGTATGACGCTACCGCCACTGCTACCTAATACCTGCTATCTAGGTACTAGCTTGCGCCTAGCGCCTACTAATTTTGTTAAGCAACCTCACAAAATATATCTACCTATGTATATATGTATGTATTCGTAAAGCGCACAGCGAGCGTGCCAAGAAAGCCGGTGTCATCGTCTTATGGCTTCAACGACCTTCATTCGTACATACTTTCAGGTAATCCGTGGCATCATTGTGATTGTTAACGCGACAGAAACTGAAATAAACTTTAATACGCACGAAGCTGCAAAGGTAAGTACCTAAAATATATGTTCAGCTCCGGCCTTCCTTGTACGAATTGAACCCTTCGCCACTGGTACTTATATCAAATGAATTGTAGTCAAACTAAAGTAAGCTAACTAAACGGGCACCTCTTGTACTTATATCGAGCGATTTGAAGTCTTATTAGGACCTCCGAAGAACTTTGCTTCAATCGAGGTACAATTCGCTTTACACCATGTAGGACCGGATTTAGATTTGGAATATTTATAAAATGGAGAAATGTATTTAGCGATCGTTCGATATAGGTACGTAGGTACGCCGGACGGGCGAGACCGGCGCGCGCGAGGGGGCGCGGGGGGCGGGGAGCGGCGCCGGCCTCGCCCGTAAATGCTCGACGCGGTACATCCCTGACGTTCATCGACGGCATTTACGGACGAGCGGCCGGCGGCGCCGAGGCAAGGAACGTCAGGAATATAAAACGCCAAGCTCGCATCGCAATCATTTATTGTTATCGTCAGGGGGCCGCAGCCACGCGTCGAGCGTGCCGTTCCGGAGCGCGCGGCGGCGCTCCGGCGGCGGCGGCGCGCCCTCGTCCAGCGTCCACAGGTTAATGTGCACCGTGCCGCGGGAGCGCGTGCGCGCGGGCGGCGGGGAGGGCGGCGGGGAGGGGGGCGCCGCGCCGGGGGGGCAGCGCCGGCGCCGGGGTCGCACCTGGGCGCGCGCGTCGCGCTGCGAGTACGTCAGCTCGGGCTCCGGCGCGGGGGAGGGGGCGGCGGGCGCGCGCAGCTCGGCCCGCGCCCGCTCCCACTCCTGCAGTTGGCGGCGCATGTCGTCGAGCGCGGTGCGCTCCGCCTCGCTGGCCACCTCGCTGCACTCGACCATCCGCATCGCGTACTTCTCGATCGGGCTCAGCTGTAAAACAAGAGGTCCGGATGAGATGCGTGAGGCGGCGAGGCGGACACGGAGAGTTGGCGGCGGACTCACCTGGTCCATGAGCGCGGCCAGCGGGTCGGGCGCGGCGGGCGCGGGCGGCTCGTCCTCGAGCGGCAGCGTCTCGTCGAACTCCGCGAGGTCGCGCGAGGCCTCGGCGCGCGCGGCGAGCGCGGCGGCCGCGTCCGCCTCCTCCTCGGCGGCGGCCAGCGCGCGCTCCAGCTCGCCGGCGCCGCTCGCCGCCCCCGCACCCCCCGCACCGCACGCACCGCCCGCACTCTCGCCGAACAGCTCCTTGATACTGGCCTGGAACAATCGACCGTCCTTGTTGCACACATTATTTTCCAATACGCGAGTGACCCACGGCCGCTTTGCGAGACGGTATCTTCAGGACGGACGCTTTGATGCTATACATACAGGGTGGAATAATTTAATCGGTCAGTATGGGAAATTCTGAAACTATAAGACATACGAAGATCTCTTGGAGCGCCCTTCAGAATGTGAAAAAAATAAATTGGTGATCATTTCGAAAATTCAATAAATTAAAGGATAAGAAAACAATTCATTTATTAATTTTAGACTTTTTTAAATGTATGAATGCAGTTTTTCGTAAGTAGTTTCGGACTTTCCCATACTTTCTGATTTCAATGTTCTATCTACACTGTATAACTTAGCTCTGAACACACCGAACGGTCTGTCCGCTTCACCATTGAGGTAAACAGTTAAGCAATGCCTTGCGTGCGAGTAGTGTGTGTGTGTGTGTGCGCGCGTGTATGTGTACTCACGCCGCGCAGGTAGGAGGTGGTGAAGTGTCCGTGGTCGATGGCGAGGTCGGCGAGGCGCCGCTTCTGGTCCGCCTTGCGCAGGATGTTCTCCTCGACGGTGGCGGCCGTGACGAGCCGGTACACGTGCACGTCGCGCGTCTGCCCGATGCGGTGGCAGCGGTCCTGCGCCTGCGCGTCCATCGTGGGGTTCCAGTCCGAGTCGTAGAAGACGACCGAGTCGGCGCCCGTCAGGTTGAGGCCCACGCCGCCGGAGCGCGTCGACAGGATGAACGCGAACACGCGCGCGTCCGCGTTGAACCTCTCCACGAGCGCCTGCCGCGCCTCCAGCCGCGTGGCGCCGTCCAGCCGCAGGTACGCGTGCCCGTGCATCGAGAGGAAGGCCTCGAGCACGTCCAGCACGCGCGTCATCTGCGTGAAGACGAGCACGCGGTGCGCGCCCGCCTTGAGCCGGCGCAGCAGCGCGGCCAGCGTCTGCAGCTTGCCGCAGTCGTACTGCAGCAGGCGCGGGTGCGGGAAGGCGACGCGCTGGCGCCGCACGCAGGCGTGCAGCGCGCCCAGCGCCGCCGCGCACGCGCCGCGCGCCGCCCCCTCCGCGCGCCGCCCCCGCGCCCCCGCCCCCGCGCCCGCGCACAGCGCCGCGCCGGGCGCCACGCACGCGCCCACGCACACCGTGAACCTGTAACGCGCACTCGCCCTATACTACATCGCCTTAGGGTAGCCTTCCGTTCCTAGCGACCGCGACCCACCGCTCTGTATCTATTTATATGGAGCACTACCGTCGTCTACCGAACATCGTCACTCCATAGTATAAAACGAAGTAGCTTTCTCTGTCCCCAAGTCCCGTTGTATGCTTAAATCTATAAAACTGCGCAACGGATTATGATGAGATTTTTTTCTGTCCTTCCACTCCGACCAACTAAACTGATCGACTGGTTGTATAGAATGTAACTCGATGAAAGGTTTATTTCCAATCAAACCGACTGGTTGATGGATCTTACTATGGCGATTTGAAAACATCCGGGTTCGGTTCCCGGGCTGGGTACAAGATTTTTTTAAATGTATGAATGCAGTTATTATTATAACTAAAATCGATGACATGGTTCCTCAGACGATATCTTCGAAGTCTTATAGTTTCAGACTTTCCCATACTGACCGATTTAAATATTACACCCTGTATACACAGACATATATTTTTTATTATACCTACCTAGAAAAAACCCAGACCAACGGAATAAATTTCTGCAGAACGTACACAAATCTGTTCCGAGGCGGGAATCGAACCCGTAACCTACTGCGTCGCAGGCGGACCTTCGGCCACCGCGCCACATCGGTCGCATGACAGAAAGGGCCTGATCGACGGACGAGTAAGACCGCGGTTTTATGGCTCGTCGGTAAAGCTCGCCGGTGTATCATTGCAAAACCACGGTTTTAAATACCGCCGAGCCTGGCTCGCGGCTCGTCGTCGTGCTATATTTTTTACTCGGCTCGCCATGCAAAACCGCGTGTCGATCACGGCCGGCGGCGAGCCGAGCCGTCACTTTTCGGCGACAGCGCTAGAGGACGGATGTGCGCCAGAAGAGCTGTGTACCTACCTACTACAAACTTCGTAACGTGCGTGCTCAGTCCGTGACACAATAATGGATCTACTACAAATACGCTATACAGGGTTATAGGTGTTTAATGATTAACCTCGAAAATTCGACTTGGGTAAATCAAGACTAACAACTTTTGTTCTACGATTTTTTCTAATTCAATTATTTTTTTTCCCACCGAAAAAAATATATTATAAGCAAATTTCCATAGTAGGTAGGGCTGGTTCACCAGTTCAAAGTCGCCCAGCGAGCTATGGAAAGAGCTATGCTCGGAGTTTCTCTGAAGGATAGAATTCGTAACGAATACATCCGACAGAGAACCAAAGTTATCGACATAGCTCAAAGAATTAGCAAGCTGAAGTGGCAATGGGCCGGCCATATCTCGCGAAGAACCGACAACCGTTGGGGTAAACGTGTTCTTGAGTGGAGACCGCGACTCGGTAAACGTAGCGTAGGACGCCCTCCGGCCAGGTGGGATGACGATCTGCGAAAGACTGCTGGCAGATGCTGGATGCGTCAAGCTGAAGACAGGGCGCAATGGCGCTCATTGGGGGAGGCCTATGTCCAGCAGTGGACTAATATAGGTTGATGATGATGATGAAGCAAATTTCCAGTTCTAATCTTCTTAGCTCTGTCTAGGCGTCACAGATTGAGACATGTCAGTTCGGTACATGACCTATATGTCGTATACATATATTAGCAAAGAAAGAAAGGGGTTGCGGTGAGGCGAACGGGGGTTGATAGAAATGCCCGCGAAAACTAAAAAAAATTAAAACTGGAGATGTATTACGTTTTGGCAAAAGTCATAGAACAAAAGTTAGACACAAGAAGTTAGTCTTGATTCATACAAGTCGCCTTTAAAAGGTTAATCATTAGATACCTATAACCCTGTATATATATACGCTATGGCGCTGATGAGGGGAGGCTATATCTAGCTGTGGACTAATATAGGCTGATGATAATGATGATAAAATTTACAAATAGCGGGTTTTCAGTACTGATGACAGCTGGGGAGTAAAGGTTCTCGAGTCGCGACCAAGATACAATTACAAGAGCGACTGTTTTGCTTGCTAATCGATCAGCACCAGCTAGGCGCGAGCCAGGTTCGTCGGTATTTAAAACCACGGTCTTACTCGCCCGTCGATCACGCGCTTAAGATTTAGTGAGTATCGAAGGGATCAGCGGAACCGACCTGTCTATAGTATCGTGCATCCTCACGAGCAGCTCCTCCAGAGTGGGGGCCTGCAGCGGGGGCGGCGGCGGCGGCGGGGGGGCGAGCACCGCCGCGCGCAGGTCCGCGCCGTACAGCGGCAGGCGCCAGCAGCGCCGCTCGTTGCAGGCGGCCAGTCGACGCAGAGCCGCGCGCCGCCGCGCCGCCAGCCGCGCGCCCGGCCCGCTCGGGGCGGGGGCGGGGGGCGCGGGGGTCGCGGGGGGCGCGGGCGGGGCGAGCGCGGCGGGGGCGGCGCGCGGCGCGGCGCCGGGGGCGGGCGGCGCGCGCGGCACCAGCCGCAGGTGCAGGCGCAGCTCGTGCGGCGGCGGGCGCGGAGGCTCGCGCGCGCCCGCCGCCGGCAGCTCCTCGACGAGGCGGCGCGGCGGCGCGAGGTGCGTGGCGCGGTGCGCGGCGAAGGCGGGCGCGTGCGCGGCCTCCAGCGAGGCGAGGTCGCCGCCGAGGCGCGCGCACAGCTCGGCGCGCTCCTCGAGCCCGGCGCGCAGCACGAGCGCGGGCACGCGCACGCTCAGCGCCTCCAGCTGCAGCGGCGAGACCACGGGCCGCGGCTCGAACAGGTCGGGATGGTTGCACACCTTGCGCAGCTGCATCAGCACGTTGATCACCGACAGCAGGTTGCCGGAGGCGAGGCTCTCCTTGGTCCTGCAAGCGGGCGGCGGTGAGCGGGGGCGGGGCGGGGGGTGTGAAGGAGGGGGGCGGGTGCGGTGGTACTCACTTGGCGCGCGACATGAAGTCGTCGTAGAGGAAGCGCTGCCGCTTGGCGAGCCGGCAGAGCAGCACGTGCTCGTACTTGCGCGGCATCTGGCGCTCCACGTCCGCCTTGAGGCGCCGCAGCAGGAAGGGGCGCAGCACGGCGTGCAGGCGCCGCACGAGCGCCTCGTTGTAGCCGGCGCCCTCGGCCATGTCGCCGACCTCGCCGAACCACTCGCGGAACACCGAGTGCGAGGCGAACACGTCCGGCATGAGGAAGTGCATCAGCGACCAAAGCTCCAGCAGACTGTTCTGCAGCGGCGTGCCCGTCAGCAGCAGGCGCCGCTCCGTCTGGAAGTTGAGCAGCAGCTGCCAGCGCTGCGACTTGAAGTTCTTGATGTTCTGCGCCTCGTCCAGCACCAAGTACTTCCAGCGCTTGCGGCGGAAGCTCTGGTGGTCCTGCACGACCAGCTTGTACGAGGTGATGCAGACGTGGAACGAGTTGGCCTTGGTCCAGCCGACGCGCTTCAGCTTGCGCTCCTTGATGGTGCCGTAGTAGGTGAGGATCTTGAAGGCGGGGCACCACTTCTTGAACTCCATCTCCCAGTTGAGCACGACCGAGGTGGGCGCCACCACGAGGTGCGGCCCCCAGTCGCGGCGCTCGAGCGCGAGGTGCGCCAGCAGCGCGATCGTCTGCACCGTCTTGCCGAGCCCCATCTCGTCGGCGAGGATGCCGTTGAGACCGCGCGCGTGCATCGTCGCCAGCCAGTGCAGCCCCACGTGCTGGTACTCGCGCAGCGCGTGTCTCAGCAGCGCCGGCACCGGCGTGCCCACCGCCGTCTCCGAGAGCGTCGTGCCCGTCGGCTGCAGCGAGGCGGCCAGCGACGCGAACCGCTCCACGGCCTCCGAGCCGCCGCGCGCCGCCGACTCCACCAGCGCCTCCAGCGGCGACGCGGACGCCGAGCACGACGAGGCGCGCGATGAACCCGACGACGAGGTGGACGACGAGGAGTCCGAGTCCTCCTCCTCCTCCGGCGGCGGCGGCGCGGCGGCGTACCGGCGGCGCAGCTCCTCCACGTCGAGCTCGGCCTCGTCGCGCAGCTGCGCCAGCTCCCGCTCGTGGTCGGCGGCGCCGGCGCGGTCGCGGCGCTCCTGCTCCGCGATGGTCTCCTCGTCGTCCTCCTCCTCGTCGCTCGGCAGGTAGTCCCCGTAGCCGGGCGGCAGCAGGTCGGTGAGGTCGCGGCGCGAGTCCTGGCGCAGCGCGTCCAGCTCGGCGCGGTGGTCGGCGGCGCCCTCGCCGGCCTCTCGCTCGGCCGCCGCGATGGTCTCCTCGTCGTCCTCGTCGTCGCCGCGCGGCGTGAACTCGTCGTCCGAGGGCGGCGTCTCCGCGCCCACGCCGAGCCCGGCCGCCAGCTGGCGCGAGTAGTGCTCGGTGCGGTCCACGATGTAGCTGAGTTGCTCGTCCAACGCCTCCTTGCGCGCGCGCTCCACGCGCCGCACCCGCTTCCACTCCACGAGCTGCACACATACCGACACATCACCTATAGGTACCTACCTACTAGCGAGGACCTCTCTCATCATTATAGTGTTACGTTGGATCGCACGGTCTCGACTCGTGCATCGTCCTCACCTTTTCCACATTACTCCAGAAAGTGCGAATTTCTTTAGCAGCAAAAGCAGCTATCTTCTTCAGTTGCATCTCTTGTGCCTTTTCGGCCTTCTGAGCCGCCGCAGCTTTGTCTTGAAAATATTTCTGGACAGCACGAGCGCACTGCAAAATAAAGTCATTATAGTAAGGGAGCTAACGAGGAGATGTATTCGAGCGTGGCAGATTATCCTACAGGATATCACCCTTTTTAGTACAACCTACATTCCTACCACCAAATTGAATGGTTCGCTGAACCTCTATAAAGGATTGCGCGCCTAGGATTGCCCATTGGAATAGTACAAAAAGTCGACTGCTGATAGAAAACTCGAACGCGTGAGCAAGGTGAGCGTAGCTTAGCAACACACAAAAAGTGTGCATTTCAATAAACTGTCGATTTGCGCGTGACCAAAAGGTGCAAACAGGAGCTACATTAGAGCCACCACTTATCATATAATTATGTAAACAAAGGAATTTACAAAATACACATGTTCAGTTTGTTATACCGAACATAAGCTTTTTTCATACATCTGTAGTAAAGTCAAAGTGCTTTATTTCCTTAAGACCTTACAGGACACTTGGACACGTCATAAAATACATTTTATACCTCTAAATAATTAAAACTAGGAAATAAAGTACTCACTTTGATTTTTGTTCACTTCAATCTTTTTAAGGTAAAGTAAAAAAGCGAACAGAAACCTTAACCTTGTTAGGTTGTTATTTTTCGAGTTGGAGCAAAACTCATCCCAAGCTTTTTTATCATCTAAATAATCAGATACTTTATGGTAAGCCTTTTTACAAAGAATAGTTTTGATAATTTGTTTGAATTTATTTACTGATAGTTTATGCAACTCACTTGGAGTTTTGTTGTAGAAGCGTATACATTGCCCTTTGAAAGATACATTAACCTTGTTTAGTCTAGTTGTAGGCAAAGCTAGTTTATTTTTATTTCTAGTATTGACATTGTGTATATCGCTATTTTTAGGAAAGTTATTGATATTTATACGAGTGTACAACAGGTTTTCGTAGATATATTGACATGGTACATGTCATTATGTTAATTGCTTTGAATTTATCACATAGGGATTCTCTGGGACCCATTTTATAGATTGCCCGAACAGCCCTCTTCTGCAACACAAAAACGGTGTTAATGTCTGCTACATTCCCCCACAGTAGTATACCATAAGACATAATTCTATGGAAGTAGCTGAAATAAACAAGTCTAGAAGTATCTACATCTGTAAGTTGACGGATTTTTTTGACTGCATATGCTGCAGAACTGAGCCTTTTTAACAGCTTATCTATATGTGTATAGTGGGCCCCATTGAAGCTTACTGTCTAGGGTGATTCCTAAGAATACAGTACTTTCTATAATATCTGTTTCTCCTTTTACGTTTATGTCAGCCTTAACTTGTTTCACATTTGGTAGAATAAATCTAATACATTTCGTTTTGGTTTCATTAAGCAAAAGATTATTAACGCTTAGCCAGTGGACAACTTTTGAGATTGCATTATTCACATCGTCGAAATTTGTTGATTGTTTTTTCATTTTAAAAATTAAAGAAGTGTCATCAGTAAACAATACAATCTTGTGATTATTCTTTACAATATAAGGCAAGTCGTTAATATAAACTAAAAATAGGAAAGGACCGAAGATAGACCCCTGCGGTACACCCATAGTAACTGTAGACCTTGAAGACCATTTCCCATTAATGTCAACTCTTTGTATCCTGTCACTTAAGAAGAAAGAAGAGCCAAAGAGGTGTCATTCATTCCATAGTGATGTAGTTTCCTGATTAATGTTCCATGATGTACACAGTCAAATGCTTTTGAGAAGTCGCAAAATATGCCTAAAGCATCTTGAGACTTCTCCCAAGCATCAAAAATATGCGATACCAACTCTACACCGGCATCAGTAGTTGACCTGCCTCGAGTAAACCCGAATTAATTACAATGTAGCAGGTCATTGCCATTGAAATGTTTAAGCAATTGATGTAATAAAATTGAATAAATAAAAGATATATAAGTTTTTCAAAAACTTTGCTAAATTAGTAGTACTATTGGTCTAAAGTTAGTGGGGTCAGACCTACTACCCGATTTAAACAGTGGAGTTATTTTACTATGTTTCATTAGATCAGGAAATACTCCACAATCAATAGACTCATTATATATGAAAGCTACATCTGGTGCGACTGTTTCAACAAAAAGTAGTTCCATTTTGTCTATCTAAGAAAGAGATACGAAAAAGTTTGGTGACTACCAAGAGCATCTTCGTATATCGCTTAAACTTTTCCCAACGTGGTTTGATTGTCTTGTTTATGAAGGTCTCAGAGTGTTCTTAGAATTAATGTGATTGATTAAAATGATTCTTATTTTTTTTGTATTGAAATTTAACTGTGTTTAATCATAAACCTCGATATATGCTAGTTTCAGCGTATCCCTCGCGTAAAGCGGGGTATCACTGTATAGGGTTCGGAGCTAGTGGTAGTGCTTTGTATAATAAGGGTGTTAATAAATAAGAGGTGGTGTGCACGTACGCACCTTCTTAGCGGCTTGTTTCTTCCACTTGCGCTCGTGCGCAAAGTCCTGCGCCAGCCAGGCCATCTCCTCGAGCAGGTAGTCCCAGTGCGACTTGGCGCGCGGCGGCTCCAGCACGCGCGGCAGCCGGCGCTCCGCCCACAGGCCGGCGCGCGCCAGCTCCGCCACGCGCCCCGCCACGTACGCCTCCTGCTTGGCGGCCGCCACCATCTCGTCTGCGGCGCTGAGCGGAGGTGCGGGGGCGGGGGCGGGGGGAGGAGTCGCGGGCGGCCGGCGCGCCTCCAGGAAGGCTTTGAGCTGCGGCGCGGGCGGGCGCTTGCGCCAGACGGCGTAGTCCATCATGTTGCCGCCGGCCTGCAGGAAGTAGAGCTCGCTGAGCTGGTCGGTGAAGCGCTCGCGCAGCGCGCGCAGCCGCTGCAGCTCCGCCTCCAGCACGCGGCGCCGCAGCGGGCCCTCCTCCGGCTTGGCCCGCTTGCGCGGCGGCTCCGCCCCGCACCCATTGATCGCGCCGTGCTCCCCGCCCGCCGACCGCTCCGCGCCCTGACCACCGTACGAACCACACTTTACGACTATATTTTATTTATTTATTAGGGAAACTAAAACTTAAAAACAAGAATATAACATACTTATTAGTACAAGTACCCAAATTTTTAAAACAAACACACGTGGGAAACTAATGGGAAAGTCTGTTATAAGCAGGGTTCGCCGATATACAGAGTGTCCTATAATGAGTAATGAGTGTCCTATAATCTGAAAGGCGCTTATGCGCCAAGTCAAGGCCAATCAGAAACATTTATTTATATATATATTTCATTTATTTCTTTTCTAACTTGACCCGTTCGGAAAATATTTAATGTTATGTAAATTTGGAAAAAAAAAATTACCCTACAAAATTTCAACATTTATTATCATTTTAGAATGCTCTTGAAATTGACATGTTTTTAAAGTGGTACCTGGCATCTTAGGTTTCCTTATCTTTTTTTTAACAACAGCAGCTCAAGGGTCATTCCATTGTGACGGGTGGGACATTTTTTTTTTCTTTATTTATTATGAAGGAGTTTAGTCAAATTGACTATGTCACTCCCATAGGCAAAGGGGGCTTCTAACTCCTTTTTGCTCAAACTTCAAGTTATTTCTCAGACACTACCTATGCAATCAGCTTTAAAATAATAATTTGAAGCCAGATATTTGTTTCAAATAATAATATCAAAGGGCAAAAATCTCATTTGGCGTAGAAAACTAACTTCTTGTAAGCGTGACGGGTGGGACTCTCATGACACCCGCCTGTCTCAGTAGGTGGCTTCACATCCCAAAACAAGACAAACCATTAATATTTTGTTCAGCAGTTTTCTCATATGTTGTTTCTTAAAGAATAAGGTTCCATTTTTTTATAAAATTTAATTCATTCAACAAATAAATTTCGAAATAATGCGTATTATAGTGTGTGACGGGTGGGACGAGTAACATTGAACAACGTAAAAGTTCGTGAATAAAACATAAGAAACTGTTTCGAAATGCAATTTATTGAGGGGACATATAAATATAATTGAGGATAGTATAAATTTAATGAAAACACTGTTTTAGAGCAGAAAAAAGAAAAATAAAACACCAGGTTTTGTATCTCATGAACCATGATAGTAAGAAAGTTGTATTTTCACAGATTATGTATTTCTGTTGCCACTATAACAACAAATACTAAAAAAACAGAATAAAATTTATATTTAACCCCTTCAATATTAATTTTATTCTATTTTTCTCCCATACAACAGACATCATTTTTGTAGGAAACCCTTCGCGCGCGAGCCCGACTCACATTTGACCGGTTTTTTTCTATAATTATTAGCTTTAAACTTCTCCTAGACTTTCTCTGTCCTTTCGCGGGATTCATGGATTCATGGTCTAAAAAGCAATTAATACCAATCCAAAATGAGATTTATAAACTTAATTGGCAATCTACATACTAAAGGTACATACATACAATTAAGAAATAACGAACAAAATGTAAGATTTTTGACATCAAAGCCCATCATAAACGAAATGAATAAATAAATAAACAAAAATATCATACATACAATTTTTTTCAAAATTTACAAAATATTAAATATTTTCCAAACGGGTCAAGTTAGAAAAAAAATAAAAAATGATTCTGATTGGCCTTGACTTGGCGCATAAGCAACTTTCAGGTTATCCACTCATTGTGGGACATCCTGTATATCACGCACGATATACAGGGTGATTGAAAGGTGGGTGCAAAGCTGGTGGGCGAAGGTAGTGTGGACTATTTGGAACCATTTAAGCCTTATTTGTCTAAGACGAAGTCTGACTGTTTCTTTTTTATCAATTTTTTATTGGTGGCAAGGAAAATACCCGAAATTTTACAGTTAGTTGCTTATCATTGCCAGTTTAAAAGGCCAATGATTTCTTTTTGTTTAATTTAAGTAAAACTTATGTGTAAGCAATCTAACAAAACATGTTCTTAGGTATCTGAGTCACTATTTTTTTACAGACATTTAAAACTTACAAAAATTTTCAGCGATTTTCGAAAACCATTTTTAACGTTAATTAAAAAAAACGGTCGGTGTTTTATTTTGTTCAAACCTTTTTAAAAACATGCATAAATGGTTGACAAATATGGCTTAAATGGTTCCAAATAGTCCACACTACCTTTGCCCACCAGCTTTGCACCCACCTTCGAATCACCCTGTATATCAATTCATTTTTATCTTGATATATACAGGGTTACAGGTTAAGTCGACCTAGATCCTAGAGGGGGTTGTAGCTCCCATAATTCTTGACTAATTTGACTATGAAACACCCTACCCCAAACTCAACCGTTTTCAAGATATTGGACTTTGAAGTTTTTTTTCTTAATTACCGATTTTTTGTCTATTGGCCTATTTTATTTGAGATTTTAGCCTCTATTTTATTTGTAATTGCAATTTTTGTGTAGTAGATGAGTTGTTTTCTTATTCTTAACACTAAAATTGTAGTTAACTTAACCAGCTGGATCGCAGTAGACCATTGATAGTTGCAAATTGAAATAAATTCGTAAAAAATATTTTGTTCTTTGTGAAATATTTAAAAAAATGTCTATAACAGTCATGCTGCAGATGTGTTTTAAAATATCTGCATTTCAATAGCTATCCAGCGAGGTATAACAAGCTAGGGTATTATCAGAATTCTTAGAAAAAAACTTTGATGAAAGGGTCCCAGGTAGGTAGTTGATGAGTCGAAATTTGATAAAGATGGCATAACCAATTACCACAACGCTCATTATTGGGTCTCGAAAGTACAAGGAAATCCCAATAAGAAGCGGACAAAGGGATCACAAAGACGATTCAGTTTGAATGTATGGATGGGAATCATATCGAACCATTTGATTGGGCCTTACTTTCTTCCTGACAACTTAAATGGAGAACGTTATGAAAACTTTTTAAGAGAAGATTTACCCGACTTGCTAGAAGATTTACCACTGAATCTCATTCGTGACATGAGGTTTCAGCACGACGGTTGCCCTGCACACTACAGAAGGAGTGTCAGAGAATGGCTAGACACTAATTATCCTAATAACTGGATCGGAAGAGGTGGACCCATACCGTGGCCAGCTAGAAGTCCGGACCTGACCCCGATGGATTTTTATGTGTGGGGACACATGAAGAGCTTAGTTTACAAAGAACCTAATCCAATCACATCTGTTCATGTTTTGAGACAGAGAATAATCGATGCGGCGATTGAAATAAAAAGGGGTTTAACAAATGGTATAGTAAAAAGTGGATTAAGACACAGAATGAGAGTTTGTGTGTGAAACAGAGGCGGACACGTGGAACATGAGTTGTCTCATAATAGAAGACTTTTATGTTAAATAGTAATAAACGTCATTTTGTACCTATTTGGATTGTTTTATTGTTTTCGGACGTAGGTACCATTGTTTCACACAACTACCTAGGACCCTTTCGTCAAAGTTTTTATCTAATAATTCTGATAATACCCTAGCTTGTTATACCTCGCTGGATAGCTATTGAAATGCAGATATTTTAAAACACATCTGCAGCATGACTGTCATAGACATTTTTTTAAATATTTCACAAAGAACAAAATATTTTTTACGAATTTATTTCAATTTGCAACTATCAATGGTCTACTGCGATCCAGCTGGTTAAGTTAACTACAATTTTAGTGTTAAGAATAAGAAAACAACTCATCTACTACACAAAAATTGCAATTACAAAAAAAATAGAGGCTAAAATCTCAAATAAAATAGGCCAATAGACAAAAAATCGGTATTTAAGAAAAAAAACTTCAAAGTCCAATATCTTGAAAACGGTTGAGTTTGGGGTAGGGTGTTTCATAGTCAAATCAGTCAAAAAATATGGGAGCTACAACCCCCTCCAGGATCTAGGTCGACTTAACCTGTAACCCTGTATAAATTGATTTTTACCTATCTTATAAACTAAAAAATTTGGAGATTAATGTTTGTTTACCCTGGCAACACATAGAGAAAAACTACTATTCAAAATAATTTAGATTGTTTCCCAAAATGGCAACCTCATTTATAGTTGGGGAAATCCCCAGTATGACCTAGCTTTTTTTTTTATTTAAATTCAAACTTTAACTTCGTTTATTTTTCGACATATTAAAAAAAATGGGAAGTCTAGCGGTAATAATTTTCACTTTTTAGGGAATCCCAACTTACCAGTAACAACTAGCTGTTTATTGAAATTCAAACCTTAACTTCATGTGCATTAAGTTTATTTTTAAAAAAATCTTTCTCAAATAATCATAATTCTTTTGTAATTTTTTTAAGTTTTTTTAAATAAAAACATGTGTTAATTTGACATTTATATTATTTTACAATTTCCTTTCACATTTTTAAGTGTTTAATCCCCTTACAGAATGAAATTCGCTTCATTTTCTTAGCCTGGATATACATATTATATCCGATAATTACCAGATATAAAAAAAAATCGGATATTTGATATTTATCATAAAAATTGGATTTTTTCGAACCCTGGGCTCGGGCGTTCACACCAACCTTATTTGTTTCTTGTAAATTTGGTTGAATGTCTTATTTGCGGTATTGACTAAATAATAGAAAAACATATCACATTGCATCAAATATAAGCAGCAGCAAATAAATGGTTCTATTATTATCTCTTATTCTTGTTTCTAAAAGAATCTGGCCACTGAAGCAGTCTGACACTATTACCAAAAAAGGTTTTAGCTATTTCTGACATATCTTGTCCGGTACAGACTTTTGGTCCTTATAAGAAACAGGATTGATTGGCAACAAAAAGTTATTGTGTAACATTATCATATTCTTAGGGTCTTATTACAAAACGTGGTCTAACCAAGGTTTTTCTTAATCAGAGATCGTCCATGGTTTGAATGATATCCACAGATTATAATCGAACGACATTGGATATTAGGGCGGAGCCACGTGCCTCCCGCCGAGTCCCGCCGCGCGCCCGCGCTCCTAACCGATACCAAAGAACGCTTGTATGTAATATTGTTGGGATTGCGGAATATTCGTGTTAGTCTAAAGTCCTGTTTTAGCTCTCATAGGGCTTCATATAGCGGTAAAATGGTTTTATATTTTTAATTCAATTTTCATTCTTTTTAAATCAATTAAATCAATAATGACATTATTCATTTCTATTCAAAATTTGTCATAACCTACGGAGCTGAGACGAGGACGCTCACTGTAGGACTGGTCTACCAGTTCAAAGGCGCGCAACATGCTATAGAAATAGCTATGTGAGGAGTTTTTCTGAAGGATAGGACCACAATGCAAACGTAGTGTAAGGCGCCCTCCAGCCAGGTGGAATGACGATCACGAAAGACTGCAGGCTATGGCACTCATTAGGGGAGGCCTATGTCTAGCAGCGGACTAATATAGGCTGATGATGTTGATAATGATTAAAAATTTGAAAGACAAAAAAAAAAAAAACATTCCGAACTTAAAACCTTCACAAAACAAACATAACATTGACTGACGTCTGGTTTAAAGATAAACCTCCGAGACCCCTAGTTTAACTTAGGTACTAACTTCGGAGGTTTATCTTTAGGTACTAACCTCAAAATTAAACGAACTTCAATCAATGTTTTGTGAAGGTTATATGTTCCGATTGCTTTTTTTTATGTCTGTCTAACAAACTTTGAATCATCATAATCATGATCAGTCTATATTAGTCCACTGCTAGACATACGCCTCCCCCAATGAGTGCCATAGCCTGCAGTCTTTCGCGATCGTCATAGCGCCCTGTCTTCAGCTGGACGCATCCAGCATTCGCCTGCAGTCTTTCGTGATCGTCATCTCACCTGGCTGGAGGGTGCCCTACGCTACGTTTGCAAGTCGCGGTCTCCACTCAAGAACACGTTTACCCCAACAGTTGTCGGTTCTTCGCGAGATATGGCAGGCCCACTGCCACTTCCCTTGCTAATTATTTGAGCTATGTCGATAACTTTGGTTCTCTGTCGGATGTATTCATGAAGACGAATCCCTATCCTTCAGAAAAACTCCTCATATAGCTCTTTCCATAGCATGCTGCGCGCTTTTGAACTGGTAGACCAGTCCTAACGTGAGCGTCATCGTCTCAGCTCCGTAGGTTATGAAAAATTTTGAACAGAAATGGATATTGACATTATTCATTTACTTGATTTAAAAATAATGAAAATTGAATTAAAAATATATAAATATGCTTCATAATCGAGTCAATCCGTTTGATATGAGTGGCGAAGACTTCAAATACAAAATATATAGCTTGTTATTTTTCTGTGCTGTCTGATAACAATAATATCTAGGTTTAACAAATCGCTTTGGCGAAAAAGAATTCCTTAGATTAAACTATTTTACTCCGATTTCAACAATACAAATCAAGTGGTTCTTTTTGGTAGGCAATTTTTGAGGCTGCGGGCGAGCCTCAATTTTGCAAATTCAACCTTCGCGCGTCAGTGTTACAAGCTGACACAGACCATCAACTGACATTTTTGACAAGACATGGCCTTCGTATCTCTGAGTACAGAAACCATGGACCTGGCCTAAGTGAAGTCATAGCAATGCATGTTTGAGGCTGGTTTGCCATTTTAGGTTCTCATTGTAATAGATATGTTAGCTGTAAACGCGAGTTATATTTGCAGTGTTTTTTGCACAAGATATTAGAATTCGTGACTTATTCTTGTGAATACCTTATTTAATATTATTATGTGAAAGAAAGCAAAAATATTGTCACAAAAATACTTGTTGATAAATATATCGATAAAAATAGGGCAGCTCTATGGAAGGGTTCCATTTTTGTTTCCTAATAAGTTTAGGTACACGTTTATTTCGTTTTTATGCCATCTCCATGGTTTCTGTACTCAGAGCTTCGAATCGAAATGAACGAACTTTTTTAACAAAGTTTTTGTTTTAATCTGTGGATATCATTCAAACCATGGACTAAGTTAAACCACGATTTGTAATAAGGGGGTTACTGTCTAACATGTCTAAAAATTATGGATGGTCTCCTAGAATCTTTGCTGTAACTATAACATTGAAGGTTTACCCTCTTACTGTCGCTCAAACATCTACCTGTATGGTTATTGATGGTTATGGATAACCTTGACGCCAGGGTCCCCGATGGAAACTGTTCAAGGAATGTAGGGGATAGCCGCTTCGAGGCAGTTGGGTGGTTTCTAAATCCAACTTACTCCCAAAACAAACTTCAGAAGTGAAGAGATTGTATAAAACTGGTAACTTAGAACCTTCATAACAACTCTTTCATAGGTGCATATTGTACACCCTAATCAGCAGTGTTTCCATAATGCATTTCAGCTTACTATGGCCACATTTTTTTAAATATTAAGATACTACTAATATTATAAACGCGAAAGTTTGTAAGTTTGGATGGATATTTGTTACTCTTTCATGCAAAAACTACTGAATGGATATGGATGAAATATGGCACATATATTATCCCGGAATTCCCACGGGAACGGGAATCATGCGGGTACGCGAGGCGCTGCTAGTGTCTATGCAACTCAAGACTAATTGAACAAACTTTTCAAACTTTTGGTTTCCTTTTTTTTAATTCAAGAGATGACACTTGCTTATTACTAACAAGTATATTTATATCATTTTAGCCAATTATTTGATGTCTGCGGGCAAAGTAGAGCTGAGTCTGATCGTGATGCAAACTTTTGCAATACTTATTTATAACTTTGAAGAACTTAGGGTCTGATATCAGTGAATGAAGACTCGCCTAAAACATGTAAGTGTGACCACCGGTGTAGTGTAGGTCCTGTGATCAGTAGGTAGAAATGTTTTTCAAATATGAATGCTTGCTTACCATGAGAACTTGGGCATTTGCGGTGGTTGGCGCGGTGGTATCATCGCGGTTGATCATATTGTGTCATTGCGAAACACTTGACTTTTGTTTTAACCTAATAAACTGGGGAATTACTATTTAAATTATTTGGTATTTGTTCTCTATGTTGTGACGAAACTTCACTTTTCACTTAACTCTTTTATACTCCTTGAATTATTAGCATTACTCATATCAAACATTAAAAAGCACTTTTTCACACATTCTTTTTGATAATCGTTGTTTATTATAATACAATACTATAGTATAAAAAATATTGTCACCAGCCGCTGTAAACAAAGATCGATCTATGTTTGTCGCCATATTGAATACAAATTCATTGGGGATAGCAAGTTCCAACCCGTTGAACTGAATCCATAAGTAACATCCAAAATCACAGTCATCACAATTCAAATTATTTTAAATTGTACTAAGATAACGATATAGAAAGGCGAAATAACTGTATTTCATCATAATAATACAGAAAACACCCGCTACTATATCAGAAATCTAAACAGACAGATACATACATAGTCTATCACAGTGTTGCCAACAAATTTTTAACAAATCCACAAATTCTAGCGTGTTAACCCACCAGAAAACCACTAAGTTTTGCTATCCTTCAAACCACCAGAAAACCACTAACATTATCAAGATACTTTTCAGAATAAACTTATATTTTTCTTTAGATCCAATCTTTTTTGGCATAAATTGGGATATCATAATGTTTGACCGAATTTTATAAGACCAAATCGTATTTTTTAATTATTTGTACTGTGCCATATAAAGTTTTCTTACGCGGTTTCGGGGCTAGAAATAGGGCTAGGAGCTAAATCAACATTTAAAGGGCTGAATAAGCCAAAAAAGGGCTAGATCTAGCCCCGAAAGGGCTAATTTGGCAACACGGGGCATGCATACGAAACAAACCTATACAAACCTTCTAATTTCGGATAAACTTCCGAAAAGCGCATACCGCCGATCGATATGAAATTTGGTATGATAACGTATTTCGACCTCCTAATCACGAATATCATAACGAAAATTGGCGCAAAAGCCATTTGTGTGTGTGTGTGCGTGTGTGTGTGTACATCGGAGATTAGGAACTGTGGGGCGTCACTCCCACATTTTTAGCAACTCAAAACCCTCTCCACTGTGTGTGTGTGTGTGTGTGTGTGTGTGTGTGTGTGTGTGCGTGTGTGTGTGTACAGCGGAGATTAGGAACTGTGGGGCGTCACTCCCACATTTTTAGCAACTCAAAACCCTCTCCACTGTGTGTGTGTGTGTGTGTGTGTGTGTGTGTGTGTGTGTGTGCGTGTGTGTGTGTACAGCGGAGATTAGGAACTGTGGGGCGTCACTCCCACATTTTTAGCAACTCAAAACCCTCTCCACTGTGTGTGTGTGTGTGTGTGTGTGCGTGTGTGTGTGTACAGCGGAGATTAGGAACTGTGGGGCGTCACTCCCACATTTTTAGCAACTCAAAACCCTCTCCACTGTGTGTGTGTGTGTGTTTTTGCGCCAATTTTCGTTATGATATTCGTAATTAGGAGGTCAAAATACGTTATTATACCAAATTTCAGATCGATCGGTGGTATGCGCTTTTCGGAAGTACACCCCTAATTTCAAATCAAATTTGACCTAGTAGTCATTATAATCAAAATAATTTAAGAAATTGACAAACTCTTTTCGGGGAATGCCCGACATACACCCACCACTTTGGAGTGTTGCCTACATATCAAACAAAAAATATAGGTACCCATCATGTAATGTAAACGTTCAAGTTCTTTCCTGTAGATATGTAAATTGTGCTGGTGGTTAAATGTCTAGCCGTACCACTAAATGAAACAATCTAAGCCACTAGAAAAGTCCACTAGCCACTAAAACCAAAATTTGTTCGCTAAAATGCTAATCTAAACAACCAGATCTAGTGGAAAATCCACTGAGTTGGCAACACTGGTCTAGTCTATGCTCGCCCGCTGCCATTATTTTTTTATAAACGTAACGCCAGGGTTGCCAGCTGCTGGGTATTAAGCTGGGGATACACAAGCCCGTACTACCAGCTCCATGCAAGTGCCAGCTACAGTCATGTGTATTCACTTACTGGCATGCCAACTGTAACTGGAAGCTACAGCTTGGCAAAAATGTCTTGAAACGGAACAATTTTTTTGTTTCATGGCAACATTCTTAAAACAATGACGTTTCATGTAAAATTGTAAACAACGATTACGTATTCTCAGATTTTTTACTTGTATCGGTCAAGCGGTGGTGATAAAATAACGAAAAGTGAAAAATAAAGAATACAGGGTGTTAGTGTGAACAGCGTTATCCTTGAAACCAGAGGTTCAGCATCATGAGTAGAGTCCTAAACCGATGAAAAATAATTATTCTATTTTTAATTTATTTTTGAAACAAAAATATTCGATACACCTTCTAAGTGGTAAAACTACAACACGAGTACATTGGCGGGGCCGCGCAGTTGTCGACCTGTTTTGATCATACGAGCCGCCCGCCATGCAACTGTTCATTGCCGCGCCCCGCACGCACCTCACCGCGCCGCACGCGCCGTCCGCCTGCTCGCGCAGGCGCGATCGCTCCTCAGTGACAGACCGCCACGCTTACGGAGAGCACGTCGTCGCGTCGTTGACACAGAATTTCGCGCGTCAATTGTTTTAAGTACGAACGAGTGACGAAGTCTTACAAAAATGTAAATAAAAGTGGACTGAAATGGTGCGGCCTTATGCCATCGCTCTGGTGAACTTGGCTCGTACGATGTACGCAGAGCTCAGCTGCTTCCATCCCAGGATAACGTGTGCCAAGCTAGGAAACTATCCCAAAGACACAAAGGCTACGTACCTACGTAGTGTACATATGGCCAGTTCACCATGCCCAGTCATGCAAAATGCAAGTGTTCGTAAGGTGTTTAATAAGCTGACAAATACTAAGGTACTAATTTGTGTTTTTTCGAGTGTGTAATAATACCTAATCTACGAGTAAGAAAACGTGCGGAGGTTGCGTGATAGTGAAGTGTTATTTTGGTAAGTGAATTTCATTCACTGTACAAAGAACTGAAATTTAAATTGAATAGTAGATGCAATTGATTGATGATAAACTTTAACCCTAGATTCATTATCATTCGTCTCACAGACCGCGCAAAACGTAAAAATGATTCAAAGTTATAAGCGAATCAGATAGACCTTTTAAGCACCTTCATAAGTCATACAACCAAATACATCGCAAGTGTATTTTACTCGCAATGACGTTTCATTGAGCAGATAGAGAGTTTTATTCGTCTGAGGGACGAACATTTATGAATAGAATAAGAACTGGCCTACTGCCTACCAAGGTACTTTATTCTATTGATTTTTTTGATTATTCTGTGAATTTAGACTTGTTTTAAAACAGTTTATCTTGCCTAGAAACAAACCTGGAAACTTGCCTGGTTTTCTAGGGTGACCATAATATCGCGTACAATTTCGAAGACAATAAATATCAAAATACTGCGAAACTAAAACAGGCATTAACCTTATCTCATAGGTTTTGGACTCTACTCATGATACTGAACTTCTGGTTTCAAGGATAACGCTGTTCACACTTACACCCTGTATAACAGTTAGAAGTGCTGCCAAGGAGGTAATTTATAAGGTATACAGGCGATGTCTGGCAGAATTTGAGGCTAGAACTATTATTTCAGATCTCAACAATGTTTATCAAAGAACCGCTGATATGACAGGTTTGTGAGAGTTTGTTTTGTAATTATAAGTTGAATCAAGGGTAGTTACCCTTGATTCAACTTATAATTACATGATGATCCTAAAGCAGGATTAAATTAAAGTTCTACGGAACAAGTGAAATATTCAACAATAAACATAGTATTTATATTCTCTTTGCTAGCTAATAATATGTAAATCTATTTCTTCATAATTTAAATGTTGTGTTATTTCTTTGTAATAAAGTTACTATAGCGTTTGTATTTTAAATGGTCTAGAAATTAGGTGCCTAAATAAAAAACTGAAAAAGGTAAGATAAAGGTATCATAAAAAGTTTCTTCTTTATAGGAAGCAGCTGAGCGTGCATTCCAAGCTATTACCGAGGAGGATTGGAAGAATTCGTGCCAGCACGTAATAAAAATAGAAAAGGAAAACTGTGAGAGAGAACTTACAATGTATTAATAACAATGTACTACTTACATAACGAGAACCTTCCTTAATTAAACTATATTTACTGATACTAGTATACTATGTGTGGGTATAAATGTACGTGTAACAGAAATATACACATAAGTATCAAGACTAGCTTGGTGCGCTATACTTGTTGCCATAAGACCCTATAGTGGCGCCCCCATTATTTTCTACTATTGCCAAGCTATAGCTAGTTGCAAGTAGCTAGCACAACATTTGATTTTATTGCATGCCCGTTTTCTTTTCTGCAGACAACTACTTGCTCCAAAATCTTCCCTTCTACTAATCCAATCTCTTACCCAAACCCGTCTTCGTTTTTTCTTTTTATATCTCATTAATTTTGCTACACATTCAATTGAGTAACAACAAACATTGCGGTATGGATGACGAGAAGACTCGACGTAGTTTCCCAAATGCTGCCCAGCCTAGCTGACTGGATCCTTCTCTTGGCCTCCTTCTCAAAATTGTTTTTACCTAGCTGTACAATCTGCCCAAGGTAAGTACACTCGGAAACAATTTCAAGAAGGTGACCATCTACGACGATCGGTCCCGGAACAATGTGGCCATTGATCATGACTTTGGTTTTATCCAAATTCATGCCAAGACCGATACATCGCGAGGCTGAAGCTAGGCCGTCCAGCATGTGGGTCAGCTCCTCTAGCGACTCCGCCATTACGAGTATGTCATCAGCGAATCGCAGGTGTGAGATGTAATCGCCGTTTATGATAATGCCCTTACCTTTCCAGTCCAGCGTCTTAAACATATCTTCCAATGCGCTCGTGAACAGTTTCGGAGATATGACATCCCCCTGTCTCACTCCTCTGCGCAATTGGATGGGTTTAGACTGCTGGTCCTGTACTTGGACACTCATAGTGGCAGCTTCATAGAGACACCTCAGCACTTCGATATAACGATAGTCTACTTGGCATCGCTGTAAAGATTCCAGAACAGCCGAGGTTCGAATCTGCCTCACTGTGTATATGTGGTCTATGGTGCCATATCCTCCGCGGAACCCGGCCTGTTCTGGTGGCTGGAACTTGTCTAGTCTCCTGGCGAGACGATTCGTGATCACTCGTGAGAACAGCTTATAGATGTGGCTCAGGAGTTTGATGGGTCTGTAATTTTTAAGGATAGTTTTATCGCCCTTCTTAAAAAGAGCACCACCAAACTCCCGCTCCACGCCTTCCTAGTTCTCCCACTGTGGAGGACGGTATTGAAGAGGTGTTCTAGCTCCTGTATAACGGAGGCTCCTCCTGCCTTCAGAAGCTCTGAAGTTATACCGTCCTCAGTGTCCTCGTGGCTTTTCCATTTTTAAGCTGCCTCAAAGCTAATACGATTTCGTCTTGACTGATGTCTGGCAGTTCTTCGGTATAGTGGCGGGTCAGGGTGGCTCTAGAATCAAGGTCGTCTCGTCGGGAACGAGAGGCATGTGCAGTGTACAGACGGCCATAAAAATCCTCTATCTCGGCTGAAATCTCCGGTTTCGACAGTACGGTCCTCCCATCGTGCGTTTTAAGCTTCGTCAGGTGGCTCCTGCCAAGCTGCTAAGTGAATACTTTGGACCCTCGGTTTCGCTCTATCGCCTCTTCAATGAGGCGTGTGTTGGAGCTCCGAAGGTCGCGCCGTACCATCTTCGCAATTCGCTTGTTCAGGTCTGACCTCTCTGACGAAGACACTTGGGTGGTTTCCCGTCTTCTTGTCATCAGCCCCAGAGTCTCATCCGAGAGTTTGGACTTCTTGCCAGTTCGCTGTTTTTTGCAGAACTTGATGCCCTCATCCCTCAACGTTTCGACCAGATTGTGTAGGCTCTCGTCAGCGTCATCAGTGGGTTCCAAGGCAACAAATCTGTCTCCGAGTAGCTGCTCGAACTTCTCGGTGCCCGCCATGATTTGGATTGGATTTGGTCGGAGCGTGGACTTCATCAGACGGTGTCTTTCAAGCTTCAAGTTGATATTCAGAGTGCCTCGGAGCATTCGGTGATCAGATCCGGTATTGAACCTGTTGATCACTGAGACATCTCTGAATATGTGCTTGCTATCCGTCATGATGAAGTCGATCTCATTTTTAGTCACAGTGTCGGGGCTTTGCCACATCCACTTCCTTTGAGGCTGTTTCTTAAAGAAGGAGTTCATTAAGAACAGTCCCTCTTTCTCAAGGAAGTTGACAAGCATTTGCCCCCTGTGATTCCTGATTCCATAACCATGCGGGCCTATTCGGGATTCATTGCCAGTCTGGATTCCCACCTTGCCGTTAAAGTCCCCCATAACAACGTTGAAGTGAGCCTTAGTGGTGTTGTGTAAGGCTTTGGATATGTCTTTGTACACTGGGATGTTTTATCACCCTCACGATAGTAGAGAAGATGGCCTGAGTCTAGGGTTACGGTGTTCTCCCCCTCTCTACGGACTTCACATAACCCGAGAACATGCCATTTAATGTTCTCTAACTCCACTTCCAACTGCGCTAGATGATGGTCAAGCCTTAGAGTGCGTCCGTTAAACGTTGCCCGGGTCATTTTGATAAGCGTGTGGTAGCCTGAACACCGATGATTCTTAGCACCCCCTGCCCCGCCGTCACCATGACCACTACCATGGCCAGGAATAGCGAGGCGGCCGGGAACTAGGGGCCGTGTTTTGGCTGTGCTTATCATTAAGGGGTAATGCCCATAATCCCCACCCTGGGCATGAGGGTTGGGGATCGCAGTTTGATGGTGGGGTTATTCTGGAGGGGTGCTGTGGAATAAGCTCTATAAATCTGCAAACAGGGCTGTTTTATTACAACACACACCCCATTAAACTTTCCACACATTGAAGCCGGAGGCGGAGCGGAGGCGAAGGCGTGCCGGTTTTTCCTATGGCACCGCGTCGCCACCGCCTGCGGTGTATGTGTAGGCTTTCATATGATTCAATAGAATACAACTCGCACGCCTTCGCCTCCGCTCCGCCTGCGGCTATAGTGTGTGGAGAAGTTTATACTACACCTCATTGGCAGAATTGCGTCAAACCAGACGCAGAGCCATTCTACAAGAAATTTTGGAGTCAGTCAAGATAGTCAAGTGTCAGTGTTTGTGTCAATGCAATGTCGACGAAAACGAAAGCTCTCATTTTGTTTTCTGATCGGATTTTTCGTTTGTAATATTTTCTGAAAAATAAAAACGATTTTTATTTAAATTTCCATCTACTTGCTTGGATTCTGTTTGTTTGTTCTATAAGTGTGCGTTCGATCATCCTTTACCAACGCTCTGCTAATCTGACACGTATTCGGTGTACCTGCTAGAAAAATAATTTAATAGATGCGTTGGCAAGGAATTTCTTGGAGTAGTTGTATAGAATGCATTTGATGTAGGTAAGTTATGTGTTCCGTTTAATTGTAGATAGACGTCACGTCTTGTTTCGTGTACAGTTAAGTCTAGTACCTACTCACCTATCTAAGGTTCTCGCAGGACCTACAACTGAAAATAACATTGAATGGCTGCACTCCGTGTGAGTGGGTTCTGCACAGAGCATATACAATACAATGATACAGTGCACACTGAGAGCAGTCTGCACATTGTTGTGGAGAGTCTATAATGAGATACCTTTACTGAATAGTAAACAAAGATTTGCTTGTTCTTTGCCTTATTTCTTAAATGGCCCACCAACCTTAGAGTAAATTGCAGAGGAAAGGTATTTTTGTTTGTTTTTGACATTTAAATAAATTTATTGTAATAGTTGATTTTCATATGATTTTCTACACCTGATGTTAATCTTAACTTACTATTATAATAAATGGGAAAGTCTGTCTGAATGTTTGTTATAAGTAATCTCCGTAACTACTGAAGTTATTTTAGATGAAATTTGGTATGTAACTAGATTAGGACCTAGAATAACACATAGGATAGTAAAATTTTGAAAAAATTATCTCTGAACGGGTTAAAAGGGGTGGTAAAATTTGTTAGGAAAAAAAATATTTCTTGGTTCGATTCACTCAAAACTCAGTATAAGTCAACTGGAGTGAATAATTAAACAATGTATTTGTTAGTTTTACACAATAACCTCTAGGGGGCGTTCAATAAATTTCTGAAATTTGTATGAAAAAAACACTGGTTCAAGGGTGAAGCCACGGGGCGCTTCTAGTAATATAATAAAGATGAAATGAATTAATTTTTTGTGGAAGTTGGATAAAAAGCCTCTGACGAAATGAAGGAATTGGAAATTGAGCACAATGCCATAGATATAGATAATGAAAAGTTAAAAGTAGCTGAGTGCTTGTTTGTCTTAGCTACCATCAGGGGAAATATTATACTGAGGTGTTCAGTATTTTTATTAATTTAAATTTATTCATTTTATAACACTTATAACATAGGAATCATACATGTACAGAGGCATTCATCATTTGCTTACCCCCCTAATAGGCACACCGGGTTCCAATCCTGCAGTTACTTAGATATTTTTTTTGCATTTTTAACAAAATTCATTTCAAAACACTATGGTTGTTTTTGCATTTAGTTAAAGATTGCTTGAAGTTCTTCAAGATTATTGTTGGTGTAATATTTTAGCAATTAGGGGTATAGCAAATACTGAACGCTACTGTACATATTATTATTATGAGATTGATGTTTGTATGAGAGGAACATAGGGATAAAATATTTTATGAATCAAAGTATGTAGGTTAGGTACCACCGTCATACATATACACCCTGTATATGTATGACGGTGGTGGACGGTGGTTTGGCAAACAAAACGTTGAACATACGAAAATGGGGGCAGGTGTATAAATTTGAGTATTGAGTCAGTTAGTCATTCAAGTATTAAGGCGGCTGATCCTGACAACGAGGTCCCTAAGTATGTCTGTGGAATGTTGTTGAACTGATTCTTACAAACATTATTATTTTATTCCAAAAACCTAATGATATTCAAACATATTATTTGTAATTATACTTTACTTTATTAATTAGTATTTTAGATTTGCAATTGGGTCTAAGTCCTTGGGTGATGTGCTCCGACAGATAAGTGGGTAAACTGTGACCAATGAGAACTTATATCAAAAAGTTGATAACTATACTTAATATTATCTACATAATGATAAACTTTGATTTATCTTTGATTGAATAAACGATCAGCAACCTTATTGATCCTCAAGCAAAGCAATACCTCTGTATAAAGGCTTGGGCACACCAAAAGCAGTTGCAGTGCGGTAGCAGTGCGTCTACCTTAGTAAATAATGTAGTTATATGAGGGATGACACACTGAACAAACGCGGGCCTGCTGAACCTACCTGCTCCGCCACTGCGACGCGCACGCACTGCTCTTTGACAAAACACTTGGACGGGAGCAGCGCAGGCGCGGGGCGGTGGCAGCGCATGCGCGGGGCCGCCGCAGTGAGCACACGTTGTATTACTACTACTGACTTGTGACTAGTCACACCAGAGCAGTTGAGCGGGACAGACGCAGTGCAGTTTCCAAATGGTTGTAATTTTTTACAAATGTATCATGGAACCAAATGAAAAATTGATAGAGTTGGTGAGAAAATATAAATGTTTATATGTTTTAAAGGTCAGAAAATAAGTATTGAACCGATCTTCAAAAGATTCTAATTCCCGACATAGGCGATGATACTCCCCATGTTCTTCTCTTTTCTTATTTATATCGTGAAGCCATATTCTTCATTTTTTACATAAAGCTAGAAGCAACAACAGCTCCTCTTCGTCAGAGTCCGATCCGAACCATTCAACATCTTGCAGTGAACTGAGTGTGGCGATCGATACGACACACACAGCGCGGTTATAAAGCAGGAACCGCCTTTAAACTGCTTTCTGACTGCTCATGTTTCTGGTGTGACGTCAACCGCGGCGCAACTGACCTGTCCTGCTATGGAGCTGCGCCTGCCCTGCTTTTGGTGTGCTCAAGCCTTAAAATGTGTACATATATATGTTATACTTCTACAATATTGCTTTTAATAGCCATATTAGGTAGTAAATTGTATGGTAGTTAAGTATATCATTAGGTCCCTTGTTTATTTACTTACACAGTGGCGGCGCTAGATCTCGCGTGGACGTCGGCGAAATTAGGTTCGCGAGGCCTCCTTTTTTCCCAATCAAGAAAATATTAAATTACGTAAACCGAATTATAGTTAAAATAATATTATCAACAAATTTTATTAAACATTTTAAGGTCAGTTGGGGTAAGTGCGGCTATGGGGTAAGTGCGGCAAGCATCATTATTCAAGAAATTAGCAATGTTATTGCTAAAACCGCCATCTAGACTCTTGTCACAAAATTAGTTCCCAACAAAAAAATTGGGAGCGCTAATAGAGAGGGGAAATAGGAGTTATCGCCATTTTTTTTTCTTACTCGGATTTTAATACACATCGTAGTTGATACTGCAAAACTAAAATGTTGCTGTGCTACAAAAACAAGGTTTTTGCTTAGATTGGATAATCTGTAATACGTTAGTGTTTTCTTTAGATCCTAAGCTTCGTATTTATGTAGTTATTTTATTTGTATCTATGCTAAATAAGCAATAATCCCAGTTCAAAAATTTCACCTCAAGTTGCACTTGGGCGAAGTGCGGCACTATGCCGCACTTACCCCAAGTCAGTGGTTTTCAACCTTTTCAACCTTATGTTTTGAGATATCGTTAGATAGACTGAATGTCGTTATAAAAATATGCAAAATGAAGTTTTAAATCCGCCTTAATATTTCGAAGTTATGAAAGGCTGAATCTAGAATATTAAGCCTCATTTACATGATACCATTTTCTTGCCTGTTGCATATAATTAAATTGAAGCAATAAATGACTTGCATGGTCTAAACAATTTATTGTATAATAATATAAACAAAATTATTGCTTTCAATTAATTGCATTCAATTATTGCTCTTGAATATACAAGAAAATGGTATCATGTAAATGAGCCTTTAGGCGAGATTTATTTTGAAACATTTATTTTCTTTGGCAACTTAACGAATTAGGTTTTTTTTTAAAAATAATACATATAGTTACTAAATTAGTTTAGGAATTTATGAGAGACTGAATGTTATTAGCTTATAATTCTAAGAAAACAACGAATGCTAAGCAATTAAGCATATTAAGCTATATTAGCATATTATGCTATTAAGCATGATTTTCTTATAAATATAAAAAATATGAAATTTAATTATTAAATTATTAAGTTTAAAATAAAGTTTATTTTGATACCTTCTGTTCTACTTGTTTCTTTATTTTTCTGAATTATTTGATTATAGTGATCTCAATAAGTTAAATTAATAAAAAATAATAACTCGAACTCTTTATTCATTTAAAAAGATTTTTCAATCTATAAAAGGGAACACATATTTATTAAATTGATTGATTTTTTAAAGTATACATAAACATCATTATGACCATTGTTGTCAAAATAACTGTACATACATCCCATTACCTTTATCTTCCTTCTTGGGCAGTCAGGTATAAATGTTTAGTACCACTGGATAGCTTGTTCCTTAGGAATTATGCCGAACTTCCCCCATTTCATAACTTTCTAATTTTTTTCGGTGAACCTTATATCTAGGATCCAAGAGTCGAATAGAGACTTCTACTTGAACGTTCTTCTTTCTGATATTCATGTTGAAATTAAAAAAAAGAGTCATTTACTGGCATTTGTAGACCCCTGCCGCACTTACCCCATTTCTTTGGGAAAGTGCGGCTATGGACATGCTGTTAAAAATCCAATCAAATACATAGAAAACTACTACAGAACTCTAAACTTGCAGGTTCCATTTGGAGATAATTCATCAGGGAACGTGGAAATGAAATAAATTATTTTAAAATGTTCACAGTATAAACACAATTCGAGTGCAAAGTGAACTTAAAATAAAATACGCCGCACTTCCCCCAACTGACCTTATTGTTATTAATCAAGTTTTATTGCTTTTCAAATGATGACAAAAGTTACATAATTAGAAGTTAAATAAACGAACTTTTCGGCTTTTGGCCTCACTGAACTTTTTCAGGATTATTAAAAAGAAATTTTGTCCATGCGAGTCTAGTCTGCGAGTGTTGCGTTACATTCACAAAAGGAATGATTGTTTACGTTTCGCTCGCAGAATAAATACAAAAACAACAGGGGTATTCCCCGATCCGCGCTCAAATTTGTTAAACTTTCATAGTGTTGCCAGACGATTCTGCCCGTACGTAAAGTGCTCATCGCAAAAAACGAGAAACACACTCACTTAAATCGCGCAAGTGTTATGTATCTACTATTTTAAAATAAATAATAATGAATAACTAAATTTTAAATAATAAAATAGTTTTGCGAGGCCCCCCCAAGCGCGAGGCCGTCGGCGGTCGCCGACGTCGCCGACGCCTAGCGCCGCCACTGTACTTACAGATAGGTTTACATTTTTCATAATACAGAGATTAGCTAGGTTTGTATTTAGTTAGTATTCAGTCAGATGAAAAACTAAAAAAAAATACTGATCAATAAAATAAAATTATAAATTTAACTTGTTCCAGGATACAATGACAATTGTCCAATTAAATCGTAAGTTTCATAATGTCGAGGGCGAAGAGCGCGTCGTCGGAGCGGTCCGTTAAAGTATCGAGCGGTGTTACAGAGCGCGGCCTGATGCGGGGCGGGCGCGCGCGCGCCGCGCTGGCGCTGTGCGGCGCGGCGCTCGTGCTGTGGGCGGTGGCGGCGCGGCGCGGCGCGGCGGGCGGCGGGGCGGGGGACGCGCAGGCGCGGCGCGCGGCCGGAGCGCCCGTCGCCGGACGCGACCTGCCGCTCATCTTCATCGGCGGCGTGCCGCGCTCCGGCACCACGCTCATGCGCGCCATGCTCGACGCGCACCCCGACGTGCGCTGCGGACAGGAGACGCGCGTCGTGCCGCGCATCCTGCAGATGCGACAGCACTGGGCGCGCAGCCAGAAGGAGAGCATGCGCCTCGAGCAGGCCGGCGTCTCCAACGAGGTGCTCGACAACGCGATCGCGGCCTTCTGCCTGGAGGTGAGTGCGGGGGCGGGGGGCGGTGCGGGGAGCGGCGGGGGGCGGGCGCACCCACTGACGACCGACGACGACGGTTGCAGGTGATCGTGCGGCACGGCGAGGGCGCGCCGCGGCTCTGCAACAAGGACCCGCTCGTGCTGAAGATGGGCAAGTACGTGCTGCAGCTGTTCCCCAACGCCAAGTTCGTGTTCATGGTGCGCGACGGGCGCGCCACCGTGCACTCCATCATCAGCCGCAAGGTCACCATCACCGGCTTCGACCTGAGCTCGTACCGCCAGTGCCTCACGCGCTGGAACCGCGCCGTCGAGACCATGTACCAGCAGTGCCGCGCGCTCGGCGCCGCGCGCTGCCTGCTCGTGCGCTACGAGGCGCTCGTGCTGCGCCCCGAGGAGACGCTGCGCGCCGTGCTCGCCTTCCTGGAGCTGCCGTGGAGCGCGCGCGTGCTGCACCACGAGCGGTACATCAATCAGCCGCACGGCATCATGCTGTCCAAGTGAGTGCGAGCGGGGCGCGCGCGCGCGGCGCGGTGCGGCGGTGAGAGTGAACGAGACGCGTGTGTTGCAGCGTGGAGCGGTCGTCGGACCAGGTGGTGCGCGCCGTGAACCGGGACGCGCTGGACAAGTGGGTGGCGGCGCTGCCGGCGGACGTGCGCGCCGACATGGCGGAGCTGGCGCCCATGCTGTCGGTGCTCGGGTACGACCCGTGGGCCAACCCGCCGCGCTACGGCGCCGTCAGCCCGCCGCCGCAGCCCCCGCACCCCGACCACCCGCAGAGGACGCGTCTTAAGCCGCCCTAAATAACAAAACGAACGCAACACTCGCTTCTTTTACTATCCACAACCTCGACGCCGCCTCGGAGCGCTCGCCGGGCAGAGCTGTGCCGGAGGCGCCCGCTACTGGCTGCTGCCCGCGGCTTCGCGCCGATACGAAGTAGCCTATCTCCACGGGTACCGACTACAGCCTTGACTGATATCATTACCATCCGTTCAGCGGTCATAAATGATAGAGACGGACAACGTTTCTGGTATCACTACATAATAATAAAGTCGCAAAAATAGATAGGAGTGATTCAAGACGAAGGTTTATAAATGCATAATACTTACACGCGAAGGTGAAGTCCTACTAATATTATAAACGCGAAAGTTAGTAAGTGTGGATGGATGGATGTTTGTTACTCTTTCACGCAAAAACTACTCAACGGATATGGATGAAATTTGGCACAGACATAGATTATAGTCTGGAATAACCCATAGGTTATATTTTATGGCGGATTTTCCGCGGGTGAAACTGCGAGGCGCTGCTAGTAACTTATGATACCTATTGTAAATGCATTCCCGATGCTTTGTGTGATACTACCCAGCACGACCACGGATGATTATCTTAATTTCAATGTGGTACAGATTCATGAAATAATGAGTACTTTGATGTACTCTATAATATAAAAAGAGTACTCTCATATCTTCGCTGTTATAACACATAGGCCGGGGTCGTGCCAGCTAGTACCTTTCTGGCACGACCCCGAATAGATCTTGGGTATTTTGAGCAACTTTAAGATTAAAAATGTTACAAATTTGTTGCACTGAATTGTACTGCATATCCTACTGTAATATTAGAAACGCGTAAGTTTTTAAGTATGGACCTCACGGTTTCACCCGCGTAGTTCCCGTTTCCGTGGGAATTCCAGAATAAAATATAGCCTATGTGCTATTCCTGACTACAATCTATCTCTGTGCCAAATTTCATCCAGATCCATTCAGAAGTTTTTGCGTGAAAGAGTAACAAACATCCATCCATCTATCCATACTTAAAAACTTACGCGTTTCTAATATTACGCTATGGTTAGAACTGGGTAAGTACGTATTTTCAAAATTTCAACCAGATCCGTTCAGTAGTTTTTGCGTGAAAGAGGAACATACATCCATACTACATCTATACATGTATCCATACAAACATTCGCTTTTAGTAAGGATTTGAATAGGTATCATATTTTTAATGCGCCTGAAAAAAAATCATAGCAAATAGGTAGAATTGAAGGTGAACCCTTGCGATGGGTTCGATCGAGCGCTCGCTGCGAGACAGAGTACCTACCGTCTATATAAATAAAGCACAAGTCGGCTTGCACGTCATGCAGAGCGAGTGGCTCCTCGTACCAGATTCAACATTATTGCCCCCGTACCAACACATCCTGCATTCAACAGTAGGCGGGCGCCGCGCAGGCGCTACCTACCTGTCTATCTCTGGTGCGAGACGACTGCCAAGAAGGGTTCCGTAGGTACCTTACCATCATCCTACAAATATTGAATAGGTACCTGCTTAGTTACTAACTAGTGACATCTAGTTATAAAAGCAGGTAGTATTTGTTCCATACCCATTGTCCGTCCGAATCTACATCGCAGAGCCAGCTCTCGGACAAGTAGAATATACCCATTTACCCATCGCATATCAAAGAGGTGTTTTACCTACTGGATAACTTGACGGAGAACCTTGTTGACATTCTCGCAGCGTCGGGAATCGGGAACAACTTCCTTGAGGATCCAGCCAGTCGGAAGATTAGAAAGTAGGTACCTACCTTATTACTAGTAAAGACAAAATGAAAAGACAGATGCATAAAAAAAAGCTTATGTAAGGTATAACGAACTCAACGTGTGAATTTTGGAAACTGCTTTGTTTAACGTAAAATAAGTGGTACTGGCGCCACTTTAGCTCCTGTTAGCGCCTTAACAAGTTTGGGCTGTACTGTAATCATCATCATAATTTTATTATAATTTCATCATAATTTTTGATATACTTCTAGGATCCGCGTTACAGTCTGATATAAAAACAAAGTTGCATATTAATTATGTACCGCAACGCAACTGTCAACACCGCACTCACTTCACTCAAACAGTCGGTTGTGCTATAAACTGTGCTCACTCAGTAGTGAGTGCCGGTCCTCTTGCAGCGCAACCTTGAGGCTGCTCGTCTATCACCGACACGGAGCACTCTTTCTCCACAACCTAGAGGCTGCTCGTCTATCACCGACACTGAGCACTCTTTCTCCACAACCTTGAGGCTGCTCGTCTATTACCGACACGGAGCACTCTTTCTCCACAACCTTGAGGCTGCTCTTCTATCACCGACACGGACGCACTCTTTCTCCACAACCTTGAGGCTGCTCGTCTATCACCGACACTGAGCACTCTTTCTCCACAACCTTGAGGCTGCTCGTCTATTACCGACACGGAGCACTCTTTCTCCACAACCTTGAGGCTGCTCTTCTATCACCGACACGGACGCACTCTTTCTCCACAACCTTGAGGCTGCTCGTCTATCACCGACACGGAGCACTCTTTCTCCACAACCTAGAGGCTGCTCGTCTATCACCGACACGGAGCACTCTTTCTCCACAACCTTGAGGCTGCTCGTCTATTACCGACACGGAGCACTCTTTCTCCACAACCTTGAGGCTGCTCTTCTATCACCGACACGGACGCACTCTTTCTCCACAACCTTGAGGCTGCTCGTCTATCACCGACACGGACGCACTCTTTCTCCAAAACCTTGAGGCTGCTCGTCTATCACCGACACGGAGCACTCTTTCTCCACAACCTTGAGGCTGCTCGTCTATCACCGACACGGAGCACTCTTTCTCCACAACCTTGAGGCTGCTCGTCTATCACCGACACGGACGCACTCTTTCTCCACAAATCGCCAGCCCTCCGTAGCTCCTGCCTCGAAGCGTTCCTTTTGTGGTTATCTACTGCAGATTTCCCGGTCTATGAAAACTTGATCGATCGATTGAGCCAAGCAAGGATATGATGTCATAGGATGGAGTGTGGAGCCATCATAGTGCATCAATAGACTCTTTAGGTATTCCGGTTCAATTCCTAGGAAAAATATATTCGACTCCAAATTAAATGGACACGTAAGTACACAAAACAGGTTTTAGGAAAAGTGAAGAAGGGATAATGTACCTAATGCGCACCTAGGCTAGCTAGCCTGCGGTCTAGCTGACGCGGCTCCCTCAGGCAGGCAGGACAGCAGGAGTCAGGACTCAGGACACTGTAAGCAGTAAATTTAGAGTAAAAACGAGTTAAACATTGAGTAAACATTGACAGTAAATTTAGAAATGTGTGACAAACATTTAATTTTGTCCCAAGATGCCATCCAAACTTCCGCTTTTTTAATAGGTACCTAGGCAGAATAAGCATAAGTACAACTTATACCTACCTATGCTTATACTACCTATTAAAAATAAGTTATACCTATGCTTATACTATAAGTTATACCTATGCTTATATACTACCTATTAAAAATATAAGTATAAATAACGTTTATGTGTGTGTGTATGGTCTTGTGTGTGTATCAGTGGCGTAGAGAGGCTTTTCTTTTCGCCGCCCGGGGCCGACCGAAATATTTTATTTTTTTTTTATCAACTAATATAGACCTTCGTTTGACCACAATCTCACCTGATGGTAAGTGACGACGTAAGCCGCCCCCCTATTTTCAAAACTATAAGTTATTTAAAGTTTAAATATTATATTTACCTAATGGACCTAACGTAGGTACATGGTACATTTTATTGCAAGTCAATAAAAACTATCACGCACTGCTTCAGAAGGAAAATACCTACATCTATAGCTATGTCCACACTGTGCATTTCATCTTCATGTTTTGTCTTCATCTTTCTATTCAACTTTCGTTTGACGCTTTCAATAATTGAATGCGCTAATGATCGCAACACCATAGTTCAGTCGTAGTTTTTTCTGTGTTTGGAAACATGTGCGACGAGAATATTTTATTGGTGGAATATGTGCAGCATACCAAGGTAATAAAAAAATCCAGAAAAAAAGAAAAAAGTTAAGTATACGATGTTATTATAATAATCGAAGTAACCTACTGTCTAGTCTAGAGGATTCGTTCCTGAATCCCGAGATCCTGGGATCCTTGTCGATTTTCGATCCCGGGATTTTTGGGATTATTTTTTACAAATCCCGGGATTTTCGGGATTGAGAAAAATTGTTAAAAATAACAAAAAAATAGGCGCGTAAATGTAATGATCATAAATTATAAAATAAAAATTATACCAAGTTCTTTAAAAATAACAAAAAGGAACATCTGATCATTTCGGTTAACATCGGTTTAGTTTTCTTTTTAAATTATGATTTAAAAAAACTGTAATGATTAAAAAGCATTCTTTTAATAGGTAATCAACCGCCTCTACTGTCACGTCGTGGTAAAATTTACGTAAAATTATTTTTTTTCAACAATCATGACATGCCTTTTTTATTGAAATAATACGTTTAACCATCATTTAATTTTGTTTTTATTGACTGATAAATTAGTGATCGGATATTTTTCAAATCCCAAAGTTGGGGCGAAGACATAACTAGGAGCTTTTAAAACCAACTTTTACAGGAATCCCGATGAGCACGAATTATAAAAATTCAAGCAATTTCTATAAAAAAAATATATGTCACTTTAATCTGTTGTGTATTTTGTTAGTAAATTTTTTTTTTTTTTGTGGACATTTCGATTTTATTGAAAAACGAGTCTGAATAAATGTGTTTTATATTTGATCTATAAATAAGAATACAACGAAATAAATAACATTCTAGAATTGTTCACAATAGAAATACAAGAAACAAGGACAAACTACACATCCCTTCATTTAGATTACGAAAACTGGGGAAATCATTTATGGGTAATTGTGTGCGCTTCTATAATAAGCTTCCATCTGAAGCAACTGAACTTTCTATTCGTAGATTTAAACAGTACATAAAACTAAATCTTATCAAGAAGGCATATTACTCCATAAATGATTACATCAATGACGTTAGTGCTTGGCCAGATGTCGCTCAGTTCCACATCGACAATAGTATGTAATTATTTATAAGGCAAACATGTATTAGACACATAAGTTATACACATGCTAGTGGTTTCTATTTCGCCTCCTCCACTAGTGGACAAAAAAGTGAGGCGAACTGAAAATCAATTATCTCATTATTTTTTATATTATTTTGATAATTATGTACCTATAGTATTAAATTTGACTTGTCTAAGTGCTTATTTTGTAAGCCTAAAGAAATAAAGATATTGATTTCTGATTTCTGTCGTCACTCAAAGTTTAGGTAAATAAACGCCTGAATATCCGATCACTTCTGATGACGTTACCATTATGTGGTTATTTAAATTAGTATTTTATATCATCTACCGTAAAAAAGATGAATAAAAAAAATTATATTATAGTATTAATTATTTGAAAAAAGAAGTAATTGTGGTTTTAATTGATTTTTACTTTGTTTTTGAAAGTAAATAAAAGTTGATTTTCATTTATTACTTCGATTTTATTTACCTGTCTACGATCCCGGGATAATCCCGGGATCCCGGGATCGCCTTTCACAAATCCCAAAATCCCGGGATTGAAAATAAAGACCGGGATCGAATCCTCTACTAGTGTCTCACTTCGGAGAGACAAATCGTTGTGACTAAGTATCTACAGGTATTAACTTATTAGCTTTCAGTCTGCTCGGCTGCCTATTCACGACGTGTAGGTACTATACTAGAATTCTGATGAAATTCATGAACATAATTGTCATACTTACATATTTTATTACATCCCAGCATACTACTAACATTAGCTAGGTCCTAAGTACTGGATATTTTACCTCTAGCATACTTGGCATTTCCTCTTCAGTTTCAAGTTGCTCAGTCACTGTACATCTGTAAATGAATAATAGTATAAGATATGTAATAAATGAGTAGTAGCTGTATATAAGAAGTAGGTATTTAGGTAGGTACCTACTTACATCTTCGTTCATTTATTTTTACCTGGTACTACGCTGGACGATGGAAAGAGGACACCATAGACTTCCACTATACTATTATAAACTTTGTAGTTCCTTACTTGACATCATTTTCACCGTCCATTGTCTATTATTGGTGTCGATTCTGTTGTTTTAGGAATCCTAACTAAAATCTTAAAATTTCTTAGTTAGATTGACTAAAAATTTATGGTATTCTGTTGCAAATCTTAAAAATACCTAATTTAAAACGTGTTTGACAATCGTAAAATCTCTCTAAGTTTAGTAGTTGGTGTTGCTGTAAGCAAAATAAATATGTTTTCTATAATGTTGCATGTAACTTTTCTGTACCTGCCCTAAATGTTTTTATTCACAAATTACATTAAATTCTAGGTTTTCGTAGTATAAGCTTTGAGCATTCTGCTTGTAAATTTTAATCATGACCAAATTAGGTGCCTCCTAAAATTAAGTTAGACGTCTAATCTTAGCTAAAAATGTGATGCACAGAATACGGTTTTAGCAATTTTAGCTAAGTTGAGTTGTTTTACATCTGTCATCCTAATTTTAAATCTGTCAGTCTAATTTTTAAAACACAGAATAGCATTCGTGGATTTGACGTTTCTAAATCTTAAAATTAGCTAATTTTAGCTAGGACTAAAACAAGAGAATTGACACCATTATATACATAAATTCGACGAGTAAAGTGTGCGAGCACTAGGCAGACAAGCACAACCTCCCCGTCCGTACAACAGCCAGCGAGGCACTGCCGCCCGTCGCCCGCGCGACTACTTACAAAGGTTCACGCCCACTAATCCTACGGAAAACTAGAAAAATAATATTTACCAGGTGAAAAACCGTCGCATCGCAAAATTACGTACAACTTGAAGACAAAGTTCTTGCCGACATTTAGGTGAAGAAAAAAGTAAGTACAAAATTCTAAGTCGCTTAGAAGTAGATACAAATTTAAAGTCCGAAACAGCTAAACTTTGTGAATTTTTTCAGAGGGAAAATGAACACGTAGAACATTTTTGTACGTTCACTTTATAGATAAAATGTCAATTAAAGCCATATATTTTTTTCAGCTCATAAAGTTGACTCCTCTATGAGTAGATAGCCTCCAAAAATGACCATTCAGCTACTGTCTGCGCCTTAAAAAAATCGCAACATTATTACAATGTTTGGTAAGCCATCTTCAAATTTGGAGTCAATAATATATTTTTCATTACTCATACTCGGAAAGTAGGTCTGAACATGCCTGAAGAGCGGGTTAGAAGTGATACTTTTCCGCCCTACGGAGAATCGTTTTCAACCGACAGCTATAACGTTAATATTGAATCATGATAGTGGCAGAATAAATGCTGAATCTAAAAAAAATTACCGTAACAAGGCAGTATGGCTTTATGGCTTTCGCCTGTCCTAGATGGACCAATAAATAAAAAAATTTTTTGCGGCAATTTGATTAATTTGTTTTCTCATGTTTTTACATAAATTTCCTTGTATTCGTAATGAAAAGCACAGTGTTTACCTCGGGTGAAGTAACTTATTTAGTCCCTCGAACTATTGGCGCCCTCGCTAGTTACTTTCAACCCTTGGGTAACAATGTAGGTACTATTACTTATTATTTTAGAATCGGTTGCCAGCAGACGAGTAACATAATTGCGGACATGATTTGTATTTTTTTTTCTCTTAATAATGCAATGTAATATTTTCGTTATATGCCTTATCCGCCGCCCCCTTTCATATGCCGCCCGGGGCCATGACCCCCCCCTGCACCCCCCACGCTACGCCACTGGTGTGTATGATTATTAGGGACCTCATTAGGGACTTAGGGACACATAAAATTACTTGCCTTTACCTACCTACTTTTGATCAAGCAGCGCCTCGCCCGATTTCACCCGCGTAATTCCCATTCCCGTGGGATTTCTGGGATAAAATCACTACATAGTATAAAACAAAGTCGCTTTTTCTGTCTCTATTTCCCTGTGTCTTTTTGACTTGACTGCATAAATCATTAAAATTACGCAACGGATTTTGATGCGGTTTTTTTAAAAGATAGAGTGATTCAAGAGTCAAGAGGAAGGTTTATATGTATAAAAAAACCGTGCGAAGCCGGGGCGGGTCGCTAGTATAATATTAGCCAGATATAATCTACCTATCTCTGTGCCAAATTTCACAAAATAAAGTAGAAAATATTGCATTCCGAGAAAATAGAAATTACCTAGGCACATACGATTTTTGTAACGTGCGTGTAGGTAGTGTAGTAGTGGTAGTTAGTAAGGTAGGAAGATTCGGTAACCAAGCTACGTGGACCTCCGTACTGCATGCAGGGCGCGGGGCTATTGCAGGGTGACCGTTTTATAAACGGCGAATCTGCCAGATTCTGGCAAAAAATCTGCCGAACTCGTCTCAGATCAGAACATGCCAAAATATGTCATCATAATTTGCTTTTATGGGGGCGGGAATTACAAATGAAAACATATTTATTGAGGTATTTTAATGACATTTTAATTCAAAATTTCATAACACTTTATTCAGTAGGAATCATTACATTAGTTTTGAATTTATGCGTGGGTAAGCTTTGGATAGTGTCGGAGACCTTATTGTAGAAGCGTATAACTACATTGGCTGATGATGAGTGATGAAAGATTTGGAAACTTTGTGGAGTCACGCTAGTGACTTGACAGTTTGTTCTTATTTCTAGTCTGATCAAGTACTACGTTCCTAGTATTGAAGATAAGGTTTTGTTAGACTGGTGTTTTTCACAGTTTTTCTAGGAATCTTTAAAATCTGCCAGAATCTGCCACATTTTTAATTCGTCAGCACTTTCTGCCAGAGTCAAAATTTGGGACCCAAATCTGCCCAAATGGGAGAAATCTGCCACAAATGGTCACCCTGGGCTATTGTGTTGGTGGCTTCCCGCCGAAAGACTTGTTTTGTTTGTTCGTCCTTTCGCGGTCGTGCACTGCACTGCCCTCGTTAGTAAAAGGGCAGTAAGTCGTAAATTTTAGTGAATTGAGTTAAATATTACTTGAGAATGCCCATTTTGATGCTCTTTTTTGTAGTTATCTAGGTTTCATAGCTCTATGTCAATTATATATGTTTTATGTACCTACTTATGTTTTTTTCGTTGTTAAAATGGCAGTATAAGGCTTATTTTATAGCAACTACATGAAACCGCAGTACTTATAGCACAAAATTACTGCTCTTTTTGTTAGTTTTTCCGTTTTACTAAGCTTATGAGCAGTATGCTCTCTATATGCTGCGTTTCATGTACCTAGTAAAACAAAATGAAAACCAAATGTGTAAGGAAGAACAGAGTACCTATAGTGACGTGCTATATTCCTCAAACGTCTTTTACTTTGCGCATATTAATATGTGAAAAAAAAAAACAAAATAGCAATACCGCCTATCGCTGGTCCAGCGGCCGACATGCACCCGGCAGGCGACGAGAAGGATGGCCGCGGGGGGTGCAGGGCGCCGCGGGCGGAGGGAGCGGCCAGCGAGCGACGCGCCACGCCAGTCTCGCTACGACGCTCGTCGCCGGAGCTCGCGTCTTTTGCGTCAGCCGACATATACCACGTGCGACTCGGAAAAACTTTACGAACATCGAACTCTACAACAAAAACATTAATAAAAGATCGAGCATCTCTTCCGACCACCACCTCCTACGGTCGTCGAGGATTTCTCAAATCGTTCCCGGATGGGGACGGAGCCCCGCAGTCGGTGAGGGCGCCGCGCCATGCTCACCGTCTGTGTCGCGCTCGTGGTGTGCGGCGCGGCGGCGGCGGCGGCGGCCGGCGGCGCGCGGCCGGCCGAGCTCGCCGTGCCGCGCTGCTGCGCCGCCGGCCGCGAGCTGGACCCCGCCGCGCTGCTCGGAGCCCGGCTCGACGCGCTCGCCGCCGCCGCCGCCTGCCGGCCCGTCGCCGCCGGCGCCGCGCCCTTCTCTCCGCGAGTGTACGCGCCCGCGCGCGCCGCCTTCCTGCGGCCCGGCCAGCTGCCGGCGCACTGGCGCGTAGCGTTCGGCGCGCTGCCCGCCTGCGCCGAGCTGCGCGTGCTGCTCGAGCACGCGGCGCCGTACGCGCTGCTCGCCAACAACGGATCGCTGCTGGAGCGCGGCGCGGCGCGGCCCGTGGCGCCCGCGCGCTACTGCGCGGACGCCGCCGCCGCGCTGGTGTGCGACGAGCCGCGCGCGCAGGACGAGGAGGCGCCGCTCGCCAAGTGCTGCGCGGCGGAGCGCGCGTTCGACGGGACGCGCTGCGTGGAGGCGGAGGAGCGCGCGCGCGCCGCGCTCGAGGAGCTGCGGGCGTGGGGCGAGGCGGCGGGGGCGCGCCGGCTCGGGTTCGGGTGGCCGTCGTGCGCGGAGGGCTCGCGGTACGCGGTGGCGGGCGCGCTGGGCGCGGCGCGGGCGCAGGGGGGCGGCGCGCTGGCGCTGGGCGCGGCGCGGCTGGAGCGCGGCGCGTGGTGCGCGGAGGCGGTGCTCGGGGGCGCGCCGGCGGAGAGCGCGCGCGTGCTGGCGTGCTCGTCGCGCGCGCGCGCGGCGGGCGGGGAGGGGCCGGCGGCGCGGCACGTGCTGTACGGCGCGGGGCTGGCGGTGGGCGCGGCGTTCCTCGCGGCCACGCTGGCGGCCGGGTTCGCGCTGCCGGCGGCGCACCACGCGCTGCACTGGCGCTGCCAGACGCACTACGTGGCGGCGCTCATGCTGGGCGACGCGCTGCTGGCGGGCACGCAGCTGGCCGGCGACCGCGTGCCGCCGACGCTCTGCCGCGCGCTCGGTGAGTCCCGCGTCCCGCCCGCCCCGTCGGGTCGCGCCGCTCTCGACTGACCCTCCGACCGTTTGTTCCATGTGGTGCAGCGGTGTGCATGCATTTCCTGTTCCTGTCTGCGTTCTTCTGGCTGAACACGATGTGCTTCAACATATGGTGGACGTTCAGGTGAGTGGAGGACGAGCAAGTAGGTAGTCGTACGCGATGCGCAGCGGTACCTAGAGGAGAGATGCGTTGCAGAGACTTCCGTCCGACGAGCCTGGAGCGCGGGCAGGAGGCGTGGCGGCTGCGCGTGTACCAGGTGTACGCGTGGGGCGGGCCGCTGGCGCTGGCGGGCGCGGGCGCGCTGCTGGACGCGCTGCCGGCGCCGGCGGGCGGGGACGCGCTGCTGCGCCCGCGCTTCGCGGAGCAGAGCTGCTGGTTCTACGGGGACATGGAGATCCTGGTCTACTTCTTCGGGCCCGTGGGCGTGCTGCTGCTCGTGAACCTGGCGCTGTTCGCGAGCACGACGCGCCAGCTGACGTGCGGGCTGTGGCGCCGCGACGAGGTCAAGTCGACGTCGGAGCGCGCCGCGCTCGGCCGCGTCTGCGCCAAGCTGGTGGTGGTGATGGGCGTCACGTGGGGCGCCGACGTGGTCTCGTGGGCGGCGGGCGGGCCCGACTACCTGTGGTACGCGACCGACCTGCTCAACGCGCTGCAGGGCGTCCTCATCTTCCTGGTGGTGGGGTGCCAGCCGCACGCGTGGGCCGCGCTCAAGCGCTGCGCCGCGGCGTGCTGCGCGCGCGGCGCGGGCGCGGGGGGGGCGCCGCGCGCGCACCACGCCACGCACTCCTCCACGCACCTGCCCTCCTGCGGCGAGTCCCTCACGCACACCACGCAGGCGCCGCCCCCGCCCCCCGCGCCCGCCGCACACACACCCCCGCGACTCCCCATGGAGACCGTGTGCTGACCGCGCACTACAGACTGACATCCACTATACGTATACGTACGTAGCATGCGTAGACTATGTATTTATTGTACAGTATTATTTTTGTATTCGTGATGACGACGAGCATTGTCGCTAAGTGAGGAGGAGTGACGCGTTCTTTGTGACGGCGCAGTTTAGCGCAGTGTAGTGTAACGCAGTGCAGTGTAGCGCACGCAGCGCAGTGTATTGAAGTGTAGCGCGGTCCGAGTGACGGCGCGCGACGGAAGCCTCCCTCCGAGTTGTGGTGATTATCGGAATCTCTTGCCCTTGTTATATTGGCTGTTAAAATAAAAGATTAATCTAATGCAAGGTGTTTCATTCGCTAACTAATGTATGAGTGAAGCTAGGTTCATATTGCTGTGTCGGGGTGTGTTGTGACGCGACAGAACGGTATCGGTCTCATACATTTAGTATTACTAGATTCACATTAGTAGCTTGTGTTGGGGTGTGGCGCGATCTGTCGCTAATGTGAATCTAGTCATAGATAAATGTATGAGACCGATAGCGTTCTGTCGCGCCACAACACACCCCGACACAGCAATATGAACCTAGCTTAACTCACTGAGCGTTCCATGGCCGGAGTGCGGACGACTGGCCTCCATTCCACGCTCGCCTGCTCCCCAAGTTATCCACCAGCTCTACAGAGAGGACCACAATAGTCCCTTGGCCCCGCCATGTTAGCGCCCGTGACTACCTATCGATACATTCACGAGACGAGACGTGCAGTGAGTCAATAATCAATAATCAATAATCAATAATCAATATCTTTATTTCTTTAGGCTTACAAAATAAGCACTTAGACAAGTCAAATTTAATTCGCCTCAATTTTTTGTCCACTAGTGGAAGAGGCGAAATAGAAACCACTAGCATGTGTAAAACTTATGTGTCTAATACATGTTTGCCTTATAAATAATTACATACTATTGTCGATGTGGAACTGAGCGACATCTGGCCAAGCACTAACGTCATTGATGTAATCATTTATGGAGTAATATGCCTTCTTGATAAGATTTAGTTTTATGTACTGTTTAAATCTACGAATAGAAAGTTCAGTTGCTTCAGATGGAAGCTTATTATAGAAGCGCACACAATTACCCATAAATGATTTCCCCAGTTTTCGTAATCTAAATGAAGGAATGTGTAATTTGTTCTTGTTTCGTGTATTTCTATTGTGAACATCACAATTTTTCAAAAAGTTACTCTTGTTTTTGTGTGTATACATTAAATTTTCATAAATATATTGCGAAATTACAGTTAAAATATTTATTTCTTTAAATAATTCCCTCAATGAGTCACGTGGCTTTAATTTATAAATTGCACGCACCGCCCTTTTTTGAAGAACAAAGATAGTCTGAATATCAGCTGCCTGTCCCCACAGCAAAATACCATAAGACATAATACTATGGAAGTAACTATAATAAACTAACCTAGCTGTGTCCTGATCAGTGAGATATCTAATTGTTCTCACTGCATATGCTGCTGAACTAAGCCTACCCGCGAGAGCATCAATTTGCGGTTGCCATTGAAGAGATGAATCAATATGCAACCCCAAGAATACAGTAGAGTCTACGAAGTGAACAATCTCATTATTTAACGTGATTTGAGTTGGGAGTTCTCTAACATTTGGTAACATGAATTTTATACATTTTGTTTTTTTAGCATTAATTAACAGGTTATTGGCGGTAAACCAATTTAGTATTTGTGACAGCGAATTATTTACATCGTCAAAATTATATTTATTTCTGTCTACTTTAAAAATTAGTGAAGTATCATCAGCAAATAAGACTATTTCACAAAGATCTTTTGCTAGAAAGGGAAGATCATTTACATAAACTAAAAATAAAAAGGGACCTAATATTGAACCTTGAGGTACGCCTAATTCAATATTTGAGCCCGTAGATCTTTCTTTACCAACTTCTACTTTTTGAACTCTATCAGATAAATATGATTTCATAAGATCCAGTGCCTTTTTCTTAATTCCATAATGTTTAAGTTTCTCAATTAATGTACTGTGATCCACACAGTCAAAAGCCTTAGAAAGGTCACAGAATACACCAATAGCGTTTTTGGCTTTATCCCAGGCCTCCAATATATGCCTTAACAGAACTGAACCAGCATCGGTTGTTGATCTACCCTTGGTGAAGCCGAATTGGTTTTCATGGAATAACCTATTAAGGTTGAAGTGAGAAGTCAACTGGATGAGAATAATTTTTTCAAAAATTTTACTCATAGCAGGAAGTATTGAAATTGGTCTGTAGTTGGCCGGATCAGTGTGGCTACCAGATTTATAAAGAGGAACCAGCTTACTATATTTCATGAGATCAGGAAAAATTCCTGCGTCGACACAGCTATTGAAAATATAGGCCAAACAAGGAGCCATTTCCTTAATAATTGAACTTAATACTTTGGTGGATATACCCCAGAGATCCTCAGTATTTTTAATGTTAATTGACTTAAAGGTTTTCACTACATAATTAGCATTTACATAACTAAAGATAAAACTCTCATTACATCTAGCAACTGAAGATTCTAAAAATTTAACAGCCATTGATGCTGAGGAGTTTAGAGACTGGGTAACAACTTTAGGAATAGCAGAAAAGAATGCATCAAAAGCATTGGCAATATCTTTTTCATGTATAAGAATTGAATTATTAATTTTTAACCTTATTTCTTTATAACGTGGCTTTGATTTACCTGTTTCGTTATTTATTAGTCTCCATGTTGCTTTTACTTTATTAGATGATTTTATTATAACATTCTTTAAAAACAGGCATTTGGCTGTGTTGCAGACTTTCTTAAATGTTTTAGAATAGTTGGTTACATACAATAGAAACGCAGGATCATGTAACATAGTTTCTCTAGAAGCATAAAGGTCATAGAGTCTATTCCTACTTTTATAAATACCCGGAGTGGCCCAATCAACAAATCCGACCCTATCTCTCACTGTGCATGTTTTTAGTTTGAATACTTCACTGTGTTCCTTGTGTATGACATTCAAAAGTGTGGAAAATAATTCATTGGGGTCATCAGAACAAGATATATTAGATACTGCTAGTTCTACTCTACTTTGAAAATTCTCAGAGTCGTGTACAGAGCAATCGCTCGCGGCGGCCTCGGCCTGTGTGTGTGTGTGTGTGTACAAAGTGCTTTCTCCGAGGGGGGGTGGTGTGCCGTGTACTGAGAGGAGGGGGGGGGGAGCGTCCCAAATGATTCAGCAGAAGTAATCGCCTGCCTCGGCTGAGTGCCTAGGTAGGTATGTAGGTAGGTACTGCTAATACTGCAGTCCAATCCAAGGCGGTACACAACGCACAAGTAGAAAGCAAACGACAATGATTCCAACGACCACCGGTCCGCTCTGCAGGTACCTTGCTATCTATTCCGAGCGTTTATAGCTATCTGTGTTTAGTTACTAATGTATTCAGTAGCTCTGCCCGTTTCTTGGAATATAATGCATTCTAGGCTAGGTAAAGGTTAGGTATGCTATTCCAGGTCCAGATCTTCAGGTGCGCTAGTGAGAGGTACAGAGGTCCCGGCAGTAGTTCAGGCGTTGTCTTCGCACAGACATCTTCACGGCGCTGCAGCGGCACAAAGGTCGGCCTCTAAAATATTACTAGAACATAGGTTTGTTTTAGTTTCGAATTTCCTGAAGGATTTCTTAGGGCCTTTGTCCTTCGATACGTTCAGCACGTTGAATCACGTTGAATTCCATTGCCTCTTTTTAGGATCATTTGAGAGCAGTAATACCATAAGAATAGACAATTATTTATTCTTATGGTAAAACCTCCATACATACCTAGCTTATGCAATGCAGCTGCATCGAACTAAGGAATAAAATAATTTTCCATATAAAATACCACCCCTATAAACTCCTTCAGAGGTTATTTTTCAAAATTTAGAATAACCAATGTTTTATTCTAGATTCTAAACTAAATATATGCCTACACACCAAATTTCATCTAAATAAGTTAAGTAGTTACGGAGATTTGTCATAACAAACATTCACACAGACATTTATTATAATTAGTAGGATTTTTTTATTATGTGAGTATACTACATACCCACTAGGGATGCAGGATTTTCAATATTATTTTCAAAATCCATGTGAATATTAAGCAAATGTTGACGGAGCAAAACTAATTTTAAAAACTACGTATGTATTCTCTATTACCTAGTCAGCAGTATTTAATTTAGGTACATGCAGAAATATAAAAATAAAATTTCAAAGTTCCCCATCATTCCCCTGTAAGGAAAAACATTTATATAGAAGGTCAAATATCAAAAAAAAGAGTTTGTCGCGATTTTCAGCAAAACGGTAAGTTTTATCATAGAAATACCTCAGACAAAAATTGTAGATTATAAAATTATCTACAAAAAATATATCAATACTTTTTTTCTTACTCGCCCCACCGTTTTTGTGATACTATAACGATTCAAAAAGTTGTAATCGAATGGTGAACTTAACATCTAAAGATACTTACCTTGAGCCGCTCCCCGCTCCCCGCGCCCCGCCGGCCGCCCCCGCAGACCCACTGCTCGCGCACTGTACTTTCTCTCCAGGAATGCTTCGCGCGAGTCACTCGCGCCCTCTCACCTGTCTGCAGAGGCCGCTCGCACATAGGCACTGCCCGCCGCCGTGCTGCACGCACATACAGCCCGCAGAGTGCCGCGAGCGGGATGCGTCTGCACAACTTCAGAGCCAGCACCTCTTTCCTACTGACCTATACTTACATCGAATCGGACCATTTGTTACGGTCACAGAGCAGTACGGCAATGAAATCTGTGATGTGAGATGCACGCCCCAGAAGGGGGAGAGTGTTCGGGACGATGTGCGTAGGATTTGTGGTCTTGAGTGAGCCGAGTGGGTCATTGCTCACAGCTGCGGTCCGTGAGACCGCGCCGGGTCGGTAGGACCGTGCGGAGGAATGTCCTTCTATGAGAAGGAAGTACCTATGATACCTAGAGCTTTCGGAGCGAGCACCTATAGTAGAGACATTTTAAAAGGCCACATTTGAAGTCTCAGTTTTTTCTTCTTAGTGAGGTGACCAGCAGGGGTATTTTAATTCATCGGAAAAGTCTTAATTCTTAATTCGTCGAATTTGATATCGGAATTTTTTGAAAAAACATCAGGTAATTGCTGTCCCATTATTATTTTTTCTTTCGTAAATTTAATGAGCAAAATAAGACAAGAACCTAATTTAACAAAAAAATGCATTTTTTCAGTTCTTCATCATCATCAGTCTATATTAGTCCACTGCTGGACGTAGGCCTCCCCTTATGAGCACCATAACGCCCTGTCTTCAGCTTGACGCATCCAACATCTGCCAGCAGTCTTTCGCAGATCGTCATCCCACCTGGCCGGAGGGCGTATTCATTACGAATACATTACAATTTCTCCTTCAGAGAAACTCCTCACATAGGTAGCTCTTTCTAAAGCTCGCTGAGCGACTTTGAACAGGTGGACCAGCCCTACCGTGAGTTTACAGAAGTCACTACAGAAGACTGGAGAAAATTCGTAGAGAAAACAAAGAAAATAATGTTACAAGATTTTGGACGAGATGTAAGAATAGACAATATTTGTTGACAACAACGCTCACTAGATATTAGATGTGATATGTAGGGTCTTGTATATACTTAGGATAGTTAGATAGAATATTGTGTTAGAATTAAGTTGAAAACATTGTAAATAGGTGTAAAATGAGTATAAAGTAAATAAAACACAAGTTCTAGTCCGTAGGAAGAAAACTGAAACCACTGAAAACAAGCGCTGGGACACACCGCAGTGTTCATCCAGCACGATGCTGAGTGAAAGCCATATTTGCCATAAATTCTACTGCGCACAATGAAACTGTTAAATATCGCTAGTTTATATATCTTATCAGTCCTAAGTTGTGTATTATTATAGTTTTTTTAAGCAAATAAAACAAATTTCTCTCTCTCTCTAATCTTCGCATTCGATTCAACTTATCAGCATTCAATTTTAAGAGTAACATCTCTAGTGTTTGATAAGAAAAATGGCTAACTGACGCAACATTGTACCGACGTTCGGCTTTTTAGATCAGAAATTGTTTATTATGTTTAGAATGGTTTATTTGTCAAAGCAAATCGTAAAATTACTCGTATCGGTCATTATTACAATAAATATGTGATCATAATTGAAAAAAGTTAAGCAATTGTGCAGTTCTTATTTTATGCCCGCTGTTACAATGTTATGTTGTTGAATTTTGATGAATTGTCAAATGTGGCCTATTAAAATTAAAGCATTATTGTTCGATCTTTGCTCAAACGCAGGGTAGTTTTGATTAGCGATGGCATCAGCCGTTTCTTCCTACCCTCTGTTGGGAAATTGGTGAACGAGTGCAGTCACCTCTTGCCAACGAACAAAGGAACGGCTTGCCTCCTGTTCGAACTCAACCGCCGTACGAGAAGGACATAATCCAGTGAAATTTTGGAAAGTGTAATATCAAATTGCTTCTGATAACTAACTAACTGATAACTAACTGACATTAAAACATTTATTTAACTCTCGAGTGAGTGTGTCTAGTGCTGTGTTCTGAAGTAGGTATACATAGTACAAAGTCAAATCGAATGTCCTTCGATTTTTCTAAATTTTTACCAGCACCTACGGTTCAGATCCCACAATTATATTATATACCTTAATAAATACAAGCTAAACTTAATATACGTTTCAAATTCTATTGTTTTCGGCAGAGCGAGATTCCCCTAACACAGGTAAAATACTTTACTTAAAAGGGGGTCTCAAACACTGTTAGGTATATATGTGTCGTGTCGTAATATTATTTTAATGGTATTTGTTGCTGCAACTATCTGTGAGTACTTTTGACTTTATTATGGAGACCAAAGGATAATTGCCATAAGTAAGTCCTGATAAATTATTTCATTGGGAAAAATAAAATTTGTCCTGAGGTCTTGTTATTTGCGTTGCCATGACAACCGACCTGTTGTCAGAGTATATTGACTAGTAATTTACCCTTCAGGCATAGCTTGCAAAAGAAATTGTTCTTAAAATCAAAAGGCTATAGTATTGTTTCAAAGAGTATGCTAGAGCAAAGAGTTTCTACTTAGATACCTTTCATGATATCAGTCGTAGAACTTTTGACATTGGATTTGATGAAATAACGAAACAGAGTAAATTACTTTCTTAGTTTTGAACGCCTGTGTTTGCGAATTGGTATTTGCGTTGGATTGTACTGACATTTCACTCTTTGGTAACACTGGTTAAGTGCTACGCGTTAGCGCTGGTTAAGTGCTCTGAGTCTATTGCTGGTTAAGCATAGTGAAGTACTGGTTAAGTGCTGAGTGTTGAGTCAGGAATCTACCAACTGAATTTGATTGTGCGTTTACTTTCTTGATGTTCTTTTGTTTCTTTATTTTTGATTTGATTTCATTTGTTATTTTGTACTGGTTAAGTACAGCTTTACTTTACTTCCAAATTTTATTGTGGTGACCTTTGCTCTATCATTTATTTCCTTTTGGCGTCAGAATAGCCGAGCGGTAGAAGCGTCAGATTGTAGATCCTTTCTAAGTTCAGATATTGCCTCACACAGGAGTGTGAGAGGTCAGGATGGTCGTGTCGCAGATCGCTGCGTTTCCAGACCTCATTCTATTTCATACTAGCGAGCCTTCGTTTTGATACCATGCATTTCATAGTCAAGAGTAATGATAACTTCTTGATATGTATTCGGTCTCTTTGCTCTATAGGCGGCCAGGCCATAGAACATGTGATTCAAGGACAACAGACTGTTGATGGACAAATGTCAGAAAAGAAAATTAATTACTTTGGTTGAAATAATGACAGTGACCATCTCTTGCATTTTTCTAATGTATTATTTTGAGTTAAATCGCATGATTATCGTAGCAACGCTTTATTATTGCATGCGCTCGTGCACTGCATTAGCCCAGTAAAGATTGGTGTACCGGATAACACCTTGAGTGCGCTTTCCTGACAAAACCATATTGATGCTCGGTGATCCGGTTTTATGGAGATGATCATGAAGATGATCCTGTTTTCCTTCTAATTCGACATATGTATTTTAAGTTTATGAATAAAGATTTAGTATTTTTGTATTTTTGAAAATAGCCTTACTGTAGGCCGCCCCAGTTCATTGCTGTACGCCCCGCCCGTCGCTAGGACGGGCGGGGCGGGGAGCGCGCATGCAGCGAGCTCGCTCAGTACGCGAGGAGAAAGTTCCTCGGATGTGTTGTACTGTAGCCATTGTATTGTAGGCATTTGTAGGCCGCCGCGCGCTCCGACTGGACTGGGCAGTCAGCACACTGGCAGAGCTAGAGCCTGCCCTCCCTGCCCAGTCCACCAGCACTACCAGTCTACCAGTCCACCAGCACTACCAGTCCACCAGCACTACCAGTCCACCAGCACTACCAGTAGGTACTGCCTGAGCTCCCGAGCACTGACGTTGTACCAGCGCTTACTCAGAGTGCCTGTAGTTCAATCAATGTGCAGCTCAACGTCTAATATAATTACTGAATACCTTTTAGGTAAATAGATAGGTACACACATTGCTTAATTAGCCTTGAAGAAGTCCACACAGCATCATCTAGCCCCAAGCTAAGCAGAGCTTGTGTACGGGTGGTGGTTGTGTATGGGTACTAGATGACTGATATACATAATACAATATGTTACATAGATAGATATTTTTTATTATAATTACATAGAAAACACCCAGACTAACGGAACAAATTTCTGCAGATCGTACACAAATTAGTTCCGAGGCGGGAATCGAACCTGCAACCTCCTGACCGGACCTTCGCCCACCGCGCCACATCGGTCGTCTTGGAATTCATTAGTTTTCGAGTTGGAGCAAAGTATGTAGTTCACAGATATGGAAACGTCTCAAGGCTATTTCTAGCCCATGGGAACTGATGTATGGGGTGAAAAGTAGCCCATGTGTTATTCCAGGGCTAGGTTCAACATGTCAGCCCGATCCGTTCAATAGTTTTTGCACGAAAGAGGACAAACATCCATCTATACAAACTTTCCCGTTTATAATATTAGTAAGTGATGTAGTCTCTTGTACACAATCGATCAAGATCAATCATTGTGAGCAAAACGACTTGTTAAATATAATATTAAAAATACATGAACAAATGTGAATGAATTATTAACAAAATGTTAATTAGTATAAAGTCCACGTTTATATTAGTGCAAATGAGCCTGTTAACTATTCATCAATACTATAGAACGGGATACATTCCGAAAAGTCTTAATTTTGCTTTGAATTCCTGAAAAGGAAGTAGAGTAATTTAAAGTGGTAAGTAGCATCCAGTTCGCGTTGGGTACCGGAGTAGTAGTGTAGTGGTACCGCCGACACGTGGCCTACCGCCGTCAGCACCGAGTCATAGGACAGAGAGGCAGGAGGAGAGCGCTGTGGAGGCGCGCCCGCACACCGGTCCCACGGAGGAGCACAGAGTCAACAACAATGCAGCCTACACACACAACAAACGCCCCGCCCGCGGAGCCTCGCCCCGGCGGTGCCACGCATAGTCCTTGGGTTCTTTAAAAAAGAACTCAAACCAAAAAAAAAAAAAAAAAAAGAAATTACTCATAAATGCAGCCCAAAAAAAAAAAAAAAAAAGGAAAGCGAAAAAGAGCATTTCGCAGAACCCAAGGACCGAGGGGTAGTCACCCCTCGAGATGACGCCGGGGTAATGAGGCTCAGCCTCGAGGCCCCCCTCCGTGCCCCCACAAAGGGCCGGAATGAAAGCGATGATGAGGCGCGGCCGCGCCCGCGCCGCGGAGTCGGTGCTACCGCCGCGCCTCCTGTGCACTGGGACTCTGGCACAGCACTAGCGCTGCGAGCACACGCACACCGGGTCACCTCCGATCCGACACATTACACTTTAGATTAGGTGTAGGTACACTGACCTGTATCTATACTTGTATATATAGAGGTCAGTGTGTAGGTAAATCTAAAGCAGATTAGGGTTCCCACACAAAACTGCGAACTCGCATCGCATCGCAAATATCTGCGAACTCGCACGATAACGTCCGATCTCATTTGCATCGCGCATTTCTGCCATATTACGTCATACTTGGTGACAACTTTAGAGAAAGACGCGCGGCGTCTGAGCCGCCTTCTTTGTGTTTAAAAAAAAAATATCTTCTTCTGTTCTCAACCCTTCTGTACTTTCGAGTAAAATAGTTCCCATCAGAGTTCATAATCGTAATAAATGGATGAACCCAGAATTTTCTTTTTCTTTTAATATATCTATTTAAAAATAATAGTAGTGCAATAATCTTTTTGCGATCCATCTTACGCTTCCTAAAAACACGTCCAATAGGCTGACTAAACTTGAAGGTATGGTTACCCTACCAAACGGTTTGCCGCACAAAATCGCATCTCAAGTTCCTGTGACATCGCATCACATCGCATCGCATCGCATCGCAGTTTTGTGTGGGAGCCCTAAGGGAAACCAATCGTTTTACACCTGCAGCCTGTGGATCAGCGTTACTCGAGCGGCGTCCAACGCCCTCCGGATTCAATATAATAACGCGTTTCGGATGCTGGTGGGGCTGCCGCGCTACTGCAGTGCATCAGGCATGTTTGCGGAGGCGCGAGTAGATGATTTTTACGCCATCATGCGCAAGCGTGTCGCCTCCCTGATGCAGCGGGTGCGCGCCAGCCCCAGCCAGCCAGCCTCCTAGTCCCGGTGGCTGAGCAGGTGGATGGCCCCATACTCAGACACTGGACTGAGACCCATGTGTTGCCCTGTAACTCAATGCGGTGTGCAAAATAAAAATTAAATAAAAAAAAAATTAAATTAAATTATCAGTCAGTAGGTTCCAAGTATTAGTTATTTAATTGTTGACATTAATTCGCTAAGTAAAAATTATTGAATGGTTTGTGAAATGTGACATGAATTTTGAAATCTATTTTAATTTTAGTATAGTATAAGAAAAATTATGGTGAATAACCGAAATAAATTGAATTGAATTGAAACTATATAAAAGTACTGTAAGTGGTTACCTACAGTAAGGTCATTTTAATAGGCCACATTTGACAATTCATCAAATTTCAACAACGTAACCTTGTAACAGCGGGCATAAAATAAGAACTGCACAATTGCTTTACTTTTTTCGATTAAGATTACCTACATATTTATTGTAATAATGACCGATACGAGTAATTTTACGATTCGATTTCATAAATAAACCATTATAAAAATAATAAAGAATTACTGATCTATAAAACCGAACGTCGGTACAATGTTGCGTCTAGGGCGTGCAAAACCGGAAGGTTATCAAAACCGGTTTTGATTTTCGGTTTTGAGCGCCCAAAACCGAAAACCGGTTTTAGCCCCGGTTTTTGCAAAAAAACAGCGTTGCTTGAAATGAGAGGTTAAAATGTCAAGCAGGATTGGTCGATTCTATCTACGCCAGCTTTTGATTGGTAAAATTTTGACAAAGCGAGACCATCACCCATCGTGGCGGGGTTTGTGGCACCGTTTTGTAAAATAATAATAATAATAATAAAGCCATTTATTATCAAAGAATAAATTACAAGCATTTTACAAATTATGGAATACATTTAAATTAAATTATTGAACATTTATTACATTATATTTAATTAGATTAGGTACAGTTACATTAATTATTTATTATTCTGTGATCTCTATTCGAGTAAAGGCCTCCTCCAGACTGTGCCATTCCTTTCTGTTGGTCGCTATAGTTTGCCACTCTTTTCCAGCCGCTTCCTGAATTTCATCTAACCACCTTTCAAGTGGTCTTCCTCTCTTTCTCTTACCGGATGGTCCTTGCCAAGTAGTTACTATTTTGGTCCATTTTTTACTATTCATTCTTGCCACATGACCTGCCCATTTCCACTTCAATCTTCGGCAGTGGTGAAGAGCATCAATAACTTTTGTCTTCTTTCGAATGTTGGCATTTCTGTGTCTGTCCTTTCTTTTGATTTTTAAAATGCTTCTTTCCATAGCTCTTTGTGTTGTTTGGATCTTGTCTGATGTGAATCTATTGAAGATCCATGTTTGGCTAACGTAAGATAGGCATGGTAGTAAGCTAGAGTCCAAAATCTTTTTCTTATAAATGATGGGCATGTCTGATTTGAGAATTTCTTTATAAGCCCAGAACTTGTTCCATGTAATTTTGACTCTTCTTTCAATCTCTTCACGGTGTCGCATTTTTCCAAAAGATATTTGTTTACCGAGATAAACATATTTTGAGACATATTCTAGTAGTTCGTTTTGTAAAATATGTATACGTATTTTACTAAGAGTACTTACCTAAGTCTATTTTTTAGTAAACCTTCTATGAGGTAAAGCACTTCTGGGATCCTTGGACTTATTTATTTGCATCTATAAGCTGTTCTCATGAGCGGTCACGAATAGTCTCGCCAGGAGACTTGACGAGTTTCAGCCACCAGAACAGGCCGGGTTCCGCGGAGGATATGGCATCATAGACCACATTCACACAACGACGCAGATTATACAGTAGTCCGAAGGGTATAGTCAGCCCCTGTGTCTCGTTTTTGTGGACTATGAGAAAGCTTTAGACTCCGTCGAAACTTGGGCTGTTCTGGAATCCTTGCAGCGATGCCAAGTAGACTATCGTTATATCGAAGTCCTGAGATGTCTCTACTAAGCTACCACTATGATTATCCAAGTACAGGACCAGCAGTCTAAACCCATCCAATTGCGCCGAGAAGTGAGACAGGGGGATGTCATATCCTCGAAACTGTTCACAAGCGCATTGGAAGATATGTTTAAGACCCTCGCTGGACTGGAAAGGTAAGAGCATTAACATAAACGGCGATTACATCTCACACCTGCTATACGGTGATGACATAGTCGTAATGGTGGAGTCGCTAGAGGAGCTGACCCACATGCTGAACGGCCTAGCCTCAGCCTCGCGAAGCATCGGTCTTAGCATGAATTTGGACAAAACCAAAGTCATGATCAATGGCCAAATTGTTCCAGGACCCATTGTCGTAGATGGCCACCTTCTTGAAATATTTTCGAGTATGCTTACCTTGGGCAGATTGTGCAGTTGGGTAAAAACAATTTTGAGAAGGAGGCGAAAAGGAGGATCCAGCTGGGTTGGGCAGCATTTAGGAAACTATGTTGGGTCTTATCATCATCCATACCGCAATGTTTGAAAACGAAAGTTTTCAATCAGTGCGTCCTAACCATAATAGCCTACGGAGCTGAGACGTGGACACTCACGGTAGGGTTGATCCACCAGTTTAAAGTCACTCAGCGAGCTATGAAAATAGCTATGTGCAGAATTTCTCTGAAGGACAGGATTTTTAACCAATACATCCGACAGAGAACCAAAGTTCTGAGCTCAAAGTATTAGCAAGCTAAAGTGGCAATAGGCCGGCCAAATCTCTCAAAGAACTGACAACCGTTGGGGTAAACGTGTTCTTGAGTAGAGACCGCGACTCGGCAAACGTAGTTTAGGACGTCTTCCGGTCAGGTGGGATGACGATCTGTGAAAGACTTCTGGCCGATGCTGGATGCCGCAAGCTGAAGACAGACAGGGCGCTATGGCGCTCATTGGGGAAAGGCTATGTTGATGATGAATGCTGTATAGATTTTATTTAGACCTGTGTCGATAGCGATTGATTTGGCCACGGAGACTCGATCGTGACCCGTATTTGTAAACAAAAACCAACTTCATTTCGTACACGTTAAGTTATTAAAAATTAAATTATGTTTTGATAGAAATTCGTCCGATCTTTGATGTCACGCAACTAAGCTTAATCTCTTTCTTTTGCACTGATTTTCGTGACGTTTGTCACTTCACACGTACCTCATGCGAGTTGTGGGTCACGTGTTGCGGGTCTCAATTCATGCACTTTATTTAGTAGGATAGTTTAGATCGTGCAGATTGAACGATAGATTCAGTCAACCAGTGGGTCGCGATCGAACTGAAATTGATTTGCTATATAAAAAACAATATTTCTGAAATTAGTCTTCAAAAAATGTATTTATCTGAAACTTAAGAAAATCGGCATACGTAAATTTTACTCTTACGTTAGGAATTATAAACCCTGTATATATGGATTAAAACAACGACATATTTCTTGAGTGCTTTCGAAAAACGTGGATTTAAATCAAATTTATTTCATTTACTGGAAAACCGGAGATAACACCGGTTTTGTCGCTCAAAACCGGTTTTGAAAAATTGGTAAATTTTGTCCGGTTTTCCGGTTTTCACCAAAACCGAAAACCGGTTTTGCACGCCCTAGTTGCGTCAGTTAACTTTTTTTCTTATCAAACACTAGGGATGTTACTCTAAAAATTGAATGCTGATAAGTTGAATCGAATGCGAAGATTAGGGAGAGAGAGAAAATTGTTTTTATTAGCTTAAAAAAACTATAGTAATAATACACAACAACTTAGGACTGATAAGATATATAAACTAGCGATATATTAACAGTTTCATTGTGCGCAGTAGAATTTATGGCAAATATGACAGCATGGCAGCTTTAGAAAGAGCTATGTGAGGAGTTTCTCTGAAGGAGAAATTCGGATGTACCTATTCGTAATGAAAACGCCCTCCGGCCAGGTGGGATGACGATCTGCGAAAGACTGCTGGCAGATGCTGGATGCGTCAAGTTGAAGACATCGTGCACGCGTTCCTACGTCCAGCAGTGGACTAATATAGACTGATGATGATGATGAACTAAATAAATGCTTTTTTTTGTTAAATTATGTACTTGTCTTATTTTGCTTTTTAAATTTACGAAAGAAAAAATTATAACGGGACAGGGATTTACCTGATAATTTTTCAAAAGATTCCGATATCAAATCCGAAGACTTTTCCGATGAATTAAAATACCCTGCTAGTCACCTCACTATGAAGATAAAACTGACAGACTTCAAATGTGGCCTAAAATGTCCCTACTATACATTATATAATGTCAAACATTTTCCAACATCCACACTCCACGCGTATGCGCTGACCTGAGTGTGAGTAGTGCGAGAGCTCTGTGTGAGAGTTTAGTACTGTTTCTGGTCCTGGACAGGCAGGAGGCAGACCAGGACCAGAAGACCAGAAGCGTTGCAAACAATATTATTTACATAATATTAACTGCAATAATAAAAGGTAATAAAAATTATTCGGTGACTCGTAGGTGGTAAATCTGGCAGTGCGGTACAGTAGTAGGTAGGTAAACATATATTTCTCAACTGCATTTTTACAACCAGCCATAAACATAACGCGATGGAAAGTATGTATACATAATATACTGTGAGCTACCTCTCTAGAGGGAACAGTGGGGCACTCGAGCAGCTCGGGGCGCGTCACTGCAGCCGCCAGAACAATAGCCTGCGGAGTGGTACCTGACCTAGGTGACTAGGCAGGCATTCTACTTACTTATTTAGTTGGGAAATTAAAAGCATGTTTTAGTAACAATACATTCATAGACTCTTCCTTCTTCTTTACCCTTGCTTGCTTTATGGCTAGTAGGTACACTGGGGTCAAAAACAAAATCAGATAGAGAAAGAGCAAACTACTTAATGAGATTGACTTTACATTGTTTAAAACTTTTCTAACATTCTTACAAAAATAATATGAGATTAAGTGTTTTTTTTAATTTAAATTGTTTTTAACTTATATTAAACTTTTAATACATATTAGAAGGGATATTAAGTGGTCTCTTCATTAAATTCCTTAATTTCTTCTTTTTCTGGGGTGTCGGTGTATATTGTCCATTTCCTCTTCTTTCTGCCTCTTGGTTTTTCGTGGTTGAGCTTTGAGCTACATATTTCAAAACTATATGTGCTGAAATCCTAGAGAAAGTTGTCTATGAATAGCTATACTCAGCCATAAAGTCACCTTTCATATCACCTGGCTATATTTATCTTAATCACTACATAGTATAAAATAAAGTCGCTTTCTCTGTCCCTATGTCATCGTGTCCCTTTGAATGCTTAAATCTTTAAAACTACGCAACGTATTTTGATGCGGTTTTTTTTAATAGATAGAGTGATTCAAGAGGAAGGTTTATACGTATATATAACCGTGCGAAGCAGGGGCGGGAATACTAGCGACTCTATTTTGTACTAAGCGTTCAAAGGGACACGATGACATAGGGACAGAGAAAGCGACTTTATTTTATACTATGTAGGTAGTGATAGTCATATAACCGAGCGAAGCAGGGGCGGGTCGCTAGTTTAGTATATACAGAAGTTGGTAATGTGAGCAAGTACATCTAAAGTATAGGGCACGAAAGTTTTTTAAACTCATTAGAACACATAATTATAATATTCATAAGTTATATTAATCTATCTATCTATACTTATAGGTCCAATTCTGTACATTGAAGATATTTTGAAAAATTTTTTTGGAGCGCTCTCTAATATCGATACCAAGCCAAAACTATAATTTTTTTCATTCATGTCTGTCTGTCTGTCTGTATCGTAAACGCGCATCACGCCGAAACTACTTGATGGATTGAAATGAAACTCGGCATGATTATAGGTCATACTACGAGGAAGGACATAGGATACTTTTTATCCCGGAAATCAGTAAGGTCCTCATGGGAGAGGGTATGAAAGTAAAATTCCTTTACCGCGCATCACGCCGAAACTGCTGAATGAGTTGGAATGAAACTCGGGACGATTTGAGTTCATACTGCAAGGAAGGACATGGGATACTTTTTATCCCGGAATTCGGTAAGGTTCCCCTGGGAGAGAGGGTGAAAGAAGAATTCTTTAACAACGCATCACGACGGAAGTGAATGAATTTGAATGGAACTCGGGACGATTGGACTGGACATGGGATACATTTTATCCCGGAATTCAGTTTGGTTCCCCTGGGCTATACGGGTTTTCAAAAATTTCTCACAGCATCTGAACGACGCGTACACACGCGTGTACTCAGGCGAACTAAACTGAATTGAACTGATAAACGCGAAAGTTTGTAAGTATGAATGGATAGATGGATGGATGTTTGTTACTCTTTCACGCAAAAACTGCTCAACGGATCTGGATGAAATTTGGCACAGAGATAGATCATAAGCTGGAATAACATCATCATCATCATCATCAACCTATATTAGTCCCATGCTGGACATAGGCCTCCCCCAATGAGCGCCATTGCGCCCTGTCTTCAGCTTGACGCATCCAGCATCTGCCAGCAGTCTTTCGCAGATCGTCATCCCACCTGGCCGGAGGGCGTCCTACGCTACGTTTACCGAGTCGCGGTCTCCACTCAAGAACACGTTTACCCCAACGGTTGTCGGTTCTTCGCGAGATATGGCCGGCCCATTGCCACTTCAGCTTGCTAATTCTTTGAGCTATGTCGATAACTTTGGTTCTCTGTCGGATGTATTCGTTACGAATTCTATCCTTCAGAGAGACTCCGAGCATAGTTCTTTCCATAGCTCGCTGGGCGACTTTGAACTGGTGGACCAGCCCTACCGTGTGTGTGCACGTCTCTGCTCCGTAGGTCATTACGGGTAGGACGCACTGATTGAAAACTTTCGTTTTCAAACATTGCGGTATGGATGAAGAGAAGACTTGACGTAGTTTCCCAAATGCTGCCCAGCCTAGCTGGATCCTCCTCTTGGCCTCCTTCTCAAAATTGTTTTTACCTAGCTGTACAATCTGCCCAAGGTAAGTATACTCGGAAACAATTTCAAGAAGGTGACCATCAACGACTATCGGTCCCGGAACAATGTGGCCATTGATCATGACTTTGGTTTTATCCAAATTCATGCCAAGACCGATACATCGCGAGGCTGAAGCTAGGCCGTCCAGCATGTGGGTCAGCTCCTCTAGCGACTCCGCCATTACGACTATGTCATCAGCGAATCGAAGGTGTGAGATGTAATCGCCGTTTATGTTAATGCCCTTACCTTTCCAGTCCAGCGTCTTAAACATATCTTCCAATGCGCTCGTGAACAGTTTCGGGGATATGACATCCCCCTGTCTCACTCCTCTGCGCAATTGGATAGGTTTAGACTGCTGGTCCTGTACTTGGACACTCATAGTGGCAGCTTCATAGAGACACCTCAGCACTTCGATGTAACGATAGTCTACTTGGCATCGCTGTAAGGATTCCAGAACAGCCCAGGTTTCAACGGAGTCAAAGGCTTTCTCATAGTCCACAAAAGCGAGACACAGGGGCTGATTATACTCTTCGGACTTCTGTATAATCTGCCTCACTGTGTGTATGTGGTCTATGGTTCTATATCCTCCGCGGAACCCGGCCTGTTCTGGTGGCTGGAACTCGTCAAGTCTCCTGGCGAGACGATTCGTGATCACTCGTGAGAACAGCTTATAGATGTGGCTCAGGAGTGTGATGGGTCTGTAATTTTTAAGGAGAGTTTTATCACCCTTCTTAAAAAAGAGCACCACCAAACTCCTGCTCCACATCCTAGGAGTTCTCCCACTGTGGAGGACGGTATTGAAGAGGTGATGTAGCTCCTGTATAACGGAGGCTCCTCCTGCCTTCAGAAGCTCTGAAGTTATACCGTCCTCACCGGGGGCTTTTCCATTTTTAAGCTGCCTCAAAGCTAACACGATTTCGTCTTGACTGATGTCTGGCAGTTCGTCGGTGTAGTGGCGTGTCAGGGTGGCTCTAGAATCAAGGTCGTCTCGTCGGGAACGAGGGGCATGTGCAGTGTACAGACGGCCATAAAAATCCTCTATCTCGGCTGAAATCTCCGGTTTCGACAGTACGGTCCTCCCATCGTGCGTTTTAAGCTTCATCAGGTGGCTCCTGCCAAGCTGCTGAGTGAATACTTTGGACCCTCGGTTTCGCTCTATCGCCTCTTCAATGAGGCGTGTGTTGGAGCTCCGAAGGTCGCGCCGTACCATCTTCGCAATTCGCTTGTTCAGGTCTGACCTCTCTGCCGAAGACACTTGGGTGGTTTCCCGTCTTCTTGTCATCAGATCCAGAGTCTCATCCGAGAGTTTGGACTTCTTGCCAGTTCGCTGTTTTTTGCAGAACTTGATGCCCTCATCCCTCAACGTTTCGACCAGATTGTGTAGGCTCTCGTCAGCGTCATCAGTGAGTTCCAAGGCAACAAATCTGTTTCCGAGTAGCTGCTCGAACTTCTCGGTGCCCGCCATGATTTGGATTGGATTTGGTCGGATTGTGGACTTCATCAGACGGTGTCTTTCAAGCTTCAAGTTGATATTCAGAGTGCCTCGGAGCATTCGGTGATCAGATCCGGTATTGAACCTGTTGATCACTGAGACATCTCTGAATATGTGCTTGCTATCCGTCATGATGAAGTCGATCTCATTTTTAGTCACAGTGTCGGGGCTTTGCCACGTCCACTTCCTTTGAGGCTGTTTCTTAAAGAAGGAGTTCATTAAGAACAGTCCCTCTTTCTCAAGGAAGTTGACAAGCATTTGCCCCCTGTGATTCCTGATTCCATAACCATGCGGGCCTATTCGGGATTCATTGCCAGTCTGGATTCCCACCTTGCCATTAAAGTCCCCCATAACAACGTTGAAGTGAGCCTTAGTGGTGTTGTGTAAGGCTTTGGATATGTCTTCGTACATATCCTCCACTTCATCATCCGAGTGTGCCGAGGTCGGTGCGTAGACCTGAATTACCTTCATGCTATACCGCTTGGAAAGCCGAAGGATCAGGTACGCTACCCTGGTCGACACACTGGAGATTTCTTGAACGTTGCTAGAGAGGGCCTTATTGACGAGGAAACCTACTCCACCCTGGGATGTTTTATCACCCTCACGAAAGTAGAGAAGATGGCCTGAGTCTAGGGTTACGGTGTCCTCCCCCTCTCTACGGACTTCACATAACCCGAGAACATGCCATTTAATGTTCTCTAACTCCACTTCCAGCTGCGCTAGATGATGGTCAAGCCTCAGAGTGCGTCCGTTAAACGTAGCCAGGGTCATTTTAGTAAGCGTGTGGTAGCCTGAATACCGGTGATTCTTAGCACCCCCTGCCCCGCCGTTACCATGACCGCTACCATGGCCAGGAATAGCGAGGCGGCCGGGTACTGGGGGCCGTTTTTTGGCTTTGCTTATCATTAAGGGGTAATGCCCATAATCCCCACGCTGGGCATGCGGGTTGGGGATCGCAGTTTGATGGTGGGGTTGTTCTAGAGGGGTGCTGCTGCCCACCCCCCCGTATATCCCTTAGTCGCCTCTTACGACACCCACGGGAAGAGTTGGGGTAGTGCTATTCTAAGCCGGCACCACACGGCTGAATAACACATAAGCTTTATTTTATCCCGAAAATCCCATGGGAAAAGGAATTACGCAAGTAAAATCGCGAGTACTCGAAATACTAATCATGCGCAGACGAAGTCGCGGGCTCCAGCTAGTAGGTAAACAAACGCGATAAATACACGTGAACATGAAAAATAAAGGGCATTTATCATACTGAATAACACAAATGGTAAATTTTACTTGTTTCCGAGTCTATGAGGAATTAAAATGTAGTAAAATAAAATGGGTGCGCGTTGAAGTCTTTTGTACGCTGCGCCACTTCGTCGTAGCACGTGGTAGCACGTGGTAGCACGTGGTAGCACGTGGTAGCACGTGGTAGCACGTGGTAGCACGTGGTAGCACGTGGTAGCACGTGCTACGAAGGTCAACTGTAAAATAACTTTCTCATACTGGGAAAAGAGTTGGACTGCGAGGGTAAGATATCACAGAGAAGATATTTTTTCATGAAAGCCTCTTTATTAACAACGAAAATTACAAGCAAAGAAATAGAAAATTACATTTTTTCTACGTAATTTCTAAATATATTAAGAATATTCTGATTTTGTGCGCGTCTTTCACGTGTAAAAGCTAAGGTTGTATGCCAAGTAAAGTTGTGTGCCATTCTGCTCACAACTCAAACGACTAATATGTGTGAAAGGTAACAGACATTGTCTTAGAACATGATTGTACCATGAGTGCACGTGTATGAGGGCGGGCGGGGAGCGCAAGCAGATAGATACAGTTGATGCGGAGCCCGGGGCGGCGCGCTGCGAGCGACGCGACGCGACGGCGCAGAACGCGGGCACGCAACTCTGTTTACACCTAGCACTATTAATACGCTCCTATTTCCATTCAACCTTAACTGATATTTTTCTGTTTCTTTTGAACGTGCATTAAAATAAACTGGCGTGAACTTCGGAATAATTTACGAAGCGATCGACTCGAAGACGACGAGGCGGCGCGCGACGGCGCGTAGGCGCGACTCGCATGCTGGCCTGACTCTCACAACTCACAGCATTGACTGAATATTACAAATATTTATTTTATACAAATGTTATTGCAGGAGAACTCTTTTTTAATAAACCTGAAAGAATCCTCAAACTGAAAGTGTTGGCGTCACGTCGTAGCGGCGGCGGCGCGGGCACACTCGCGCTTGTTTTGGATTTTAAATAAAGAAGGTAGTAGGTACTCCTTAAAAATAGCGATAAGAGGAATATCATGTCAGATAGTAAAGATACTAAATTGGTTTATCGCCAATAACCTCTTACTTTAAGCTAAAAAAACAAAATGTATAAAATTCATGTTACCAAATGTTAGAGAACTCCCAACTCAAATCATGTTAAATAATGAGATTGTTCACTTCGTAGACTCTACTGTATTTTTGGGGTTGCATATTGATTCAACTCTTCAATGGCAACCGCAAATTGATGCTCTCGCGGGTAGGCTTAGTTCAGCAGCCTATGCAGTGAGAACAATTAGACATCTCACTGATCAGGACACAGCTAGGTTAGTTTATTATAGTTACTTCCATAGTATTATGTCTTATGGTATTTTGCTGTGGGGACAGGCAGCTGATATTCAGACTATCTTTGTTCTTCAAAAAAGGGCGGTGCGTGCACTGTATAAATTAAAGCCACGTGACTCCTTGAGGGAATTATTTAAAGAAATAAATATTCTAACTGTAATTTCGTAATCTTTGTAATTTTTATAAATATTTTGGTAAGGGTATTCATCGGTTTTTTTACCTGTTTTTCCCGACGTTTCAACAGGTTTCCACTCTGTAGTGGTCACGGGATGATTGAAAAATAAAATAGATCTAGACTTAAAAAAATTTGACGAGTTTAAAGGGTTCAAAATCGAAAAAATTCAGAAACTGAAAGATAAATAATTTTTTTTTGAGACCTAAGTAAATTCTTTTGGCGCTAGTTAGTTAACAGACCACCCCACATGCCCCCATTTTCGTATATTGAACGTTCTGCCGAACAGCCTGTATAAATGGAGGCCAGAAATGGATCGAGCTTTATCTCGCCGTAGGAAGCCCCGCCGCCGCCCCCCGACAGGTTCTACGTTCGGCTCGCGACAACGCTCAGCCGCCGGAAAAAGGACAATGGCGTATCCTGTAAGCAGGCTCCAGGAAATAGGCTATGCTGGTGTCCAGTGCAGTGTCTCTATGTGAGTGTGTGCCGTGCCGCAGGAGGCGGGGGAGGCTGTCGAGAGAGTGGCGGCAGGCACGCGAGTGTGTGCCGTGCCGCAGGAGGAGGGGGAGGCTGTCGAGAGAGTGGCGGCAGGCACGCGAGTGTGTGTCGTGCCGCAGGAGGCGGGGAAGGCTGCATCGCGCACAAGGCAAAGGCCTCTAAAGCCCGCTCTCCCCCGAGGCAGGTCATGCAGCGAGCCCTGCGTGACGCCGCGTGTTGTGCGCACTCAGCGCTTGCCCTCGTAAAACTTTAACGAGCGGAGAGAAGGCGAGTGCGCAGGACGGGCACTGCGGACCAGGGCTTGTTAGTGCTTTAAACAAGGCGAGTTAGGGGGTGTTTCATTTACGTCGACAATGGTTCTTTTAGTTTGAGTCCGTCAAATTGCTGACAACATCGCTGATACGCACAGACCGACGTGACATCCCAAACAACTTCTGTCCTTCAGCAAAAGATCCTTGGCCTCGATTGAACTCTAAGCCACATTCACAATGAAATACGTTAATAATTATTGTAATATAACTTGACTCAAACAAAAAAAAAAGATTTTTAAAACTCAATAATAACCAGGCACAGATGGATCATAGAGGCGCGTCCACTCCCCGCGTCCGCTCCCCGCGTCCGCTCATCGCGCCGTCCTGGCTCTAAAATGCTTAAACTTCTAGACGCAACCACCTTAAATTACACATTCCGAACTGCGCCACAAATTACCGGAGGAACTCGTACCTACTGCGGACCATGCTAGCATTTAACACCAAATATTCAAAAAGTGTAGACCTTTTCAACATGAGATGTAATGGTTTTAAGAAATTAATTAACATAAACTTCTTCCAATGAGGCCCCATTTATTCATTTATTTATAATATATATTATCTTTATGCACAGTAAGTTTAATTAATTATTTATCCATCCTATTTTCCAACCTCTTAGTTGTTAATCTTCAGGATTATTATCGGGCAAACAAGACGAAGTGTATTGTAATTTGGTTTTATTTTTAATTTTATTTTTAAGTAGTTATTTGTTAGTTTTTCTTTTCGATTTTAAATTTTGGGTACAGGTAGTATTATGTACGCTCTATTCATTAAAGTTTCGTGATTAATATTATATTTGTATAAAACAAAGTTTCGTGATTAGTATTATATTTGTATAAATAATTTATTTTTAGTTAGTTTTAGTTCAGTTACTTAATTTTACTATGAGTGGAAACTGTCCTAGCTTCATTTGTTCTAGCGCACGGACCTATTGTTACTTATATACAGTGGTGGTCATATAATTAAGAACGATTTGAAATTATAGAAGTTATTTATTTAAATCGTGGTATACACAGAGATGTGGACCTTCTAAGAAGCAACTAGTTATGTTATTAAATAGCCACATTAATAGAGCAACGTTGCTTAGGAATGAAGAATAAAATTGCTAATTATTTTTTTTACATATTATTTATTTTACCAAAGTATCACATTCAAATAGTACTGAAGCTGGACAAATAATTAAGAACGATTTATTAAAGTGCTGGGAAATTATCTTGTTTGACACTAGACGTGTGCGCCGCGCCGACCCGCCGCCGCCGCCGGCAAAATTTCCACGCCGCCGCCGCCGATCAGCCAATCGGCGTGAATTCGGCGTGAAACGTTACCTTTTAGACGCTTTGAAAACTCCGTAATTTTATTGATTATTATTACATTTATTACAGTCACCACACTTTCGTTCTCTGTCGGATGTCAGATGATCATATCCTTCAGAGAAATCCCGAGCATAGCTCTTTCCATAGCTCGCTGAGTGACTTTGAACTGGTGCACCAGCCCTACCGTGAGTGTCCACGTCTCAGCTACGTAGGTTATTACGGGTAGGACGCACTGATTGAAAACTATCGTTTTCAAACACACATCCATAAGATGACGAGAAGACTCGACGTAGTTTTCCAAACGCTGCTCAGCCTAGCTGGATCCTCCTCTTGGCCTCCTTCTCAAAATAGTTTTTACCTAACTGCACAATCTGCGGGCAGATAAGGTAAGTGTACTCGAAAACAATTTTGAAGGAGGCCTTCAACGACGACCGCCCCCGAATCAATGTGGTCATTGGTCATGTGACTTTAGTTTTTTTCCAAATTCATGCCAAGACCGATGCGCCGGGAGGCTGAGGCTAGGCCGTCCAGCATGTGGGTCAGCTCCTCTAGTGACTCCGCCATTAAGACTAGGTATGTCATCAGCGAATCGTAGGTGCGAGATGTAATTGCCGTTTATGTTTAAGCCCTTACCTTTCCAGTCCAGCTTCTTAAACATATCTTCCAATGCGCTCGTAAACAGTTTCGGGGAAATGAAATCCCCTTGTCTCACTCCTTTGCGCAATTGGATGGGTTTAGACTGCTGGCCCTGTACTGTACTTGGACTATCATAGTGGCGGCTTCGTAGAGACATCTCAGCACCTCGATATAACAATAGTCTACTTGGAATCGCTGTAAGGATTCCAGAACAGCCCAAATTTCGACCGAGTCCAAGTCCTTCTCAGAGTCTACAAAAGCGAGACACAGGGGCTGATTATACTTTTGGACTTCTGTATAATCTGCCGCACTGTATGTATGACGTGGTCTATGGTACCATATCCTCAGCGGAACCCGGCCTGTTCCGGTGGCTGAAACTCGTTGAGTCTCCTGGCGAGACGATTCGTAACCACTCGCGAAAACAGCATATAGACGTGGCTCAGTCAGTAGTGAGATAGGTCTATAGTTTTATCGCCCTTCTTAAAAAAGAGCACAACTTCCGCTCCATGCCTTAAGAGTTCTCCCACTGTAAAGAACAACATTAAAGAGGTTCTGTAGCTCCTGTATAACGGGGGCTCTTCGTACCTTCAGAAGCTCTGAAGTAATACCGTCCTCACCGTCCGATTTTCCATTTTTAAGCTGCCAAAGAGCTTACACGATTTCATTTTGATTGAAATCTGGCAGTTCGTCGGTATAGTGGCATGTCAGTGGAGCCACCCGCTCAGGAATCATGGTCATCTCGTCGGTAATAAGGGGCATGTGCAGTTTAAAAACGGCCATAGAAATCTTCTATCTCGGTTGATGAGATCTCCGGCTTCGATAAAACGGTCCTCCCGTCATGCGTTTTAAGTTTCGTCAGGTGGCTCCTGCCAAGCTGCTGAGTGAATACTTTGGACCCTCGGTTTCGCTCTATCGCCTCTTCAATGAGGCGTATGTTGGAGCTCGGAAGGTCGCACCGTACCATTTTCGCGATTCGCTTGTTCAGGTCTGAGCTCTCTGACGAAGTCGCTGGTGTGGTTTCCGTCTTTTTTTCATCAGATCCAGAGACTCATCCGAGAGTTTGGACTTCCTACCCGTACCTTATATTTGTGCATAACAATTATACCGGATGCAAAGATGTAGATATTTCATTCTAAGTAGGTAAGTCATTTTTCTTGTAACTTGTTTTTTTTTTAATAAATGTATAAAAAACTGTAGGTAAGCATTTTTAAAATAATAATAACACATCCTAAACAAATACTATACGCGCCGAGTTCACGCCGAAATCACGCCGCCGCCGCCGATTTCAGGCCGGCGTCCGCCGCCGAATATTTCAACGTCGGCGCACATGTCTATTTGACACTTACATTAAAAAAATCTGAACAATATGTAGCGAACAAAACTTTAAAAAGCAATTTCATAATTTTTTCACTAAAAATAATAGTGAATAGCATATCCACGGCTTTTGATTACTGCTTTACACCGGCGAGGCATTGACTCTATTAATTTTTGACATTTGGCAAGAGAAATAGAGTTCCATTCTTCTAAAAAAACGTCGTACAGCTCTCTTAAATTCCCACACTGTGTATTTGAAACCTTTTTCTTTAACTTCGAACCACAGATTCTCTATTGGGTTTAGATCTGGGCTGTTAGCTGGCCAGTCTAAGACTGAAACTGATTGCGCTGTAAGAAATTCCTTTACGGTTCGCGCGGTGTGTTTTGGATCATTGTCATGCTGGAATGTCCAAGTAACCGGTAGAACGTCTTCAGCATAAGGTAACATTGTTTCTTCCAGTATATTTTTGTACTGGAACTGATCCATGTTACCTTCTATCAATTTTACAGGTCCAACACCATGTCCAGAAAAGCACCCCCAAATTTTCACATATCCTCCATCGTGCTTTAAGGTAACTTTCGTGTACTTAGGGTCAAATGCTGTATTTGGGGGACGTCGTACATATCGTTTCCCATCAGAAGATACTCTGTTTATTTTCGTCTCGTCAGAAAAAAGTACATTTTTCCACTGTCGCAAAGTCCAGTTTTCATACTTTCTCACAAATGCAAGACGGGCTTGCCTGTGACAAAGTTTCTACATGGGTACCTTTCTTGCTATCCTACCGTGCAATTTTTCTTCTACTAAACGTCTTCGAATAGTGCGTGCTGAGATTGCTGAAGGGCAAAATATTCTTTTCTCAATAATCAATAATCAATAATCAATATCTTTATTTCTTTAGGCTTACAAAATAAGCACTTAGACAAGTCAAATTTAATTCGCCTCAATTTTTTGTCCACTAGTGGAAGAGGCGAAATAGAAACCACTAGCATGTGTAAAACTTATGTGTCTAATACATGTTTGCCTTATAAATAATTACATACTATTGTCGATGTGGAACTGAGCGACATCTGGCCAAGCACTAACGTCATTGATGTAATCATTTATGGAGTAATATGCCTTCTTGATAAGATTTAGTTTTATGTACTGTTTAAATCTACGAATAGAAAGTTCAGTTGCTTCAGATGGAAGCTTATTATAGAAGCGCACACAATTACCCATAAATGATTTCCCCAGTTTTCGTAATCTAAATGAAGGAATGTGTAATTTGTTCTTGTTTCGTGTATTTCTATTGTGAACATCACAATTTTTCAAAAAGTTACTCTTGTTTTTGTGTGTATACATTAAATTTTCATAAATATATTGCGAAATTACAGTTAAAATATTTATTTCTTTAAATAATTCCCTCAATGAGTCACGTGGCTTTAATTTATAAATTGCACGCACCGCCCTTTTTTGAAGAACAAAGATAGTCTGAATATCAGCTGCCTGTCCCCACAGCAAAATACCATAAGACATAATACTATGGAAGTAACTATAATAAACTAACCTAGCTGTGTCCTGATCAGTGAGATATCTAATTGTTCTCACTGCATATGCTGCTGAACTAAGCCTACCCGCGAGAGCATCAATTTGCGGTTGCCATTGAAGAGATGAATCAATATGCAACCCCAAGAATACAGTAGAGTCTACGAAGTGAACAATCTCATTATTTAACGTGATTTGAGTTGGGAGTTCTCTAACATTTGGTAACATGAATTTTATACATTTTGTTTTTTTAGCATTAAGTAACAGGTTATTGGAGGTAAACCAATTTAGTATTTGTGACAGCGAATTATTTACATCGTCAAAATTATATTTATTTCTGTCTACTTTAAAAATTAGTGAAGTATCATCAGCAAATAATTAATGATTTAAATTACTATATCACAAAGATCTTTTGCTAGAAAGGGAAGATCATTTACATAAACTAAAAATAAAAAGGGACCTAATATTGAACCTTGAGGTACGCCTAATTCAATATTTGAGCCCGTAGATCTTTCTTTACCAACTTCTACTTTTTGAACTCTATCAGATAAATATGATTTCATAAGATCCAGTGCCTTTTTCTTAATTCCATAATGTTTAAGTTTCTCAATTAATGTACTGTGATCCACACAGTCAAAAGCCTTAGAAAGGTCACAGAATACACCAATAGCGTTTTTGGCTTTATCCCAGGCCTCCAATATATGCCTTAACAGAACTGAACCAGCGTCGGTTGTTGATCTACCCTTGGTGAAGCCGAATTGGTTTTCATGGAATAACCTATTAAGGTTGAAGTGAGAAGTCAACTGGATGAGAATAATTTTTTCAAAAATTTTACTCATAGCAGGAAGTATTGAAATTGGTCTGTAGTTGGCCGGATCAGTGTGGCTACCAGATTTATAAAGAGGAACCAGCTTACTATATTTCATGAGATCAGGAAAAATTCCTGCGTCGACACAGCTATTGAAAATATAGGCCAAACAAGGAGCCATTTCCTTAATAATTGAACTTAATACTTTGGTGGATATACCCCAGAGATCCTCAGTATTTTTAATGTTAATTGACTTAAAGGTTTTCACTACATAATTAGCATTTACATAACTAAAGATAAAACTCTCATTACATCTAGCAACTGAAGATTCTAAAAATTTAACAGCCATTGATGCTGAGGAGTTTAGAGACTGGGTAACAACTTTAGGAATAGCAGAAAAGAATGCATCAAAAGCATTGGCAATATCTTTTTCATGTATAAGAATTGAATTATTAATTTTTAACCTTATTTCTTTATAACGTGGCTTTGATTTACCTGTTTCGTTATTTATTAGTCTCCATGTTGCTTTTACTTTATTAGATGATTTTATTATAACATTCTTTAAAAACAGGCATTTGGCTGTGTTGCAGACTTTCTTAAATGTTTTAGAATAGTTGGTTACATACAATAGAAACGCAGGATCATGTAACATAGTTTCTCTAGAAGCATAAAGGTCATAGAGTCTATTCCTACTTTTATAAATACCCGGAGTGGCCCAATCAACAAATCCGACCCTATCTCTCACTGTGCATGTTTTAAGTTTGAATACTTCACTGTGTTCCTTGTGTATGACATTCAAAAGTGTGGAAAATAATTCATTGGGGTCATCAGAACAAGATATATTAGATACTGCTAGTTCTACTCTACTTTGAAAATTCTTAATACGGTTCTCTGTTATTGGCCTGCAGGTATATTTTTCTACATTATTTCTATCATTATAGCTAAAATTAACACTTTGACCATAATGGTCTGATTGGAAATGCCTAATTACTGCTTTGCTGGTTGGAGTTTGACTACAGTAAATATTATCTAAACAGGTGGCAGATGTTTGGGTTACCCTAGTGGGGTCATTAAAAAGATGTTGTAAACTAAAGCACTTGAATAAATTAAGCAATCTGTCGGCAAGGGGATTTGATAAAATATCTATATTAAAGTCACCGCAAACAATGAGATCCTTCCTACAAGTAAATACTTTCAGCAAAACTTCTTCCATAGAACATTCAAAAGCAACCTGATCTGCGTCAGGAGGGCGGTATACACACACAACGATATGTCGCTCCAATTCCACACAAGAAAGTTCAATAGTCCTCTCAATAGAAAGTTTTACAATATCTTTTCTTTCTTTACATTTAAGACTATTTTTTACTAAAATCAAAGAGCCACCACGAATTGCAGCTTTTCTTTTATATGAACTTACAAAACAATAGTTATTATAAAAGGGAAGTAACTGATTCTTTACAATCCAGTGTTCTGTTATACACATAACATCTACATTTAAATGATTCATAAATAATTCTAATTCTAGGATTTTGCTGGGTAAGCCTTGTATATTCTGATGGACTATGTGAAATATGGCTTTTTGCTTTCCCATTGTCGTCGCGGTCAGTTTAAATTTGAGTTTACTGACACTGTAGCTTTAATGCCCTCATTAGTACTATTACTAACTACATGTACAGGCTCGTCAGGTAACTGCGTTATACTACTTATAACGGGATCAAAAATATTATATGCTAATAATTTAGCAATTATCTTTTTACATTGGTGGGTTAGGTCCACTGTGTCCCTAGTCAAAATAGTTTTACTAATAAAATTATTAGTATCAAAAAATAATACATCATTATGACGACATGTCATGTTGTAAATCAGCATGTTATTTTTAAATAAATTATCATTTTGTTTAAGTGTCAGTGACTTTGAGTAGGGGAACGAGCAAATAATAAGTTTCCCCAGTCCATTCTCTACCTTTCCTAAAAGTACTTCAACAAACCTAAGCAATTGTGACCGTTTTACACAAGTTTCACCTAGCTGAACTATTAAAGTGGTGCTTTGATTTAGGGAGTTATCTTTCTGTATATAATCGGTAATTCTATTTATATTAGAATGTGGATAACAATTATTTACTACATTTTGTACAAGAAGGTCACGCAGTTTTAGACCCATACCTGCACCCAACTTATCTGAATATATAACAGTCTTCCTAGTATTTTGATTGTCTAACACAAAATCTAAATCCTTAACTAAAGATGGTGCAGCTTGAACTGGACCCTCATTGAGTACAATCGGCGCTTTATAGCTACCACAGTGGGCCCCGTGCGAAGGCAAGGGCGGCGCCGCCAGGAACGCGGATGGAGACTTCATTGGTGATGAGGGCACAAGCTTCATACAATCTTCAGTTAAAGTGTTGCAGCATATGGTGGCCATCTCGAGATCAGTTTGTGTGAAATTATGCTGTACTTCAACATGTGTACTCTCAGTATTTACAGCACAGTCTTTAATTTGATTGGTACAGTGTATTCGGGCCATCTCCAGATCTGTTTGAGTGCTGTTATGCCGTGCTTCAACATATGTACTTTCATTGTGTAAAATGTCCTGCATTTTGAGATAACGGTCATCTGCATCTTTTTGGGCTTGTTTATATTTACCGGATACATCATGAAGTGCCCTTTTTAAACTTGCCATTTTTTCTTCCATATGATCTAAATTCTTAGTGTTACGTCCTATTAAATTATAACAGGAGTCCAATTCTACTTGCAAGTTACACTTACATTTTTCCTTGCTCAATTTAACTTTATTGAGAAGTAGTTTTTGGTTTCTAATTTTCTTCTCAGACTTGCTAATGAATTTTCTTAATTTAATATATTTTTTTATTTTACTACTACCTTTAATGACAGGTGTTTGGCTTTGACCTTGTCTACATGGTGTATTCACCTTTGACATGAAAGGATCAACTGCCATAAGTTCTGTTTGAAGGTCTACACTACAATAACTTGTTGCTGAATGCAAGGGCTTACTATCTAAGTCGTAAAGTTTTATTCTACATTCTGAAAGCTCTTGTTGTAAGTCCTTGTTCTCCTGCAACACCAGTTCATAGGATTCATGGCAACTGTCCATGGAACGCAGGCATGCATTTAAACGGTTCACTTCTAACACAGTGTCCTCATTATGCGCATGAAGTTCAGCGAGTTGGCCCTTGAGCGATTGAATCCTGCTAAGGTTTGCCAGGAACTCAGCTTCACTTTCCTCCCGCTCTTGAAGCAGCCTGTCTCGGTCCTCGTTCGCTTCCTTGAGCTGGGCTGTAGCGAGCTTCAGCTTGGCCTCCAGGTCACATGCCTTCCTGGTCATCATTTTGTGTGAATCCCTGAAAAAATAGCAGTATACAGTGAGCTTTTAGAATAAGAACAAGTGAAGAAATAAGGTGTTGAAATTGAAATTTTTACAGGGGATGAGAGGTCACCCTCTGTTAGGTAAGAACCTTGTAGAGGTTTGATGGGACTAAAAGAACCCAGTGACCTATAGTGAAAGAAAGACAGTAAAAAAAATGAGTTGGAGAAATGAAGATGAATAATAAAAATAGTTGGGACAAGGGGATTACTTAATCATTAACCTATTAATTTCAATGTGAAACTTATCCTAAACACAAATAGATTAGATTATCTATTCTTTTCTTTCTATCAAGAAAAACTTTATGCTTTTTATTATTTATATAAGGCACTTACAAGGAAAGTTACATAAAAACAATGATAATGCAAAGACTACTTTGGAGAATGTTATTTAAAGGTACTATTTACCTTTTTAATATTATTTTTGTTCAGTGTCATGTAAGTGTTATGTTGTCTGAGGCTAGATGTTTCGTCCTACAACTCAACTTCCACAATTTGTCAAGCTAAGAGAGCTAGAAACGAGCCGCTGTGTGATTTGTGACGAGACTCACAGAGTGAGAAGTGTACCTATCTGTTGTCAACACTGATAAGTGTGGGTTAGTCAATATGATGATTGAAAAACAATACTCCCCAAGTTACTTTGAAGTCTCCGTCCAAATGGTTACTCGAATCTTCGTTCACTGTCGCTGAGAATCGTTGGATTCGATCAAGCGCCAGTTACCATCCGTTGACGAAAGTGAGTGTGATCTTCCCCAGTATTGACAGATATTTTAAAAGCTTGAATCATGAGCTTATTTATTCTAAATAGTCTTCTTCGGAGCTCATGCGAAAGCTTTTCTTTGTTCGTTGACACTTCGGTTTGGATGAAAAACCGTTGGCACTTTTTACACAGTTTTTGTTGGTATTTTGTTGTTCATTACACTTGTTTTCATGTATATATTATGCACTGCACTAGTACTTAATGATATTTATACTTATTTACTATAAATTTTCACTATAAACTAATAATTAGATAAAATAAATTTGTATCAGCTGATTGACACGTCTAACCGTCAGTGTTCCTCAGCTCATTGGACCCTTTAAAAGGGTTTTGTTTAGCAAAACGAACGATGTTTCGGTCATCTCGAGGAGTTGTTTTTCTCTGTTTAGGTACACGTGGAACATTCGAAGTAGTTTTATACGTAGCAAAATGCTTTACAGCATGGAAAACCATCGTTGTTGAACATTGCAGATGGTCGGCTATCTTTTTATAAGACCAATTCTTCCGGCGAATTTTTATTATTACTTCCCTTGTAAATTTGTCACAATTTTTATTTTTTCCCATTGTTTTTATAAGAAGAAATCACTTTAAATCTTTTACAGCACTAAATGGCGACAAAATTATACTAATAATTACCAAACCACTGAGTGTTCTCTATTTAAATTTGAAAAAAGGTATAAAATATTGAGCGTTCTTAATTACGTGACCAGCCAGTACATAGGCATACTATGTTTAGAAGTAGTGTAAAAAGTTTGTCTCTTTATTTTTAGTTAATCATTGTGTACCAATGAATACAGTGGTAATAAGTAAAAGTTTTATGATACCGAGAGAAATAAAAAAAATTGCATGCAATTAGTTTTGGGTCTTAGTTTGAAAAAATCTTCGCTTTACATCAGCGTTCTTAATTATATGACCACCACTGTATAAGCTTTTTGTTTCCCAAATAAATAAATAAATAAAACCCGGATTTACTTTCGCAATCCAAAGCAGGGCACGGTTTCCCCCATCAAACAACTTATTCTCAGTCTTCGATATCCATTCTCTACAAATACATTTGTAGGCGGGCGAAATCGCTGGTCCGAGCTAGCATATGTTTAGCTGGTGGTCGCAAGAGGTAGTCGTCCTGTGAATAAGGAGACTGTTCGATTTTATCGGCAGCCATTTTATTGGGAGCGATTGTTTGTTTAGTGCTCGTTAATTGAAGCTTACAATCAGTTTATTGATAGTCAGTTGACTCAAGCGGAGCGGGGCGGGGCGGGGCGGCGTCGAGCGGAGCAAGGAGCGCGCGCCTGTGCAAGCTGCGCGGAGTGAGGCAAGAACCTGACACTGACACTGGACAGACTCCGAATGAACCACGGCTAAGTTGTCAGTGAATATACTTGATGTATAGCTAAAGTGTATGTTTTGATGAAGAACATTTACCTACACGTAGCTCACATCACCGCAGTATGACTTTAAATAGGTACTTAAGTAATTTTTGTGAAAGTGAACAAGTAACATCAATAATTTGTTGTCGTTGAATGAAGGTCCGTGCAGTAGGCAAGGCGCGTCTAGTTTATTATTACTAGTGTTTGTTATCTGCTGCTCCTGCTCCTACATAGGTAGGTACAGTACGAGCAGACGTGCCTCCTGGCTAGAGGCACGTCCCGCGGGGCCGGTCGGGAGACAGGCGCGCGCGCGCGGCGCCACCCGCGTGAGGCTGTCTCGGACCACTTACCGTAATGTTTCCTCCAGGGACACCTCCGCGTGAGACTTCTCCCTTCTTTCTTTTATCTTTCTGCTCTATAGCGAGAGATACTAAAAACCTGTTAGCTGCTATTATGAAGACTGTTTAGCAAAGTGTTCTAATGTATGACGAATTAGAATTCGGTCCCACGATGTGTGCGGACGAGTGAGTGGACGCGACGGGGCGGGGCGGGGCGGAGCGGGGCGGCGGCGGGGCGCGGGCGGCGGGGCGGGTGACTCACGTCTCACGGCTCTGTTTACATTTACTGTGAAATCGTCTTTGTTGAATTTCACTTTCTAACGTTTGATTCGGATTCCTTGAAAAACATTGTTGAAACAGCAAATGGATTCCGTGAATGTAACCATCAAACACAGGTTAAACCTGACCGATGAGAGCGCGGCTTGTTTACAGCCGACCGGATCGTGTTAGTAAAGTAATGAGCGGTGTGTCCGCGTCGCACTAGTGCGCCCCGCGGCCTCCCTCGGGCCCGCTCGCAGCGGTGCCGCGGTGGTGGGCCTCCACCGCGCCCCGCCCCGCCCCGCCCCGCCCCGCCCGCTGACACCAGCACTACGCCGACCTCTGATAATGTTACTCATCAATCACCGCCCTTTATCTCGACTTAATACGACACAAACCAAAACAAAACGAGACTATTTTATAAACTTTTCAGCAACGGAGCTGTTTCAGTTGGGATGCACTGGATGAGGTGGTGGTGAGAGGGCGGCGCGGCCGGAGCCGCGGGCGAGCGCCGCTGTCGCGCGGTCTCTGCTCGCGGACAACCTTGTTTAATTAACATTGACCGGCTAAGAGCTCACTCCATTAGGAGCATTACAAACGCGGAACCAAGTGCTTTGTTTTTGATCTAATAATTATATCAATTTAGGTCCGACTGCTCTGACATAAGGCCCCGCCGCGCCCCGCCCCGCCCCGCTCGTTGTTGCTACGAGCGTGATGGTTTCAGAGTTCACGTTTGCGCCCTGACTAAAAGCCATCTGGCAGTTATTTAAAAAAAGAAAATTCAAAAATAAATGGGTCTAAATAGACTCGCACTGATGTAGATTACATTAACTACTCACTAAATATACAATACTTTAAGCCGGTCAAATTTAAAATCACCACATAAAATATTAAAAAATACAGAACAACTTCAGCTAACGATAAATATACCTAATAGCTTTATCCCGACATCAGGAGAACAAACGTGTTGCGGATCAGATACGTGATATCGCTTCGGTATCGTCGGTCGGAAATAACTTTTACTGATCATTTACAATATCTAGTAAGGAAATGATTTACCTACTGAGGTCATTTGTGTTTTAGGTAGCGGTGTCTGTAATTAGGTTCGCATTATGTATTCCAAAATGAACTCAATGATTGCTGAGAGTCTCGTGTGCCTGCCTACAGTCAAAAGTTACTAGCATTTGTTTAGCAGCGGTCAGTGTGCGGCGCGCACGGTCCCGCCGCGGCGCCGCAGCGCTGCGTGCCCTCGCCGGCGCCGCGACGCGGGCGGGGCCCGCTGCAGGGAGCCCGCGGGCCCCGCCGCCGCAGCGCTGCGTGCCCTCGCCGCGACGGGGCCCGCTGCAGGGAGCCCGCGGGCCCCGCCGCCGCGAGGGGACGCCGGCGCCCTTTGTTATCGCTTATCGGGGTAATATTTGAATTGCGACGTGACGGGGCTGACGGGAGGGCGCCGCTCCCCCGTGTGGCTCCTCTTTATATGCAGATGACATATGGTGTGCGATTTCATGAGGGCTGTGCTGTGTGACCCGCAGTGAGCCGCCGACGCGCTCGCCGACACACGTCTCCCGCAGTGCGCCGCCGCCGACGCGCTCGCCGACACACGTCTATCGACCGGTCCACGTCTTTATTTAAACTGTCTATCGACATGAACAAAATAATTTATATTACGAACCTCTATTGAGGTACTATTTGATAAACACAGTCACGTTTTACGAGTTTAAGTGTTGCGAGATTAGAATGACACTGGCTGTTCACAGCTTCGTGTGGTCTCCGACGAGCTAAATGAGGTCCAAAGGTGAGCGCCGGCTGCTACGGAGCCTGCACTGAGTCGCCTGCGCGCGCGCATCGACACCGGTGAGGAGGCCGTGCGCTCAGAACATAGTAGCTAAAACAAAATGCGAATATAGTCTTACTAGGTTAGGTAGGAAGGTAGACTAATTACTTAACGTCGAGACGAGAGTGACGTCGATTCATTTGATATTGTTTGAAGCGAGTGCAGTCGAGTCATTGCCAATTGAGAGTACAGGCCGGTCCAGTCATTAGGTCTCTGCGGCTGATGAATTCATTACTTATGCATTTGAAGATTCCTCATAACTCCACGGACACGACGCTACATACAAAGTCTGTTAAGGCACAGGCCCGCTCTATTACATTAGGTTGGTGGGTAAGGCACAGGCCCGCTCTATTACATTAGGTTGGTGGGTAAGGCACAGGCCCGCTCTATTACATTAGGTTGGTGGGTAAGGCACAGGCCCGCTCTATTACATTTGGTTGGTGGGTAAGGCACAGGCCCGCTCTATTACATTAGGTTGGTGGGTAAGGCACAGGCCCGCTCTATTACATTTGGTTGGTGGGTAAGGCACAGGCCCGCTCTATTACATTTGGTTCGTGGGTAAGGCACAGGCCCGCTCTATTACATTTGGTTGGTGGGTAAGGCACAGGCCCGCTCTATTACATTTGGTTGGTGGGTAAGGCACAGGCCCGCTCTATTACATTAGGTTGGTGGGTAAGGCACAGGCCCGCTCTATTACATTAGGTTGGTGGGTAAGGCACAGGCCCGCTCTATTACATTAGGTTGGTGGGTAAGGCACAGGCCCGCTCTATTACATTTGGTTGGTGGGTAAGGCACAGGCCCGCTCTATTACATTTGGTTCGTGGGTAAGGCACAGGCCCGCTCTATTACATTTGGTTCGTGGGTAAGGCACAGGCCCGCTCTATTACATTTGGTTGGTGGGTAAGGCACAGGCCCGCTCTATTACATTTGGTTGGTGGGTAAGGCACAGGCCCGCTCTATTACATTTGGTTGGTGGGTAAGAGCGTTTTCACATTATCCGATCCGATATCGGTGTCGGACGACGATAGCCGACATCCGATAGCCGACACCATGTGCTATTTTCACATATTTCCGACAAAATCGTTCCGATACGGCCATTTGCTCCATAGCTTAGTGCGGGCAGGTCATCATGGCAGACTATAATAGAAAACTTTATTTGCTCTATCTATTATATTTGAGACGCAAAAAAAGATCTGTCCACAGACAGTATTGGTTACATCCCATTGTGGAAGCTAGATATTCAGAGGGATTATTTTATACTCTTTTTAGCAAGCTACAAAACGCACCTAGTAAGTTTTTTAACTACTTTCGTATGAGTGAATCCACATTCAATTATTTGTTAATTCATCTCACAAACAGTATCAAGAAACAAGACACACATTTTCGAATGGCTGTGGGGCCTAAAGAAATGCTGGCTGGCGCATCAGGCTCTACGCACACAGAGACAATTTAGATACACGTACAGCACACATACAAACATTATCGTCCGACGGCTCACGGGCGTCCGATGGTGCCGCCAGCGTATCGGTGTCGGCTCCGATATCCGATATCGGGCCGGACAATATGAAAGACAGGTCCATATTTCATACATTTTGCTTGCCCCGATATCGTGTCGGCGTCCGACACCGATATCGGATCGGATAGTGTGAAAACGCTCTTAGGCACAGGCCCGCTCTATTACATTAGGTTGGTGGGTAAGGCACAGGCCCGCTCTATTACATTAGGTTGGTGGGTAAGGCACAGGCCCGCTCTATTACATTAGGTTGGTGGGTAAGGCACAGGCCCGCTCTATTACATTTGGTTGGTGGGTAAGGCACAGGCCCGCTCTATTACATTTGGTTCGTGGGTAAGGCACAGGCCCGCTCTATTACATTTGGTTGGTGGGTAAGGCACAGGCCCGCTCTATTACATTTGGTTGGTGGGTAAGGCACAGGCCCGCTCTATTACATTAGGTTGGTGGGTAAGGCACAGGCCCGCTCTATTACATTAGGTTGGTGGGTAAGGCACAGGCCCGCTCTATTACATTAGGTTGGTGGGTAAGGCACAGGCCCGCTCTATTACATTTGGTTGGTGGGTAAGGCACAGGCCCGCTCTATTACATTAGGTTGGTGGGTAAGGCACAGGCCCGCTCTATTACATTAGGTTGGTGGGTAAGGCACAGGCCCGCTCTATTACATTTGGTTGGTGGGTAAGGCACAGGCCCGCTCTATTACATTAGGTTGGTGGGTAAGGCACAGGCCCGCTCTATTACATTAGGTTGGTGGGTAAGGCACAGGCCCGCTCTATTACATACATTAGGTTGGTGGGTAAGGCACAGGCCCGCTCTATTACATTAGGTTGGTGGGTAAGGCACAGGCCCGCTCTATTACATTTGGTTGGTGGGTAAGGCACAGGCCCGCTCTATTACATTTGGTTCGTGGGTAAGGCACAGGCCCGCTCTATTACATTTGGTTGGTGGGTAAGGCACAGGCCCGCTCTATTACATTAGGTTGGTGGGTAAGGCACAGGCCCGCTCTATTACATACATTAGGTTGGTGGGTAAGGCACAGGCCCGCTCTATTACATTAGGTTGGTGGGTAAGGCACAGGCCCGCTCTATTACATTTGGTTGGTGGGTAAGGCAGGCTGTTGTAGGCCGCGCCATTGTTCGTAAGTGTCCGCTGACGTCACGCCGCGAGTACCTCGCACGTACTAACGTCGATGCACTGCACCTCCGTGGGTACTCTACTATTGACATGAAAGTGCATCAACATTCTCGGCCAACCTAGGGATAACAATAGAATACATACTTTATGATCTAATCCCCATGATTATTGAGAAATAACAACGTGTTATGTTATTTAAGTCGATAAAAATAATATTACCCACAAGAGTAGTAGCAAAATACATGTACCAACTCACACAGACCGGTGAGCTAGTTATAGCTAGCCTCAGATATGTGAAAGGGACCGGTAAACCTTGGCAATCCTAAAGGAGAAAACGAACGACGAGTAATAAGATATTGTTCGTGTCACTTCGTCAGGGACGGTTTCTTATTAGCACCTCAACGGGACTGCGACGGTACAACGTTAATGGAATCAAAAATATTTCATAGCTAAAGGTTTAAATCGTGATTAAATTTTATGTCATAACACAATTCAGAGATATGACGTAAATCTTATAGATGAGTGTGGGCAGCGCAAACCATGAGGTGTCCCCGGTCGTCGTCCCGTCCCCGGGCAGTGCAGTGCAGTGCGGCCGAGAGAGCTACCTAACCTGTGGCTCCAGCATCGAGTCCCCGCGCCCCCCGGCCCCCGCCCCCCACCCGACGTGCGCGACACGCACTCCTTCGCAAGACTCGGTCAGGTTTAGCTGTAAGTGACTTACGTGAACGGAGACGCGCGAGCCTGCAGCCGGCCGTGCGCCGCCGGCGGCGCGCCCCGGCGGCGCTGCGATGACAGACTCGCTACAGATCCCTCTCAATCCGAACCGTGCTGTCGAACAACTCTCTCTTACCTAAATACACTAAGGATCTATAAAACAAACAACTCCACAGATAACAATAACACCCCGAGCCAGCTCTGTTTGTGTAGCTTCTATGTGTGCTCTATATACCTATCTACTCTTGGCTGTTATTTGCTGTACCTAACCTACCCATGCGACTGTGGAATGTAAAGCACGGAGCACCGCTACTACTGGGTGGCTTATTAAAAAAATTATAAGAATACAAATACCTATGAATTATGTAAAAAATGTATGAGTATGGGACGAAATGATAAGCACGTGCCGTGTCACGAGCACCGGTGAGACCGACTGCTGGATCCGGGGATCGCGAGCCCAGGTCGCGGCCGCCGCCGCACCGCCGCCGCACCGCCGCCGCACCGCCGCCGCACCGCCGCCGCACCGCCGCCGCACCGCCGCCGCACCGCCGCCGCACCGCTGCGCCGCCGCCGCCGCTCCACTACTGTGGCGTCAAGTGTTATGTATGTACCTAGCATACATTTCATGCACTTTAAAAGCATGATTCAACAAGATCCATAGAGATGTCAGATGTTTCAATACGAAAAATAACAGATGTAGGTATGTAACGATTAATGAAGTCGAGCGAGTGAGTTGATTCTAGCTTAGTAGCAAGATGACTAATGGTACTAGGGCACAGCCTGGGGATGCAGCTATTATTCGCATTCGCAAGTATTGGCAGGATTATCAATACTCGCAATCGCTCTCGCCACAATCCATGCGAGCATTGGCGAATACGGATGGGCGAAACATAATGCTTTTTTAATAATTGGACTCTACTATCTAGTTCAGGAATTTCTAAAGTTACTTTGTCTCCTGCCCACTTTGAGAATAATTATTTTCTAGCGCCCTAATTTTTTCACCTACTTTTTAACCACAATAACTTCAAATTATTATTTTGAGCTGTATGTGCATGCAAACGATTTCTCTTCTTAGTAAGTAGTGTTGTCACAGCACTAACTCTACGTTCACACATAAGACGATGAGAATGCTACCAAGCATCGTTGAACGATTGGCCACAATCCAAGGTACAATTTGTTGGAGCTCAGTCGGTGTCTAAGAAATCACCCCCCTTAGCCTCTCCGGCCTACACAACGGCCCCCTTCTTCTCCGGATCTCTTACGCCTCTGCATCTGGTTTGACACAATCGGACGATGTCAGATTAAAAGTACCTATGAGGTGGACTAGCAGCAAACTAGTAGGTACTAGCTACCCACGGCTGCGCGCACGCACCTAGCATGATGACTAGTAGGAATCCAGTTTCTTGTTAACCACAGATCGTATATATACAGATCAAGGGCAAGCTCTATACGAGTTGGAATCCCAACATTCCAAGAAACAGCAATCTATTAGATAAGTAGTGCAAAGCATGGACATTGGGTATCAGATAACGCTCGTTGTGAGCGATAGGAAGACAATACTTCCTCAAAGATACAAAAGACTCATTCTGTGAAACAATTACCTATTCAGACTGGCTTGCTCTTCCACATTTAATGTGCCTTTTGTGTTGTCACAGGACGATGTCGTAACAGTTATTTTACATACCATTTAGGTATATCTAGACGTGCCCCGCTGCATCAGAACCACTTGATTCGATGGAGCCATTCAAAACGAAATCTATACTTATAATAAAACTGTAACAGGTCAAATTCTGTACATTGAAGATATTTTGGAAATTTTTTTTGGAGGGCACTCTATTATCGATACTCAAGCCAAAACTGTAATTTTTTTCATTCATGTCTGTCTGTCTGTCTGTCTGTCTGTCTGTATCGTAAACGCGCATCACGCCGAAACTACTTGATGGATTTAAATGAAACTCGGCATGATTATAGGTCATACTACGAGGAAGGACATAGGATACTTTTTATCCCGGATTTCAGTAAGGTTCCCATGGGAGAGGGTATGAAAGTAAAATTCCTTTACCGCGCATCACGCCGAAACTGCTGAATGAGTTGGAATGAAACTCGGGACGATTTGAGTTCATACTACAAGGAAGGACATGACATACTTTTTATCCCGGAATTCGGTAAGGTTCCCCAGGGAGAGAGGGTGAAAGAAAAATTCTTAAACCCCGCATCACGACGGAAGTGAATGAATTCGAATGGAACTCGGGACGATTGGACATGGATACATTTTATCCCGGAATTCAGTTTGGTTCCCCTGGGCTATACGGGTTTTCAAAAATTTCTCACAGCATCTGAACGACGCGTGTGTGTGTACGCGTCGTTCAGACGCTGTGAGAAATTTTTGAAAACCCGTATAGACCAGGGGAACCAAACTGAATTGAACTGATAAACGTGAAAGTTTGTAAGTATGAATGGATAGATGGATGGATAGATTGATACGCAAAAACTGCTGAACGGATCTGTATGAAATTTGGCACAGATATAGATTATTATAAGCTGGAATAAGAAATAGGCTTTATCTTATCCCGAAAATCCCACGGGAAAGGGAATTACGCAAGTAAAATCGCGAGTACTCCAAATACTATCATGCGCAGACGAAGTCGCGGGCACCAGCTAGTAGTAAATAAATATGTAAAATATGTGTAATAGTAGTACCTATAATAAATGTGTGAGACGACTTGTTAAGAGCGAGGTTGGTGTCAGAGATAACAGTGACGTCTGGCTCGAACAGATAATGGGGCGCGCGTTAGCACTCTGCCTGAGACCACTTAGGGCGGCGGCGGCTTCATTTCATGAACTCGATTCGAACGCTGAAAGGCTTTTATCTATCGACGGCGGCGCGGGCGGGGCGGGACGCGGCGGGGCGGGCGGGACCGGTGCATGTCTCGCGGTCGATCAGATCCAATTCTTCGAATTACTAGGTCTTCGATAGAGTCACTTACTTGGCTCCGATGCCGATAACTCTTACAATTAGACATCTTACTATCTTACTAATAAAATAAAAATGTGAAAGTCAGTGTGGATGTTTTTTTCACAAATTATAACAATTTTGATGAAATTAGGTAAGTATGTAGACGTTTTACGATTATTCAAGACATTAGACAACGGTGCGGGTATTGGAGGCTCAAGAGATAAGACCCGCGATTCGAGCTCATCAAGCTGTCAACACCGGGGCCGCTCTCAAATGAGTCAATAAATCTGAACTGACATTTTTTTCGGAAATGGCCATGCAGAAAACGTACGGTGTAGGTAATTATTGACGTCGGTCGCCATCTTCGGAGGCTTCGAGCGGATTGTTCGAACACTTCGCAGACGTGATTCCAGCAACACATCGACACCGTATTCGGCGAGAGCCACACTCGTGCGTGAACGCCAAATAAAAAACAGGGAAGTCCATATAGTGACATCGTGTCGCACCTTGGCCGCGCAGACCGCAGGGTCTGAGCTGAGCCCGAAGGGTATTTATCTGTAGGAGTATAATCAAGCACAAGTATGTGCTAACAACCTCATATCCTAAGCTAATAACCATATGCGGAATTAAAAAATATAACTAGTGCACGCTCTTCTCCAAAATTCGTTTGGTTGCGTCTCTCAGAATGATCTTGAAATGTTCCTTGAATATGCACGCCAGCGACGCGCGCCGCCGCCGCGCCCGCCGCGTTGAAAACATTCATTCGAACTTAGTGTAGGTACCATCAAAATAAAATCCCCATGTATTTATCTTTGCTTTGGTAGATAAAACTTACTGTATAGGTAGGTAGGTATACATACCCTGTGTAAGTGTGATTAGTAACATCCACATCTTTCCGAACTGGATTAGCAGAGTGTTTATAATGTCCAAATAGGTAGGTACCTAATCCACCTATATTAGACAGTTAGGTTTATATAGATTACTTACCTACTTCCTCAACATCTTAAATTACCGACCTATTACATTGGTAGGTACTTACTTGGCTACGAAATAAACCACTTAATATTATTTGTTGACGACATGACGACCGATCAGTTGTAACGAGGTGGAGAAACTTGAAATAAAGACAACATTTATGTAATGGATGCCATCGAATGATGAAATCAACATAAGCGAAATCGTATTTCCCAGAACAAAGGACGATCAGCGGACCTCGACAGAATATTAATGGCGGCCTTCGACTCCTTCCACTCGCAGCCTGTCCTGCGCCGAGCGCTCATTGTTGATGTTGGAGTTTCAATTGTAGGTGATTCAAGGTGAGTGAGATTGAGGCTGGCTCCGTCAGATCAGATAGTAGGTAAGTTTGTGTCGGGAGCGGTGCTTACTTGCTATTCACTATTCTGTAACGGTGCTTCAGGACATCGAACTCAAGTGTCTCGAGTACACTCAGATAACAATATCTCGGCGACTTTCTCCGACCACTTCCAAACGGGTACTTATTGCACAACAAGCACTAATTGCTGCCTTATCTCCTGTCGTTAGCCGCGACCAACTAACTTCTAGCTCACATTTTAACATCCTGTGTGCATAGTAATATAATACGTAGGGGAAGTGGGGCAAAATGATACAAAGGGCACATTGATACACTAGCTTTATCTACTAATTGAGTGAATGGATTTGAGTGGCGCCCTCTCTAAAACGTTGGAAAACATCCATGAACGGATCCTTTGTAACCGCACCGGCGCGCGGCGGCGGCGGCGGTGGCCATCTGTCAACTGGCACTTGGCAGCCTTGGGCACATCGAGACGTTTTTGAGCACTCATGACTAAATTATGACGCAAAATGTGAAAGTGTTTCGACGCTCTACGATAACATCTGACAAGGATATTTATAAAGTTAAACTATCTCTCTAGTATTCAATAAATGATTACATCAATGACGTTGATGCTTGGCCAGATGTCGCTCAGTTCCACACCGAAATGGTGTTTAATTTATTTATAAAACACGTGCTAGTGGTTTATTTTTCGCTTCTTTCACTAGTGGAAAAATTAAAGATAAGGTAAAATAAATGAAAATCAATCTATATATCTATAATAATAATTAATCATCTATTTCAGGAAACATTAGTCAAGTACACAATGTGAAATACTTAAATCGATGGCCCAGATATAATATACCTGAGTCTAACATACATGCATGCATACTTAATCATACTATAATAATAATCATATTATAATAAATGGGAAAATCTGTGTGGTACGTGGATGTTTGTTATAAGAAATCTCCGTAACTACTTAAGTTATTTAAATGAAATTTACGTGATAGTTTAGGACGTAGATAGTTTAGGACTTAGAGTAAAACATAGGTTATTGGAATATGGAAATTTTAAACTCCGAGGGGCTGCATAGGGTGGTAAAGTTTGTATGGAAACTTATAACTTATACTTATATACTCTTCACTTACCTGGGATAGTGGCCAAACGCTCGATCATTTTCAATAAAATCTTTGGTTGGATTCACTCAAAACTTGTTATAAATAAACTGTAAAGTAAATACTTAAACACGTATTTATATTTTTATGAAACTAACCCTAGGGAGTGGGAAACAAATTTCTGAAATTTGACTAATAAAGTTCCATGCGGGCGAAGCCGCGGGCCGCAGCAATTTTTTATCTCTCTAGATGTCGATGACAAAGCCAGTGTTGATTTTGGAGATGTTGTTTTACACATGACTGCCCACACCATATTTTACGAAAGGCACAACTCGAACCTCACCTATGTATTCTTTTTCTATTAATTTGAGTTGCGAAGAGGAAAAGTATTTAATTACTTTTTTTAATAATATTAAGTTTGATAGTTTAATTAATTGATTGTTCGAGATGTACATTTAGATTAAAACTGTGATATACCTCTAGGTTTGTTATATTATACATAAATGTAATAATTACAAATTTAACTTCAATTTTGGTTAGGTTGATTATAGTCTCATCACAACACAATAAATAAGTAGAATCAATATAAAAGTGTTTTAATTTAACCGTTTTCATGGAGCTTCCACCCTGTGTTGAAGTGCGCGCGCGGAGTATCAAAGTGCCTGCTCATCATGGGTAGGGCTGCCACCTCGAAAGTCTGTCACCCAGGACAAGAAACGTGAAAACCCCGGATTTTGGATCTTACTACCCGGACGTTTCAAGAGATTTTATTTTTTCTAAGTTTCTAAGTGGAAAAAATATAGTTTTAATGGTTTTAAATATTTATTTATTATTTGCAATCAATTTAAACTAAATTACCTACGTCTAAAAAGGAAACAAAACAAAATATTCTTAAAGTTTTAAGGAACTTACATTTCTCGTTTCTTTAAATAAAAGAAAATTAGACTCTTGTAACAAAAAAAAATATCTCTACTCTTTTAACAAAGCAAAATTTTCTTAAAAAGCTTTAAAAGGAACTATTATAATAGTTACAGACATTAAACATGTAAGACTGATAATTATCAGTCTTACATGTTTAGTGAAACATAACAAAAAAATTACTCCTTAACTAAACGAAAAAATCTTTTTAAACTTTTCAGTACTACCACATTTTTTACTTATTTAAATAAAACAAAGAAAATTTTACCTATAACAAAACTAAAACAGTTCTAAAAAACTATTACAAGTCCTACATTTTTAAAGTCTGTTTTATTTCTCAGGTTTTTCGTATTTATCAGCCTTGCCAATAGCTTTTAAAGTTTCTTCCTTGCTTAACAGAAATTTATAAAAATCAACACAATTATAATCTTTAAAATTATATTTTATTTTTATAACTGCTGAGACTGTTTCTATTTTAAACTAGCTGCGCCCCGCAGCGTCGCCCGCGGGGAAATTTATTTATTTGTCAAATATCATATTTTTCTCGCCGTAAAAACCATCCTTGAACTTCAACGAACATTTTAAAAAAGATTTGGCCAAATTGGTCCAGGCGTTGTTGAGTTATGCGCTTACCAACACATTTTGCGATTCATTTTTATATTATAAGATATACTAAAATGTAAAACCCGGACTACAAATAAAACCCCGCCCGGACGCTCCCCGGACGCCTTCTAAACTAGGACAAATCCGGGGAAACCCGGACGGATGGCAGCCCTAATCATGGGGTACATTCATACAAAAGCCATTTTGATTAAACTTCAACTATCTACCTATTTATTGTCTTTGTATTAACTTTAACAAATTTTAAACTATGACATTTTAATATTTAATTATTTAACTACACGAATAATGCAAAATTAATGTAAAATTCAATTGTATTAAACACATTGTATTTAACTTTATTTTTTGCGTATTTCGATCTGCCCCACTTCCCCCTCCGACTCGTAATTAGCCGGTTATGAGTCGACAGTCGCCCTACATAATTTATAAGTAAGCATCAACAGATAAATGTTTATTTTCACGGTCCGCATACACAATAGAGCGATAAAGTTCCGTAAGGAAGCGTGCGGTCCTTTGGGGAGTGTGTGCCGTGTGTGGTTTGTTTATAGCGCGCGCGGTTTGTTGTGCTGTGTCGGTCCGTGCGCGCTGTCCCGCCGCGCCGCCGCCGGAGCGGAGCGCGGCTGCAGCGCGCGTGACGTCACGCGGCCTTGAGCCGCCGTCCTGTGACGTCGCGCGCAAGGTCGTCGCCCGCGCCCGCTGCGCTCTACCTACACATTCCTCACATTCGTGTGCGAGTAGCTCGGGAGGCACGCACCTGCTCACTAAATAACCAATTTTTATCAGCAGCGCACTAAAAAGTGTGAAAAGCATTCTCGGATGCCTGTTTGAAGGTCCCGACACGTCAGCCTCGCTAACTTCATTCACAGGTTCAATGAAGGTTTATGATTGTTCCGTCTTTCGCAGTCAACTACATGTCACTATAAGCGATCATCATTTCAACATTCAACCGGACAGTTGGCCCGCAAACTGCACAGACTCACCGCAGCCGACCGGCCGCGCGGCCGCCGCCGCCGTCGCGGTCGCGTCTGCGTCCAATTAGGCTCTTACTAATTTATTCATGGTTAATTTATTGTGTCGTTCTACATTACTAGATGAGAATAGGAATATCCTCGTGTGTGTGTGACTCCCGAGACTCGACGTGATACTCTATCAGAGTCACCTTCCAGCCAGCCCAGCCTACCTATCTGTATCTAATATTATGCATAGTGTATTATGTGTATAGTTTGTGCACTTTTAAAAGGCCTAGAGGAACCACATAATCACTATCACTACATAGTATAAAACAAAGTCGCTTTCTCTGTCCCTATGTCCCTATATCTCTATGTCCCTTTGTATGCTTAAATCTTTAAAACTACGCAACGGACTTTGAAGATATCATAAAGTGTATCAACAAGAAATGTAATAAAAGGTGGAAGAACCCAGTGTGCCACTTGTCTACCGTCCTAGACGCCCAGTAAGCATACTACAGGTTTGCTGACTGTTCGCCCAAAACAATAGGTACCTAGGTACTTTACTTGTATCAACCCAATGACTACGAACGGAGGCGCTGAGAGAGCCGATTACATTTATGTTTGTTTGTACATATTCTTAATTAGCAGTATTTATTGACACAGTTCATAAATGTAAACTAGTTTAACATAGTTATCACAAGTTATTTAAACGTATGCATTGTCATTTCTTTATGTGCCTCACTTTAAAAGTGCTTATGTTGTTCCTTTCGCGTTTCGCCTGAGATACAGGTTTGACCTATAACAATACTAGTTCATTATTAGATTAGATACCCATTTGGTACCTTTTCTCCTAAGATACCTCTTGATTCTATTACTGGCTGTGCCCCGTGGCTTCGCCCGTTCGAACATAGTTGCGTTTATGAGGTGAAAGTAACATAAGTTTTATTCCAGGCCCAGAACTATATATGTAGGTACGTCTATTAAACATTCCACACAGAAACACGTTGTGAAACATCAGTCGTGGACTTACATCAGGTTTGTTTTTATTATTTTCTGTATTCTTCTCCAATAAGCAACAACCGTTGTACATCTATTTTCTTTTATAACCTAAGAGAAGGTAAATGTAAATACAAAGGTACCTACTTCGTAAACGTTTCCTGAATATGATGTGACGTGAGTTAAAGAAACGCAGCGCATCGCCTTATCCGTACGATCATCCTAGGTATATGGAGACCGGAATGGAATGCGTGCCGTCTATGGAGTGATCCTACCAAGTAGGGAGGTCGGCGTTAGACCGGGGGCGGGGGGCCGAGGTGCAGGTGACGCGGGGGGCCGAGGTGCAGGTGACGCGGGGGGCATGCCTGAGCCCGGCCCGACGGCACCGACGGTTCGGTAATAGTCTCCTTATCTAGCATTCCTCCGAAAGTAACCAGCCAATGGGTCCGGTGCAGTCGCCGGACACCTTCAGCAATGCTCCACAAACTGACGGAGTCACATACATTCCCAGCGCATAGGCATACCATTACACTTCTCTAGAATCTGTTTATTTAAAACTTGATAATGATTTACAGATAAACGACATTCCAGCATTACATTGCCGCTGCGAATAATACGAAAGGTACATAAAACTGGCTGCGGAATGACATTGCCTATAATGGCAGCTTGCCAGAGAGCTCCCCCCCTCCCCCCTCCCCCCAGCGGAGGAGCACTGAGGTCACTGCGCGACCAGGACCAGGTACATGTACCTATTGTGTATTTATGAAGTTTAAGCTATCATTATTTTTTTAAATGGTCGGTTATTTGAACGCGGCTCCGTGCCAGTGGCTCATCGTGCGTGCAACCTCACAGCGACACAAGCCGCGGGCGCGCACCACTGCTCGCTCCACCTGTAGCATGGACCGAGACAGCCTGAACCACGCGCGTGAGGAGAGCCCGCGCCGGCAGGGGTCTCGCTCACTGGTCAGCGGGTGAGGTCGCGGTGCGGCCCGAGCGTGAGGCTAGCTACTCTAGTTAGCTAGTTAACGCTCAGAGAGCGCATCACTAGCGCAGCACGAGGCAGGCAGCGGGTGAGGTCGCGGTGCGGCCCGAGCGTGAGGCTAGCTACTCTAGTTAGCTAGTTAACGCTGAGAGAGCGCATCACTAGCGCAGCACGAGGCAGCCGGGCGGGTGTCGGGCCGGCAGCCCGGGTCCCGCTGCACGGCGCGATAGCCCGGGGCTCGGGAGCACTCAGCCCGTCGGGCCGTATTCCGATACCATGCTCCATTTCACACCGCACCTTATATCCCACAATGCATGCCACCCTCGCTAGTGTGCATGCATGTGTACACTAACTGTATGCGTATGCATCGAGTTCTTCGAGGTCATATCTAACTAGACCCTTTAGCCCCGTCACATAGCACTGATTGTATTGTGATACAGCCGAAAGCTCTTCTAATGAGCTCATTAGTAGCGTGCGGCGCGGGGCGGGGCGGGGCGGGCGGCACGTGCGCCTCGCAGCACATCGAGGCGCCTCACCGCACGCGCCCCCCGCGCCCCGCCCCGCCCCGCCCCGCCCCGACAGGAGCCTCGGTCCTGTCGCGACCTTGTCTGTTGTAAGGAGACCGAGATTCCTTAGCAGACTCCTTACTGAATAAATAGCGATATTTAAATATGTAATGAGGTACTTAATCCGTTCGTTACGTTAGTGCGGGCTGAGCCGGGATTACGGCCGAGAGCCGAGGCTTGGAGCGCTAGGGTCAAACTGAGCACGTTAGTTTGGACGTTTGTTGAACTTGTGGACGGCCGATGTGGCGCGGTGGGCGAAGGTCCGCCTGCGACGCAGGAGGTTGCCGGTTCGATTCCCGCCTCGGAACAAATTTGTGCACGATCTGCAGAAATTGTTCCGTTGGTCTGGGTGTTTACTATATATAATAAAAAATATCTATCTATGTAATATATTGTATTATGTATATCAGTCATCTAGTACCCATAACACAAGCTCTGCTTAGCTTGGGGCTAGATGATGCTGTGTGGACTGTCCGGAATTATTTATTTATTTGTGTGAATGTCGGGCGTCAGCGCGGCGAGGGTCGACCGCCGGAGCGGAGATGAATCTTCCGTGAATCCCTATTCCCATAATGACGACCTCTCTGACACTGAGGTACACACGTGTCGTGCACATGACACGGACGGCCCGCGTCCGCCGGGTCGCACCGCGTCCGCCGGGTCGCACCGCGTCCGCCGGGTCGCACCGCCGCCGCACCGCGCGGCGCGGACGTGCGCACAGCTCGAGGTGATCGCTCGGTCTATAGAAGCCTCTAATGAACAGTTCGCCCTGTACTATTATTTAATACTACTTCAAAACGTTTTTGTTTGAAGAGACAGGATGGTTGCTTTAAATTCCGTCTGAAACGTTGGCTTGTCGAGCAGAATTTTTATTCTGTAGGAGAACTACTTGAAAAAAGGAGATAATTCTATGATTTCAATAATTCCCAATATTTATTTGTTATTTGACTTTTTCAATTAGGTACAAGGTACCTTATTAATAATTTAATTTAATTTAATTTTTTTAATTTTAATTTTTAATTTTAAATTAAGTATACTTAGTATGTTTGTATTTTAATAAATTATAATGTATAAATATTATTATGGAAGAACCTGTGTATATGCTTTGTGTACACTTAGGTACAAAATTATTGACATGTAAATTGGCTTTATGAATAAATTGTATTTCTGTATTTCTGGTTGAGAGAGTAGCGGCCCGCCCCGCCCCGCCCCGCCCGCCCCGCGCCGCGCCGCGCCCCGGGCGGGCGGCTGAGGGAGGCGCAGACAGGACGGGGAGAGTCGCCGGAAGCAAGCTAACTTGTGCGCACTTCCATACGATCCGCCGGCGTCGTATTGAATATGTTTGTCCGTTCATTTGTATGAGTATGAGTGCATTCTGTGAAAAAACTACACTGAATATTAATTTAAATTACCGTATGCAATTACTAGGTAGGTACTATAAAAAGCTTCATAGATAATTATGTATTGAAGAAATATAAGTAATCTACAAGTACTTCTTTGAATCTCAATACAGTTTGTATAATTATCGAGGAAGCGCATCGGTAATGATTGCGTCGAGTCACGAATAAGTCTAAATAGTAAAAAGCTCCTCATTAGTATATGCAAATGTTTGCAGTGGAGCGGAGGCGCCGGGCCTCGCGCCGGGCCTCGCGCCGGCCTCGCGTCGGGTCGGGGCTGCAGGGGTGCGCGGTCGAGCCGACGCCGCGGGCGGGGCGGGGCGGGGCGGGGCGTGGGGTCCGCTACTCGTCCCGCAGTGCGGATGCGCTTCTTGTCCGGAGCATTAACATTGTGCGACTGCACGCGGTGCATTCGTGTGCAAAAACCAATGCTAACTTATTATAACTAATTATTATGGAGTAATTTTTTTGCTATTTCTTAAGAATTAGCAAAAAAAGCTGAAGGGGCAGTGGGCCGGCTATATCTCGCGAAGAACCGGTAACCGTTGGGGTAAACGTATTCTTGAGTGGAGATCGCGACTTGGTAAACGTAGTGTAGGACGCCCTCCGGCCAGGTGGGATACGGATCTGCAAAAGGCTGCTGGCAGATGCTGGATGCGTCAAGCTGAAGACAGGGCGCTATGGCGCTCATTGGGAGAGGCCTATGTCCAGCAGTGGACTGATATGGGCTGATGATGATGATGATTTTTTTTGTATCTTCCTCTCTTTCTCTATATACAGTAAATCAAATGAAACCCAATTTAGGTAAAGAAAAGAGAAAATACTTTAAAAGTATTTTCCGTAAAGTTTATGATTGAAGAAAGCCCAAGAAAGTAAATAGATGAAAAAGAGATAGGTATGTAAGTAAAGTTCGTCCGTAGCTATTTATATGATAAAGATTAAAACGTTAAAAAGCTGCGACGTCAAGTCCTGAGTACGGAGCCGACATTTTACCTTCATCTTTTATTTGCCTAAGTATTCATTTTTACCTAAAACCTTTAGCTAGCACGAAAAAAATAACGGATTTTTGGTTTTTAACTTATATAGCGGGCTTGATAATGGTCTTAGGATGCCTATTAACGTAGAAAAAAAAATCAAAATTTTATTATGAGAAATCATATGTTGCTCACGAGCAACACGTTACATTCCTTGGCAACATAAGTATGTTGCTTAACGAAAATAAACAAAATAAATCTAAAGTTACAAGGTAGGTAAGTACGTGTGTTTTTTGTTAGTTTGTTCATAGTAAGCAGTTTAACGTTCTGTTTCATCATTGTTTAAATTTTAACGTTATAGATTGCAAAACAATCATAAAATTTCGAGAGTAATTTAATAGTCTATCGCTACCTAACATTTCACGGCCCAATCAATCGAGGTCGCTAGTAATGTTCCTTCATTACTTCCTCGTTTGATAATTGCAAACCGAGAGTCCTGAGGCCGCCGCGCTCGGGACGCGGCGGAGGCTGGCCGATATCATTATAATTATTTTTAGACTAGGTTTAAACTTCTACCTTTTAGTTTATGTGTATCTATCTATTTTATAATGAAGTGTTTCTATTTAATGAACATAGAGATGGAGTGAGTGTTCAACAGTCGATCTAATTGATCAGCTGTCCAGGCTGGGGTCGGCACTCCCGCGTGCTCGGCGCAGTGAGGCGGCCGCTTCCTCAGCGGGCCCGCGCCGCGCCGGGGCCGAGGCGCGGAGCCCCCAACCATCATGACAGCGGCGTCGTACTGGACGATCCGTATTCGCTCTGACCGTCAACGCCGTTCACTCCCTCTCCATGTCCCCTTCATCCCTCAGGTCGTCTGTCACCGGGTAACCCTGAGACCTAAACAATCTACACTTAACACAAGTGCAGGTACTAATACCGGGGTTCTACTCCTATGCCTTCTTCTTTTGCCGTACCCTTTTGTGTATCACCTACTGCAAGTGGTGGCTAGTAGCATAAGCCTCACAATAACATAATAAGTACCTAAGTGCCCTGATAGACAGGTCGAGAAAGGAGACGAAGACGGTGCGGTGTCCATCCACTCGCGCAGTAGTGGAGCGAGGCGAGCGCACTCCGGGGCCGGCGCCTGGCCGCGCCGCGCCTCGGGCAGCTGGGCCCCGCTCCAGCACTTTAGCACTTGTATATACTCGTAGCAGAGCGAAATAGCCTATACTTACTTTTATCTGCTATATCACCGTTTCTGTTTATTGTCAAGTGCGAGTGAGCACACAGAGTACAACAAGGCGAGCGCCCGCGCCGTGCACGCACGCAGGCTCTCGCTCGTCAGCACGTCGTGTGGTCACTTTGAACGTTTTACTTCAACCTTCGGATCATAGCAGTTGACACATACGAATATGAGTCTCGCATTAGCAAGCTTCGTCTATGAGCAGAGCCAGTTGGATCCTCTGCTAATGGACTGCACCTCGCGCCCCGCCCCGCCCCGCGCCGCGCCCCGCCGCCGGCCGCGCGGTCGAGGCGACCCAATGAAACGCTCCGCATGATGGCGATGCGAGACGGTATTATTATGTGTAATTTGTGGACTCAAATTACATGATGTGTGCTCGTCGTTATCGTGACCGACAGTTACGGCACCACTTAAAACGAATAGGTACCAGCCTTACCTACAATTTATTAGCTGTTCCATAACAGATTGTAAGTAAGTATGGTCTAAAAGCGGTATTCCACTACACGATATTCAGGGACCCTTACCCTAACTAAGAGAGGTGTAATAAGATTTAGAGCGGCGACCGGAAGGACCCGGCAAGCCTTGCTCCCTAATCGCCCTAACTACCGGGCCCTGAATATCGTGTAATACCGCTTTAAAGGGCGGGACGCGGCCCGCCGGCCGGTCTGGACTGACAAGTGCTATTCAGGAAATTATTTCTATTGCGTTGATGGTAAACATTTATTGGACAAGTTTGGTCAAATGTTGCACATCACACACATTGGCGGCGTCGGACGAGTGGAGCTGTGTACATGCAACCCGTGCGACGCGGGGCGGGGCGGGGCGCGGAGGGCGCAGGGCTCCGGGCTCCGCGCGCTGCAGGCGGCGAGCGCGCGGGCCCGCGCGGATAGACCGCTGCATGTGTCCGCCGTGATGTGTCCGCCGATTAGAGACCCTTCTCTCGGACGGCGGACCAGATCATTTGTAGAGCATCAAACCTGCTCCGCCAGGTGCTGCCGAGAGCGCGCGGCACTCCGCAGGAGAGTGCGTTGACCCCGGCCGCTCCGTCCATACGTCCGCACCTCTCCGCTTCCTCGTCTTTGTGCCGCGCGGGTCCTTCCTGTCCTTTCAAATCATATTTATAGCTGAGCTCCAAATGTAATCTCCTCTCGGAAGTTATCATCGAAACTGTGCACAGCCAGAAGCTGTGAACCAAATTAGTGTGTAATTGGTTGCGACCGAGGCACAGGCGGCGGCGCGGTGCGTTCACGGTCGGCGGAGCGGGTTCGAACCCGCGGCGGCGGCACCGTTACACCGCTGCAGATTCGGGACAACCAGCACGATCACAGTAACGGGCCGCCCCCGCTCCCCCGCGCCCCCGGGGCGACGCACCGCAGAGCCAGCCGCAGGTGCGCACTCAGGGCTGCGGCGCCCCGGCGGCGCCCCGCGCGCGCGCTTTGTGCAAGGAGGCCGAAATTAAGTTTGATTTGGCCTCTTTAAAAGGCGCCTGCGAACTTTGTTGTACCCTCTTAGCAAACTTGTGTCTGCTATCTCTGCCCCATTTATCTATTATTTATTTATTTCTTTCTGAATTTTCACAGACATTCAGGGCTCGATGGACTGGCAGGTAAAAGTACATATATTGGTGTATGAAGCAGAAAAACTCAATTAGTTTCGCAGCTCGTTTTCTAATTTTTTTATGTCTTTTAAATTTCTGAAATTTGTATAAAATAAATCTTAGTGGGTACTAAGTTTGAACGTAGGGCGCAGCTAGTCTTAACCCCGGCTCGTTCACGCCCCCCCCCCCCTGTGAAGGCCCGGTGAGATGGTTGCGTTATCAACACTGAATTCAGCTCTGAGCTCTACCTGCAGCTCTACTTAACAACAGTTTGTTGACGGAAGTTTGTGAATAAGCAGTGACATGATTATGTTTGACCGTGACTAATGTACCGTCCACACACGTGCGGCAACATTTTGCACCGGGTCTCTGCGGCCGCGGCCCGCCCCTGGCCGCCGGCCGCGCCCGGCGTCGGGCCGGACCCGTCCCGGCAGATCCCACAGATAATCCGATAAGTCAGTGCTCCCTGAAGATCCGAGACGTGCGTCATCTCAGCCGTTACGATCCAGGTATTTATTGGATTTGGGAAACTATTGGACAGTTATTAGATATCCGACGGCTACAAATAGGATTGTATCCAGTACACAAGGTACCGGCCCGCACGTGCTCGGCTGCTGGAGGCGGGATCGGGCGAGCTCCGAGCTTACGTACTTCCTTCTTTTTAGGTAAATTTACTCACAGATACAACACGCGTGACAAATGACAATAATACGAAGAAAAAGCATTCTAAAACATACTAAATTTGAAGAAGGAATTCATTTGTTCTGTTATCCTTTGTTAAACATTAACCAATTGTTTCGTAAATACCTTCCTCAGATTATCTCTGAAAGCGAAGCATTGCTTTTAACTACTTAAGGAGGCACTTACTGCCTGAGAGCTTGATGAACTTTTATCCGTTCTTGTTACGATATACTTCTTATGAAGAGTTCACAATAAAATAAACATCATAACAACATAAATGAATTTAGAAATTAAACATGAAACTGAAACGAACAGACAGGCATGACTTTATTATCCTACTAATATTATAAACGCGATAGTTTGTAAGTATGGATGGATGTTTGTTACTCTTTCACGCAAAAACTGCTGAACGGATATGGATGAAATTGGCACAGAGATAGATTATAGTCTGGGGAACGGGAATAACGCGGGTGAAACCGCGAGGCGCTGCTAGTAAGTGCATATAATGGTTTGCGACTAGAGCTCAGCAGAGGCGCCTTCCTCTGACATCACTCGCTCAGTACGTTCTACTACACTTTCAATAAGTGATGAGTACATCAGCCATCTAGTACTTAATTTGTGTCACAAAATATAGTTTATTTTTGTTCGGGTTAGCCATCTAAAATTCCCTACTAAGGTTTTGTTTATTCTAATTATGCATCTAATAACTATGTATACTATAATAATATATTAAATTTAAGATAACATAGCAGAGCGATGCCCAGGGCTGTCATTGTAATCAGTGATAGCTCACCAGTGGCTATGCACTAGATAGCTTCACGGCAGATTGACTCATAGGACACAAATGGACGAACGTATGAAGGTACATTTTTCTTTGTCCATGTGAATGTAAATTTTCCTTTGTCTATGACCCATAGATACTATAAGTACATGTACCTACATAATATAAAGATAATCAATGTACGTATAGATACACGATATTCCTTTATTAGCAAGGTACCTTTTTTAGTATCTTACTTTCTGTCCGTAATTAATGATGATGATTTTATGTAATCCTTACTATCACTACATAGAATAAAACAAAGTCGCCTTTTCTGTCCCTATGTCCCTATATCCCTATGTCCCATTGAATGCTTAAATCTTTAAAACTACGCCACGGATTTTGATACGGTTTTTTTAATAGATAGAGTGATTTAACAGGAAGGTTTATACGTATAATAAAACCGTGCGAAGCCGGGGCGGGTCGCTAGTATTATTATAAATGCGACAGTTTGTATGAAAGTATAAATGTTTGTTCCCCTTTCACACCATATCTACTGAACGGATCCAACCCTGGCATAACACATAGGCTACACTTGTCATTCTATAAATGAGTTCCCATGGCATAGACATAGCTTTGAGATTCCATAGAAACAACGCGTGCGAAGCCGCGGGTAGATGCTAGTACATTTATACAAAATAAAGGCTTTACCTATTCATTAAAAAAGATATCAATGATTGTCAATATTGTTGTTGTACTGTGTGATTTGTTCAATAAAAGTTTCAAACGCGAGTTACGAATTAGTAAAGTGACGCATAATACCTAATAATTACATACCTACGAATACATAATACAAACCTGAGGATACATTAGAATATAATATAATATAATAATTTTATTTGTTTACAGAATTACACAGAAACATTTTATAAAATTAGACTAAACGCGGCCCCAAGACCTACAAAAATATTGTACAATTTTATGGTTGGTCTAGGGGCCGCCTTATTGCATGCAGCCTCGAAGCCTCGGTCACGGTGCGATGCGCCGCGATGGCGGTGTAGGTATTGGTTTTTAAGCAGTTAGCTAACCTAACCCTCCAATTTCATTTTTTGAAGAATTATTTTGCATTTTGCATTTGAGGGCATGGCCTACTTTCGAATGACATTGTGTACACAACAGGATCCTAAAGCAGCCCCGCCCAGCAAACCCTGCCCCGAGGCATGTTTGATCTGCCACCAGTAACCTAAACCTATTTGGTCTGTAAATACAAACTCCCTTCGGTTCAACTTTACTCAGTCATTTTCGAGATGTATGTTGACGTTCTATTCAAGAAACTATTCGCGGGGTTCTTTCATGACGGATAGTGATAGTGCACATACCTAATGAGACAATGAGCCTCGCGCGTTGTGTGGCGCGGCACGGCTGGCGACTAAATAAATGTAGATCGCTTTATGTTCCTTATGATTTTCATCTTATGTAAGTAAGTACCTATCGCCGTCTTTATAAGTTTGTAAAAGATAAATATGTTTTAAAAAAATGTCTCTATATGAATATGTATGCTGATATGTATGTATGCTATTTATGTTAACAAGTACTACCTACCTATAAATCTACAATAATCCTCTGTAATCTTTTCTGATCCAGTTGCCGTCTCTACCAGCCCTGGCGCCGCGCCGCGCTGCCTGCTCCTCCACGGCCAGCCCCGCCCCAGGTGCGACTGCTGGACGGGAGCAAATAGATCGAGCACACATTGTAAAGGGACATCCAAGATGCGGAAGTGGTCAGAGCCCTACCGCACATGCAGCGCAGGACGTGGACCGATATAGCGGCGCGCTCGCGTGCTCCTGCATTCCGGCGCGTCGCGCACGCGAGCGCGACGGACTCCTCGAAATAACTTACAAAGATCACGAACTGAGAGCACAATAAAACCTCACCGCTCGTTGCAAGCTCACGTTCCATCACCACTCCCACTTGGTGAGACGGACCGCGCGGGAATCAACGGACAAGAGTGTGCCGACGAACTCGCCTTTTCCGAGCCTAGGGGGATTCAATTAGGCCTCGAATCGTTCTGTGGTATTCTCTTAAAAGTCTGGCTCGAAGAAGCTTTCTGGATCTCTGCTGCGAGGAATCGACCAACCTCTGGAGAAATTCCTCGGACTTGAGCCATTCAAAATTACTCATACTAAGCCTTCGATGAACGGTACTCCAACAGAATCCTGGCGCTAAGCAGTGTCGCCTTCAGAAGCTCGTATTCAAATTGTGGCGACTCACAATCATGCAGACTCTGTTAAAAGGCGAGGGAAACGCCGCGGAGCACCAAGTCAAAAAAGCAGCATTCATCTGAGCCTAACACCTACTAAACCCAAAATAGCTAAGAGACATCACCCCGAAGAAAATCCTTCAGTTCCTAGCAGCTGCAAGAGTAAGTGGCGAATTATGAACGCCGCGTCTTCAAGGGTGAACACAATAGACCTATTAGGGCCGCAGTGATACGAAACGAACGAGCAATAGGCCTGCAAAGCATTGGTGCGCTCCGTAGGCCGCCCCCAGTTAGAGGCGTGTGGTCTGAGTAGTGAGGCAGCAGCGTACCCCGAGCGTGGCAGCGCAGGCGCGCGTGGCTCCAGGCGGCGGGCGCGCGGTGCAGCTTCAGCCAGCCCTCCGCCTCCTCCAGCAGCTCGTAGTCCGACCGGAACCGCGGCGCGGGACCACACAGCTGTACCAGCTGCTGAGTACCATCAATAAATAATAAATAAATCAATAAATAATGCTCTTAAGAGACCGCCGCGACTGTAACGTCGGGCACTCCTTGTGCGGGTGGGGAGGACGATCTGCGGTGTATTGGTGGCAGTCGCTGGATGCGGCAAGCTGACTGAAGTGTGCAGTGTGACTGGGGCAGTGTGGAGTTGTGAAGGCGAGCTCTATGTCTAGCTGTGGACTGTACACTGTAGCAGAGGCTGATGCTGGAAGACGCCAGTGCTCCGGACGGATCAGCTGTAGCTCTGTAGCGGATCACACGGCTGGCGGATCCACCCGGGGTTCGGACGCACCGAGTTACTTACATTCATCTTCAATGCTATTAGTGCTTAGTGTTGATGACACGCAAATAACATCAAATATAACTATCAACGAGTATGTTTGCGACATTTTAACAATAATTTGAACAAAAAGACTTTAAGCTTTGCAGTCGCAAAACCATTTAATGTTAGTAAAAGTATGTCGCCAAATCATTTTAGTGAGTTATGATATTTATGACACCTCCCTTCCTACCTACAGGTAATGCAGAATGTTATCAGGGTGGAACGACGTCATAACCTTTGGAATAAACCCGACAGCATCGTGATGGTATTTCAGCTGTATTTAGCGGCGCGAAGGCTCCCCGCGCTCCCCCGCGCTCCCCGCGCTCCCCCGCCGCTCCCCGCGCTGCGCTGCGCACTGCACTCTTGTACAAATTGCACATTCACTCACGCACGACCGTTAACATCATGTACTATCAATTCTGATTAAATTTACACATATTGCCTTCGAAGTTAAAGTTTGAAACATCCTTTAAACATCTCACAATATAATTAATTGTATAAGGTTTTCGGTGGAATCATAATCCAAAGATAGGAACCAAGAGTGGAGGGTTTGGTTGGATGATCCTTTAGTATTCGGAATATTTCAAGGTCTTTGTTCACTTTGTTGTAAATCCAAGAACGGGACGAGGAGGTACGGAGAGGAACGACTTTAAAAGTTTGATGCTTTCTTTTAGTGTTAAAATGGCTCTTAGTCTATCTTCATCTAAGTACATCTTTCTTAGTAGCATTCTAAGAAAGATGTACTTACTTGTCTGAGAATGACAATCAAAATAAATAAAAAGCTGGCGGACATCTTTATATTTGTAGATCAGTGGTAGGTTAGAGAGTAGAGTCGCTCTACCAATAACTGCATATGTGTATGCCGCCGCCCCAGCATGTATATATATGAGAGAAAGGACTGACAAAGCGCAGAGTAGATACCTAGATTCAACAAATCCATAACACGGTGATCCGCAGAGTATCGGAGTTGTTTTATAAACTAACTATCGCTTCAAAGAAAGCTGATGATGATTTGCTTTACGTTTTTCATTTTAACTCCCTAAATTCTAGTTTACAATAATATGTAAAAGTGTTATACTCAGTTTTGCAGGTAAGTGAAGTTCATTTTTCAAGTATCTACTACAAATTAGTATCTTGCTATTTTTCTTTAAGTACTTTTTTAAAAACGCTGAGTCATGTGTTGGTTCATTAGATAAGGGGAATCACAAGTGAAGTTTAGACAGTCTGCTACTAACGGGTCCTGAAATACAGAGCCACATGTAATCCTTATTGGAGCCCTTGGGATGCGAATGTTCTAAATTCTCTTTATCGTCAGAGCGAGCACCGACCGGTCTAGGCTCAGTGCCGGATTAAATTTTTTATGAGTGTAGGCCACTTTTTTCCGCCGCCCCATGTATAGAGCCGTTCATTATTAGCTGCGCAACCCCCCCCCCCCCCCCTAGACATACAATTTTATTGTCTGCATTCGAGTGACCGTCCTCTGAAATCTGCCGCCCCCCTAGGACGCTGCCGCCCCCCTAGGACGCCGCCGCCCCTAGGCCGCGGCCTACACGGCCTGTTTACAAATCCAGGACTGTCTAGGCTGTGTGTGCGTTTTCGTCAGTCAGCCCATTTTAGAGAGATTCAGAGTCCGATTGTAATTTTAGTTGTTAATATAACTTGTTTTCACTTTGGCTAATAAATAATAACGAGCTGTGTTCTATCGGCGACGCTCACAGCTTCTCGAGTTACGTTCATTGGGAACGCACTCGAATATTATTATGTTTATGAAAGTTACTCGACTTAAAGAGTAAGCAAGCCGCGCCCCGGGAGCTGTGAGCATCGCCGATCGTCTCGCCGTTACTCAAACTGCTTAATTGAGGATGCACTTATGGAGCGCCATTTAAACTATTAACAGTAGGTACTATGTGATTTGGGGATGTGCGAGGGAGGTCGCGAGTGGTGAGGCAGGCGAGTGCAGTGCAGTATTAGCATGCGTAAGGAATGCTAGTAGACGTACAGACAGTGTACGTCTACTGGCATACCTTACACAGACGGTGGAGCTCGCACGAACGCACCTAGAGGCATCTAGCTACTTTACTTTTCAACCAATTTACTATATTTTTGCTTTAAAACATTCAGATTTTCTAACGCTACCTACACTCCTTCGGTTTCTATTCTACCCAGAAGCCGAAACATAACAATAGGAAACATATCGGATACAATCGCACCCCTAGAACAACACGGAATTATGTCGAAAAATCTCAAAATCGACTTTATTGCATATTTGAATCCGCAAAGTTCTAACGCGTATACCACTAAAACAGGCTTATTTATATTCACACAGACGCCCAAGAAATGGAGATGTACGTCGCTATTAGTGACAAATAGGTGAAAAATCATACCACGAATACGAATTTATGTCTAGTTGCAACATGGCCACCGTCTTAAAAAATCGTATTTAATTAATTTAAATTCATATTTATAGTCGTTTAAAACAATAAAAACCTTTTTAAGCAGTATTTTTCTCGTTATAATAGGACTACCAAAACATGTTTTCCAGATAGTGCTCTATTTTGGAATTAATTAGTTTTATCTCATTTTATGGCAGATGATGAAGGGTCACGACCTGCTGCTGTTCGAAAAGCCAATTGGAGTAGGTAACCATAGAGGCAATTGTCAACTGTTCAAGAAAAAGATATGGAAAGGATGCTGAACGCACCACTGGCAGCATCAAACATTGCATTACCAGCGGTTGAAGTAATAGTCGTTGCAGAATCTTGAAGTGATTTGTCAGAAAATAAGGACATTACAGAAATACCGGTTCATACGTCATTTGGCCCGAGTGATGAATTTGATTTTATAGATGATTCAGATATAGACCGTTGTTTTACTTTCCCTGCTAAACAAAACAATAGGCCCCTTGTAGTCAATAGAATAATTTCTTCTACTTCCTGCTTGAGCATTGTGTATTGGAGTCAGAGTTCATCATCGTCATCAAGCTCCAATTAGCAGCAGCAACACCTGCACTGCTCCAATACAACCTTCTGCTACACAGGCACAATCTCCTGGTGCCAGTACCACTGAGACAACAAGCGATCCGCCTCTTAAAATAAAAATGAAACGAAATCCTTGTGGATGGAACTCTTAATTAAGCGATAAGCGATAGAAGATATGAGAAGGCGTAGGCATGTTTCTGTATGAAACTTTTTAAAACAGATCGCTGAACGTCAGATCCGTCAATCTTGTGACGATAAATGAGATGCATAGCAAAAATAGATGGAACCCACAGGAAGGAAATTTTACAAAGTTTTGGGAGCTCGTCACCCAAGAAAGGCAATGAGAAGTACATCGTCAGGCGTACACAAGAAATCAAGCCAATGTAAAGGTATACATCATTACAAAAATTAAGGCTCTTACTTGCATACTGCTTTCAAATAGAGACATTAATATTTTTTATTTTCGGCGTTTAAAGTTTAAATAATTACTAGTTTTTGAATAATGATATTGATTTTGTTAAAAAAAAGTTGAATGAAATTCTCCTTTTGGTAATTTTGTCTTTTATTTTACAAACAATAGGAAAATTCCTCAAAAAAAGTCAAATAGTTCCTTATTTTATATTTACACTTATCCAATAACTGGTAAAAAATGGAACATTATTTCATAATTATTCAATTAGAAGGACCTATCTGGAAATATTTCATATTTATTTCATGAGATAATTACACAACAGAGAATTAAAACGAAAAATGCATGTAATTGCTCGCTCGACGTTTATTGAGGGAAATGAACCATATTATAATGATTCACATCGGATACGTTACATAAAACATTCAAGACTTTTTCAATAACTTTTATACAAAAGCAGAAAACGGTTTTTCGTCGTTTCTGAAAAAAGTAGTTTTTCGACTTAGCGCTGTCTTGTTCTAGGGGTGCGAGTCATATCAAGAGTTATATGCGTATTCAATCAATAAGAGAGCTGTAACGGGAACGGCCACAACAGATGCTGACTGTTGCAAGATGGATGGATGATTGAAATGAGTAGTTGAAAAAAAATTAAAACCTATTTTATTATAAAACACAATTCATGGATGTACAGTTTTTACCAGCTCGGTCTCCACACTAGGCAAAGCCTGTATCGCGAAGACAGTTATTTGAATTAAGTTAGTATAGTTTATAGAGTTCAGATGATTTAGTGTGAGGTTCAGAGCTGTAAGAAGGAATAATAATAATATAATAATAATAATAGTTTATTCCAAATAACTTACGACTAAAATTATAAATAAGTACATAATCATTTATTTTGTGGTATAAGATGATGCGTGTGCCTGAACTAGGTAACTAATAACCTGTTTCTCAGGCAAAATAAAGTGCTGACAACAAATAAAAACGAATGAAATAATCAAATACAATTAGTGAATTTATACATATAGATGCGGTGATTATTTTTAAAAATATATTTATTTTTTGTTCAGAAGCTAAACTTAAAATTATTATTGATAAAGGTGCTTACAATGTGTGGCCTACTTCAAAACAGTCAATAGATTTTCTGTGTCGTCTGTCATCAGGAATGTACAGTGAGAGCCGGTCGTGCGGAGGCAGTGGCGGCGGCGCGGCGGTGGAGCGACGCGGCGCGGGCAACGGGCCTTGTAGGGGCGGCCGGGCGGCGGCGGCGGCGGCGGCGGCTGCGTTAGGAGCGTTTTCCACTGCGATACATTATTATCTTACAACTAGGAATTATTATTTTATATTTTGTATTCTTTCGGCATACAAAATAAGCACTAAGACGAGTCAATTTTAAACTATAAATCTTACTATTAGAAATAAAGCAAATGATTTCCTCTTCATTTTTTGTAATTAGTATTTCAATCTGTCGAAGCTTGCCCACACAGTTATACGACCTATTTACTACTACTACCTATTTTCTAAACCTAAGACCTTTTATACAAAGTATAGTTGTACAATATAATGTAGGTATTTATTGTCTGTTCAATTATTTTAACCTCGAGTCCACACTTATGAGTCTGCGTGTGGACGGCAGCCTCCCGGGCCCGGTCGGGTGCGCGCGCCAGGCTCGCGGACACCTTGCAAGTCGGTAAGTAAGCACTCGCGCGCCTCTCTACTCTACACCTAACGGTCGAACAGCTTTTTGTACAGAAGTGTTTAGAAAGAGATCTCAAATGGTAATGCTATGTCAGGACTCGCTCACTTGACTCGTTTCCGCCGTCGCCAGACCGGCAGGGGGCGGGTGAACAGGTTCCGTGGATCCACTACGTTGTTATTCTGATCAATTTTCTGAGTTTTTCTCCTTTTATCCCTGTTTTCCCGGTCATGTACCGGCAGTTATGATACCGGAACCAAAACGTAATAAAATGTACGTAATGTGAAAGGCTTGTTTTCCTGGCCTCGTCGGGAGCCGATTCATTTATTTTGGCACATTATCGTATGTTGCCTTGTAGGGCCGATACGGCGTAGGTACGTGTCAGACTTTCATGGAATAATAAAAAAGATTAAGAGAAGAGAAAACAATAAAAAAAAATGTTTATGATAAACACCTTATGAAGGTATTCCTTTTTTTTGTGATAATAATTCGCATTTTAAATTTGACTGGCCTAGGTGCTTATTTTTTAAGTCTCAAGAAATAAAGTGATACATTTCTTAAAAATCTATGATGAAGGCTCGTGAAGTCAGCAGTCCGCAGGGCCGGGCTCGGCTCGTGAAACAGCATCACATCAATGTCACGAGACGGAGCACAATGATTAACGATAAAAGTTTACAACTCTCTGAAGTTGTTTGAGTCACGGACTCACTCTAAGTAAATTGAATTATAAATCAGCTCTACATTCCACTCTGTTGATTTCGCACTTCAAAGTGTTCTGTTCAAACATCGTTACAGATTCGTCTGACCAACTACTGGATGGACATAATGGGGCCGCCACAGGTGAGGTGAGCTACGGTGATTGGTGTGACATTTGATGGAGGAATGATAATAATAGTATTGTAAGACGAGTCTCAGTCCGCTCGAGAGAGTCTCAGTCCGCTCGAGAGAGTCTCAGTCCGCTCGAGAGAGTCTCAGTCCGCTCGAGAGTCTCAGTCCGCTCGCGGCGCGCTCGGAATCCTTCCGTCCGTTCCCTCTATCCGCACACAGACGCACCATCAGCGATCGGATTACATACGAATTGGATTCCAGGAGGTGTCCACCAAAGTAAGTAAACAATATTAAAGTACATATGTAAGTTTATGTAATCATCACAAGCCTGTGTGTATAGTCCACGGTATTTATTGAGTTAACAAGTGTGAACATAACCTGTAGCTAAGAGTAATAACATCACTGATTGCACCTCCTGTCTCCTGAGCGTCGTCCGCTGCCCGTCCGTCCGCTGCCAGTCCGCTGCGCGTCCGCTACCCACCCCTCAAAATAATTTTCCAACTTGTTCGATATTTCAGAGGCTTCACTTGAATACCTCGCACTTTACAAGTTTAAACAACCTCATCTATATAATTGATACAACTAGGAGTAGGACCTCCCCTCTCCTAGGATGCTAGCCTAGCACGATGTAAACGCCGTATAAATCGTGTTCGAAACGATAATAAAAACATGAATCGTTTCGGATAGCATTTTACAAATATGTTATTTCGTTGGTGAGTAAACAAACAAAGTCTTGCTAGAGCTTTTCATGTAGTGTCTATTCCTATTCCGTTGCGTAAGCTGGAATCTCTAAGAATCAGAGAATTACGGCTGCCTGGCACATCGCACGCTCTGGCTGACAATGTTACCGAATGTTAGGTACATTCGGTAACATTGTCAGCCAGAGCTGCCTAACTGGAGAACAGAAACGTAAAAATCCTTTGGGGTTCGTAAGAAGTATTTTAGTCACAACACTATTTTTATTTCACATTAACGACCTTTAGTAGACTTTTCTGCTAATTCTGATAAATAAATCTTTGAGATTGCGCAAATGTTTGTCAATGGTTTTAATGTGGGCAACAACTAGCTACAGCTCACACAACCCACTCACACGCATGCTGAGGAGAGCATCTGTACCAGTACTTGATGCCTTCACGAGCGCAGCTATGAGTAAGAGCACGGCACCTACTCAGCGAATACTTGCGAATGGTCGCCACTACACATTCAATGTCTAATATTTACTCGCTGAAATTTACAGGGAGTTTTGTAATGCCACCTGAAGCGAAAGTACTCTTAATACCTGGATAATATTACTTAATTGCATTCAAAGATTTTCGAAAATTAGCTTACCGCACCCGAATCGAACCGATTAATATCGGTACAAATTACAGCCAGGGTCGATTATAGGAATGAAATCTCTCTAATAAACTCTTGATCTCATAAAAACTTCAAATATTTTATTTAATTACACAAAAGGGTAAACTAACTAATTAGTTGCTCGAAATAGGCTCTATTTCTTGGATACACAAATTTATTCTTCTAACGAAATTATTTATGTAACTTTCTAGTTCAGTCACAGTTAGTTCAGTTCTTAGTAAATAACTTCAGTAACCTTTAATAATGTTTTCAGTAGGTAACCTTTAAGAATGTTTTGTGGTGATTATTATAAATGGTATTGAAATTCAACTCGTTTACATTCGCATAAGATTTAATTTTACATTCATATCTCCACAGAAACAAATCTCATGGAACGTCTGGTGAGCTCGCAGGGCATCTGATTGTGACGTTTGTACCATCCAGGTATTAAAATGATAATTTAGGCAATAGTGATTCTGGTAACACGTTTCAGTCATTTTAAGTTTTTAGCAAATCGGGCCACTGGTTTACGAGTTAAAAAAACTTCAATCTCCCGTTTCACTCCCTTAGGAAAGTTCTTTCCCGAAAATGCCTTCTTTTCGGATGTTTGTGCAGTAAAGGCACTCTTCAAATTTCAGCTTTCTAGTTAATTTAGGTTAGTAAGTGCAAGAAATATTATTTGTTTTGAGTTTTCCATGATCACACCCAGTTACAGCAAATATCCCGTTAAGTACATGTAATGGCCCATAATTTTGAGTCTAATAAATAATACATAAGTAGTACCGTTAGTAAAAAACTTTACGCAATCCTGTTCAATTAAAAATTATAATAAACAAAAAAAACGTGTTATAAGTTCTCCTACGTGTGTTCGAATGTAAAGTGGCGACTGGCTCCAGTGGCTGGCTCCAGTCTCTAACCGGCAACGTTCCGCGCAAGTGCGCACTAAACCGTTGGAAAGTTCTTGTTTAGGCGGGTACTGTATTCCCTTTCCATTAATATTAATGGCTTTCGACTGTTGAGGACGATTTGCGCATAAACAATAATATTAGAAAACCTAACAAGCGAATGAACCGCGGTGGGCACACCAAGCATTTAATCTAAACCAAGAGATTTGAGATTCGACGAGTTGGACTCTACTTTAAAAGTGGACGAGTTTTCATTCGGTCGGACTATTTCGGACGAGATGTACATGTACCATGTCCATAACCCATGTTTGATGTCGGGTTGTTCCAATAGAACCCAAAGCTGCGTCGACCTTGACCCCGCACCGCCCCGCCGCCCCGCGCCCCGCCCCGCCGCGCCTCACCGACGCTGTCTATCCGACACCGAAGTTTTTTTAATTTTTTTTATTGTAAATGGTCGAGCGTTTGGCCACTATCTCAGGTAAGTGAAGATGTGGCCTAAGATGGAGCACGCTTTCCCAGAAGGAACTTATTCACTCTTAGTCGAGCCATTCTCAGTAGAGCCATCGCTCCCAGTAACAGGTGGAAACCGGGTTAAACTGATCCCGGGCGCCTTATTTGTATTCCGGGGTCAGGTGATACATTATCTGAGCCTTTATCCCTTTACCTTTCCGTGTTGCCTATAAAAAGACGGAAAGAATACAATTTTAAACAGGTGGCCTTCCTAATTTAGCCACATTACTTTTCTATGTAGGGAATGATTAAAAAGTGTATTGCGTGGGCCGGATGTGCTCTGCGGCGGGACGGGCGCGGGGCGCGGCGCGGCGCGGCGGGGCGGGGCGGGGCGCTGTGCTTCCGTTTTCATCTAAAGTTCAGGGCCGAGCCCGCGAGACCTTGACTCACGTAATTAAACAATTCGCCTGCTGGTTGGGAGCTCTCCCAGTAATAGCTCGCCATTTATCGCAAAGTAAACTTGATTTCCTTAAAATTACACAACTTTTAGATCAGTTCTCGACAGGGTTACATACCTGCTGGCAACTTCTGGTATCCGGGTAAATGGCAAAGAGCGAACAATGTAAACAAGGGTAGGTACTTATTAAAAACGATGATAGCTATATCTTCGACACTTGACAATGTGTCCTGCCAGCGCCCCCCGCCCCCCGCAGGAGACGGGCGGAGGTTGTGTCGTGGAAGCAAACAAACAAGCACTATCATAACGTGTGTTATTTTGAGGCGATGTGTAACGCGTAAAAACGTTTATGGGTTGAAAGCTAAAGGGGTCAACATCCACGACATACGTAACCCACATCCAGCGCAGATTGCGAGAGGCGCATCTTTCGGCGCCCGCGCACGCCGGCGCCGCGCCGCTGACTCACGCGCGCTCGCACCGCCAGGGTCACTTCACTACTTACACAGATACTACTTGAGAGCAGCATCAGCCGCCGGCCACTCAGCCGCTCAGCTACAAACAACGTTCAACAACTCCTCGGGAGACAGGCCTTTAGTAGTACCTGCCTCTCTGGGTATAAGACGTCATATTTATGAATAAGTGAACAAAATGTTGGATAATGAACTAATTATCCTACGTCTTAGATAGCTAATAATGGCGCACCAGCTGTAGATGTGGCGTAATCAAAGTCTTTTGTCTCGATGATTAACAAAGCAACTAATCACAAAGTAACCGCGGAGGCGCGGGGACGGAGCCTCGCGCGGGACAGCTCAGCACAAAGGCTGTCAGTAGGTGAATGCTAATACAAATATTGTATTAAAACAAACAAACGGTCCACCTGATACCTACGGAGCTAGTCGTATCTTGTTTGATCACTTCAACCCAATTCCGTCCGGTCCATAAAGGTCCAGCCGCAGTGCAGACCACGTGTTTGTCTCCGACCAACTGTGATAAGATAAGGGCGTCCGCGCATCTCTCTCTTATCAGATAAGAAGGCGCTGTGCTCCTCTGACTTCTGAGGCAGTGTAGAATGGTTTATGGCAGGGACGTGTCGGCTGGTGTGTGTGTATGAGTGTGTGTGTGGGGGGGGGGGGTGTATGTGTTTAACCAAGTAACATATTTCATCCTCATCAGTGGGTAATAAAACGAAAGAGTTACAAGACGTTTCTATAGTTTGTTGTGTTAAGGAGGTACATGGACTTATAGATTCAGCTAAGTTTTTGCTAACGTTAGCAAAAAAAAAGTTTACCTCACTAACGCCATTAATGGGATTTGACGATTTTAATAGGTTAGCTGAATGATCTATAGTTTTTTTGCCCGGTAATATTTTTAATAACATCCCATAGTTGTTTGTTATTGCCCATAGAGTTCTCGATTTGTTGCTTCTCAAACGCTGTCTTTGCTTTTTTCACTCATCTTCATCATCTCAATAACGATTGTGTTACCCAAGGCTTAGTAACTCTCCTTCTTTCAGATATATTATATGATCTTAGAATTTTCTCTAATAGCCGATGTGAGTAGGTCAATAAAAAAATCTGTCGCTATGTTTACGTCAACTTTATCGAGAACTTCTTGGAATTTTTTTGTTGTATTTTCTTGTATGATGCTATTCAATAAGTTCTTGGACATAGCAGGGAGGTTCCGCTCCATGTTGTGTTGTTATCACTTCTTTGATGTTCATGGTTAATGAAAGCAATCCTCTCTGCTTGGGACATCTTGCGTGACATTCATTAAAACTGAGAGTAGGAAGTCTATACGTTCGTCCCCACAACTGGGCCCAGTAATTTATTGTATAAGTAACCGATGCAGGCAGATACAATTATTGAAGTTAAATGAAACAGGAAGGCTTAGTTATAAATAGCGTGATCGATAATGCAGACCGTCGGCGTCCTGATGCTGTATCAGCGGAGAGCGGCGCCAGGGCGGGGCGGGGCGGGGGCGCACTAGGACAGGGGGGGGGCGGTATGATTCTTAGGCCGCTTGTAGCAGATACATATCATCATCATCAACATCATCAGCCTATATTAGTCCACTGCTGGAGATAAGCCTCCCCTAATGAGCGCCAAATAGCGTCCTGTCCTGGCTTCAGATAAATATACAAGACTAGAATCTTATAATAATGATGCTTACAGTCCCAGGGCATACAGGGAACGACATTTATTTGTGAATAAATAAATAAAAATGTAATCACAAAAAAGTAAGGAGAGCAGAGAGCGTGTGTCCACTCGGTCCTCAATCCGCACCTGCACGTAGTTAGCATTGCGGACGTCAGGCGCTCGCGTATTTATAGGACTTGTTGATTATTGAGGATTTATGTGGCGACGGACCCGACGCGCCGCGTCCTGCCCCGCCGCGACCCGACGCGACCCGACAAGGACCACGAGAACCTCGCACGACTGCTGATTGCTGCTGCGATGGTTCCGGAATTATTACATTTTTATTAGTATTCGCTACTTTTACTAAGTATTTATTCACTATAAGCACGATGCCGAACAAAGCACAGCCTAATTCTTCTACGGACTCATTTGTAGCGAAGTTTGGCATCAAGATGTAAGTTCTCGATCCTCGCAAGTCTAATCAAAGAATAAGAAGTGCGCGCCCGCCACCCCGCCCCGCCCCGCCCCGTCCGCCGCGGTCGATGCCACGTGAACACGATTGATGACCCTCGATAACGTCGCCCATCCATACAATAACATAATATATCACCTGTAGATCACTCACTCTACATGCAAAGAATTCAGATGCCCAAGCGATTAGAGGTCCAAGTTCTTGGCTCTTAAATCTCAATGTGCCGTAGTAAAAGTTGTAATTTATTTATTAATATTGAGTGAGATGAGTCCCGAGCCGCGCGTTCACGAGACGTCCCTGATCCAGAGCCGCTGGCTCAAAATTTAAAATACTTATACAAAATAAAATAAAAAATTAAATTAAATAAAACCTAAACCTATAACTATCTGTGGCTCATCACTGAGCCACCAGCGATGAGAGCGGTTTCAGCATCATCTGCCAGTAGCGCATGATGCTGGAGCGAAAGTACTGCGCCACGGCGGCCAGGAGGCGGTGGTTAGGGCTGCGGCGCGCGGCCCGCAGGGATGCGACGCGCGGCCCGCGGGGGTGCGACGCGCTAGCGCATGATGCCGTGGAGTCCATCCACACGCGCGTCCGCGAACATCCCCGATGCGCTACAGCACCGCGGCAGCCCCAACAACATCCTGAAGCCGTTTTTGTACTGGACGCGTAAGGCGTTGTAGGTAGGCTTTCTGTGGATATCTAGCCCACAGACTGAAGGCAATGCCCATAAGTTCTCATTGCTAATAACACTCGAGAGGTCCAGACGCCTGTATTTGTCACTTAATATTATATTCATTGTACAGAATGCCAGCCACGTAACATATTGTGTAAGTAACTAAGTCGAAAGGGGGTGAATCTGAAATGTCTTAAAAGTCTGCAACTCAACAAACTGCTTGTTCTTGATCTCATAAAATCATAGAATAAAATAAAAGCTACAAGAATCTTAGAAAAAAATAATGGTTAAGATAAAGTCTCTATTTTTAAAATAAGTTAAAAAAACGATAATTAATTTTGCGCAAGAAAAAGATATTGCTGATGCTTTTGTGCATTTTTTCCGCAATTCCTCAAGTTGTTTTGTTACCCAGTCTTCGACTGAACTCCGCAGCATCAATGGATGTTCAATTAAGTATTAGAATCGTCTGTTGTAAAATGTAATGAGATCTTTGCCTATAAATGTTGATTACTTATATATTGAAGAGGTTTAGGTCCATTTAGGTACATTAAAGTACTGAAGATCTCTGGGGTGTTTCAACCAAAATATTGAGTTCCGTTCATAAAGAAATAAAATACTTAGATAAATAATACTGGACAATCCACACAGCATCATATTATAGAGGTAGCATCCCAAGCTAAGAGCTTGTGTTAAGGTCGACGACTGATATAAGTAAGGGATTTCGGACTTGTAAATACGCGTTAAAGAACACGAATATGAAAATCACTTTTTTAATTCAGAAAATATTCGGAATTAAAGAAAATATTCATATTTCAGAAGTGGATCCCATAGGTGTCCAGAATCAGAATCCCTCTCAGCTTAGTACCCATGTAACGCGGCACCCTGTATATCTTATTAAATTCACTGAAATTAAATCAATCTCTTAAGAAAGGCATGAGTTTTGGGAAATAACAAAGAACCAGTTAACAATTCCCTGAACAAGAATAATCATAATCAGCGAATAGAATATGAATAGAAGCGCTCGCCGCGTCGCCGGTCGTGCACAATACATTTGCATTCCTATCAGCTCGCGCGCGCCCCGCCCCGCTCCGCGCTCGTCACATTCGTTTCAGGGCTCGCAGCACGAATTTCTTGATACGTGTTACCTTAATCATACAGTTCATGAAGTCTGACTAATTTATGCAATACTGCTAACTTTCTAAAAGCGGCCGAAATCTATTTTGGTACACTCTCACATGAGAACTCCTCGAGCACACAAGTACGATGCCATTCCTAGAATCGTGTCGCTGCACAAACAAACCTGCCTACACGACACTCCGACGCGACCGACCCTGAGCCGCGCCGTCTGGTTAACGGCTCGACTGCATGTTTCCTCGTAAAGTACGCTTGACTTGACTTTTATTATTGTGTTCGAGAACTTAATAACCTATCACCATAAATTGTACCACCTTACGATCGAGCATTTCCCCTGGAGCTGTGTCGTCTGTGTGAGCGGACTCTACCGAGCGTAGTCCCGATGCAGCGCGGCGGCGGAATGCGGCGCCTCTAGCCTTATTGAGATGCCTTCGCGCCCGCGGTCGACCCATATTGCTCCACCACGGCCGATGAGGGATCATTGGAATAACTTGTTGTTTGCTTTCATAAACATTCCTCGCATATACAGCTGCCTATCTGCCGCGAAAGATCCATATACCTATTGAGGATGGTTACCGAACATTTGGCGGTTCATCCCCCAGAAAGCCGCGCGTCATTCTGCACAGCCAGCTCACGAGCTCCAGGTCGGAGTCAGTGGCACGGCGCCGCTCTCCGAGGATCGCAACACATCACTCCTGACCTCGCAGACTGCCAGCTCGTTTGCCAGATTCTCCCAGTGATCAACGATCGCGCCGTCTTGTGTAGTCGTATCACTATTCTAAAAACTGTTCGTAGCGCGTAAATCAAGATGGCGAGCTGTGCGGAGAGCGCGCGTCCTTCACGTAATGCTCTGCAATAAATCAAATTAAAATATCTTCAGGTTATGACGTCGATTGGTAAGCGGTCCCGGGTTTTATTTTATTTCGTATATTTATACAGATCAATAGCTTCTAGTAGCATTAGGTGGGCAGATGTTTATGTTTCCAATGCTTTAGAGTGTTTACAGTTGTTCTGAGGCCGCGGACGATCACTGCAATAGGTGTCAATGTCACCACTTCCGGCGCGCTTCCTGTTTGCGCACTCATTACTTAACACTTTCACTACAACGCTGTCGTCGACGCGGCAATTAATTTCTCCTTCACTGGTCGCTCTCCAATTGTTCAGGTTCCGGAGATACGTATACATAAACGTATTTATACATGTATTAGCATTAGATGTGGGCGCCGCCTTAAAAATTCTCGGCGGCGGCGCGCTGACTAATTTCGATCGGCGGCGGCGTGGCGCCGGCGGCGTAGTTTTCTACTACCTACCTCCAACTTAAACTCGCAATCTACTCCCTACCTTAGTACCTTCTTTAAGCCGGCCGGCTTCTTAATATCGTTTTAGGCGGACGACAGGAAAATGTCAGTCCTATACAGTACAGTAAATACCTTGTCCAGATCAGGTCATCAGGTACAAAAAAAAACAGTTTTCCAAAGGGACACTTTAATAGCCTCGTAAACAATTTTTTAACATAAACACAGATAATAATAATTATAAAATATGTAAGATTGATAATCAATCTTACATCTTACATATTTTATAATTATCATGAATAAATATGATTTTATTAACCCGAATCGAGCTCAAGCGAGATCTTTTGGCCGTAACTGTTAGCCCAGCTACTGAGAATACCCTCTCACTCGGAGTGCTAGTGGCAGGTATACAGAGTAAAGCTCTAGCAAGAGCAGCAAGATGAGGAAATGCTTCTTTTTTATTATTCCAATAGGATAATAAATCACCATCTTTTGGTTCTGTAGGATCAGCACCAGCAATGTAACGCCAACATTCTTGCTCTATTGGATCACCTTGAATGCCTTGGCATGAACTCATACTATGTTTCCTTGACAGTTTGTGCAATAATGATGTGTCAATTACATTGCTGGTGCTTGTACTTGCTGCGTTTTCGGCTAAAGCTTCTGGTTCGTTATTAATATTTTTGATTTCCCTAATGTACGAGGAAAGGAATGACGTCCTGGTCATATTCTGGTTTTCAAGATATGAATCTATTTCTGACAGACTCATGAAGCGATTATCCAATAGTGCTGCTGCGACAATGGGCTTTGTTACTGGGAATCTTTTATTTATTTTTGCCATCATGTTGCGTTTTAAGCGTAACATTATTAGCGCTTCATCATCTTGATTGATCCTTAATACGTCTTTAATCTCCGAAAGAAACACCAGAGCAACATTCATCGTGCATGCTTTCTGAGACGACAAGATTTCGACGATTTCACGAAAGCTTCTCAAAAATTTTACCAGGTCCTCTAAAAGGATCCACTCACTCTGAGTTATTCTGAGTTCTTCTTGGCCAATCTTCCTCAACATATTATTTATAGGTTCTCGGTTGCATATGTGGATTACACTTTCTAGCATTTCTAAGATGTGCCAACGAGTTGGGGTCGCGGTTTTGATTGTTGGAATATTTTTGTAATTTTCGGATCCTGATGGTGAAGCCCTGCCCTTATTTTCGGTTTCTTCCGCATTTTCCAATATAAGATCAACTTGAGGGACAGGGTCGCTCTCGTCACTTTCTAAAGTTTCAACGACGCTTTCTATTTTTTCCAAAAACTCTAGCTGTTGCTGCACCTTTTCGGCCTCAGCATGCAACTCTGGGGCGCGATATCTCACAGCCTTAACAACTTTTTTGCATTTCTGGACTAGTAGTGCAATTTCTGGAACCGAGTTAATGCAATCGACTGTGACCAGATTGTGAAGCCCATGACCTAGACATAGATGGTGAGTCATTTTTGCCATCCTAACTGCTCGTTTCACATTGCTTCCACAGCAGTCAGGCATGCAGAACAATAAACGTGGTCGGAGTTGAGAATTCTTTTCTTGTTACCTTCAATCAATATTTTGGGAAATGTTTTGGGCACCTGCCCAAAATATTTCCAACAAAAGCTGCTTCTAGTTATCGCATCGAAAAAAACGTCAATAGAAAGTTTATTCACTGTCGTTTTTGATAATTCAGTAATTTTGGATGAGTCAATCACGATAAAAAATACACGTCTTTACGCCACTCACGCCGCGCGGTGAATGTCGGCGGCGGCGGCGGCGTGCGGGGGGCACACGGCGGCGCGGCGCCGGCGCGGCGCCCATATCTAATTAGCATTAGCTAGGTGAAGGTAGAATACCTGATTGTTTCCTCCGAGGCCATCTGCACATATAAAGAAGGTAAGGCAGCTCCCTTCCGGAATGGGAAACAAATTATAGGTTCAGGTATTTTGCATGGAACAACTTTATAAGCCATGACAAGAATGTTGAATCACACTAATAGTACAAATGCAAGAGTTTGCATCGATTGATGTTTGTTACGTCTTCACGCCAAAACCACGGAGAAGACATAGTTTTTGGCCTAGCGCCTGGTTAAATAAATAAATAGGCTACTTTTTATAAATTTTCAGGCTAGTGAAGCCGCGGGGCGCAGCTACTGAATGAATAAAGAAGACGAACGAACATTAATTCCAAAAAGAACTGTAGGGAACATAATTTATCGTGCTCAGTTTGAACAGAACGCCGCGACGAAAAATAAATAATGAATATATTATGCACGACTAGCTTTCCGCCCACGCGTTGCTCGCGTAGACTACGATGTGTCCTATTGCTTATTTGCTCTTCAATCTAATAGAACTACAAATTTTGTTTAGACATGAACTTCGAACAAAGTATTTGTCAAAGAAATTTTATTCCCTTATTTAATTAGAAACTTAATTACCTAAATTAAATAAAATAACTCGATAACGTCAATGTCCATTTCCCCCTGATTGTGGGTTTTTGAATAAATTCCTGAAACACGTATTTTAATTTTTGGTTATCTTAATGTAAAAGGAACAAGTGATTTTTTGGAGACAACGCCCAGCCCAAACCCGAATCTAGAAAGCTGAAATTTGGAGGATGGATAGGTACTCAACCTTCAAATATACAAACACGCGATAAGAAAGGATTTTTGAAGAAATTATTGAAAAGAGTTCAAGATTTTTCCCAAATGTCCTGAAAATGGGGTAAAAGTTTGAGATAGATTTGATTTAATAGGTTTTCAATCGAACCCATATTTGTAACTTTTAATGTAGGATGCCTAGGACATGAAACTTACTGCATATTATATACTGAAACAAGGATTGCTAGTCAGCAATACTGAAATGCCTTTTCAGTAAGTACATTAATATTGTTTTTATTCTTTGTATATTTCAAACTGCTAAGGGCTAGTGCTTAAACAGTAAAAGGTTTATTTTTACCTCGATTGAGTAAATGTGGAATCAGAATTTTTTCCCCCCAGGCGCGGGGAAGAGCGGGGAGGCGAGTCAGGACAGCGCGAGCCGTCATTTATACTCAGATGTTTCATTTTACTATGACATAACAACTGGATTTACAATATAATGGCGTAGTTAACATTTTCATAGCTATAATATTTTTCAGGGGTGCCCATAACTGTCAGATGATTACTGTGTCAGAGAGCTCATAGACGCGTGTGTGTTCTCACACGAACGGCAGGTGCCGCCGTCAAACGAGGGAGTGGCGCTTCCTTGGAAGGAGCCTCCTCGCGATCCCTATCGCAACACGTTCCCTGCCGACGACGACGCCGGCCTTGTCACCACACATTATTACAACACAATCAACCCGCGAGGAACATAATTCTGCTGATCTCTTGTTACTCTCATTCAGATAGTTTATGTGCTATTTTGTTTTTCGCGCTTTGAAGTTAGCACATTTTATTAGTAGTACTAAAAGCATTGGTTCTAAAATTTCATAAAAATAACGTTACATCTTAATAAGAGTTAATTTAGTGAATATTGCTCATAAACAACATGTTGCGAAAGTTATTGTTTCGTTCTAATTTGGACTGCCCCTCCCCGCCCCGCCCCGCCCCGTCCCGCGTCCGCCGGCCCGCGGGCGGCGCGCAATTAGAAAATGTTAATAATAAAATAATAAAAGCAGCTTGTCAGTTCCCTCCGGTCCGGTAACGGTTCTGTTGACGCAGTGAGAATGCTTCCTGTTCCACAAACACCATAAAGTGAGTGCACCAGGTCCACCGCCGCCCGCGCCCGGCGCCCTCTGTCGCCTCTCTCCTGCAGGACACATTGCAAGAACGTCCGCTGGCAACGCAGGAGGTTGCGGTTCGATTCCCGCCTTGGGATAAAATATGTTTTTACGATCTGCATAATATTTATTCCGGGGTAGGTCCTGGGTGTTTTCTATATATAATGTATAGGTACTTACATCTTTTAAGTGACTACACTATAAGAGGACAAAATAAACGCACGGCACGAAACAAAATGATGCTAGAGCCGATCATGTACCGACCGACTAGGTATACAAAAAAAGACCCCCAAAATAATGGGTCAAACACTCTACAATAAGGTCCCTTTAAGTTAGAAGAGGATTAAAAATGAAAATAGGTTTAATGCAGCATTAAAAAATCTTTTGATTTATAAAACGCTGTACAGTATCAAAGAGTTGTTAGAAAACGACTACAGTCACTTGGAAAGAAATGTCACGACAGAGTCACCTCGTAATTTCACCTAACCTTGAGTGAAAGATTATTTATTTATGTCTTACAATTATATTTTTTATAAGTTTATGACTATTGCCCCTTCAGGTCATAGCCTATGTATTTAATTAAGTATATTTTGTATACCTATTGACAATAAATGATTCTAATTCTTATTCCCACCACCATTCATCCACTCGAAAGGCGGGCGAATGAAGCTCAGGAAACAGCTGGAAAGGAGAGACACTGTAGTGACCAACAGAAAGGAATGGCACGGGCTGGAGGAGGCCTTTACTCGTGAAAGAAACAATAATCTAATCTAATAAATGTAGTTACCTAATGAAAATGTTCAATAATTTAGGAAAGTACCTATATGTACTTATGCTGTAATTTATTAAATTGTTGTGCAATTTATTCTATGATAGTAAATGGCTTTATTGTTATTAATTTTTATTATTATTAAGCACATACCTACTTATATCAGTCTTTTAGTACAGACAGATCTATGCTTAGCTTAGGGTAAGATGACGTTGTGTGGATTGTCCAGCATTATTATTATGGGGTTTCAGATCTTTATTAATGTTTAAGGCTTGCCAACATTGCACATAATAAAACATTACAGTTAACACAATTGTAGAAGATCCATAGTTTAGAATGTGATGTGCACCTCTAGCAGGCATGCACAATATTTACAAAGAGCACAAACAACAGCTAAAATACTTAACCCATTATATGCCCAAAAGCACGAAAACGACCCAAACTTTCTTCTCCCGCTTAGAAGCCTCGAAATTGCAAATTATTCGTAAGAAATTGTGTTTAACGCCATTTAAGATCTTTGTATGTTCGGCGTAGAGGCGGGAAGTAACTAGTACACACGGACCTGAGCCGGTGCGAGTGGAGTGAGTTTGGGCAGTAGGTCAGTTTACGACCGTGAATAAAGGAGCCTCTTTAGTAACGGTCGTCAAATGGTTGCTCGGACAAACGTCCGGACAATCCGACAAATGCTTAGAGCAACAGCTTGTTAAAGCAATGTGGAAGTATTTTTGGGTAGGTAAATCTAAAAGATGCAATAAGCTGTTTAGGTACTTATTACTTTCGTAAATGAAAGTACGAGTGCGACGATGGAAACCTTCTCGAGTCTCCACTTTCTAATGATTTCATTTTGTAGATACGTTGTATTTAGGAATAGTATTTTGGAGGTTAGAGTGCGCTTGCAGGCATTGCTAGAGCAGGCGGACCTACGGCCGCGATACAAGGTCCGAGCCAGCGGGACCACGCATGAGTAACCAGAGGAGAATTTAAGTATTTTTAGGTATTATATGTCTTTTTTATGAGAATGGGTTCAGTTTGCACAATGGCATAGTTTGACAAGAGCGTTCAGGTATTCTTATTGAACCTCGTGCATGACTCAAACCAAAACAAAGCTTTAGGTATAACATTAACCCAGAGAGGCAGCAGCGTGACGGCGGCGTGACGCAGTGCGCGCGCTCCCATTGACAACCGTGACCCGGGTCGCCGTACCGTTGGCGAGGCCGAGCTCTCACCATCTCAACCTACCCACATTGTGTGCATATCCACTGTGGCGCAGCGAGTTTACCAGCCAGCTAGCGTACCTATACCTAGCTAGCTGCTGGTTTACGATCATTGCACTACAACTCGCTCACGTTGTTGCATTTCAACACAATTATGTTGTTGCAGGAAATCTAATTCTCAGATTTAGTAACGAGCTGTGTGCCAGCCCAACAACGCCCGCAACACTTCAGATCCAGCTATTTTAAACTATGTATTTACAACGCAACAAATCTTTATGCTCTCTATGAAATACGAAATTAATGGCATTTCCTGTTGCTATTAGACGAATCACGTTCTAAGCTCGGCGCGGAGCTACGTGCCGGCGCGGCGGCGGCGCGGTGGCGGCGCGGCGGCGGGCCGGACGCACGCACTGACCTGCCGGTACTTATTGCGGCAGAAAAATAATAGTTAAGTGCAGAAAAGGAAAAAGTAGAGCCAAAACTGAACGGTCAGCTATTTCAACATTGAATGTCTATTAACTGATGAAATGTACATTCCAAACTATATACCTACTTACCTATATGGAAATGGATGACGCGACATGCGGAATTCGCCAAAATTAGTCAACTGGCAAAATCAATGCAATTAGGCAAAATTAGGTCGCTGGTCAGGTTCTGAGTAAGTCGTAGTTTAGCAATCTCCGGCACTGTGGCCACACATCCTCTCGGTGTGAATAGCGTCTGACGTCAGAGCGGACTTCAATGTAACCACTCTGTGGAGCTAACGTCAGCCCGCGGGCCCGGCCGTGGCCTCTGAAGCGGTCGCACTCGCATCACACGCCGCCGTAACGTAGTATATTCATAGAGATTGAGAGTAGAAGTAGTTTGCAGATGTAAGGCACGGGTGGAGGGGTTGGCTCGGCACAGGGGGCGTCCGTCCCGAGCGCGGGCGCGGGCTGGTGCGGGTTCGTCTGCGCCTCAACAAACCTTGCTTTGTATCTACTAATCGTCGCTGCACGAACAGTATAGCGCCATTGTCTGAGGCTGGAATGCGGAATGCAATAGAGTCGTGAGCGCGCATTGTGTGCATCGGAGGCTCGAGAGCCCGGCTAGCCGTTGAAATGAACCATAATCCCACTGTTCTCACATGGCTGATAGCGCACTCTCAAATGCAAATGTATTCGGAGTGCATCGCAGGCTGCGCTACCGATGCACTGCGCTTCCTGTTTGCGCGCTCCCAGCGAATGCGAAGCGCTCTGATTACGATTAGTGCGCTAATGCGCCACCAACGTGTAAACAACTTGCGCAATAAGCCTTACGCCGAGAATTCACAATGAAACGGATCATTCATTATTCAATTATAGCGAACACTTCAAGGATCGAGTTACTTCCAGAGAACTAATGGGTAGGTACCGGAACACCAGAACAACTGTTTCCTTTAACTGAAATGCGAGGCTGTTTGACTGAAAAACTTGCAACAATGATACTTCATGTCAACAACATCTCTTGTTTATGTTTTTGAAGCTCTTCTAAATTTTCCGAGGATAAACATTTCAGTCTCAAGATCAATGCTGTTTATACAGCATTGATAAAACCCACCGCCAACATCCGATTCAAATCCGCAAGCTACCCGCAATGTTTACATTCAATAAGATGCTTATTTAAGTAACACGTGGGACTTTAGAGAATCGATCAAAAACAAACTCCGCGAGATACAGTTACTGGGTAGGTACCTCGCCTGGTAGGTATAGTGCCGACGGCCGCCGAGGCGGGATCGAGTGGCGGCGGCGGCGATAGCGCAGATGTTCCGCAGACGAGTTGCGGCCTCGTTCGACGACCATCGCCGGCTCGCCTCGGCCGAGTCCCGCCGGCCCGCTGGCCGACCGGCGATGGACGCAGGCAACACATCTTGAAAGCGGTCGCATACGGTTCGACGATTGATAAACATTCCTATAACTCAACCACATCGATGTTCTGGATCGTGTTCCGTCGGTGACGTGAGACTACGCTAAAAGCATTTCACAATATTTCCTCAACAGCCGAATCAAACTACAAAAATATCTTTGAAAGGTTCTGGTTTGAGTCAACATAAAGTTACAGTCATCATAAACCACAGATGGACTGATTTGTTCGCTGATCGTCAGCTTGACAACGAACGGCGGTTTCAATTTGACTCAGTGAGTAAGTGTAACGACTGGATAACAAAATGAATTAGCGAAAGAGCCGTAAAGTTGCCGTAAACAACCTTCAAAAGCAGCCGAAACAGCGGTGATAGGTAGCTCTAACTCGCGACTCCGCTGATTGCTGCGCCGCGCCAGCTGGAGCCCAGGGCTGAGAGACATCCATCACAATATCTGTCCCCAACAACTCGTTTACCCTTGTTTACACGCTCAGCCTTGTTTGCCCCGAGTTGCGATACCCACTTACCGACTTTCAGCGAACGAACATTGTCCCTTTCTTCATTGTCTTCGAAGTCAATCAAAAGAGTTTCTTGTTAGAAGAAACAATAATATTCAGGAAACAGGAAGGTTTACAAACAGGAAACATGTAGGTAAAGTTCACGTGCAATGGTTAAGTTTACGCGCAACATACAAAACTCATACAATGCATAGAGAAAGCAATGTTATTGAGAGGAGAAATCCCTGAGAATTTATTTACTTATTATTATTTTTTTATTATTTTAATGTGAAAGTAATTATCTGTTAGGTACGCTTTCACGCCTAAACTACTGATCCGATTTAAATGAAATTAGGTTCAAAAATAGTCTAGAGCAGCCTGAGACAAAGACTACTTTTTAATGCGAAAGAAGGGTTGTATTCGGGGTTGAAACAGGGGATTACAGTATGGAAGTTTTATTGAAGCTAGAAGCTTGATAAGTAGTTAAGTACATGCTTATTTTTAGGCTTCTGATTAGTTACTTGAAATAAATATGATATTCAAAATTCCCTATTTAACTTTTGCCCTTACAGGAATAAAACAAAAATAGGGAATGAAGTTTATAAGGACATACTAGCTGGTGCCCGCGACTTCGTCTGCGCAGGATTAGTATTTCGAGTATACTCGCGGTTTCACCCACAATATTCCTGTTTCCGAGGAAATTCCGGGATAAATATAACCACTATCGCTCACGCTACTCCAGACTTATAGCCTATGTGTTACTCCAGACTAAAATCTATCTCTGTGTTAAATTTCATACTGATCCGTTCAGTAGTTTTGCGTGAAAGAGTAACAAATATCCATCCATCTATCCATCCATCCATCGATCTATCCATCCAAACTTATAATTTGTATGTGGTTGCCTATTCCACGAGGGTGACGTCACGGGCACAGCTAGTATATTATGTATAATTTTGAATAATCTATTTAACGCAAGAGTTGAGAAACCTGAACCCAGGTCAGGTACCCATAGGTAATGTCAAGTTGTAGATGATGAGCAAATAACAAAACTATTAATAATTACTAGCTCCATCTAGTGGCCTTCAATGAATTCATAATGTGTGTCGTTGGTTGTGCGACTTCGTAGCGGCCGGCCAGGAGCAGCTACGAAGTGCTACGCGCCGTAGCGAACCGCTACACAAGCTAGTTACATTGGGTTTTAACAGATGGCAGTGTGACTCTTCTCTACCTAACGTTTTGAGGGCTACAATAAAAGTTTATATGAAATGAAAATAAAAGGAAATGAAATTTGATTGCATAAAACATGGTGTACAAGGTGGTTTAAGATATGTAGTAAGTACCAATTGCGTCTCACGATGTTTTATTCCCGGCCTAAAACTACGTCTATTAATCTGCCAGATCCGTTCAGTGGCTTACCTTTTAACTATGCAACAGATTTTGATGCGGTTTTTATTATATCTTCCGGTTTTTTTTTTCATATAAATTCCAAAAAATTTATTGCACATCTAGGGGTGAGTAAAAACAAAAAAACTGTGTTTAATTATTCACTCGATAGTTTATTTATACCGAGTTTTGAGTTAATCGAACTAAGTAAAAATATCCTATATGTTATTCGAGGTCCTAATCTATTTATATACCAAATTTCATCTAAATAACTTAAGTAGTTACGGAGATTACCTTTATCAATTAGAAACACAGATTGTCCCATTTATTTTAATAGTAAGATTATGTAAAGAATGTCTTTTTTTATTTAAGTAACATCTATACTTATAATAAAACTGTAACAGGTCCAATTCTGTACATTGAAGATATTTTGAAAATTTTTTTTGGAGGGCACTCTATTATCGTTACTGAAGCCAAAACTGTAATTTTTTTCATTCATGTCTGTCTGTCTGTCTGTCTGTCTGTCTGTCTGTCTGTCTGTATCGTAAACGCGCATCACGCCGAAACTACTTGATGGATTGAAATGAAACTGGGCATGATTATAGGTCATACTACGAGGAAGGACATAGGATACATTTTATCCCGGAATTCAGTAAGGTTCCCATGGGAGAGGGTATGAAAGCAAAAATCCTTTACCGCGCATCACGCCGAAACTGCTGAATGAGTTGGAATGAAACTCGGGACGATTTGAGTTCATACTACAAGGAAAGACATGGGATACTTTTTATCCCGGATTTCGGTAAGGTTCCCCTGGGAGAGAGGGTGAAAGAAAAAATTCTTTAACCACGCATCACGACGGAATTGAATGAATTCGAATGGAACTCGGGACGATTGGACATGGGATATATTTTATCCCGGAATTCAGTTTGGTTCCCCTGGGCTAGACGGGTTTTCAAAAATTTCTCACAGCATCACTGAACGACGCGTGTGTACGCGACGTTCAGATGCTGTGAGAAATTTTTGAAAACCCGGATAGCCAAGGGGAACTAAACTGAAATACACGCGTCGTTCAGTGATGCTGTGAGAAATTTTTGAAAACCCGTATAGCCCAGGGGAACCAAACTGAATTGAACTGATAAACGCGAAAGTTTGTAAGTATGAATGGATGAATAGATTGATAGATGGATGGATGTTTGTTACTCTTTCACGCAAAAACTGCTGAACGGATCTGGATGAAATTTGGCACAGAGATAGATTATAAGCTGGAATAAGAAATGGGCTTTATTTTATCCCGAAAATCCCACGGGAGAGGGAATTACGCAAGTAAAATCGCGAGTACTCCAAATACTAATCATGCGCAGACGAAGTCGCGGGCACCAGCTAGTCTATAAATATAAAAGAAAGTCGTGTTTGTTACAACACTTATAACTCGAGAACGGCTGGATCGATTTTTATGATTTTTGTGTTTTTGGATTTGTTTTCGTCGGGAATAGCACATATTATGTATAAAAATATGATATTTGACAAATAAATCAATTTCCCCGCGGGCGACGCTGCGGGGCGCAGCTAGTTTTTAATATAGGTAGGATGTTTCTAATTTCTATTTCACAGTTTTTAAATATGTTTATATTTCATCATGGTCTCTACTGGTACTTTATCAGATTTATAACCCATTGCTAAAGCGTGTATAGTGTATATTTCCGTGTTAGAGAGCACCCCCCTGCGGGCGGGGCGGGCGGCGCGGCTGGGCGCGCGCAGCCTTGACCGAGCGCGGGCGGCCGCGGGCGGGCCTCGCGCACAGAGCGGGCCGCGGACAGAGGCACCGCGCACTGCTCGCTCATGTGAGCAGAAGCCGGAGGCGGAGCGGAGGCGAAGGCGGGCCGGTTCTTCCTATGACGCCGCGCCGCCGCCACCGCCTGCGGTGTGTGTGTAGGCTTTCATATGATTCAATAGAATACAACTCGCACGCCTTCGCCTCCGCTCCGCCTCCGGCTTCAGTGTGTGGAGTTCTTTAATGATGCAAAGAATGCTCTATCAAAATATTTATTCGTCAGCAGTTTGTACAGGTCGAAAGGTAAAAGTCCTTTCCTTTGGTTTCCTTATATCCAGTACAGCCTTGTGTACAGCATCAGATGACATTAAATGTACGTGACATTCTCAGAGAATAGAAACTGTTTATCATACCCTATACCTACATTAAAAATCTCTGCACCATTTACCCAATAAAGGTTTAGACAACTCACATTTAGCGCAATTATAATAAGTAGTTACTTTAAGAATATAGTAAAAAACGAGCAAGAATAAAGGGTTAATAGTCAGCACTCAGGGAGTAAAGATTGTACCGGGCGCTTGCTCAGACAAGAACACGGGGAACTCGCGAGACCACAAACAATGCTCTCCAGAGCATTGTGGACTTAGTGAGTGACGATAGCAGCAAGACAATCACTTAAATGTTGACCAATTTATCGATTAATCGATTAGAAATGCATTAATGTGGGATTTTATCACAAATAAAATAAATGTGACGTAGGTGATAATTAAAATTTTAATGTGTTATCGGAGTTTGATATTTTATTTAAGAGGCAATAAGGCGATTATTAGGGGAGCCTTAGGTCCAGCAGTGAACTGTTTATGTCAGCGTTATTGTTATATTATCTAACTTTAATCGAAATCTTTTCCACATGTGTGTACTAAGTTAACTAGAAGTATTAAAGTATGCTACTTAACAGTAGCCAAAATTGGAAACGTACAAATCACATTTTTGTATTTGTTTCCGATTGTCTCATCTGGCGCTCTACCGTGCACTCTAGGTAAAGTGCATCGTAGTCATGACAACGCTCGCGCGGGCGATGACCCCGCGCCGCCGCCCTGCGCGCCGCCCTATAACCGCCCAAACATTATTTATAAACAAGTGTTTGATGTCGTGAAGTGAGTGCGTGCGCGGAGTGTCGGGGCGGCGCTCTCGGTGGTAGCGGGTGTTTGTGGTGAGCGAGGAGCTGACCCGATGAGGAGCCGGGGCCCGCCAGCGCCCGCCGGCGTGCGGCGGACGCGCGGCGCTGCGGGAACACAGGTACTAACATCTACTACTTGCTACTAACTATACTACCCTGGTATATTTTTCGGGGCTGTTCAAACTTACATTAGGTACTTATTGAAACGTGATGATGTTCTATAAAAAATCATTGAATTACCGACAACTTAATTAAAACTTTGAACTCCTTATCTCGAGTATTCGAAGTCTTTTTCCTGCTTTAACTTGGTATTAACGACGTGTGTTATTCTATCATTGATAATGTGCAAAGTCAAGTAGTAGATATGTTATCTGGTACACACGGGCGCGCGGGCGGGCGGGCGGCTGCTCCGTGTTTATGCTGACGGGCGCACATGGCCGCCGCCGCCGCCGCCCGCCTCCCGCTGGTACCTAATCACCAGACCACTTGAGATACTATTCACGCACTATCACTGTAAGCGTTTATTACCTTGTTTTATTTTTATATCGCTCTGAAAAACGGTATGGCGCTGGTTACATTTGAGTTAGATTAAACATAAGATGTTGTATACCGTAGTCACAGAATATTCGCATTAAAAGAACATCATAATGAAAAGTGTAGAACCGGCAGGAGACTTCACCTTCAGGGGCGGCCGCTCCAAACCTCTGCAGTACATGTTATGCTCATTATCGCGAGGCTCATTAAGTTTCCTTATTATGGAAATGACGTCGCCTTTCGTGACAATTTTATGTTACCACCATCACACTAATTATTATAAATCAGAAAGTTTGGATGGATGTTTGTCACGTCTTCACGCCAAAAGTAATGAACGGATCGGCCTGAAATTTGAACAGACGTAGGCATTGAATGCGACCTGCCTGCCTGAAACATAGGCTTATCTTCTAGCGGGTGAATCCGTGGGCACAGCTAGTTTTAAGTAAATCCAGAGGATTGAACCCGCACAAAGATCGGAGAGCAGACAAGTGAACTGAGTCAAAAGAGCTTATATAATCAAGATGTTATAAGATTCAGATTCAGATATTTTATTAATAACAGTTGTTACAGTTCATAGAAAATTACATTGATCATAATTACATGCCTGCAACTTTAGCCTGGTTTGTAAAAGACAGCCTCTGAAAATAGGAAGGTATCTGTAGGTAGTGTACAAGTAAAAGAGATTTGATTAAACAATCTAGTGTCGTTTTTATTCCATTCGCCACAAGAATGAAAAGATACCTAGGTATATAAATAGAATTTAAACTGGTTTATAAACTGATATCAATTAAGACTATTAAGTAGGTACTTACTAGTAGGTAAATCTACAAACAGTGATACAGGTTTGATTTTCGTCTTGATGTCATAAAAATAAATTAAAAAGAGCAGCTAGGGAACTAGCACTTTCTTGGGGTACCTACGGCATAGCTCATGATTCGTTCGTCAGGAATGTGTTTTACTTCAATCTGGAAATTAATTTTAGGTATTTCAGTAAGTCTTTTTTTAACCTTTTATATCTAAAAAGTTCTAAGGCATTTCTTCAAACTTTATTATAGTTACTAGCTGGTACCCGCGACTTCGTCTGCGCATGATTAGTATTTGGAGTACTCGCGATTGGGATTTTCGAGATAAAATAAAGCCTATTTCTTATTCCAGCTTATAATCTATCTCTGTGCCATTTCATCCAGATCCGTTCAGCAGTTTTTGCGTGAAAGAGTAACAAACATCCATCCATCTATCCATTCATACTTAAAAACTTTCGCGTTTATCAGTTCAATTCAGTTTGATTCCTCTGGGCTATACGGGTTTTCAAAAATTTCTCACAGCATCTGAACGACGCGTTGCACACGCGTCGTTTAGATGATGTGAGAAATTTTTGAAAACCCGTATAGCCCAGGGGAACCAAACTGAATTCCGGGATAAAATGTCTCCCATGTCCAATCGTCCCGAGTTCCATTCGAATTCATTCAATTCCGTCGTGATGCGTGGTTAAAGAATTTTTCTTTCACCCTCTCTCCCAGGGGAACCTTACTGAATTCCGGGATAAAAAGTATCCCATGTCCTTCCTTGTACTATGAACTCAAATCGTCCCGAGTTTCATTCCAACTCATTCAGTAGTTTCGGCGTGATGCGTGGTTAAAAATTTTTCTTTCACCCTCTCTCTCAGGGGAACCTTACTGAATTCCGGGATAAAAAGTATCCTATGTCCTTCCTCGTAGTATGATCTATAATCATGCCGAGTTTCATTTCAATCCATCAAGTAGTTTCGGCGTGATGCGCGTTTACGATACAGACAGACAGACAGACAGACAGACAGACATGAATGAAAAAAATTACAGTTTTGGCTTGAGTATCGATAATAGAGTGCCCTCCAAAAAAAATTTTCAAAATATCTTCAATGTACAGAATTTGACCTGTTTTCAATTTATAAGTATAGATATAATTATAGTAGCAAAAAAATATACCTACTTATGACTGTTATAATCAAAAACCTGGGTCATATCGCAGAAGATAGAGCACAACAGTTTATCTAATTTGCTTGTGACCCGTCTTAGGTAGTTAAATAACTTAACAAGAATTAGCGATATTGGCCTATAGATAGCTCTTTATGAATTCTTTGAGAAGTTTTTTAATAAATAGGCTTAATTATAATAGAAACTATCACTGCTTCGGGAAACACACCCGAATTTATAACTTTAGTAAAAAAAATATTGGCATACACAGGCTTGGAACGTTGGAACTATATTTTTTTTGTTTTTTTCTGCAATCTACGAGTAGTATTCGTGAAAGCGAATTATTAAATCATCGTCACATTGGTATATGTATTATTGTGATTTTTAAAATTAGTGCAAAATCGTAGATTCTTCAATTTGGCTGCAAGCAAAGGAGGTAAACACCTAGGACCACAGGTATCATAAACCGGATTTTATCGTAGCTCTATATGTTCTTATCAGATAAGGGGTTAGCGTTTCTCTTTGATTGATCCACATTTAGCTTCAGCTAGCAAAAATGTAATTAACACAGAGATATCAGTGGTCTCCACATGTTCCAGCGAGTTGTAACTATGTGTCAGTTGAGCGGGTTATCACAGTAGGCACGACATGAACGAGTGTGCATGTATTGTGTAGGTCCCACCGCCGTGTTCTGATCCCGAGGCGAGCTCCGCCGACAGCCTCGCCTCAGGCCAGGCGGTGCTTCCACCAACAAAGACAATGCACTGCACGAGTTATAATGTAGAGGTAATGTTCGAGCTTTATGACTGTGACGCTCATAAACACGTGACAAGGAACCCTACAGAGCAACAGGAGGGGCTGATATGTTTTATTTATTTTTTGGGTGGCTATCGTATCACTGCGGCCATGAGAGGCCTATTGTGATCGCCACTCAGTGTGTTCAACCCTAAAGATGCGGCGTTCATAATTCGCCACTACCCTTGCAGCTGCTAGGAACTGTAGGTTTTTCTTCGGGGTGATTTCAAGGCCTATTACACTTCACGATTTACCGAAACGGTGCGCCGTGACGGCGGAAAGGACGTTCTGATTACACTGCACGGTCGCCGCCTTCCTAACTCAGTTGCCAGTCGAACGTAGTAGGAGTATGGCGCCTGTGCTCTCAAAATTTCAAAAGATTGGAATCGCCCTTGCCGCAACTGCGGCTGTAAATGTGAGAAGAAATAAAAAAAGAAAATGTTGGACCAAGCAATATCTTCTTTTATGAAACAAAATGTGTAATATGAACATCTTGCATTCGTTCCATAAGTTAGGCATGTCTTTGTACAGTTCTAGAACATTGGACAATACATCCTTTTCCTTTTGGGAAGTCATTTTTGCACGCAAGGCTCACTGATGCACGTCCGCTCTCAATGAACGCCTCGCGCGACTGAGCGGCCGGTCTCTCTGAGCGCGTTTACATTTGCCGGCGCACCGGCAGTTAGGAAGTTAGGACGGCCGGGAGCGCACGGTGTTCCGGTGTCGGCTTCCTTTCTTCCTAACAGCGATTACACCTTCCGTTTTAAGCTTCCTAACTCTTACCGTCGACGGTGCACCGTAAAGTGTAATCGAGCTTTTCTCTTAGCTGTTCTATGTTTCCACCGCCTCATCGCAGAGTCTGCATGCTTGTGAATCGCTTAGGAGGGACTGATAACTTTCATTGAGCTGATGAGTGAGCGTCACGCCTGTCGTTCACGCCGCCGCGCCGCGCCGCACCGCGCCGCGCCGCACCGCGCCACGCCGCACCGCACCGTGCCCGCACCACGCCGCCCTGAGCCCGCGCCACTAGCTCAGCTGTGCGCTCGCGCGCGCCCGCCTGGGAATCGCACACGCGCCCTCCAAACACACAATTCAAAATAATTTAAAATGCGCGATATAATTAGTACAAGTCTAGTAAATTTTACAAGTCGGACACGTCCAAAAAGTTCTAGATTGTTTTAGTGAACTTTTCAGTGTTATAAATATATCAGAGTGAGGTTTTCATGGTCAACATAACAAGGTAAATAAATCATTTGAATGCTATTTATGCATGCGGTTTACCTTATATCTATGGTGCGGTGAGCGATGATAGCATTATCAAGGGGGGCTGTGACATAAGAACAATAGCATAGTAGCTGCGGTGGGAGAGCTGAGTCTGGATCACTGCGACGTCACTCGAGGCGGCAGGACAGGTCGCGCCGCGCCGCGCTGCACGCTGGACTCGGGGACTGGGGAGGGGAAACAGACCGAGGGTCGCGTGCGAGGTACAACACGGCCTCATGTAGGAGTACTTACATTGGACAAGTGAAACATACGTTGCATCAGTGGAACTAAGTGTTTACTTATCATCATCATCAGCCCATATTAGTCCACTGCTGGACATGCCTCCCCTAGCGCCATAGCGCCCTGTCTTCAGCTTGATGCATCCGGTATCTGCCAGCAGTCTTTAGCAGTGTTTATTTATATTATCTAGGTATTCCAAATAAATTTTTGGATATTTAAAATCATACGTTTGACGTCAACGCTGTAGGTACAAACGAAAACAACAATAGAACCAAGGACCAATAGGAAGTTAACGCTTCGTAAAATAAAGAATGCGTAAATAGACTAGATATACCTACTCGAATGCCGATGATGTTAAATTAGAATGTTGATATTGAAACTAGTTTCATCGTTAAATATGTTAATAGGTACACCAATCTGATTAAATACTTATCTTTAAAGACACTTTATTCAAATGTTGTACATATCTTGAAAACGTCTTCGAATTTAAAATCTTTATTGCTATACTACCTCATATCTGGCTACCAACACAAGAAGTTTGAAATGATTAATTTCAGCAATAAAGCAACAACTTGAACCCGTAAGTAGATAAGGTCGCTTATCGCACAAACAACAGGCATCAGCCGCTGATTAGGATACGACTTATCGATATAACCTATTACATCACACTCCTACGCCAATAAAGTAAGGCCTATTTACCTGCAAGTTAGTTGTTACTCCAAGTGACCCATTAGTTGGAACAATGCATTTGATTCCGTTGCGATAAGGCAACGAGGAAGTAAACCAGGCAATTAGGTAAGTGCCGACACCGCTCGCTGATTAGAGCCAGAAATAACAACATCGTGGCCTGTCATTACTTCTCATTCAAGTGCTTACCTATGCAATGGTTTTATTTTGTTTAACAGAACTCGCCTACGTTACCTAGTTCAGTTTTTTACTCATATCTTGTCGTATTAGTATTATCTTTGTACTTATATCTTATCGCTGAAGTCTTAATGATTAAATAAGGTTGAGGTCAATAAGCAAAGTTTTGCAGACTGCTAATGATTATTTTGCTCCTCTCATTGTGACACCAAACTAGTTTTCTGCTAAAAATGCGTAAAAAATTTAAAATTTTGATATTAACCAAATTAGTTCGCATCGTAAACCGCTGTGGTCCAGGCGGGTTGAGTCGGTCTAAGAGCGAGTGGCATGCGGGGCAACAACCAGCACTCGCCCCGTTAGCGTGCGAATCTAGAGGATAAATATACTTGGGACGAGTTTTGCTCCAACTCTAAAACTAACAACCTAACAAGGTAAAGGTTTCTTGTTCGCTTCTTTGCTTTACCTTAAAAAGATTGAAGTGACCAAACATCAATGCGAGCACTTTATTTTATTATTACAATTATTTTTCAATGTGTATTTTATGACGTGTCCAATCCAAGAGTCCTGAAAGGTCTAAAGGAAATAATAAAGCACTACGATTTTGATTGTTTGACCTGTCGTCGCCGGTCGCAGCACACACGCCGACGACGAGACGGCCGATGCCGATACCTTCGTATTAACGTGGAAATATTTCATTTATTTTAAGGTGATCATTTAGTGGTGCGCCATCACATTACTTTTGACCTAAAAAACCAATATCAACGAGTTTTCAGACAGTCGTGGTGTCCGTGATGGTAGCGTACCCATAATCGAATTCACGATTGTTGTTATGCCTAATAAATACTGTATAAACACTGCATAATTAATGCAAAACTAGAATAAATAGTGCCTCTCTGGTTTCGAAAATAATGACCATTCTTAGTGGGTACGCTAGCATAACGATCAAGCTAGCGTACACATGACCGTACTCAAAAACGACTCATGTTACAGAAACGAAATTTACACAAATAATACGATACAAATACTGCCACAGCTATGCAAAATTTCATAATGATTGCTTTTATAGGAACGGAGATAATAAACAAGACTTTCAAAAACATTCCGAGCTAGCGTTATGGCAGCGTACACATTAAAAAATCTAATAGATCTTATAGAAAATGAACTTTACTGATTATAAATGATATATGTATAAATACTGCGTGAAATACTCCATCTGCCAGTAGTCATTCTTTATAAAAATTCTTAGTGAAACAACGTAAAAAAACCATGTGAACTTCTAGGAACAAATGCATTGTGGTACAGTCGCACACACAACAAATAATTTAAAATGGAAATTATACACCGTACAATGTATATTACTAAATATAAGTAGTTTTGTTACTTTCTTGAGTAGGCATTGCTTCTGAATGATGCTACCTACGTGCTTGAAGGGTCCATCCTATAGGAGCTGCAAGCTTGTCGTAGTAGGAAGTATTTCTGTTAACTGAATGCACATGAATTCAATGAAAAGAAATACTTGATTTTCAATACCTATCGTGCTAAAGTTTTGACAAATTATTTACCACTACAAATCAGTGCCTCTGGTGTCATTTGATCATTCACAATGATCGATATCAATCATGACCTAGTATGAAGATGATCCGGATCATAAGACCCGTTCATCGCCTCACTTCGAGTTTTCGTTTAATTCGATCATGCATTTTGTGATTGACCGATTGAACGATTACTTACCGGTGCGAGATCTGTTCTTTGCGTCGCGTCGCGTCATTTCGTTACAGCCCGATTTGAATCTCGCAAAAACTTATTTGTTATTAATAATAATCATTTATCATATATCATAATCGATAATCATTTATCATAATCATTTATTTGACCTGAATTAAGATAGAAATCTACCTACGATGAAAAAAAGATTCTACACGCACGCAAGGTAGGTTTAGGTAGGTAGGTAGGTAGGTAGGTATAGGTAGGTAGGTAAGTATAGGTAGGTAGGTAGGTATAGGTAGGTAGGTAGGTATAGGTAGGTAGGTAAGTATAAGTAGGTAGGTAGGTTTAGGTAGGTAGGTAGGTAGGTAGGTATAGGTAGATAGGTAGGTATAGGTAGGTAGGTAGGTATAGGTAGGTAGGTAGGTAGGTAGGTATAGGTAGGTAGGTATAGGTAGGTAGGTAGGTATAGGTAGGTAGGTAGGTATAGGTAAGTAGGTAGGTATTGATTTTGCCGGCGGCCTATCATCGCCTCACTTCGATTTTTCGTTTAATTCAATCATGCATTTTGTGATTGACCGATTGAACGATTACTTACCGGTGCGAGATCTGTCTGTTCTTTGCGTCGCGTCGCGTCATTTCGTTACTGCCCGATTTGATGCTCGCAAAAACTTATTAAATTCATGATTATTTATTTGACCTGAATTGAGATAGATATCTACCTACTATGAAAAAAAGATTCTACACGCACGCTAGGTAGGTATAGGTGAGGTACGTAGGTACACTTTACTTAGTAGTAGATAATTAATACATAATAATGAATACAAGAGAGGCCTATGTCCAGCAGTGGACTATTATAGGCTGGTGATGATGATGATGAATGAATACAAAATTGGGTAAGAAATAATCTTACTATTATAATAAATAGGAAAGTCTGTGAATGTTTGTTATAAGTAATCTTTGTACCTACTCAAGTTATTTAAATGAAATTTGGTATAAATAAACTATGAAGTGAATAATTAAACACGTGTTTTTAATTTTTACAGAATAATCCCAATGAGCAATAAACTTCTGAAATTTGTACGAAAAAAAAGGCGAAGCCGCGGGACGCCTCTAGTTTTTTATGTCTGACACCTGACAGCATTACTCGAGTTGGTTTTATAACTCGGTGATAGGTATACATACTTAGATATCTCGCAATTCGACCATTTTAGAAGCACCTACCTAGGTACCTAAAATGATTTTTTTATTTATTGAAAATGGTCGAACGTTTGGCCACTATCTCAGGTAAGTGAAGATGTGGCCTAAGATGGAGCACGCTTTCCCAGAAAGAATTTATTCACTCTTGATTTGAAGACTCCGAGATCGTATTCTAGCGGGAAAACAGACGCTGGAAGCTCATTCCACTCTCTGGCCGTGCCAGATTATAAATCACATCGTGTTACCGTAACCGACACCGTCTGATCAACTCCAGCACAGCTCCAGACAACAACATGCCAAATCGGCAGGTTGGAGGCACGCAAGGTAGGTATAGGTAGGTACTTGCACATCTTTATTTTCAAATACTTACCTACCTATACCCCTACCTACTTACCTATACCTACCTACCTACCTATACCTACCTACCTACCTATACCTACCTACCTAAACCTACCTACCTACCTATACTTACCTACCTACCTAAACCTACCTATACATACCTATAATACCTACCTACCTAAACCTACCTATACCTACCTACCTACCTAAACCTACTTACCTACCTATACCTACCTACATACCTATACCTACCTATACCTACCTATACCTACCTATACCTACCTACCTACCTACCTACCTACCTACCTACCTAAACCTACCTACACCTACCTACCTAACTATACGTACCTACCTACCTATACCTACCTACCTACCTAAACCTACCTACACCTACCTACCTACCTATACGTACCTACCTACCTATACCTACCTACCTACCTATACTTACCTACCTACCTATACCTACCTACCTACCTACCTATACCTACCTACCTACCTATACTTACCTACCTACCTATACCTACCTACCTACCTACCTAAACCTACCTTGCGTGCGTGTAGAATCTTTTTTTCATCGTAGTTAGATTTCTATCTCAATTCAGGTCAAATAAATGATTATTGATTATGATATATGATAAATGATTATTATTAATTACAAATAAGTTTTTGCGAGATTCAAATCAGGCTGTAACGAAATGACGCGACGCGACGAAAGGAACAGATCTCGCACAGGTAAGTAATCGTTCAATCGGTCAATCACAAAATGCATGATCGAATTAAACGAAAACTCGAAGTGAAGCGATGATAGGCCGCCGGCAAAATCAATCATTAAAATGAACGGGTCTTATGATCCGGATCATCTTCATACTAGGTCATGATTGATATCGATCATTGTGAATGATCGAATGACACCAGAGGCACTGATTTGTAGTGGTAAATAATTTGTCAAAACTTTAGCACGATATTGAAAATCAAGTATTTCTTTTCATTGAATTCATGTGCATTCAGTTAACAGAAATACTTCCTACTACGACAAGCTTGCAGCACCTATAGGATGGACCCTTCGAGCTCGTAGGTAGCATCATTCAGAAGCAATGCCTACTCAAGAAAGTAACAAAACTACTTATATTTAGTAATATACATTGTACGGTGTATAATTTCCATTTTAAATTATTTGTTGTGTGTGCGACTGTACCACAATGCATTTGTTCCTAGAAGTTCACATGGTTTTTTTACGTTGTTTCACTAAGAATTTTTATAAAGAATGACTACTGGCAGATGGAGTATTTCACGCAGTATTTATACATATATCATTTATAATCAGTAAAGTTCATTTTCTATAAGATCTATTAGGTTTTTTAATGTGTACGCTGCCATAACGCTAGCTCGGAATGTTTGTAAAGTCTTGTTTATTATCTCCGTTCCTATAAAAGCAATCATTATGAAATTTTGCATAGCTGTGGCAGTATTTGTATCGTATTATTTGTGTAAATTTCGTTTCTGTAACATGAGTCGTTTTTGAGTACGGTCATGTGTACGCTAGCTTGATCGTTATGCTAGCGTACCCACTAAGAATGGTCATTATTTTCGAAACCAGAGAGGCACTATTTATTCTAGTTTTGCATTAATTATGCAGTGTTTATACAGTATTTATTAGGCATAACAACAATCGTGAATTCGATTATGGGTACGCTACCATCACGGACACACAGTCGTGTAGAGTATTATAAACGAATGAAAATAAATATTTACGTTGAGATCATTCATGAAGTTTTCAGTTCGATCGATAGTAAAGTTTTGCTTCTCAAGCAATCAAACACCGTGTGGGTTATTAAGTTATCATAGCAGTGGTCGCCTTGTTCGGCTGACAGCCGCCTGGGCTTTACACAAAAACATTAGGTTTCTTTTACACTAGCTGCTCCCCGCGGCTGCAACGACGTATGGAATTTTTTTGACAAATGGAAAATAACATGGATATCGAACACTGAGAATAAAGCCTCCACTTTTCACTAGGATTTAAATTTGCGGCGTGTGGTGGATGTTTGATCAGATGTGGGGAGGGCACGTTTTGGACTGCGAAAGTATAGTTAGGTCAATTCGGGATTTTGCATTTGAGAGCCGGCGGCGGCGGCGGCGGCGGGGCGCGGACACGCTCGCTGGTCTAGGTATTGCTGAGCTTGATTATTTTTACATTATTTTTTGAAAAAAAGGTTTATTTTTACCGAGTTTGCAGTAAATATGCGGACCAGGGAATATTAAAAAGAAACATCAGATTTTTTTTGCGCATGGGTAGAGTAGAGTAGTTTTGTAAAAATAAAAGTTAGTTACGTGTTTTATTACTTTGAAGTTTATTTATACCGAGTTCCGAGTGAATCGAACCAAGGAATAATAATTTTTCATATACCTTTACCATACATTTTATATAGTTAGCATTTTTTAAGAAATCGTCAGCCTGTTTTAATAATAATAATAATTCAAGATCCTAAAATATCTACGTAGGTACCAAATTTCATTTATAGGTACACAGTTTACGGTGATTCACACGTCATATGAAGCAGGATTTTATGTTTGACGCATGAAATCCTGCTGTTTGTTGTAGATATATTCGAGAGAGAGATGGAAAAACATTGTAAATTAGTATTTTCTGATTTTTATGATTTCTAGAGTTTTGACTACATAGATATTAAGGTAACGTCTGCAGTTTGTTATCGAATACCTTGGAAAAACCACATTGATAAAGCCACATACGAACTTACAAGACATTCTCGGAAAACTAAACAAATGTGTTACAGTTGGAAACGCTAATTAGACTGGAACCGAGATAGGCGGAGGTGCCGACTCAAACGACGTACAATCGACGGGCCCGTATCACCCGTGTACCGCTGCTGGTTTTCCTCAGCGCGGGCTCGGGCGGCTCCCGCTGGGTATCTGGCTTGAGGCGCTTCATTGATACTTTACGCGGAAACTAATCTAGTGCGTATTTTACCGGGAACTCGCTTTGGTTTACCTGCTATTTATAATAAACAAGCCGAATACAGGGAAACGAGGATAATGGTTTCTGAATAAACCTGGTTCATAGCTTCAAAATAAATTTAACAATGAATTGAGGAATACTAACTACAAGGACAAAGCTAGGGGGTGTTAATGGTGTTATCTTACTACATATTTCTAAGTTGTCTTAGTTAATTACATGCGCAGAACTACATTTATTGTTCGAACTCTCCCTTATACCGATGACAAGGATATCTCTCGCTGCTTATTCACAGGGATGACAAAGGAATTGTTCCATCTTTAGTCATAAACATTTATTGCTGAACTATACAATATTGAAACAAAAAAATGTGTTCTATGAATGAACCAAAATAATTATTATTCTTATTTTATCTCTAAGTAGTCTCCTTAATCTTATTAATTATTAAAAAAAATATACTTATTTAATCAATCAGCAGACCTTCTTGAAAGGACCTAATGACCTGTGGGAGGTGTGTGGGAGAGAGATAGCTGGGGCCGGGGACAGACGTGGCAGCACGTTGTGACCATCCCTCGGAAGACCTCCCCGGCCTACATTATTTAAATGTTTGGCCTGGTGGTACCACACGGAAGGCCATTAACGTAGAGCAGAGTAGAGTAGAGATAAAATAAATACTATTGAGCGAGACCCTGTCGTGTTGCGAATGTCCGCGGAGAGCGAGGGAGAGAGAGAGATGCGCACGCGCAGGCTGCGGCAGGTGCGCAGGCAGCAGGTAGCGCCCCCCGCGCGCCGCGCCCGCGCCCCGCCCGCGCCCCCTGCTCTGACGGCTACTCTCTTCTGTACAAGTATCTGGTACCCCGCTCCGAACACACGACAGTGAAGTTACATATCCTGCAGGAGTCTGAAGCTGTAGTGCTTCATTTAGTGATCTCATCATCATCATCAGCCGTGCATGTCCACATTGTCCACGACTGAACACGGGCGGGACTAACCCAGATAACTTGTTCCATTACCTAGATTGCTAGTTTTGGCATGTTTGGGTCAGCATCATTTTAGGTAAGTTAGAAATTTATTATCACTACATAGTATAAAACAAAGTCGCTTTTTTCTGTCCCATGTCCCTTTCAATGCTTAAATCTTTAAAAAATGCAACGGATTTTGATGAGGTTTTTTTTATTAGACAGAGTGATTCAAGAGGAAGGTTTATACGTATAATAAATCCGTGCGAAGCCGAGGCGGGTCGAAAGTTTACTTATAAAGACGAAGATCAAACGCGTTTGGATTGGCTTTTGTTATAAATTTTTGTTTATAAAGAAAAATTTAGAGAATAACCTATTAGATAATAGGCTAGGTACTAGTACCTGACGACTCAAAGCAACTTTTTTTTTTTTTTTTTTTTTTTTAATCATTTATTTGTAAAGGGTTTGTTCAGTGATTTGAACATGCCACCCTTGTAAAGTACACACATGTTACAGAAAAAAAACACACAACAAAAAAGATGACAAAAACAACAATAAATTCTGCAGGTATGTACAATAGGAAAAAACATAAACATTAATCGCGTTCTTTAACTGCCAATTGATACAGCTTGTACAGTTTCCCAGCCTCCTCCGATAGAGGACTAGCTAAGAAGCTGTTACAGCCTCCAACCTGCCAAAAACAAGGATCCTTTTCAAATAACTGCTGGCGTAGACCTTCATTCCGGGCACATTCCATGAGAATGTGATAAACATCCTCAACTTTATTACACAGCTCACAATTAGGTGTAGGAGATTTTTTCATTAAGTACGCAAATTTATTTAATGGAACGTGACCAGAACGAAGTCTTAACATATCTTTTATACCCTTTCTACTCATCCCACATTGGTCAAACCAAGGATAGCGTAGCAACGCGGGTTGTACTGTTCTATACCAAATACCTTTCATTAGAGATCTTTCGTCGAAATGTTCTGACCACAATTTAAAATAGTTTCGTTGTAAGGTAGGTATTACATCGGACCAGTTAGGTAAACAATCATATATTAGACCATCCTGAACCGCTTCTTGAGCGAGACGATCTACATCCTCGTTCCCCGTTAAACCAATGTGGGATGGGATCCATTGAATTTTTATACATTTATTTTGAGATTTAATTTTAAGAATACTTCGTAAAATACTATAAGACAATGGAATGCCGCGAAAACTAGAATTGGTTGAGCAGCGAGATAAATGTTGGATTGCACTTTTAGAATCAGTATAAATCACAAATTGTCCCGTTGACACTGATTCGACATAAGATAAGGCCTCCGATATTGCAATGAGCTCGGCGTTCATAATGGATATTGTTGGTAGGTATGCGCAGTTTTAGACAGCTATCTGTCTCTGCATCTAAAAAGGCCACACCTATTCCATTATCAGACTTCGAAGCATCGGAAAACAACTTATAAAAATTACGATATTTATGTACAAGGTAACTTGTACATTTTATATTCAAATCTAAGGGATTATAATGACGTTTTGGATTGTTCATAATTTCCAAATGAGGTTCGAGAACATCTCGTAGGTTAATATTATTTAAAAATGTGGAACGCTTCACGATTTTGCGTGTCATCCTTGCGCAGGGGCCATGCTAATCTTCTCTGTATCGTTCCAATTTTAGTATATGTACTGCCGAAGCAAGTACCAAAGCAACTTTATTAACAACGAAAATTACAATCAAGGAATAGAAAATATTACAACTAGTAGGTATATAGGGTAAGGTTGCGTTAGTCGTACCCCCTAAGGAATTAATTCTGTAAAATTCAGTGCAAAGAAAATATAACAAAATCTACTGCATCTTTATTTATTTCACTTTCATTAAACATTCATAGAAACTTGAAAATCTTTTGTCAAAATAGATATTTAACCGTTTTTCAAAAACATACCTTCGGTACGATTAAGGCTTAATTCGTACCACGTCACAGCCTTAGTCGTACTTAGAAAATGGACTTTATTCAAATAATTGTGTTCAACTATAGAAAAATACTTAATAACTAGAGATCACAATATTCACAATGAAACACGTAAATATTACCTTTAATTAAGTCTGATAGTAACATAATATATTTATTTTGTTTTTTTAGTAAATAACCCATAGAAAATAAAATCTTTAAAACAATATACCTCTAATGCTCGAAGGCAAAATTTATAAATTCAGAACTAGTTAATCTGAAGAAACAGGTCTCTAAATTCTTTGCTAATAGTCTTCCATATCTGGTGATATACCATTAGGTCTTCAAAATTTTGTTTTGTTTTCATTTATTTTTATTCTAGCCTTTCTAATGTCGTTGCAGTGTAGCTTTGGTATTTAAATCTTCTACAGGCTTCATTAAATCTAATATCCATTCGGGTGTTTCTGTAAAACTACGTTCAAATCCTCCTGCTTACAAGAATTATACTTTCGATTCGCCATATTGGTTTATTACCAGAAAAAAGTAAATATTAATTTACAATTTTCATAGTACTTAAGTAGTACCGGTACGAGTAAGGAATTTTCCACAGGTATGACTTAAGCAGTGGAGTCTTTCAAGTTTAAAACTAAAACCACTGAAAAAACCGAAAAAGTTCTATTGTTTGAGTATGCCTAAACCATTGCCAGATAAGCATTACAAATAGATGTTAACGTAGGAAAAGGGTAAGGATCATATTCCTGTCATAAAAGCTTACAAATGAGTAAAAAAACTTAAAGAACACTATATAAAAAACTTACTTTGTCATTATTTTTCCTTCACGAAGTTGGACGGCCGTCCTCTTGTTTACGTTGGTTCGCTTGACTAAAAAGTTCATGTCGACGACACTAGATAGTAAAATTTATAAGAATCAGACAAGATAAAGCCGGGGTACGACTTTGGCTGTGGTACGACTAACGCAACCTTACCCTACAAATGAAACCATTGAGCTAAAGCTTTCGAACCAAAGTTTTTTTTCGTACAAATTTCATAAATTTATTGCACACTCCCTAGGAGTTATTGTGTAAAAAAAAAAGTGTTTAATTAATCACTTCATATTTTATTTATACCGAGTTTTGAGTGAATAAAAAATATTTTACATACAAACTTTACCACCCTATTTAACCCCTTCAGAGGTTAAAATTTCCAAATTTTAATAGCCTATGTCCTATTCTATAGATCCTAAACTATCCATAAATTTCTTTTAAATAACTTAAGTAGTTACAAAGATTTCTTATAACAAATATCCACACAGTTTCCCATTTATTATAATAGTAAGATTTTATAGTTATTAAGATACTGTATAGTTAGTGATTAATATTTAAAGTTTTTTTAAATTTTGTTTATTATTATTTAATTACTTTACACAATTTTCGACGCATAAAGAAATAGTAGTGTATACACTTTATGTAGTATAATATGATTCTATTAGTGAATGCCTATTATTAGCTTTCTGTGTCTTTTTTAAATTATATTGTAATTAGTTAAGTTGATGGCAATCCGAATTATCGCACATATTCCTAGGTTCACATTCACTCAGAACATGGTAAAGATAAAACTTTTGTAATAATGAAACACATTACCGATCACTGTAGAGAACAAGGTATGTAGCTCCCTATTAGGTACCCACTTATACTGAATTCACATTTTTATTTTAGTTTTTTTTTCATTTCTTTCATTTCTTTGCTTTCAGTTAAAACCTTTTTGACCTAGTATTTTTTTCCTCCTTGTTGTCTGAGGCACTCGCCACACATACAACCTCAATACAGCAACATCAAATTAGACATCAATTAGACATATTATTGTGACGTCATGAGCAGGATAAAGTACAAACAAAATGTAACTAAAATAAAATAATAATTGCAACGGGTGATTTGCTAAATGCGTCGGGCGTCAAACTTCAAAGATATTGTATTCGAGTCGGCACCCTGCCGGGCGAGGGTTCAAATGCGTCGGGCCGCGTAGGGCTCCGGCCGGTCCCAGGTGACCTGACCCCAGCTACCAGTCACAACACAACACGTCCCCACCCCGCCGCTCGCGCCTCACGTTATCCCTACCTACCGCGTACTCTCCCCGAAGCCACAGCTCGCTAGGCATGGACACTTGTATCTAGCCTAGGATGCCCCATGTTGCATAATACACTTTTCCGGGATTTATTTATAGACCGGCAATAGGCACTACAGTACAAGTATTCGTAGAGGTAAATCAGCTTTATGAACATCTGGAGCGAAACCGCAAACTAATTAAACGCTCTATATCGAATTCGGGATTTCCTAATCCGGATTGTCCTGTAGCTCTGCGTATAAATGAGGAGGTGGTGGAGCTGACGCGACTCACGTCTCGCATCCGCAGGGGAGCAGACGTAGCGCGCGCGAGGAGTGACGAGAGATGGAAGCATGGCTCCCGACGCCGAGGACTGCGAGGGCGCGCGGCTGCAGGCGGGGTGCTCGGTGGGCGCGCACGGGGCCCGCGTGGGCCCGGCGCGGGGCCCCGCGGCGCGCGCCTGGGCCGAGCGCGAGGGCCGCAGCCCGGGCGAGGCGCGCCGCCTGCTGCCCGCGCCGCGCCTGCAGGCCGGCCTCACCCTCGGCCTCCACTCCAAGTACCCGCAGAAGCCGCTCGCCGACACTATCGTGTTCAAAACCAAATTTCAGAAGAAGAAGGAGAAGCTCATCGAAGTGTTAAGGCCGCCTTACTTTATTCTATCGATGATATTATTGATCGTAAGTATATTTAGGTACCCACCTATATCTTTCACCCTACGATGCTACATCCTCTATTTATCTGATGAAAGTATAATAAACGGTCGTTCGTTTCCCCAATAAATAAAATAAATGTTCCAAAGTGCAAACTGAGGGTGTTGTCGGTACAGATGTGCGTCCACGTGTGGGGCTCGGAGCGGTGCCGCGGCGCGCTGGAGTTCTCCCCGCGGCAGTGGCGCGCGCAGCCCTGGCGCCTGCTCTCGTACGCGCTGGCGCACGCGCACGCGGCGCACCTCGCGCTCAACGCGCTCGTGGCGCTCGCGGTGAGTGTCTGCGCCGCGAGCTCCCGCATCACTCACTCGGTACGCGTCGAGCACTTTGTGAATGTGTTTGTCGGTGCGCAGGTGGGGTGGCGGCTGGAGCGCGAGCAGGGCTGGTGGCGCGTGGCGGCGGTGTGGGCGGGCGGCGTGCTGGGCGGCGCGCTGGGCGCGGGCGCGCTGCAGCCGCACATGCGCGTCGTGGGCGCCTCCGCCGCCGTGTACGCGCTGCTCACCGCGCACCTGCCCAACGTCTGCCTCAGGTGCGGAACCTGCTCGAGCGGCCGCTTCGTAGTAGGCCTTTTTGTCAATCGGTCACCCTGACTGATAGAGTCCTGCTCGTTCGACAGATTCGGTCACATTCCTCTGTGGTGGTTCCGTCCGCTGAGCGTCCTGGTGCTGGGCCTGTCGGAGGGGAGCTGGGCGCTGGTGCGGGGCGGCGGGGGGCCCGGCGAGCACGTGGCCTGGGCGGCGCACGCGCTGGGCGCCGCGGTCGGCGTGCCGCTCGCCTTCCTCGTCTTCACCGGTCGGTTTGATACTAAACAGATAAACAGATAAACATTTTATTTATAATTTGTCAAATTACACGTCATTAAAATATAAATTATTATAAAAATTAGAAGGTATGAAAATACACTATTTTATGTTTTGCTTCTTTACGTCACAAAGTTATAAAGTCAAGAAAAAAAACATTAGAATCCAGTAAATTCCTTTTATGAACCTACTGTCCGCAATTAGGTCTTCTTTAAAATGGTATTGATAATGATATTTGATTTGTTATAGGCGAAAATGAGAAGAAATCGCACGCAGTCGTCTGTCGCGCGCTGTCTGCGCTACTGCTGGCGGCGGGCGCGCTGCTGGCCGGCCTGTACTACACGCTGTGGGAGGAGGAGCCCTGAGCGCGGGGCAGGCCGCGAGGGGCCCGGAGCGGTGGGCTCAGCCCCCGGGCCGAGGGGGCCCCGAGAGATGGGCATGGCCCCCGGGCAGGCCCGGCGGGGGGCCCGCCGTGTGCTCTCACTTAGACCCTGCAGATATTCTTTAGGTCTACATCTCGACGTGTCTCGACGACGACGGCGTATTGTGATGATGAGCTATCCAAACGCTTTTGATATTGCGATATTTAGTACTGATGTAAATAGTCGTAAGGAAACATGTTCAACGAATAAGGTGCAATTTTCATCTCCGTCCGATACTCAAGTGTTCTATAGGGTTCGATAGAATATTACACTTTGTAGCGATGTAAGTACGACCGCATACGAATGGTATCTACTGTTGTTACCTAAGATAACTCATTAACCTATTATGTACATAAACAGATCTTTTCTGTTGGTTAATGGAACCCAAGAACTTCTCAATCTTACTACAACAAGAGCGATTATAGAGTTGAGTAAAATCTTTTACCTAATTGAAGCCTCGTTTGTGAAGATAATAGAAGTATTTTGTAAATTTGTAAGCACAAAATGGCTTGCTGATATGACTGCGATTATTTGTAAGTATGATTTCAATGAAATCGAATTTGTTTTGTATCAAAACATTAAGCTAGTCAAAGATTGTGTCTGTATCCTAAATGTGAGTCTCCACGCGCGCTCTACTCGGCGACTGAACTGTGAATAATTAAGAGTACAAGTTGTGTAGGTGCTTTTGTCTATTGCATTATTTATGCGTACTATTGTGCCATTGAAACATATCGTAATTGTTAGCGGTTATTGAATTGTTTAAATGTATAGCTTCGTCCCCGATGATGTAGCAACAGATGAATGTTATACAACAGTACCTCTACCATGAGTTTTGACATTACAATCGCCTGACTACTATAGTATTTACGTAAATACCATAAGAATAGACAAAAACAGAGTCATTATTAAAAACTCAGTTATTATTTATTCTTATGCAAATACGCAGATAGCTTTTTTACGCGCATTTTTAGTACCCAACAATCCGCAAGAGGCGCTGTTCAAGTTTTCATACATTTTAAAGTACAGTCGCTAGCGAGTATTATACTATAGTAGGTTAGTAAAATGTCATGGTAGACGTACAGAACAGGGTCCAGATTCCACGAAACAAATCACTTCACCATTTAAATAGTATCATGTCAAATGTCAGTGTTTTTCTACTAGCACAAACTTTTTGAGATTCATTTATAACTGTGACGATTAACTTTGTGGAGTGATTTTCACGAAAGAAGTCCCCTAGACGCGACGCGGCGCTGTAGTAGTGCGACCAAATGAAGCCAGCAAGCATATGGCATCTGTCAAATTTAGTTCCACCAGTTGCCGTGGGACTTTTTTCATGAAACGGACTCTAGCTACCAATTTGACATTCTAATTAAGAAAGTCTCTACAAGTGCAAAAATAGTAGAATACCAAATGCACAAACATTATTTTAATCATCTTGATTGAATGGCACTATTGTGTTGACATTAGTGGAATTCGGCCCCAGGCCGCAACCTAACCGTAATGTGATGTCAACAAAATGTTCGAAGCTCGCTTTTGTACAACTGTGATTTTGAATAAAATTTATCAATTATACAATGTCTTTTCTATTTAATATAATATAACTACATTTTTATTCGACCAGCAGGAATTAGTTAAACGTGCCGTTGCTTCCCACTGGGGCTAAAATATGGGGACGAGCGGGAATAACCTATTTAATAATACAAAATATTTCCCAGCAACACATCCTTATTTGTCGGTTTTAGTGATGGAGCCTGTGTGTGTGTGTGTGTGTGGTTTGTGTGTGTGTGTATGTGAGTGTGTGTGTTGGTACAGGAGAGGGAGATGCTCACCAACGCAATGAAAGCCATCCTATAATTCAATAATTTATTTTTCTGACAAATTAAATATTAACTACCAGTTACATTAAAATACACTTAAAACCTTCTACTTATCTAAATATACATAAATTTATTACATACAGAATTAGTATCGTTTAAGTAGGGAAGATTAATTTACTAAGAGAATATTCCCACACTTGGCTGGGCCTGTTTTGTACGAACTAAAATGATTATCAGGAAGTAAAATAGCCTCAATCGACTGGCTATATATTATATGATTTACAAAAAAAAAAAAAATGAAAATCTTGAATAAACAAAGAATGTAAGTACAAACAATAAATAATTACTAACTTACAAATCTAAAACTTGAAGTTAATCTAGATGCGCTTATTTTAATAAAAACCTTTAAAACAGACACGATTGAATATCTACATAAATGCAAATAGTTCCTGAACTACTGGAATCGAAATAAAATACTGAACACACGTCGTCCGGCGCCCGCTGGAGGAATACTGTCCGTTGTATGTACATGTGTGTGCTGAGATCAATGCGGAGGGCACGCGAGGGCACGGGGCCGCCAGGTCGCGGCCCGCAGGCGAGGCGTGTGGAGGGCACGCGAGGGCACGGGGCCGCCAGGTCGCGGCCCCGCAGGCGAGGCGGCGCGCGCGTCAGCACGACAAGTCCTTGCAGTGCACGCCGAGCTCCGTGCACCAGCACTCGCGGCACGGCGTCGACAGCTCGGCGATGATGCGCCCCACGCGGTACATGCGCCCGTAGATGTTGCAGCCCGCCAGCTTCAGCAGGCCCCCGCCGAGCCCGCCCCCCCCGCCCCGCGCGCCCTCCGTGCTCGTGCGCTGCTCCTCCCTCCTGGTGGCGGGCGGCGCGGGGCGCGGGGCGGGGGAGGGGGCGGGGGCGGGGGGCCGCACGGTGCTCCCTTTGATCGCGGTCGCTTCGCCGAGCACGAGGTGGTCTATCCTGTTGATGTGGTTCTGCGATACTTTCGTGTGGCCGAAGGGGAGCTCCGGCAGCGGCACGAAGGGAGCCACCGCGGGGCGCGGCGCGGGCGGGGGGGCGGGGCGCGCGCGGGGGGTGCTCGTCCGATGCACTGGAGGCGCGGTGCTGGTCGGCACTCGTTTATGTGCCGTCGTAGTGGTCTCGTAGCTGTCTCCGCTCAGAAGAAGTTTCAGAACGTTTCCGAAAGAGAATCCTCCTTCCTCTTCCTCCTCCTCGTACTCCAGCGACTCTTCCGGGTCCGGCTCTTCGCCGGGAGGAGCTGCCGTCGTACTGGGAGCTTTCGTAAACTGTTCTACCCTTTTTGTGGTCGTCGCGGCCGTCATGTTTTTCACTGTATCGGGATGTACAATTTTCGTCTTGTTGGCGGTTGTTGCTTTCGAAGCGTTCTGCGTTTTAGGAATCGTTCCCTGACCATCATCATGAGTTCTAGTAGGTGGTGCATCGAGAGTCAGCTGAGTAACATGCGCGATGGGAGAGTCGGTGACCGCCTCTGTGGTGCTCGTTAGATCCGGAGCTCTCGTGGCGTCGCGCGGCGGAGCGGCCGCGGGGGTCGCAGGAGTGCTCTCGTGTGCGCTCGGTGATATGGTCTCTGAAACAACTTATTATTAACTCAGATTATTAATAATGAAAATATTCAAACTTATGTTATGTTGCAGCATAAAAATATTTTATACTAGGTGCGTTCACCAGATTTTACGTCTAATCACGTAGAGGCAAAAATTCTGAGAACCTTCCGTGTCACCTTCGTCGCAGACGAGTTCCCCGCAGCAGAGGTCCCCGGCGGCGGCGCGGCGGCGGCAGCGCAGCGCGCCCCGCACGCACGTGCACTCCGCGCACGCCGCGCTCACCGCCCCGCCCGGGGGGACGCGCCGACCATCGCTCGACACGCATTCCCCTTCTGGAACACAAATAATCTTCATAAGTATTAATTTTTGTGGATAATAAGGTTAATATCTAGCCGATGCCTTGCCTTACCTTTAGTTATATCCAGTTGCATTGACGTCGTAAGATGTGGCAACGCCGGCCCAGCTGGCGTGCTCGGGTACGCCGCGTAGTACTCGTCTATCAACCCTGAAGGTCCTTTCGGCACGAACCCTCCTGAAAGATAGGCATAGCAGATGTGATACCTTGCTCTTACTTATTATAAGGCATGAATCAATAAAAGTCTCCACACACAGAAGCCGGAGGCGGAGCGGAGGCGAAGGCGTGCCGGTTTTTCCTATGGCACCGCGCCGCCACTGCCTCCGCTTCGACTCCGGCTTCTGTGTCTTTTAGTTCGTATCGTACCTTCCGTTTCAACCGGTGGAGAAAACAAATTGACTTTAGGGGACTCCAACTTGAATGTCGTTCTGGACACAGGCAGAGGAGTGACCACTGCCTTTGGATCGAAGCGTCCTTCGAGACTGGAGGGCACGGTGTACTCGCTGGCGGAATGTCCCAAGTCACTGTGTGCGTTGGAGTAGCCCGCGCTGGTCGGATCCACGTCCTGACTCAGAGACGGGTACTGGTCGTCTGCTTTGTCTGTTATGAAGACTGGATATTGTGTAGAACGGTAGACGTCCTCCCGCCGCGTGAACGACGCGTCCTTGTCGATGGTAGGGTAGTAGACGGGGAACTTGTCCCCCCGCTCGTGCGCCGGGTAAGGCGGCGCCTCCTTGGGGCGCTCCTCTTCAACCACGGCGTCCGCGGCTACAAACGGGATTATTCTGAAACAATAAATAAATTAGATCCGCAATGATACCGCAATGATACAGGACTTATCAAAACAATAACTCACTTAAGATTTGGCAGCGAAGGGGGCAGCGTCGGCTCGGTTTTGTAAAAGTCGTAATCTCCTTTCGTCTGCTTAGAGCTGTTCAGCGATTCCGAAATGTACGCTGGTATGGAGACCGTCGTTACAGCGGCAGTGGGCTCGGAGGTGGCGGGCTTCGCGGTGGACGTGTGGCTGGTGTTGGTGCGCAGAGAGCTGGTCACGTTGATGACGAACGACTCGTTCTCATCGAAGTCTCCGTACACGTTTCTGTCGGTGATGATGTCGGTAGGAGAGAAGGTGTGATCCTCGAGGTTGCTGACGTCGATGAGCGGCGTCCGCTGTTGCGACTCCTTCGTGATCTTCTCCAGTTCTTCCACGTCGGTTTCGTTGAAGGTGAGGTTGAGCGGCAGCGAGGTGGAGGACAGCTCCGCAGTGCAATTGATGGTTCCATTGATCACGATCCTGACGGAGCCCTCGGGCTGCTCCGTGGTCGTGACCTCCGCGCTCGCCTCCGAGGTAGTCACCTCGGTGGTCGCAGGCAGTTTGACGGTCGTAGTCGGCTGCTCCGCGTTCGTCGCGGTGACGACCGCTGTGGTGTTTTGGCCGGAGACACTAGTCTCCGGAGGATCGCCGGTCTTCCTCTTCACCTTCGTCGTGCTCACGAGGCTGTCGGTGACGGACGCGATGCGAGTGTTCTTTCCTAAGTAAATACTGGCCAAAGTAGTTTCGGCCGTCGTTTCCTTTTTGCTCGTTGATGCATCGGGATCGTTTCGGGCAGATGTCAGCGCGTTGTCGGCTAAGGTCAGGAATTGAGACATCGGCGTTTCTGAAATTTGATAAGACGTATACTTCATCACAAATGCTGAGAGTCGTTTCTGTCTTCGTGAAGGAGCACAAGTAGGTCAAATAATAAATAGAAGAGCGGTGGTGTTACCGGCGTGGAGTGCGCCGGCGCAGTGGTAGCTGTGCGCGCAGCAGTCGCCGGGGCTGTGGCGCGGCGCGCAGCCCCGCAGCGCGCGCGCGCAGCCCGGCGCCCGGCAGCGCACCGCGCCGCGCAGGCAGAAGCACGCCGTGCACTTGTCTGCGCCCGCGCCGCCCACTATCTTCTCTCCTTCGGGGACCCACTTACCGTCCACTTTACAATCTGAAATTTAAATGACTTGTTATCGATATGTTCACACTGCTTTGTTGTAGTTTTCGTGTTGTTGTCTTCAGTTTGAGTGGCATGTTTCTTGCTCCAGTACTTGTGCCATGTTAGTTGGGCTCTGCGCTCAGTCTCTTGGTAGTTGTTTAGTCTGTCGAAGCTTATTTGCTTGCCTAGGTAGATGTATTTATCAGTCTATTGGAGGAACACCTCCAATAGACTGATAAATATATACATACGTTAGCGACGTATATTTGTACCTTAGTATTGTAAATCATTACCATAGATTTAGAGAGGTTCGTCGAGCCCGGCAAGCTTGCTAGCTTTGTTTAGTGACTCTGCCATGTACTGTAGTTCTTTCCCTTTCTCTGATATCAGCAACAAGTCGTCGGCACTACTAAGTTGGTTTAATATAATGGTTTTTGATTTTTATTCCGGATTCATTCAATTCAAGCTTGCTTATTATCGACTTTAGGGCTCAAACACAAAACTGCGAGCTCGCATCGCATCGCAAATATCTGCGAGCTCGCACGATAACGTCCGATCTCATTTGCATCGCGCATTCCTGTCATATTACGTCATACTTGGTGACCCCCCTTTAAGTCCGCTCTGAGACAACTTTAGCGAAAGACGCGCGGCGCCTGAGCCGCCTTCTTTGTGTGGTAAAAAAAAAATTGCTTCAGTTCTCAACTCATAGTAATTTCGAGTAAAATAGTTCCCTTCAGTGTTCATAATCGTATTAAATGGATGAATCCAGAATCTTCTTTTTCTTTTATATCTACATATTTAACAATAACAGCAGTGCAATTGGACCGATTTATGCAAAAATGATCCAACCCACAACCTAGTCAATTTCGAGTTTTTTTAACCTATGTAATCAGTATAAGGAAAACATCTTTATTAACAACGAAAATTACAAGCAAAGGAATAGAAAAATTACAACTAGTATTTACAATTGAAACCATTGAGCTAACTGCAGACGGTTGCAAACAGTCTAAAGGTAGCTCAATTGATCCATGTCAATACCAGTCGGAAGCGTCCCCAAGACACTGGCTGCATTACCACGCTGTATGGCAATAATAATGTATAAGGTATATTTTAACATATCAAAGACTCACACCTCTATGTTCACAAATGTGGAAAATCCATATGATCCAACCCACAACTGTCATGTCGAAGACCATTTTTTAAAATGTATAAGTGTTTCATGCCACTTCATCATTTTTGTGTTGCTTTGGTTACCCTAACAGATAACCGTTCTATTTTGCTACAATGATTCAAACTATAATATTAAGCTGGTCCATCAGTTCAAAGAGCTCAGAAAGCTATAGAAAGAGCTATGCTCGGAGTTTCTCTGAAGGATAGGATTCGTAAAGAATACATCTGAAAGAAAACCAAAGTTATCGACATAGCTCAAATAATTAGCAAGCTGAAGTGGTGGCAGTGGGCCGGCTATATCTCGCGAAGAACCGACAACCGTTGGGGTAAACGTATTCTTGAGTGGAGACTGAGACTTGGCAAACGTAGTATAGGACGCCCTCCGGCCAGGTGGGATGACGATCTGCGAAAGACTGCTGGCAGATGCTGGATGCGTCAAGCTGAAGACAGGGAGCTATGGCGCTCATTAAGGGAGGCCTATTTCCAGCAGTGGACTAATATAGGTTGATTATGATGATGATGATATAAAACAAGTTAAGCTTTGACAAGTTAATATTAATAGTACTCTAAAATTCTGCTGTATGCGGATGATATGAAAATATTACATCCTGTTAAATCCGTCGAGGATTCCATCCAACTACAGAGTGACCTTAATAGGTTTCAAGAATACTGCTCTATCAATAAGCTTGACCTCAATGTCTCAAAGTATTATGTTTGTTCCTTTACACGTAAAAGTAACAATCTTAAATTCGAGTACACATTAAAAGATAGTGACTTACATAGAGTCAGTAAAATCAAAGACCTTGGAGTAATTTTTGATGAGTAGCTTATTTTTGAGGATCATGTAAGGCCCCTTTCTTGATTTATTTTATTTCTGTGTCCACGGAGCCATACTGCGTCTTAGCGTCTGTCATTGTCAAATTGGAGTTGACAGTCCAAAGTGACGTCTGTCTATTCTACTGTCTGCTCGCGTTGTCATATACCTAGGTGTCGACTCATCATTACTTGCCTTTGTCTCGGACCTCCTCGCTGGTCGAGATTCCTACATAATCCTTGAATCCTCGTGATACCTCTTCAGCTGGTACGTATCCTGGCCATCAGCCTGTGCGTGGTTTCGCCAGCGGTCTGCCTAACCGTCCGTTGTTTCTGTAAAACTCCAGGATCCTGCATTCAGAGCTCCAGTGTGACCTCGTGGCATCCAGGGTACCGTGGTTGAAGTTGCCTGCCCGCGTGATTACGCAAGAGGCCGTGTCGTCTTCTTCCTACGATTTGGGGCGTTCGATCTCGATCAGGTATATTTCTATATAAATTTCTCAGCGCCACGTGTCGCTAGAGTTAGTACGCGTTCTGTCTATAATGTATCTATTTTGTCCTACAGCTATCTGGCTGCAGGATCCAGCTGAGGGAGTGAAATCTTTGTTGTGCTGTCCCTGGGGAGTGGTCGGAGAGCGACCGCTCGGAGGCTGTTCGGTGCGGTTCAGTGCAAGCCCCTCCCTTTGTGCTCGCCTGACCTTTGGACCGACAGCGCTAGCTTACTGGTAACACGGCTGGACCCTAGTCCCCGTGTCTCAATTATTACTTGTGCTGTGACCCAAAACTAACCTCACTCTGGAACCATCCGGAACCCTCTGTTACTTACTCCACTCGCTGAACATCATCCGTGCTATAAATTAAATAACTGTAGATTACTTCATTATCTGGTTGCTAAGAAGTTGAATGTAGGCTATCACACCCTGTTATTTTTACTCTAAGCTCTACCGCTGATAATAATTTTACTTTACCCTAAGGCGCCCAACATTACCATACTTTCCTCATGTAAAATTTAAATAAAACTATGTTTATATTGTAACTCTAAAACTACACTTTTATTTGGAAACCTTCCCCTTCTTCCTATCTTCATCCTCTCACCCCTTCATTTTTAAAGCGTTACAATCATATTCACAGTATAGTTAACAAAGCATCCAAAGCATTGGGTTTTGTGCTGCGAATGTCAAGTGAATTCTCAAGCATCAAAATTCCAAAGATACTTTTCTGTGCGTACGTTCGTAGTCATCTAGAGTACTCTTCATAGGTCTGGAACCCGTGTTACGACGTCTATATCACTCGCCTCGAACGTATACAGAAACGATTTTTGCGACACTTACAGTTTCGAGCGAAAGTCTTTCTACCAGACTACATGGCGAGATGTCGAAAGTTTCACTTTCTTCCTCTACAGGAGCGTAGAAGAATAGCGGATTTATGTTATCTGTTAAACGTTGCAAATGGGATGGTTGACTGTTCTGAACTTCTTGAACAAATAGGACTGCGAACTAATATTGGAATACTTAGAAAACCTAACTTGTTAAATACTCCTTTTGCAAAAACAAATTATAGGCAAAATTCATTCACCATTAGGGCTAGCAGATGTTTTAACACTTTAGTAAAAGATCACGATATCGATATATTCTTCAATACTTCTGTTCAAATTAAGCGCTTTTTAGGTAATAAATTCTTTGTTAATTGAAGTAAGTTTAAGTTAATAATCTAGTTTTGAGTTAAACCTTTGTTTCTAGTTAAAAATAATTAACGTCTACTTTCTGTACAACTTTAATATTATGTCGCTGCTTTAGCTTACTATAAGTGGAAACTTTTAATTGGCCTTAAATTATATATTCTTTGTATCTACTCTTTATCTAGCTGTAAGTTTTCCTAATATTGTAAAAATAAAAATTAAAAATTCTTTATATTATTTATAGCAAAAAAGTTGAGTTTACATAGCATTAAATTAAATTAAAATAACAACATTTTGTATTACAAAGCTAGAGAAATACCGCCACAAACTTAAATATCGATTATCTCGAAATGAGGTTTGTGTGGGTTGGATCATTTGTGCTTAAATCGGTTCAATTATCTTTTTAAGATCCATCTTATGCTTCCTAAAACACGTCCAATACGGCTGACTAAACTTGAAGGTATGGTTACCCTACAAAACGGTTCGCCGCACAAATTCGCATCGCAGAAATTCGCAAATCAAGTTCGTGTGACATCGCATCACATCGCATCGCATCGCATCGCACCAAATCGCAGTTTTGTGTGGGAGCCCTTAATGGGTTATAAATAGTAAAGGTGAAAGAGGGTCCCCCTATTTTACGTCTCTCTTTATAGGGACGCATGGGCCGGCTGTTTCTAGTTTTACTCTACTTTTGCTCTTCGTGTATATGCTTTTGATTACTCTTAGATATTCGTTTCCTACTTTCTGTGTTGTTAGAGTTTCCTAGATTGTGTGACACTGAATCCAATGTTTTTTTGTAATCTATATAAGCCAAATATAGTGGTTTATTTCTCTCTTAATATTTCTCGATGAGAAGTTCAAGTGTGTGGATATGGTCGATGGTAGATAATCCTTTTCTAAATCCTGCCTGTTCAACAGGTTGTCTTGTTTCTAATGTAGAGCTATTTTTTGGTTAGGATTGTATAAAATGACTTATAAGCACTCGGAAGCAGACTAGGTATACATAGGTCTTTAGTTCCCAATATCATTCGGGTCGCCTTTTTTATATAACAAAATTATGTTAGAGCCAGACCATTGATTGGATGTCTCTCCAGTTTCTAGGATTTATTTGGAAATCAAACAGCTTATTCAATAGAAATAGAAGTATCTTATGGTGTGCGATTTATGTATAACCCGTCAAATTAAAATAACAACTAAGGATGTAAGTAAAATTATTATTAAAAAGTGTGGTTCATCAATTGGAGAATTATTGATGACATAATAATATATTCATTAACAATTCTCATACATTTTAATAAGTCCAGTCTAATCTCCGAATGCATTAAAATAGGTAATTCTAATTACAGATTTAATCTGCAAAGAATGATTTATTAAATTGATTTTTTATGCCATCCTGCCTCAAAGAAAATAAATCTACTTACATCACTTAATATTTTTTTCATTACTCATACTCGGAAAGTCATGTTTAGACCAAACATGCCTAAAGAGCGGGTTGAAAGTGATACTTTTAGGAGAATCGTTTTCAACTGACAGCTATCACGTTTCTATTGAACCATGATAGTGGCAGAATAAATGCTGAAAATAAAAAAAAATTACCCTAACGACAATTCACTGAATTCAAAAAATACGAAAGACAAGGCAGTATGGCTTTATGGCTTTCGCTTGTCCTTGATGGACTAATAAATAAAAAAAATAGCGGCAATTTGATTCATTTGTTTTGTCATGTTTTTATTTATATTTCCTTGTATTCGTAATGAAAAGCACAGTGTTTACCTCGGGTGAAGTAACTAAGCGAGGGCGCCAAACCCCGTCTCGGAACTAAACAAGTTACTTTCAACCCATGGGTAACAATGTACTATTGTTATAAAAATTGCATGTACGGGTTGAAGGACTTTCTGCGATAGTAAGTAGAGCACGTTAGAGTTTCATAGCGTTTCTGCGACAGCACGGCGCGGAACTTGGACTCGAATCAGCGACCAAAGATGAGGTCAATAAATAACGTTGAAAGTGATGGATGCATACCGTGTGCGTGTGTGTCGAGCGGCGGCGCGCTGGCGGGGCGCTCGCAGTAGTAGCGCTCCGGGCAGCAGAGGCCGGGCGCTTTGCGCGCGCGGCAGCCGGGCGGCGGCGGCAGGCAGGCGGGCCGCACGCAGCGCCGCGCGCCGCCCACGCAGAAGCACTGCTCGCAGGCGCGCGCGCTGCGCATCGCCGAGCCCGCGCCGTACACCGTGCCGCCCTCCACGCACGCTGGAAACACTAACCACACCTCACTCGTCAGCGCCGCAGCCGCACCGCGCTCCGCTCCGCTCTGCACACTCACAGTGGGCGGGGGACGTCGTCGTCGCCGCGCTCCCATCCTCCTCGTCCTCCGATCGCCCCGATGCACCGTGTTCCATCACTGTGACTCCATCTAGAACACGAACAATACGTCATTATTATACCTCTATTATATGTCCACAAGATGAATAAAGTATTCGTAATGAGGACGGGCAGTGAACATGTAACCGTGGTCAATTTATAAAAGCGGTGGCGCACCTGGACAATGCAGTTCCGGGCAGCAGGCTCCTTGGCGGTGCAGCACGCGGCAGCGGCGCGGCGGCGGGTCGGGCGGCGCGGCGCAGGCGCGGCGGCTGCAGGCGAGCGCTCCGCCGGCGCACGCGCACCGCAGGCACGCCTCGCCCGTCGGCACGCCGGCGCCCGCCGCGTACCAGCGGCCCTCGTACAGGCAGCCGGCGGGCAGCCCTAGAACATCACACCACTCACTACAACTACACACAGACAGCGGACCGAACCAAGTACATATGTCACTTCCCCATGATAGAGCCCTTGAAAGTTAGTTTGCAGTACTTATTGATGCGTCTGACTACAATTCGGTACCTAAGTTAGTACCTACATGCCATATGTAATAGGGTGTTTTCGCTAGGACTGACCACAACAGATGTATGTCCATTTTTTTAGGAGCCTTTTAGTATGTAAATGACTGAAGATGTGGTTGTAACATACCGCGCGAGCCGACGACGTCGAGTCTGGCGGGCGGCGAGGCGGCCGCGGCGGGCGGCGCGGCCGGGAACCCTGGAACCAACACCGCCACATCACCACATGTTCTCATCACCAGCAGCAGCACCGGGAGCACTCAGACCAGCACCAACAGGCTCTCCTTCGTGTGCTCAGGATGCGACGGCCCCTTTATACTATATTATAGGTATTATTATGACAGCTCTCAGAGAAGGATCTTCGTAACAGCTCTATGTTCCGCGAGAACGGACATTTTAACAACTATGTGGTTTGGTCACATAATAGGGAATTATTAGTAGTGCAGGTAGATAAATATGGGGAATGTAAATGACCGCGTTTATTATGGTATCTATTATTTGCAATCTGTTGTTTTAAAACACAACGATAGAAGCAGCGGAGAGGCCCGGGCGGCTCGCACGAACGCGAACAAACCCGCGGCCGAGGATCCGCGTGCGCAGCTCTACAACCGGTTACTGACGAGTGTCCGGTGGGTGTGCGGAGTGTCGCAGCCTCCCCGCCCGGGTGTCAGCCGACCCGACATCTAAAATTGTCTTCAAAGCAAACTTCTACTCTGATCATTCGACCTGCCCTTGAAAAAATATGCAAAGGAGCGCTTTCTAAGAGTATAAGTATGATTTATGTCAATTAAGTATAATATCTCATTTTCTTTCTTTAAATTAAAATGTTTAAGCACTTCTGGTAAATGAGAAACCCAGCTTGTCCATACGACATTGATGACTGTGGTGACCCCCTCAGCCCGACGCCTGCCCCACTCTCCGTGTAGAGGTCGCCCGCGCCTCCACCTCCACGCGTGGACTGCATGGCCGCCCACGCGCCCTGGCCACGCCGGCAAATATCTATTTTGCCCACATTTGTATGTAGATAGATCCATTGACCACTCGCCGGGGCATTGACATAATAGTGTCGTGCGTAGCGTCAGGCAAACCATAACGTAAAACCTGCTTCACTGTGTTTGCTTTACAAATTATTTATCGATCGCAGATTAAATTACAATATTTGAATAATTATTGCTAGTCGTGTACATACTAAGCAAAAACTAGCCCGGAGCATTTCTTATGGGTAAAGATATAGTTGGCGTCATGTAAAAAGAACGCTGGCGGTCAAGCTGCGCAGTAGACGATTTATAGATCTATTTGAAGGTATGCGGTGGGGCGCGGGGTGGAAGGGTCATGCGCCGCATGCTTGCCGGTGCGCTATTGGTTCGTCAGTTGACATTTGCTATCACACGTCACGTTTCTTGTCAAAATACCATCGCGCACAAAAGTTTACGAAATGGTTTTACATTTTAATGGTTTTGGAAATTATGTACAAAGGTAAAGGAAATAGAGGCCGATTACTGTAAAAGCGATCATTTGGTAGACATGATGACAGAAACATTTATTATTCGTGTAGGGGATGATGATTCAGACTCAAATGATGAAGAAAGCTCAAGTGACGACAGCGACGGTGATGAAATAGCCACCATCAGTATCAATCCCGCATCCTCATCTGGTTTCCACGTCACCCAAGACGACTTAATGGATGGAGTTGCTACATTACATTATTTTTTTGTAATTAGATTAAACATTCTAAACTGAATCGAACTTGTTTATAATTTTATCTAATATTATTTTCTAATAACCAATACCAAGCCGTGAGTGAAATATTAGTTAAAAATAGGCATAGCAAATTGGCATAGTACTATCGTACGCGAGTGTACCCATGCGCGAACTCACCCCTTCCACATTTTTCCAGCGTTCTTTTTACGTGACGCGACCTATGCCTAAGAATTAACTGATACATAAATTGTGTCACAAGGAAACAAAATAATTTAAAATATTTGAATCCAGAGCGTATCGAAGGCTTCTAGAATAGTTCAAAGTATCTACGTCGCTCGAGGTTACAGACTAAATAATTTTGGTACCGTGTGGTTATGCTCTTCTTTTCATCTCCCTCCATGAGAAAATACTGATTTTTATATTTACATAACGAAATTTATATTATAGAGGTACACTAATAGGGTAGTTTGACCAATAGATGAACGATTAAGCGGAATCCAAGTTGTTTTATTTTTTATCTCAATCCCTATACTATGTATGTATATTCGATGAACACGGAGTTGTTATAGAGGTAATGAAAATGACTGACATGTTAAATTGATCTCGTTGAGTAGGTAACGAAAGTCCGTAGCGGAACGTACGGCCTCTCACTAATGCAAATAAATGCTTTAAAATTACATTGACGCCACTTTCCTGCGCCGCCGGCACGGCTTTATAAGCTATTTCTACTGTTAGTATTTCTACTATATTCTCTAATGTTTTATGATCCGTGAAATAATGGCTACTGAGAATTTTCATTAATTAAAAGTTCATAAGATAAAATTCCTAGATAAAGATCAGTAATGATTGTGTATTCTTAAAAAAATATAAGAAAGCGTGTCGAGATGAGTTCGTGTTCCGCTGAATAGGTATGTCACGACTTTGATGGCTCTAAACAAGCACTGCCTGTCATGTCCAGGAGCTGACGCCGGCCTCCGGCCAGGACACTGCTACTGTACGCTCAGGTGAGTGTCCGTCCGTTTGTTACTCCCACTCACATTATTATAGTGCTCTGTACCGTAAGAGAAATATTTCGGTTGCTTTCTTGGAATCACACGGAATCTTACTAGGCCAGAAACCGTGTTACATTTATCACCATGCTCAAATCTTTTCAGCAAAGTTAAATAACTTTAGAAACTCACTTTTCATTCATTTGTAGACGTCGCTTGCATTTGCATTAAGACAATCCAAATTAAGAAATCTTTCCCGGGCTTTGCCACACTCGCGCTCAGGGGTGGCGCATGCGCTTTAATTACTACTGTCTCATCTCAGTCTCCTGGAGCGTACAGCCAGCCGGCGACTCGGCCGTGTTGGACATTACAATGTTTTAATATGTAGGTAACCGACAGTGTTTCTTTAACTTCAAGGAATCTGATGATTTCGGCATGATTTCAGAAAGCGCTTCACTAATCGAATTCGTAACTAAAAGGCTTTAAAGCTTTGCTGAAACTTCATCACATGTTTGTAAATCCAAACCTAGTGGAGCTTTTTATCGGTGAGCAGCCCTGGTGTCGCGCGACGTAATGAGGCAGTCCAGTGGCGCAGCCTAACTGTTCCGAGACAATGGGCTTCCCACAGGGCGCCGCGGACACTTCCGCAGACAATAACCTTTCACACACTAGGCGTGGGTCATCTCCAATACCAAGTGCTATGATTCTAGACGGATATCATGAAAAATCCTACTTTATTCGTTTGGAATAAGCCCCGACTGAATAAGCTTTGAGGGAGGGATTTGCTTCATTCGCAACCCTTAAAATCAAGTAGAAATCTGGACAATAAATGGGGCCAGCGGCAGAAATTGTTTAATCTGAAGTTGAAGTAATCGGTCTCGAGCCCGTTTGCGGCGATGAGCGATCACTGCGCGACATCACACCGACAACTGCGCCGCAGCACAGCCGCAAACAGATCCTTGTTTGGAGCGAGAACGATTTTATAGCATTTAGTAGGTTTTATTGGTATTGCTACAGGAAACTATCAAAGAACTCCGTATGTTCGGCGAGCGAGCATATCTATTGAAACGCCGACAATAAAATTATTAAAACAACAAGTATCATGAGTTATAAATAAACGTGCAGGCGGTTTATTTTTCATTTCTTCCACTAGTGAAGAAAAATAATTATTTAACAGAAAATACATATATTACTTAACCCTGCAATTATTTTGATTATGTTCTTAAAGTTTAAAATGATTTTCTAAGTGCATTTTTGCAAAAAGAACTAAAGTTATTGATTTCTGATTTCCAAAAAAGGTCTTGTGAGTCGGAAATTTAATCTCTACCGGAATCTTATCTGAGTCTAGTTATCTTCATTGAATGTAAAAGTTAGCTAACAACATGACTATTAAGCTGATGAAGCACTCTGCAGGGGACGGTACGTGTTGTCGTGCATAAGGATAAACGACCTCATCTCGTACGGATAGTGACAAGGCTCAGGGAATAAAAACCTAGATGTCTACACAGCTCAAACCCCATCTAATCTGCGAGTGACGTAGTAATCGGCCGACGTTGGAGCTTACGCCTATAAATTGGCTCGCTCTTTTAAGGCTAACAAACTGCTATCTGAGAAATTCCCACGCATTGAATTAAAAATATAGCATGTCCTTAAAATGGTTCCATCAGTGTGTCTTTTTGAACAATTTAAAACAAAAATGACTGTATTTTTTCTTTATTCTATTTATATCTGTATTTTTTTTAATGTCTTTTAAAAAAATATAATTAATTATGTAGAGCAAAGTCATCGTAATCAATAGGGATAGGTGATCAACATATTTTTAAAATCAATGCAAAATAAGTTTGTATAGTGACAAGTGACAGGCACGTGTCAGGTGGAGCGCTCGGGGTCGGCGCAGGAGTTGAGTCCTAGTCGTAGTCGTAGTACAATAATGTACATTGATTCACTTGCTCATTAACTGCTCTGTCTCGCGGGCGCATACTAAATTAACTTGACCACATCCTCAGGTTAACTACTCAAGCTAGTTAAATGTGATTTACACGAATTCCATTACAATGATGAACACCTGAATCGCTGAAAGGAACTAAAAGTTATGCTACAAACAGACCTAAGTCCGCTGCGTAGCGGAGGTGCCATATTGCTAATTTATAGAAAACTAGTAGAGAATTATTGGGAGAAAAAAATCCAGATAGCGCTATGGAGGAAAACACGAGACCATTCGGAAGGTAATGAAAGAGGTGCTCGCTCGCGTTTATGTCTTCTGTATGGACAGACGACTCGGGCGGCGTAGCGGGGCGGAGTCGGCTCGGGCTGCCTAATGCCTGCTCGGAGGAGACACTCACTCGCGCACGCACTAACACACTGGGAACACACACACACCGTTAGGTCTCGGTAATTACAACGATAATAATCTGTATAAGTGAGAGTTTAGTTTCGGCCCCTGCGCATCTGCAACACTATTATAAACACAGAATTATGAATAAATATATTCATAATTCTGTGATTATAAATTATATTTTGTGAAACTAAGTAGACATACACCAGCATCCGCAATTTTAAATGGATAGATAATTAATCCAAATTAATTAATTTATCTCAATCCACAAGAAACTTTTAATTAAGAGTTATGACTACCTGCTTCTATACAGGTCCATATTAATTTAACATATAATATTTTTAATGAAATTATTCGAATGTTGTTTTAACTTAGGAATGAAACCAAATAGCACAATCGCTCCATCCGCAAGGACATTGAACTTGGATCGATACGAGTCTGAGAAGCGCGAAACGAAGAACCTTCCCCACGAGCCCATAAATTAGGTTCGTTGAAACGTAAAAGGTAATAAAAAATGGGCCGTAATATCCTTCGCATATATGAGCGGGGTCGTCGACCGGCGGCGGCGTTTCGCGAGCGAACCTGTGAGCGCGAGCGCGGCGAGCAGCGCGGCGGCGGCGGGGCGCGGGGCGCGGAGGGACATGGCGGGCGGCGCGCGCGGCGGACCGAGCGGCACTGGCCCGCCGTGCGCCCGCGCCGCCTCTACTACCGCCCGCGCCACGCACATGCCATGTCTAGACCTGCCAACAAAACACACTGTTAACTTGCAAGAGCTTTCACAAAGTACCACGTCTTCCTAATCTCAAGTGATTACTGAATCATTTTAGAAGTAGTTCCTAAGATTGTTCGTAACTTCTTTTAAGTAGATACTTAGTACATGAATTATTCAGAAAGTGAAATACTTCAGTCCATTTAACTGTCGAATTCTCAGTCCATATAACTGTAAAATACACTAGTCCATTTAAATGCGTCCAGTCAAGTAAATAGTATAGAGTTCAACAAACAAATATTGTTATTCTTGGTCCATGTCTAAAAGTTGCGATGTCTATGTGTGAGGCGCTCGCGAGGCAGCGCGCTAACAGCCTGAAAACTTGACGATACTCTGACCTGAACTGAAGAGTATTGTCTCTACAGCAGCACCCCCTGAAGGTAACTACACTAGACGCCAGAACACGGTACCCCTGACATTATTGATTCCACTACGAACACGAGAATCCAGCAGATCGTCGAGCGCCGCCTACATCGTGTCTTTTATATTTCTTTTATATTTATATTTCTTTATTATTTTGTTTGATCGCTGATTTTAATTTGAATCTTACAGAGTTAGATTTAGTTCAAATAATTTAAACTTGTACATAATGGTTTATGATGTCTTAAATTAAAATATGACCACTCCCAGCACAAACCGCTGAAGCTAAATCGCTGAAATTTGAAGACCTTTTAGTACGCACAGACACCCTACAAGGGGGTGGACAGGGCAGAAGTTTTTTTTGGTGTTTTAGTAACTCGTTGAAGCTCTTTGGCATCATTTGCTTGAAACTTACAGAACATAATAAAAATATAAAATTACTAAACACGTGTTTAAAGATTTATCAAGATACTCCTGACAATTGACTAAAACGTATCTCCGTATTAAATGTCTGTAACTTTTAATGTACGTAAATTTCAGGTCATAAGTATGCATATTATAAGGTGAATTTTTAGTATGAACTGTTAAAACTATAAATTAAACACGTGTTTCAGGAAAAAAAATGAAACATTAAATGGCATCAGAGGTAGAGCAAATGAATGGCTTCAAAGCTACCTGACCCATCGACTGCAATGCGTTGAAGTAGCAAAAGTCCATGAGAGATAAATATAATAATATAGATAATACAGATAAATATAGTGCGAACCAGCCTCAAACACGATAGATTTGGAGTGCCACTGGATAGTGTTTTAGGCCGATTTTATTTCCTATGTATAAAAATGATTTCCTAATATAATTGAACGCAAGACTATGTTATTTGCTGACGACACTATTATTATTATAAGGGGAGAAAATAGTTTATTATATTGGAATACATCAAAGAATGTATAATATAATAATATTCATTCAAGAATATATAATATAATAATATTCACAGTCATCCTACAAACCATGTTAAACAATTGTTAAACACGTGTCTAAGTCGTGATTTTGTTTTTTGTGGTGAGGCTGTTTATGTTCGAAGGCAGATACACGCACTGTTAGTAACAATGATTATTTTATAAATTTAGAACAGCAAAATCAGCGCGCAGTTTTCTCCTAGTTTACTTCATTCATCGAGTCAGTAAGAAAGAACGTTTTATGATCATCTAGCTAGTTAATGGAATAAACATTTCTATGTTTATAACTATTACTTTCTTTAAAAATTAGTGAGTCGTTGTTAATAAAGTACATAATTACCAAATAAAAACATGTGAACTTTTCTTACATTTGCAGAATGTAAGAAAAGTTTGATTGTAAACGTCATGAATACCTGCAAGTGAATTTGAAATTGTTACAAAACGAGTCGAGTCTGTGCAGCAACAGCAGTGGAACAGTTAAAAGTTGCGAAAGTACCACTGATAGGGAGCGCCTCCTCGAGGCAGGCGCCTATCAGATGCGGGATTTACTGTATACGGTAGAGTAGGTGCGGTGGAGCCATGGGGGCACATGCTGAAGGGACCAGGAAACGTGGTGCTGTGAATAAAAGCAGCGGTAAATGTAGGAAACTTTATGAAATTATTGTTAAGGTTCTAAGAAATGTATATGATGTATGTAATGTAATGACATAAACAGTGAACCGATATTTCTCCAAAAATGATCAAAGAAGGTCCTGCCGCGCGCGGTGTTGTTGACAAACCCTATGGAACCCGAGGTAATTAGCCGTAACGTACAGTTTTGCAGGAAAACATGATGAGAAATATTTGGGGCTAAGACTGGATACAATGATTTACTTTATTTAATTGTTTTGCTGGTGCGTCCGAATAAACTACATTAAATCAAAGCTACTCGTACCAGCCCTTGCTGCATCGCGTCGAAGGAGAGTGAGATGTTTTCTAAGGCGGCTCCGCTTATACATTTACAACTCTTTGCTAATCACTCCTAACGTTGGTACACTCAGTACCAAATAGAAATATGGAGTTAACCATGAACGAAGTAATTTACTAAAGAGTACAAAACAAAATTGAGTAATAAACGTAAAACACCTCTATATTTATAAAAAAATCATTCATACAAATATCACTTTCATGAAAAAGAGGCAGTAACATCACAACAAAATACAGTACAACACGTCAGAGAGCCGCGGATCGATCATTAGTTTTTGTTTCAATTAAAACTACTGCGGCATAAGGGCGGCCTCACACGGCGCGACCGTTACTTCCGAGACGCGCACTGACACTCGCCGCCGCCAATTACAATTAAAGACGCGACAAAAACACCGCGTGTCGTCACGTTCCTGCCACGCTGTAATTATCCTTAGAAATAATTCAAAGAAATAATTCTAGTCGCGTTAATGCCCTAAGTGAGGGATAAACCGTGTTAATTCTATTAGCCCCTACTTTATTTATTAAGTTAATGTCTACCACTGCAGTACGCTAAGCTTTACTTAAACTACCTAATGCACTTACTATTTTATTAGCACGCAATTTGTCTGAGATTTTTGATATTCAGTATAGATACAAACCGAAAAATTCGATTCCGCTGGGATTAAAGGTAGATGATTACCTTGGAAAATAAATAAATAATAAATAATTCCGGACAGTCCAAACAGCATCATCTAGCCCCTAGCTAAGCAGATCTTGTGTTATGGGTACTACATAGTAACATTCGTTTTCTTCGTAGCGACGCCATCACCGCGCGTTAATACGTGAAAACTGTCTTCACTTCACTGGACAGGTTCGATGGGTCGATTTGTATTGTCCAGCCAGCTATATCATATAGCTGTAATTTATATTTCCAAATTGTTAACCACTACCTACGCTTCTACAAACAGCGATCGTTGATTGTACTGTGTGTATAACTGTAAGCTTTTATGTAACCAATTATTTTATAATTTTTATTTGTATTTCATGACTGTGCCTTGCCAATTATGTTAATACTTTGCTTTAATTTTCCAACCTTTTTATTTCCACTGCGACAACGACAGCAGAGCCTAAATTATAGCAAAAAATATAGCGAAATTTGATAACTATCGGTCAAAAAATTCTAAACAAAATTGGCGGACCGAGTTTGTTCAGTCGCACCGCATCGTGTAAACGTGCCCTCACGTGAATTCCGCGCGCGCCTCTCCGGCCCGGGCAGTCAAAGCGCCGCCGCCGCCGCGCTGCGTGCTAAGTGAGCAAATAAGCTGAGAGCTGGAATATTGCATGATTGAAGGAAATTAAACTCTCTGCTCGTATGTGGAGGAGCCGGATACGTGATGGATTCTATTCGCTAAGCAGGTACCGTCAATTCCTAATCTATTTTTTCAAGACGTTATCTGGTGTCCCATTTATTTTTTTAAAGAGACCTCATGAATCACGCCTGAGTTTCATTTGGTTGTGAACCTATGTTGCAGGTAGGAAGCCAGCCCCTCTTCTAGTGCCATCTGTGAGCGGAGCGCTCGAGGAGGGCATCGTGATAGCACGATGATGGAAGTCTCCTAATAAATACTTCAACTCTCTACTAGATGGCGCTACAAGATTCACACCTTCCTGCCCAGCCTCAGCGCGCTGCGCCGCCTTCGCTCTGAACACGAGCCCTGAAGGTTTCAAAATAGGTCAACAAGTACGTAATACTTGCATTTTGAAAACGAGCTGCAGGTACTAAACCTACATACGTAGTCATAGAATCCAATGATGTGCAACCATCATTTGTATTACTATTCATATACCGAAAAGTTTCACAACCTATGATAGTGAGTGCGGCAATACTTGAGGCGCACTCACAGACTAACTTGCGATGAATCAGTCAGTGTAGAACCAGACACGACACGCTGGGCTGAGCTGCGGGTGCCTGGCTCGGACTCTCTTCGCACTGGAGGGGCTTTTCACCATAAGCTAAAGTTAGGGGTTGTTTTTATCTTACTTTTGTACCTACTATATTCATCATCATCAGCCTTAATTAGTTAGTCCACAGCTTGACATAGGCCTCCCTATAATTACTACTTTGTAAATCTTACTTCATTTTAATTATAATTTTCCGTTATTCTTTCATATTGTCAAAATGCGACTCGTTTCTCTCATCTTTAGTACGTAAAGTAGGTCTAGTACCTACCTATCAACTAAAACATCACTAAAAGATAACATTCGTCGTTTGAGCCGTCCAAACAAAGTCCAAACCGGCCACGTCTTATTTCCTCATCGGCACGGCGCGGCGATGACTATTTACACAGGTAAGTACTCGTAGGTACATGTGTTAGAGCGAGTGTCACGGAGAGTATCGACCTCCGGGTCGGTCCCCGGGTCTGGCCGGCCACGTGCCGCTCGCACTCCGAGTACTGCTTGTGGCCTTTGGAGATCAGGCAGATACCATATCATCACTACAATCAAACAAAGTCGCTTTTTCTGTCCCTATGTCCCTATATCATTATGTCCCTTTGACTGCTTAAATCTTTAAAACTACACAACGGATTTTAATGCGGTTTTGTTTAATAGATAGAGTGATTCAAGAGGAAGGTTTATATGTATAATAAAACCGTGCGAAGCCGGGGCGGGTCGCTAGTAGTATATAAAATACGAAATCAAATGATAAAAAATCGAGTTCAGATATATTGCTCCTCATCATCATTATCCCTACAAGACTAATTTCAAATAACCAGAAAAAACTAATATTTAAATTTCATTCCAATGTACTTTTTCAGCATTCATTTGAAAAATACAAGTCCCTATGAAGTTGTATATATTCGTAAAATAAATAAAATTAAAAATAAAAGTAAAATAATAGCCAACATTTATTAACTTGAATCATGTTGCTCATCATGAAAATAGAATAAGTTGACTGTTTGATATTAATTAGTGTGTAACACACGCGCGGCGCGGCGCGGCGTGGCGTGGCGGGGCGTGGCGGGGCGCGGCGCGGAGAGGCACGCCGCGCCGCCCAACGAAAGGCGATAGTGCATAGGTATTCAACGGATTAAGTATTATGTAATGAGCACACGTTTGTTACCGCGCAACTACCAGCCTTATGCAATCGGATCACGATTCACATTCGCTTCTATCATTGTCGCATCGCCCTACGGATTACGTAAAACAAAACCAGCTGGTGGACATCACGACCAAATTTATTACATTACTTATAAACAAAGTATAAAAAGATGTTGCACAATATCACACTCACGGTCTGGACTTGCATCACTAATAAATAAGAATTTATCTTTAACAGTAACGGTGATAATACTAAAGTTACAGTTCCGATCATCGCAGTCACTGACTCTCTGTTCGTTTAGAATACGGTTAGGTATAGTAGAGTAGAGGAGGCGCTAGTGTCGGCCGACCTGGTCGATCTGTCCCTGCAGGTTGTTGATGACCTCGGAGGGCACCTGGTCGCCCAGGATCTCGAACAGGTTGATCCGCTGGTTGCCGGGGATGGACTCGTACGCCGCCAGCTCGATGCCCTCCTGCACCTGGACAATACAACGACTCCTTACTAACAAGCACCGCACACATCGTACCTATTATACGGCGCTGACACTGATGGAAAGTTCAGATTAACTATACATAGGTAAAGATACCTTATCTGCATCGCTCAGTCCCGCGTTTACCTCCGTTGACGCGCGGGTGGTTTCCTGACAACATGTTTGGACTGGAGGAACCGTCCTTGTTGCAATTGTCTCACCTTCTGTATGACGGCGTCAGCGGGGATGAGCCTCGTGTTCTGCGCCTGCTTGATGGCCTCGTTGGAGTAGGCGGCGCCCTCTCGCGCCGCGCCCGGCGCCGCGCCCGCCGCCGCCGCCAGCGCCACCACCAGACATACCACCAGAGACTGCATTATCACCACACCAGGAACTAAAAACAAACAAAGTCACGTCTAAATTTGTAGTTCTCACTACACGCGGATCCAAAAACACACCTATCAATGATAACTCAATTCTTTCAAGTTGTGTTTCGACACCATGAGCTGATGTTTTGTTGCAATTTAACATAGACCTTGGTTTGGTACAGAACCTTTCTCTCCATATATGTGCAGGCTCTAACTGACGAGTAACCCGTTATTAGTGCAATTAATAATAATGAGATTGCTTGATGATTGTGTATGTGCAACCACTTAATGTCGTAATGGGTCAAAAGGAAACTGTTAGATCCATCCGAGGCACTTCCTTTCACATAACGATTGCAAGACCATGTGAATGTGCCGTCTCAGTTCCTGCCGTTACGTAAGCCCGCCGCTGGTCGCCAGCCCCCGTTGTGATGCACAGCACGAGCCCCGTCCTCCCGCTGCTCTCGCACAAACATGCTGGAAGAGCGTTTCCATTCCCCATCTTGGAAATCATAATTTTTGCTCTTCGATATCTAAGTGCAAAAGCCGTTTTTATCCTTTAGAGGATAAAGTAAATTGAAATTTCGAAAATCGTGTGCATTGAGTTTGTGAATTCAAAACATTGTTAGGTAAACCTATTTGCTTCTACTTCCATGGTATTGAATTTATTGAAAAACCTTTTTTTAATTTGTTATAAACTTAGAGACTGAACCTTCGTGGTGTTTTTTTTAATTTGGTTTGCGCGTTCCATTTTCTATTTTTTCCATTACCTCGCTCGCTGAGGTGGGATAAAAAATAACGTGTTGCACTCGAGTGCAAAGGTTTTTTACCTCGAGCTCTTTTAATTCCCTCGCTAACGCTCAGGATTATAGTAATTTTAGAATCTTTCGCTTGCTCGGTCATCAAAACTGAACGCGCCGTTTAAAGCAACTTTGCACTCCTGTATAACAAATAACTATTACAGGCGAGCTTCACGAGGTGATAACGACGCTTCCGAACAATTCTACATTGTGTAACCGATGTTGATGAGTGCTTCCCCAAACATTCCGAACTAATCATCACGATAGTTAGATGACAAGGAGTAGATTGACAGACCATGTGAAGTTGGACCACTTGATTCACCCAAAATAATTATAAAGAAGATCTAATTAACTGTAACTTCAAAAATACCAATAAATACACACATTTCCACAACGTCACTTGAAGAGGCACTGGACCGCGGCTGGCACCACTGATAGAGCTACACACAGGCACTCGAGTCACTGATACGAACGTATGACAATGGATCCCTTCTGCGAGCAGTGGACAATGTCTCGAGGCTCGTGCTGTAGGAGTGTGTGTGTGGTGAGTCTCACCTGGAGCCGGGGCGGAGTGGTGCGCGCGCGCCGCGGCCCCGCTCATATAGCCCCCGCCGCGCCACGAACTTTCACCGGAGCAGCGCCTGCGCAACTGTCCTGACCATCTCCTCGCGCCACTACACCAGCGGGACATCTCTACAATATTTTCTTATTTTGAAATCATTGATATACTATAAACTTAAGGAAAAATTATCAACTAACAAAATTACAATCAAAGACAAACTTCTAATTTCTTTCTCTATTTTCGGTACCTAATTATCTTCCTTTACAGAATTTTCAAAAGTGTTCTTTTAATTAAGTGTAAAATATTTCTAGTTATCACTTAAACATAGCTCTGGTTGGTAGTAGCTGCGGCCCGCCCCAGTGGGCTGCGCCGCAGAGCCTGTGGGCAGTTTTCCAGATTCCAGATCCACGAGTCTCAATTCAAGAACACTTCATGGGTTGTCAATCCGTCTATACATTTTTAGAATGTGTGACTTTCATCACGTACGGAATATATTCTTCAGGAAAATTCTGAAATCCTCCCAAATTATCCAGAATACATAATACTAAATAGTCTACGACTTTCAATAATAGGTATAATCATAAAACTTGCACTTAAATAATATCTTGGTCACCGACACTAGGAAATAAAGTGATAGCTTTGATTGATGACTTTATTTTTTTAAGGCCTCGTACGTAACCGTATAGGTATACCTATTTCCCTAGGTCATAGCCAGCCTTCGCTTTCTGTGGTGTCAAATATTCCGCGTCCGCCTCCGCTTCTCAACTCCCCCGCTGCTTCCGTGGCCCCACACCGCGCAGAGGATGGCGGCGCCTCGCTCCGGAATCACTTGCAAAAACCACTTAGTATCGATAATGTGATCGATACACTTCCGGATTACGAAACTCATTTTAATAAATTCTATACAAATAGAGAGATCTGCAATAGAAAGTACGGCTGGGCTGACTTTTGGTAGGCGATGCGGAGCATAAAGAACATGTGGGGGGGGGGTATATGCGGGGTTACAAGGGAATTAGGAGTCAGCCAGTTAGTGATTTGATTTTGTAAGCATAAAGAAATAAAGATATTGATTATTGATTATTATATGATTATTATCTAAAAGCAAAACCTTCAAACACGTGATCATAGTCGGAAGCTCGCAGGTGATTAGTTCGGATAAACTGGGTTAGTCTTTCAACCGTGGTCTTTGATGTGATTCCAAATGGCCAAGACAAAACAGTGAAAAATGTCGGTGTCGTCATTGATAGTAACCTGTCGTGGGGACTGCAGATATTTGAAGTCAGCCGTAGGATGTTTGCCTCTGCTGGTTCCCTTCGTAGACTGCTCAATTTACTACCTAGGTACTTATTAAAGCCACTAAAAATTCAAGTACTTTTTCTTCTCCTTCCAGTTCGATTATGGCGAATCTTCCTTTATCGATCCATCTGAGCAACAGTTAGACTAACTTAAGCGCCTGCAGAATGTCGGGATGTTTATATTTTGCTTACGCAATTGTGACCATGTCTTGGAATTTGAAGTGGCTACCTGTTCGGATCTTTCCTTAAGAGAGAGAGAATGTGAAGTTCTTTGGACAGGGGCTTGCAACTCTCCATGAACCAGACGCCTAAGATAACTCTAATAAACTTCTTTTTTATCTTAAATCTTCTCTTCTTGATCTCTCTATATCGACTGAGTTACCACACAGCAATGAGCAGATCATGTGAAAGAGAAATTGAAACATAAACATAATTAACAGTAATCGTAGTTTTTTTTTTAATACTGCAAAAAATAACGTTCTACTTTTATCATTAGCAACGAAATTATATAGGTATTTTTCTTGGCTCGATTTCGTTTAATTTCTCCAGGATTTCAGAGTAAAATCTCTCTATAACTCAATATTAATATTGTAATGTACGTGATTATAATAACAGTGCGGCTGCAGTGACGTAGCGGGGCGGAGGTCGGCGCTGGCGCAAGCGCGCGGCGGCCGGCCCCGGACGCGTTGGGCAAGCCCGCTGCCGCTGCGAGGCGCTCATTGCTCGCAGCCTGGGCGAGCCTAGCCGGGGATAAGCACTCGGGATAAAGGTACATTTACGATGGTAAATCCTATCCCTAACGCACAGCCTCTTGCGTGCTCTGGTCGATTTATGAGAGAGGCGCGCGCCAGTGGTACTTACTTATACACAGCACAAGTCATAGCTTTGCAGTTTAATACTTTGGTAAGCCATTGATTATCACTGCTTGATGCGTATTTTTATGGTATTGCTTATTGCTCGCTTTACCTGGATTGCGACAAAATGTATAAACAAACGTTCAATAAACCTTAGGTCACTCGAAATCATCGTCTAGCCCCAAGGTTGACAGGTCTTCTGTCTGAGTTTCTTACACTAGAAGACTACTAGGTATACAAGATGGTATTGGGTGTTTAAAAACTAGCAAAAATGAGAGCATCAGCAAAATCATCGTAGTTTAGTAGTATTCGATTAAAACATGATTTTACAATGAATGATTTCAACTGCTTAGTTTAGAGTGTTCCATCGATATCGGATAGCACTCTTAACAATATACAATATCCTTATCCTTGATATTATAAGCGCTGAAAGTTTGCATGGATGATTGTTCCTCTTTTAAGCAAAAAACTGCTGAATGGATCGAGCTTTTTCAAATAGTTCTAGCCCTTAAATATAATAATACATTAGTTTTCATTCCATAAATCAGTTCCCATGTGATTGAAGTATCATTGAGACGTTTCCATTGAGTAGACAATAATCATCACAATTTTATGCCAATACAAAAAAAAAGTGATCTCATAAAAATACAATCGAATTGAGATCCTCCTCCTTTTTTGAAATGGCTCGAAAAGTGCCTAGTATCTGGGTCATCCAACAATGGTCACAGCGAGCCTTGCGCGGCCTTCTCGACTCGCTTGTATGGAAACCCTACTCATTTGCATTTGCTTTCGATGCCCAATGATTTTATAATTTACTTGCAACTCTCGTGGCAAGTAAAGTAAATTATAACAGCTGCTTTGCCATTTTTATCAATAGCACATGGTCAGTTTGCTTTACTGCTAGAGGACGGGACATGAAAAGAGGAAATGTACCTAGGTAATAAAACACTAAATCAGTCTAGGTTTCTTTTATTTGTATAAACAATAGAATAAAATAAAAGAGTGAGCACAATACGCTTATTGCTGCGGAAAAGGGCCGTCTTCCGGAGCAACAAGCCGCATGGTGTGCTACCGCCCGACCCAACCCTACTGATACATACAGTACAACTCAACTCACCTACACAATAAATAGAACCTTATGCTACGTTTGAGCGAGCTCCTCTCCTATACTACGAGTACGTGCATTCATAAACGTAAGTGCGATCACATTCAATACATACCTACTAATCTAAATCTAATGCAGAATACATAGGGTTCGTTACGAGGACATTACTTTTGTACGAATTTAGTCGCGCCTCGAATCAGTGAGGTGGTCCGCCAGGCGCGGGCGGGGGATTGAAGCTACGTGACAGATGTCCTGGTCGTGAGTGACCAGGTACAGGGCACGGAGCACGGGCAGGGTCGACAGCTAGTGCAGAGCAGTGGATGGCAACGTGGCGCGGGCCGCGCGGGCCTTTCTCACGGTGACTAGCTTGGTTGCTTACTTATCGATCACTCATCGCGATTATGTCGCTAAACAATAAATAACTTACACTAACACGAAAGGCTATACTATTTTCGCATAATTTGACACATTGCGAGGGACGCGTGACGCGTCCCACGGCTCCTATGGCTAAGGTTATAAATAATTTGTCAGAACGCAGTCTGCCGCCGCCGCAGCTGCCGCCACCGGCTCAATAAAATACATCTTGATTAACTTTCCGGATCGATAAAGTTATTTGACAAACTATAAACTAATAGTCTCTATGTTAACTTATAGTTTCAAGAACGAAACATATTTACTAGAAAATGCTGATAGCTGAGGTTCCGTCGAGAGTCAGAGGCAGGGTCCACCTACTGGAGAGGCTCCGCTGAGAGCGCGGGCTCCTCGGTCGCGGTCTCGGCGGAGGCGAGGGAGGGCGCGGCCGGGGGCTGCGGCTGGGGCTCCTTCAGGACCACCTTCGTGGGCCGCCGGTTGAGGGTCGGCACGTACGACTGCGTGATGATCTCGATGTCTTTCTTGTCGGACTTGGAGGACGGCATGTCGTCGGACACGTGGTCGATGATGGCTCTCCTCGTGGTTGGCTCCGCTTTGTCGTTGGGCGGTGGTGAGTCGGTGATGCTTGGTTCGTCATCATCTTCGATTTCGACCACCTTTTGTTTGTTCGCAGTGACGCTCTTGCTCTTGGATGGAATTTCAGTGATTGAATTTTGATTGATATTACTGTTTTTGCTTTTGTAGCCGGCGTTGACAGGTAACAGTTCTTCCGAGTCCACGTGGCCGGCTTGAGGGGTCGTCGCAGGAGCTTCGGTGTGGTCACTCATGGATGCCACATCGCTAACTAACTTGATGAGGTCTGTCAGAGCGTTCTTGTTGCCGTCAGCTCTATCGATAATAGCAGCGTTTCTCTCGGCATCTCCTGGAATTTTAATTAGTTCAACGGCATCCGTCGAACTTTCTGAAGAACCGAAAGAAGTTAAGATAAACTCAGTCGTCTCTACATTTTCTACTATTCTGGCTCCTGATGTTTTAGGATCTGAAAATATTTCTGAGCTAGCTGGCTTGTCAGTGGTAGTGGTGCTAGTACTCAAGTCACCCGTAGAGTCGGCTGTCGAAATATCATACAGAGAGTCTTTTGATACGTTTTCAGATTCGGATGATTCATGTGGATTTTGATCGCTGGTTTCGATCGGGAGCGAGCTCAGCAACTCAGTCTGAGAGGTTACCTCGGTAGCAATATTTGACTTCGCTATTGAGTTGGTTGTTTGTTCTTGTGTAATACTTGGGGTAACTTCGCTTGTAAGGTCTTGTATCTTCTCCGTCGTCGACTGAGAGTCTGCCGCAGGCTCAGGGGCTGGGGTCACGAAACTTACAGTTTCAATGGGAGCCTGAGGTTCTGCTGTTGAAATTTCATCTGAACTAGAAAAGGTTTCGTCAGAATTACTGGAACCAGAATATTTTATTTCTTCTGATTTTAATATTTCTTGAGACTTTCCAATTTCTTCGGAGTTTATAATGTCCTCATACTTATGAATCTCGATCGCTTTTGTCGTCTCTTTAGATTCCACCACTTTTCCGGGCGCTTTTGTTGAATTATTCTTATTAGTGTATTCTGTTGTACTTAAAATTGTGGTCGATTCTTTTGGTATAGATGTTGTCGTTTGTACAATTATATCTCGATTGTCTTCAGTTACTGTCACTTTATTACTTACAGCATTTTCAGAAGAAGTGCTGAATATTTCGGTAGGAATAGCTGATCTGAGTTTTACAGTTGGATTCTCTCTAAGGGCTGGGGCAACGGAGTTAGTAGAATCTGTGGTAGAGCTCAACTCGGGTGGAATTTCCGATGACAATTGTAGGTTTTTGAAGGTAGTAGTCAAAATTTCTTTAGCTGCCAATTCAGTTGTTGTTGATGTACTCGTTGCGACAATTTCCTCTTCAGGAAGGTGCTCTACGGGCACGCGATCCGAATCTATCGTTGGTTCTTGAACTATTTCATCTCCATGATTACTGAAATCATCGGGTAGAGGCGGAAATGCTGGATTGTGATCGAAAAGTGATGGATCTTCATCTTCTATTATGGCAGGTGCCTTTGTGGTACTGGTGACAGATGAGGTATCAATGATAGGAGTCCCCATAGTAGCGACAATAGGTACAATAGGAGAGGGGTATATCTCGCTATTGATGGAATCCTGAGTGGATAAACTTATTTTAGAAGGTGCTCGTGCACCTTTCATATCGGTAGAACCTTTGTTATCTTTGGAGGAAGTAGTCTCGGGGAACGAGTGAACCTCGACTACTGACGGCATTCCTTGCTCCGGTTTAGGAGTAACGTCAGCGTTCGTTTTTTGCGAAGTGGCTTCTCTAGTAATCAAAGGTGATTTCGATGATGAATACTCCGCCACTTCAATACTGGGCGAAGGAAGGATCTCCTTGATCTTCACGTCAGTGATGATCGGGATCTCGGCCTTGGGGGTGATCTCCTTGATGGTGATCGCGGGCTTCGCGACGTCGGCGGGCGCTGCGGGGGCGCGCTCGGTGCTGGCGGCTGGGGCGGGCGCCGGCGATGAGCTCATACCAGGCAACGATGTCACACCTGAAAGAAGAAACACAACATAGCAGTTTGTCAATCTAACGTCTGATGGACCCACAAGAGCAGAAAAATAGTTCCAAAAATTGTAAAGTAATTACTCGTAAAGTAAGTAAGTGCAAATGTAGTGGTGGGGGTGGCACATAGTTACCTCTGAGCGGGCAGTTGTCGTACTCGGGGCAGCAGCGTCCGGGCACGCGGCGCGGCGAGCAGTCGTCGCGCACGAAGCAGGCGATGCGGCGGCAGACCACCTCGCCGCCCTGGCAGTAGCACACGCGGCACGGGTCCGCCGGGTCCACCAGCTTCTCGCCGTTGCCGTACACGCGCCCTTCCTGCTCGCATTCTGGAAACATGACACGAACATTGAACATGCTTCTTGGAATCCACATCTGTATTCTTATTTACCTACTCGTCAACTTGGAACAGCGACCGAGTGGTCCGAAGCTCTTTCCACGAAACCACGAGAAATTCATGAGATACGAGTGCATTTTCTAAAGTCATATGGCAATCGACCACCAACTTTGAATGGGGAGTCCAATTGAAGCCAAAACCAGAGCGGACGAATCTCGCAAAAGGTACACCGATGAACGGAACAGTCCCGGGAGGAGGGCCGGAAGGCCACCTCTAGAGTGAGCGTGGTTTGGTTGTAGAAGCAGCGAGTATGCACTGACCGCACTGGTAGGTGGGGCAGCAGTGGTCGGGGCGGTGCAGCGCCTTGCAGCCGGGGCGCGGCGCGCAGACCGGGCGCGCGCAGTGCACGCCGCCCGCCGCGCACGCGCAGCGCTCGCACGGGCCCGCGCCCGGGAACTCGTCCCCCTCCATGTACACCACGTCGCCCAGCGCACAGCTCCCTGACACATCACAAACACCATCCTCACATCCAACAACTGCTTTCTATATTCTTATAATAAATATTATTAAATGCGAAAGCTTGTGTACTTATACAAAAATACAGAGAGGTACAAAATTATTTATTTGCCATAAAATTATTGAGATACACTTTATGAATGTTTTTACCGCCTAGTTGCCGGTTGCCTGCAAGAAATCGCTTTTAGCGATAAGGCCGCCGATTATGCCATTTTATATGTAATTATTAATATTAAGCTTCTCTGTTACTACTGATGGTGCAATAAAGAAGTTATCTATCTATCTATCTTTACCGCTCATCATCGTAACGTAACTACTAAACCGATTTTGATGAAACTTAAATTGTGCATACTTTTAGTTTTGGAATAGTGCATTAGATTATTTAATAATCGAAACTCAATCTTAAGGGGAGTTTAACGGGGTGGTCAACTATAAAAGTTTTTATTCCTTGGCTATCCATTCTCAAAACTCAGTACCTAGAAAAAAAATTGAAGATATTTAATTTTGTTTTATTTTTGCAAACAAAAAGACGTACGCAATTATGGAAAAATAAAATTGCCGAGTCACTTTCCAACTTCAAGCACACAATAGTCTAACTGTAGAAAAATAAACCACTTTTTACTTGCGTTCGAAATTTGAGTGTTCACTTGCAAAATGAATAAAAGATTACCTTGTTTGAGTCCCATGTCTGCGCCGGCGCCGGTCAGGTTGTGCACGGGCAGCGGCCCCAGCGGTCCTAGAACCAGAACGTGAACAACTTACTACTAACTAACTTTGAACCAGGCTCAGCAAAAATACCCAATACAATTTACAAGCTCGACTCCGATCGCCGACGACTTCACTGATCCATGGCTCTAATAGAATAAGAAAATAGTAATCTCCGCAAAATGTCAGTAGATGTTTTTATAATGAAATCATTAATTGACTTTGTAGTGATATTACTGTAATTGAGTAAATTAGTTTAAGCCGTTAATTTTCCTATAAATTTGTTATTTAAATAAATACAATAGGGACATTTTCGTTAACTTTAATTTCATAATCATCAGCCTATATTAGTCCATAGCTGGACATAGGCCACTCCTAATGAGCGCCATAGAGCTCAAGACAATTTAAGCTGGACAAGCTTGCTTAAAAAGCAAGCTTGTCTTGAGCACTTTTAAGTCTATCTAATTGTGGGTTTGTTTTTTTACACTTAAAATGCATCAATTTGCCTCACAGCACACTGGCGGGAGTGGGTACCTAGTGTAGTGGGGTAAGTACCTACTAGAGTGAGGGAACTAATCGGGTAGCACTCGTAAACATTCGGACAGGGCTCGCAGACGGCGCATCGATGTCTTCGTTACTGTTTCCTTGCCTAGTGTCGGATCCATCGCCTAAAACACCTAATATCTCATAATATTATGTCTAAATAAGATTTAGTTCAAATAAAATGTACGCCTACAAAACATTTGCCCCAAACTCTCGGGCATTTTGCTGTAAATTCCAAGTCATCTCGCAATAAAACCAGGTTACGGTACGGTTGAATACATGATTCATAGGATCTTTTCATCATGCGCTTAGTCAGTGACTTGTTCCCTAAAGCCCGACGTCATGTCGCCGGCATTCCCCCCCCCCCTCCCCCGAGGGCGCGAGGGGGAGCTGCGCCCCCACCCATTACCCTTCCTTTGATTTATGCCCTGAATCCCAGCGAATGCCCTACGCACTTCCAACTCTTGGAATTAATGTTTTGTTCTGGAGTCAGCCTATTGGTACGAGTATCTACGAGAACGATTTAAGAAACGTGAATTGGTTCTTGTTATTCAAAGCTAAGTGTTTTTTCACATGGCCGCAGAGCACTCACTGACTGAATAACTACCGAGTGTCCGACATACAAATAGCACAAATAGTCTTACTTCCGATTATCATTACATAAATTAATTATCTGTGCAGTAGTTTAGGTATTTTTATTTTGAATTAAACAATCAATATACCTAATAGGTTTGTTTTGGCTCGTGCGTGACGCCGAGGCATGCAAATAAAGCGGAGCATTCAAACCAACTGAATAAATGTTCTTTATTTACTTTTAACGTAATCTTTTACGTGCGTTTTTAGCGTGTTTTTGTCGTAATCTTTTACCTATATTGGTTTTATGATTAAGAATATGTATTTTTTTTTTTGATTTTGAAATAAATCTGATGAGATGAGCTAATATATCTCTTAGGCCTTCGCGGGACGATATCTGAAGCGGTCACCACGCGGGGCGCCGCCCTCCGCGCCGGGCGGGCGGCTTCCCTCCGGGACAGCCTATACACCATATTACATATTCCCTGCCATAGCCTCCAGTCGGACGGGAGACCGACTCAAACCTACTTGGACAAGAACTTCCAAACTTTACTAAAGTTTTCATATACAGGGTTACAGGAAAAATCGTGCTAGATCCGTTAAGGGCGTGGAGTACCCATCATTTCTGACTTATTTCACTATGAAACACCCTACCCTAAACTTAACCCTTTTCGAGATATTCGACTTTTAATTTTTTTATTAAAAAAACCCTGTATAAGCAATTTCTTAGCGAAAGATTTCCTATGACAAAAATACAGGGTTATTTTTATAAGACTACGATCGACTAATACTTGACAAGTTCTAGCACAATCCAAAGGAATATATCTAACACAATACAAAGTTTACAGTAAATCTAGAGGCCGCAAGACCCTGAAATATACTCAGCCGTGTATTACGAGACCCGAGGCTTCTTTGTGACTTTAAAAGATAATTGAAAAAAGTTAAAGAGTGATTCATGTTCAAGCACATGCTGGCAAATTGTCAACTCTTGATGTAGAGTTGACAATTGTATGATGATAAAACAGAACCCTGCGCCATCATCAACATGTCCAGTGTTATGACATAGGCCAACCCTATCCGTCTGTCAAATACTTAATAAGCAGGTAGTGAAGTATATAAAATTAAAAAATTCTAAAAAATAAAAAATTCAATGCAGTTTTTCTTGTTACAAAAATGGACGACTTGGTTCCTACGAAGAGATCTTCGTACATCTTCTAGTTTCAGACTATCCCATACCGACCGATCTAAATCGGCCACCCTGCGTATCTACGGATGGCAAGTTGGCAAGTCATTTTTAAAGTCATTTTTATTATTGACCACTACTGGAAGGAGAACAGCCGTGCTCCGCCGCACAACTGACGCACTATCGATCACACGCCGGCTCCACGCCACCTAGTTCCATGTTTACTGTACGTACACCTCCTCGTATGAACAACCTACTGTGCCGCATACTGCCATGGCTTTATGCCGAGTGCCTGTGCTTAACGTAGATAACAGTCTTACTACATAATCTTAATGATGGGACAGAGATAGCCTCATTATTCAACTAACTTTCATTTATATTAAAGGTTATTTTTTGCTTATTTTAATAAGAAAACAACCATTTCTCCATAATAAGAGCCTTATCAAGGGAGACCTTTGTCCAGTTGTGGACAAGCATATACGAGGAAGTATCTTATCGGCTTGATTGCGTCGGGAATTGTGTGACAAGGTTCTACGCGTGAAGTCGCGGGTAGAAGGTGTAGTAAACAGTTAACATAGGTACCTATTACGAAGTTAAGTAGGTACGTGTTTGATAGAGGCACGGCGGCGGGCACGTGGCGCCGCGCCGCGCTCATTGCCTTCCTCGTGATCAATTCGTCACGCTAAACCATTTATTTAGATTGAAACTCAAATAAGATTGACTCGTTATTTGCACATCCATGTAGTGAACCCATGACATCTAACCAATTATATTTTTATTATGTTAGGTGTTATTATTATGTTTGTGAGGAATTGTTGGAATTAACTTGTAAACCGACAAATGTAGGTGGGTAAATATACTCGTCTCTTTGGTCGGCCCTTCCCGCCTGGGGCGCGTTACATTCCGCACGAGAGCTCGCTCGGTGACAAATACTACTACTCCGAATGTTCGGATGAAACGGTGCCGGGTTTTCCAGTATTGTTTAAATAATATATTTCCCACGGAGTATATTTCCTTTCTGGGAAAACCAATAATTTAAGTGACGTAAAGTGTTACTACTTGGACTTTTTATCGAAAAATTTACATTTACTAGTCTTCTTTGTACTTGCAATATTGCGTTCTTTGTCATTATTACAGACAACTAGCATTACGCGCCTACATCCGCGTTGTTTTGGCACAACCCTAAATGTCTAAACCAAAATGTGAAAACCGCGTCCTCTTCACCCTTAATGTTTCGGGCACTATAGCCCTATAGCCCTGAGGCGCAGCACGGTCCGGGCTGGGAGAGCGACCCCCCCCCCCCCACAAGTGAACACAATTTACTAGCTTTTGCCAACAGCGGTCATATAAATGAAAATAATTTACAAGCGACGTGTAAAATGCGATCAAGCCGTGCAGTTTATAGCCCGGCCCTTTCTCCAGGACAAACAAGAAACCCGGCCGGGCCTGCGAGCGCACACTTATACAGATCAGACGTAAACCACGTCACGAAAGTTGTTTAAAGTCGCTTACTCATTTATCGAATACATTGTTTTTAAATAAGATGTACAATACTACCTCACGGAGATTAAATTCGACGACTCAAGTAGTACCTAACCTACTACCTACATTCGGGCAGCTTACGCTATTGTGTCCGCTATTAGTCAGGTTTCGCAGAAGGACGTGCAGAAGCTTTACGAACTATGATAAAAGGTTCTCCGACATCAGTCGAATGAGCCAACAAAATACCATTATTGAAGTATTCGTTTTCAACAAAAGCTTTACAAAGTAAGACATAAAGGAAAAAATTCCAATCCAATGTCAAAGTTAACGAAAAAATATAGTTCTTTTGTCTTTGTTGGGCGAGAACGAGACCGGATCACCGGGAGGCTCAGGGCTGCTGCTGTGGAGCGCCTTTCATCTCGGAGATGGATTATGTTAGTTTTTCAAGTTGGATATGATGAGCGACGGTCTAACATAACATTTGTTACGAAAAGGGCCGCAAAGAACCTTCTTACTGCGAAATATTATTATTTTACTATTCCTTCCTTTCTACTCGGAACCTTTTTGATCCCTTTGGCGGCTTTGGGTACTTATTCGTTCATTTTAGTATATAGGTTGGATTTTAAGGTCGAGGCAGTGAGGGCAGGTACTTTAAAATAGAAGCTGCAGGAAAATTATTTTTTGTGAGATATTTTTATTCCCTTTCACAAAAAATTACAATGAGCCACAAAGTTATAATTTTTCACAAAAATGTTTTATGATGATTACTTTGGTTCTCTACTTAGGTTCCACGACTCCACAGCTGTCGAGTCATCGGAGCAGCGTGCGCCAGCTCTCAGGAACCACTCGGTAACATCACGGAAATGGAGAATATTGGTAGAGGCACACATCCGCTGTTTGAGTTATAGATACTGATTATGATGAGGAAAGTCTTAAGTTTTTTTTGACCACATCGTACATACATAGTGTTATCAACCATCCATTGCAAAAAAGTTTTTGAGGAAAGAAAGTTAACTAATTATAAGATGCTAGAAGATTACAGAATATTCAGTAAATTACTTCAACCACAAGTTTTCCGATACGAGTTTCAGAAATAAGTATGAGAATCAGGATCGATTAGCATCAAAAGAAGTTATTGAATAAAATATTCATTTTCATTGTTAATTGTGAAAAACATATTAATTTAAACCTGTGAATGAGGATGATTTTTTTTTCTCAACGTTATGGATCCTAATATCATTTTCCTGTAGCTACACTGGTTACACTGTATCAAGTTCCCCAGGCATTGGGCTACAGCCATTAGAACCCAACAATAACGATCCTTTCAGTGCTCACGCGCTTGACGAAGATAATACCCTACATTCGGAAGCTCATTCTTAATCATTGTTCGATCTTGCATGATAAATATGATAAAAGCTTTTTCTCGAGACATCAAATAGAGTCTGAAATGAAATGACTTGAGCAAGTCACAAAGGATGCTGCGGGCGGGCGCTAGGCGTGCTCGCTAGACGGGTGTGCCGCCCCGCCCCGCCCCGCCCGGCGCATTCCGCGCGTGAGTCACCGGCGTGCCGCGCCGAGGTAATACACCGCCAGACGGTCTGGCCTAGACCTGACATTTTACTCACAGAACCGAAGAGCTTTTACTTTATATACAAATGCACTTACTTTAAAATTGTTTGCGATGTAGCTATCGACATGTTTCTTGCTCTCGTAAGATTTTAATTGGAATTTACTATACAATTTTTTTCAATCATAATAATATTACACCCATGTCCATGGAAGTGTAGGGTCATGCATTAACCGCCTGGCTTCATGATGCGACCAGCGAGGCTGCGCTGCGGGTGCTTGCTGTTCAGCTCAACTACAACGATGCGCTTCATGAGAAGGTGTTAGCATCAGATCACTAGGTGCGACGCGTTTCAAAGCGGAACACGAATTTAGGAAGATTCTGAGATCAGTTCCATGCCAATGTCAGTATCAGAGCCAGCCTTGCTTGCCCTGGTCCGGTGGCTTACACGATTATTATGCAAATCCAAAGGACAATAGCGAGCGAGCGCACCTGACGGTCAGGCAGCCTGGCCTCTGTCTGGTTCAATGGCTATTCAACCAACTTCAATGGAAGGAAGTAGAATGTATTCTGTAGCGCGACGCTAACTTTACAATATAAGTAATTGTCCAGGAAGAAGAGTGCGCAGAGTGATTGTTGCATACCCTTGCGCACCCGCGGGCGAGTTAATGAGCGCATCTCGCATCTGCCGGAATGTATCGACGCACAGCTCGCGCGCCTAGCCTGGGGGCTGAGCTACGATACACAACTATGTACTGTTCTGGAACTCACTGAGTTGTATTGAGTGCTGAAGCTATCCGAGAGAGGACTAACCTTAGCCGAGCGCGATAGTACCTAGCCACCGCGTCTCTACACACTACAGTCATACAGTGCAGCCTCCGGGCGAGATAGTACGTGCCTGCGGCGGCTATTCCTGTACGTCCAGCGATAAGTCTGCCACGGTGACGCGCTGCATTGTTTCAGGCGACGCTTCGACAACTGCATTGTTAATAAGACTTTAGACGCTTATTTACGGTCGGTTTTACCCAACTACATAACAGTCTTTACTTTAGAACGGGGTCGCTATTATTGTATTGATTAAATGGTCTGTGTTATCGTAACGAGGCCCGTATGTACGTAAAGGCGGCCTCGAGGCCGGGGGAGGCCGGGGGAGGCCGGGAGGCCCGCGCGTGCCCGGCCTCCCGACGAGCGCATCAGTAGATCTCATCTCTCGCGTGCCCCTATTGGAACATAATGCACGACCACGAAACACTGACTAATGCCCTGAACAGGAAAACGTGTTGCTGCCCTCGACGTGCTTTCGATTGCATAGATAGAGTCTACAATAGGTTCTTACTCAAATGGAGGTCCTGTTATTGATGTATTTCAGGTCTGGTGCCGCTCTGGTATATTCCAGAAGTGTGCAGCGGGTCGGCTTACCTGTGACGTCACACACAATCGAGGTGACCTCCTATCGTGACTCACAAGAAAACCATGCACCAACATGGATGAAGCGTTGCAGTTTTTTATGGATGAAGTAAACAAACACATAGAGCTCATAAATATACCCCGTGATTATTTGTAGATAACTTAATTTACCAATTAAAAAAACAATTTGTTAAGTTATTCATAAAGTAAGTAATTAAGATGTTTTTGCCTATTTCGCGGTCATGTTTCTGTGTGATGTAAAATTGTAGAAATATTTGTATGAAGTCAGAATGAGAAGCTCATTAGCACATTCCAGCTGCGCTGAATGTGAGCTCGGCCAAGGGAAGGCACGAGGAAATCCACGTCGCGGGCGTAGTCCTGGCTTCAAGACTTGACGCAGGGAAAAATAGCCTTGAAAGTTGGCATCATTCTACAAACTATCAATCAGTCATCACAGATTTTATAATACTTACCTAAGTATCGAGAAATTTGCAAAACCTGATACCTGATACCTGAATACCTGACTACATCGGTGTTCAAACATCAAAACGTTGCACTTCTTCATTATATAATAGTGTGCACTTAGACTCTACATAAGATATAGTGGAGAGGAGACACGGACCTGCACTAGTAAATGCAGCGAGGTGCAGCGCGGCCAGTAGCAACAGCAGGCCGCCGCCCCGTCGCGTCGGGTCCCTGCCGCTTGTCCGTGTCGGGTCCCTGCCGCTCGTCCGTGTCGGGTCCTTGCCGCTCGTCCGTGTCGGGTCCATGCCGCTTGTGCCTCTGCAACAACCACCAAGAAATCACTAACAACACAACTACATAATAATATATAATTATAGTTTGATCTATTCACACTAATATGATAAATGAAGCCGAGCGTCTGGATTCGTGATATCTCTCCACGACAAACTTACAAATCAGATCGGATTGAAACAATGTTTACCGACTTCTACCTCATGTAGGCTTGGATTGGAATATAACATGCTCTACTCTTATTACATGGATCAGTTCCCGTGTCAACGAAATTTAAAATCAAAACACACTCAACTCAAACTCTTCTACCTTTGTTTAAAAACAAGGCGTGCGAAGTAGCGGGCTTAAACTAGTATCATCATAAATGAGGCAGGTGACGGATGAATGTGCGAATCATCTAAAATAAGTAGAATGCAAGGGGCGCGGGCGAGGTCGGTGACCCGGCGCCCGGCAAATGCAACCACAGCAGTTTCGGATTGTCTTTCACACGGAATAAGAATATTTTTCATGTGACTCAACATCATAAATATAAAAAATAATAATGCAATGGAATGAAATAAAACATGCGGTTCATTCAATTTTTATAAGAAAAAACTAATTAATCTGAAAAGGAAAAATGTTGATCATCCACACAGAGAAGGGTTAGTATAGCAGAGCCTGGAGGGTTGTTACGAATAGAACGGTTTCCGTGGGGCCGGCAGCGAGCGGCCCGACGACGACTACGAACGCTCCACGGATAGCCTAAGATCGGGAACCGTGCTACTTATATATCTTTATAAAGTCCTGGTCATACGGTCATAATTTTATTAGCCTGGAGCCACGAGACCTGTGGTTACTGAACTGTCTCACAGCTAAGGTTGAGCCCTAGCTTGAAAGCTCTAGCAGCGAGTCGCAAAGGAGAGAGTCTGTCAGTCGAGCGACGTCCAGTTGAGGCGCCCGCGCGCGCTGGGTGTGTGACCGGTCATTTTCCAATCGTGTGCTCTCAATAGGATAATAAGGCCGCGACGATCAGCCCATCAGTCGTGAGACGCGTGTGAAAGTATCCTCCCGCCGACCGTGGGACTCTCTCACATTACAATACGATGGACCACTTACACCATCATTGCCTTCTGCCTTTCCCACAAAAACAATCAATATAAAGTGATCTCTATTGACGTTTGCTACGACTTTTTATTTCAAACTCTTCCCCGTACAAGGGAACCCTGAAAAGTAACGACGATCTTCTCTCGGACGAGTTGTCCACTTCACTTTTGGTTTAGGGTACAACAGGCCCGAATCTAAAATCAGCAGATTTGGGACTCGGACGAGTTGTACCCCAATCTAAAAGTGAAGAAGACAACTCGAAAAGGCCAAGGTCGAGTTTTCATTCGGACGAGATGTACCCTAAACCCAAACAATGTGTTTGTTATTAACGAGAAGCAGTCTAGCTTATGTGCTCGTGAGATGTTCGATGCACAGAATGGAAGGTACTAGAACAGACAGGTCTCGAGCGCACGTCTCCTTGGTAATCTGATGACACCAGGACGTGCGACACTCAGGTAGAGGTACTTCTGCAACTGGACACAAACATGACTAATATGATGACACTACTGCTATGCAAATAGGTACTAATAAAGTTAATACTATGAATATGCAAACTGCACATTCAAAGGTTTACAAAAACAGAGCTCTATAGTTTAAATAAAGCGCGGATATCATAGAGCCATTCAGCATATTGAACTCGCATAACCTTCCGCTAAAATTGGGTCACGATTATTTTTCAATTGGCGCCGAAACATTTTGGATGGCACCAACACCGCTGATACGTCACAGCTTCTGTGGGTCAACGGACAGGCCGTAGCGACGTGCAGCGTGCCAACGCCGAGCGCGCCGCCGACCCGCCGCCGCCGGCGGCGACGCCTCCTGACCGGCGATACATTTGGCACGTTGTGGTTTTGTAATCACCACTGGCCCATCGAACTCTGCTTTTTGTATTTTTTAACGATATTATTATTTAAAAATATTTTAGTATGAGTATTGATCAGGTACCTACTTTTTATGCCAGCCCGCACAAAAGCTTCTTTTTATTAGTATTTTTAGTGTAAGTATCCTTAAAACATTTTCATCAAATCCTTCACACACCTCATGTTTAATTTGTGCCCCTATACCATGATTTATGGGAAGGATATTTGCTAGCGATAAATATAACACTTCATATTGAGGATTAGAGGATGATCAATATTTGAGTCGCGAAACTCGGTTACTTTAGTACGCAGCGCGGCGCACGGCGCGGCGGGCTGGTAGCGCGGCGGCGGCGCGGCGGCGGCGCGGCGAGGCGGCTAGGCGATCGTGTACTTCTCGTCAGACTTACAGAGAAAAGGGGACGGTGGCTTGTTTTATTACATTGACATTCTTCTTCATTTTAAACAAGTTGACAACAGTGAATGTTAATCATGTGATCCTTCATCCTAAATATGTACTAGATAGATACAAATATTATAGATATTATATAGCAAGACGGTATGTTATTTCGTTATATTCAAGTATTTAGGTGGATATTGACAAAATAAGGTTGTTAATGTTTCGCGGAACGGACATGCTTGTTGATTGTTATGATTGGAGGCCGGCTGTTGTTGAAAGCCGACGCCGGCCGCACCGCTCCGCCCGCCGACACCGTCGCTCGCCCTCTTCCATAACTTATCACAGATCGGCTACTCTACTCCCTCACTCTATGCATCCCTTTGCAGGACTTGTCCGCAGGTCTGCAGGACTTTTGTCAACTAGCAAGGAAGGCTGCCGTTAGCTATCAATAAAAACCTCGAAAATGGTGAACCATTCCTTGGTAATAGTTAGATATAAATATGTGTAGGTACTAGCGCGGCTTACTGGCTGTACGACTTTAATTCAGTTCATATCTAAGTGATGAATAATTTTTAACGCAATAGAAGGTAGTATACTACCTTCTATTGCGTTAAAAAATACTACCTTCTATTCTGAAAATTATTCATGACAGGGAGTACCTATCTAACCTCCCTGTCTAAGTAAAAATAAAATAAAACTCTTACATCCATATCTTTAGTCAATTCCTAAATTATTCCTTCACTCAAACTCGCCTGAGAAAGTATCGAGCATTCCTTCAAAACGTACTCGAGTACGGTATGCTTAGTCGCTAATTTTGTTCTTTATCAACCGCACTGAACTCAGGTTGAATCGGTTGAAATTTTTCATTTAAGTATTATTAAATTATTTATATTGAATTATTCACAACAAACTCTTCGAGGAGCGTTCTAGGTAGGTCGCGACGTACCTTGAGATGCATCTCACCACTCATATATGGAATTTTTTTAGGTAAATTCAAGAGGTAGATTTTTTTACAACCAAGCATACCAAAACGCACTTGGAGCTTGATTCGAGGTTAAATCGAGGTTGAGGAAACGACTAAAGATATGGGGGTTAATGATGAGGCAGTGGCTACAAACATCGAGGTTGACCAATCACCCGCGCAGAGTGCGTTAGCGTAACATTCAGTAGTACCCTTTGGCGCTGTCGTACCTATCGCAATAAACTAACCCTCCCCCACACCTCCAGACTCCACGCTCCTCTTGTAATGACTGAATTCAACATAATAACGAAACCTTTCAGGCAATAGTCGCTGAAGAGCGAGCAACGGATGCGAGGACAATGGAACCAGCCCTGAGTCCGGCGGACGTCGGACACGTCGCGATCACGTCCCGGAACTAGACGGAGACTTGATCGCGCCGTCTCCTTTTACTCTGAGATTGCAGCGCCTCTGACGTGCGGACAGGGTGTTATGCAAAATGAGACATCACGATCAAGTCTCGCCGCTATCCCGCGCCCAGGTTATCAGAGATCAGATTAAAGTTTGAGGATCGGCGCGGCCGGTCGACCCTTCTATTAACTGAAACGTTTCTCTTATCTCCATCAGGTGGGCTTGGGTTAACGACCTCCCCGTGCAAATTCTCTGCAGAAATGGTCCCAGTATAATAACGTGTTGACAATCAAGGGTTCGGCCTCGTGTCAGCCTCGTCGTAAGTCCCACTAGATTGGAATCGCGTTCCGAAAGCTCTCATAGTACCGCGCGAACCCGCGAGGTATCTGAAGAACTCAATGCAATAGCACTTAGGCTTTCATCATCGCATCAGCAAACCTGTTGTTCAACGCTATAAAAAGCAATGGTTATTGCCAGCTGATGTGCAAACGACGAGCCGAGCCAGCCCTCAGCGCATTCCGGTGATTATCCGATGTGGAGACGAGAGCGGCCGGCGACCGCCACCGCGACCGCGATAGTATTGCTGTGTAGCGTTTATCTTCACTGTGTAAAAAACGCTCACCTTCAAAGAAAATATCTCTAATGAATTCAGTAAATTCAAGTAAAAGTAAGATTAAATCAATGTTTAACATTAAACCTAATTTAAGCTATTTTTAATAATGCCTTTTCCCTATGTACCAGTAACCAATAATGTATGTGTGTTTTGTTTTGTGACAAATAAATGTTTTACTTACTTACTAACATTGAATCTAAATAAGAAGAGCTAGGAAAGCGCCGGCAGCGCGCGACGAGCCTAGAGGCCAGGTTCAGGGAGGCGGCGGCTGCGCGGGCGCAGGATGCGTTGTGCAATGCGCAGGTTTAATGGCCGCGACGCGCTTGTCAATGACCCACATAAGGACAGCCAGTATCCCATAGAATGCGCATTTGCAAACGCGTTTGCAAGGAACGTACAAAATCCACACAAATAAAACAATGCTAACGTCAGTATGTTTAAGGTATTATCTCCTCTCGTGACCCTCTCGCCCATCAGCCGAATAATCGATTTGCCTCACTTTAACTAAGCCACTAAGCCATTAAAATCCAACAAAATATTTAGCTTCAGTATCTACAATGAAGCCTACTCTCGTAAAAATAGAGTCTGCAAGGTGAGAAGACGGTTTTTAATTTTGATTTTGTTCAGGTTACAAAGCTGTTTCGTGTGTGAACGAACGGGAACACGAGGCAGAGCGCGGCGGCGGCGAGGGCGCGTCGTCACGTCGCGGCGTCGCGGCCGGTATCGCTAGGATTACAAGAATGTTATCGCTGCGCGGTATGGTAATGGACCCGCCACCATGTCGAGTTACTCGCAGTTAGCGCACGCGGCCGGGCGCTGCTTTATTGTAAAACAGAGCCGCGCTGATACAACTAAATGACAACTACGGAATCAGGTTCCTATTACTGTATATGCTACTTTAGACCTGAGTGTAAAGTAACGCTTGATCATTAAATTTTTATATAATCAGCTGTTTAATTAAGTTGCCTTACAACAGCTTAGATATTCAGTAGATAAGCGTCAAGTAGAACGCGCCGAGTGCGGAAGGATTCCCACCGGGTATTGTGTGATTTTTTCATTAAAATAAATGTATAATTAAGTGCCAATGAAATATGAGGATGATAATCACACTGTTGTCTTAGATTTTGATTGAGGAAGAATGTATGTTGTAGGAACTCTTCAGTAGGCCAGTTGGTGTGAGACAAGCTCAGTGGAAGGTATAGGGCGCCTTCATATCGAATAAATACACAAATAAGTTATTTATACCTACCTCTACGGATTAATAAATTATACTTTCACAATCCACACAGCATCACCTAGCCGCAAGCTATATGTTTAGTAGACTCTTCATTATAAATAGAAAACACCCAGAATACCATGTACAAACATCCTCCCCCAGATCATATGATCATTTTTCCGAGACGGGAATCGAGCCCGGAACCCCGTGCGTCGCAGGCGGCCCATCGCACACTGCGCCACAGAGGTCGTTAGCTGATGCATCTGCGACCGCATCCTCTATGCTCAAGCCAACAGAGCGGTGACACGCGCGCCGTCTCCGTTTCTAGGAATGCCACTTGTCACACCGCTCATCGCTCAGTTGTCACACCGCTCATTGCTCAGTTGTCACACCGCTCATTGCTCAGAGGTCATTTGCTAAATGTTAAGGAAACATTTATTAATAAAGCAGACTTCCACGACCGGCGCCGTACATGAGCTAAGATTGCGAATTGTATCATCTTTCAAAGACAGGTTTTACCGTTGTCCTGTTAGTCCCCTCGGAGAGAAGCTCACAACCCCACCACATGAGCCGGGCTCGCAGGCTCCTGAGCAGACCGCGCCGGCCGCGGCATTGAACCGCGGGTTACGTCATTAGTCGTGTCACGCACCGCCCGCGCCCGCGCGCCGCGCCCGCCCCGCGCTGCCTTGTACACGACACCAATCAGCTCCCCTCGAATTTGTCTACTACACTTATGTACATGACAAAATAATAGGAAACGTAAAACTCCGATACATTAATCATTGTTGTATCTTGTTGTCCGTATGAACGAAAGTAAAGCAGGCGTCTGTCTGGTAATAGCCACAGCCCTGCGCACGCGGAGGCTTCCGTCACTTGGGACCACTATGTATAGGGACCGCGGTCCCATTCGCCGGATTGATTAATTTCATTATTGTTCTTGCGCACCCCTCTCTGCACGCAGACAGAGTCACGTCACTCGGGAGGCGCGATCTGCCCAGTGGCTAGGTATGAGAAGCAATTCACTAACACAATTTACACCTATACGACGGAGGAATCTGTTTGAAAAACAATAAAAATAACACCTACGTGTCGTATCTGCTTCGTAGAAATAATCACCGTCGGTCGAAGAAGTTATCTCGACTACATCCCAGTCGTGAATCACACAATATGAAATAAAATAAAATTAGTTAACTTGTTCGGTGAATCGCCAACGATAAGGAAAAAGCTGCGAAACCCATGTACTCACTGCGGGAGGAGTCAACCAATGAACTGGCTTCTTCTTAATGGGACAGACTTGTTTCATTTGTCACATAGTGATCACACCGTGTCTTAAAAATTATCACACCCACGAAACCACAAAATTTCAGAAAGGATTTTTTTGTTTTACCAACTTCAAAATACCTAATACAAAATGATGTAAGTACAAGACTATAAAATATTCTTAGATTTATTTAGTGTCATCTTTAATGTTTGGATGATCTGATCACCACACCAGGTCGTGACCTGCAGATCCAGTAGAGCGTTGCAGACCGCGGAAGGGACCCGGAGCCAGCTCACCGCACCGCCGGCCGGGTGCGAGAGCCATCAGATGCGCAACCAATGCTCTAGTACTGCGCGATGTAAACAAAGGCGCGGCGCGAGGGAAACCCGGTGGTTAGTCACACTCAGACGTGACCTACATCTCATCTCGACGCTGTGTAGCCTCGAGGTGACAACACTGACTCGTTTGCATAATTTATTCCTATCTGTGTTTGAAGTAGTACTCGTTGGCTTCTGCGTCAATCTGCCGATCACGATGAAAGGTATAAAAATAGCAGAATCCTGGTCCACGGTTCGAGACCCTGCTACTATTACTTGCTGTGTTTGATTAAAATCGTAACCAGTGACGCTTACATTCGTTGTTAAACAACTCAAAGTCAAGGTTCCATCGACAAGACTTGACCACAACCTCCCTCGAAGGCCATGTCGCTACTTCAGCCGAGATGCCCATTTGGCGGCTATTACACGTCTCTTTGCCACAATTCGCGCTAAATGGACGTTCTCAGCTAAATGGCAGGCCGCCTTGAGCCCATCGTGAGACGCAAGTGATTCCGCCTTCCAAATATTACGAACAAAACTATAAATACAAAATAGTAATTTAGGCCGCGGCTAATGTGAGTGTGACCTCTGACCGGGCTCCGGGCAGGCGGCGCTCGGAGCTACTCGTCCGAAGTCCGAGCGACCGAGAGCAGGCTAAAGTCCCGTACACTTTCACGCGCAGGCGCGTCTGTCAATCACCGCGGCCTCCTTGCGCGCGCGCACATTGCGAAACAAATCATCCAGGCCACACAATAAAACTGAAATTCCAACAGTGTCGGGCAGCCCGAGTGCATAACGGTGCTTCAGATGCATTAGTTGGCGATTACAAGTAATATCTGATGATGTACACCTAGCCGAGTGCTCGGTGCAGTGACCCTCATCCGTCAGTCAGCGCGGTACTTTCTCGCGAGGTCTCCGTGTCACTCCGCTGCTGGAGCAGGCTGCGATCGTGACTCACGCCTCCCAACTAGCGGGTATTTCCTCATCACACTCAGTCGCCGAAACATTCCACACCTACTTAGATTAACAACGACATAATGACTACACCTCTCTCTGCCATAATTTCTTCGAAGTAAGTTTCTTTTCTACCTTGACCTTCACCACATAAGTCAAACATGCAGACAACTCTTACATGATGCTCTACATTTCTAAAATAACGGCAAGAATAGAAGGGATTTCTGGAAAAAACAACCCTAAAGTGGTGAAAAGATTTGAATTTTTTTAGTGTTTTTGTAACTGTGAAAAAATTGGCGGTATTGAATGAAGAGAATAATAAAAATATAAAATAGCGAACTTTTGTTGGCGGAGGAAATTAACTAAAAAAATATTTTAGGAAAGGACGAAGGATTATTCTGCCTTGATTTTTTCGGAATACTTAAAATTTTAAGACGAATCGAAAGGTAGGTATAATTAACATCGTGTTCTAAAATTTTTGGGACAGGCCATAAGTGATCCTGTGCTCTCTGGATCCATGCCATTGTTCTTTTCCCAAGATCTCGAACTTTATATTTTTAAATATCCTTTCATTTAAGATTTATAAAACGAAACCAGAGAAGTGATACTAAATTGTAACAAATCCAAGCCGCAAACATCGCCGGCGTCCCTGGACTGGGCTAGGTAAGGGAACTCGACGCCACGGTAAAGTGATCGACTTGGTGAGAAACAACTACATTATGACACTCGGTTACTGAAGCGAGTGAACGATCGGCCAGGGCGGGCCAGTCTCAGCATAGCGTGCCTGTGCGAGATTATTCCGGAAATCCCCATGACCCTTTTTCCGTTTTCTACATTTTCCTCTAAGGAAAGCGAGCGGTCTCGTCGGGGTTTTCTGGAAAACTCTTAAAAAATTACTTTTAAAAGTCCGTAGGTGGGTGATTCTACGAAAACTCGTTTTTTGTCTGACTTCTGTGGCACATTTTTTTTTGTTGAAATTGCACATCATGATAGTATATTCTAAATAAAGATTTAATTTTGATTTTTTTGGTAGTGAAGGGAACTTTATTGGCTTTATGGTTACGGAGTTATTCAATTTTAAAAATATGGTGTCCACGGAAATCAGAATTTATATCACCAAAATCAAATATGGGTTGGTTTATCGATAAAAATATGTGTTTTCGGTACTAAGTAGATTATTAAGCTAAATACCAATTATTTGACGTTTGTAGTTTTAATCAGTTTTTACAAAAACACCTTTAAATCATTACTGTAAATACAAGTAACTTTTTACAAAAATCACACTAACAATGTTTATCTTTGTATTAAAAATATTATAATTATTCATTTTGTATTTATTATAAACTTTTATCCTAAAAAACATCATAAAAACTGTAAAAAAATATTATTGAGATGTTAATGAACCCGCAAAATCCACGGAAATCACACCACGGAAATCAAAAAAAATAACAAAATCTTAGAAATTTTCTTAATTTGCTGGTTTATTTTACGTTGAAATATGCAGTCGAAATTAGGAACACAAAAGGCATGAATTATCATCATTAATAAAACAATAGGATTAGCATAAACAAATTTATAGTCAACATGGTAATCAGAATTTCTAGATACCAAGCCACGGAAAGTGATTACTTACCGAAATAACAGAGTGACGTAAAGACATACACCTTTGTTGTACACACCACTGATGGGGCGTGACTGATAGTTTCTCTCAATCTAACAACTATTTACGCAGATATTAAAGTACAGTATTTATGAATAATTTAGTGCACACCAGGGAAATCAGAGCTGAACGACGGACGCGAAGTTATCTCGTTGTAACTTGTCAACTAAAGCTTAGTTTTGCGTAGTAATAGCGTCAAATAAGCAAGTAACTATCTGGGTTATTGTGAACGTATGCAAATTAGTACCAGAGTTTTTAGGAAATGATATAAAAATTTATTAACACCGGAACATGAGGTCCGCACGCACCACGGAAGTCATAATTTCCAAGGATTTTATTTATTTTTACTTATTTAAAATAAGAATATTAAAAAACTAAAAAAGGCCTCCCCTATTACTTTTGTCTAATCTACTATCATAAAAAAAATCAAAGGGCTAGGGATACTTTTTGTATGATTTTTCGAGCCGGACATGTATTTTTGAAGCCCGGGAGAATTACCCAGGTACATTTAATTAAATAGTAAACCAATAATGGTTTGTTGAAATATAGAAACGTTCTATCTACATATTATTTTAATACGCTCAATTTGAGATTGAAACATTGCTACTGATCATCTGTAAGAGTGAGGGGTGCCGCTATCAGACAATAAGATGTGTCCTTATTCGTTTGCTGCTCAAATCAACCGGGAATTAAAAGTTTGGGAGACGAGAGGTGTAGTCAGTGCTTCAACATGAATCTAGAAATAATTAATGGGTGTATTATGTATTCACTTCTATAGTTAATATTGCTTTTCCCAAAGTTTGCAGTTTTAAAATTAGGTCTTATTACAAAAATTTCAGCATGATTTAGTTCTCGATTTAGTTTCGGGCCGTGGTGTATTTACCCCACCCTCCCTCCGCTCGGCGGCGCGGACACACGCAGGACACATTATAGTGTAATAAGTGAAAACCGCGAACACTGAGGCGCTCCCTCACTCTCACCGGGAATAGGTTCCCTTTCAAGTAATAATACTAAAATAATGTGTAAACAGGGAAAGGTTATAAGGGCTTTAAAAGACAAGCTTAGTGAAGCTTAGCTGTAATAAGATATAAATATGATATCGTCAGAAGCTGAGGGCGGCGGGGCGGGGCGGGGCGGGGCGGGGCGCGCTCGGCACATTAGCGCGACGCGAGCGAGCGAGCAGCATCAAAGGACCGGTCGGTGATCACGGGCTAAAACACTCGGCTCATTAATTAAACCTGGGGCTCATTATTAACAAAAGGGAAAGCTTATTAACGGTCGAGAGCTGGTTTATTTTTGAAAATACAATCCATGTTTTTCTAAACATTTCCTAAAGAGGTTTAGTTAATTGATGGCCAAAAATGTTGCGAGTGACCCACGCTCCTCTCTGCTTGTCTCCTGTCCGAAGTTGTCCTTTCGAGTACAAAGCAGTGGCCCCACTGTGTCCAGGCGTGAGACACAGTAGGGCCATTCACCAGCCTCGCCGCCGCGCCTGACTCTGTTCGACTATTTTCCTCTTCAGCACGACACTAGAACACGACAGGTGTTCGTGTCCGCAGGCGTCAGAGTCCCAACGAGGTGCCTTCACAGTGGAGTCACTGGACGCCCGGCTCGTTGAGACTATCGCGTGTCTGCGCGGTGTGCGCTGCACGGAGCCTCAGAACAATGCCCGGTGGACAGATAGTGCGCGAGAGAGGACTCGTGCGCCCGTCTTGCTCCGCCCGTCTGTGAGTGAATCCAGTTAGACATTATCACTATTTGTGGAGATTTAAATTAATCTACAAAAACCTGTACTTAAGGACGCTTCAACGAATTAAAAGTGGTTAAGAGGAGTTCTGTAAATGTCTCGTGAGCGCCGCGCCGCGTCGCGTCGCGGGCGCACGTGAGGCCGCCCCGGCGTGCCCACGTGATCTCATTACCTCTACTTCGATACACATCTATTCATCATTTACTACGCTTACTTCAATAATATCACTTTGTGAAACATCAAAATGGTAAAAGTTTCCGAGAACCATTGACGGGTAGACTTCCTTAATTGAAAATAGATAAGGATGGAAAGCACAACCAGAGTATACAGTCGTAGGAGCGAGATCCGCATCGAACCCGCGCCTCCTGCGAGGAGTGAGGGAGGCCTGCACACGACGCCACTCGTCCCTCAGCCGAGCGCTGACGTCACATCTGTCGCCCGACGTACCTCATTCCAAGGATCATTCTCAACTTCCGCTGGTTTTATACGAATCCACGTCTGGTTTAAGTCTGTTGTTGCTAAAATGAAACAAATCACTAAAAATCAGTTGAAAAAGTATAATTAAGTTCGTACTGTATTGGATCGCAGCCGTCATACAACGAAGAGTAGCTAGTTCCACTCTATCAGGTAAGGGCGTCGTATTGGAAGCTAACGGCATTTTATATTGTTTTCACAAAGTAGGCTAGACACAACGAAAACTTAGAAAAGGCTGTTGCGTTTGAAAAAAATATGAACTAATCTTAAACTGAAACATAACCAGCAACAACGAGGCTGAATTGTCTTACAGACAAAATAAAATGCCAACGAGAAAAGGAAAGAAGTCAGACGCTGCGTCATGTCCAGCACAGGCATGGTACCCAGGCAGGGCTCGGTATCTGGCTTCGTGCGAAGACATCGCAGACAACAGCACGTCGAAGTCGTCCCTGAGTCGTCGCGGCGCGCGCTTGCTATCGCAACTTGAACAATAACAAATTACCTCTCTAAGTTTAAATGCGAATACTATGCTAATTAGTCATCTCATAGGTAGGTAGGTACACAACATTCATAACGGACTTGTAAGTCGATATTGATATTATATTCTCAAACACGGATGGGCAACCCGAGCCCCACGCGACATGCTGATATTTATATTACTTACTCGAGTCCGCGTCGTTTCAAACCAGGCACCTGAGAATCTAGCTTATTTGCTTCAATTTAAAATGAGGATGTGTACGGATTACTATGTCAACTGACCGCTCTCGAATGCGCGCTCGTCATGTGGACCAGGAAGATCAAAACGTGTCACGTCAATGAGCACTCTCAACGTTCACGAGAGGCTGGACCTTTAACGACCTTTCTATTGATATTTTTCTAAGGGAAGCAACAACAGCAAAACGAAAATTATACATAGTTTATATTGATATCATATTCTTAAAAATCGAAGCCAGAAGGCAGAGCGCCAGAATTCTGGCAAAATGCCATTCTTTTGTGACATTGTATCAATATTCGATACCTCTGGGCTCACTTGGCGTAAAGGACATTTGGTCGAAATTGAGTTAATAATGCAGTTTTACTCAGTTTTTAATTCTCTATCGAACTGTATATTTAGTTTCCTCAAATTCGCAAAAAAAACGCCTTTACGACCCAGGATTTTTATCGCGTAATCACTATTTTTTGGAAAAAATAGGGTGTAAATGACAAAACATTTGTCAATTGTCCTATACAACCTTGCAAAATGAAATAAAGAAATTGATTTGTCCTTTACGACCTTGCTATTTTAAATTTTAAAAATCAATTGTTCTTTACGACCTTACTAAATCCAGCAATAAACCTAGTATAGTTTCTTTGAAAATTCCTTCTAATCATGAAAATTCACCACTAGTACAGCTTAAGAGTTCGAAATTTCTCACCACAGATCTACCCCGGTAAATTTGGTAAAGTTCAAAATTAACCAGGGTAGATGTATTAATTATGAATTTTCTTAACTAGAAGGCATTGCCAACTCCTATACCGTCACTTATTAATGTCCATTCGGTCTGCTACCAGCGTATTCCGCCCTAATCATGTGGGCAAACGATGTGATTACATAACCAGCATTTGCGAACGCAGTTTTACTAAAAACTACTCCGGGCATCATCAAATTCCAATAGTTATTATAACCTATGTACTTGTTTCGAAAAAAAATACTTTGATTTACACCACAAATTCGCCTGCATCTTTGCAATTCTATCCTGATCGCAACGTGACTCCAAAAACAGATAGACGTTGAATGCCAATGCCTTGAATTAAGGTAAATAAGTGATAAAGGTTTTTTTTGTGTGTTTTGAATTAAGTAAATTAGGTAACTAAAGTGCAAAGTTAAAAAACTATCTAGGTAAATGTTTTTTCCCCAGCTGTAAAACGGTTCTGAGCAAACTGGACCCAAGCTTAGTAAACAATAAAGATTATGTTCTGTTATGTTTATGATAAATAAGTAAAAGTAATTGTTTAAAATACACATTCAAGGATATTTATCGCGTTTATTTACCTATTTTTTCCTAAAGTTTCATCAGGTTTACACTCTGCCCTGGTGACGAGATGTGTGGAGTACTGGAACTACCACCTTGCGTAGCGAATGCTACACATTTTGTGCAAACCTTAGAAATTGTAATTAACCATTTTTATTTGATTTAATCTATGTTTTATTTATAGAGAAATATTCTTTCATTAAACTTAAAAGAAAAGATCAACCATATAAACACAATACATACAAAAATTACATCATTTATTAATTTATTAGCCTACTAGTTAATCCTTTACGACCTCAAAATTTTTAAATTTGTCAATTACAACTTTGATTTGTACAGTTTTGAACATCAAAAGTAGCTTTACGCCTTAAGGTGCTTGCATACACTGTTTAGTTTTTGGGCGTATAGGTCATTTCTTTGTAATTTTATGGTAGTATAGGAATTTTATTTCAGTAAATATAACACTAGGATAGTTTATCAACACAGGCTTAGAAAGTACCAGCAATTCTAAGTACTTTCTTCCTAGGTTTCGTCCAAATAGCATCAAAAACAAAAAAACTACAGTCGAAATAAACTTTTTGTTTTTGTTTTTTGCGTATCCTGTAAAGTCGCCTTTTGTCCTTTACGCCAAGTGAGCCCAGAGGTATCGAATGGCAGAGGAGCCTGTGCAAAGGCAGCACTCTCGTTGTGTATGTGCAGGAGCGAGTAGAGAGCGGCGCGTGCGCACGCCTTCTGGACGCGCGCTCGAAAGTATGCTTATTGTAGACCACTGACGCGCCTCAACTGCAAGATATAGGCTGCAGCTCGAATAGTATCCTACGAAGATACGAACTGTACAATTCACTGCTGATCCCACACGCTGCGGCCTCAAGTGCCTCTACTTTTACCGCCTGCGATGCTTCCGAAGACTACAAGACGTGATGGTAGGTACTATATGCATCTCTACCAGCCTCTTAAACCGAGCCCGAGCGAGAACAAAACTAGACTAACTGTAACTGTTTAAAATACACAACATATTATAAAAACTAGGTATTACATGACGCAACGTAGAGCACGCTTTCACTTCCTATCCGATGGACAATAGATACCTAGCCTCAGATGTTTGTTCCTCCTCTGGTCGCAAGCCATTGTCTCGGAACATTGTTGTTGTACGGCTAACCCTAAGGGAACGACGCACTTGTCTCATCTGTGCCGCGTCCGATGTCCAATGTCTCGGAACGAGGTAAGTAACCAAAGCATACGACCAATCTACATACTAGCAAAACCAAGGAAAAGTTGAAAAGAATACAGGGATGTCCAGTCTCGCAGACCATCACTCATAAAACAAGAAAATGAGATTTAAAATTGTATCTAGAAAAAGTAATAGTTGTCACCAAGCAATGAGTCGAGGAGCCGTGAGCTGGTGAGTCAGTACGAGGCAGGCCGCGCTCTGCGGGCGGACCCGAGCGCCGCCGGAGACACTCATTAGTGTTATCGTGCTTGCAATAAGGATATAATGAGGTGCTCGTCTACGGTAATGATTTAAATGTATTGCGGTTCAAAATAAGATATAATAATTTTTACAAGAGAATTGAGGACTGATTACGACCTTCGTTTAAATTACATAGAAATAGAGATTGACTTTAGTATTGCCCAAACTGCCAGTACTGCTCTATACTGTACCCACTTAAATAGTCAAAAGTATTATCTGTGAAATGGCGTACTACAGAATATTAGATTAAAACGAGTTTAAAGAAGATAGGAACGAGCTTAGCTCTACCTCGAAAACCAACAAGGGTAAATATTTTTTAATGAAGCGAACAGATTCTTTACTTTATCTAAACAGATTGAAGTGAACATACCTACTCAAGTGATCAAATATTTCCTAGTTTTATTATATGAACTCTATGACGATTCCAAGAGTCCTGCAAGGTCTAAAGGAAATAAAGTACATTGTTTTGAGTTAAAGAACGTGATCCGTACCGCCGGGCTCGAGAGCCTGCGCGGGGCCGGTCCATCCCTACAGGACGTGTCCCATCCCTACAGGACGTGTCCCATCCCTACAGGACGTGTCCCAGGCCCGAGGTCTCCGCGACCCGGAGCCCCGCGACACGGAGCTCGCTCGCGATTCTCGCGGCGCTCCAGCGACCGCGTTGCGCAAGTATCTACGTAAATGTAACTTTATTATTCGCCACGCGCCCGCCGCCGCACGATAATTCGACGAACTTAATTGCATCAGCGACGCCACTGGGATACATACAGCGGATCACTGGCTGAAGTCGTTTCTCTATGTAATGTCGTATGGCGCCTGCAAATGCCTACAATGCGCGTCGTGAACGGTGCGACTACCTGACGTAACTAACAATGGCATGGGTTTTATACCTCCTAGGTCCTATCGACGCGAGGCGGCCGGGTGGCGCGACACCTCCAGCGCAGCCTGCCGACCTAGGCGCAGCCCGCCGACGCCTGCCGACCTAGGCGCAGCCCGCCGACGCCTGCCGACCTAGGCGCAGCCCGCCGACGCCTGCCGACCTAGGCGCAGCCCGCCGACGCCTGCCGACCTAGGCGCAGCCCGCCGACGCCTGCCGACCTAGGCGCAGCCCTATGCGGGAATCTATTTCCGTCCAGTCGCTTCTCCAAGGACGACCGGCCTGACTCACGCACTTCTGCGACTTTTTGCAACGATGATACAACAGGTTATTGCATTGTTTTTTGATCGTTATGTAAAAAACCGAACAGAGGTCATTGCGTCACCAATTACAACTTCATATTAATAAACCGTATCGCCTTTTACTGTTTCGAGAGCTCTCCCGACGAGAGCTTACGATACAGTCCCGCGGCGCCGCGCCGCCCCGCAGAGCCCTGGCGCTCCCGGCCTCCGCCACCGGCTGAGCCACAGAACAAACACAAAAATTATACGTGCCCCGACAGATCAATCAATATTTCATTGCCACAGGATAACGACTTGATGAAGGTAATGACAGTGACTAGGTAAGTACGCTTGGTTAAGCGAAATAATTGCAGTATTTGTTCAAGACGCACATAGGGCTGGGCTGGCTGTCACGGACGGGTATCGGCGATTCCAGATTCGATACGCGGTGAGTCGATATCGACTCGCATCATCCTGCTGAATGGAAGCAGTCGCTCGCACTACACTGTGCTCGGGTGGAACATCTCATCATAATTAAAGGAACGTATTCAACGTTCGCAAATAACAAACGCAACTCAACGAGCCGAGCTGAATGGAAGGACGCAGGACGTTTCCATATACCGGAGCGAAAATAAAGAAAACGCCGGGAAAAGAACGCAACCTACGAACTACTAGGTCATCAAGAATAGTCAGTATGTTTGTACTCACCGGCTCATGGCGTGCGGGTGTGAGGTGCGGCTGTGGCGCAGGCTGCTGGTGGCGGGCTGGAGACGCGAGCGGTCAGTGGCGCGCGGGAGGCATGGCGGGCGTGCGCGCGCGGCCGAGCTCGGGGCGCGAGTGCCGCCGCCCGCCGCCCGGCCCGCCCGCGCCCGCGCCCCGCGCCCCCGCCCCGCCGCATGACTCGCCGACATCCTGACCCCTTCATACTGACATCCTCATTCATTAATCAGATCAAAGCCTTTCTACTCGTTACTGTATTTTATGAGTTATTAGAAGTCGCGTCGTCTTAGTTTCTAGAGAGGAATCACGACTCGGGACCAGAACCAGCCTGCGTATAATTCACGCACGATTTTTTTATGTTACTTTCAGCTTTCTGGGACTTCAGGAAGTCAGTATAAAGGTACCCGATAAATGTTGCTGATCATCAGTGAGTGTTAAAATCGAGGCTTATCAGATACATATCAATAAAAGCTTCGTTCGTAAGGTCCGTGGGGTACCGAGGCTCTCCGGGTTTTTAAAAAATTATCTGAGCGTCTGGTCGATGCGACGCGTGACCCGAGAGCTGGTGAATATCTGGCTCAGCGCATCAGCATTGCCATACAGCGTGGTAATGCAGCCAGTGTCTTGGGGACGCTTCCGACTGGTATTGACATGGATCAATTGAGCTACCTTTAAACTGTTTGCAACCGTCTGCAGTTAGCTCAATGGTTTCAATTGTAAATACTAGTTGTAATTTTTCTATTCCTTGCTTGTAATTTTCGTTGTTTATAAAAGCTTAAGTTGGTAGAAATTTTTAATTATCCTATTTTTAATATTATAAACGCGAAAGTTTGTATGGATGGATATTTGTTACTCTTTCACGAAAAACAACTTAACGGATCTGGATGAAATTTGGCACAGAGATAGATTATAGTCTGGAATAACACATAGGCTATATTTTATCCCGGAATTCCCACGAGAACAGGAACTACGCGGGTGAAACAAGCCACATGTCGGAGTCAACTTGAAGCCCAAACCACTGATGGTGGAGAGCTGAAATTAAGAGGAAGCTACAGATACCTTTCACTTAGATGACATCCGATAAGAAGGGGTTCTTGGAAACTCATACGCCTTCGAGGTTGAAAAGGGTCCTACGGGGTTGAAAAGGAGGGGTGAAGTTTATTGGTTTTTGGAACTCTTTCACCAGAAGCATGATTTTTTTGAAAATTACGGATTATTTTCAGGATTTCCCAAAAATTCTGAGATTGTAGTAACTTGAACCGGTGGCCTAATAGGTATGTTAGAAACTTAAACATAATAGATATTAATAATATTAAACTTCAGATAACGTTACGAGGTTTTTCAAAATAATTCTGAAAACCTTTTTAATGAGGGATGCTAATGACCAAAATTTGTGTTGGGTGTATATTTTCATCATCATCATCATCTATATATATACAGCGTGTAAACAGACAACTATCGAAAACGAAGGGGGATGGCGAAGCACCTTTAAACTTATACAAAACAAAAATCCGCAGGCCGAAAAAAAAATTCTAGCCGAAGATAAACATGTTTTAAGATTTTCAATTATTTTGTTTGCAAGCAATGTACGCGTCCACTTCGATACCTACGCCGCTGCGCCGACGTGAGTCGCGCGCGACGCATCACTCACTCACTACATAACATAAGTACATCACTACATAGTATAAAACAAAGTCGCTTTTTCTGTGCCTATGTCCCTATATCATTATGTCCCTTTGACTGGTTTATACGTATAACTAGCGACCTCCCCGGCTTCGCACGGTTTTATTATACGTAAAAACCTTCCTCTTGAATCACTCTATCTATTTAAAAAAAACCGCATCAAAATCCGTTGCGTAGTTTTAAAGATTTAAGCGTTCAAAGGGACATAATGACATAGGGACAGAGAAAGCGACTTTATTTTATACTATGTAGTGAAGTGATAAAACCGTGCGAAGCCGGGGCGGGTCGCTAGTTGTATTATAAAACTAAGTCGCTCCCCGCTGTCTGTCTGTCCCTATGTTTAGTACATAGGGCTTAGATCACTATAATTATCATTAAAACTACTCAAAGGATTTTGTTGTGGTTTTTTTAATAAGGTGAAATTAAGAATTTTAATTGAAGAGGAAGTTTTATAAGTATAACTAGCGACCCGCCCCGGCTTCGCACGGTTTTATTATACGTATAAACCTTCCTCTTGAATCACTCTATCTATTAAAAAAAACTGCATCAAAATCCGTTGCGTAGTTTCAAAGATTTAAGCAGTCGAAGGGACATAGGGATATAGGGACATTGGGACAGAAAAAGCGACTTTGTTTTATACTATGTAGTGATACACCCGTGCGAAGCCGGGGCGGGTAGCTAGTAAAGTTATAAGTCGTCAAAGTTTAAGGTAAGGTCTTTATAGCAAGTACCTAGGCTGTCGGTACTCGGTAGATATTTCACCATTTACCTAAAGACAGATCAGCTGGGGTATTGCTAGTTCGGCTATCTTTCGCAGTAAGTAAATGCGCAACACTTCTGGCGCATTTCCTAGAGCTTCACCATAAGAAACACAAACATTTGCCCATACATACTCCATCGCACTGAACATTATGTTGGCAAATAAAACACACTTACTAAACACAACCGATACCAACATCTACCTACTTTACAAACACACACAGACCTCGGACACTGACACGCACTAAAAGTCAAATACCTGTTAAACTACTTAAAAACATAACAATACCTATTCGAAAAGTTGCAAATTGCAATTTACATGACCACCCGGCGCGGTGCATGTGTTCACTACGAATACTAAACACCGACTAGCTAGACGACGAAACGAAATAAAATAATAGGTACATAATTCCGCAAAATTAAATCCTTTTATAAAACCCGAATAAATCAATAGCCGAGGTGTAATAAGACTTGTTTGCGCCGGAGTGCGGGCTAGGTGACTTGAAAGAGCCGATCACAGAAAAACCTCAGAAGTGCAAGACAAATCGCGTTCACTTACCCGAGACCGCTTGGACTTTCTCTAGGACTCCGAACGTGGTGGGCAGCAACAGGATAACAGCACCAGAACAGCACATACACAATTACACAGTCTGTGAACAGTTTTTTTAGATAGCGTGGGTCAATCACAAGAGAATGGACCGCGACCGTACGTACGAAGCGTCTTCAAGCAACTGGCTCGCTTGCTACTGCGGCGACGTATGTTTAGTTAGATTCATGGGGACACACCGCGTCTCTATCCTCCTCTCGCTCGCTCATATGGGTTCGCGAGTTCGTTTTCTTGCTCACATCCCGACAAACGGTTCGTTCTCGACGACAACGGCAGCGTGACGTCCTCCGCTCTCCGCGGCTGTTATAAACCTTATGCTGAACGGAATAAGGTTTTCGTTTATTTAGTTTGCGGGACAAAATTCCATTGAATTAAGATTCAAAATCGGGCCTACTAATTTGCGTGTTGCGTATCTCGCTCTCGTGTTAGTGCACGTGACCTTAAACAGCTGAGTGAGTTGAGGTCGATCACTTTGCGCTGTACTTTGGGTACAAAATACATGGCGTTGTTTTTGTAATTTATTTATTTTTGCTTTTAAAAATGATTTATTCGAGTTGATATGTTTTCCTAGTGTTGTACTATGGGTGTGTAACTAGATAAAAAAATAAAAATTTTAAGAAACGTAAATTTTTTTTTCGCTTTTTTTTTCGATAAATATGTTCAGAATAATGGTCTGATTGCTACCCTTCATTTTTCGATAGTAGTCTTTTTACACCCTGTATATATTTTACTATTCCGTAAATATTCTATGTGTAATCTTATTTCGTTGATGAATACTAAGCGAAGTTCATGTCTATACAAAGATTTGTAATTCAGTAGTAGTTATCAGGTTGTTAGAGCAGGACTTTGGTTAAAACCGCTTCGAAAATTAGCCATTATCTGTCGTAAAAAGAGAAATGACAAAAAATGTTATTGTGGGATATCCATAAGAGATAGACATATACCATCGCGGAGTTTACTGTAGACCTTTTCAATGTGTACAGTTGTTATAAAGATAATAAAGAACTTTATTAACAACGAAAATTACAAGCAAGGAATAGAAAAATTACAACTAGGATTTACAATTGAAACCATTGAGCTAACTGCAGACGTTTGCAAACAATCTAAAGGTAGCTCAATTGATCCATGTCAATACCAGTCGGAAGCGTCCCCAAGACACTGGCTGCATTACCACGCTGTATGGCAATGCTGATGCGCTGAGCCAGATATTCACCAGCTCTCGGGTCACGCGTCGCATCGACCAGACGCTCAGATAATTTTTTAAAAACCCGGAGAGCCTCGGTACCCCACGGACCTAGGGTCTCGAATCCAAGGGGAGCAAATGCGTAGGTTCTGTCGAGACCTGCATATTTGCGCCTCTTGAGATCCTCGGTCAGATCTGCCGCCGCACCAGCCCTAGTGGATTTTTAGTACTTTATTTTGATAAATCTCGTAGGGTTCAGCCTGCGTTTGCAATGTAAGCGAAAAAAATGTAACTATTTACGACATCACTTAGGAACCTCAAAAATAACAGTATTTCTCCACTATTTTATGGATGTTATTTTACATATAAACCTTCCTCTTGAATCACTCTATCTATTAAAAAACCGCATCAATAAATCCATTGCGTGGTTTTTAAGATTTAAGCATACTGTGTGGATTGTCCGGAATTATTTATTTATTATTATTTAAACAAAGGGATGTCCCTATGGGAACAAAGGGGTGTCCCTATGGGACATAGGGACAGAAACAACGACTTTGTTTTATACTATGTAGTGATGATATAGAAAAAAAATTAGAACACCCGGATCAAATATCTGCTGATCGTACAAACATTTCTTCGAGGCAGGGATCGAACCCGCCACCTCCCCCGTCGCAGGCGGACCTTCGCTTCAGGCCGCAGGGTCCTCCTCTCTGAGTACCTCGTGATCGTGAGGTGCATTGAGCCCGCGCTAGAGGCGCCGCCGCCGCCGCGAGCTGTATAATGTCGGCTCAGCAGTAAGTAATGCCACCTGCACATATAAGTTATGTAAGCAAAAGCACAGCTTGCATTATGTTGCCATGCTAAATACTTTCCGTAGGTATTGCTCAATTTATACCTAACTGGTTAACGATTCATTAATGTATGTACGTAAAGTATCTTGCCCATCACTATCACTACATAGCAGAGAACAAAGACGCATTCTCTACCCCTTTGTATGCTTAAATCTTTTAGACTACGCAACGGATTTTGATGCGGTTTTTTTCATAGATAGAGTGATTCAAGAGGAAGGTTTATACGTATAATAATACCGTGCGAAGTCGGAACGGGTCGCTAGTATAGTATAAATAAAAGCACCAAACATAAAACCAACTCGGAATAGTACGAGTGTCTCTCTCTGCATGGGCTGCTGAACTAAGCCTGTCCGCGAGACCTCCAGTTGGTCTCTCTCGTCATTGCAGAGAGGAATCAACATGTAGCCCCAAGAACACGGTAGAGTCTGCAAGGTGAACAATCTCATCTTTAGCATGATCTTAGCTGGGAGTCTCTTATATTCATGGCTTTAACATGGATTCATTGGTAACATGGTAGGTATCATGTTAATATTATAAACCCGAAAGTTTGTAGGTATGGATGTTTGTTACTCTTTCACGCAAAAACTACTTTGTACATATGAATATGGATTAAATTTGGCACAGAGATAGATTATAGTCTGGAATAACACATAGGCTATATTTTATTCCGGAACGGAAACTCCGCGGGTGAAGCCGCGGGGCGCAGTTGTTTATAGTTTACCCTGGGAACTTTTACATATGCACTACTAATTTATCTATTTAGATTATATTATTACCAATCATTCTACTAAGATGAGCAAAAAAGTGGCGTGATTGTGCACGCGCGCCGCGTCAGCGCTGTGGCCTACTGCTGACCTGAAACTAAACTAGGTGATCCAGTTCCGAACTAACATTTATCAACTAATCTTGACTACTTCTGTCGTCTAGTCATTTTATTTTATTCGATGACCGATGTGGCGTGGCGGGCGAAGGACCGCCTGCGACGTCGCGAGGTTGCGGTTTCGATTCTTGTCTTGCTTGGGACGATAATGTTAATAATTTTTGGACGATCTGCTAATATTTGTTATAAAGTTCTCGGTGTTAACTATGTATAAAAAATATGTATTTATGTGATGTATTGTATATAAGTCATCTAGTAAAACTAGCTCTGCTTAGCGCGGAAAAGCTTGAGCAAATAAATAAATTGAATAGAATACAATGATGCTGTGGATTGTCCAAAATTATTGTCTATCATTTTTTTAAATATCATGGTTACAAACACTATATGTAGAACTATCAGTTCTTTCACGATCATGGCGTATGAAACTGTGCCGAAATATCTTAAAACTCAAAACAAATATCCTGTTTTAAATGACATTATGTTTATATTTATCTTGTATGCAAATTAAAAACTCGCGCTTAGTCATATGCCAGAAATCGGAGGATGTCGTTGACAGGCGGTGACTCAGGGCAGCCTCGTATTCTAACAGTCCTTTCCGTCCGTTCGCGAAACATTCCAACAGGACATTTCTGAGACCTGACTCTCCACCGGACCATCTGGTAGCTCTGGAATGTCCAGGCCCTTGGCGTGGCATTCAGCATTATCTATTAAAGTGCTTGTAGGCTTTTTACTGGATATATAATTTTAACTCTGCTTTTCAAATGTGCAAGTCGTTGTTCTTATATTTGTAACTGTAGTCACAGGATGTGAGTAGTTTTCCACATTCCAGAGTTGGTGCATGTGTGCCGGTGTGTCACTCCCGTGTAAATGTGACACAGAGTGTCCTCACCGGGCGGACCGGGACCAGCTCCCGGAGACCTCGCTAACGTGGAGATGAACCAACCTGTCCACTCCCTAAGGACGCAGGCCCGCGCGGGACTAGTCTAGACTAGTGGACGCGCCGCTAGTCCTAACATGTCACTAACCCGAGTAATTCAAACTATTTAGTTACGGTAAACTTTTTCCGGCTGACTGGGTAAACTTATAGCTAACTGGCCAAATGAAAACTTAGTACCGTCAGTTTGTGGTACGTAATCTCACGATAATGGATTTAGTGATGTCGGTTCAAGTTGGTGGGTGATTAGTTAATGATTGTATGATGTGCAAACTGCAGGGGGAGGGAGAGAGACACACATAGGTGTAGAAGCGCAGAGCTGGCACTAAGGCCGCCGCGCCGGCGCACTCTCCACCCGACGAAATACTGCACAAATGTAAATAACTAGTCTCTGCCCGCGGCTTCGCACGCCTTGTTTCCATGGAAACGTCTAAATGCTATTTCTGAAAACTAATTTACTAGATGAAAAGTAGCCGATGTGTTTTTCCAGGGCTAGAAATAAGTCTATTAAAAATTTCAGCACGATTCGTTCAGTAACGTTTTGCGTGAAAGTGGAATAAACATCCATCCATACAAACTTTTGCGGTTATTAAAATAGCAAAGATAAGGATTAGATTTCTGAGTGACGAACGCACTCTACCACACAACACCAGTGGGAAAATACTACTAATAATAATAAACGTGAAACTCTGTGTGAATGTTTGTAATAACATTGGTTTCAAATGGAGAATAATTAGTACCTATGGATATTGCAGATTGAGAATAAAACGTTTCATTCTCACAACAGAATAAAGTCGGCAGCTAGGTAATTAGTGATAAACTTGGGAGTTAAACTCAATTATGCTTTACTTCCTTGAAACCTCACAGGAGTCTCGCACTCGTGGCGTGGTCGTCCGTCTCGCCGGCAGCCCCAGGCGGACCAGGGCCGCGCTGCCCTGGGGTGACTCTGAGGGCCACAGTCCCGTAAGGCTGTAAACCTTCATTATTTAATTGGTTTATTTTTAGTGATCCTGTCGCCGACCCAGATGAGCCAGTAGTCATCACTTACAGTGGATTAAGTAGCAGTTGGTAGGAGCCCTTGTGTATATAATATGTGGCCGAGGCTGAAGGTACCGTTGGCTGGAGTCGGCCTCACTCCGGCTGGAGCCGGGGCTGACGCGGCGCCAACATTATATTTTATGGAGCTTGAGTTTTCTTATTGTAATTTTTGAGTTTAATAAAAAGCGCACTGCATAATAAATAAGAGTAAATACCCAATCAATAATAAATAGTGGTTCTTACATGTATTATAAAATACTAGATGCGCCCCGCGGCTTCGCCCGCGAACCAGAGTGTTTTTTTGTACAAATTTCAGAAATTTATTGCACACCCCCTAAGAGTTATTGTGTAAAAATAAAAAATACCTACGTGTTTAATTATTCACGCCATCTTACTATTATAATAAATGGGAAAGTCTGTGTGAATATTTGTTATAAGTAATCTTTGTAACGACTTAAGTTATACTATCTTGTGGTAAAGTTTGTATGGAAAATTATTATTCCTTGGTTTGATTCACATTGATAACTACTTAACTTATTTAGATTAAATTTGGTATGTAGGAGGTAGTTTAAAATTTAGAATAACAATTCTCTAATTTTTATTAGTATTAATCTAATTTTGATTTTTTCTCTGAGAGGGTTAAAAAGCTTTTTGGATTGGTTTGGAATGGTTCGAGTAGTTTCTTCCGTATTGAAATATCGGTAACTTTACACTTTTATTGAATAATACTTATGAACTAAAAAAGTGAGGTCGCGTTGAATTCTTTTGTATGCTACGCTGTGTAAAATAATTGATTTATTTCTTAGACCTTCGTAGCGGGTCTACGAACGAAGAAAGTCTACGAAAAACCATAATTTATTAGAAGAATAGTTGAGGGGTGATAAAAAGCCAGTTAATAAAAATAAAAATTGATTATATTTATAACAATAAGACAATGAAAAACGCAACTTTTCAGGTTTTGGTAGTTTCAAAACTATGAGAAATCATATTGCGTAATAAAAAGGTAGGGTCGCGTTGAAATCTTTTGTATGCTACGTGGATCCGTCGTAGCCGTAGCACATGCTACGAAGGTCTACGTTAAATAATAAAATAATCAAGTTAGGTAGGAGCACCCTCTCCTCTCCTTCCCGATATGGTAAGATAGAATATCAAATAGCACAATTTCCTACACAATGGTGATCTACGGATTATCTTTATCTAATTTGTTATGTCTTATAATATCTTATACAGGGTTACAGGAAAAGTCGTGCTAGATCCGTTAAGGGCGTAGAGTACCCATCATTCCTGACATATTTCACTATGAAACACCCTACCCTAAACTAAACCCTTTTCGAGATATTCGACTTTTAATTTTTTTATTGAAAATTGCCGATTTTTAGGCAATTAAATTTATTTTTGGTTGTTTTGTGTATCTTATTATTATTATTATTGCATTTTTACATGTGTAATTAGATGCTTTAGGACGTCAATCATTAAAATAGTGCATAAGTTAATTGAATAGACCGTAGTAGACAAGTGAAAGTTAAGAAATAAAAAAAAAATTAGAAAGTTTATTTTTCTCTAAGGGATATCTAAAAAAAATATTATGGCAATTCTTCGGCAGATGTTTTTAAAAATATCTACGTTTCATCAGCTATCTAACGAGGTATAACAATCTAGGGTTTGTATTACATTTCGTGGAAAAAAAGTAGTTGGGACGCTCCAGGTAGCAGTTCTAACGGTCCCGCGCCTATTGTCCTTCAAGTTCAGACACACCGTGAGAGCGAGACAAGTGACGATTTATGTAGGTATGAATGAAAGAAAAAATGTGTAGAGACCGGTTAGGGCTGGGAATACAACAGGGGGTATTGTTTTGGTTGTCAGTCTGCTTTTGTGCTTCGTACATAGTAGATGTGATATCGTTTTGCTCTTTTTCTCGACTTGGCTGTGATTCTGGACTATTTCTTCTGATTTGTGACTACTATACTTGTTAACCGGACTCTGATTTGTACCTGTGATACGGAAGTGTTGAAGATGACGTCCTACACACCTGAGGAATATGCTGATATGCTTATTTGTTACGGATACTGCGATTGTGTATCTGCGCAAGCTCGCAACGAATACGTAACTCGCTACCCCGGTCGTCGAGTGCCGGATGTGGCCGTTTTTGACAGAGTTTATCGAAGACTTCGAGAATCTGGCTCTGTTTTGAGACGTAATACAGACATGGGTAGACCACGAATTGACGACGAAGAACAGGACAATGAGATAGTGCAACGCTTTCGAGCGGATCCGACTACTTCCACTAATATTGTTGCCCGTGATCTGGGACTTTCGCAATGGAGAGTGTGGTTTACAGTGCATACTGCTGGCCTATACCCATACCATTACACGCCGGTACACGTTATTGAAGAAGGAGACCCCGCGAGAAGATTGGACTTTTGCAGATTTATGCTAAATGCTGACGTAGAAGACCCAGATTTTCTAAGAAATATCTTGTGGACGGATGAGTCCAAATTTGATAAAGATGGCATAACTAACTATCACAACGCCCATTACTGGGCCCCAAAAGCACTAAGGAATCCCAATAAGAAAAGAGTGAAGGGGTCCCAACGAAGATTCAGCGTGAATGTGTGGATGGGCATTATCTCCAATCATTTGATTGGACCTTACTTTCTACCGGATAATTTAAATGGGGAAAGCTACGAAAATTTCCTGAGAGCAGACTTGAGTGATTTGCTGGATGATCTGCCACTCAACCTGATCAGGGACATGTGGTTCCAACACGATGGCTGCCCTGCCCATTTCAGGAGAAGTGTCAGAGACTGGCTGGACACAAATTATCCAAACAAATGAATAGGACGAGGTGGGCCGTTGCCATGGCCAGCAAGAAGTCCGGACCTAACCCCCATGGATTTTCATGTGTGGGGGTGCATGAAAAGTCTTGTGTACAGCGAGCCGAATCCAGTTTCGTCTGTGGAAGACCTAAGAGAAAGGATTGTGGATGCAGCAAATAAAATGAGGACCACGTTGACCACTGGAGTAGTGAAGACTGGTCTCCGTAGAAGGATGCGACAATGTATCAGAAATAGAGGCGGCCATGTTGAACATGAACTGTAGAATAAGAAAAAGTTGTGTGAAAACCTTTAATAAATGACATTTCATGCTTACCTATTGTTTTACTTTTACTTTTTAGGGCTAAGTATAAATTTTCTTCTCCACTGTCGCCTATAAAACTAATTTTTTTTCAATGCAATTGAATAAAACCCTAGATTATTATACCTCGTTAGATAGCTGATGAAACGTAGATATTTTTAAAAACATCTGCCGAAGAATTGCCATAATATTTTTTTTAGATATCCCTTAGAGAAAAATAAACTTTCTAATTTTTTTTTTATTTCTTAACTTTCACTTGTCTACTACGGTCTATTCAATTAACTTATGCACTATTTTAATGATTGACGTCCTAAAGCATCTAATTACACATGTAAAAATGCAATAATAATAATAATAAGATACACAAAACAACCAAAAATAAATTTAATTGCCTAAAAATCGGCAATTTTCAATAAAAAAATTAAAAGTCGAATATCTCGAAAAGGGTTTAGTTTAGGGTAGGGTGTTTCATAGTGAAATATGTCAGGAATGATGGGTACTCCACGCCCTTAACGGATCTAGCACGACTTTTCCTGTAACCCTGTATAACTTCTTATAATAGTAGAAGAACTCAAGTCACCGACATAGCCCGACGAAGTGGCAATGGGCAGGCCATATAGCGCGCAGAACAGATGGCCGATGGGGCCGGAAAGTTCTCGAATGGAGGCCACGGACCGGCAAGCGCAGCGTAGGACGCCCATGTACAAGATGGGCAGATGACTTGGTAAGAACCGCAGGTGGGCGTTGGATGCAGGCCGCTGCCAACCGCAGTTCCCGGAGCTCAATGAGGGAGGCCTTTGTCCAGCAGTGGACGTCCTACGGCTGATATGATGATGATGATGATTTCAGAAATATTCAGTTTTCTGAGCGCAAATGGTCACACGTGCACGTCACAAACGCCTTATGATAGTTTCATCATCATCATCAGCCATAGGCCTCCCCTAATGAACGCCATAGCGCCCTGTCTTGACGCATCCAGCTTCCAGCAGTCTTTCGCAGATATCTCATAGTTTATTACTTCGTGAATCCAACTATACGAATAGGTACCTAACTCATGTTTAAAACTTAAGTTAAGTTAAACTCAAGTTTAAAACAAAATGTGTACCTGAATGTTTTCATATAAGTTACTCGGGCATCTAGAGGACTAAAAAAGGTAACGTCTTTGTTATATATTTTATTAAAATTAGGAGTAAAAGTCCAAAAAGAATATCGCTGAGGACAGGATTCGAACCTGCGCGGGTAGAACCCATTGGATTTCAAGTCCAACTCCTTAACCACTCGGACACCTCAGCTGCTGATGCGCTAGTTGAAAGTAAACGTCTTTACATCTAGGTACATAACTAATTCTGATCATAAAAAACAACTAATCATAAAAAAACACTAAAATAATGTTTTTATTAAAATGTCAATAATATTTTTTAACTGCTGTGTTAAATAATATATATTCTGCTACGGAACTGACTCATTTTGACTAACTACAAATCTAAAATTCCTAAATACCAACAATTCTAAAATTTTAAAAGTAAAACGATGTATTAAAAACTTTAGTAGTTTAATTTAATAAAGTAAAATGGTTGTATTGTAATGTACGAGTATTTAATGGAGCCTGGCATAATTTTGTCCGCAATTTGTTTTGCACGGAGAAGTATATCAAGAACAAGTACAATGGAGGTTGCGGGTTCGATTCCCAGCTCGGGACAATTATTTGTACGATCTGCAGATATTTGTTCACGGCGTTCTGGTTGTTCTCTATATGTACCTGATGAATGCAGATCTATGTACGTACCTAGTTAGGTAGGTAGTATAATGTACCTATTAAGTATATCAGTTATCAATCTACTTGATACTACTCTAATTGACCCAAGCTTGGGGCTAGATGATGTTGTGTGAATTGTCCAGCATTATTTATGTTTTATTTATGTATCATTATTTTGTTTCGGTTAGAATAGAGACAAATCGTCATCGCATGCGTAAAATATTTGTACCTAGTTCTTTCCTTCGCGTTCAATCATTCACACAAGTTATGACGATGCTTAATTTTGCATCTGTAGGTAGTTAATGTGTTTTTGTGAATAAATTTCGTACGTAGGTACATCGGATGATTAGTAAAATATTCAGGTATGTACATAATATTACAATTAAGTTTACTATGTCCACGAGATCTACCGGCGAAAACTTAATTAAAGTTTACGTTATAGTATAGAGTTTCTACAGTTTGACTGAAATTCTATAACTTTTATTTCAAAATAAATAAAATAACAAAAAATCCGATGTTGTTTTTGTCTACCTTTTTATATTATTGTTATTACTAATAAGTACTTACTTATGTATTACCATTCTGAAGTTGTTACAAAGTTTGTTTCATCGGTGAAGAAAGATTTTAGAGATCGCCTTTTGAGCTCTCACTATGTAAGTATAATGTAAGAAACATTTGAGAGCTAGCCTCGCTCGAGGATAAGTAGTTTTGGCACTTGAAGGCGCGGGTGGGTAGCAGCACAGCGCTGAGAAGAGAACTCAGAAGTATCATTTGCAAACGGCGGCGGCGCGCGACGGCGCGCGGCGTGAAATCCGGGTCGCAATGAGCGCGGGAACATTCCGGAGAGCCCGGAGTAGTGTAGAGCGCACTCCACTCAGCCGCTGCGGCGCACACTGTGCATAAATATATTGTTTGAGTCACAAAGAGCCTGCCCAGAGTGCTTCAAGCTCCGGCATCCGCTCAAGTTGTGAAACCAGCTACACAAAGGAAGAAAAGCGTGAATATAGAGCTATTATAGGTAGGTTGTTAGATATCTGGTATCTAGATTTTCAAGAACCATGAATCCAAGATTCGAAATACTAGGTACTTTATTGCGATATTTGCGATACAAGCTGTAGGTGCTAAATCCTTACTTCCCCACTAATATTATCCTACTTATTAATATTATAAAAGCGAAAGTTCGTAAGTATGGATGGATGGATGGATGTTTGTTACTCGTTCACGCAAAAACTACTGAACGGATCTGAATGATATTTGGCACAGAGATAGATTTTGTAGTCTGAAATAATAATAATAATAATAATAAATAAAATAAAACAGTCGGTGAAGGAACGCTTCTTCTGCCGCCTTACAAAAGTGCTAAATAGCCTATTGTCGGGTGGCAACAAGGTGCGTGCCTTCAATGGCTGGGTTATGCCCTTGCTTACTTATACTTTTGGCATACTAAGATGGACTCAGACAGAACTAGACGCCTTGGACTGTAGGGTTCGTCAACTTTTAACTACTCATCGCATGCGACACCCCCGATCTTCGGTAATGAGATTGTACATCCCACGGAAATGTGGCGGTCGAGGCTTTTTAAGTGCTAAGACCCTACACAACCGTGAGGTATGCAATCTCAGAAATTATTTCCATCAAGCCGAATACCAAATGCATCGCGACGTAGTTGCAGTTGATAAGAACCTTACTCCTCTCTCCTTAGCTAACGAGAACTGGCGTAAACCTATAGTGATGAGTATAGAGGACAGGAAGGCCATATGGGAAAGCAAAGAGCTGCATGGGAGATTCTACAAGGTCCTCACAGGTCCTGATGTAGATCTCCTAAGCTCAGTAAACTGGCTACGTTTCGGTGACCTCTTTGGGGAAACCGAAGGCTTTGTCTGTGCAATTATGGATGAGGTAGTTAAGACGAACAATTACCGAAAGTATATCATGAAAGATGGCACGATCGATATCTGTCGAACGTGTCATCTTCCAGGGGAGACCCTTCGTCATATACTTTCGGGTTGTTCGCACTTAGCTAACTCTCAGTACTTGCACAGACACAACCAAGTAGCCAAAATTATACATCAACAACTTGCTCTCCGATATGGCCTTACTGGTCCTGAAGTTCCATACTATAAGTACACACCGGCGCCAGTTCTCGAAAACAGCCGTGCCACGCTCTATTGGGACCGCTCTATCATTACAGACAGGACTATTCTTGCAAACAAGCCTGATATTGTACTGATAGATCGCTTAGAAAGATGGGCGGTGCTAGCTGATGTCACCATACCACATGATGTTAACCTCGTTAAAGCTGAGAAAGATAAGCTCAGTAAATATCTTGACTTGGCTGACGAGGTTGTCAGCATGTGGGATATTGATTCAGCGACCATCGTCCCGATAGTCGTTTCGGTTAACGGGGTAATAGCGAAGAGCCTCGATAAACATCTCAAGAGACTCTCGCTAGGAAGTTGGATCAAGGGTCAGATCCAAAAAGCGGTTCTCCTGGATTCGGCGCGTATCGTCAGGAAGTTCCTCTGTCTGCAACCCTAGTCACCGGCTGCTTGAGCCTAGCTTCGCGGCCGGTGATCCACCGTTTTGATATATTTTTTACTGTAGATTAGTTTTATAATATTTTTGTATTTTCTATAGTAAAAAATGTATTTTATAACGAGTTTTAAAATAAATAAAGTGAAATAATAATAATAATAAAAATGTTTATTTACAGAAAGGTTTACAATGTTCGTACTAGTCTAATTATTTTACACATTTTGATTTACACATTTTGATTGATCTCTATCTAGCACAAACATGCTTATTATAAACCTATCAGGGTCAAAGAAAATTACTCCTCGCTCTAACTAAGTTAAAAAACTTGTATTGAGACACGAGGGCTCTTCCCTCCGGCTACAAATAGGCTCAACCAGCACCCAGTGCGACTATGATTTTATTCTCATAGAAATTTGAGTTAGGAATCCGTGTAAATACTTTATAGTTACCATACAACTAATTAGAAGGAATTTAAACTTACTAAGAATTACATTATACATAAAAATAAAAGAATACCAAGCTGAAAAACACAAACACACCAGATGCAGCCCAGAAATAGCACATAGGCTATATTTTATCCCGGAATTCGGACGATAACGGGAATTACGCGGATGAAACCGCGAATACACTCGAAATACCTACTAATTCTGCGCAGACGAAGTCGCGGGCACCAGCAAGTATAATATATAATTTATGCGTTTATATGGATGGCTGTTTGTGCCTCTTTCACGCAAAAACTACTGGACGGATTTTGAAAGGACGTATCTGGGTAATTCTCATTTTCGAAAAAAAGTTGAGTGATTAGGATTTTTCTAACTTGTGTTATGTAAATAACATTATAATGATTTATGTTTATAAAGTATTGATAAAATGCTGTTATATTAACATTTAAATGTTAAGTTATTTGTTAAAAACAACAAAAAAAAGATTAGGTTGTTTTACAAAAAAAAGAGTAGGTTATTTAAGATTGTACCTACCGCGATAAGTCCCTTCCATGGGGGTCACTTCCACGGTTCCGTGGGCAAAAATTTAACTTTTTAAGCTAATAATTCATAAAATACTAAATACTTTTGAAATATTAATTATTACAAGTATAAGTTTTAATGTTTGAGACTGATTATGACTGCATTTTAAATAAATAAATCAAGTTCTCGAAAACAAAGTTAGTAAGATTTTGCATGTAAAGTACTTTTTAAGACTACCAGACTTACTACCTAATAAATGAAGATCATTCTGATGATAAAACGTTGCCTTCTATTTTGCAAACAGATTTTCCTCATTCTTTCCATGGATTTATAATAAAACTATGTACGAAACGTGATTTCCATGTTGCGGAAGTCACTAACGTGTACGTATTTTTTGTTAAGACCCATATATTTCAGTATTTATAAGGCTGCGAGCTCGGCAAGTATTTTTTGTATTAAGAGCAAGATCAAAACAATTCAAAACCATCATCAAATATACTTATTTAAAAGAAGTTTTCACTTGATCTTAAATTTTTACGATTAAAAATGAGAATTACCCATCTACCTAATTCCTACTTAGCCCTGGAGTTAGTGCACTAGGTACAGCATTTTTCTAGGTGGGAATATACAATTCTTTTAAATTATTGTTAAAATTATTCTTTTGAAAATTAAATTATAGCTAAATTATTCTTTCATAATATTATTGTGGGTAGTTTCAACTTATGTCTATTATTAGCTTTCTGTATCTATTTTAAATTCTATTGTAATTAGCTAAGCTGATGGCAATCCGAATTAAATAAATAAAAAAAACTTAAATAAATTATTTTAATGCGTGTAACGAAACGCAAATCTGACATTTTGAAATAGGGTTGCTTGGTAAATAAAGAGTACGTGAAATGTAACCACTAAACACCAGATATTATAAAGTAATTCGTGCAATCAATCTGTGAAATGTGCAAGAAATATTATGTCACCATGGTCCATTTTGTCGAGATTCTGTATCGCTACATGCTGTAGTAAAATATATTATAGTCTTAGATTAACTAAGGGTATCGAGCATGCACCCTGTTAGGTTAGGCCACTATATTATAAATCGCTGCTTAACGTTATTTCTCGTTGGCTGAACGTCAACATCCATGCGTAGCGTTGAGCTACATCTATCGTGAAACTCACAATGTTCTTGTTTTTAACTGGACTCATCTGAAATAAAAAAAACTAATTGCGATAGTAACTAGTACCTAAGTTCTTCTAACGATTATCGTTAAAATTCCCCTTTTTATAGTTTCGTTAAGTGAATGGATATTTCATTAACTAAAGGTACACTACAGATGTATTGATCATCTATAAACTTATGACTTTGGCAGCCTATCAACCACTGACCTGTATTTATACAAGTTAGATACAACCAACATTAGCAAGCTCTACAAGCTGGCAACTTTATTTCAAAATGGCAGGGCTGTCAATTTCATATGTTTTGTGCTAGCTAATACAAACACGTCATAAAAAATACCAAATGCATCGCAATTTCAAACAGAAATTAGTAAATTTGTTATTTTTGTACGGTGGCATGCATGCACGATAAGCTACAGCGGGCGGTGGAGCATGATACGCGATAAATGATACCGGGAGGTCGGGCTCTGGCAGGCAACAGAGGCAAGATGCCGTGCGAAGGCTGCGCGGTGCAGTTCAGCGTTTTCAAGCGGAAGCGCGTGTGCGGCGAGTGCGAGCGCTACTACTGCAGCGGCTGCCTGCGGCGCGGCGGCGGCGCCATGTGCGTGCCCTGTCGCCTGCTGTCCGCGCGCCCGCTGCAGCGCCTCTCCATCGCGCATCTCAAGGTGCGCGACCTGCAGTGCTTCCTGCAGCGCCAGAACGTCTCCACTAGAGGATGTGTCGGTCAGTCCAGCCTCTGTCTCCTCCTAGCGAACAAGCTGTGCCATCATGCAGGCATCACCTAAATTTATACATACTTACCTGCATAGCATACAATCTATGCCATAGATAGATATCAGGTGAGATTGTGGTCAAACGAAGATGTATTATTGATAAAAAAGAAAAGATATTTAATTAATTATAAATTCAAATAGTACCAAGGCATAAATTAGCCTGAATCTTTTGTCAAGTTGACAACCAATAATAATATATATATATAAATAATACTAAAATTTCGGAAATCAATTGGCACAATGAGCTCTACAATCTCTCAGCCATAGAGTCGGTCGACTATTTTTATAATATTATAAACAGCATTATCAAAGAGCATATTCCTCTTGTGCGCCGTAAATCTGATAACTTTCCCATATGGTTTTCCCCCTCGCTAATCAGAACTTTTAAGTGTAAGCAAAAGGCATGGGTTAAATGGAAAAAATTTGGTAACAACTCTGACTACGCGGATTTTTCCGAGTTAAGGGCCATTTTTAAACAAAACAGCAAGAAATGTTTTAAAACATATATGAATAGTGTTGAAGAAAGTATAAAAATAAATATTAAACATTTTTGGACTTATATTTCTAACCGTAAAACTAAGTCAAGCATTCCCTCATCAATGAAATACCACGATGTTACATCCTCAGACCCGGAATCCATATGTAATATGTTCTCATGTTTTTTCAACTCTGTTTTCGAGCCCAGATCCCGCCCTTCCTCTAACATTACGCCCTCTACCTTTAATGATAATAATATTTTGATATCAAATGTTTACCTTAAAGAAGACAAAGTCTTGAATGAGTTGAAGTTTCTCGACGCATCTAAGGGCCCTGGTCCAGATGGAATTCCTCCTCGCTTCTTGAAGAACACAGCTAGTTGTATTTATGTGCCTATCACTGCTATTTTTAACAAATGTCTCGCCGATGGTATTTTTCCTGAAGTATGGAAACGTGCTTTTATCACTCCAGTACATAAAAGTGGTTCTAAACACGACATAGAAAACTATCGTCCTATTTCTATTCTGTCCGCCTTGTCGAAGCTTTTTGAGAGGCTTATTCACAATGAGATCTATCCCATCCTACACAATATTATAATTCAGGAGCAACACGGCTTTGTCAAACGGCGTTCCACCACATCTAACCTTATCGTTTTTACTAATACACTTTTCGAAAACCTCGACAAGCGTGTACAAGTGGACGCCGTTTATACGGACTTTAAAAAAGCATTCGACAAGGTGGATCACGAAATTCTTCTAAATAAAATCGCCTTTAACGGTATCCGTGGTAATCTTCTTCGCTGGTTCTCATCCTACGTCACTTATCGTACTCAAAAAATAGTAATAAATGGCTTCCAATCTAACAGCGTACCAGTCACCTCAGGTGTTCCCCAGGGTTCTATATTGGGCCCGCTACTTTTTGTACTTTTTATAAACGACATTGATCAATGCTTTCAACATTCTAAGTTCTTATTGTACGCTGACGATCTCAAGACCTATATGCCAATACGTACCCTGAACGATTGCGTCTTATTTCAAGAAGACCTAAATAGACTAGCCACATACTGCAGTAACAACAAACTACACCTTAGTCTGCCTAAATGTAACGCCATCAGCTTCACCAAAAATATCAATATTTTAAATTTTTCATATAACCTTCATTCTCCATTCTCCATTGAATAGAGTTACTAAACTAAGAGATCTCGGTGTCCTACTTGACTGTCAGCTTCACCTAAATCAACATATAGAATCTATAACTAATAATGCCTTCAAAATGTATGGCTTTATTATGAGGTCGTCGGCGGACTTTAAGCAACCATCAACTTTTCTGTATCTCTTCAAAACACTGGTACGCTCTCAGCTAGAATACGCGGTTCCAATATGGAACCCACTTTATAATAAGTACGTGGTGGCGATTGAGAGGGTTCAGCGGAAGTATCTGCGGTTCATGAATTACAGATGTCGTCGTCCCCGTAGCTCTTACGTTGACTTACTTGGTAATTTCAAACTCTTTACTCTCGAGTCAAGACGTAAATATCTTGAAGGTGTGACTCTGTACAAAATTGTCCATAATAAATTTGACTGCATGGAGCTTGTCAGAAAGTTATGCTACGTAGTCCCGAGAACCTGCACCCCGCGACCTACTCGCTCGCGCTCTTTGTTTGCTCTTGTCAACTGCCGCACAAACTCGGGACTTCGCGCCCCTATTCGTCGTATGGTTGAGTCCTATAATAATTACTTCGTAGATATAGACATATTTATTTGTAATTTACATCAATTTAAAAAGTTTTTATACAGTTTACTTAGTAAGGAAAATTTAAGTAATACTTAATCTGACATAATTCATTAAGTTTTTATCATTGTTATTAGTAAAAATTTAATTACTTGTATTTATAGTTACTTAACTTAATTACCTAGAGAAGCTTAGTTTTAGTTTGACCTTCTTGTTGCATGTTTTTCTTTATTCTGTATATAACGCATATGTGGATAGCGCTGTGGGCTACATTGCGAATATGGCTTATCTTTACATAGTAAAGTACTAACTTAGATGTATAATAAGTTTAATGTAGTCGTTAGTTATCCCTTAATAAATAAATAAATAAATAAACCAATGTGGAGTGGTGGGTTTAGGTCTGCCTGAGACGCAGGAGGTTGCGGGTTTGAATCCCGCCTGCAACAAATATTTGTTACAGGGTTCTGGGTGTATTCTATGTGTAATAAAAAATATCTATGTAAAGTATTGTATTAAGTATATCAGGCATCTAGTAAAAAAATATATAAAATAAAAATGATTCCTACAGGAGTTTGTCCCCTAATTGGTCAATTGCAATAGCGTTGCAACTCAGCAGAACATAAATAATAAAGTCCCTATTCATCCTCCACCCCATACATAATGACATCATCATCTGGGCTAGAGGTCAGGAGATATAATGACCATGTGTAACATTCTCAGAGGCAAAGGGAATGGTCTGGCTGCTGGCTTGTGTCTGGGCTGGCTTCCGCAAGTAGGCTCCAGGTGGGACCTTTTTGCGAGTTGTTATTTAGGTTGCCCACCTCTGGTCTAGAATCTGAGAAAGGACTTAGGCAACTTTTTAATGTGAAAAACAGTTGTAAGGGTTGAAAGGGCTTGAAAGTTTGTTTCTAAGTTTTGTCATTTTTCAAGCTAGAATCTTGAAACTTTTTTAAGGCTTTCGGTTAGATACCTATACAGTAGAGCCTCGATAATCCGAATTACCAAAAAATTATCCCTGTTGTTTGTGGTGACTAGCGGAGCGTTCGGATTATAATATGTTAAAAAAAATGCCAGTATATTTTGAGAGAATATATTTATTGAGTTACTGTAGGACACTACTATTTAAACCACAAAACTACACACTAATATTAAAACCACAAAAAACATTACTTCTTCATAGAGTCGTCAATTTTAGTTTGGCGGGTTCTATTTATTGACGAAAAAAGGCTTTGTCCCTCAAATTATGTAGCATCATCTTTTCAGATAAAGACAAGTCATTTTCATCAGCCCAATCCAAACAAGTATTCAGTGCTGATATAGCTTGTGAATGAGGAATTTTCTTGACATTTAAGGTAGAAGTATAGTCAACAAATGGCTCGTCGTTCCCAATCTCGTCAGTCTCTTGCGTAAGTTGGACTATGATCTTATCGTCAGTTATGGGATCAGTGCAATTCTCCTCTTCGCTAATTGCTCAAGAAAGTGGAAATGGCTTCTTCTGTATCCACTATATGACCACTGATCTCAGTCTTCTACGCAACTGTGGATGGTTGCGTAGAAGACTGAGATCAGTGGTCGCTGTAAGAAACAGAGAGACTGCCCGGCAGTTCGGATTACAGTGACGTTCGGATTAGCCAGGGTACGGATTATCGAGGCTCTACTGTAGTTAAATTCGACATTCAAAGTTTATAAAAAAATTGCCCTCAAGGATTCAATAAGTTTGACAAACTTTAAATGTCATATATATCTAAAAAAGTTTAAAAAAATAGGGGATGAAAGTGTGTATAGAAATATGTAAGATGACCATCCAAAGACACTACTCCACAGGGACCAAGTCACAGGCTAAGGTTTTATGTCTTGAGTGAATGTGAGAACAAATGTTAAATTGTTTTTTCATACGAATATCAGAAAGATTTGTCACCCTTGGAGGTAAATTTATAAAAAAATGAGTTTAATTATTTACTTTGCAGTTTATTTGACTTGAGTTTTGAGTGAATCAAACCAGGAATAATATTTTTTATACAAACATTACATTTTAACCCTCTCAGAGGAATAACAATCAAAATTAGATTAGCTTATGTATTATTCTAGACCCTTAGCTATGTACACACTAAATTATAATCTAAATAAGTTAGTTAATTAATTAATTTATTTATTTATTTATTATTTATTATAGGAAAAGTAGCAAAGATACATAATTTAATCGTAAAGGGCAGGAGAAAATAATTAAATGAAATTGATTCGGGGCTTTGAGGCTAGATGATGCCGTGCGGTGTGTGTGACAGCAGTACGAAACATTCAACAATTTCCCTGAAAAATGGTAGTGAGTACACTAGAGACAGTGTTAACATTTACAATTTGTTGTTATCAGAGAAAGACGAGCTAGTGAACCTGTGCGTGTCGCACGTGAACAGCGCGGCGTACCGGCGGCGCGGCGGAGCGGCGGGCGGCGCGGCGGGCGGAGCGGCGAGCGGTGCGGGCGGCGGCGGCGCCTTCACGCTCAAGGGCTTCACCAACAACATCAACGACTTCCTCACCTCCGCCTTTGACCTGCGCCCCCCGCCGCCCGCGGCCCCCGCACACCCGCCGCCCTCTCAGACACGTATGACATACACTCACACTACCTATTACAAACATTATCAAACCTTGTTAGTTAATCTGTACGTCTTATTCATCACTACATAGTATAAAACAAAGTCGCTTTCTTTGTCCCTATGTCCTGATGTCCCTTTGAATGCTTAAATCTTTAAAACTACGCAACGGATTTCGATGCGGTTTTTAATAGATAGAGTGATTCAAGAGGAAGGTTTATATACTTTTAATAAAACTGTGCGGGTTCGGGGCGGGTCGCTAGTGTCATATAAGTTAGATTGTCCCTGAACTGTTGTTGCAGGGCCGGGCTGCTGCGCCGCCACTCACGTGCACATAGTGATCCCCGTGTCCCAGCCCTGTTCGCACTCAGAGATAAGGCACGAGAGGTTCTCCGTCACGCCTGGTAATTTTGAACACTTCACAATTTGATCGAAACTATAGTGAATTCGAACTTGCACTTTATTTCCTAGTTTTAATTATTTATAAAATGTATTTTACGACGTATCCAAGTGTCCTGTAAGGTCTTAAGGAAATAAAGCACTTTGACTTTGAACACTAACGAGTACGATGGTAGATCGCAACTCGTTTATTATTCATTAGATTTAGGGTAACATTAAGATTCAATACGGAACATGGAAATCACGTATAATAATACGCATCGTGCATTACATGTAGGTACTGCATCGTTAAGCTATAAAATAGTAATTCAAATGAACTAGCTTTCGCTTGTAACCTCGCGGCCTCGCTTTGATTAACATTGTCGTTTGTACATCCTGGTCACTCCAAAAAGGGAATAGTTATTCACTAGCATACGTAGCCAGTGTAGCGTACTTGAGTGTGTCGCTACCTACTTTTGGACATTAAGAGACACGTCGAAGAACTTGTTCAGCGAAGTGCCATCCACATGCTTTTAGTTTGTCGAATCAGTTTAGTTAGAGCATCGTCCTTCAGGCGGCGAGCGCGACGTGCGCATGTCAGCGGAGTGTGCGGCGGGCGCGGCGTGCGGCGCGGGCGTGGCGCGCTCCGAGTCGCGCGACAGCACGCGCGTGTCGCGCTCCGAGTCGCGCGACAGCACGCGCGTCGAGTCCGCCGACTGCTTCGAGATCGAGGACGTCGACGACGGCGGCTGGGAGTTCGTGGCGCGCCCGCCCGCCGACCCCCTGCCCAACGGTACGCCCTCTATACTGCACATTACACATCACCACCCTGTACATTGAATATAACCATCAGTTACTTGGTACCCATAATACAAGCTCTGCTTAACTGGGAACTAGATGATGCCGTGTGAACTGCCCAGCATTTCTTTATTTATTTTTTTACAATGGATCGAGCAAGAACCACCTTTAGCGAGGAAACTGTAATCTGCAGTAATGTGAGGCATGGAATGCAGGATGCATTGTCCCCCAACGCAGCTAGACTGTTGAAGTAGCAGAGTAGGAACAGTAGTGGTTGGCTGGTGTAGTTTAGAGCAGTTAAGGTGTGTGATTGCAGACTCGGAGGTGCTGCTGAGTGCGACGGAGAGCGCGGCGCGGCCGGAGCCCCCGCGCCCCGCGCCGCCGCCCGCCGCCCGCGCCCGCGCCCCGCTCGCCAGGGAGCTGCTCGATCCCGGTGAGTCCTACCCGGCTGGCCGGCATGACCCCCGAGACATCGATATCTCCGGCGTACACGATAACATCGAACACGTATGATATTTATGAAGAACGCAGACATCCTACACTAAAACAGTAAGTACTTCTATACTCCGACTCGCTCTGCAGAGCGCCCTGAACGAGTTGTTGTACTGGAAGCGCACTGCGCAGTGCATTCCAAAACTTTAGTGGACTTGCCCCAGAGACTGCATGTATAAAATGACTAGCAACAAGCTATTAAAAAGCTTCGTTTTGACCTGCCTGCCTGTTTCGGGCCAGCATGCTCGCTCCGCTGTATACTGCCCTGCGCTCCCCTCCCATGTCCTGCTCATCTGTAAGAGACTCTGTAACCCGATGGCCCAGATACAAGCCTTGGTGCCAGATTTGAAGACAATGCCTTCTCTTTTACCTGCATTGTATCTGAGCCCGAGCGCCGCGTATCTCTCACAGGAGCCGATCAGTTCCGAGAGCACCGATGGCTGGGCTCAGCTGCACCGCGTCACCGGTTTAGCTAGTAAGTAGCATTGACCGCACCATCCATAGCGCAGCCGGTCGCAGTGCCGCCGAACTCACGCGTCGCACGCTCCGCAGTGCACAGGTTCAAAGGCGGGCCGAGCGCACTCCGCCACACTCCAACCTGTACTCGTCCTATAGATAGATTGAGTAGGTAAAAACTCCATTAGTGTTAAGTTTAGTCAACTTTTATTTACATAATTACCATCTACATAAAAGCTGTTAAAAGTAACATAGGAGCTTTTATGATATAAATAATATTGTAAGTACACACAGGATTTTTTTACGATTTTTGGAGTAGGCGGTAGGGAGGTGCCTGAATCGGTGTAACACAGGACAGTGTTACATCGGATGCGGGATCCTAGGTTCATCATTTTTAGAGAAATTTTCAACGCGATCACAGATTTTAAGATGCCAGAAATTGGTTTAATGAATAACTTTTTCATGCCAACTCATCCTGTTGTTTATACTGATCAAAAACTTGTATCGCACCAGCTGAGGTTTCAGTATTCACTCACTACCAGGGATGTTAGGATATGAAATTTCGGATACGGACTTAGGAATGATTATTATACCCGATACGGATATGAAATTATTTCGGATGAGTTTCGGATAATTTTGGTTCCGGATATTAAATTTTAAAGGAATTTCAAAAGTTTGTAATACTTATCCACTGCTTTGTGATTTAAGATGAAGTTTTAGCGATGTAGTGCCACCTCTTTTCCGTGAAAAACTTTTACCACTTTGTATACTTTTCGCGGAATCCACCGCCATTTCATCAAAAAATGACCAAATGACACTCGACTCACGCATTTTGCACAAATTCAATCGATACCGTAGCACAAAACATTTTTTCAATTTGTTGAGCTAGGTATTCGCAATTGTAAAATTGGTCACATGTCAGTTATTTACGAGAAATACGAAAATGTTATGATGACAACAGAAGAAAACAAATAATGCGCGCGGCTTGTGTGTCGTCAGCGGCCCGCCGATACAACGAAACAACTTGTCATAACGTGTCTCAATTAGGCTCCGCCCTATCCGATATTATCCGAAGCTTTTATTTCGGATTCGGTTAAGGATAATTTGTTAGATCGGATATTCGATAGTTTCGGTTACGGTTACGGAGCTCCCTAACATCCCTGCTCACTACAAAGTTAGAATTCAACAAACCCGATATAAATAATTAATTAATCAAACTTTTTGTAACAAGCTAAATAAAGAAAGCTTTTATAGATTACCTATTATAGATTTTGTTAGGTCGACTGAATAAAAGATGGAGGCCACATATTATTAATCAAAAATTTTACGAATGAAATGTGTACAGTTCACATACAGTCGGTTATACATAGTAATCAATTTGTCTGTTTGTTTTTTAGAGTTTCGTACCCGAAGGGTGAAAACGGGACGCTATTACTAAGCCTCCGCTATGCGTACGTCCGTCTGTCGGCGGGCTTTATCTCATGAACCGTAAAAGGTAGACAGTTGACATTTAGACATATTTTTGTGTTTTATTATTGCCTCTTTAACAACAAATTCGCGCGGTCAGGTCCGAACAACTAGGTCCTATACAAGTTTTTGATCACCATAAGAGACAGGATTGATGAGCATTAAAAGTTTTTGTGTGAAATGCCCATGTTATTGCTGACTGGATTTTTATTTACTCTGTGATCGGTGGATATGTCTAAGAATGAGTTACCTAGACCATTTGCCAGAAGCTAGTCCGTTGAGCTGCCTCCCTCGCTGAGCGTGGTGGTGACGTGTAGTGTGTGTGTACATTCCAGCGCGGAGTGCGGGGAGCGCGGGTGGCGCGGGCTCGGGCGTGGAGCGCGCCGCCTCGGACCTGGAGCTGCGCGGCGCGCGCGCGCCCGCCGACACCAACAGCCTCAAGGACGAGCCGCTCATGGACGGACACCACCGCACCAACAACGGTCAGAGATGCATCCTCTCTCTCTCTCTCTCTCTCTCACTCTACCACCGAACATCACTTGTATATCGATATATTGTGAGACGCGCGAGTCGGTTGACAAGTGACACAACACAACTTAATGACGATCTTTGATATTCTGTCTATCACCTGCATCACCCTATAATCTAAACTTAATCATAGGGACAGCAAAAGAGTTTGAGATCATTTTGGTAATAATCAACTTCTAAACATAAAGCATATCACGTCCGACATTGTTGTTCGAAGGACACGGACAGCGCGGTTGTATTCATTTGTGTCTGGTACAGATCGCATTACACTGACACCTCTATTTAGTTAAGGGCCGTGATCCGCATCTTTTGGTTAAGTTTCTACGGACCGCACAGTTGAGTGGATACGCTAGAATATCGATGAGGACATTTCACTCTATAGTTATCTTAAGTGCTGTTAATGTAAACAAGCTGGTCGCATCACCTCTCTCTTAGCTTCCGTATAGTGTAGTTTAGTAGTGAGAGGTGAATGCGCGGTGACGCAGTGTTGTCCGCGTGCAGAGAGTCCGCAGCACGTGACGCTGGAGGGGCTGGGGGGCGCGGCGGAGCTGGAGGCGCTGGGCGTGCGCCAGCTGAAGGAACTGCTGCTGCGCAATCGCGTGGAGTTCCGCGGGTGCCTCGAGCGCAAGGACCTGCTGGCGCGCGCCAAGATGCTCTACGAGGACCACGTCGCCTGCAGGCAGGGTGAGCAGTCTAGTGCGGGGGGGGGAGGGGGGGCGAGCCGAGCCTCAGCTAACCACTGCCTCCTTTGCAGAGCTGGACAACCTGCCGATCGAGGAGTGCTGCAAGATCTGCATGGCGGCGCCGCTGGAGTGCGTGCTGCTGGAGTGCGGGCACATCGCGGCGTGCACGGCCTGCGCCAAGCAGCTGGCCGAGTGCCCCATCTGCCGCCAGTACGTGGTGCGCGCCGTGCGCTGCTTCCGCTCCTGAGCACCCCCCGCCCCCCTCTCCAGGACGTGCCCTCCCCCGCTCCATCTAAATCTGTGCAAGTGCATCGTCGACTCGCATGCCAGGACCGTACTTCTGAACTGATTTACAATGATAACCTTTAGTTTTGTACTGTACGATATCGTGTTGAGCTGAAGGTATTAGCATAATCCAGGTGTCTTTCGTCTGAACATAAAAGTTTGTAAATAAATAAAGAAGCAGTAAATTAGAAGGCAGAGATATCTGGAACGAGCAAATAGAGCGAGTTCTATTGACTGAGTATGTAGATATTTTTATAAGTTTCAACGAGGATGCATTCAATTGAAACATTAACGGCAGTCTGTCGATTAATTTAATTTTACATGCTTTATCGCATTATCGTCCTTAGATGATCTGTTCTTATTATAAACTTTGCAATGAAAAATAGTAAAATTTCCTAAAAAAATGAAATAGAGTCGCACGCCGACCAGTGCTTTGGTTACGTGCTTGCAGCTCGACCACAGGGAATATGCATAGAACTTTTAATTTTTATTTATTATTTAGGTAATTTTATTACCTACAAAAAAGTAAAGGTTTAACTTCACATTTTGTGAGGAGTTATTTAACATCTGTCTACACAACACAACATATGAATGCAGTGACATCCCTCGACATCACAGTCATCGCAGTCATCGCAGTCGCACCGCACGTCAGGTCTGTGCGGCCACTCGACGTCTGGTGAGGAATGGGCGACCGAGGTGTCGTGTTACTACGGTAACAGATGGTTGGTTTTTGTTTCATTAGGTGCTAAAGTACAGCGAAATCTGAATAAGCGTGTTTTCGAAAATAATCTCGTCCAAAGCGTACAAAACCTTGAATAACTTATTTTATCACAAGGCTCCTGAATAAAAAAAAAAGGAAATATACGTTACTAAAAATACTTGTACAAATATCTAAGTAAAGTTACCTCTAGGTTCTGTGTTTAAATAAAAAAGATTAGTGATATTGTACTGGTTTTTTTCTCATGTGAACTATGTTTTTATCTCTGCAATATCTTTAACCATATTAGATATTATGGAATATTTAGCTTTTTTACTAGTAGCTTAACTAACTCAACCAAAAGTTCAATCTAAAGTTGACGCAAAATACGCGGATAAACACCAAATGTATTTAACCAAGAAAATATTACCTATGACCGTGACGTCACCGTACATAATGTATCCAAACTAATACATAATGTATTTAAACAAATACATTATATACGGTGACATCACGGTCCGTACCACAGAGCAACAACGAATTTTTTTCAACTCCTCGGTCCGTACCATCCAATCCGGTGCGAACTTTACGAGCGAGATGTAACTTATCAACGTTTGGTATAGGTGTTCATAATATTAAGTTTTATAATAAAACAACGAACATTTTGAAACGTTAATTAGAAGGTGTATTTGTGTAAAGATAAATACTATTACAGTACTTCTTAGTGAAATGCATATTCCCTGCGCAGCACCGACCAGAACCAAAATGGTGCGTGCTGTCCGTGCGACGCTGACTGTCCATCCTTGTGGGATCTCTCTTAAATATACATCCATTATTATTTGTTTATATAAGGCAAGTTATTTACATCATTTATCCCTTTTTTGTTACGATGTCTTGCCTTTAATGAGCTACAATAATTGAGGGTCCTATGTGCTTATGAATTTGCAAAACTTATCAACGAAAATAATATCACCCCTGATGATTTACTTTTGTTATTGATCAGTTTCTATGTTTTATCAATTTTCATTCCGAATTTTTATTATTTACACTTTTCTTAAAATAGCGTTAGTCAATTAATTAAAATATATTAATTATTAATTAATTTGAGGTGTTAATTCATTTAGGTACCTAGAAACCGTAATTTTAGTACTTGTTAGATGATGTTAATTGAATGCGAAGATATAAACTGTATATTGTGAAACTCCATAATATTTTTAAAAAATGATGGTGGTCGCCGCCGCCTCGCCTGCACGAGCCAGCCGGCGCACGCGCCGCCGCCAGTGCGACCGCGTGCTGACTGTTTGTTTATAAAAAGGAAATTTAATTTGGTATGTAATGAGAACAGTCATATTGTAAACTAGTAATGCCCCGAGACTTGGTCTTGGTCGTACAATTACATTTTTTACCTTGACCTTTTGCAAAATAGGTATCTACTCTTTATAAATAAATAATTCCGGACATTCCGGAATCTGGGTATAATGGACAAATGTTTATTTTTGGTAAACAAAGTGGTGTTACGATTAATGCAAATCATTTCCTAAAAGGTTTGGCTTCGGCGGGACATACCCTGACTGCGAGGACTACGCACCTTATCATTACATAAACCTTTGGGAATGTAATAAATAAACAGATCAAATGTAAATATTGATTAACATACTTACAGTTTTATAGAGCCTTTATAGAGTACCGGTTCACCTCACAAATGAACTCAATGTAAGTTTAGTCTTGGAACAGGAGTGGATAACCTTTGTTTCCCTGTAGGTGGAGCTAACGGCTCCCAGTCAGGCCGTCTCAAAGATTGAGAACTTGGCGGTCACTTGACCTTCGTGGGGTCTGCAGCTCAGTCTTGTCAAAATGATGTAGTGCCTTTTTTTACGAAAATTTTAGAAAACGCGAACATGTATGTTTATTTTATAAAGTGAATCTGCGTGTAAAATTTAACGTTCTACTGTTATTGAAGCATTTTTGTTTAACATGTTATCCCTTTTTCGGATTAGGAAGCGAATTTTCAAAATTCCTTGTTTAGTTCACCCCAACACCCTAAAAGTAATAATCACTCCAAATGTCTCTTGGGTTTAGGCTGTGCGTTTTTGTCTTGTCTGTCAGTTAGTTATATCCTTTATATTGATTACAGGATTGGATTGGCAAAAGGCCTATTTTATCAACAACAGAACATATTATAGTACTTTATTAACTTATAGAAACAAATATACTTATAGGTAATTTTCGATGCTCATACACTTTTGAGCACTTTCATGGGAATCTGCATAGTTCAATCCAAGTGAATGTCTTACTTGTTAGGTATTACCTACTAAATGTACCTATACCTTTAATGTATTATTGTATTACAAAATAAATAAACACAGCAAAATTTATTATCTAACCTTTTATTATCAAATATTTTATAAACTTCATTATTTACACTGTAGTGGTATTGAGCATGTTTCGTGGCTAGAAAGGCTCCCACGCACCGAGCGACGTGGCCGCCGCCAGTGGACGCGGAGGTTTCTGCGGGACAACTAGCCGAGTCCGACGTGTGTGTGTGTGTGCGGAGCTAGTCGCGGCCCAGCATGTGCGTGTGCGACGGCCGGTCGACGCGCAGCACGGCCGCCGCCAGCGCGAAGTACCCCTCGTAGTGCACGAGCTCGGGCGTCGTGTCGCCGTGGTAGTGCCCGCCGTGCCCGTGCGCGCTGAACCCGTGGAAGTGCTGCGCGCGCAGGTCCAGCTCCTGGGGACAGAGGGCGCGTCACTCACAGGGCACACCGCCACTCCGTCAATGTAACGCCTCCTCCGGCCAGGAGGAGGCGTTACATTGACGCTCTGCAGGGAAGCACAATGTCCAGCGGTCTAATATGGGCTATAATGATTTTGAGTACCTACGTAGGTTGACAAAACCATACATTAATATAACTGTAAAATATATAATAAATAAGAATATAGCACAAATTACATGTCAAAACAGAAAGGGATTATTCCGGAAATCCCCCGCGTGGAGGATTTGAGGATATTATTTCCGTTTTTGTGTGCAGTTAGTAGGTAGGTAGGTATATAATAGAGGGGTGCGGTTACCAAGTCCCCGGTGACCAGCGTGCCGAGGTGCACGATGGGCGCGTCCATCTCGAAGTAGTGCAGCCAGGCGTCCACGGCCGCGTCCGAGCACAGCGCCTCGCGGCTGAAGTCGGGCATCACGTGGAACTTCACCTTGCCGGCGCGCAGCACGAACGTGCCGCCCAGCCCTGCGCCGACCACGATATCCTTTTACTTACTATGCACATTGTATTAACATTATTATTAAGCACTTTATTAACTAACTATCCACAAAGGTACCTATTGGATATTTCCTTTAACCGCACCGTGGATATAATGCCTTACCGACGACTTTCTGTCCATAATGGTTCTTCAGTGTTTCTCTGATTGCGGTGATGAAGTTGGACGGACCTATCCTTTTCTTAGCGACCACTTTGATCACCTGTTATCAAACAAAATGGTATCAATCCTACTTATTTTGTATTACAAACAACAATAGGTATCTTACGTTCGATTTAGAACATATAACCAATTAAATTGGGTACAATGATAAGCTGGTACTTAAATAAATACAACAACACGATCAACCTCTCCTATTCGTCCTTCAATATAATCCTAACGAGGTCAACTAAATGAGAATATAGTGATGTGAGAGTTGCGTAAGCGAGTGCGGTAGGCAGGTACCTTGCCGGGCCTCCCCTCGCTGAGCAGGTAGTTCCCGAGCAGGGCGGTGCGCGTCTCCTCGCGGGGCAGCCGCTGCTGCAGGAACCCGCTGGCGCCCTTGGGCGCGCCCACCGGGGACACGGACACCACGCGCGTGCCTTGCTCCACGGACCCGTTGTTCACGGACAGGTTTATTATACCCTGCAAATACAGGCTTCAGCAATAGGAGTCGGAACAATCTCGCTCTATGAAATGAGGTGCCTTTATTAAATAAGTCCAGTGATGTAGTGAGAAATAGTGTGTGTGACCTCGCAGTTGACGCCTGTGTGCGGCCAGGGCCCGGCGCCGGCGCCGCCGAGGAAGGCGGGGTCGCGGCGCAGGTGCCGCAGCAGCGCGCGCAGGTCGTACAGCTTGTCGCGCCGCACCAGCGGCACCAGGTACGGCGGCCCGCCCAGCTCCACCAGCTTCACGTCGCCGGACAGGCCTGGAGGACACACACACAACTATACTCACCATCTTATACCTACATCATTACAATCACTTCCGAACAACCATCATACGTACCTACCTAACAACTCGCAGGTAGGTACTTTAGTTGTTCTGTGCATGTAATATCCTAATGGAGATGCCAAAATATTGATAAAACTATTAGGTCCACCTAATAAGTGTAGGTATATAAATATTCTGATCTACGTAGGTAGGTAGGTAATAAAGAGAGTTGTTATTGGTTTTTTTCTACATAATTGTGCACTTTATTTCAGGCATGAGCATTACTTAAGTATTATGTAAACACTCGACAAACAGTTCAAGAGCGACCAAGATAACACCAAACTGATAACGAATATAAACATACCGTAAATAAATCAAAGCTTAAATGACTGTTTGCTTTTAAATTATTTAGAGGTAGAAAACAAATGCTGATACCGAGGCCATTAGGAATATCAATATGTACATAAAGAAGCCACGTTGTGCACAGGACAGAATGAATGTCTTAATATTTAATTTTCTCTGCAACTATATTTTTAATTAGCTATCTACCTACCCACATGTGTACGAGCCACCCATGGAATCTGTGAGCGCTACGTACCCGGCGCGGTGAGCTCGAAGGGCGGCTCCCTCAGGTCCGGCGGCTCCTCCGCCGACACGCGGACGTCGTCGAACGTGTCCCGCAGCCCGCGCGCCAGCACTGAAACATCCTGCGCTTACACTCTAATAACTAAATATATTATAGCTATGAAAGTGCATAAAAACCATAGGTACGGTACCTCGACCTCTATGCTGCATGGGTCGTGCCAAAGTTCAGCTGAAATATAGGTAGGTACCTAGGTACCAATATAGGTTTTATCTAGATTTACAGTTATTACATCATTTCGTTTTTAAGGGAGGTAATAAAGCGCGATAGGCTTTTTTTATATAAATATAATATAGCATTAATATAATGATAGGTATCTATAGGTATATCTGCATAGGTGATGGTGTGGAAAGTGATTTTGGAATGGTTTCTTAAAATAATTTCAAAATCTCTCATTCAAATACAGTACAGTAGTTTAAACTACATTTTTTGCAGTAAATGAAACAATGGATGAACTTAATTATTAATTATCCTAATATTTTATTTTAAACCGAAAATAGTCCTAAAGAAATATCTAAACCTATCCAAATATTCGTGTATGAAATGCTAAGGGCAATTTTTCGTTGAAATTTAATGTTTAACACGCCCTTCCAATATCGCTATCCAGGCTCGCACTGTACGTTATCTAGGTACCATACAAAATAATGAATGAAACAAATGAATGAATGAATAATAAATAAACTCACCATCGACCACCTCCTCCAGGGGCGGCACATGCAGCGCCTTCTCTTCGATCCCTACCTTTGAATAATCCACAGAGGCCATGCTGCAATCAATCACAATTAAGTTTAAATTTTTCCCAAGTTTACCTTATTTAAAAATCTTACAAGAGCATTTCCTAATTGCTCACTGCGGCCAGAGCTCAATGTTAATTTTATATACTGTACAGTTCAGTAAGTGAATGTTTAAACAACGTTAAAAGTATCTTAATGTACATTGTTTATCGTTATCCCAGTATCAGCGCGACCTCTGTCCTGCGGGCGACACAATCACGCCCGCCGCCGATGAATCTCGACACCCGACTGACGCCACGACACGACCGGCTCCACGGTCACCTACTCACCGCGCGTCCAAGGTCGCCGCATTCGTCCAGCAAGTCGTCAATAATACACAAACTTGTACAATCATCACTTCCAATTCAATTTATTTGTATACGAGATGGTGGGGCGGAGATGATAATAACACTGAGGTCAAATCAAAAAGAAAGAGGGAGGTTCTTGGAGAAGAGAAAGACTTATTTTCTTCTACTTTTCTTCTTTCGGTGTCGCAGCACGCTCCTAGCTAGCGTACCCAGTCCTAAGCTATACCGTGCGGAGAACGTCTCTATTATGTTAAATTTTTTCCCTAATTTTTGCTATGACTTAGGAGCTTATCGGCTAATATCTTTGTCATTTATTATCCTATTTACATGTATTTACTCTCAAATTATGCGGAATTTAACTACTTTTCTGGCGGTATAGCGCCCATTTTTCTTTGTTTTATATTACAAAAGTAATTATCATTTTTCTCCGCAACTTTCTAAACTTAGAATAGTTTTTCAAACTATCTAGGTCTAAATGCCTACCTAATGACTAGAATTTGTGTTTATTTATTCAATATTCGTTCTTATACCTATTTACAATGCTTTTAACATAATTTAAACACTAAATTATATCCTTATACAAAACTATTTTAAGTATTTACAAGACCTTATCAACACTAAATATCTATATCTAGTGAGCGTTGTCAACAGTCTCCCCCCGAGTGGCCGGTGCTCCTGGCACTCCATCTCTTGGGGACAACGCTATAACTATCAGTCTTGATACGGGACGCCTGATGATGCCGCCTCTAGTCCTTACGTCGACGATCCTCACTCTTCCGTCCGGTCCTGGGTAGAACTTCTCGACACCGCGCGGCCATGACGATGTCGCCTCGCTGTAGTTCTGCCGCTCGTTGTCTCGTTCTCACAGCCCTCGGCATGAGAGTAGGCACGTACTCCCTCAGCCAACGCTCCCAGAAGTGGTCTGCCAGGCGCTGAGCAGTTTTCCAATTTGGCGTGCCGAATAGCGTTCGGTCCTTAGGTTCGGTCGTCGAACGCTCCCAGCACGGCCGCCCCACAGGATCTGCAAATTAGAAAGTGATTAGATGTGAGGCTTTCTTCGTTGCTCGGGTCAGCGCCGAGATGAGTAAGCGGCCGAGAATTGACCGTGTGCTCCACTTCTGTGAGGTAGGTGTGCAGGACTTCTTCTGGTGGACTTCTTTCTCCCAGGATGGCAATGAGCGCGGTCTTCACTGATCTCACCAAGCGTTCCCATGCTCCCCCCATGTAGGGTGCACCAGGAGGAATGAATTTCCAAATCATTCCTTCTTTCTCCGCCGCTTCAATATACTCGTTCGCGCTGATCTTCTTCACTTCTTCTCTTAGTTCCCGGTTGGCTCCAACAAAGTTGGTCCCGTTGTCGCTGAACAGTGTTCGTGGACTGCCCGTCGAGCGGCCATCATTCTCAGCGCCATGATTATTGAATTAGTGCTCAGCGAGTTCACCAGCTCCAAATGTACTGCCCGCGTCGTTAGGCAAATGAAGAGCGCTCCCCAGCGCTTGTCGTGACGGCGACCGATGGTTACCTGCCTGGGGGCAATGGGTGAAATGGGGCCGGGCGCAGGGTTCGCGTCCGCCAACGGCGCCAACCCGTGAGTCGTCTGGCCCAGAGATGAGCCGGGCGCAGAGTTCGCGGGGGTAGCGGGGGATTCCGTCTCCTCGCTTGTCGTCGTGCTCGTCGCTAGGCTGAGCGACTCTATCAGGTCGGACTTTTCAACGTGGTATAGTAGCACACACGCGTTCAGACTGCTGTAACGTAACATGCAATGTACCACTCAATGAAATAATTTACCGTTCACACTGTCGCAATGTATCATGCAATGTAACAGAAATCCCGTAGTGAGGACGCCTTGCGCGCACGAACCGTGCACACCACGCACACGAACAGAGCATTTCAACTCATGCGCGCCGTTACCGCAGTCTGTACCCGGCTTAACTTTATTTATATTTAAAATCATAAAAATGCTGGACACAGCATCACCTAGCCCTAACGAGCTAAGCAGAGCTTGTGTTATGGGTACTCTAACTGATAACTTATATACTTAATACAATACAGTAGGTATTCAAACTTAAACATGCACAGTGAGAGACAGGGTCGGATTTATTGATTGGGCCACTCCCGGTATTTATAGAAGTAGGAATAGACTATACGACTTTATGCTTCTAGAGAAACTATGTTACATGATCCTGCGTTCCTATTGTATGTAACCAACTATTCTAAAACATTTAAGAAAGTCTGCAACACAGCCAAATGCCTGTTTTTAAAGAATGATCTAATAAAGTAAAACCAGCATGGAGACTAATAAATAACGAAACAGGTAAATCAAAGCCTCGTTGTAAAGAAATAAGGTAAAAATTAATAATTCAATTCTTATACATGATAAAGATATTGCCAATGCTTTTGATGCATTCTTTTCTGCTATTCCTAAAGTTGTTACCCAGTCTCTTAACTCCTCAGCATCAATGGCTGTTATATTTTTAGAATCTGTTCTATATGCAATGAGAGCTTTATCTTTAGTTATGTAAATACTGATTATGTAGTGAAAATCTTTAAGTCCATGAACATTAAAAATACTGAGGATCTCTGGGGTATATCAACAAAAGTATTAAGTTCAATTGTTCAGGAAATGGCTCCTTGTTTGGCCTATATTTTCAATAGTTGTATCGACGCAGGAGTTTTTCCTGAACTCATGAAATATAGTCAGTTAGTCCCTTTTTATAAATCTGATAGCCACACTGATCCGGCCAATTACAGACCGATTTCAATACTTTCTGCAATGAGTAAAGTTTTTGAAAAAATTATTCTTACACAGTTAACTTCTCACTTCAACCACAATAGGTTATTTCATGAAAACCAATTTGGCTTCTCCAAGGGTAGATCGACAACGGATGCTGGTACAGTTCTATTAAGGCATATATTGGAGGCCTGGGATAAAGCAAAAAACGCTATTGGTGTACTCTGTGACCTATCTAAGGCTTTTGACTGTGTAGATCCTAGGACATTAATTGAGAAACTGAAACACTATGGAATAAACAACAAGGCACTGGATCATATGCAATCATATCTATCTGATAGAGTTCAAAAAGTAGACGTAGGTAAAGAAAGAGCTACGGGCTCAAAAATTGAATTAGGCGTCCCCCAAGGATCTATATTAGGTCCCTTTTTATTTTTAGTATACGTAAATGATCTCCCCCTTTTTAGCAAAAGATCTTTGTGATATAGTTTTATTTGCTGATGATACTTCACTAATTTTTAAAGTCGACAGAAATAAATATAATTTTGACGATGTAAATAATTCGCTGTCAAAGATACTAAATTGGTTTACCGCCAATAACCTCTTACTTAATGCTAAAAAAACAAAATGTATAAAATTCATGTTACCAAATGAACGTTAGAAAAAAAATGAATGTTAGAGAACTCCCAACTCAAATCATGTTAAATAATGAGATTGTTCACTTCGTAGACTCTACTGTATTCTTGGGGTTTCATATTGATTCAACTCTTCAATGGCAACCGCAAATTGATGCTCTCGTGGGTAGGCTTAGTTCAGCAGCCTATGCAGTGAGAACAATTAGACATCTCACTGATCAGGACACAGCTAGGTTAGTTTATTATAGTAACTTCCATAGTATTATGTCTTATGGTATTTTGCTGTGGGGACAGGCAGCTGATATTCAGACTATCTTTGTTCTTCAAAAAAGGGCGGTGCGTGCAATTTATAAATTAAAGCCACGGGACTTCTTGAGGGAATTATTTAATGAAATAAATATTTTAACTGTAATTTCGCAATATAAGGTCAGTTGGGGGAAGTGCGGCGTATATTATTTTAAGTTCACTTTGCACTCGAATTGTATATTTTATACTGTGAACATTTTTAAATAATTTATTTAATTACCACGTTCCCTGATGAATTATCTCAAAATGGAACCTGCATTTTTAGAGTTCTGAAGTAGTTTTCTATGTATTTCATTGGATTTTTAACAGCATGTCCATAGCTGCACTTTCCCACGAAATGGGGTAAGTGCGGCAGGGGTCTACAAATGCCATTAAATGACTCTTTTTTTTAATTTCAACGTGAATATCAGAAAGTGGAACGTTCAAATAAAAGTCTCTATTCGACTCTTGGATCATAGAAATAAGGTTCACCGAAAAAAAATAGAAAATTGTGAAATGGGGGAAGTACGGCATAATTCCTAAGGAACAAGCTATCCAGTGGTGCTAAACATTTATACCTGACTGCCCAAGAACGAAGATAAAGGTAATCGGATGTATGTACTATGTTTTTTTTTACAACAATGATCATAATGATGATGTTTATTTACACTTTAAAAAATCTGTCTATTTGTTTATGTTCCTTATTATAGATCGAAAAAGCTTTTTAAATGAAAAAAGAGTTTGAGTTATTATTTTTTATTAATTTAACATTTTGAGATTACTATAATCAAATAATTCACAAAAATTAAGAAACAAGAAGAAGAGAGAGTATCAAAATAAACTTAATAAAAACTAAAAATTAGATAAATTAAGTTTCATATATTTTTTAATATTTATAAGAAAATTATGCCTAATTTTAGCATTCGTTGTTTTCTATTTTTTTTTAGAATTTATAGAATCTTTAGAATTATAAGCTAATAACATTCAGTCTCTCATAAGTTCCTAAACTATTTAGTGACTATATGTATTATTATTTAAAAAAACTTAATTTATTAAATTGCCATAGAAAATAAATGATTCAATATAAATCTCGCCTAATATTCTAGATTCAGCCTTTCATAAGTTCGAAATATTAAGGCGGTTTTAAAACTTAATTTTGCATACAAACGACATTTAGTCTACCTTACCTAATTAAGGTTAGTTAGGTTACTACCTAACTGTAGTATCTATAAAGAAACTATTGTACCCAATGAGGGTCCAGTTCAAGGTGCACCATCTTCAGTTAAGGATTTAGATTTAGTGTTAGACGATCAAAATACTAGGAAGACTGTTTTATATTCAGATAAGTTGGGTGCCGGTATGAGTCTAAAACTGAGTGACCTACTTGTACAAAATGTTGTAATCAATTGTTATCCACATTCTAATATAAATAGAATTACCGATTATATACAGAAAGATAACTCCCTAAATCAAAGCACCACTTTAATAGTTCAGCTAGGTGAAACTTGTATAAAACGGTCACAATTGCTTATGCTTGTTGAAGAGTACTTTTAGGGAAGGTAGAGAATGGACTGGGGAAACTGATTATTTGCTCCTTCCCCCACTCAAAGTCACTGACACTTAAACAAAATAATAATTTATATTTTATATATTTATTATAATTTATAAATAACATGCTCATTTACAACATGGCATGTCTTCATAACTAGGTACTAACTAGGTACGTCATACTAGGTATTACATAATTGTAATTATAGTCGAATTTTTAGAAACTATAGTTTAATCTTTGTTGCACGTTAGCTATTATATTTCTATGTAACTACATCTTACTCTATTTTTATAAAGAGCTGTAAGTACTGTTTTGTTTAAATAGGTTTTGTTATAACCTTAAAAGTTTTACTATTGTAAGAGTTGGTCTTTTAAATGAAAAACATAACATAATGATATGCTACGCCACGCTACGCTACGCCATGCTACGCTACGCGGGTTGGAGTCCCACATAATCGTACTGTCTCCCCGTGGCAGTGCGATATGAGTGCGCATTTCCCTCAGGCTATTAAAAAAAAAGGAAAGTTAAGTTAGGTTAGGTTAGTTAGGTTAGGTTAGTTCGGTAAGGTTAGTTAGGTTAGGTTAGTTAGGTTAGTTAGGTTAATTAGGTTAGGTTAGGTTAGGTTCCCCCCCGAAGGGTTCCCGCCTTGCCGTGGCGGGGGGGCTTAGTAATCGCGGCTTCGTCTCCCGCGATGAAGCCAAGAGGAACCCATGGGGCCGTGCCAACGCAGGCGGCGACCTGGCCGGCCCCGGGAAGGACCGCTCCGCTGGGTTTTGCCCAGCCTAAGCCCAGTTGGAGTGGTAGTAGGTTGTGGTGTCGTATGGGAGGCACCACAACTGAGGCGGGCGGCCGTGCTGTATGGGCAGTATGGCCGCTGAGAGGTGGAGGCCGCGGCGGGAGAGGAGTGTTGGTATCGAGGTGCGCCGCTCTCCCTGCCTTCCGCGGCCTTGGCGGGGTCGCCACCGTTTGATGGCGGACGCGGTGGGGTTGCAGAGGAAGAGGAGTGTCGGTATTGAGAGGGCCGCTCTCCCTATCCTCTGCGACCATGTGGCAGGCGGCGAGGCCACTCGACTGACCCGTCACAAGGGGACCAAGGGCGTTCGGACACGGGGTCGTCCGGCGCCCTTGTGACGGTATAGGTCCCCGTGGTAGTCGCGGCGCATCATGTGTTTCTGGCGCGTCGTGAAGGGGGTGTTAACCCCCCAGTGAGGGGCCCGATCTCGGGCAACCGCGGTGGGTTCGTGGAAGAGAGCGAAAGCGTTCCCATGCTCCCACCACAAGCGGCAGAGGCGGAAACACCCTGAGGGTTTTAGTGGGTTGGAGTCCCACATAATCGTACTGTCTCCCCGTGGCAGTGCGATATGCGTGGGCATTTCCCTCAGGCTAATAAAAAAAAAAAAAAAAAAGGTTGGTTAGGTTAGGTTAGTTAGGTAAGGTTAGTTAGGCTAACTAACCTAACTAACCTAACCTAACTAACCAAACCTACCTAACCTAACCTAACCCAACCTAACTAACCTAACCTAACCTAACCTAACTAACCTAACTATCCTAACTAACCTAACTAACCTAACCTAACTATCTAACTAACCTAACTAACCTAACATAACTAACCTAACCTAACCTAACCTAACCTAACCTAACTAACCTAACCTAACCTAACTAACCTAACTAACCTAACTAACCTAACCTAACCTAACTAACCTAACCTAACTAACCTAACCTAACCTAACTAACCTAACCTAACTAACCTAACCTAACTAACCTAACCTATCTAACCTAACCTAACTAACCTAACCTAACTAACCTAAACTAACCTAACCTAACTAACCTAACCTTACTAACCTAACCTAACTAACCTAACCTAACCTAACTAACCTAACCTAACTAACCTAACCTATACTAGAGCCAGTTGAAATTATTTAATTTAAGTTTTAAATAGGTTAGGTTAAGGATATAAACCACATTGTGGTGGCTTGACACTTTGTGCGGATAATTGAATATCATAAACATGCCGTCATATTTCTTCATTTTTTCTTATTTTTTTTTATTATGTTTGACTGTTTCTCATAATATTAGGTCTGATTTATTTAATCATCATCAGCATACTAGCATACACTGCTGGGGACGGGCCTACCAAAATGAGCATCTAAGTATCCTGTCATTGTTAAGCAAGATTTTATATTTAATTTAATAGATGAGTTAAAATTGTAATGAATTTTTATTTGTACTATTTCTTGATTTGTTTGATTGAACTGATGTATAATTTACTAACTGCGACCAATTGATTCAATTATGCATTTTGTTTCTAAAAACTATTTGTTGGTTGTTTGTTGTTGTTGTTGTAATGTTGCCTGCATTAGTATAAGTTTAAGCTTATTGAACAGTTCATTTTTATTTGTAATAATTGAATAAAGAAAATTGAATGAAAAAAAAAAAAAAAAACAACAACTAATAATTGGCAAAAAAAAAAAAAAAAGATGTCCAAACGGAAAAAAAAGGAATAGGAAGAAAATAACAAAAAAAAAAAAAAAGAATAAAAGGAAATATACTTATGTAAGTTCAATGTGTGTTTTTATTTGTAATGTTTTATTTTGTTATTTAAGATTGATTGACTAAAATTTGTAATTTATCATTAAGATTGGCATTGTTTGTTAAGCAAATGAGAGCGCAATTTTAAAAATCTATTTTAGGTTATCTGTGTGTATGTGTGTATCTATATCTGTATAAGTGTGTGTGTGTTTGTGTGTGTGTAAACATGTGCATGTGTGTGATTTTTCAATTTCAATGTAAAAATTTCTAAAAATTTGCAATTTTTTATATTTAAAATGTCATAAAATGTTGTTGCATTTTAATAGCAACAGTTACTATAGGGTTTTAAAGCAAACAGCAAACATGTAGAATTATCTGTTCCCTTGATCAGATAAATCTACGCAGTTTGCAACACTATAAAAAAAAAAAAAAAACTAACCTAACCTAACTAACCTAACCTAACTAACCTAACCTAACTAACCTAACCTAACTAACCTAACCTAACTAACCTAACCTAACTAACCTAACCTAACTAACCTAACCTAACTAACCTAACCTAACTAACCTAACCTAACTAACCTAACCTAACTAACCTAACCTAACTAACCTAACCTAACTAACCTAACCTAACTAACCTAACCTAACTAACCTAACCTAACTAACCTAACCTAACTAACCTAACCTAACTAACCTAACCTAACTAACCTAACCTAACTAACCTAACCTAACTAACCTAACCTAACTAACCTAACCTAACTAACCTAACCTAACTAACCTAACCTAACTAACCTAACCTAACTAACCTAACCCTCTGTATCATAGTGTAGGCTGTAACCAACATACCAATCGATCTCCCTTAAAATTGGTATGATTAATTATATTTCGTTACAAAGCAATGTACGTCGTAGCCTACAAACCAAAGTAACGACCAAGTACCAAGAAATTGCAAAAGATGGCATTATTTGTCAAAAAATGAAATTCGAATGTCTACCGCCAGTAATTTGAAAAAGTGCATGCAAGTAACGATTTCAAAAATCCGAAAAAAATAGATTTTGTGAGTGTTTAGCTGCAATTTCGAAAAAATGGACCGGTAAGTATATCAACTTTATTATATAATTATGAGTTTTAGTAAATTCATGGTAAATATGAGTTTTTTTTTAAATTTGTGTTTGTTGGTCGTCGCCTACATTGACCGATAGGAGGTAATTTAGTAGTAGAAAGTGGTAGACCTTCATTTTATTTTTTTGAGTTTTTACTTTTTCCAGGAGGGCTCTAAGCGGACTCTGGCAGATAATGACATTGACCACGCGCTTCAGGATGGCACAAACAGTGAAGATTGTTTGGATTTCGACTAGGATAGCCAGGAGGACCCTGAATTTATACGACGATAATGGTCTGATTACTCAATGTTGGCTACGAACAACACTCCCCATTTTTTAAAATATATTCAGAAAAACGAAAAATCAAAAAATACGTGTTTTTTGTTTTATTTTTATCAACCTGAATACAAAAAATTAGAAAAATCGAAGTTCTTGAGTGATAGAGGGCTAACCTAACCTAACCCGAAATGCCCGGCCAACATCAGACGAGTGATAGACTCGTACCTGGAGGAAAGGGGGGTGAGAGTGAGGTACGCAGGAGAAGAGGTGTACAGAAAGACAACTAAAGGCTGCATTCAAGGATCTATCGGCGGCCCTATACTCTGGAACCTCCTTCTCGACCCCCTACTAAAAGGATTACGGCAGCGAGGAGAATATTGCCAGGCGTTTGCAGACGACGTTGCCCTGGTGTTTGATGGTAATTCCGCGTTGGAGATCCAGGGACGTGCAAATGCCGCTCTCGAGTATGTGCGAGGGTGGGGCGTCAGAAATAAGCTGAAATTTGGTCCGCATAAAACATGTGCGATGTTGCTCACAAATAAGAAAAAGTATGACACCCCACACTTGACCATGGGCGGGATCGACATTTGCATGTCCAGGGAGATGAAGATCCTGGGGCTCGTGATAGATGACAAACTAACGTTCAACAGTCACGTTGCAAATACTTGCAAAAAAGCGTTGAACGTCTTTAAGCAGCTATCACGAGCAGCCAGAATTAGCTGGGGTCTTCATCCGGAAATCATTCGGACCATATACACCGCCTGTGTCGAGCCAATAGTGCTATACGCAGCTAGCGTATGGAGTCCCGCTACTGGAAAACTGTGCGTGCGGAGGCAGCTGAACGTAGTCCAGAGAGGCTTTGCTCAGCGCCTCTGCAAAGCCTACAGAACTATCTCTCTGAACGCTGCACTCGCTTTGGCCGGGTTGCTCCCTCTCGACCTCCGAGTTAAGGAGGCAGCTGCCCTATATGAGGCAAAGAAGGGAGTGTCTCGACCGGCGGGTTTGGCGGACAGAGAGATAGAACAGATGACACCGTACAGCAGCACATCGCATCCAGCGGACAGAGCAGAGCTGCATTTCCATAACCTGGACACTGACGAAGAACTCAGTGAGTACAACCGCCAATCAGTCAGAATCTTTACAGACGGCAGTAAGATTGACGGGGGAGTGGGTGCGGCCCTATCCATCTGGAATGAGACCGTAGAAACTGGAACCCGAAAATTGAAGCTGCCGTCTTACTGCACAGTGTACCAGGCGGAAATGCTAGCTATACGCGAAGCAACCCGCAAGATTTTAAAAAGCTCCGAGAATAGCTACGGGATTTACAGTGATTCCAGATCGTCCTTAGAGACGATAACGAATCACTATGCTGTACATCCCCTAGCTACTGAGATCCGGAGAAATCTTGAGGTGTGCAGAGGTCCCAGCACAAGGAAGTTGCTCTTTTCTGGGTAAAGGCTCACGCTGGATTCGCGGGCAATGAACGAGCGGACGTGTTGGCGAAAGAGGCTGCCACAAAGTCAAAGTCCAGACCGGCTTATGATGCGTGCCCGGTTTCATATGTTAAGCGGCTGATCCGTGAGGAAACGCTTGACATATGGAACCAGAGGTACAAGAACGGGGACACAGCGGCGGTCACTAAAGTCTTTTTGCCAGATGTGGCAACGGCCCACAAGGTCATGCGGAAGATAGGACCGGCAGAAGGGATCCTGACCCAGATACTAACGGGGCACGGTGGATTCTCCGAGTACTTGCACCGATTCAAGTGCAAGGAGAGTCCGTCGTGCCTCTGCGATCCGGACTCAGAGGAATCACTTCTGCACATTATACTGGACTGTCCCGTACACAGTAATATAAGGCATGACCTGACTCAGCAGCTTAACACTAGCCTGACCCTAGAAAATCTGGGAAAAATAATGGAGAACAGTATGGAACGCGGCATCTTCCTTCAATACTGTAAACAATTGGTAAAAATAGTAATAAATAGAAACAAGGATATTAGATAAAAACTGTTGGCACCATATAGTGACTATATGTGTGTGCAACATTTGTAATTTATAAGTTGGAAAAGAAGAAGATGTAAATAAAAGATGTTAAATATAAGTAAAAAATAATTAAATAAGTATAGAAATAAGACTGTTATATAATGTTTAAAGTTATTTGTGTAAAAAAGATATTCCCTAGTAGACAGAAAGAAAGATCGAAGCATGAAAGAAAGATAAGGAATGCAGAAAGACAGATAGACAAGAGTGAAAGACGATTGAAAAAGACTCTGACTCTAGTCTAGAGGTATCTGATAGGTCCTAGCAGACTTTCGCGGGCTACCCCATCGCGGGTAGACAGTAGGCCCACTAGGAATTAAAAAAAAAAAAAAAAAACCTAACCTAACCTAACTAACCTAACTAACCTTTTTTTTTTTTTATTAGCCTGAGGGAAATGCGCACGCATATCGCACTGCCACGGGGAGACAGTACGATTATGTGGGACTCCAACCCACTAAAACCCTCAGGGTGTTTCCGCCTCTGCCGCTTGTGGTGGGAGCATGGGAACGCTTTCGCTCTCTTCCACGAACCCACCGCGGCTGCCCGAGATCGGGCCCCTCACTGGGGGGCTAACACCCCCTTCACGACGCGCCAGAAACACATGACGCGCCGCGACTACCACGGGGACCTTTACCGTCACAAGGGCGCCGGACGACCCCGTGTCCGAACGCCCTTGGTCCCCTTGCGACGGGTCAGTCGAGTGGCCCCGCCGCCTGCCACACGGTCGCAGAGGATAGGGAGAGCGGCCCTCTCAATACCGACACTCCTCTTCCTCTGCAACCCCACCGCGTCCGCCATCAAACGGTGGCGACCCCGCCAAGGCCGCGGAAGGCAGGGAGAGCGGCGCACCTCGATACCAACACTCCTCTCCCGCCGCGGCCTCCACCTCTCAGCGGCCATACTGCCCATACAGCACGGCCGCCCGCCTCAGTTGTGGTGCCTCCCATACGACATCACAACCTACTACCACTCCAACTGGGCTTAGAGGGCAAAACCCAGCGGAGCGGTCCTTCCCGGGGCCAGCCAGTTCGCCGCCTGCGTTGGCACGGCCCCATGGGTTCCTCTTGGCTTCATCGCGGGTGACGAAGCCGCGATTACTAAGCATTACTAAGCCCCCCCGCCACGGCAAGGCGGGAACCCTTCGGGGGGGGCGGGAACCCTTCGGGGGGGAACCTAACTAACCTAACCTAACTAACCTAACCTAACTAACCTAACCTAACTGACCTAACCTAACTAACCTAACCTAACTAACCTAACCTAACTAACCTAACCTAACTAACCTAACCTAACTAACCTAACCTAACTAACCTAACCTAACTAACCTAACCTAACTAACCTAACCTAACTAACCTAACCTAACTAACCTAACTAACCTAACTAACCTAACCTAACTAACCTAACTAACCTAACCTAACTAACCTAACTAACCTAACCTAACTAATGCCTGATGTTGTACCTAACTAATGCCTGATGATGTTTTGCCTGATGTTGTAACAGCCCACAAAGTCATGCGGAAGATGGGACCGGCAGAGGGGATTCTGACCCAGATACTAACGGGGCACGGTGGATTCTCCGAGTACTTGCACCGATTCAAGTGCAAGGAGAGTCCGTCGTGCCTCTGTGATCCAGACATAGACGAATCACTTCTGCACGTTATCCTGGAATGTCCCATTCATAGTAAAATAAGACATGACCTGACCCAGCAGCTTGATACAAGCCTGACCACAGAAAACCTGGGAAGAATAATGGGGAACAGTACGGAACGCGGCATCTTCTTCCGTTATTGTAAACAAATGGTAAAAATTGAAAATAATAGGAACAAGGTAGATAAATAAAAACTGTTGGCACCATATAATGATTATATGTCTGTGCAACAATTAAAATATATAAGTTGGAAAAGAAGGAGTTGTTAAACTAAGAATGTACCTAAATAAAAGTTAAAATTAAGTATAGCAGGAATAGAACGTAGAAATAGATATAAGAATAGAATAGATAAAAGATTGTAATATTTGTAATTTTTTGTGTGAATAAAGATTAACCCCCATTAAAACGAGAGAAAGATCGATGTATAGAAGAAAGATAAGGAATGAAGGCAGAAAGATAGACAAGAATGAAAGAAGATTGAAAAAGACTCTTGACTCTTGTCAGAGGTAATGGATAGGACTTAGCAGACTCGCGGGCTACCCCATCGCGGGTAGACAGTAGGCCCACTAGGTCAATAAAAAAAATAAAAATAAAAAACCCTAACTAATGCTTATTGCGCATAGATACAAACATGATACAAATAAAATAACTACATAAATACGAAGTTTTTTTGGGAACTAATTTTGTGTCTCTTGTCATGACTAGATGGCGGTTTTAGCAATAACATTGCTAATTTCTGGAATAATGATGCTTGCCGCTCTTACCCCATAGCCGCACTTACCCCAACTGACCTTATTTATGAAAATTTAATGTATACACACAAAAACAAGAGTCACTTTTTGAAAAATTGTCATGTTCACAATAGAAATACACGAAACAAGAACAAATTACACATTCCTTCATTTAGATTACATAAACTGGGGAAACATTTATGGGTAGGTATTGTGTGCGCTTCTTTAATAAGCTTCCATCTGAAGCAACTGAACTTTCTATTCGTAGATTTTAACAGTACATAAAACTAAATCTTATCAAGAAGGCATATTACTCCATAAATGATTACATCAATGACGTTAGTGCTTGGCCAGATGTCGCTCAGTTCCACACCAACAATAATAGTATGTAATCTCTACATAGTATAAAACAAAGTCGCTTTTTCTGTCCCTATGTCTTGATGTCCCTTTGAATGCTTAAATCTTAAAAACTACGCGACGGATTTTGATGCGGTTTTTTTTTAATAGATAGAGTGATTCAAGAGGAAGGTTTATACGTATAATAAAACCGTGAGAAGCCGGGGCGGGTCGCTAGTTATTTATAAGACAAACATGTATTAGACACATAAGTTATACTTACACATGCTAGTGGTTTCTATTTCGCCTCTTCCACTAGTGGACAAAAAAGTGAGGCGAACTGAAAATCAATTATCACTTTATTTCTTATATTATTTTGATAATTATGTACTTACCTATAGTATTAAATTTGACTTGTCTAAGTGCTTATTTTGTAAGCCTAAAGAAATAAAGATTTTGATTTACTGATTTACTTAACCTGTACCTGACCCTGTAGGTATAGAAATAAGAACCTACTAAGGTTATTTTGTTAAAACTTACATAAACTTGATACTTAAATCTTCTTGATAATAATTAGTATGTTTTATTTTAAAATGGGGTTAAGCGGTGATGGTTGGTTGCCGTCGTTATTCGTATATGAGCAGTGAGAAAACTTAGGTAGGTACTTAGTTACATTAACAAAAACGAAATCAATTGTAAAGTGTTTTAATTTTCACATATGCTCTTTAAAACTTCTATACTTAAGAGGGGGTTCACAAATCTACGTTATGCTGATTTAGGTATTTCGGCACCGAGTGGGCGGGGCATCGAGCTACACAAGCGAGTATTGCTATAAAATCTTGATCCACCAGTAATTTTTACAAAGTTTTCTTAGGATTGATTTCGGTAGATTATTTTTTTATGTTAATCAAATATCGCTTCCATAGATTTATAAATAATTTAATAGTATCCGTTTGTCTTATCGTTTTTATGTAGGTAATTTTATTTATACTTACTATGTTACTATTACATTAAAAGTGAAAGTCTGTGTGAATGTTTGTTATAATTATTGCAGTAACTACTAATTTATTTTACCTATAATAACACATATGAAGTATTATTTTGAAAATTAACCTTTGAAGGGGTTAAATAGGGTGGTAAATTTTGTATGGGAAATTATTATTCCTTGGTTCGAAACAATCAAAACACAGTACAAATAAATTTTGAAGTGAATTATTAAATACGTATTTTTATGTTTAACAATATAACCTCTAGGGCTTTTGCAATAAATTTTTAGGAAAAGAAAAATAACTTTTCCTTTTTCTCTCATTCACTCAAAACATGATACCATTACCTGAAAACCATTACGTATGTAAATAATAGATAAGCGCATCCGCTCTCCGTGTCGGCTCTGAATTCCAAAACGTGGGCTACCCACCAAAGAATCAAACGTAGTCATTATTCTCAGCCTTGGACATCGATATAGTTCTCAATTTGACAAATAAATTTACAAGCGGGCGAAGCCGTGGGGCGCAACTAGTAATATTATAATGTGAAAGATTTGTATGTATGTAACGAATAAACTCACAAAGTGACCGATTTCGAAGACTCTTTCACCATTAGAATGCTACTTATCCTTCAGCAACATAGACTATATTTATAAGTAAAAAAAAGGATCCCTACTAAAACTTAAATTATCTAAAACAAGGTGTAAAAAAGTTAGTCACAAAATGTCTTTCGGCGCGTGCGCTACGAAAACTATTGATGATAGAACAAAACAATGTACTACGACTTTGCAGAACACATTATTATCTACAAAAAATATCTCTACAATATATGTCTAACTATTACAGTGACGTCATAATAAATATTCATTTAAAAAACGCCGTCATTAACGCCGTCGTCGCAAGAAAAGGTTTTTTATTTGTACCCTGGTATAATAATAATAAAATAATAATAATAATGCAGGACAATCCACACAGCACCATCTAGTCCCAAAATTAGCTAGTCAAAGCTTGTGTTATGGGAACTAGAAAACTATTATAATTCTAAAAAGGGGTCATGGGGAGGGGGTCGATTTTTTTTCTTCCTATTAAAGATTATACTCTCTATACGATCCCGCCATCCGAAATTATCTATCGGTACGCTATCCGGTAGCAATTCAAAAGTGGGGGTCTTGGGGGGTCTTGGGGGTAAAAAAAATTTAACCCCCCAAAACTATTCTGAACCCTCCATACGACCCCACAAAAAAATCTGACCCACCCCCTACACGGCCGAAGAACCCCAGGGGGGCGGGGTCGAGGGGGTTGTCCTGGGGGTCGTGGGGGAAAAGCAGCACGGCTCGCTTCGCTCGCCGTACTGGTTCCCAGTGTCGCATCTCGGCTCGCTTCGCTCGCCTCGATGATCCACCGTAAAAAAAACCCTTAAAATTGGCCAAAAAACGGTTTTTTTAAAAAAAAGAGGGTGGGGGTGTGCAAAGGGGTCAAACTTTTTTTGGATTCCGCAACTATTCGACCTTCTCTACGCGACTGCGAAAAGACTTTTTTTCCATAGCGAGCCGTTCGGGAGATACGAAGGGGGGTTCTAAAAAGGGGTCATGAGGGGGGGTCTATTTTTTTTCTTTCCTATTAAGGACTTAACCCTCTATACGATCCCGCCATCCGAAATCCTCTATCGGTACGCTATCCGGTAGCAAGTCAAAAGCGGGGGTATTGGGGGGTCTCGGGTTCAAAAAAATTTCACCCCCCAAAACCAATTTTAACCCTCCATACGACCCCACAAAAAAATCTGACCCACCCCCCCACACGGCAGAAGAACCCCCGGGGGGTCCTAGAAGGGGTTCGAAATTTAAAAAAGTCGAAATTTTCCCAAACTCACCCCCACCCCCCCTACACATTTCCGAAAAAAAAACCATACCTCCTCCTCCACCAACAGGGAGAACAATCATGTCAGTCAGTGAGTGAGTGAGTCAGTGAGTGGTAAACCATTTTATATAAGGGGTAATAAAATAATACCATACCTTGCTTTCTTCAACGATAGAATATTTAGTTTTTTTTTGTTTTTAACGCATTTCTATTTATTTTTCCCCATTTCGGCTTGTGATAAACCTCAGTTATAATTAAACTAACTATCTGGTATAATATGTAATAAATGTACGAATTTAAAAATTATTGAAATATACTATGCGAATGTAAATATTTACAACGATCAAAACGTTCCAACTCGCTCATAAACGCAGCATTTTTTGGGCGATTCGTCTGACGGAGAGTGCGAGCAAAAGTGACATAGGTCCACCTTCGACAAGCGCTCGCGCGGTACTGAGGGCAGATTGCCGGCACAATGAAATATATACTTTTTTTAATAAATTCATTAAAAAAAATTAGTTGGGATTTAAAACGTAAAATTAATATTGTAGTTTAAGAAAACAATGAAGATTATTTTGGTATAAATTTTATGTCAAAATGATGTAGAACTTTGGAGATATTAGGGTTTGTTTCGAAGCCTTTTCGATCGATAGTTAACCTCGGTTCAGATTTTTTTCCCTTCATACAAAGGCATTTATCGAAAATGTATTTAATTATTATCAAAGAATGGGATATTTGTTACCTTAAAAAAAATAGTTTTATGGTCTATGTTCAATGGAATCTTCAAATTAGAGCTCCCAAAACAGGTCTCCGAGCGTTTTTGCCTAAACTTGCATCGGGAGAATGATTATAACTAAATAAACAAATAAGTTATCTAAAATCTGGTTAATTATTACTGAAGTTGAGGAAACAATCTACTATTAACAAGAAATTGTTATTTCAAGCAACGAACGAAAGCTATAGAATTTGGACGACGAATAAGTGCATTTTCGCCTTTTTTCGTAATAGGGGCCTTAAATGAAATATTTTGTGCTTAGATGCCACTTGGATGCTTTCATTTAACCTTTACAGTGGACCCCCGGTAATCCGGCCCCTGTCTAATCCGGCGCCCCCTGTAATCCGACATGCCTATCACTGTTGAATGTAGTTAGGTAGGTACACAAACATTATTTTGGCAAACTAACGAATGAGAAGTGTGTTGTTTAATTTACTAAATTCGACAGTTCTCTAAACATTGCTGTATGATTGTAGTTCAGATACCTAGAATTTTAACATTTTGATTTGGAAATTGTCGGATTACGCGCTTCTTTTCAAAAATTCCGGGTTCTAGTCTTAGGCAGTACTCTATAATCCGACAAATTCGATAGTTCGACACTGCCCTGCAAAACGTTTGTCGGATTACCGGGGGTCCACTGTATTTTCAAAGTTATGTTGTAAAAGTCCTTTAATATCCAATTCTGTGAAACGAAACATGGAAATGTAAAAAACACAAACGAGATTTCTATGATGGCTCCCAGACATGTCTTCTCAAGTTTTGTTTCCATTTTTCTTTTGTTATTGGATATTTTGGATAGATATCTAGAAGTGAAAAATAAGAATTAGTTGTGAACTTCTAGCTACATTGCAATCTTTAGTCTCCTAGATCTTACTAGCGACACCATAATCAAGTTTTGATTTCTAACTCCAACTTAGTCGGTCCATGTAAAAAAAAAAAAATCATTAAAAAAAATCGTAAATCATCGAATTATGAGGCTAATACCTAAGCTTTGAAAATAATATGGTGATATAAACAAACCAAAACAATATCAGAACGGCTTACATCGCCTTATAAGATGGCAGTGACCTTATGCTCCATCTATCCTACGGAACGAGTACTTAATACTTGATCTTAGATTTGTAGTAATGTAACGGGGGGGGGGGGGGGGGGGTCCACCGGATCCAGCAAAATTTTGAAAGTGGTCTATGTAACAAAAGAGTTTGGGAACCTCTCCATCTAATCTGCACAAGTAGCATTATAAGGTGTACCTACGGGCATTGTTCTGACCTAACTTAGGAGCCCAGAAATTAAGATATAGGTAGAACTGAAGTAGGACGCGGACAGTTGTTGCATTGCGCAATTTACAATCATTTTTTTGTATTCTCCTTCCTACATTTTTAGTTTCTATATAGGAGGTAAAAATAAAAAACAAAATGTTAAAAAAAGTTATCAATTTATTGCTTCAGTCATTTAAAATAAGTATCAATTATAAATAAACCATCCACTAAATAAGAGCAACAATTAAATACAACTTAGGTTCAATTAATTAAAACAAATAGACGCTTAAATAAATCTTTACTTTGGCAAACATTAATAAGACCTTTTTCTTTATTTCGTGTGTTATTGGACATCTTGGTATAAATAAGAAATACAAGAGATAGTTATTCTAAAATTAAGTTTTTAAAAAAATAATAAATAAACCAATTCTTATAAGCCTGACATTCTCACGTGAACGTGTTCCTAGGTCATAATAAAGCAAGAAAGGTAAGTAGTAGCAACATATTTTTCACACTGTATGCTCGAAAAATGTACCTGCTTTATACGTCATGTTTCTCAACTGAGCAAGTGATTCAGGTTTACTTAAAACAAATCCAATGAAATCTCTTAATGCGTGTCTCTTTGGTCAATATTTCCGTCGATACGTATTTTGAGGTTGCAAATCAATTCATTACTCTATAAGCAATAATGAGATTTAATTTGAATTGTCAGAATATGTGTGCTCTTCTTTGAACTTCGAACTAACCTCTGAGCGAAAAAAAAATGCCGCGTGACAAGTAGGTATCTAAAATACTATTCCTATTCTCTCGCAGAAAGTGTGAAAAGTATACTCCTCGAGCATAGAGCTGTCTTCGCACCGCTCGCATTCAGGATTCTAGTGTATCCTGAGTAGCGTGACGTAAGACACTGCTGTATGCCCTCGGTGCATAATCTACTATACACCTACCTACTTCACAAACGTTATGAACACTCGCATACATTTGCTCCCTTGTTCACTCCCGTTCACCCTGGATATGAAAATAATGATCTATTTATAAACATGTACGTTAAGTAATGCGGCACACAACGTGTACCTCCGCTCCGGCACTCGGTGCCGCTCGTGTATCACAGCCTAAGGTTCGCTCGCTCGTCACGGCTCTCGCACTTCCCGCGTTCATACAATACAAATAAGTTACAAGCACTCTGTCAATCAGGCACTATTTATTAAACAGAAACATTAGCAGAACTACTAATGGATTAACGTTAGGAACTTGGTACTGCTCCAAATTGAAAAGTCCGTAAACATATTAGAAGAAACAGAGGAGACACAAGGTGGTGTTATCACGACATCTTGTGATTGGTCAAGTATCTCGGAAACAATTTTATAAACGTTTCATACAGACCCATACAAATGTATAAACGTACAAACGGAGACGAGACTGAATAATTGGTATTTATTAAAGCTACACCTACATGAAAATAAACAACTTCTTCGAACATAATAGTATCACACGATCATGCATAATATGTATTACACATTCCCGTCAATTACATTTTAAATAAATAAACCTAATTGTGATCGTACACGTGTGACAGGTACTTTGTTGTCTCGATATCCGACGACGGAACCCCGCGACTCTTAACGTCTAAAGTCGTAGCAGTCAAACGTTACGCTTACATTTGTTCACTTCTAGGAGGCAATTATTTAAGTATCAATGATGTAGTACGGACGTGAAGGCATCATCGCAACATCAAAATATATCAGTCGAAACTAACAGTTTCAGGGATCATCAGGACTCACTTTGAAAGAACATATCTCTTAATAATCGTGGGGAGACTTGATATCGTTGGCCGGTGAACGCAAGTGTAAGTTTCCCGAGGGTCCGGGCGCGAGTCACTCCGTGTAGGGATGCAGCGTGTGCACGCACTCCTGGTAGAGCTGGCGCGCGTAGGCGGCGTGGCGCGCCACCCACGCGGCCAGCTCGCGACTGTCGCACTGCACGCGCGGCCGCCGCACGCCCTCCGCGCCGCCCCCCGCGCCGCCGCCCCCCCGCGCCGCCGCCCCCGCCGCCGCTCACTCCCCCGCGCACGCCCAGCTCCACGAAGTACGCGCCCTCCGAGCACACCACGGTGCAGGACACCAGGTTGCTGCGGGGATACAAACAACTTCTCTTAGTCGGTTACAATTTTTAAAGGTGTTCCCTTAAACTTTTGTTGTTAAGTTAAAGGGAGAGCACACGGAGCGGAGCGATGAAATGATCGATCGTATCGCGAGAAAGGTGCGAAGGGTCGGCCTATCGTGCTTCCGGTCAGTGAAGAGACAAAGTTAATGATCGTGAGTAGGTGGGGTACCTGAGATGCGTTTCCATGACGACGTGCGGCGTGTGGTGCTTGCAGGTGAAGATGCGCAGGTAGCAGTCGGAGAGCAGCGCGCGGATGTCGTGCGGCGTGTCGCGCACGCTCAGGTACGCGAGGAAGCGCTCGCGGTAGTCGGCGCCGTTGAGCGCGTACAGCAGCGCCACGCCCTGCGGACACGACAGGTTAACGATCAGGCCGGGAGGCGGCGCCGCGAGCGTGTCGGCGAGGGAGCCCACCTGTGCCTGCGCGGGGCAGTAGCGCGGCAGCAGGCCGCCGGCGCCCCACACGCAGCGCGGAGGGCGCGCGCGCTGCGGCACGGCCCGGCCGGCGCGCCGCGACGTCTCGCGCAGCGCCGTGGCCGTCTCCGCCGCCAGGTCCAGCACGCCGATCACCGGCTTGGTGACCGTCCCCACCTGCAGCGAGAGAGCTCCCCGTCAGACACCGCGCGACGTCCCGCAGGGCGGCACCGCGTCCACCGCTCACCAGTCCTTTCCCGACGCCGGTGAGGAAGCCGCCCAGCCCCTCGGCCGCGGCGCCCTCGTAGCTGTGCTTGACTAGCGACGTGACCCCGCCCAGGATGCCGAGCCCGAGCCCGCGCAGGCCGGCCGCGAGGTGCGCGCCGCCCGCCTCGCTGCGGATGCGCCTGCGCGTCTCCTCGTGCGACTCGTCCCCCACCACCCGCTCCAGCCCGTCCCCCAGCGACTCTGTGAGGGAAACAGGACGTGCTCAACATCTCATTACATACCTAAGTTACTCCACACATACATTCACTTTTTTTTACTACATAATTATGCACGCCTTTATCACAGGGTGTAAAAAGATGACAGTTGAAAACGAAGGGGGTGGCGAGAACCGCTAACCTTAAACAAGAAAATATTCGCGGACTACCAATAAAAATTTTCCCTACCTGTGACCTTGGCTGCGGAGTTGGAGATGCCGTGCGTCACGTTCTGCAGCAGCGCCGCCACGTTGCCCTCCAGCAGCAGCCCCGACACGCCCTCCGACACGTCGGCCACGAACCCCAGCGGGTTGCCCAGGAAGTCCACGGAGCCCAGGATCTTGGCGGCCTGCCATTTCAGCTCCTGCGATCACATCACACCGACCAACGGCATGCTCATACTATCCCAAGTGATAACAGAGTCTGGGGTTCCGCGAGGCTCTCATACTTCACCTATGATTTCTAATGTTTATGAAGGAAGTTTATAAACGGTATTCGAATACCTTACTAAAAATAATTTTAAAAAATTATATCGACATTTGTATTGTTGTTCAGCAAACATAAGATGAGTCATAGTCTAATGTGGAGTTCCGTTGTGATTAGAGGATTCGATTCCGGGATCCCGGGATTCGGGATCCCGGGATCCCGGCCCATTTTTGATCCCGAAAATTTCGGGATCATTTTTTCCAAATCCCGGGATTTTCGGGATTGAGAAAAATACTATAATAATCGTTAAAAATAATATAAAATGAAGAGCGTTAATTTAAGAAACACAACACAATATTATAAACTTAAAATTATACCAATTGCTTATCGGCACCATTGAAAATAACAAAAATCTTTTCATGTCGGTTGACATCGGTTTAGTTTTATTTTTAAATCATGTTTAATAAAAACAGGATTATTATTCTTGCATTTTGTTATCAGAATAAGCATCTTTTTACAAATAATACTATTTAAAATACCATGTACCTGTTCACAAAAAAAGCATTCCTTAAACAAGTAATCAATCGCATCCTCGGTCGCATCGTCGTCAAAATTGATCTAAAATTATTTTTTGTCGACAATTCAATTCACTAATTCAAAACTTCCAGAAATTTCTAAAATGATGATGTTTTTTTGCCGGAATCTTTTTTTAACAAAATAAAAGACACTTTTATTCTATTGCGTATTTCACTAAAGACATAATATACGAATTTTTTTGGAATTTCGTAAATAAAAATCATTACTGCTCCGTTAATATCGATTTAAGTGAAAAACGCGTCATAAACAGTGTGTTTTAATTGACCTATAAATAAAATGGCAGCGAAAATAAATGACACTCGATATTTTGGGATTCTTCGGAATTTATATAAATTCCCTAAAAAAGATTTAGTGTTGTTTGGTTTTAATAGCTCACGTTGTGTCGTCGCTCAAAGTTAAGGTAAATAAGCGCCCGAATATCCGATCACTGCCGATAACGTTTCCATTATGTGGTTAGGTAATTAAATTAGTATTTTGTTCGTATCTACCGAGGAAAAGTAGACATTAAAAAAAGTATTTCTTTAAATTTTTGTATAAGGTGCAGAGGGGCAATTCTGTATAAAAGAAATCAGTCAAAATTTTAAACAATCGTTGTATTCTCCGTGATTGAGTTTCGTGAACAAGGTTAATGTATGTTTCAAAGGGCAATGTATACGCTTCTACAACAAAAATCCAAGTGAGTTGCAAAAACTAAAAGTAAATAAATTCAAACAAATTGTCAAAATTATTATTTGTAAAAAGGCTTACTATAAAGTATCTGTTTATTTTTACTATAAAGTATCTGATTATTTAGATGATAAAAAAAGCTTGGGATGAGTTTTGCTCCAACTCGAAAAATAACAACCTGACAAGGTAAAGCTTTCTGTTCGCTTTTTTACTTTACCTTAAAAAGATTGAAGTGAACAAAAATCAAAGTGAGCACTTTATTTCCTAGTTTTAATTATTTATAAAATGTATTTTATGACGTGTCCAATTGTCCTGTAAGGTCTTAAGGAAATAAAGCACTTTGACTATTGACTATTGAATTCTGGCAAATTGGTGCTAACTAATCTTTATCTGACTTCTTCTTAATAGTGTTCATATATAAGAAAATGCTGAAATTAATGGTGAACTATAACTAATTAGACATAAACTGGAAATACCCGAATTGCCCCTCAGCGGGGCTTTTCTGGCAGGTGGTAATATTATTTTATCCTATGATGCTATAATAATAAAACTAGAAGCTTTACAAAATGGACAAGTCAGTACATCCGAATTTGAGTCTTCTAAACTCCTGAGAGTTGACGCGGGGTAATTCGGGCACCACTTTTTAGTCTCCCATACATGCTAGTGTTGAGGCTCTGACTATCGACATCGATAATAACGAACTCGGTAAAAGAAGTGTATGTTAATTATATTCGTTTTTGAAAGTAAGGAAAGGATTGTTGATTTCATGTTAAGTAAAAACAACAAGTTTTTATCCATTAATTTACTTATTTAGGTAGTTAGTAAAAGCATACTTCATTATATTAACTAAATATAAGTATTCAGATAGAGGCACTTAGACACTAAGACAAATTAAATATTTTCAATCACATAATGTCCTAAATTGTCAGTATTTCTCTCAGTTGCCACGAGCTTGAATTTTTTTATCGACATTTACTTCAATGCTGTGGACATCACTGGTTTTTTACAACTTCATTTAAAAACAGTCGGGCAATTTGAGCAGCCAACTCCGAAAAAATAACCTCCGATCACAATTTTGTGGGGCAATCATACCAGGCTCAATAACTTATAAAAAACAAAGATTAGGAACGAAACAATTACATTAAAAAAAATTCCAGTTTAAAACAAGTATAATTAATTGCCTTGTCAAATCAGCAAAACACCCGCAAAAACCACTAAATTCTGTAAAATTTGAAGACCTTGTCACAGGTGTCATGCGCACTCAAAATGTCGACTGACAAAATGATGTTGTATATCGATCAGTTAACGCGGGATTGAATTAACCGGTTGTTGCTCTACCCGAACATAGAGGTCTCTCTTGAGTATAAGCTACAGAACCAAAAATATGACCATGTGCTATAATAATCCCCCTGCCATAATTGCCCCTCTGCACCTTAATTAACTGAATATATAAGTTTTTGTGATTTTAATTGATTATTACTTTGGATTTGAAAGTAAATAGAAGCTAATTTTCATAAATTACTTTGATATTCTTACTTCGTCTACGATCCCGGGATTATCCCGGGATCCCGGGATCACGTTTCACCAATCCCGAAATCCCGGGATTGAAAATAAAGACCGGGATCGAATCCTCTAGTTGTGATACTCACGTCCTTGAAGTGCGCCAACATCTGGCGGGCGAGGAAGGCGGCGGTGTCGAAGACGTGCGCGCGCACGAAGGGCTCCAGCTCGACGGCCGCGTCCTCGAACTTGATGAGCGTGAGGCCGAGCCGCCGCTTGAGCGCGCTCAGCGAGCCCTCCAGCTTGTTGGCCGTGCACATCGACAGCCGGATCTGAATCAGGACGTACAGCGGCACTGCCGGCGGACCCTCATCGCCCCTCACTATACGTCTCCCGTGACACTCATACTCTAACACTGATAAGCTATTTAAATTAAATTCTGTCAATCAATTCGAGCATAATCACAACACAATCAAAATTCAGTTCAGGTACCATAACTTAGAACATCATATGTTAATATAATAGTTCTGACCTGTTTCCGTGACGCCTTGTATAAGTTGGTAAGCGAATGCAAATTAAAAAAGAACAGAATATCCATCAATCACTATAATCGGTCTTAGAATAATTTTTTTTTAACTTCAATTATGAAATTAAAAAAAAATATTCTAAGACCTAGGATAGGGACAGAAAGCGACTTTGTTTTATACTATGTTGTGATATACAACAAAGTAGCAAGGTAATCACAGAAAACAAAAACACTAATTTCACCATTGCATATTTTTCACAAAAGCAAATTTAAAGAACTTATGCACCGGTCAATGACAAATGCCGGTGACTGCGTATGGCTTATTACAGAGGGATGAGAGACCGGCAAGACAGTCGAGTTGAGAGATTACAGATAGAGAGAGGAATCCTTCTGAGCACAGTCGCCCGTGGGCGCGCGGTGCGCTCCCGACGTCGTCTCACCTGGCTGGGAATGAGCTCGATGCGCGCGAAGTAGTACCGCGTGGCGTGCAGCGCGCACAGCTCGTCCAGCATGCGGCGCGTCTCCCACTCCGCCTCGTCGGGCTGCTCGCGGCCCGCGCCGCTCTCCGCGCCGCAGAACTCCCACAGCTGGAGGATGAGCCTGCAGAGAGCCACCGGTCTATCACACGCGGAGCACAAGGCGCCCTGTCGGAGGCCGCGTTCTCACCTCTCCTCGAGGCGCACGGCGAGCGGGCGCAGCGCCACCACGAGGTGCTTGAAGAAGTAGGCGTTGTAGCGGCGCGAGGGCGCGCGGTGCAGCTCCACGGCGGCGTGCAGCGCCGGCGCCGCGCCCGGCAGGCAGTACAGCAGCACGGGGCTCGGCGTGCCCAGCAACTGATACCAAACATTATATAAACATCATTCCTTTACATAAACATTATGTACCTATGATATTTTACTATTTTTTACCTGCTAAATTGTACAAATTGTCAGGACATGCAACATATGGCAGTGTACGGGTCAACCCGCACATTATGTATACCTACCCTAGATACTTACATACTTAGATTCGCTTAGGTATGTAAGTATCTAACTCTGTATGAAGCTGTGTCTGCCACAGCGAATAAGCAATTCAGCAATTTTATGTTTTTATATCAATAAACTCAGTCTGCATACAACCTCCGTGTCGTTCGGTCATTTAACTCCCATCCTAATATCAGTATCAACCCCTATCAAAATATAATTGTACAGGGTAGCGTTAGGCCTGTACAGGCAGTAGGTATAGGTAAATAAAATAATAATGCAGTTATTACTGTTTTTACATGAAAATGCAAAAACATAAAAATTCGGTTTGTAATTCTGATAATTAATTTTAATCTTATTTCCATACATTAAAACGTACTATTTATTATTTAGAAAGTCGTCATTGTCCTCGATGTTATAATAACATTGTCAGAGGTATCAAGATAGAAAAGATAACTCCAACAACGGTGTTTACATTGCAACTGGTTTATTAATTAGATTTAGTTACCTTGAAGATAAAATACGGAACATGGAAAGCACGTCAAATAATAAACATCACGCATTACACGTAGGTACGGCAATGCTAAGCTAAAAATATAAGAATATGTGTGATCTAGCTTTCGCATGTTGCTTCACCCTGAATAACATTTTACTTCGTACAAAAATTTTTATGTGATACTATGCTCTTATACTCTATTACTGCAGTTATTGATGTAAATAAACAGAAACTATCTTCCCGCCTATTTCTTCGTTTCGTCTGACATGCAAAACAGGTGGACGGTTATACCTCCTGCTTTATGAATAAAGGTCTAAAGGGACATAGGGAAATATGGACTGAAAAAGCGATTTTGTTTTATACTATGTTGTGATGATGCCGTACAAAAATACCAAATCATGGAGCAAAGTTTGATGATATAGACGGCAGAGATCAGCGTTTTTTAATATTTATCTCATTAACTTATATTCATTTATAGATAGAATAAACAGTGTTGGACCCAGAATACTACCCTGTGGGACACCAAAACCAACTGTCTTTGATCCACTGACTGTTTGCCCGACCTTGTCTCCCACACTGTCTCCGCTCTTTTAAATAGCTATGAACTGGTTCAGTCTGATGCAATGCCTTGGATTCGCATTTATTCCAGTTTTTTCTATAGAATCTGAGCAGAGATCGTGTCGAAGGCCTTCTCTAGATCTAGAAATACACCAATACAGCACTGCCTGTCATCTAGACGTGTAGCTACATGAGAAGTCAGCAAGTTTGACGCGTCCTCCGTAGATTTACCCCTACGAAAACTGAACTGCTTGTCCGAAAGTTGTTTGACTCAATGTATTTCACTAACCTGTTGTTGACTAGCTTTTCCAGAAGCTTGGAAAAGGCACACAGGAGTGAAATAGGTCGTTAGTTTTCAACAGAATCTTTGGATCCTTCCTTGAGAATTAGACTTACCAGTGCAATTTTCCAAGCGTCCGGAAAAACTCCAGAGGCCATTCTCTTGTTAAAGATCGCAGTGAGGGGTTCAACCGGAACTTTGTGAAGTTCCTTAAGCAGGGAATTACTAATGCCACCAATTTCAGGAATTTTCACAAATCAAATTATAGATTCAGAAAATGAAGAATAAAGTTTGAGTGAAGTCCGTCTTTTGCGACAAGTTTAGTAGCGAGTGGTTGTTGTGCGTTACCTGATTGTCCCACTGCATGTCTGCGAGCGAGAGCGCGGCGGAGCGCGCGCGCGGCGCCTGGCTGAGCTCGAGGCGCAGGCCGGCGCAGCGCGCGTGCACCAGCTCGGCGCGCGCCACCAGCGACACCGACAGCCCGCCCAGCGACACCACCACCCCCCACTCGCGGGAACGACCCGCCTCGCGCTGGAACGTTACACTCCTCCATCACACATCGCACACATCATACTATTACATATTATATCACACCACCATCGTACGGATTGGCATTTCTCATCCATTACACCTTACTCCCATATGATGAATGCCGATGAGGCGCTTATCATGGGAAGGCCTGCGTCCAGCAGTGGACCAGTAAAGGTTGTAGATGAGACACCTTACAGGAGTCTTTTGGACACGTCAAAGAATTCAGTTAATGTGTATTAATACTAGATAATAAAGTGATCACTTTCATTTCACATCACTTTAATCTTTTTAATGTAAAGAAGCGAACAAGAAATATATTTAAGGTTATTTATTTTCGACTTGGAGCTAAACTCGTCTAAAGCTTTTTTATCCTCTAGCTAGATAATCTGATATTTGGTAGTTAGCATTTTTACGAAGAATTGTTCGACAATTTATTTATTAATTTCTTTTAATTTATCACATAGGAATTCGCTGAAACCCATAAGATTTATTGCACCAACAGTCCCTTTTGCATACAACACAAATACGGTGTTTATTGGCAGCGTTCCCCCACAATGCTATACTATAAGACGTAATACAAGTATCAAGACTCGCGAAGCTGACAAACCCGCCTTTGTGGAGCACAGGTTGTCGGAATCCGATAGTCTCACTCACGTGCTGGGACCTGCTGCCTATAACCGACTACCGGAGCATGTTGTCGCTGCACCCAGCTTGTATTCATTCAAAAATCGACTAAAGGTATGGCTCATTGAGAAGGCGTACTATAAGGTTGAGGATTTTGTTGATATAAGGTTCTGATTAATGAATGTTCCTTACGGTGTCCTCGTCGTCGTCGGGCCCGCCCTCGAGCCAGCCGGCCTGCGGCGCCGCCTGGTCGCGGATGCTGATCAGCCGCGTCGGCCCGTCCGCCGTCAGCGACACGCTGAGCCGCCCCGAGCCCGGCCGCAGGGAATGCCAAGCCACAGCCTGGGGACCACTTATACTTTACAATAACTCTAAATACAAAAAGTAAGAGCCTGTACTTAACGATGGTGTTAGTTAAGAATCAGAATACGAGCTGTAATAAATTATTTATTTATTTATGTTATAGCAATAAATCATTTATTACAGCAGTTATTCTTATTCTAAATTAACACCATTTTCATTATTAGTTTACGTAATTCATAAAACTACCTGTGCGCTGCGCAAACTTTGATTTAATAAACTGTAATTTCTACGATTTGAAGCAAACTCATAATCAGGGGAGGAACTATAGGGTTTATGTACTGAAAGTGCAGTTTTCCGAATGGAAATTAAGGAGCATCACTTTTAAAACAGAGCTCCGCTGGGATGATTAATAATTTAGCTGCACTAACAAGAAATAAGAGTAAGAAAGAGAAAATAGAAAAAGAAGTTTACAACCTACCGTAGGTTATATGCGATTGGCTTAAATACCTTCTCCGATTCGTTGGATAACTTTAGAATCAATCAAGCGCGAACCCTCGAATTCCCAGGCTATTCAGTATACGATAGTATGGGAACAGACGAGTCAAAGTGAACAGAGCGTGCGTGACCTGTTCGGGTGGAGGCGTGTGCCGGTGCGCGGCGAGCGCGAGCACGAGGCGCGCGCCGGCCGCCAGCGCCAGCAGCGAGCCGCCGTCCGGCTGCACGCACAGGTTGCGGTGCGCGCACAGCATGCGGCCGCCGGCCAGCCGCCACGCCTGCGTGGACGCGCGCCGCGGGTCCGCGCGCCGCAGCACCAGCGCCGACGCGCGCCCCGGCCGCGGCGCCGCGTCCTCTATGTCCAGCACCTACGTACACACAAACTATATTAAACAAATACATTCTAACTCATGTAGAACGGACCACAATTACGACCCAGATTGTATATGAAGTATTTCAAACAAATTAGTCGATCGCACTCCGCTTCTGTGGGAATCGGAATGCAGAATTTAAAACTTATAAAACGAAGCCATTACACAAATTACAAGAAGATGTAGACGATAACTTACCATGGAATGTGGGGAAAGAGCAGCGTCATCCGATAAAAGAACATCAGTCGGTTGCGGCACAGAGCTGCCCTCGTGAATCAGCTGCCCGTTCGGACCGCGACGCCACAGCTGAGACCTAAACAACAATCGTTGTAAAAAGCTTTTACATAAGCTTTCGATACAGGTTAACACTTTAATTGACGGTGCCCCACAAGGCACGCCACTTGCCCCAATCCTATTTATTTAATACAGAGTTGACCTACCGGTCCCCGTATCTCTTGTTGGCGAGCACGACGCGCGTAGAGCCTAGCGGCACCTCCAGCACGAGGATGCTGTCGTCTCCGCCCGGCCCTGCCTGCATGTTTCCACCAGATGTCGCCGAGTTGTCTCTAGAACTAAATATGTTTATACGATGTTTTAGTCAGTAACCTACTGACGGGAATCAATGTTAACAGTGCAATTTTTTTTGCTATTCAGGACCGCAAACGCTTAGTGTTGTTTCATAACACGGGGCAGTACAGAGTCCGTGGGACTTCAGATCAACCTTTGTTTTATTTCCGATTTATTCAAGTCGATAATATGGATTTGCTCTGTCTGTCCTTAGTAGCCAATACAAAGGAATCAATAGGGCGCTGAGCGACAAGTGTAACCTGTGTCGTGAGTGCAGGAAGGCGACGTAGATGAAGTTCTGATAGAGCAGCAGGTGGTGGTCCGAGAGCGCGGTGAGCTGCAGCGTGGTGCGCGGGCCGCCCGGCGCCCGCAGCGCCAGCGCGCCCGCGCCCTCCGCCTCGGGCAGCGCCCAGCGCGCGCGCCCGTGCGCGCCCACCACGCACTCCTCCGTGCACCCCACCTGGACGAAAACACGCAGTTACGTGATTCCGATACACACACTTCGTCGACGCGAGGCATTGAGGATACGACGCGTGGATGAGGAGTCTGCGAAGCAAGTCATTCGGGCAATATGTGTCGAGTTCACCCCGCTTTACGCAATATCGTAGCGGTTCCCGTGCGCCCAGTGAGCCTACGCACGTGTGTGCAAAGAGTGAAGCAAAAGGTGCGGTACCTGGTGGAACATGATGGAGACGGGCGAGTAGTTGTGTATGGCGATGGGCGGCGGCGCGCTCTCGGCGTCCGTGAGCACCACGAAGAGCGTGGCGCCCTGCGCCGCCACCTCGACGCGCACCAGCTGGTAGGCGCCGCCGGGCTCGCGGCAGGCCAGCGTGAGCGTGCGCGGCGCGTGCACGCGGAAGCCGGCGGACCAGGCGGTGGCGGGCTCGCCGGCGCGCAGCACGCGCACGCACAGCAGCTGCTCGCGCTCCCAGCGCGCCCACTGCCACGGCAGGTAGCAGCCCGCCACCGCCGACACGTGCGTCGAGCTCGCGCCCGGGTCCGTCTGCGCACACCACATACACACACCCTTACAATTATACTAATCATAATAAATACATATACAATATTTCTTCTATATCTAACTTACGGACTGTATTTAATATTTTTTCTTTAACCCTGGAAACTACGCTTTTAACAAGTGACATAACTTTGGTATAAATATAGTAGTGGGTAAGCCCTCGAACTCGGGTAGTTTCTAAGAAATAAAAAACATCGCATTTTGCATTTCGGCGGGAGAATCGCGGGTTCAAGTCCCGCCGAAATCGAAAATTGAATGTCTTAGAAATATTTATAATTTGGAACAATAGCTCGGCGTGAAGCAGACGATGTTGGTGTGTCGGTAGCGGCCGCGGCCCGCGAGAGGTGTGTGCAGAGAGTGCGAGTGTGACTGACCAGGGTGGTGGCGGTGCACTTCTGCGCGAACTGCAGGTGGTGGCGCGTGTTGTTGTGGAGCTGGTAGCGCGGCGTGCAGGTGACGATGTTGGTGTGTCGGTAGCGGCCGCGGCCCGCGCGCACCGACACGCCCACCGCCAGCACGCGCTCCTCGCCCGCCTCCCCCCGCGCCTCCAGCTTCTTCACGCCCACGCCGGGGCCCAGCCCGAACGGGGAGCACCACTGCACGCACGGTACAACAACGCATTATATCACACACAAACATACCTACCATCAACTGTTACACAATAAGGCTGTGTCCCCAATAGGCAAACGGTGGCCAGCCGACTGAGTTTGCGGCATATCAGTTCAGTACGCCCTTCCATATATTTTAAATTGAGTGTTTACAGTTTGCGCTCACTGTACGCAGTTTTCAGCGATACGTGCGCCGACTGTCTCAGTTAGCGGCCGACTCGCAGGTTCCAGCGCTTGCGATACGCACGCAAACTGATCTGAGTTTGTAGCTGTTCGTCACAAATTTGCGGCTCACTCAGTCGGCCGCTCACAGTCTGCCTACTGGGGACACAGCCTAAGGGCTAAATACAACCGACAATAACTAAATATCCAAATAAGTTTTGACCAAATGGAGTACAAAGATTAAATAATATATTTAAATTTAAAATGACATTAGACCGCGTAGATAGCTGAGTCCTTCATGACTAAAGAAGAAAGATAATTAAGAGGGACTGATGGTGACACATAGTGCGGCGACGCCTGCTCCTCAACAATTATTACCTAATGAGGAGGGAGTTAGAGCAAAAGGTGTATCGTTGAGTGCGTGGTGAGAGCGGTAAGGTACCTGCGGCGTGGTGGTGGGGGTGCGGCCCAGGCGCACCTGGATGGTGGGCGCGGCGTCGGTGTCCGCGAAGGCGAAGAGCAGCGGCGCCACGGCGCGCGCCACCTCGTGCTCCGCGAACTGCCCCGCCGCCTCGGCCGCGCTGCCCTCCGCGCGGAACACCAGCGCCAGCCCCGTGCGGTTCACGAGCCAGTACGCCGCGTACACGCACACCTGCACACACGCACCAAGTTCTACATTCTGTTCCACATCGTATTAGACAAAACATTGCCAGCATACCGAAGCTGTTTCACTACTGCGCACATCTGCTTGTAAGCAAACCCCCTGTATCTATGGGTTGCTTGCTGAAAGCCGGCGCGATTGTCTTTAGTTTCTTCACACGATTGACTACGCTTACATCAGAAATCTGTCAAGTCTGAAGATCTACTCTCGTTCTTTCATTCTGCAGTTGTAAAATTTTGACAGTTTACTACTAAACGGTTAGTGAAATAAAGAAAATTTTTCATTTATCCCTTATTTTGTTCCCTTTTCACAATCAAGAGATTAGAAAAGTTGTTGATGCGACTAAAAGGGGTTTCCTCTCTTCCATTACATTCAGAGTAAATAGGTTGAAGCTGCGGGTCGAGGGTAGGTGTGACTCACTTTGACGCCGTCCGTCTTCTTGAGCGTGACCCTGGCGTTGAGGTAGAGCCGGCGGCCCAGCGCGTCGCGCAGCTTGAGCCGCGCGCCGAAGCTGCCCGCCTGCGCCGGCGCGCCGCCCACCACCAGCGGCGTCGACCACCCGAACCCTTCCACCTTCACGCTCAGCTCCACGCCTTCCTCCACGTTCACCTGATACCACGATCCTACTTATTACTGGACGCTGACCGGCGGCGGACTGACCGATATCTCGATGTCCATTCATTTATTCATACAATCGATGGCAGTTTAAGTCTACTCTGACCAAAACTTTATTGAAACCACCTCGAAGGGTGATCAAGTCTTAGACGCTAATGATCTGAAATTTGACGCCGCTGATGGCCACGTGATTAGGTATAGCCTAACATGAATGCAGATGAACATAAGTTTAGGTTCATTATAAAGTGCTGTATAAGAGATGGAGGTGTGCGATTGTACCTGGTGGAAGGGCGTGGTGTCCCCGGGCGCGGTGGCGCCGGCGGCGGCGCGCGCGCCGGCCGCGGCCCGGTACTGCAGCTCCAGCGGCAGCAGGTTCTCGAGCCGCAGCGCCGGCACCAGCGTCAGCGTGTGTCCCGCCACGCACGCGCCCTTGTCCGGGGGGAAGCGCTCGCGGATTATCACGCAGCAGAACCTGAACAATGTAAGAGCAGTTTGGAGAAGTCACCGAGAGGTACGTTCGATAAAGAGGAACAGAGATCGGTCGGCAGTCGGCGGCGGAGCGGTCGGTGTGCGAGTGAAGGGGTACCTGTAGATGTGATCGGGCGGCGCCCTGCACTCGTAGTGCAGCAGCGCGGAGGAGGCGCGCCAGTCGATGGCGGCGGGCGCGGCGGGCGGCGCGCTGCCGGCCAGCGGCCGCGTCCACAGCGCGCCGGGCTGCGCCGCCAGCGGGGCCGCCCAGCGCCCGCCCGCGCCCACCAGCGCGCACCGCACGCCGCTGCCCGTCCACTGGGCTGGGGGGGACGAACACGAACACTGACCAAAGGATTGTGACAATACTCATACATTCTAGTGTACATCCATTGCAAGAAATCTGCTGAATTGATGAGCGATTTGGCACGGCGGACGAGCGTCCGCTTGCGACGCAGGAGGTTTTGGTTTGATTCCCGCCTTGGGACTGATGTACGATCTGCAAATATTTCTTCCGGGGTTTTACGTGTTTTTATGTATAATAAAAAAAACCTATCCATGTAATGTACCTATTGGTATTTAGTTTATCAGTCATCTAGTACCCATTACACAAACTCCTACATGATGGTGTGTGGACTGTCCAACATTATTTATTCAAATTTAATGCTGCGAAAATTTTATAACATAGATGAAAAATAGAAAAAAAAAAAATATTGGTTTTTCGATTTCTCTTAATTTCATCAATAATTTTAAACGTAAATGAAAGTAGCAAACCCTTAGTGGGAAGTTTGTTTTCGAGATTGAGCGACTCTCTTCAAACTTTCGGACTAATTCGAAACATTCGACGATATTGATTCCGGTCGCGTTGAACACCTTACATGATTGTGCGAAAAGAGGAATCACAGTGCAGTAATAGGGTCTAAATACAAGTACTTCAGAGACTTTTCTCGCACAAACTAAACTAGAACATAACTACAAGTGGCGGCTTCAATCGTCACTAACCGACTAGTGTCATGAAGGTACCCCCGCGCGTCCCTCCCAACAACACATCGCTACGTGCGCTACCTACTACAGACAATGGATCGCATACTAATGGTAATGTTAGTGTGGTACCGCAGTTGACAAACAAGGGATGCAGGTCGAGAGGGGGGGAGGGGGGCAGCGCGCAGACGGCCCGCACGGCGCGCGCGCGCTGCAGCACGGCGCACGCCGCGCGCGTCTGCCGGCCCGCGCACGCGCTCCACAGGCCGCGCTCGCACGACACGCTAACACTGGGGGACCTTGCTAGGGGAACATATGAAGGATGAGGCAATCGAGGGCGCGATAGGATGGGTCTCACACACACGACAAGTGTTCATCAAATGCGGTACCGCACGGTAGGAGGTGATAGTTACCGGCGGAGGGCGCGTGGTCGACGCGCACCTCCACGGGGTGCGGCAGCTGGTTGACGAGCTGCAGCGCCGAGCGCACCGTCACCAGCTTGCGCGCCGAGCCCTCCAGGGACACCTCGAACACCAGCCACGCGCACGCTCCCGTTTTCTACATATTGGATGAGCTTTAGTATGGCTTCACATTGGGTTGATCAAGAAAATTCTATAATTATTATGAAAATGTACATCAATAATTTTATCAAATCTCATGAGGGGGTAGCGCAAGGCTCTTCCACTAGCCCAGTCCTATTGATGTTGTATACGCACCGCATGAGTGAGCTGCCTGAAGAAGACGCCGACGCGGTCGACGCAGACGGGGTCGGGCGGCGCCCAGGGCTCCAGGCGCAGCGCCAGCTGGTGCAGCGTGTGGCTCGGCGCGCGCCCGCGGCCGCGCCCGCGCCCGCGCCGCGCCCCGAACGAGAAGGGCTCCGTGTCGCCCGCGCGCACCGCCACCCACGAGTCGTCGGGGCCCGACCAGCTGGTGCTCTCTTCTCGTAAACTGACATATTATGTAAACAGATATAAAAAGCAATCCCTCAAAAACAAGTACCTACTTCGTCTATAAACTGTTTACTTAAATGAAGGTATCTTTAGTTTTTCAAAAATCCTATAATGTTAAAAATCTTCTCAAAAATTTTGGAATAAATACTTAATAGCCGACTTGTGAAGTTCCTAAAAAAATATTATTTATCCTTTTTAATTTGACTTGAGAAAACACAGGAGCACTGAGGATGCTGTTAATTACTTACCGCTTGCATGCCTCGTCAATACCAGTGCGGTGCTACTGTCGAACAGCTTGATCACGCCAGCCTTAACGACATCATCCGGCGGGCCTTTGTCACTGCTAATGAACCAGCTATACTCGAACCGCGGCGCGTATAATAGCGCTTTGATAACAATAGTTATTTAATTATATTTTATTTTTTACTTTATTTATAACACGAGTATCCGCTATGATGTGATACTCGCCAAATTGCGATGAGTGTGGTGTAATCGAGTACATTCAGCATATCCCAGTGGAATGCACCCGGGACGCAACATTCAGATCCACTTGCTTTAATATATATCGCCTGATGGATATAGGATTTGTAAATAGACTGTTAGATAATAATAAATAGAATAGATGTTATGTTTTGTGTTTTTTTATTATAGTTAAGTTTAGATAGCCCATAAGTTTGATCTGTTTGCCTCTTGTGTCTATTTTATTGAGTGTGTTTGGTATTATGGGCGATGTTAAAGCCATCTGAGCGATAAAACTCTAAAATAAATTTAAAAATTCCTCTTTTAGTTTATGACAATTTTTTAATTTATTTTAGTACACTCGTTGAGTCTACGGCCGACTCGAGTTAAATCTGTGTCAGGGTATCAGACAAGCAGTACATGAATGCAATGAATGAAGCGTACGAAATGATTGCAAGAGAACAAGGCTTACACGTCCGAGGTGGTGACGAGCGTGGTGAACCAGAGGCGGTGGCCGGTGTGGTTCCGCAGCGCGTAGGGCACGAAGGGCGAGCGGCGCCGGTGCCCCGCCGGGCTGCCCTTGGGGGACTGCTCCGCGCCTCCGCCCTAAAGACATCAGTCAATGAGTACAGGCGGGCACGCGCGGGGCGCGCGGGGCGGCCGAGTCCGTACCTGGTGCGCGTAGTAGTCGGCGGCCCAGTTGGCGCGCACCAGCTGACAGAGCTCGATGAGCGACGACGTCACGTTGGTGTTGAGGACGTCGCTGGAGGTCACTTGCACCTGCACCCGGCCCAGGGACAGCTCGCTCGACAGCGTGTACTCCCAGGACGTCTCGAACCTGTGCGCGGAACGGGACATGTCTGAGAGGTGCAGGCCGCGACGACATCATATATGATTCCAGAGGCCGAGATCCACTTCTCTTCTGTAACAGTACTGGATCTGGTCTCTAAAATCATAGTCGAGAGAAGCTCCGTTGACTACTTGCGAGAAGCATGTAGTCAACTAGTACAGCGGTGATTGCATGGGCCACTGCACCTCCAGGGCTCCACCGCCGGCTCCCAGCCCGACAGCGTGCGGTTGTAGTAGTCGATGCCGAGCAGCCCGCCGAGCCGGCCGCCGCCCGCGCCCGCCGCGCCCCGCGCCGCCCCCGCCGCGCCTAGGGGCGTACACACCAGCACGGGGTCCTCGAACGCCTCCTCCACTTTTCGTAGATCCTGACCACAAAATATTAATTAGATAGAAAAGTATGTCCGAGAGAACATTCTACGACGGTAAACGAATTCAGGCTCACCTGTTCCACTTGCAACTCGCTCAGCGACACCTCCAGCAGAGGCACGTCCGAGTCCAGGCAGTCGTCGATCACGCAGAGCGTTATACACTCTGCGTTCACCTGCAACATTACATCGCTCATTAACTCTACACTTTATGATAAATTTAAGTAAACAGTTGAATCGTTCAAAGACGGATACTTTCCTGCAGAGCCTTCAGCGGGAAGACGGGTGAGGTGTGGGGCGGCGGCGGCGGGGGCGGCGGCGCGGCGCGCGGCGCGTGCGCGCGCAGCCAGCGCGGCGCCCCCGGCCACGGCGCGGCGCGCTCCGCCCGCATGTGGCTCACGTTGGCCGGCGCGTCCTCCTCGCACACCGACACCGATTTACCTAAACAACACATGCCTCTCGTAAACCTCATGAACTGCACGTCGATCACAACAGCTGTCGACATAAATGTGCAAGGTACCGGAGAGGGCGGTCCTGACTTGCACGGGCAGCGACTGCAGCATGGACGCGAACATCCGCATGTCGTGGTACGACAGGCGCAGGTCCAACGTGCTCATTGCCACCTGTAACCGACGCCTCTGTTAAACCCTTCTGTTCGTACGAAGCAGCTAGAGGTGAAGGCTCGAGCTCGCAGTAAGTGCGCGGGTGACTCACGTGCAGCACGCGCTGCGCGTCGATGGTGACGTGCAGCGCGGCCGGCTCCACGATGGACAGCGCCGTCTCCTCCTCCAGCCCGAGCACGCACGAGAACACCTCCAGCTCGTTCAGCGAGCACGACACGGGCTTCTCCGCGTCCGCGCCGCGGTACGTTATCACGGTGGTGCTCTGCGGACAACGGATCCTTTACACACTCCAATTTTACCGGTCGCCCGCTGCCCCTTGACTATGATTAAGAACAAATTATCGATATTTTGTATGACTTACAATACTTTATACTAGTACTTAATTCTATAATACCGATATGATCAATGTAAAGTATCGTTACTGACAAAAACATAACAAGAGATGTAAAAAACACGAACATTGGAAATGTCTGGCGGACTTGAACTCTGTTGTTTATATATTTTATTTTATTTTAGATGGAAAACAAACAGCTTAATAATACTTATGTGAATACAACAATGGTGGTTAAAACTAAAGCTTAACAGTTTATATACTAAGTAAATAGTTGGACGCGTTTTATTTTCACAAAAGAGTTACCCTGAGTATGACCGCGTTGGTGTCCCAGACGGAGGAGTCCTCGACCAGCACGAGCTGCGAGTCCGTGACGTTCAGCTTGAGCTCCATCTGCGGCGGCGGCTCCCAGGCGCGGCTCGACGGCGTCCTGCAAGCGAGCGGCGGTGAGACACGCGGCCTGAGGCTCAGGACATGTTGAGTGCATGTAGCCGGTACCTGACGGCGTGGGGCGGCGGCGCGGCCTCCGCGGCCGGCAGCGGCGCCTGCGTGAGGAAGCGGTGCGCGCGCTCCCACCACTCCAGGATGGCCATGAGCCGCATGTTGTTGATCAGGATCGTGTACGCACAAGTCTCTTGACGCCTCCTGGAATCAAACACCGATGTACATTCATACAAGCTCGCGTTTTTATACGATTCTATAACGATACATTGAGATATAATAAACACTCTTCTTCTAAGATTTAAGCGTTAACCGTAATAATTTCTAATTTCTAACTGACTCTTACAAGATGACAACCTGTTACCTAGCATGCACCTCAGCCTGCACGCTGTGCCGTTGCTCCGCCATGGGCTGTATGATGTGGCTGAACACGTTCCCGCGCCGATTCGCCGGCTCGTTTGCGAACCGAGTGTCGCTCACTAGGATCTCCTGCAATTTTTAGTTGCTTTAAAACTAACAAAGAAACAAACAGGAAACAACAGGAACAGGAAATCACAACGTTCTCAGTAACTCTGTAGGTAAAGTGTAGTTTAGTAGCCGCAGACGGCCCACCTGGGAGACGAGGTCGATGTCCTGCCCCATGTCGGAGTAGGTCTCGAGCACGAGGCGCGACTTGATGAAGTTGATGCAGGCGAGCGAGGAGGCGCCGTGCTCCGGCTCCAGCCGCACCGTCACGTCCTGTAGGTCCAGCTTTATGGAGCTCGTCGTCCACACCTGCGACGTCACACCCTTTTAAACAACACTCATTGATTATTAAAGCAGGCCTTTGCGCTGAAACTTCGTTTGGTATATTTAGAGCCGAAAATGAGAAATAAAAAAGGAAAATAATAAGTTATTTTTAAACTTTAACATGTGTTCTCAGGTTTTTCTTGGAATAAAAAGACCGGTAGTGCGGCGAGCGTAGCGTGTCGTCCAGCACGTCAGCGAGCCTCGCTCCGTCATGTACACTGACCTCTCGCTGGTTCAGAGCCGGCAGCGGCGCGGGCTCGTCCAGCGCCTCGCCCAGGTTGTGCGCCAGCACGCCGCGCACCAGCCGGTACTGCGCCGGGTCCAGCGCGCACTCCAGCGTCGTCAGCGAGCCTCGCTCCGTCATGTACACTGACCTCTCGCTGGTTCAGAGCCGGCAGCGGCGCGGGCTCGTCCAGCGCCTCGCCCAGGTTGTGCGCCAGCACGCCGCGCACCAGCCGGTACTGCGCCGGGTCCAGCGCGCACTCCAGCGTCGTCAGCGAGCCTCGCTCCGTCATGTACACTGACCTCTCGCTGGTTCAGAGCCGGCAGCGGCGCGGGCTCGTCCAGCGCCTCGCCCAGGTTGTGCGCCAGCACGCCGCGCACCAGCCGGTACTGCGCCGGGTCCAGCGCGCACTCCAGCGTCGTCAGCGAGCCTCGCTCCGTCATGTACACTGACCTCTCGCTGGTTCAGAGCCGGCAGCGGCGCGGGCTCGTCCAGCGCCTCGCCCAGGTTGTGCGCCAGCACGCCGCGCACCAGCCGGTACTGCGCCGGGTCCAGCGCGCACTCCAGCGTCGTCAGCGAGCCTCGCTCCGTCATGTACACTGACCTCTCGCTGGTTCAGAGCCGGCAGCGGCGCGGGCTCGTCCAGCGCCTCGCCCAGGTTGTGCGCCAGCACGCCGCGCACCAGCCGGTACTGCGCCGGGTCCAGCGCGCACTCCAGCGTCGTCAGCGAGCCTCGCTCCGTCATGTACACTGACCTCTCGCTGGTTCAGAGCCGGCAGCGGCGCGGGCTCGTCCAGCGCCTCGCCCAGGTTGTGCGCCAGCACGCCGCGCACCAGCCGGTACTGCGCCGGGTCCAGCGCGCACTCCAGCGTCGTCAGCGAGCCTCGCTCCGTCATGTACACTGACCTCTCGCTGGTTCAGAGCCGGCAGCGGCGCGGGCTCGTCCAGCGCCTCGCCCAGGTTGTGCGCCAGCACGCCGCGCACCAGCCGGTACTGCGCCGGGTCCAGCGCGCACTCCAGCGTCGTCAGCGAGCCTCGCTCCGTCATGTACACTGACCTCTCGCTGGTTCAGAGCCGGCAGCGGCGCGGGCTCGTCCAGCGCCTCGCCCAGGTTGTGCGCCAGCACGCCGCGCACCAGCCGGTACTGCGCCGGGTCCAGCGCGCACTCCAGCGTCGTCAGCGAGCCTCGCTCCGTCATGTACACTGACCTCTCGCTGGTTCAGAGCCGGCAGCGGCGCGGGCTCGTCCAGCGCCTCGCCCAGGTTGTGCGCCAGCACGCCGCGCACCAGCCGGTACTGCGCCGGGTCCAGCGCGCACTCCAGCGTCGTCAGCGAGCCTCGCTCCGTCATGTACACTGACCTCTCGCTGGTTCAGAGCCGGCAGCGGCGCGGGCTCGTCCAGCGCCTCGCCCAGGTTGTGCGCCAGCACGCCGCGCACCAGCCGGTACTGCGCCGGGTCCAGCGCGCACTCCAGCGTCGTCAGCGAGCCTCGCTCCGTCATGTACACTGACCTCTCGCTGGTTCAGAGCCGGCAGCGGCGCGGGCTCGTCCAACGCCTCGCCCAGGTTGTGCGCCAGCACGCCGCGCACCAGCCGGTACTGCGCCGGGTCCAGCGCGCACTCCAGCGTCGTCAGCGAGCCTCGCTCCGTCATGTACACTGACCTCTCGCTGGTTCAGAGCCGGCAGCGGCGCGGGCTCGTCCAGCGCCTCGCCCAGGTTGTGCGCCAGCACGCCGCGCACCAGCCGGTACTGCGCCGGGTCCAGCGCGCACTCCAGCGTCGTCAGCGAGCCTCGCTCCGTCATGTACACTGACCTCTCGCTGGTTCAGAGCCGGCAGCGGCGCGGGCTCGTCCAACGCCTCGCCCAGGTTGTGCGCCAGCACGCCGCGCACCAGCCGGTACTGCGCCGGGTCCAGCGCGCACTCCAGCGTCGTCAGCGAGCCTCGCTCCGTCATGTACACTGACCTCTCGCTGGTTCAGAGCCGGCAGCGGCGCGGGCTCGTCCAGCGCCTCGCCCAGGTTGTGCGCCAGCACGCCGCGCACCAGCCGGTACTGCGCCGGGTCCAGCGCGCACTCCAGCGTCGTCAGCGAGCCTCGCTCCGTCATGTACACTGACCTCTCGCTGGTTCAGAGCCGGCAGCGGCGCGGGCTCGTCCAGCGCCTCGCCCAGGTTGTGCGCCAGCACGCCGCGCACCAGCCGGTACTGCGCCGGGTCCAGCGCGCACTCCAGCGTCGTCAGCGAGCCTCGCTCCGTCATGTACACTGACCTCTCGCTGGTTCAGAGCCGGCAGCGGCGCGGGCTCGTCCAGCGCCTCGCCCAGGTTGTGCGCCAGCACGCCGCGCACCAGCCGGTACTGCGCCGGGTCCAGCGCGCACTCCAGCGTCGTCAGCGAGCCTCGCTCCGTCATGTACACTGACCTCTCGCTGGTTCAGAGCCGGCAGCGGCGCGGGCTCGTCCAGCGCCTCGCCCAGGTTGTGCGCCAGCACGCCGCGCACCAGCCGGTACTGCGCCGGGTCCAGCGCGCACTCCAGCGTCGTCAGCGAGCCTCGCTCCGTCATGTACACTGACCTCTCGCTGGTTCAGAGCCGGCAGCGGCGCGGGCTCGTCCAGCGCCTCGCCCAGGTTGTGCGCCAGCACGCCGCGCACCAGCCGGTACTGCGCCGGGTCCAGCGCGCACTCCAGCGTCGTCAGCGAGCCTCGCTCCGTCATGTACACTGACCTCTCGCTGGTTCAGAGCCGGCAGCGGCGCGGGCTCGTCCAGCGCCTCGCCCAGGTTGTGCGCCAGCACGCCGCGCACCAGCCGGTACTGCGCCGGGTCCAGCGCGCACTCCAGCGTCGTCAGCGAGCCTCGCTCCGTCATGTACACTGACCTCTCGCTGGTTCAGAGCCGGCAGCGGCGCGGGCTCGTCCAGCGCCTCGCCCAGGTTGTGCGCCAGCACGCCGCGCACCAGCCGGTACTGCGCCGGGTCCAGCGCGCACTCCAGCGTCGTCAGCGAGCCTCGCTCCGTCATGTACACTGACCTCTCGCTGGTTCAGAGCCGGCAGCGGCGCGGGCTCGTCCAGCGCCTCGCCCAGGTTGTGCGCCAGCACGCCGCGCACCAGCCGGTACTGCGCCGGGTCCAGCGCGCACTCCAGCGTCGTCAGCGAGCCTCGCTCCGTCATGTACACTGACCTCTCGCTGGTTCAGAGCCGGCAGCGGCGCGGGCTCGTCCAGCGCCTCGCCCAGGTTGTGCGCCAGCACGCCGCGCACCAGCCGGTACTGCGCCGGGTCCAGCGCGCACTCCAGCGTCGTCAGCGAGCCTCGCTCCGTCATGTACACTGACCTCTCGCTGGTTCAGAGCCGGCAGCGGCGCGGGCTCGTCCAGCGCCTCGCCCAGGTTGTGCGCCAGCACGCCGCGCACCAGCCGGTACTGCGCCGGGTCCAGCGCGCACTCCAGCGTCGTCAGCGAGCCTCGCTCCGTCATGTACACTGACCTCTCGCTGGTTCAGAGCCGGCAGCGGCGCAGGCTCGTCCAGCGCCTCGCCCAGGTTGTGCGCCAGCACGCCGCGCACCAGCCGGTACTGCGCCGGGTCCAGCGCGCACTCCAGCGTCGTCAGCGAGCCTTGCACCGTCATGTCGGGAACTGCACCACAATACATTATTTAACTAGTTCGGAGACACGAACAAAAGGAAAGTGGGTAGTACGGGCCATGCTTTGAGTTTGCAAAGTTACCATTGTGAGTGGGGCTGGTGTTGTGTTCGATCTGCAGCGTGAGGTGCGCGGGCGCGGTGAGCAGCGGCGGGCCGAGGCGCAGCCCCCGCGCGCCGCCCGCGCCCCCGCGCGCCCCGTGCAGCGTCAGCGCCTCCAGCTGCACCGTGCGCACGTCCAGCTGTTCGCGAACATCTGCGATCAAGCACAACATTCACTAATCGTACAGATGTGATAGTCCTCGCACGATTCCGTCTCCTCTTGCAACATACACGAAGTAACGAAAGGAGAGAGCTAGTTTATAGTTATAGCTGTAGTGTCAGAATAGTTACTGGCGAGCGGGTCGGTGAGCGAGCTGACGGTGCCGCTGTCGCCGGCGCGCTGGAAGCGGTTGGAGAGCGTGAGCCGCGCGGCCTGCACCGCCAGCGCGTGGCGGCTGCGGCCCGACACCGGCACCACGATCTCCGGCCGGCTGCACGACAGCGATATGCGCATGCGCGGGGACCGCTCCGACGGACCTCCACTGCCCACCGACACCTGCGAAAAATGTTACAACATTAAATACACAACATTATATAATACATAGTTTGAAGTACCCTTAAACGTAGGAGGGTAACCGTGAGCCTACTGCATGGTGTCGCGGTCACCTTGATGCGGGCCTGCATGATGACGCGCCGCAGCAGGGCGAAGTCCCGCGTGAAGGCCTGCAGCTCGTGCACGAAGCGCTTGGAGTGCACGTAGGACACGGGGCCCATCTCGATGCTGAGGCTCGTCTCGTGCCCCGCGCTCGCAGCCTCGCTCGCGCTCAATCTGCACACACAAATGTATATTAGGTTATTATTAGAGATGGGCCGAACATGGGTTTCACCGAATACGAACATTCGGCCGAATATTCGGTAAAACTTTTACCGAACCGAATATTCGGTAGGTACATTTGATTCCGTTCCGTCGCACAAATGCAAGTCTAAACTTGTTTACGCCAAGCGCGCGGATTGCCGCCAGACCCACCATTTGCATTAAGTTATTATGGATTCCTTGCCTACCCTGCAAGGGATCCGGCGTGAAGACATTGATTGAAGTTTACCGGTTACCAACCTACTTTAATTGAAAATAAATCTTCAGTGACGACAAAATCAGAAAGCTACACTCTAAAATACTTACTTCATTACATTGTACACTCAAATCATGATAATACACGGGTCATAACAGTAAAAACTTTGAGTATCACTTTGCCGAACATTAGGTGATTCAGCCGAATATTCGGCCGAATATGAATATTCGGTAAACCTGCCGAATATGAATATTCGGTAAACCTGCCGAATATGCCGAATACCGAATATAAAACGAATATTCGGCCCATCTCTAGTTATTATTACAATTGCAAGTTACGTAGGTACGTTAAATAATATTTAGGTATTGAGTGAACGAAATAAAAACATTTCATTTGATTTGACTATATGATAGCATTCTAAAGCATGGAGGCTATATCAGTGAACGAATGTTGGAATGAAATTGCATCATGTTTTAGAAATCTAGCTAAGCATGCATCTGCGGAAATACTATAAAGGAAAATTTGATAAGGATACTTGGTGTGGAGTGAAGAGGTACAAAATATATAGAGAGACAAGATGAACGCAAGGAATCGAAAATTAGTTGGTTGTGTGTGTCACCTGTTGTAGTGTACGGTGAGTGCGCGGTGCGCGTGCGTGCGCAGCGTGTCGCGCCAGAGCGGCGCGTGCGGCGAGAGGTCGCGCAGCGCCAGCGCGCCCAGCCGCGCGCGCACGGCGCTCGTGTGCGCGCGCGCGTCGCGCCGCGCCGCCACGCGCACGCGCGCCACCCGCGCGCCGCACCACTCCCCGCGCCCCGACACCACCACGCCGCTCAGCGACCGGATGTACATCTCCGTCACAGTCACGCCGCCCTCCTCCTCCGCACCACCGCTCGCCGCTCTCTCTCTCTCTGACACAAACGTACACAACACATCAGCACATCATCAGCCTACAGACATCTACTGATCAGCGCACAACTCATTCAAATAGCAGTGACCCTGCGGTGCACCACTCGGAATACTAAATACTCGTAGCTCAAAATGTAACTGCTGATTCAGAAAAATAATGTTTATAACGGATAGCCCAAAAAGGACGCAAGATTTCAATTTGCCGCCATTTTTGTTTTTAGTACTGGTAACCCTAAAAATAAAACTACAGCTTAGCAAAAAAGTCTTGAAACGGAACTAATTTTTTTGTTTAATGGCAACATTCTTAAAACAATGACGTTTGATGTAAAATTGTAAACAAAGATTACGAATTCTCGGATTTTTGACTTGGATCGGTCAAGCGGTGGTGATAAAGTGACGAAAAGTGAAAAATAATGAATAAATCAGTTAGAAGTGCTATCAGGGAGGTTATTTATAAGGTATACAGGCGATGTCTGGCAGAATTTGAGGCCAGAACTATTCTTTCAGATCTCAACAATGTTTTCCAAAGAACCGCTGATATGACAGGTTTGTGAGAGTTTGTTTTGTAATTTTAAGTTGAATCAAAGGTAACTTGATTGTCCTAAAACAGGATTAAATTAAAGTTCCACGGAACAAGTGAGATATTCAACAATAAACATCGGGCAGTTAGGTTATGTTTACGTTTGTTCTGCGTACTCTGCTATAGCGCGGGCATAGAATTTGATACTTGAGCTAGACTAGCTAATATGTAAATCTATTCCTACATAATTTAAATGTTGTGTTATTTCTTTGTAATAAAGTTACTATAGCGTTTGTATTTTAAATGGTCTAGAAATTAGGTGCCTAAATAATAAACTGAAAAAGGTAAGATAAAGGTATCATAAAAAGTTTCTTCTTTATAGGAAGCAGCTGAGCGTGCTAAAACGGAACGGTTCCAAGCTATTACGGAGGAGAATTGGAAGAATTCGTGCCACCACGTAATAAAAATAGAAAAGGAATACTGTGAGAGAGAACTTACAATGTATTAACGGAAGATGCTGTGAAGCTTGTGCCCCCATCACCGCTGAAGTCTCCATCTGCGTTCCTGGCGGCGCCGCCATTGCCTTCGCACGGGGCCCACTGTGGTAGCCATAAAGCACCGATTGTACCCAACGAGGGTCCAGTTCAAGCTGCACCGTCTTCAGTTAAGGATTTAGATTTAGACAATCAAAATACTAGGAAGACTGTTATATATTCAGATAAGTTGGGTGCTGGGATGGGAATAAAACTGCGTGACCTTCTTTTACAAAATGTTGTAAATAATTGTTATCCACATTGTAACATAAATAGAATTACCGATTATATACAGAAAGATAACTCCCTAAATCACAGCACCACCCTAATAGTTCAGCTTGGTGAAACTTGTGTAAAACGTTCACAGTTGATTAGGCTTGTTGAAGTACTCTTAGGAAAGGTAGAGAATGGACTGGGGAAACTGATTATTTGCTCATTCCCCTACTCAAAGTCACTAACACTTAAACAAAATGACAATTTATTTAAAAATAACTTGCTGATTTACAACATGACATGTCGTCATAATGATGTATTATTTTTTGATTCTAATAATTTTATTAGTAAAACTATTTTGACTAGGGACACAGTGGACCTAACCCAACAATGTAAAAAGATAATTGCTAAATTATTAGCATACAATATTTTTGATCCCGTTATAAGTAGTATAACGCAGTTACCTGACGAGCCTGTACATGTAGTTAGTAATAGTACTAATGAGGGCATTAAAGCTACAGTGTCAGTAAACTCAAATTTAAACTGACCGCGATGACAATGGGAAAGCAAAAAGCCATGTTTCACATAGTCCATCAGAATATACAAGGCTTACCCAGCAAAATCCTAGAATTAGAATTATTTATGAACCATTTAAATGTAGATGTTATGTGTGTAACAGAACACTGGATTGTAAAGAATCAGTTACTGCCTTTTTATAATAACTATTGTTTTGTAAGTTCATATAAAAGAAAAGCTGCAATACGTGGTGGCTCTCTTATTTTAGTAAAAAATAGTCATAAATGTAAAGAAAGAAAAGATATTGTAAAACTTTCTATTGAGAGGACTATTGAACTTTCTTGTGTGGAATTGGAGCGACATATCGTTGTGTGTGTATACCGCCCTCCTGACGCAGATCAGGTTGCTTTTGAATGTACTATGGAAGAAGTTTTGCTGAAAGTATTTACTTGTAGGAAGGATCTCATTGTTTGCGGTGACTTTAATATAGATATTTTATCAAATCCCCTTGCCGACAGATTGCTTAATTTATTCAAGTGCTTTAGTTTACAACATCTTTTTAATGACCCCACTAGGGTAACCCAAACATCTGCCACCTGTTTAGATAATATTTACTGTAGTCAAACTCCAACCAGCAAAGCAGTAATTAGGCATTTCCAATCAGACCATTATGGTCAAAGTGTTAATTTTAGCTATAATGATAGAAATAATGTAGAAAAATATACCTGCAGGCCAATAACAGAGAACCGTATTAAGAATTTTCAAAGTAGAGTAGAACTAACAGTATCTAATATATCTTGTTCTGATGACCCCAATGAATTATTTTCCACACTTTTGAATGTCATACACAAGGAACACAGTGAAGTATTCAAACTTAAAACATGCACAGTGAGAGATAGGGTCGGATTTGTTGATTGGGCCACTCCGGGTATTTATAAAAGTAGGAATAGACTCTATGACCTTTATGCTTCTAGAGAAACTATGTTACATGATCCTGCGTTTCTATTGTATGTAACCAACTATTCTAAAACATTTAAGAAAGTCTGCAACACAGCCAAATGCCTGTTTTTAAAGAATGTTATAATAAAATCATCTAATAAAGTAAAAGCAACATGGAGACTAATAAATAACGAAACAGGTAAATCAAAGCCACGTTATAAAGAAATAAGGTTAAAAATTAATAATTCAATTCTTATACATGAAAAAGATATTGCCAATGCTTTTGATGCATTCTTTTCTGCTATTCCTAAAGTTGTTACCCAGTCTCTAAACTCCTCCGCATCAATGGCTGTTAAATTTTTAGAATCTTCAGTTGCTAGATGTAATGAGAGTTTTATCTTTAGTTATGTAAATGCTGATTATGTAGTGAAAATCTTTAAGTCCATTAACATTAAAAATACTGAGGATCTCTGGGGTATATCAACAAAAGTATTAAGTTCAATTGTTAAGGAAATGGCTCCTTGTTTGGCCTATATTTTCAATAGTTGTATCGACGCAGGAGTTTTTCCTGATCTCATGAAATATAGTAAGTTAGTTCCTCTTTATAAATCTGGTAGCCACACTGATCCGGCCAATTACAGACCGATTTCAATACTTCCTGCAATGAGTAAAGTTTTTGAAAAAATTATTCTCACCCAGTTAACTTCTCACTTCAACCTTAATAGGTTATTTCATGAAAACCAATTTGGCTTCTCCAAGGGTAGATCGACAACGGATGCTGGTACGGTTCTACTAAGGCATATATTGGAGGCCTGGGATAAAGCCAAAAACGCTATTGGTGTATTCTGTGACCTTTCTAAGGCTTTTGACTGTGTAGATCATAGTACATTAATTGAGAAACTGAAACACTATGGAATAAACAACAAGGCACTGGATCTTATGCAATCATATTTATCTGATAGAGTTCAAAAAGTAGACGTTGGTAAAGAAAGGTCTACGGGCTCAAAAATTGAAATAGGCGTCCCCCAAGGATCTATATTAGGTCCCTTTTTATTTTTAGTATATGTAAATGATCTCCCCTTTTTAGCAAAAGACCTTTGTGATATAGTTTTATTTGCTGATGATACTTCACTCATTTTTAAAGTTGACAGAAATAAATATAATTTTGACGATGTAAATAATTCGCTGTCAAAGATACTAAATTGGTTTACCGCCAATAACCTCTTACTTAATGCTAAAAAAACAAAATGTATAAAATTCATGTTACCAAATGTTAGAGAACTCCCAACTAAAATCATGTTAAATAATGAGATTGTTCACTTCGTAGACTCTACTGTATTTTTGGGGTTGCATATTGATTCAACTCTTCAATGGCAACCGCAAATTGATGCTCTCGCGGGTAGGCTTAGTTCAGCAGCCTATGCAGTGAGAACAATTAGACATCTCACTGATCAGGACACAGCTAGGTTAGTTTATTATAGTTACTTCCATAGTATTATGTCCTATGGTATTTTGCTTTGGGGACAGGCAGCTGATATTCAGACTATCTTTGTTCTTCAAAAAAGGGCGGTGCGTGCAATTTATAAATTAAAGCCACGTGACTCATTGAGGGAATTATTTAAAGAAATAAATATTTTAACTGTAATTTCGCAATATATTTATGAAAATTTAATGTATACACACAAAAACAAGAGTAACTTTTTGAAAAATTGTGATGTTCACAATAGAAATACACGAAACAAGAACAAATTACACATTCCTTCATTTAGATTACGAAAACTGGGGAAATCATTTATGGGTAATTGTGTGCGCTTCTATAATAAGCTTCCATCTGAAGCAACTGAACTTTCTATTCGTAGATTTAAACAGTACATAAAACTAAATCTTATCAAGAAGGCATATTACTCCATAAATGATTACATCAATGACGTTAGTGCTTGGCCAGATGTCGCTCAGTTCCACATCGACAATAGTATGTAATTATTTATAAGGCAAACATGTATTAGACACATAAGTTTTACACATGCTAGTGGTTTCTATTTCGCCTCTTCCACTAGTGGACAAAAAATTGAGGCGAATTAAATTTGACTTGTCTAAGTGCTTATTTTGTAAGCCTAAAGAAATAAAGATATTGAATTTTGATTTTTGAATTTTGAATTACCAACAATGTATTAAATTTTAATTTACTTTATATTTTTTTCTTTATATACTTACATAACGAGAACCTTGCTCAATTAAACAATATTTACTGATACTAGTATACTATGTGTGGATATAAATGCATAAGAATAAATTCTATTCTTATGATAAATGTACGTATAACAGAAATATACACCTAAGTATCAAGACTAGCTTGGTGCGCTATAGGTGTTGCCATAAGGACCTACAGTGGCGCCCCCATTATTTTCTACTCTTTTTTGCCAAGCTATAATTGATAGCTGAATGTATAGGGTTTGTAAAAATGGTAGGTAATACGAAAGATCAACGTTTTTATTATTGTACAATATTTCAAAATTAGGCCGGTCCAGCAGTTACTGTTAATGGAACTCGATATCGCGACATGATAACAAGGTTTTTTCTAGCCGAATTAGAGGATATCGATGTGGAAGCAATGTGGTTTCAACAAAACGGGGCCACTTGCCACACAGCCAAAGAAAAGATGCAATTAGTGCATGAAAAATTTCCTAGTCGTGTGATCTCTCGATTCGGTGATCATAGTTGCCCCCCTAGATCTTGCGATTTAACGTCTGTAGACTTCTTTTTATGGGGTTATTTAAAGTCTAACGTCTATGCCAATAAGCCCACAACCACTCATGCTTTAAAGAAGGGAAATTGAACATTGGAGAAATTCAGCTGCATCTATGCAAAATGGTCATAGAAAATTTTGACAAAAGAGTGCGTATGTGCCAGCAAAGCTTGGAGGTATATTTGCCTGACGTATTATTTCACACATAACCCTATTTTATGTATTTCAAGATTTTATATATAAATATAATATATTACGAAAAATAAAATGTGTTTTTCATCAATTTCAAATCTTGCGTCCTTTTTGGGACACCCGGTATCTGAAAGCACGTGATGATGGTTATCTCATATGCCACTAAGGTTGAGTTCACTTATCGCCCATCCGATCAAAGGATTTGCTTATTTAAAAGCTTCAACAACGGAGATCAGTAGTTTTTTTAATGTTTTTTTTAATGTTTTTTAATGTTTTTTTAATGTTTGTTCTGTTGTAAAAATATTTTAAAATTCAGAATTAATCACACCTATAAACTTAGTAAAAACAAGCACTCACCCATACTGTTCAGATCCTTCTCCGGTTGAGGATCCGGTAAATCATCTCCAGCGATGCCGAAGAAGTCCAGCACAGCCACCCAGCTGTCGATGTTGACCACCAGGTTCAGGCTGTTGAACTCCACCTTGGTCAGCTTCGACACCTGGACCACAACGTTTCTTATTACAAAGAGAAGATACAACTCTCTCGTAGCATCTCAAACTGCGTTTACACCTACTGTGGGACTGCAGAGCCGCCACAAGCTCGGCTCGGCAGGCGAATAAGCCGACGAATAATTCTTAAATTCACAATGTAACCCATTCGCATGGAAGTGCTTTCGATGCGAATCCCTGTGAATTCTGAGAAGACGTAAGGCGAGTTCAGGGCGCAGTTTTAGCAGTTCAATCGCAGTTTATTGATTTATTTATTATTATTTATTGCACCTTGTCGTGCGTGTCGCGGAAGCGCGGGTGGCGCGGGTCCCGCGTGTGCACCCACACCCACACGAGGTTCTCGTCGGCCGCCGTCTCCTCCTCCTCCTCCTCCTCCTCGGTGTGCGCCTCTTCCTCCGCGGCCCCGTCCCTGTGCTCGTCTCTGTCACTCTTGCTGCTGTCTCTGTCCCTCTCGCTGGACACGCCGCATTCGGGCGAGCAGGGAGGGGTCGGCCCGCATTTACTATCTTGACGTTTGTTGGCTTTCTCTTTATTCTGGAAAAAAACAGATTTCCGTTATGGATTTCGATGGGAGGTGTACGAAGTACAATGTAATGTTGATTATCGGGAAGAATCTTAGTTGTGTCTAGATTATCGTGTATACAATTCGTATTCTAACACATTATATTGTCTCCTTTTTCTAGTGGCCAAGATGTACAAAGTACAATGTTATTCAGGGTGAAGCAACATGCAAAAACTATATCATTTAATTTTCTATATTTTTAGCTTAGCAATGTCGATGTAGCCGAACGTGTAATGCGTGATGTTTATCGTTTTACGTGCTTTTCATGTTCCGCATTATATCTTCATGTTAACTAAACCTAATCAATAAACCAGTTGCGATCTACAAGCCGTTGTTGGAGTTATCCTTTCTATCCCGATACCTCTAACATTTCTTCGAGCCGGATAGTGGCCAAGGGCACAGCATCCAGCAGCGTGTGACGAGCAGTGCGCGCCGCGTGTTTCGCGATGGAGTTCGCGGTTGAATATCGTCACGGTAGAAGCACGAGATCAAGAAGTGCCGAGTGTTAACACTACGTTAGAACAGCGTATAGAAAATAGGCGCATATTAGGCATAACATAAAAACATTCAGATCTCTACTATCTCATACAATTTTATATTTCGTTATGTTTCAATTTTCATTCTTTATAACAGTTTTAATATTTCGTCATGTTTTACATTTTCATTCAATTTTCTATATCATACTTATACAATTTTAATGTTTACATCTACATTCACCTTTACATGAATAGGTACTTTGTTTGTTGTGAAGTTTTAACGAATACTTGTTATCTTTTGCGAGTCGCCAGGATGTACGAAGTACAATGTAATGTTGATTATCGGGAAGAATCTTAGTTGTGTCTAGATTATCGTGTATACAATTCGTATTCTAACACATTATATTGTCTCCTTTTTCTAGTGGCCAAGATGTACAAAGTACAATGTTATTCAGGGTGAAGCAACATGCAAAAACTATATCATTTAATTTTCTATATTTTTAGCTTAGCAATGTCGATGTAGCCGAACGTGTAATGCGTGATGTTTATCGTTTTACGTGCTTTTCATGTTCCGCATTATATCTTCATGTTAACTAAACCTAATCAATAAACCAGTTGCGATCTACAAGCCGTTGTTGGAGTTATCCTTTCTATCCCGATACCTCTAACATTTCTTCGAGCCGGATTCACAGTCAAAATCCGCGGTCGCGCTCACCACTGTCTCTCGAAGGACAAACTGGATAACGTACAATACTAAAACGTTATCCTCAAGATACTACGTCGCATATATGAACACGTAGTATCGTGCGAATTGTGTTCCCTACATTCCTGTCGGAACCTACGTCGCAGAGCAGCTGTTTGAAGGCGTATTGTGTTCCCTGCATTGCCGTCGGAACCTACATCGCAGAACAGCGCTTGGACAAGTATCCTATATCGAAGAGGTCCTGTATCACCTACTAAGTATGGATAACTTGAAGGAGAACCTTGAGGATATTCTCGAAGCCATGCTACATATCGAGAACAACTTCCTCGAGGATCCAGCCAGTCAGAAGAATCGGAAGCATCTTATGACAAGTATAAATAGACTAGATAAGCTTCTGGACTTCATGCTTAACAAGTTCAGTGGTCTAGTACCATCAATAAAAAGTGAAAAGGATAAATTAGTGCTGCAGCCCCGGAAACCTAGTTCATCAATAATCAAGAAGGAAATGAAGCAGCCTACGAAACAAAATCCTTCTCAACTTAAGAAGCCCTTCAGTCAGTCAAAGGGATCATCAAGCAAGCTAAATAATCAACAACAATCAAGCTACAGTAAGTCAGGCGACCTTGGATTTATTATCAATAGCAAACATAAATTAAATGCAACAATTCAGTTAGGCATTTCTCAAAATTGCCTACTTCAGCACGAGGAAGGTCAGTGCCGTTCAAGACGTTCATGCAGAGTGTGCCAAGGTCAACACAATACTTTATTGCATGACGCATTACGGATACCTGGAACATCATCGGATTCTCACATTCAACCATCTACGACTTATATCAAAAGGATGACACAGAGGAAAGATCAAATCCACCAGGCACTCCGAAATCAAGAAAATGGATTTGAAGTTATAAAAAATTTAGAAGAGATTGAAGAAATTCGCCACAGCGTGCATCAGTTACTAACGGATTTTTTTGGAAACAATCTACGTTGTAACAACCTACACCAACATTATTCTCAAGCACGACGACGACGAAATGTGCAGCGAGCCGACGCAGGACTCTATTTGACGACGACGATCAACTCGGCGGCCCTTTCAGAAGACCCCAAGGCACAGCATCCAGCAGCGTGTGACGAGCAGTGCGCGCCGCGTGTTTCGCGATGGAGTTCGCGGTTGAATATCGTCACGGTAGAAGCACGAGATCAAGAAGTGCCGAGTGTTAACACTACGTTAGAACAGCGTATAGAAAATAGGCGCATATTAGGCATAACATAAAAACATTCAGATCTCTACTATCTCATACAATTTTATATTTCGTTATGTTTCAATTTTCATTCTTTATAACAGTTTTAATATTTCGTCATGTTTTACATTTTCATTCAATTTTCTATATCATACTTATACAATTTTAATGTTTACATCTACATTCACCTTTACATGAATAGGTACTTTGTTTGTTGTGAAGTTTTAACGAATACTTGTTATCTTTTGCGAGTCGCCAGGATGTACGAAGTACAATGTAATGTTGATTATCGGGAAGAATCTTAGTTGTGTCTAGATTATCGTGTATACAATTCGTATTCTAACACATTATATTGTCTCCTTTTTCTAGTGGCCAAGATGTACAAAGTACAATGTTATTCAGGGTGAAGCAACATGCAAAAACTATATCATTTAATTTTCTATATTTTTAGCTTAGCAATGTCGATGTAGCCGAACGTGTAATGCGTGATGTTTATCGTTTTACGTGCTTTTCATGTTCCGCATTATATCTTCATGTTAACTAAACCTAATCAATAAACCAGTTGCGATCTACAAGCCGTTGTTGGAGTTATCCTTTCTATCCCGATACCTCTAACATTTCTTCGAGCCGGATTCACAGTCAAAATCCGCGGTCGCGCTCACCACTGTCTCTCGAAGGACAAACTGGATAACGTACAATACTAAAACGTTATCCTCAAGATACTACGTCGCATATATGAACACGTAGTATCGTGCGAATTGTGTTCCCTACATTCCTGTCGGAACCTACGTCGCAGAGCAGCTGTTTGAAGGCGTATTGTGTTCCCTGCATTGCCGTCGGAACCTACATCGCAGAACAGCGCTTGGACAAGTATCCTATATCGAAGAGGTCCTGTATCACCTACTAAGTATGGATAACTTGAAGGAGAACCTTGAGGATATTCTCGAAGCCATGCTACATATCGAGAACAACTTCCTCGAGGATCCAGCCAGTCAGAAGAATCGGAAGCATCTTATGACAAGTATAAATAGACTAGATAAGCTTCTGGACTTCATGCTTAACAAGTTCAGTGGTCTAGTACCATCAATAAAAAGTGAAAAGGATAAATTAGTGCTGCAGCCCCGGAAACCTAGTTCATCAATAATCAAGAAGGAAATGAAGCAGCCTACGAAACAAAATCCTTCTCAACTTAAGAAGCCCTTCAGTCAGTCAAAGGGATCATCAAGCAAGCTAAATAATCAACAACAATCAAGCTACAGTAAGTCAGGCGACCTTGGATTTATTATCAATAGCAAACATAAATTAAATGCAACAATTCAGTTAGGCATTTCTCAAAATTGCCTACTTCAGCACGAGGAAGGTCAGTGCCGTTCAAGACGTTCATGCAGAGTGTGCCAAGGTCAACACAATACTTTATTGCATGACGCATTACGGATACCTGGAACATCATCGGATTCTCACATTCAACCATCTACGACTTATATCAAAAGGATGACACAGAGGAAAGATCAAATCCACCAGGCACTCCGAAATCAAGAAAATGGATTTGAAGTTATAAAAAATTTAGAAGAGATTGAAGAAATTCGCCACAGCGTGCATCAGTTACTAACGGATTTTTTTGGAAACAATCTACGTTGTAACAACCTACACCAACATTATTCTCAAGCACGACGACGACGAAATGTGCAGCGAGCCGACGCAGGACTCTATTTGACGACGACGATCAACTCGGCGGCCCTTGCAGAAGACCCCAAGGCACAGCATCCAGCAGCGTGTGACGAGCAGTGCGCGCCGCGTGTTTCGCGATGGAGTTCGCGGTTGAATATCGTCACGGTAGAAGCACGAGATCAAGAAGTGCCGAGTGTTAACACTACGTTAGAACAGCGTATAGAAAATAGGCGCATATTAGGCATAACATAAAAACATTCAGATCTCTACTATCTCATACAATTTTATATTTCGTTATGTTTCAATTTTCATTCTTTATAACAGTTTTAATATTTCGTCATGTTTTACATTTTCATTCAATTTTCTATATCATACTTATACAATTTTAATGTTTACATCTACATTCACCTTTACATGAATAGGTACTTTGTTTGTTGTGAAGTTTTAACGAATACTTGTTATCTTTTGCGAGTCGCCAGGATGTACGAAGTACAATGTAATGTTGATTATCGGGAAGAATCTTAGTTGTGTCTAGATTATCGTGTATACAATTCGTATTCTAACACATTATATTGTCTCCTTTTTCTAGTGGCCAAGATGTACAAAGTACAATGTTATTCAGGGTGAAGCAACATGCAAAAACTATATCATTTAATTTTCTATATTTTTAGCTTAGCAATGTCGATGTAGCCGAACGTGTAATGCGTGATGTTTATCGTTTTACGTGCTTTTCATGTTCCGCATTATATCTTCATGTTAACTAAACCTAATCAATAAACCAGTTGCGATCTACAAGCCGTTGTTGGAGTTATCCTTTCTATCCCGATACCTCTAACAGGAGGCTTGATATTTTTTAAAGGGATATCATTAATTGCACATTAAAATAAATAATTTTAAATGCGTTTCAAGAAGTGTTTGGCTCAGAGTCCAAGTAAAAATGTGTTGGGCAAACGCAAAAAACAATTTAGACAAATTCGTAGGGAAGATAAAACTGAAATAAATATTGGATGACACTAACTCATTGCATTCAGCTACCTCTACTACTTTAATCCTCGAAGGCAGCTACTCGTGCGGCGCTCGTATAGAGACGGCGCGCTCGACCAGCAGACGAACCACCAACAGCGAGCGGCCATATGTGTACAAACAAAGTCAACCGATGGCGACCGTCACGACACTCAGCAGCAGCAATAATATGCAGCGAGCGAAGTGCAGGTCTCTGGGACCTGCTAGGTCCTCGCCCGGCGCGACAGAGAGTCGAGGACGTACCGGAGACGACACCAGATAAACTCACCTCAGCTATAACATGCAGCTGTCCCGGCAGCGAGCTGTAGTGAGTCCTGGCGAAGTGCAGGTCGCTGAGGCTGGCCAGGTCCTCGCCCGGCGGCTGCGTCAGGAAGTCGGGGCACGACTTGGACACGAACACGGCCTTCGGGGGCATCTGCGGCGCGTGCGACACCATCAGCAGGCGGTGCTTGGAGTCCGGCTCCTTGGACAGGTCCTCCATCGTGATGGAGTGGAGGGACACCTGCGGGGATTACGGAAGGTGTCATATAGGTAGGTAACATAACTGTCCGCATTCACATACAAATCTAAATTCATCAACACCTATTACTTTGATAACTGCGTACAGAGATAAACACTATAATAGGTCAGAACTGGAACTGCCCGCGGTATTCAGCAACGAATGAAAGCGCGGCGAGTATACTGGCCTAGCAGCCTTCACGTTATAGGTTTATTCGTTTGTTAACTATAATATCACAGGCAAACACAAGCGTTAAAGGAAACACCAAAGACCTCCCTTTTTGGGTGGGGACTGGGGAGTGAGACGTGCAGCTCCGGTGTGGAGGGTTACCTGCAGGGTGGTCTCGAACTGGTTGGTCTTCTTGTAGTTGAGCGAGAACTCCCGGAAGGAGAGCTCCACGAGGCTGCGCTCGCCCTCGCCGAGGTCGGCGCGCAGCTCCACGCTGAAGATCGGCAGCTCGAAGTTCACTGCAACAACACACGGCTCGCAACAACGACCTCGAACATCTGCGCCACTGAATCACATCTCCGTTCACGCTTTTATTTTTACACAAACACATAGGGTATCCTTGTATCCTTTTAATCCCCATAATACACAAAAAAAAAAAGAAATAATTTCAAACATTTCCATTGAATGAATGCGTTCGAGATCGTGCGCAGGATCTACGAGTAGTATCAAACAATGCAATATGGTTTGGCATGATCCCGGCATAGAGCACACTCAGGGCGCTACAGCGAGGTCGAGTCGAGTCTGGTTCAACTCACCGATGAGCAGCGGAGTGGTGAGAGGAGCGGAGGGTCCGGGCGGCGGCGCGGGGCGCGGCACGGCCAGCACCGCGGCGCGCACGGCCGGGTCCAGGCGGAGCGTGGGCACCGCGGGCTCCAGCACCGGGCTGCAGGCCGGCTCGCTCTGGAACATACCAGCTGTAGCTAGCGCCCAGGTTGTTAGGTGGAGCAGTGCTCGCTATAGGAGCTTAATGAACACTGTCCAGTATGTGTGTAGCGTACCGGTAGAGTGGCGGAGGGCGCGCGGTCAGCGGGCGGCGGCGCGGGCGCGGCCGAGATCCAGTTGAGCGTGTCCAGCAGCTGCTCGTACTGCTCGCGGCGCGCGCTCACCTGCAGCCCGCCCACCACTGCGCCGCTCACCTCGCACTGCAACAGACACAGGCACGTCACACCGGCTCACTCACGTCCTAGCTGGCGGTGCGTCTGCGCGGCTCGCTACCTGGCACGAGTCTGCGTCCGACAGGTGTATGTTGAACTGCAGCGCCGTGTTGTGCAGCACGGGCTTGCCGCACGACACGTCGTAGATCTGCTGCATGCTGTGCGCCGTCAGCCGGTGCTTCTCCAGCTTGTCGCCCACGTCCAGCTGGAAATATGAAACCCACTTATAGTTATAATATTCGTATCACAAAATAAGGAGTATATCTTCAATACGAGACACAATAATGAATCATCCCAGTTGCCTAGGAAACTCAAATCTCTTGCATCCCTACAAACTCCACAAGTTGGTAGGAGTAGCTCTCGCGGCTCGGTCCTCCTCGTTATCCGAGCGTCTGTTCCCTCTTCACCACGTTAAAGCACTAGGGCAGCTATCGGCTCAGCGCCGCACGGGGACCTCGACGCTAGCTGTCTGTCTCGGCCGTCAAGTTGTAGTTGCGATCGACGTTCAAGCTGAGAATGTAATTGAAAATAAAAAGGTTTGGAGTAGTTACCGATGCCAATGAGATGTCTCTGATGCGCACTTTGTAGGTGGTGTTGGTGGGCGGGCCGGGGCGGTTGGCGAGGCTCATGCGGCCCAGGTGCGCCAGCAGCACCTGCGAGCTGCGCGCGCTCCGCGGGACCACCACCACCGGGGACTCCAGCTCCACGCTCACGCTGCAACACACACCCGCACCTACTACCTTACTTACTCTTCTTATTTTTGTGTTTCTTCTTCTTGTTTATTGTATATGTTATTTATAAGTATTTAATATGTAAAAGGGCCAAATAAATGTATTTTCTTTCTTCTTTCTTTTTTTTTACAACTCACATGGAGCTGGATTTATTTGTACTCACGGGAACACAACATTTTAGAATCTTTCTTTACATTGTGAAGTTACGAGTATGTTCTCAACTGAAAATGCATGATCGGTCGAGTAAAAGGCGATGTTACCTGAGTAAAATGTTGTCGGCGTGCCTGTCGGCGGGCTCGTCGAGGGAGGCGCCGAGGCTGGCGGCGCGGCGGCGCGGGGACACGCCCTCCGTGGACTGCGACAGGCGCGGGTTCGTGTACAGGGATTCTCTGGGGATGTCGACAACAAAGCTGAACATTGTTAAAAAACAGGTGAGGCGCTAGTGTGAGGGATCACACTAGCGCCGCCACTTATTTTTTATTTCAGTTTGCTTATATTAGAGTTTAGTTTTCAGATCGCAAAAAACTGGATGTTGTCCGGACGTCCTAGTTGGGCGAGAGTGCACCGAGTGTACCTGGTGTGGGCCAGGCCGAGCGCCATGTCTGCGGCGGCGGCGGCGGCGGCGCGCAGCGAGCGCGCCAGGTTGGCGAGGTACGTCTTGAACTCCTGCAGGCACGAGCCCAGCTCCAGCAGCAGCGCCGGCTGGTGCGTGTACCACACGCGCGCCACGCGCACCGACACCGACGTCTGCACGCTGACCGCGTCCGCGCCGGCGCCCTGCACCACGTCCCTGTGGATCTCGAAGTGCAGCGCCTTGTCGTCGGGCAGCAGCTCCGCGTGCGCGCGGCCCGCCGACAGCACGCGCGCGTGCCCGCCGCCCGCCGACAGCACGCGCGCGTGCCCGCCGCCGCCGCCGCCCTCGCTCAGCGACACCACCTGCACGCCGCCCAGCGACCCGCCGCACGAGATGGCGGACCCGTCTGTATCAACACACGCAACCTTTCACAACCTTGTATGCTTACTATTCACTAAGAGAGATCGGATATTTGAAAGAAATAATGTGACCCCCTCTTTCGCAAATAGAGAAGACGATGCCTAAAGACAATCGCTCGTAATTCTTTCAATTAAAGTAGAACTTACCGAGGGTTGCAGGGTTCACTAGATTTTATTTGTTGTCTGCACTTTATTATGCTTGAGAAACAGGTTATTAAGTAGTTCAGGCACACGCACCATCTTATCCCACAAAATATATGATTTTGTACTAATTTTATAATTCGGTGGCTATCGACTTACCGAGGGTCGCCTGTATCTTAGCCTCGCACAGCGTGGCGGTGGCTATCTTCCTGGCTACCACGTTGCCGTCCTCCACGGCCGCTCGAAGCAACAGCACTCCCAGGCGGTGGAAGTCAAATGTTATCTCTGTACGAACTTCTTTCTGCAAACGATCAACATCGTTATTAGTAACAAACATCTAGCCCTAAGCTGAGCAGAGCTTGGGGCTAGATGATGCGGAGTGGATTGTCCAGCATTTTTCTTTATTATTATTATTGACACTTTTTTTATTATTTTTCATATAATATATACACGACAACAAAAGATTTACTTTATAAGACAGTAAAGATACCTTGACTTGTTCATCGTCGTCGTCGTCGGGCGGAGCCGGCTTCTGCTCGTCCTCGGGCTGGCTGGCGGGCGCCTCCGGCTTGCTGGTCCGCGGACCGAACACTCTCTGGGTGAAACCGATCAGTTCTACGATCGTCTCTTGATTTGCTGCAACAGACTGCCTCTTTGAAGCCACATTTTCACACAAGACAACACTCTTCATGTATCATGCATAATTTCAGTCGATGTTGCAGAACAGGGTGAGTCTGGCCGGGGCAACTCACCAATAATGTCCAAGTTATTGAAGAGTATGTTGGCTATCCTTAGATCTTCGGAATCCCCCTCCCCCTTCACCATGCACAGTTCCACGGCGATCAGGGCTTCCGAGTCCACGAGACCCGCGGCGCCCCACGTGGGCGCGATGCCTGCGAACGAGGCGTTGCCCCAGGAGGTGTTGCCCCAAGCGTTCGTCCCCTGGCTCGTATTGGTGTTGCCTGGGTTATTAGACATCCAGGTTGGGATCGGACTGGTAGCTCGGTCGGCAGATTCAGCGACACCTGGGGAAAATGCCTAGATATTATGCCTTATCGGTAGTAAATGTAAAGAAAAGATCAATATCATAAAGTATTCACTAGTAGAGCGATGCAGCGAGAAGAGCGCCTGCGACAAAGCGTGCGGGTGCGCAGCGCTGGCGGCGCCGGCGGGGGACGTGGGGGACTGCGGGGACTGCGGGGAGGTGGGCTCCGAGCCGCGGATGCTGCCCGACGCTGTGTCCATTCTGCAATAGGATATACACCTGTACTTGCAACTATCTACCTTCTTCGAACTCCTACAAATAGATAACCTAACGATCAGCCCCATGTTTGCCGAGTCATAGCAGTCAACAGCCCTCGGGAAGCTGTTGCGAATCTACGAGAGTTATGAAGCAAGCTAGCAAGCTGAAGGAAGGTGAAATAAAACTTTTTGATAGGAAATCTTCACTACATAGTAAAAAACAAAGTAGCTTTCTCTGTCCCTATGTCCCTATATCCGTATGTCCCTTTGTATGCTTAAATCTTTAAAAATACACAACGGATTTTGATGCGGTTTTTTTAATAGAGTAATTCAAGAGGAAGGTTTATACGTATAATAAAACCGTGCGAAGCCGGGGTGGGTCGCTGGTAATATATAAGGAACAAGCGATTTTTTGAAGACAAAGCCCAGCCTAAGCCGCTGAAGCTAGAAAGCTATAATTTTAAGAGTAGGAGAAGAAGTAAAAACAGTGAGAAGGAATTTTTGATAATGTCAACACAAAAGGCTGCTTCAAAAGCGGGTATGAAGTTTTTTGGTATTTTATAACTCTTGTTACACCCTATTTACATATTATTTATTAGAAAGGGATTTGCGAAAATTTCACCGTTAAAGTATGCTTTAAAAGGGTGTTTGAAGGGTTCTTACCCCACGTGCTTGTGGCTGGCAACCAGCAGCTCGAAGTCAGGTCCATAAGTCTGCAGCGCGTCCACCAGCAGCAGCGAGTGCACGGAGAGCGCCAGCGACGCGTCGCGCCAGCGCCAGCACAGCGCCGCGCGCACGCCCATCACCTGCACCTCCGCGATGCTGCGCCCGCGGGACTGCACCTGGACATGAGCGCGGCATGTCACTGTGGCCAGGGGACTGGGGACTTCGTCTCACTAACACAACGCAAGCGGCAATGGTCCTTATATTATATCGCTGAGATATTAACAGAATACAATACTAATTTGTTTATTTTTGTTTTTTGTGCTGCTTCCACTGCATCCTCCTGAGAGCTCTGGGGTGTTACCTCGAGTGACAGCTGGTCGATGGCGAACTGTAGCATGAGCAGCCGCGAGTGGTGGTGCGCCGAGAGCTCGGAGCGGTCCGTCTCCGAGCTCGAGCTGACCTCGTCGTCTGCTGCGTCCACTGCGTCCGCGCCCGCCTGCTCTCGACCCCTGCCGACAAAATATTCTTACTACGTTTCTAACGCGAACTGCATTAGCAATGTCATCAACTTACAACCCGACGCAACAAACTTCTTAGTCTCAAAATTAATAACTATGTATTATAACTATACATATATATTATTTATATATTTTTCTTCTTGGTTTCCCTAACATTTCACAGTACATATTTATATCAGCTTTAGTTATTAAACTACAGCAAAAATTAAAAACTACAAATAAGTAGACTTAGCCAAAGGCTTTGATGCAGTATTCTTTTCCTAATTCTAATTAAAGCGATTTAAAAAAGTAAAACCTATAAAACCTTTATCTTTTACCTAACAGACAACATTTTTTATACAGGATATATACAAGTTAACTGCCTAATTAGCCAAGAACCCTTCAGCTTCACTAAAGTTATGTTACGGAGTCCCTCAGGGAAACAATCTGCGCCCCACGCCCCACACTCATGCTCATTTATACGAATGGCCTTGAACACGTATTATGGTTATAAAGTTGAGATAGTCACGTGGTAAATATAGAGACAGCATCCAGCACGGCCCGCACGGCGCGCAGCTTGTGTTCGCTGAGGTGCACGACCAGCGCCGGCAGCGAGCCGCGCAGCGTCGCGCTCGGGTACTGCGGGTCCACGGTGTGCACCACGCGGCGCTCAGCCTGCGACCGACAAACAACATCGCTATCATGACTTAGCTGTACCGACAAATATTAATAAATCCTTTATTTCTATCGGTTTTACTTTATAAATTAACAACATAAGTCGGGGTTCAAAGCACAAATGTAAATTATTCTTAGAACCTCAAAACCCTCTTATCTAATCCATCACTAACAACTATAAATACGAAATTAACTATGTGTGTTACTTTTTCACGACTAATTGACAGCCAGAATGTAAAAGAAATTTGACAAGGAGTAAATTATATTCTGGCCTTTGTCTTTTACAAAGGCACTTAGCGATCCAATAATCTAAAATAGTAAAAAGTAATCGTAAATATTAGATAGTGACCTGCAGCGATATGCTGAACCTGTCCAGCAGATGCAGCGCGCTGGTGCACTTGGTGTGCGCGTACTGCCAGTTGTCCCGCGCGCGCCCCACCAGGATCTGCAGGTCGCTCAGCTCGATGTTATACCTTTGAAACATATGTACTTATACTCTTCATTTCTTTCTTAATGGAGGAAGTTCTTTTGGTTTCTGTTTATCATAAGCTCCTAATTTTGAGAATCAGAATCAGAATCAGAATCAATCATTTATTTGCAGAATAAGTACAATAAATTACATGTCAAGATCTTATAGCTATTAGATGTCAATGTATTCAACCCGCAAGCAGGTGTGCAAATGTTAAATAATAAAATGTAATTGATTATTATGAGGTGAACGAGATCATTTATTAATTTTCTTAAAATTTAAGTATACATTTACACTATGACACTTATGCACACAGAACATAACACTTATATAAGTGTTATGTTCTGTTTACTGTATAAAATAAAATTGACATAGAAACTCCTCGATTCATAAAAATTACGAAGTACAATCAGACAAAGCAACACATAACTTAGCGGTTACCTGTCATACAATCTATCGTGCAGATCGGTCTGGTGCAAGGCGCGAGGGTCCGTCGCCTGGTCGGGAGGCTCCGAGGGCGAGAGCAAGCTGGCGGGGGGCGTGGAGCAGGGCGTCATGAAGGTCTCCTCCTCGTCCCCCGCGCACTCGGGCGGCGGGGCGGGGGGCGCGCCCGCGCGGCCGATGTTCCGCAGCCGCAGCCGCCCGAAGTCGATGAGCAGCACCCCGCCCTCGCGCGACGACATCTCCTCCGCGAACAGGATCTGCGGAGCGGAGATGTCCAGCTCCACTTGCCAGGAACGACGGTCGCCCTGGGAAACAACACGGCATAAGCGACATAGTCTGGGGGCACACTGGTAGAAAGCGCATTATTGCCCGATCTCAAAGATGTACGCATCAGCTACAAGAGGTTTGACAGGTGGTCCTATTGTGAGTGTGCGGGCTAGTTACCGGTCCAGCTCGGATGATGTCCTCCCAGTGCGTGATGAGCTTGGCGCGGGTGGAGTCGCGCACGGAGTGGTAGGCGTGCAGGGCGCCGCGCCCCGCGCCCGCGGCGCCCCACGGCGCGCAGGCCCACGCGCGCGCCCATCGCGCCAGCTCCGCGCAGTACACCACCTCGATAGACCCTGACTTTACCCACAGCCTGGAACAACAACATCATTACAACCAACACTGAAAGGAAAGTTATTCTGGTAGAGTCAGCAATTTATCCACCTAACGTCCTAACCTACCCTTATCTATCAGTGATGGATCCGATAAGTATGGAAATCATTAGCCCGTTTTCACTGAACCATGTCGATCTATTTTGGGCTAATGTATCGCAATCTGGGGAGGATCCGCAGAGACATATGTCAATGTCGAAAAAGCCAGGAGAGTCCTAGTCGATCGGTTCGGTCGCCCGCCCTTACACTGGGTTAAGACGTCAAGAGTAACAGGGTCGAATGGTAAATCACCGGCATCAATCTATGCTGGTCTACTGCTGGACATGGCAATCTCTAAAGAGTGCCATGGCACCCTGTCTTCCTCTTTCGTCATCCAAGCTGGCCACAGGGCGTCTTATCTCGAGCAACGAGTTTTGGATGGGATTGTACACTTACTTGTAATCGCAGTTGAGACCGGGCGGCTTCTTCTCGTAGGCGAGCTGGAAGAGCGGCTCGCCGGAGGGCGGCGCCTGCGGCGAGGCCGCGCCGCGCCACGCGCCGCCGCCCGCCGAGCTCAGGCCCTCGCGGATCACTCCCTGCATCACACGCGCACTTCACCACTATCTTAACTTTTCTTGGTCCTACATCAAGGCTCTCACGACCACTCACTACAAGTTTAGTTCGGACTTAAGGCCCAGTTTCAATTAGTAATTTTCTAGCAAAAATCAGTGTGCATAATAATTGAAAGAAATGGAAAGAATTAATGTTCATAAGTTCGACTCATTCATGTTAAAAAATTACGAGGCAGAATGAAAGGTTTGAAGTGAGTTACCTGCGGCGCACACACTATGGGGAACAGCGTGTGCTTGGTGACGCGGTCCCGGAGCGACAGGGCTCCGAGCGACACGCGCAGCGCGTGCGAGCCGCCGCGCGGGCGCGACTCCACGCAGACAGACACGGCGCTGAAGTGGAGCTCCACTTTACCGCCGCTCTCCGGACTTGCGGGGCTGGTGGCGTCTCTGATACAGACATACAGTTCTCTAAATAATACACCTCGTGATCTCAGCCCTCAAAACACGTCCGCCCTGTTCCTACTGCCAACACACGTCTCAGAGTCAGAGAACGCCACAAATTATTAGTTCTGCAAAATAACTTCCTACAAATATTTCGTGCCTTGCCTGGGCGAAACAAGGGAGTCAAGGGATGGGCACAGTTCACTTCTTACGTGAATGGTCGCCGTCAATCTGTTGCCTTAGATATAAACGCATATCGCCTCGATCCCTTCCTGCTTTAGGCTTGCTTTTTTGATCACGTTCTCCAAAGGTTAGCTCATGTTTTAACTAATTCCAGTTTTGCACATGTCTTAACACGTTAAACGCCATGTAGGTCACCGGTGACCACACTCTGCCATAATCAAGGCGCCGCGTTGGACACCGGTGACCTCAGAGCAGACCTGTTTTTAAAGTGAATTTGTGCACCGTGGGTCACGTTTACTATAGATTTTGCGTAACGGGGTGACCGGGGTGGCGCTGTAGAACAATTCGCCGAAGTGGTTTTCGCCTAACTTAAGATTTTGTTAGTATAAAACCATTTTCTATGAAAAAAAGTTTGTTTGCCATTAATTGAATATGTTTGTACCACTGAATGCTGATACTCCTGAACGGATTGGGTTGGAACTTAGCATATATTTACAAGTATATAGAAAGCTTAGAATACATTGTAACACATCCGTATTTCAATAAATAAAAAAATGTTATATTGAAAATTATTTATTTACTAAAATATTTTATGACAAAAAAATCAGGTTTATTGGCATATTAGGCACAACTTAACGGTGAAGCTTGTTGAAGCAAAGTAGACACAAATGCGGATTACCCAGGCACGATTGACAAAACGTCGTAACCTTTTTGGTTTTATTTTTAGCCAACTTTGAGCCAAACATTGCGGGGTGCGGGTGACCGGTGTACGTGACCTCGTGGCGCCATAATAACGAAATTGTCTATTTTCACATTACAGCGCCACTACGGACACCGGTGACCTCACCTCGTTTTTCAGGAATATCTCTGAAATAAGGCCTTAGATCGAAACCTTACTAGGACATAAGCACGAATCTTGAGATACTGCATCAAAGGACAGCAAAAAAAAAATATGTAAAAATCGCATTTTCACTATGGCGTTTAACGTGTTAAAGGTGACTTACGTGTCGCTCGCTTCGTTCTCCATACTTAGTATCAGCGAGCCCTTGTTCAGAACGAACTCAAACTTCCCGAAGACCGTATCTCTCTTCAACAGCGTGTTGTTATCCAAGGAATCCGCAATGACATCCAGGATTTCTTCCTCCAGGTCTCCAGGGGAAGAGGCGCTGGTGTTGGCGGCGGAGGTGGGTTCGGGGGTCGGGGCGGGGGGGTTGTTGGCGTTGTCCCCGGGGCCGTACCAGCCCCACCACTGGGGGAACCAGTGCACCAGCATGTTGCGCCCGGAGGAGGGCTTCTCGGGGGTGGACACGGGGGTCGACTTTGGCACTTGACGCATTGCGACCTACGACAGACGAAAGATGACTATTGCAACAGAACTGTATCTGGTGTAAGATAGTAAACAAACTGTGTAACCTAATCCTTACAGGCAAAATATCTTAGGGTGAAAGATAGTGAAACTCACCTCTCTGAGCGGCTTCAGCACATGCAATGGCGTACGCCACTCGAAGTCATCCTTGACAGCTTTCTTATCGGGCGGCAGCGTGGCGGCCGGGTTGCACAGCGTGGAGAGACAGATCGCGACGTACTGTTTGCTCTGCCGCGCCGCTTCGAGACACGACTCCCAGCTCGGCTTGGGCTCCGTCCCTGGGATTACAAGGTTCAATATATTCCAAACAGTGCTCCGATTTACTTCTGGTTTGGATAAGAACGGGCCGCACGCGGTGGGTCAGTTGGCGCAATAGTTACATGGATGGTGCGGGAAGTGGCAGGCGAGCGCGTAGAGCCACCAGAGGCGCGCGTGGCCGCGGACGGGCGCGGCGGGCCGCCGGGCGCGGAACTCTCGCAGGCGGGACAGGCTCTCCAGGCCCAGCGAGCAGCCCACGGCCTCGCTGTACTGACGCTGGAAACAATCGATCACCGTTAGCGCCTCACCGAGTCACGCTGCCGCGGCCGGGCCGCGCGACTCACCTCGGTGAGGTCCAGCAGCACGGTGTCGAGCGTGAGGTAGGCGGCGAGGCGCGGGCGCGCGCGGCTGCGCAGCGGCAGCTCGGTGCGCTCGCGCCGCACGCGCGCGCGCGCGCTCACCGGCGACACGATGTAGCGGTGCGCCTCCGCCCCCGCCCCGCCCGGGGACATGCGCTCCTGGGGATCGCACATATACTCAGTATACACTTCGTCCTCTCCTCACTGGTAGTTAAGGCTCGGTGGGGCCCGGTGATGTTCGAGCTCGACGGTAAGTGAAGGAGTGTACTAGATTACCGTGAGCTGTGCGATATCGCAGCCGGCGAGCATGTCGCGCGGGCCCGGCATGCGGTCCCAGTAGAGCGCGAGCTGCGTGAGCTCCAGCAGCTTGTAGGAGCAGTGGTCGGGCGCCAGCAGCGTGAAGCCGCGCCGCCACTCGCTGTCGCAGGACTCGGCCGCCAGCCCGCCCAGCGTCACGCCGCACGCGAACGCAGACCCGCATGTCGACGCGTCTTCGTAGCGGATGTGGACGTCCTTTACTTTCAGCTGGAGAGAGGAATTCATGTGGGTAGCTTCGGTACCTTTCTTAACAACTTTTAAATTCAAAAGAATATTTTAGTTTTAGCGTAGATGAGACGTGAGGCTGACCACATTCTCGCTGTATTATTGTAGCAGCAGGTAATTTCGGCATGCGCTTGTGCTACTACTTGGCAACTCATATCTTATGTTAGTAGCTCATACGTAATACGTACAAAAGTTATATAAATAATCACCCATGGCATAATATGGCATAATATGCCATGGGTGATTTCATTAGATATTTATATAATTATTGTTTATTCTTTCAATTGCAATACAATTGACTTAGTTATTAACTGCATTAATTTAGATGAATGATATATACAGGGTGTAAAAAGACTACTATCGAAAAATGAAAGGTAGCAATCAGACCATGATTCTGAACATATATATCGAAAAAAAAACGCAAAAAAAAATTCACCTTTTTAAATTTTTTTATTTTTTTATCTAGTTACACACCCACAGTACAACACTAAGAAAACATATCAACTCGAATAAATCATTTTTAAAAGCAAAAACAAATAAATTTAAAAAAAGTTGTAATGTATTGCACGCAAGTGAATGACCTCAACTCAGCTGTTTATGGCCGCCCGCACTAACAACAACGCTCGACTGCGCGAGCGAAATGGGTATCTACGCAAGATACATACATACATACGCTAGGTACGCACGTAAGTTACCGCGCTGCACGCTGGTGGTTGTCTGTATTTTGCCGACTTGGCATAGAAATAATACACCCAATTTTCAATCTGAAGATTGTAGGATCGAGCCCCTCCTAACACTTCTTCTATTAGAAAATTGAAGATATCATTTACATTTTACCTACCTGTACCCTCAGCCTGTACCTACTAAAATTGAATAGAAAACTCTTTATTAGTAGGTATAGTACTTAAACCTAGGTAACACACAAAGAAAGAAAAGAAAACAAAAATACTGCAACAAAGTATAAAGGGCGGCCTTATCGCTAAAAGTTCTCGATCTCTCCAGGCAACTTTGGGATGTTTTACTACTATTATGTATTCTGTGCTTTTTGGTCCAGGGTAAGTTAATTTTAGCTGGAAACGTTCATTAATCCTTTTACTAGTAGTAGTATTTATTCCCGCGAAAAAAATTAAATTACCTACCTATCTCATAATTCTGTGATAAAGATGTTAAAATTTGTATGCCCCATTTTGAACCTTACTAATTACTGAATAGTCTGCTTTGGTAAAGGAAAACCTTATTCCAATCATGATAAGGTTTATAACAGCAGCGGTGTTTTTCTTTGTCGGACGAGAAGACCGGCAACGCCGCGGCCTCGTTAGAGTAATATTGTTCTGTGGCCGCGGGCGGCGCCGCGCGTGGCGTTGCTAGGCGCCGGCCGCGGCGACTTGCTTGCTTCATTTTTATTCGTCTTTTAGTCGGTGTTTAGTATTCGAACGTGCGCGATCGTTGTGGAAATTTGCGAATACTGTTTTGTTTTGTTGTTATTGAAACTGATTTTTAGTATGTTTGTGTGTTTTATTAAAAGTTTTTCTGTACATATTCTTAGAGTACTTAATGTAAATAGTGGAAGTTGCTTTCTGTGATTTCGGTGTGTTTTATAAACATGTTTAGTGCGAGGGAGTATGGACAAATGCTCATTATTGCTCATGTGCTATGGAGCTCTCGGAAATGCGTCAAGAGCGTTGCGCGTTTTCCCCCCAAGATACCCGAACCAGCAACACCCAGCTGATTCTCGGGTCATCACGGCAGCATATCAGAGGTGGCAGAGAGATAAATCGCAGAGTGCATGACCGACCATGTCTTAGACCTCGTAGAGAGAAACCCCCCAGTAGGGACGCGCTCTGCAGCGAGGTTACCTAGAGGTTGTGGAGTCACGGTTTCACATAAAACTGTACTTATTACTACTAAATACATACTGGGCTCAGCCTTGAACGAGGAGGAGATCAGTTTGAACCATTTCTGATTCGACCGAGGCTACAGCGTAATTAGGTAAGTGGTAAAATATCTACCGATAGCCAACTTGATAGGTAGCTTTTAACTTTAACATCTTTTCAACGTAATACCTACATCAAAGTCGCCTGGAAGAGATCGCTTTTAGCGATAAGTCCGCCCTTTATACCTAGTCTTAGTATGTAGTATTATTGTATGTTTTTCTTTTATTTCTTTGTGTGGTCTTCTTTGTTTGTGTCAAGTATAATAAAGAGTTATCTATCTATCTACATAGTAGAGTAGGTTACTAAGTGTACGGTGTCCATTGCTCGCTACGAAAATAATTGAAAATCTTTAAACATTTTTATCTTCGGCTAGAATTTTTTTTTCGGACTGCGAATTTTTTTTTTGTTGATGGTTAGGGGTCCTCTGCCACCCCCCTTATTTTTCGGTAGTCGTCTGGTAACACCCGGTATATGAATACGTACTATGTACTTTACTTACATAATACTTTAATAAAGAATGTACCTATACCATAGACTTGTAACCACGTTGCCAATAATAATCTAAATCTGCAAATATTTTAATGTCGAGGTAGAGTAAACGAAGATAAAGTTGAAGAGTTGAGAAGATGAGCCCCGAGTAGAGCGTCACCTGCAGGTTCTCGACGATGTTGGCGAGCAGGCCGGTCCCGTAGCTGAGCCAGGAGGAGTAGGAGGCGGCGTAGTAGCCGGCGTCGGCGAGCGCCTCCGTGTCGGCGCGCCACTGCGCCTCCAGCGCGTCCAGCAGCGCCACCTTGCGCTCGTGCGCGTACAGCGCCTCCACCGAGCCATCCCACTGAGCGGAACAATCATACATTCATACCACAGGGTGCCTTTTTGGGAGGGTCAGCTCATCATCCTACTCATATTATAAACGCGAAAGTTTGTAAGTATGGATGGATGGATGGATGTTTGTTACTCTTTCACGCAAAAACTACTGAACGGATATGGATGAAATATGATACTGAGATAGATTATAGTCTAGAATAACAGATAGGCTATATTTTATCAAGGAATTCCTACGGCAACGGGAATTACGCGGGTGAAACCGCGAGGCGATGCTAGTAGGATCTAAACTGTTGATTGTTTTGTAAATCTTTAATTTAGCTACTGTGCGTTGTCTTCAATTTTCAAGTTTCAATTCAAAGTTAATTAAGTATTTGGCAGTTCAAGGTATGGAATAGGAGTTAGGTTGCTTATCAATAATGATCACACGGGTGAAGCTGCGGTGTGCAGGTGGTTGCAAATAAAATAGGAAACACAACAGCAGGAATATAGGGGATAAAAGCTTCCATCTTTGAAAGTCTTTGCACACTGAAGAGAATTGTACATTTTATTCAATCTGAAAAAAATAAGATAGAGCAATAACCACCTCCATCTAGCGTTTTCCTAAAAATTGTGCTAAAATTAAATATGAAAAAAGGAAAATTTTAATCCTTTTTATGGCACTTTAGAATTTATTTAATAAAAAATTAAACTTATTGAGTCACTTTTAAGAAATGGGTGTAATACCCAGTTCAGTGAAATTTATCAAGCTTATCCTATCATCATGTGGAATAATTATGAGTATAGACAGAGGAGGACCCTTACCTTCTTACTGAGATGATGTCAAAGGACAGTGATAAGAACATAAGGGAAAATGTTTTATGATTTCAAATAGCAACTACTGACACTGCACTGCATACTGCATGCTGATATGTCCGATAACAAGTTGTTATCAGAATCATATCTCCAGCTAAATCAAGTTCAAGGTTCCATCCATCATTGAGTTGAACATAAACATTGGACTGTTCTTAGATAAGATCCAAATATAGTCCAAAATGATACTGGGCCTTTAAATTGAAATCTTTTAATAAAATGACAGTTGGTTTTAAGTTCCTTGCAAATTATCTATTTCATGAGAATTGTAATAATGATAATAACCTCGTCTAAATTGACAGGTGCAGCAACCAAGTAGAGCTTCTCAATGGCAATGAGCCAGGGCGCAGAGCGGATCTGGCGCACGGGCACCTGCAGCTGCACCTTGCCGATGAACCCAGCCTTGATCTCAACTGGCAAGCCCAAGTGTCTTAGGGCATCCTTTTTCAGGGGGAGATTCTCGAGTTCTACTTTGCCTAGAAATTATAATACACAGGTTATCATATACATTCTGAGAGAATAAAAGGAACAAACAGATTCAAATTCGTACCTGAGAGCAAAGCAACACTGAGCTGATCTGTGTTCAAGTTCTCTACATATTTCCCCAAATAGTTGTTCAAAACCCAAGCCACTAAGCCTTCCAACATCGTGCATGGTGCTTAGAGCACGGTTTGAACAGCCAGATTTCTTTCGGCACGACACTTTGCCCTAAAACAAACAGAGCATTGCATCGATGACAAAACAATATCAGTCTTCAGTATTTGGTAACATGAAGGAAATAAATTAACCTGCTATACTAGTTTACGTAACAAGGCGAAGTAGAGTAAAAAATAAGTTGAACTCTCATTAAGCGTATTTATTTTGTATTTCAGCGCTTTAATATTTATTTTCTGCGATTTTCGCGAAATACCAGCTGACTGTTTGACTGACGTTACACTGACATTTTGACTATTTTGAGTAATGACAACGCTCCGTTACCAATAGCTTTCAATGGGTCGACGAACGTTTATTACTTTACAGTTTACAGCTTGGCAAAAAAGTCTTGAAACGGAACTAATTTTTTTGTTTAATGGCAACATTCTTAAATCAATGACGTTTGATGTAAAATTGTAAACAAAGATTATGAATTCTCGGATTTTTTACTTGGATCAGTCGAACGGTGGTCATAAAGTGACGAAAAGTGAAAAATAATGAATAAAACAGTTAGAAGTGCTGCCAGGGAGGTTATTTATAAGGTATACAGGCGATGTCTGGCAGAATTTGAGGCCAGAACTATTCTTTCAGATCTCAACAATGTTTTTCAAAGAACCGCTGATATGACAGGTTTGTGAGAGTTTGTTTTGTAATTTTAAGTTGAATCAAAGGTAACTTGATGGTCCTAAAGCAGAATTAAATTAAAGTTCCACGGAACAAGTGAAATATTCAACAATAAACATCGGGCAGTTAGGTTATGTTTACGTTTGTTCTGCGTACTCTGCTATAGCGCGGGCATAGAATTTGATACTTGAGCTAGACTAGCTAATATGTAAATCTATTTCTACATAATTTAAATGTTGTGTTATTTCTTTGCAATAAAGTTACTATAGCGTTTGTATTTTAAATGGTCTAGAAATTAGGTGCCTAAATAATAAACTGAAAAAGGTAAGATAAAGGTATCATAAAAAGTTTCTTCTTTATAGGAAGCAGCTGAGCGTGCTAAAACGGAACGGTTCCAAGCTATTACGGAGGAGGATTGGAAGAATTCGTGCCAGCACGTAATAAAAATAGAAAATGAATACTGTGAGAGAGAACTTACAATGTATTAATAACAATGTATTAAATTTTAATTTACTTTATATTTTTTTCTTTATATACTTACATAACGAGAACCTTGCTCAATTAAACAATATTTACTGATACTAGTATACTATGTGTGGATATAAATGTACGTATAACTGAAATATACACCTAAGTATCAAGACTAGCTTGGTGCGCTATAGGTGTTGCCATAAAGACCTACAGTGGCGCCCCCATTATTTTCTACTCTTTTTTGCCAAGCTATACACACCAATTACATAATAGATATACAAAAAATTACAAAATACCTGCGTCATCACTTTTTTCATATCTTAAAAAATAGCTATGATATTTACAAACAAAGTACCTATTTTCGAGCGAAGGTTTTTAAAATGCGGGCGGCCGCTCTCTAGCCGATGAATACCGCTTCTAGATGTATTTGATAGATAGTAATATTTTGACTCAAATGACGTTTACGTTTTACATGGTTATTTTTATTTATTAAAACCCTAAATCTTAAATATTACACCACTCTTATTTAGGGTTAGGGTCCCTGAATACCGTGTAGTGTAGTGAAGGGGTATTCCCTTCTAGTCTGAAAAGTGGCTAACCCTACCCTACTCTGAGGCCTAACCAGACACGATTGACATAGGTATCCAAGAGGGGTATAGATAATACCGCTTTATGAAAATAATCTTGTCAAACCAAACCGTATAACGAAGTGGTTTCATTCTCACATTGCCAGCCAAACGCTGCTGGCTGCTGTGAAACGGAACGGAACGTAGTATCCCTCCTTTATAGTTTGTGAACGGAACGTAATCGATGTTCGACCAAAATAAGTTGTGCTTTTTTATTTTGGAAATTTTACGAAACACATCGTAAAAATGAGAGCTGCCCGTCTCTCTAGACGATTATATGGTTCACCTACTATCAAATCAAGTATGTGCTGCCAAGCAACTGCCTCAAAGTTACAGGTTCGACATAGTGTTACTTCAGAAAAATCGAAGGTGATATTAACACCTGTATCAGTTCAAATTCGAAATTTAGGGCTCGGGCCCACGACCAAAGACTTTGAAGAACCTGCACAACTCACTGCAATGACTGCACCTATGACGAAAGTTCACGCCACAGAACTAGTGCTCCACCTAACTGAAGAGGAAAGGAAAATGTTACACAGTGCTCTAGTAGAATACCAATCAAATAGGATAAAAGAGGAATTCGAAGGTACTTACAACTGCACATTTCATTGCTCTTTTATAAATAGCTCTTGAAGTTGATGTATAACTGTTTTGTAGATAAACTGGCAGGGCAGCGCTGGAGGAGTAAGTTTGGGAGACCCAGCAAAGTGCCCACACTTGGAGACGTCGATCCCACCGGCTCCTACTGCCCGGTCCCAGAGGATTGGCTCAAAAAGAAATATGGTGAGATAACTTAAATAAAGAAGTGGGATCTTGTTTGGTCCAGTGTTGACAAGATGATGTCATTTACTAAGCCTCAGTTGCTAATCTTAGACCTAAAATCATCCATTTTTACTTCAAGGTTTATTATTGCAAGCAGCAGTATTTACTAATGACTCATCATAGTAAAACTTAAGTGAAGTCATCACTAACATAGGAATAGTATTATTGAATGAGTTGGTATACTTACTGTTTCTTTTTTTAATTTAAATGTGTAGTGTTTATCATGATGAATTAAACATTTTGTACTTTTTCTGATTTATATTATATTATTTTGATAATTATTTATAATTTGATTTGTAATTATTTTTATAATTTCAAAATATAAATTTTTAAAATTTGATTTGTCTAAGTGCAATAAATCATCTTTCATCATCATAATCAGCCCATATTAGTCCACTGCTGGAAATCATCTTTATTAACAAGGAAAATTACAATCAAGGAACAGAAAAAATTAAAACCAGTTTATACAATTATAATAAATGGGAAAGTCTGTGTGAATGTTTGTTATAAGTAATCTCTGTAACTACTTAATTTATTTAAATAAATTTGGTTTGTACATAGTTTAGGACCTAGAATAAGATATAGGCTAGTAAAATTATCAAAAATTAACCTCTGAGGGAGTTAAATAGGGTAGTAAAGTTTGTATGGGAAATTAGTTTTCCTTGGTTCGATTCAATCAAAATTCATTATAAATAAACTATGGACTGAACAATTAAACACATATTTTTTATTTTTACACAATAACCCCTAGGGGGTGTGCAATAAATGTCTGAAATTTTTTAAAAGACGATGCCGCGGGGAGCATCTAGTAAACAATAAAATTTTCCGGACAATCAGAAAATTCAGAATTTTTCAGAAAATTAGCTAACTACAGACGTTTGGCAAACATTCTAAAGGTAGCTCAATTGATCTAAGTGCTTATTTTGTATTTCCATTTCAGCTGAAACAGTGCCAAAGCCATCAACAAAGGAGCTATTCCACCGTAAGTTTTAAACAATCAATGGCTGAAACATTATGAACAGAAGTCTTGCATAACCTAATTTATTTGTTTCAGTATCATTGGCAAACTCCATACCCTTCATTGGCTTTGGTTTCTTGGATAACTTCATCATGTTACTGGCTGTAAGTAGACCACATAGTACCAACCATAGTAGCAACTGCTTGCATTTCGTGCCCTTAAAAAAAACAATAACTGTCATCGATATATACATAGTAGGGTTGTAATGGAGGCCTTGTCAGATTGCAGATGCACAGAATAGATAGGTGAATATAAATGATGTGGAGGTTAACAGAGCAAAAGTGAAAGTGACATTGAAAAAATAATAATTTGTTAATTCATTAAAACTATTAAAAGAGAATCTTCATTTCAAATTTGTACATTCATAGTACACCAAAATTTGCGTTACGTCCAACTCATCCAAGCAATTCAACAGGTTGATTCCTGTTGTATATCTTTGACAAATGACAGACATTTGATGTAGATTATGGTATGAATTCCAGGGTGACCACATAGAGAGTAGCATGAGCACATACATAACGCTCTCGACGATGGGGGCCGCGGCGCTGGGCAACACCATCAGCGACGTCATCGGCATCGGCTCCTCGTACTACGTGGAGCGCGCGGCGCAGATGGTGGGGCTCGGCGCGCCCGCGCTCTCGCCCGTGCAGCTGGACATGCCCGTCAGCCGCCGGTTCGCCAACGCCGTCAGTCTATTCGCATTCATACGATACCTTCTACCTTTGTATAACGAAAGAACCTGTCTCCATAGTCCACACAACAAATACTAGTTATCCCATTAGTGCCAGTCGCGCTTCCGCGATGTATATACAGTTCCATTAATTTTTCTGCCTGTCCCAGGGTCGAGTGCTGGGCATAACGCTGGGCTGCTTCCTCGGCATGACGCCCCTGCTGTTCCGGGACGACGAGAAGAAACCCGACGCCAAGCCCGCCTGAACTCCATCATCCGATCCCCAGCCTCAAGGCTCACATGTACGAACAATCGACGCTTTATCACTTATTATGATTTAGATAACTAGAATCTATTAGACTTTAAGTCTACTATATTTTAAGCTTAAGAACAGTGGGCTTTAATAAAGTGCACTATTTATAGCAATTTATGTAATGAAACTAAACTGGTTCTTAGGTAGTTACAGAAATATAGTTCATAAGTAAAGCATTTCAGTAGCAACAGCAGCTTGCAGTCTTTTATATGTATATTGGGAATAAAATAATTCAATTAACTTGTTACTTACATCTGAAATCGCGAAAATGCTACATCTACCATTACTTAAACGCACAACTTTAAGACATAAAAAAAGAATGGTTTACTGTTAAGCAAGAACTAAAGTCATATTCATTGATTTTATTTCTATCTTCATTTAGGCCTAAGCATTTCTAAGCTGTGCTATGTGTGGCTAGAAGTTATGATAAATACAAAAAAGTCTTGCCAATGGCAGCTCTCTTTTAACACCAATATAGGTATTTGTTTACAAAACATGTTGAATTTCAAATAATAAGTAACTCAAGAGCACAGAATGTTGCGTCTATCTATATGAGATAGAAGGTAAATAATTGCACGCAATTGATGATAGTTATAGAATAAATAACTACTTGTATATTTTAAGATGAGTCTAGTATGAATTGCAATAGTTATTGAAAACAAATGATCGGAGTTCCTGTAACTGTAATGTAAGGTAGTCAGCGGGTGTACGAACACTCTAGGAATAGCTTAGTTCAATCACGGTAGGGATACCTTTTTGTCACAGAGCTGATCCTTATGTCGTTTTTATAAGAGTTAGGGGCTTTTTATAGCTAGATATTTTATTTTAAATAATATTTTTTCCCTGAACTATCATGCAGATAATATTATAATAACCTACTTTTTGCAGCAATAAGGCACCACTCAGTATTATGTAGTGCCAATTTTTACGTTAAGTAGAGTTGTATTCCAAATCTATCTATTTATTTTTATGGTAAGTACCTACTCTGTTGTGTTTCAACATTTTGAACTTTATTATGTCTAAATAACCTCTGAATGTGTATATAGTAATTTAATAGTTGAATTAAATTGATTGATGAAGATCTACGGAATTATTACTTTACATTTATCTTGATATGATATAAACTGTGGACGCAAAAAAAGTTTAGAACTCGAGTACAAATAAAACAGATGTTTTGAATTAATCATTTATTAATATTTAATAATTCTCACTTCTCGAAATACATAGATATGCGAATTTAGCTTCAGATACAAATATTTTAAGATTAATAAGAAATTTATTGCATATGTTGGCTTAAACATAAACATCGGACTTTTTATTTACCAACGCCAGCCACCATTTGTACCGCCCAACTATGTAAGTTATTACAAAATATCACAATGTAACCATGAATTTTATATAATATTATGTGGATTTGGTAAAGCTTAGCTTAGTTTATTTAGTTAAATAACATAACTATTAACTAATTGTTCTTCTGCCATTCATACGGAAGAAAATATTACCACCGGATGCCTTGCATTCGGCGAGATGATTGCATTTGCCATGATATAAAGAAAATTGCCACACAGAAGGTGATATGAAGGCATCTGTCACTAAACTGGAGTACCTACATCATTTATTATGCAGTTTTTGATTAATTGCGAATTGAATATTATATTTCCTTCCAAATAATATTCTTATTTGGTACAATATCGACTAGATTTTCAATACGAAAGCTTTGCAATATAGCAAAGATACCAAGATTACACTTTCAATTTGAACAATCAAATTATAACGAACTCTAGAATTAAACAAAATTGTGCTGATATTTTTTCAACACCACCTTTGATTTAAAATGCAAGCGTTATTTAACTTATTGTAATACAATTTGGTCATTACTACTAATCTTATAGAATACACTGAGATCCATATCTGCGCGACCGCACTCGTCCGGGGTTGTACCGGGGAGGAGTGTGCAGGACGTGTTCCACACACACGGTAACGTCAGCACACCCCGGCCCCCGCCGCTCGGTCGCGCATCCGCTCCACAATACAAGTATATCACATTGTACTTTACCAACTAACTAGTGATTGTACTAAACCAACGCGACACCTGCCAAATGATATTTGTTTCACAACCCGTCAGTCGTGTCGCCAAACTGAACTCAACTTTTAGTTTGGCGAATCATTATTTTAGATTGCCTTTATGATATACAAATATCAGCAAAAATACATAATTGGAAGCAGACATGCAACCATGCACCATTCTACAAATAAACAATCGGAAAGTTAATACTTTCTAAACAATACTTTGCTCAAAAAGGAACATAGGAAACAAATAAAAAAGGCTGCCTTCGAAGTAATTGAAGTAACATTTCTATAATCTAATATGTCTGGTTAAATGATTGTCGAATTGACAAGAACCGCCTCTCGCACCTCCCCTGTGCGGGGACCTAGCGCTAATGAGTATCCGCTGCACCGGCTGCAGCGCCGCACGTCGCTGCAAACTACTTTTACAAATTACTAAATAACTAACTTGATTAACTTATCTATCCACAAACATACATATTTACAAAACTTAGTTCAAACACAGCTCGGTCATCAACAAAAGGAATACTGAATATCTTCAATCTAGTTCTAAAACAATTTAACAACTAATATTTAACAATTTTGTGTTCACAAAACAATGGTGGGCAGCCACGCAGACGTGCTTCAGTTATGTCGAGGAACGGTTGCATGTAGCGAGCGTGCTCGGCGACACGCGGGCCGGCACGCGGGCCGGCCACAGGGTAAATAATTACAAGAATGGTATATTACTTCAAAAATCAAAATTATTACAGTGGTGTATATATTTACACTAGTGTAATTTCGTAGAATCGAGGCAACGCGTAGCAAATTTATACAAAAAGCATAAAAGGGTAAAAGTTTCGTAATAATTTAACACGTTAAACGCCATAGTGAAAATGCGATTTTTACATATTTTTTTTTTGCTGTCCTTAGATGCAGTATCTCAAGATTCGTGCTTATGTCCTAGTAAGGTTTCGATCTAAGGCCTTATTTCAGAGATATTCCTGAAAAACGAGGTGAGGTCACCGGTGTCCGTAGTGGCGCTGTAATGTGAAAATAGACAATTTCGTTATTATGGCGCCACGAGGTCACGTACACCGGTCACCCGCACCCTGCAGTCGCGCGTTGTCATTCGAGCAGCGCGCACGTCTGTTTCGTTAGCGGAAATGACTGAATTTATAGATTTAGACTTGGATATATCACAAGAAGATTTGCGTGACATAGATTTGTTAGAAGCCAGTATATTTCAATGGCAAACAAACTTTTTTTCATAGAAAATGGCTTTATACTAACAAAATCTTAAGTTAGGCGAAAACCACTTCGGCGAATTGTTCTACAGCGCCACCCCGGTCACCCCGTTACGCAAAATCTATAGTAAACGTGACCCACGGTGCACAAATTCACTTTAAAAACAGGTCTGCTCTGAGGTCACCGGTGTCCAACGCGGCGCCTTGATTATGGCAGAGTGTGGTCACCGGTGACCTACATGGCGTTTAACGTGTTAATAGAGGTCACTATATTGGTTCCTAGTTTTCGTACGCAGAGTATGTACCGGCTGGCGGTGTTCCGTACGGACTCGGCTCGGACCGGCCGGTATCGGAAACGTTATAAGGAAAAGTTTGCATCCGCGATCCGCGTCGTTTCGGCGAGACCAGCTCGCCCTGTCGAAACTATTCTAGTGGGGCTCCTCTCGCGTGTCAGGCGAGAGCGCGGTCAGAGCGCGTTCAGTGCGCGGGCGCGGGCTCGGGGTGCGGCGTCAGCGCGTCGGGCTCGCGCGCCGGCTCGTGCTCCGTGGCGTTGCGCAGCAGGAGCTCGAGCTGCGCGCGCGCCGCCTCGGGCTCCGCGTGGCGCCACGCGTGCGCCTCCTCGCGCGCCGCGTACTGCGACTCCTCGAACCCGGAGCGCAGCCCCAGCAGGATGCTGAGCGCCGACGCGTCGCGCTCGTGGCACCCCGAGTACCGGTACTGCGGCTTCTTGTCGAACCGACACCCGCCCGACTGCGCACCTGAAAGGAACACGACGCGCTCTCAGTGCGGGCCCGCCTCCGTGACGCTCGCCAGTGTCAGAGTAGTGGCATACCTAGGGGCATGATGCAGTCGAGCGTGAGCGCGCAGGCGGTCCAGGCGCGCATGAGGTCGGCGGCGGGCGCGCAGGCGGCCAGCACGAGCCGGTCCGCGTCCACCATCTGCACGAAGAGGAAGTCGTCGGGCGCGGCGTGCAGGTGCCGGAACATGCGCGGGTGCGTGAGCGAGGTGACGGCGGCGCGCCGCGGCCACGCCACCACGCCGCCGCCGCCCGCGCGCGCGCGCGCCCACACCGCGCCGAGCGCCGCCGCGCCGCCCTTCCACCGCTGATACACCTCCATGAAGATCACGCCGCCGACGCGGCTCAGCGCGTGCTTCGAATACGACACATTTATTACTTATACATATTGTTATTTGCCCTTTTTCAATCAATTTCAACTTATTGCATTACCACAGTGGCTACTTTTCACCTTTCATCTTTCCCACTAATGTTTTATAAGTTGTGTGATTTGTTAAATATCAAACAACTATCATTATAATGAAATACTATTACGATAACATGCAGCCCTTCCTTGCAGCACTGAATTTACTTAATAAGAGACGGAATGCTAAAGTTTAACTAAGTTAAAAACTGCGAACTCTCATCGCAAATATCTGCGAACTCGCACGATGCTTCGCAAGAACGTCCGATCTCATTCGCATCGTGCATTCCTGCCATATTACGTCATACTTGATGACCCCCTTTTGAGAAAGACGCGCGGCGCCAGAGCCGCCTTCTTTGTGTTGTAAAAAAAATATATTTTGAAAACATTTTTTTTTTCTTTCGAGTAAAATAGTTCCCATCAGTTTTCATAATCGTGATAAATGGATGAACCCAGAATCTTCATTTTCTTTTATATCTATTTAACAATAACAGCAGTGCAATAATCTTTCTGCGATCCATCTTACAAATCACGTTCAATACGGCTGACCTACCAAACGGTTTGCCGCACAAAATCGTATCGCAGAAATTCCCATCTCAAGTTCCTGCGAAATCGCATCGCAGTTTTGTGTGGGAGCCCTAAATGAAATTGAATGAATTTATAAGACGTAAAAAATCTATTAAATTTACCATTGAAAGTCTATCCTAATATTATTATTAACGCATTTATTTCAGATTAAATCCATAGATAAAATTTACAAACTAATTAATTTAAATGTCACATTCAGATAAAGATATAAACATGATAATAATATACATACAATAATTAAGTTTTAAACAGTTACGTGTTCAAAATTTAAATGACCTCATAGTGGCATTTACTCATTGAATTAATCATCCATTTACATTATAAATCAGTAAATCAATATCTTTATTTCTTTAGGCTTACAAAATAAGCACTTCGACAACAACATTAAATGGGACAGTCCATATGCGATTATATATATTGATTCATTTAGTTTTACTTTATGTAATAAGAGATTATTGTATTCAGCTCTTTTGTAGCCTGAAACACACTAGTATTGCCTAGTTCAGGCTAAACTTAGTTATTTTTTGTGCACTTAGGTATGTTTAATGCGAGTTATGAGTTTCTTTATTTATTTTTTATATACCTATTACCAACTCACTGACTGACATGCTTAATTGTGGTAAGTAGTACTTACATAATTCAAACTAAATATGTCCATATTCTAGTTAGATCATTTATATGAACTCCAAATTAATTTAATTGAGTTTTTAGTGTATCTAATCTGAAACATCGCTTGAGATAACTCAAATTGAACCCTGACCTAGTTCGTCTGCACTACACACTCGCTCGCCACTTTTAAACGGTTTGACCGTGAAGAAACTCAATTATATGATTTTTAAAAATTATCTAAGTAGACATTTAGAGACTCCATCACAGATATAAAACACAGTTTCAAGTCGCGTGACGTAAATCGCAACGAGGCAGCGTCTAACGATTAAGGCACGGAAATAGCTACCGAAGTGCCGCAGCCGATTCGCTTTACTAAAAGCTTTGCGAAACTAATTCGCAAGGGACTTTCAAGGATAAATAAATCTTCTCCTGTCATGATTCCGACGACTACGCCCAGTGATATATTCTATCGAGAAGTCATTTATTATCATTAGGGTAGGTACCTATGGCCGAGCAACATTAATTTACAGTAGATACCTAAATGTTAGGGTGCGATGACATCACTCTGAAATAGGTCGATCTAGGCTCCTAGTACCTATCATATAACTTGGCAAAAAAGAGTAGAAAATAATGGGGGCGCCACTGTAGGTCCTTATGGCAACACCTATAGCGCACCAAGCTAGTCTTGATACTTAGGTGTATATTTATATCCACACATAGTATAATATTATCAGTAAATATTGTTTAATTGAGCAAGGTTCTCGTTATGTAAATATGTAAAGAAAAAAATATAAAATAAATTAAAATTTAATACATTGTTATTGATACATTGTAAGTTCTCTCTCACAGTATTCATTTTCTATTTTTATTACGTGCTGGCACGAATTCTTCCAATCCTCCTCCGTAATAGCTTGGAACCGTTCCGTTTTAGCACGCTCAGCTGCTTCCTATGAAGAAGAAACTTTTTATGATACCTTTATCTTACCTTTTTCAGTTTATTATGTAGGCACCTAATTTCTAGACCATTTAAAATACAAAAGCTATAGTAACTTTATTACAAAGAAATAACACAACATTTAAATTATGTAGAAATAGATTTACATATTAGCTAGTCTAGCTCAAGTATCAAATTCTATGCCCGCGCTATAGCAGAGTACGCAGAACAAACGTAAACATAACCTAACTGCCCGATGTTTATTGTTGAATATTTCACTTGTTCCGTGGAACTTTAATTTAATCCTGCTTTAGGACCATCAAGTTACCTTTGATTCAACTTAAAATTACAAAACAAACTCTCACAAACCTGTCATATCAGCGGTTCTTTGAAAAACATTGTTGAGATCTGAAAGAATAGTTCTGGCCTCAAATTCTGCCGGACATCGTCTGTATACCTTATAAATAACCTCCCTGGCAGCACTTCTAACTGTTTTATTCATTATTTTTCACTTTTCGTCACTTTATCACCACCGCTTGACCGATCCAAGTAAAAAATCCGAGAATTCGTAATCTTTGTTTACAATTTTGCATCAAACGTCATTGTTTTAAGAATGTTGCCATTAAACAAAAAAATTAGTTCCGTTTCAAGACTTTTTTGCCAAGCTGTAGGATTTCGTAGTATTAGTGATAGGACGCTTTAATTGCCGAACTCTTTTATCAGACTGATACGAATGATAGTATAAATAACTGTATTATCAGCAGTTTACTGATGGGCACGTATTCAGAATTAAACTCACTTCGCTCAAAAACAAAAGCATAAGTGAACTTGCACCTTCTGTTCACCGGCATAAAGGTCCATCGGCAAAGAGCACTTAACGCCAAAGTAAACCTTAATCTTAATACGTGACGAACGCGCGTTATCTTTCTGAGATTGGCAAACTGAACACCAGAACATTATGTATACCTTACAGGGTCAGGGTACAGTCGTTACTGACGTTGGAATCTTTGGAACTAAAATCACTTAGCAAATGAGATCGAATTAGAGTCATACCTTTTCAAATATACCTACTTCTTATTTGTATGTTCAGTGGTAATAACCAAATAAATAAACAAAGTGTAACGTCGAACACGAGTACCTACATACAGATCACGTTAGCTGCAAATCAATACTTCGTGTTTAAACCATTATTATGTAAACTTACAGTATGCACTATACAGTACTAAGCGGACAGATGAAACGTGGTTAAAATCTATGAAGGCAGGTAGTGTTCTCAGCTGGATGGGAGAAACGAGAGAAAGTCGCAGGCGAGCCAGGGCCCCAGCACGAATCATACGCACGCTACTGCTTCATTATGTAGCTTCTCTAATTCATCATTTTAGGCGCAAAGTAACCACCTATCCGGTATGATAGCTATTGATTTGTTATTGTTATCTTCTATACTCGGTACGCCGCGCCCCGCGCCGCCGCCGTCGTGTGGTTTTCATATCACTATCACAAGGCATAGTAGGTATGTTATCTCGAGTGTTCGATTTTACGAAAAATATCGCCCTATACCATATACGAGCTGATAAACAGAAAATGAGTACGAAGGCATTGACATAAGTGGTTGATATTTAGGGTCATGACGGTTTTTCTGACTGTAAACGGCTTGTACCTAAACTTTAACATAGATAACTCCCCGTTTTTCATCATTTATCTCGTTAAACGCTACAAATCGAACAGCATTCACGTGACAGCAACAAATTAATTACATAAAATACTAGCAGTATCCCGCGACGCGTACAATTTTTATCCTTATACAGGGTTACAGGAAAAATCGTGCTAGATCCGTTAAGAGCGTGGAGTAACCACCATTCCTGACTTATTTCACTATGAAACCCCCTACCCTAAACTTAACCCATTTCGAGATATTCGACTTTTAATTTTTTTATTGAAAAGTGCCGATTTTTAGGCTACTAAATTTATTTTTGTTTATTTTGTGTATCTTATTATTATTATTATTGCATTTTTACATGTGTAATAAGATGCTTTAGGACGTCAATGATTAAAATAGTGCATAAGTTAATTGAATAGACCGTAGTAGAAAAGTGAAAGTTAGGAAATAAAAAAAAAATTAGAAAGTTTATTTTTCTCTAATGGATATCTAAAAAAATATTATGGCAATTCTTCGGCAAATGTTTTTAAAAATATCTACGTTTCATCAGCTATCTAACGAGGTATAACAATCTAGGGTTTGTATTACATTTCGTGGAAAAAAAGTAGTTGGGACGCTCCAGGTAGCAGTTCTAACGGTCCCGCGCCTATTGTCCTTCAAGTTCAGACACACCGTGAGAGCGAGACAAGTGACGATTTATGTAGGTATGAATGAAAGAAAAAATGTGTAGAGACCGGTTAGGGCTGGGAATACAACAGGGGGTATTGTTTTGGTTGTCAGTCTGCTTTTGTGCTTCGTACATAGTAGATGTGATATCGTTTTGCTCTTTTTCTCGACTTGGCTGTGATTCTGGACTATTTCTTCTGATTTGTGACTACTATACTTGTTAACCGGACTCTGATTTGTACCTGTGATACGGAAGTGTTGAAGATGACGTCCTACACACCTGAGGAATATGCTGATATGCTTATTTGTTACGGATACTGCGATTGTGTATCTGCGCAAGCTCGCAACGAATACGTAACTCGCTGCCCCGGTCGTCGAGTGCCGGATGTGGCCGTTTTTGACAGAGTTTATCGAAGACTTCGAGAATCTGGCTCTGTTTTGAGACGTAATACAGACATGGGTAGACCACGAATTGACGACGAAGAACAGGACAATGAGATAGTGCAACGCTTTCGAGCGGATCCGACTACTTCCACTAATATTGTTGCCCGTGATCTGGGACTTTCGCAATGGAGAGTGTGGTTTACAGTGCATACTGCTGGCCTATACCCATACCATTACACGCCGGTACACGTTATTGAAGAAGGAGACCCCGCGAGAAGATTGGACTTTTGCAGATTTATGCTAAATGCTGACGTAGAAGACCCAGATTTTCTAAGAAATATCTTGTGGACGGATGAGTCCAAATTTGATAAAGATGGCATAACTAACTATCACAACGCCCATTACTGGGCCCCAAAAGCACTAAGGAATCCCAATAAGAAAAGAGTGAAGGGGTCCCAACGAAGATTCAGCGTGAATGTGTGGATGGGCATTATCTCCAATCATTTGATTGGACCTTACTTTCTACCGGATAATTTAAATGGGGAAAGCTACGAAAATTTCCTGAGAGCAGACTTGAGTGATTTGCTGGATGATCTGCCACTCAACCTGATCAGGGACATGTGGTTCCAACACGATGGCTGCCCTGCCCATTTCAGGAGAAGTGTCAGAGACTGGCTGGACACAAATTATCCAAACAAATGGATAGGACGAGGTGGGCCGTTGCCATGGCCAGCAAGAAGTCCGGACCTAACCCCCATGGATTTTCATGTGTGGGGGTGCATGAAAAGTCTTGTGTACAGCGAGCCGAATCCAGTTTCGTCTGTGGAAGACCTAAGAGAAAGGATTGTGGATGCAGCAAATAAAATGAGGACCACGTTGACCACTGGAGTAGTGAAGACTGGTCTCCGTAGAAGGATGCGACAATGTATCAGAAATAGAGGCGGCCATGTTGAACATGAACTGTAGAATAAGAAAAAGTTGTGTGAAAACCTTTAATAAATGACATTTCATGCTTACCTATTGTTTTACTTTTACTTTTTAGGGCTAAGTATAAATTTTCTTCTCCACTGTCGCCTATAAAACTAATTTTTTTTCAATGCAATTGAATAAAACCCTAGATTATTATACCTCGTTAGATAGCTGATGAAACGTAGATATTTTTAAAAACATCTGCCGAAGAATTGCCATAATATTTTTTTTAGATATCCCTTAGAGAAAAATAAACTTTCTAATTTTTTTTTTATTTCTTAACTTTCACTTGTCTACTACGGTCTATTCAATTAACTTATGCACTATTTTAATGATTGACGTCCTAAAGCATCTAATTACACATGTAAAAATGCAATAATAATAATAATAAGATACACAAAACAACCAAAAATAAATTTAATTGCCTAAAAATCGGCAATTTTCAATAAAAAAATTAAAAGTCGAATATCTCGAAAAGGGTTTAGTTTAGGGTAGGGTGTTTCATAGTGAAATATGTCAGGAATGATGGGTACTCCACGCCCTTAACGGATCTAGCACGACTTTTCCTGTAACCCTGTATATTTACACAATTTCAAGAATTACAGACTTATAGTAAGGTTCCTCTTTCTAATCCTCCGAATCATAGATGATCTTTTTGATCTCAATCATTTTCTTGTTAACTTACGTTTAAGACCCCATAGTGCGCAATTTTTTATGGTATCATCGTTCACCCCTACATCCTTAAAAGAACCACTCCAAATTGTAGTGACCTGTCAGACATAACTTTAACCTACTCTGTGTTTTAACGACGAATTATTACACCACACTCATGTTTTCGAATTTTGGTGTTCAATGAAGGTTAAAAACTTCATTTCCTGAATTGAGTTGTAATTTTTACTAGTGGGAACACTTTGAAATGTTCTATCTAAGAAATCTGGCCAAAACGCAAAAGGTAGTTTATAAAGTTTATTTAATTTTGTAAGGGAAAATTCATATAAAAATTTGATGGGCGACATACTACTAGAGGCTCTTTATTTAAAGAGCATTTTTTCAAATTTAACCCCTAATAGGTACCTTTGTTCTTTTAAAGGAGTACCCTATCAGTGAGTCAGTTACTCCAATACAATGTAATAGATGTTGATAACAAAAATTAAATAACCTGCAGCGTCAATTAGTCAGGTCAGTTCACTGGTTTTAATAGGGAATCTTGCAGATGGTAATGGTACGTCCGCTTGGTGTCGCGAGGCCACGCGCTGGGCGCGCACTACACAAGGGCCTGCCTTGTTCCGACTCACACTATTAAGGCCCTGATAATTATGGTGCCACTGAGCTGTTCATTGACTATCAATAAGTGATTCACAATAGGACGATTCGTTTTGGAGTACCACCGCCGCGCCGCAGTGTGTACCTACTTTATGAATACCTATACATGTTGCTTTGCTTTGCTGACAAGAGTTATTCATCATTTTCCTTAGCCGCGACCTCGCTCTCGCGGATCTAGATAAGGTGACAGGAAGTTTTGTAAGTTTTATACATATGTACTTATAAAGAGTTTGTTTAAACTAATAAAGGACGGCTATCACTATAGGACGGCCGTTGCGTTGTGGTGCGGTGGGCGAAGGAACAAATGTTTGTACGATCTGCAAATATTTGCTCCTTGGTTCTGGGTGTTTCCTATGTACTTATAATAAAAAATATCTATCTATGTCAATAGTCAAAATTCTTTATTTCCTTTAGACCTTACAGGACTCTTGGACACGTCACAGAATTCGTAATGTAAGTAATGTATTAAATGTATCAGTCATCTAGTACCCATAACACAAGCTCTGCTTCGTTTGGGACTAGATGATGCTGTGTGGATTGTCCAGCATTATTCATTACTAAGTACAAAACAAAGTCGCTTTCTCTATCCCTATAATATCCCTAAGTCCCTTTGTATGCATATCTTTAAAACTACGTAACGAATTTTGATGCGGTTTTTTAAATAGATAGTGATTCAAGAGGAAGGTTTATACGTATAATAAAACCGTGCGAAGCCAGGGCGGGTCGCTAGTGTATTATATTTAAGTACCTATTTCAGATTAAAAGGACGACGACGTGACGCGAAACCGATTTCTCTGACACAGTCTAATGTCTAGTGTGCGGGCTGTGTGCGGGATGGTATCTGGCCATTAGTTTCATTCATACTACAGAATTGCTTTATGAACGCTGAAGGTGGTAGTATGTGTCCAATGAACGTGCTCACTAACATCATCGCCTTTAAATCGCACGAAGCTGCATATATTTTTAGTTCCGGCTTCCCTCCCGTTATGAATGAGTGGAGATTGGTCAATGTGTTACCTGTATGATGAGCGGGCGGAAGGCGTGGATGGTCTCATCGCTCACGTGTGATGGAAACACATCCAGGTCGAAGTCAATGATAGCGCATTTCGACGAGTTGCAGAAGTTTGACAACTGCGGGATAAAACAACTAATTAGGGTTATTTTTAGGAAACTATGCTACCAAGATCTCCTGCAGCAGACTTCCACCAAATATAACACACAAAATATTGTGGTCCTACAGACTCCATTTTTCTTTTCTTAACCTTTGCTTCAAAATATAGAGGACAGTTTTTTGTTGAATTTTAACAAGATGTTGTTCTTAAGTTGTAAATATTAATAAAAACAAACTTAGAAATTTTTAGATGGATTTAACCCTGAATATTCAAATGGATCATATATGAATAGTACAAAAAAAATTGGCAGTTTTTCTTCCAGATTTATTACAGCCAAAAAAAATATAGTTATCAATCCTGAGTTCTTATTAAGTACTTTTTTCTGTTCAAATTGGATTAGTGTTTTCAGTGTTAGGGGTGTAACAACTTTTTATTTCAAAGTAGCATAGAAGAATAATTACAATGAGCAGCGAGGCTGGTTTGAGTCCTAGGTTGTAGAGCAGTATGGTATATGGTAACCGCGCGTGGTCTTGAACGAAGCTGACAGCCATGGCGTGGTCGTCCCCGCGCGCGTGCGTCACCAGCACGGGTGTCGTGGTGTTGTGCCATCGCGGCGGCGGCTCCTCCAGCCCCAGCAGCGCCGCGTACCGCGCCTCCTGCGCCGCCTCGCCCGCGCCGCCGCGCGCCGGCGCCTGGGCCAGCAGGCTCTCCTGCACCGACACAGATGCCTAAACACATCAACTATATTGTACTGCACACTTCTCACGTATATACCTGTACTACTACCTAACTACATTTCAATTTTTATGAAGGATGCAATCAGACATGAACTTCTTATAGCTTAACTCTGTAGTAAGTTTTAAGAGTTGTAGAGTTTTTTAAATATGTCGCTTTCAGAAGTCACTTGGAACATACCATTTAGAGCCTGATTTTTCAAATTTCTTACACAAAATAGCTCTCTTTATAGGTGAAAGTAGCATACGAAAATCCTAGGTCTAAAAAATACTATAAAAGTTTAAACCTGGAAGTCCTTGATGTGCTGATGTGTCTGTGTTACAATGCTCTGAATAGACTGGGGCGGCTGCGAGTGGAAAACTATCAGAAATAAACTGATTATGAACACTGATGACGAGAACAGTAGGAAATTTTTTGTTTTCATGTTGCTGCTCACATTATCACTGATACCCTCTGACTGCCATTTTTATAAGTACTTTTACGAAAATAACAGTAATTTACTTGACCACGATAAGAGATATAAATTAGTCTTTCGGAAAATAAAGAAAGAAATCAATAACAATGACACAAGCCACAGAGACCTCACAATTCGCGTAGGTTTATCGCGTTATTTATACTGTCCACTGCACTATCAAACTCATTGCGAGAAATTAGACCCCGTTAATAATTCTCATTACCGGCAAAGATATTATCTAAGTTTTTCGAAATTCTTTTATAAAATCACCTTCGACGGCTTCAAAACCAAACCATCCGTAAGCGCCGCGAGCAAGCGCAAAGCGATCTTGACAATCTTGACATGAACATGTCACTTGTCAGTGTTGCCTGCCAACCCATACTGAACTGAATTTTACCCCCAAGTACTTTTTCAAATCCCCCAGAGCCTTAAAAAATTATTTCATGGTTCAAATCACTTCTTAATTTTTTTCTGAGACATGGGAGCTTAGAACTATTATCACTTATTTTCTATATTTTTAGAATTGTAGTTCCTCCCCAAAGCCTAAACTTTGCAATTAATCACAACAACCGACAGAGACGTTTGCGTCTATGAATGGTAGGTATGCATGTCTTTTTAACCTATCTTGAGTTTCTGTGGATATAATTTTAAAATCTCTTACACGGAAATTGAAATTTGATTGAAAAAAATAATAGAACAGAATTATTTTATATGTTGACTATCATTGAAAAATGCGAAACCAAAAAAATAGGATAGGTTAGGATGAGAACAGTACTAAAAATAATTAACATACCATGTTGTTAATTATTTCATACGATGTGAAGTTATAACGAGGTTTTGCAGTACCAGTACCGATATGTATGATCGTTTCGTGCATTCCGTTTTACACACGAGACACACGACACGCAGGCTTAGCTCTTTTTAATTTAATTGCAGGGTCTCCTCCACTAAAAAAAAACACAAATATTTTCTTCTCTAAAGTTACCCCCGTTTAAATTTTTTACCCCCAAATTTAGGGGGAAACCCCCTAACTTGTCACCACTGTAACGTGTGTCAAAGGCACTGACCTCTATCTATACAATATATAGAGGTCAGTGGTCAAAGGAGAGAGCACCGGACTGACGGACTGACTGACTGACTGATGACTGAGTCAATCAGTCCAGAAAGAAATCTGACAGATTTCTTAGAATCTGTCAGATCTCTTTTCTTCGTGATTTATTTATTTATTTATTTATTTATTTTTTACTTTAAATAACACGGACAGGTCCAATTACATTATTTAAAGGTCACACGTCATATTATTATCATTATCTTAAAATACAATTAGAAAAAACAAAAAGAAAAGAATGTCACAATTACTATAAAATATTAAACAAAATTAAATAATTTATAATTACAAATTAAATTAAATAACACATGTCAAAAAAAGAAAAAATAAGAACAAATACACGTACACCCATTCATACATCATCTCGCTCACAGAACCTCAAACATACCGACAAAATCTTACCCAGACTATCCACAAATAAGTCCGTTTCAGGGCTATCGTTCAGGAGAGCGTTGAGTGCGGCGAGGATGCGCGGGATAGGTGACGCAGAGCGTGCTGACGTTGAGGACAACGGCAGAGCAAATAACCTGTGCTTCCGGCCTCGACAATAGTTATCGGGAACATAGAATCGACACAACGCACCACTCAGCTCCGGGGCGTCGATTTTACCTTTGAAGACCTTGCACGCTACGGATAGCTGATCATAGGCGCGCCGCGTCTCCAACGAGTTGTACCCCAGACAACCCATCAGGAACTTAGTAGGGTACAGGAAGGGATAGTAGCCATAACGGCGCTTGTACAGGAACCGCAAAAATGCCTTTTGCACCTTTTCAAGCATTAAAGCATACTTGGCCTCATGCGGGTTCCAAACACAAGCACTGGCTTCAAGCTTACTACGGACGAGCGCGCCAAAGATAAGACATATCACATGCTCATTGCGAAAATCACGAGCGTTCCTAAGCACGAACCCCAAGCGCCTGAAAGACTCCTTTGCGAGCGCAGCTATGTGAGAGTGGAAGGTTAACTTTTGGTCGAATACGACACCCAAGTCCTTCATGGCGTTTGACCTTGTGATAGCCACACCATTAATTTCATAGTTAAAAAGAATTGGTTGCCGCACTCGACTGAAACTCATCACATAACATTTACTCGCATTAAACTCCATTTTGTTGATGATACTCCACTCATAGATCGCATCGACGTCACGCTGTAGAGCCTCACAATCTGCATCAGACTTAATATCATTGAAAAGCTTTAAGTCGTCTGCATAAAGTAGGCTCTGTGCGTAGGATACACATGAGGGGAGGTCATTGATCATCAACAAAAACAATAAGGGTCCGAGTATTGACCCCTGACTGACTCCTGAGCGGGTGTGATAGGGCCCTGACTCATATAAGCCTAATCTTACAAACTGCTGACGATCGCGCAGATAGTCAGCAAGAAACCGAAGAAGACCAGGGGCGAATAAAATAGAAGCAAGCTTCGTCAGCAGGATGTCATTATTGACCCTATCAAACGCCTTCTTGAAGTCGAAATAAAGGACATCAACCTGACTGCGCCGATCCAGACACACAGAGATGTACTCCACAAGGGTCAATAAGTTTGTGTTTACAGACTTTTTGCTTCTAAAGCCGTGCTGTTCTTGACATAAGTACTTATTGACCTGTGCATAGATGTATCTGTGGAGCACACTCTCATAGACTTTAGCTAGACCCGACAAGACCGCAATAGGACGATACTCCTCTACTGCAGATTTGTTAGAGCTTTTGGGTATAGGGATCACTTTTGAAAATTTCCATTGTCGAGGATATACCCCTGAACCAAGACCCAGGTTGAATATGTGGCAAAGCGGACCGCACAAAAGCTTTCTAGCATCCTTAATGATGAAAGATGGGATGATGTCAGGACCCAAAGAAGATGTACTCTTGAGTTTGCTAATCGCAAAGATAACATCCTCAGGAGTCACTCTCACAATATTAACATAATTGCTGGTATTGACTGAAGAAAGCTCGGAAACAGCACTGGGGTCAAGTCGAGGGACATCAGGCAGAAAAACACTCGCAAAATAATTGGCAAATGCCTCCGCTGCTTTTGCTCCGGTATAGGAGGAGCCCTGGTATGTGACATTCGGCTCAAATCCTCCTTTGGATCGCAAGCTGGAGACATGTTGCCAAAACCTTCGCGGGTCAAGTCTGATATTGTCCTCGATTGACTTCGTGTAGGAACTATACGCAGAAGCAATCCGCTTTTTTAAGTCTGCTCTGAGTGCTGAAAATTTCGCGTAGACTTCTGGAGAATTGGAACGTTTCCATGACATGTGCAACTTCAGTTTGCTTTTGGTGTCCTTAATAATGTCAGAGGTAAACCAGATCGGATATCGTCTACACGCAGAGCCCCCACGACATTTTTTAGGTGCGCACTGGTCAAAGATTGCATAGATGGAGTTGTAAAGACACTGACAGGCAGTATCAACGTCCTGAGCCTGAAGAACATCCAACCAAGAATTCTCGGATAGCAGTTGATATAACTGCAGAAAGTTACATTTCCTAAAATTCCAGTCTTTAGTAGTGTCTATGTTGCTTGGCTCAATAAGATCAGAAGAAGTGATAATGCCTTTGAAATAATACTAGTTACAAATATTATACTTACATACCTACCTACCACAAAATGTACATTAAATAAAGCATACGGAACGTAGTACTTGATCTTAAAAATAAAGTAAGTAAATACAAAAAAAATATACCTACCTACAGTCGGAAATAAAATAATTCAATATAAATAAGGGTGGCACCACTGGTCATGGTAGCCTGCTAAGATCAATTACTACGTTCACTACGTTCCGAATACATCTTTGGTAGCCTGCATGCTTAATGAAGCAATCAGTACAACCACCAGACGCACGCAGATTTGTTTGCATACGATGACATACGTTATTTAATGAAAATCAAATCTGCTATACTAGATTCTTCGTTACTGGTCCGTATAAATGTAAGTTTTGTATGATGGATGATCAAATTGATCACCCAAATGGCTATGTTAATTAATAGTTATTATGAATAAAGTAATTTTTTAAGCTGAAAACGGAGATTAATTTTAAAAAACATTCACACAGACTTTCCCATTTATTATACTTAATATTAAGAAGTAAGATATAGTAAGAAAAGATAGTAAGATACTAAATAATTAAATGAAAAAATATTACAATAGTGCGAAATCTAAGTATTCCGACAACTCCTCCCATGTCCGTAAATTGATCAATCAATAGGTAAGTCATGTCATGCAAGTAATACAAAGACGTACTCACAAAGTACTTTTACCTTATATTTACTTTGTGATGTCACGAATTCACAATAATATCTATTTTTATTTATACAGTAAGTACCTAGGTATGTTAGTTATGTTGTTATTTTATAGTTACATGGAAGTAATAAGTACTAAGTTGTACGTAGTACTTCTGTACTTATAACTTCCATATATAGTTAACTAGCGACTCGTCCCAGCTTTGCACGGTTTTATTATACGTACTTATAAACCTTCCTCTTGAATCACTCTATCTATTAAAAAAAACCGCATCAAAATCCGTTGCGTAGTTTTAAAGATTTACGCAGTCAATGGCACATGGGGAAATAGGGACAGAAAAAGCGACTTTGTTTTATACTATGTTAATAATATAAACAATGTGATTTGTCGAACCTTGATCAAACGAAATGTGCGGATACCCGACACATATAATTTACCGATAAAAATCGGGAGGGATAAAAAAAATTATATGTTATTTATCTCAAAAACAAAGCAGTTTTCATATTTTTTTAAATGAAGACTACTTCATCTGGTTTTTTCTTCGTTTCTTTTTGAGTTTATGGTGTATTTTATTCAAAGTAGTCTCATTTGAAAGCTAGATAGTTTACCTACCTAATAAAATAAATAAAAAATACAATTGTATGCAAGAGGCGATACGGTGAGTTGGACAAGGCAAGGAAGACGACGCTCGCTAGCTGTGCTGCATTTCATATAAAATTGCAACCTCTGTGAAGTTGGCCCCCCGACTTTATTATTTTAATCATTTGATAATGCTAATCGTTTGAGAATCGTTTGAGAGGATTTTAGAGAAAAGAAAAATTGTTTTAGAGTAATTAGTTTTTGTGTAAAAACGATTTAATTTTTTTGTGTGAAGTTGGCCCCTTTTTCCTCAAAAAGAGAGTAAGACGTTTTACTCTAAATAAAACTTTCTTTTCTCTAAAATCCTCAAACGATTCTCAAACAATTAAAAAATAAATCAAACGTCTTAGTCCATTTTTGCGGAAATTGGAGGCTAACTTCACACTAAAAATGTAAAACTTAAAATATTTATTACAAAAAAACTAATTACTCTAAATCAATTTTTCTTTTCTCTATAATTCTCTCTAACGATTCTCAAACGATTAGTAAAAAAATCAAACGTCATAGTCCATTTTTGAGGAAATTGGAGGGTAACTTCACATTAAACAGGAAAAACTTAAAATATTTTTTACAAGAAAACTAATTACTCTAAATTAATTTTTCTTTTCTCTAAAATCCTCTCAAACGATTCTCAAACGATTAAAAAATAAATCAAACGTCTTAGTCTCTCTTTGAGGAAAAAGGGGCCAACTTCACACAAAAAAATGAAATCGTTTTTACACAAAAACTAATTACTCTAAAACAATTTTTCTTTTCTCTAAAATCCTCTCAAACGATTCTCAAACGATTAGCATTATCAAATGATTAAAATAATAAAGTCGGGGGGCCAACTTCACATAGTATTTGCCATGAGGCGAGGGCTATTTCTCTGGGCTGGGCTTGTAGCAGTTCTTCGAAGGCAATGGCTATTTGTCCGGTCTGGCTATAGTGTGGTGCAAATGGCTGAAATCGTCTACTGCCACTGAACAAGAAAGAAAATTCTGCGTCTGTGGTTGGTGTGGCCAACTGTACCTAACAATTACCCTATCTAGAGAGTATTCGTGGTGGCCAATATGTGTCGGTTGTCCTATAAAGCGTCCGCGGACGGCCGCATGTCAGGTATTGGCCGTATAGACACAGCCTAGTTTTGGTAGGCGAATAATCTATAGCAGACCCTTTGCAAGGTCTACGTTAGGGTGTAAGGCTCACTTGGACTTCGATTAGTATAAATGGTTTTGTTCTTCAACTTCTTGAGATGCTGCAGTTTCAACTTGATTATGGCTCTGCGTATGATTTGGCGCAATTTTATGATAATGACACTGACGTGAAGTTTGACCGGCTCTTGTGATTGAGAGAATGAGTCTATGGTCATGAATGGACTTCGATGGTCTATGGCATGGCAGGACAGAGGGATTTTCTCTGATCACCGGACAATGGTTGAAAAATCACAATAAAGCCAGTTTTTGATGATAATTGGTGATAAACCCTGAATAATATAGGGCTCCAGCGACGGCGAGGCTTCAGGTATATACCTATCCAGAAACGGTCATTGGCAATATTGCGTCAAACCAGACGCAGAACCATCAAAGAGAATATAAATATGCAGAACCATAATCAAGAAGTTGAAGTCTCCTATGTCTCATCCACAGAATACATAATAATTAATATTACCTGCCTTTGTTTGTGGGTGTAAAAAAAATTAGGTCTGTTTGATAATTGAAAAATTTATTTCCATAGTTAAACCATAATTTATCACATTCAAATATGTGTAACGTTTCAAAAAGGAGAAGAGAAGGCTCGCGTCCTAAGATAAAGGTATGTAAAGAGAAAACCCCTGTCGTGCGTGGCACGTACGGCACAGCTGATGCATGCATGCATGCGCCTGAGTAACTGTTTCCGAAAGAGATGATCGGCACGGTAGGTAAGCACTCCTGCAACAGTCCAGCAACTAATGCGAAGACGACATTTTGGCAGCCTTTAAAGCAGACATGGCATCGAACATCGACTTGTAAATAAACTTTTAAATAACACAGTAGGTACTACTACAAGACGAACAGTTTGAATTGAAGGTCAATTTGGTTCAAGTAGATAAGTATTTGCTATTTCCATTATTCAATAGTAAAAAAACTTTCACATCTGAATTATAATTGACATAATGCCATTTGCGAGCAAGTACACCTTGGGCCAAAAAGTTCATTTGCTAATTGCATAGCTTTCTAGCCTGTAGACTTCATTTTGATTGTTATTATTGTGTATCACGAACATTACTGTAAGTTAGTGCCCAAAAGTATATAATAATTTAATTTTTTACATTAAAATATTCTACATGATGAAGGGGGTACTCTCGAAAGAGAGAGATCAGTCTGACTTCACAATCATCCTCGCCTTGGTGATCATCCATAAAAACTATTTAACAATAAATTTTATGTAAATTTAATATTATATTTAAATTGTTGTTTTCAGACTATGGGCGATCACAAAGAATTTCTTAAACGCATCACCAAGACCCTGTACTATGGACACCTGCCAACCGTACCCTGCCTGAGCTTACCTGTGACTGGTGAGCATTTACAAGGACATTATGCCATTGTTCAAGTTGACAAAACTAGTGGAGTTTGATTCTTAATAGAGTTAGATCTGGCCTTAATTTGGAATTATATTAACTCTACCTGTACAAAAATAGCTAAAGGCATGTTATGCTAAAGTAGCTAAACTTGCCTGTGTCTCAAAAAATCTCAAAGACTCATATTTACAGTTGTCTATTATCATCATCATTATTGAAATATTTTTTTTTGTATTTATAAGTACTTATAGGTTTGTTCTGGACCTAAGATCAATTACTATGTTCCGTAGTTCTGGACTAATATAATAATCAAATTAATTATTCCAAATCTATGGTTGTCACGTCTCAGCTTAAATAAGTCCATTTCTTTCCTTCTTCTTCTTCTTCCTGACCTTATCCCACGCTAAGTGGGGTCGGCACAACATGTATTCTTCTTCCATTCTGCTCTGTTATTCATCATCTCCGTATTCACACCTATAAGTCCATTTCTTTCCAATAGGTAGTAAAAATATATTAAAATAGTAGCTGGACAACCCAATTTCGCTGGTATTTCATAATGAAATACAATAAATCAACCAAATGGTTAGAGCTGATTTCTGTTCTGTCTAATAAACTGATCTGAGATCTAAAAACATTTTGTGCCACAAATCTATTAATTCTTAATGGATGTCAAGCAATCAATAATTAAATCTTTATTAGCAACGAATATTACAATCAAGCAATAGAAAGAAAATTCTTTTTAATTCTAATTATTAATCTTATAATCTATTATCATGATACAAGTTGATGTGATGATGACTCATTGACACTTTTGGTATTTAATACTCCGGTTTCTGTGTGTGGAGTCCTTAAAGGGGCGCCCCCACTTATTTTCTCATATAATTCAATTAAACAAAGGATTTTCCAAAATTCACATGTACAGTTTGTTAAACCTATCATAAGCTTTTTTTTAATGCTTCTGTAGTAGTTTCATTTTGTCTATTTTAGGAAGAGATATGAAAACAAAGTTTGATGGCCACCAAAGGCAACTTCCTTTCTCTTCCTAAACTAGGCAAAATAAAACTACTACAGAAGCATTAAAAAAAAGCTTATGATAGGTTTAACAACGTGTGAATTTTGGAAAATCCTTTGTTTAACCGAATTATATGAGAAAATAAGTGGGGGCGCCACTTTAGGTGCTGTTTGCGCCTTTAGACTGCTTCAATACCCATAGATTAACATGTCTCGCCTATCAATAGCAGTGTGGAACGATTCTGAAACAACCTTCACCGTAGATGTACAATTGACATGGAAAGAGAGTCTGAAATTGAAGTTCTTGACTTTACTATTTTCTTGTACTTTACGTGTTACTTGGCTCAATAGTATGGACCTGGTTCGACGTGCATATCTGATCTGCTAACGTTTTGAAAATGGCCCTTTTGAATAGTTTAGTATTAGAATGAATTGTTGGGAGTGGTTGTGATGGTTGCAGAGATATCGTGCGCGGTGTGGTCGGAGACGCAGCGCGGGCGCTCGCTGCGGCGCCTGCACGTGGACGCGGCGGCGCGCGTGGCCCGCGGCGCCCGCGTGTCCCCCTGCGCGCTCGTGCTGGCGCTGCTCTACATGGAACGCCTGCGCGCCTGCCGCCCGCACTACCTGCACCAGGCCGCGCCGCCCGACCTCTTCCTCATATCACTCGTCAGTCTCTCAAATACTACATAAACAGACCATGCTCTTCCTTTCAAATCTCTTCTAACGACTTTCGAATTTCATTATCCTATCCGCACACAATAGGATAGGCGTTGTTCTATGACCGCACTATAATAAAAGCGCGCTGTACTAAAACCCCATAGAAAAAAAACACATCACGATGACATCTATACCATTATCGTCAAACTAACTCGGGGCTCTGTTAATTCTTACCATGTAAGCTCATATTTGATATCAGATGGTGGGGAACAAGTTCCTGCAAGATGATGGCGAGGAGGACGAAGTGATCAGCTCGGAGTGGGCCGCCTCGGGGGGGCTCGACCTCAAGCAGCTCAACAAACTTGAACTCGAATTCCTCGATGCGATGGTACGTCACTTGGAAATCTTCTGCTATTCTGTTGTTATTCCTCCTAATCCAAGAGTATTTTATGTTTTATCAAGATGTTTGTAAGAGTAAGGGTGTTTATTATTATCTCAGGACTGGAATATTTTCGTGAGCGAAGAATCATTCGAGTCGCGCCTGTCCTGGCTGGAGCGGCACGTGGCGGTGCGGCAGGGCCGCGCGCGCGGCTTCTACACGTACGGGGACCTGGGCGCGGCGTGCGACGCGGCGCGCGGCGGAGAGATGCTGCGCGCGCTGGCCGCCGCCTGCCTCGCGCTCGCCGCCGCCGCCGCCGCGCTGCTCGCCTCCGCGCTCCTCGTGGCCGCCTGCCTGCCGCCCCCGCCCCGCGCGCCGCCCTCCGCCCCCCGCGACGAGCCCTCCCTCCCGGTCTCGTTCGTCAACAACGCGACCGTGGAGTTCGCGATCGACGCGCTGGCGGAGGAGTTGGCGACGCGCTCGCGGATGTCGTGCTGCGCGGAGTGGCTGCGGCACCGGGCGCGGACGGCGGAGGCGCCGCGGCGCGCGGAGGCGGAGGCGGAGCGCGGGTGGTCGCGCGGCGCGGCGCGGGCCCGCCTGTGCTGGCGCGCGCTGGTGAGTCCGCTGCGGCGCTGGCTGGAGCGCGCGGCCGAGTTCGCCGAGCTGACGGGCCGCTCGCTGCTGCCGCCGCCGCGCTGGCTGAGCGCGCTGCTGCTCACCGTGTCGGACCGGTAGCTGGCGCCCCCGCGGACCCCGCTCCGTCCGAACATTCTATTACTACAATCGGCGTTCGATACTTTTTAAGTATTTTTGAACCTTTTCGAAACTGCTCGTTCGAAACTTCTGTTTTAATATTGAGTAAATATGCTTACAATGGTATTCAAACACGAATTACGTGATCATTTCTGTTTCCTTCTTATAGTGTTAACTCTTGTTTTTCCTTAAAATTATTAAAAAGCTGTTGTATGAATGAATAGACTTACTTAAAGTCCTTCTAGTATTTTAAAAGATTAGAGAAATAAAACTTCTACTCTGCAATTTCATGTCTTATTTATTTAGTAAAAAATATACAAGTACATAACAAAATATGTTATCTCTTACACTCTACATAATTCATATTATATAAAAAACCTTCTTATATCACAGAATTCATTCTAATATTTATTTACAGAAATTTTCCGTGATTTTATTTAACAAAAGATAATGGAATATAAATCTGCATCTTAATTCTTAATACAACATTTTATCATCAATTTACTAAGAGCAGACCCTTATACTCCCTCACAATAGATACAGTCACATAGCACCATTTGATTTATTACAAATAATTATTTCGATGTCTAGTGAGTCGAGCGGACGAATTACTCTAACTCCATTGAGGCATCAGCCCGGTAACCTATGCCCAGCCACCACGCACGACACTAGGTATACCCTCCTAACCTATTAAAAATTCTCTACAATTAATTGACTCACAGTTTCAGCACGAAAATAAAACAACCAGATTCAGATCATTTAGATTCCCCAGGAACTTAAACTATAGTCAATACTGAAGTAACATGCATAGGTAAATGTCATAGTCAGCGAACGAGCAGACAAAGCAATCTGGTCGTGCGATGGTCCACGCGTGGCCCGATAGACCGCGCGATGCCGATACGGCATTTGTGAAGGCGCCGCCGTGCGTCGTCAGCTTGACGTACGGCGCGGGGGGCCGTCTTCACAAATGACTGGATTGTGGCTATGGCCTTATACCTACGAGTATACCTACATTACTATATGTATACCAAATACTATGTATCCTATATGTAGGCTTAGATCTTTAAAACTATACTTACGCAACGGATTTTGATGCGGTATTTTTCAATAGATAAGAGTGATTGAAGAGGAAGGTTCATATGTATAATACACCCGTACGACGTCGGGGCGGGTCGGTAGTGGTTACAGGGTGTCCCATAATGAGTGGATAACTTGAAAGGTATGCGGCAATCTTTTTTTTAACCACAGCAGCTCAAACTTTGCAAAATAAATAATATGAAAAATTACAATTTTCTACTTTAAACCTGCCTTGAAAATTAATGGTCCTAGGTACCAAAATATTTCAAACGGTGTTCAAAAAAGCTGTTTTTCTTTAGTATATTCCTAAAACAAAATTTTAAAAACTATTTAAATTTTGGATACAAAGTCCAAAAATGTGAACAAAGGTACAAATTTTTCCAAATTTCCTAAATATTAAATATTTTCCGAACGGGTCAAATTAGATTAAAAATATAAAATGTTTCTGATTGGCCTTGACTTGCCGCATAAGCATTTAAGCACCTTTCAGATTATCCACTCATTATGGAACATTCTGTATAATTATTTCTGTACATTCTGTACCCAACATGTTTTTTTAGGTGTCCAGCAGGGGTATTATCATAGTCATAGGACGCGGACACGGAATCTAAAATTCAGAAATTCAAAAATTTTATATTTGTTTATAGCAGTGTTTTTCAAACTGTGGGTCGCGACCCTTAGGGGGGTCGCGAAGCCTTACTCAGGGGGTCGCCGGCAAAAAGAAAAAGGCAAGGTTCTACACTATCGTAAAAACACAATTTCAATGAGAAGCATGGGCTTGTTTATTTTTCAAAAGTTTGTCAAATCGTGGTGTTATTTTTGAAATGTTATTTATTAATTAAATCGTTTTCTAATTGGAGCCTATTTCTCTTTTTGGTTTTAATGTCCACCATTGAAGAGAACGTCAGTTCACAAAGGTATGAAGTGGGAATGGCACTAATAATTTTAGAGCTTCCCTTGCCAGCTCTGGGTACCTATTCATGTTTTCTTTTCATCCAAAAAACGTCAACACTTTGCGAATAAAATTCCATTTTATGCATGCCGTCAGCAGCTAAATCTATAAGATTTTCTTTCGTATTTGTGGTGACATCAGCCAGTTCTATTGATTTATCCAAGAAAGGGTTTAGAATCCATCTACGCCCATTGTCAGCTTCAGAGTGTAAGTCTTGAAAGTATGTCAATAGTTTCTCCTGCAAATTATGCAAGCTCTGTATCATGCAAGGAATGTGGACCCTTACCACAAGCGATTGGTCTGTTTCATTATCTTCAACAGTTTTCTGAACACATGGAATGACGCGCGCAAGCTGACGTCCAAATCAAAGCCGCACGCAGCCTTACTAACTTAACTCGTACTTACTTTCAAAGCTTTCGAGGCTTCTTGCAGAAAGTAGGTGCTAAGTGCTAATAATGAATATCAAAATAGAGAAAATCATAAGTTTGTCTTTAAGATTAGGTACTTTTTGTCTCTCTATGCCCAAGGGGGTCGCCAGAATTTTTCTACCCTTAAAGGGGTCGCGTATTCAAAAAGACTGAAAAACACTGGTTTATAGTATTATCAGCGTTTTGAAAGGTAAAGAAAAGTATTTTTCCACAAAACGTTAACCCTATTACCCTATGATACAAAAAATCCTAACTAATATTATAAATGCTCAAGTATGTAAGTATAGATGATTATTCCTCTTTGACGGAAAAACTATCGGACGGACGGAATCGGATTGAAATTTTGAATAGACGTAGTGCTAGCCCTGGAATAATACATAGGCTACTTATTATCCCATAAAGCAGTTCCCATGGGATAGAAATATCCTCGAGACGTTTCCATAGAAACAACGTCAAGTCGCGGGATTATAAAATGGACGTTTTGATAATTTTTATTTTTTAAGTATAAAGTAGTACTTTGACACACGGTCCGCCGAATACTTATCGCAGTATATCCATCACAATTAGGCAATCCTAGTTTCTTACGTTGCGCCCATAGAAAGAATAGGGCAACGTTTTAGAAAGGGATGGCAAATGTATGGGTGTGAAGTTGGTGAACTGCTGAGCTGAACTGCATGAGGAGCAGCAGCTTGAAGGGTTCCGGGAAACGCCTACTGCGCGAACAACATTATAGTTATACGTGACAGCCTGAAGGACCTTACAAATTAATCTTTTCAGTACCATTTTACTAAAACTAACATTTCCTACATTTATCTATTAGGTAGGTCAAATTCTTTTGCATATAAAATAAATAAATAATAAGATTATTTTCTTAGGTCTAATGAACCATGGTAAACATTTCTGGAGGAGAAGGGGAATTCTTTTGCCCTGTGATCAGAGGCTTCCCGCGCACGGGCCGCGGGCACCGGACGGAAACACTAGTGCGGTATCCAACACGTGGGCTGCTGAGGCGGGGCATACCTAAGTAGCGGTCAGCGGCCGTCACTCGTGCAGGCCGGGGTGTAGGTAGAGGCGCTTGTTGAAGCCCCAGCGGTCCACGGAGGAGGTCTGCACGTGGAAGCGCTCCGCCAGCAACTTGTCCACCAGCGTGAAGAGCTGGTCCACGTGCGTGTCGTGCGCGCGCGCCGCGAACACCTCGCACACCACCTGGATGTACCACGAGCCCAGCTCCTCGTCGCGCCGCGACACGAACCCTGCGGCACACCACACATGCGCTCAAACACCGGAGATAGACATCCTACAGCGACAGACTGACCGCACACTCGCACCTCTTTCTATGATAAGCGTTTTACTGTACAAGCTACTCGTCTATGGAATGCTCTTCCCCTGGACATCAGACGTGCGCAAACACTTATTACTTTTAAAAAACTGCTTCACCAACATTATTTATCTATGTAACGTTAGATGTTTATGTAAGTTTATTATAATATTGGTAGGTTATATCTTATGTATTTAATTTCTTTTCCATTTTTCTATGTAGATATATTGTAACTGCCACCGTCTATATTATTCTTTTATATCCAGTCCATCCAAAAGTAGCCTGGATGAGATCGCTTTGAGCGATAAGGCCGCACTTTATACTTAGTCTTAGTTTGTTGTATCTTATGTATTATTTTCTTTATTTGTGTGGTAGGTTTAAGTATAATAAAGTGTTCTCATTCAATCGCTGATAATCGCTTGTCGAACTGGTCAATAAAACATTTTCAACATCAAACACGCCCGCGGGAGACCGAGGCTAGCCCGCCGGCTGGTTACCTGGCAGCGTGGATTGTGCGATGAGTATGTTGGAGTAGAGCGCCTGCCTGGTGGGCGCCCGGTCGGGGCCGGCGTCGTGCCGGCGCGGCGCGGCCACTGTCGGCGAGCCGTCGGCGAGCCCCTCCGGCATGGGCAGGCGCCGGGGGGAGCCGCCGCGCCCCGCCTCCGACCACGCGAAGTCCATGCTCGGACCCCTGGACCACGATAATTAAAATTGTTAGTTTGGTTGGAGCACACATGATTATTTAAAAAAGAAAAATAAATGTAGATGGAGAAGTCGTTAAAAGAGATCGCACAATGGAAATGGGCCGCAACGGTCTGTAGGCTCAGTCTAATAACCAAGGCTTGTCTGGGGTAAGACCTAGACAACGAATTCATGGAATAAATAAATAAATTATGGAAAAACCATCATTATCATCATCAACCTACGTTAGTCAATTGCTAGACTAAGGCCTCCCCCAATTATTCAAAATAAAGAAAAGTATGATACCTAGAATATAGGGTTTTAAAATGAACAAGGTAATTTATAATAGTAAATGTATATAAAGTGTAGAGACCGGCAGTTCTGGAAGATGAAGACCTTGGGCACGTGCGCGAGGCGCGGCAGGCGCTGGTTGCTGAAGTAGGCGATGAGGTCGCGCAGCGCCAGCAGGCCGCCGTCGCTGCAGCGGATGTCTGCGTCGGAGCTGCGCGCGCGCTCGTACCCGTGCGACGACACCACGCAGAACACGCTCTCGCACTCCACCAGCACACGGTCCAGCGACTTCAGCGTCTTCTCCGTCTCCTGGATACAAAACATTCCATAACCATCTGCGAGGGAATCCAACCCGCGACCGACTCCCTTATCCTATGGTAGCCAACCTTACGGGCTCAAAGCAAACCAGCAATATTAGACGCATGGGAGGTGCGCGCGCTGTGTCGTGCTACGTCAGCATAAGCGTAGCGAGATTCGGTGACAAGAAAACTTATTTCTTCGTAAGATTTTGACGGATTTAAATCATTTATCTCATACGCTGGCAAGGAGCCTGCTCCCGGAATGTGTGAATTAAAGAAAATGCTTAGAATCTTATAATGGCTTCTGAAGGCCCGTTTTGAGACCGGTTTGACGCCGTGAGAACGGGTGGCTCGCACTCGCCTGTAGGCGCGTGCTGGCCCGTACAAATTGGCTCGGTGCGGCGCGGCCCGTGATATCACGGGTGAGAAGCCAGCTTTAGAACGCATACGCACCATATCGTTGTGTGAATGATCGTCATTGTAAAAGAGTAGGTACTCGCCTTCAAGCTGAGGTCGACGTAGGAGAGCACGGTGAAGCCGAGCTCCCCGAACAAGTACTTGAGGTTGTTGATGTCCGCGAAGACGCCCTTGCGGTAGGCCTCGATGCCTCCCTCGAAGGACACGTAGCTCAGCAGCAGCAGCACGCCGCGCTTCTTGCCGCGCGTCCAGTAAGTCTTTATATCTGAAATTACAAACTACGTTTTATCTTTTGCTGCAGCACATACTGTCCTTTATGCCTGGTTTACACTTTGTTAAGTATCAACTGCGAGTGACAAGTGCAAGTGGCATTAATTATGATTTGAACTATGACGCATGCCATCTTTTACACAGATGTGTCTTGAGTTTCACATGAGTGTATATGTTAGGTAACCTACCTACCACAAGATCTTCAAACAAAAATAAAATGAAAGAAGCCCCGGGAAGAAGAAAGAGAGGTAGCTCTTACACTATCAAGAATGTGCACCGCTTCTTCCACCAAGAGACCCAGAGGCAGTCGCCTCTGTGAGTTGAAGTCTGGGTAGAGAGGGTAACCTCGGGGCCCAAACTAAACGCTTAAAAGCACCAAAAAAGCGTTTGAGAAAAACCTGATGACATTAAAGTTTTACCATTTAAGGCGTGCGGCGCGGATGCAGTCTAGAAATCACGCTTACATGACGCAGCATGTCACTTGTATTTGTCCAAGAGTAAATCAGACATCAGCGAAGATACTTTCTATGGCTGTCTTGTTACTTGTTACTTGTTTCTGGACTGGTTTCCGCAACTAGGCCACAGGTGGGCCCTTTTTGCGTGTCGGGTGGGGGGCTGCTAGTCTAACCACCCGATATCCTCCAGGAAAGCCAGCAGCTCGCTGACGCCGGTGCATGCTTCCCTAGGCGTCCTCGGTGTCCCAAGGTAAAGCTGTCTTTGAGACGCTATGCTATCGCACTCTACAAGCACATGCGCAGCCGTCTCCTCTGCATTCATGCACCCTCTACATAGGGGGCTGTCCGTGATGCCTAATTTAAATAGGTGTTTGTTAAGCGTGCAGTGTCCTGTGACAATACCTACGATTCGTCGGAGTTTATCGCGCTTCAGATTTAGGAGTTTTCGGGAGTATCTCGGGTTCAAAACCGGGAAGGCCTCCTTCGACTGCCTACATTCCGAAATACTTGCCCAGTAGTCTTGGTGTTGTTTGGCGGTTCGTTGTCGGATCCAGGTACGAATTTGACTGAATGGTAGGGGGATTATCGGTTCTGGCCCTTCCAGTTGCCACTCCGATCCTCTCCTTGCCAGAGCATCAGCTTCATCGTTTCCTCTAGATCCGCTGTGTCCTTTTATCCATTGCAGGGTAACTCTATTGGACTTACTTACTTGTTCCAGCAGATGGTAGCATTGTATGGTGAGTCCCGAGTTATGTTCTCTCTTGTTCAATGCCTGTAGTACTGCAGCACTATCTGAGATGATCCTGATATTTTGATCAGTTACCTTTCTTCGTAGTACTGCAGTCGCAGCCTGAATTATACCCACACATTCCGCCTGGAAGATAGAGTTGTGGATACCCAGAGCTGTCGTTTTGTGAATGTTTAGGTCGTCGGAGAAAGTTCCCGCCCCGGTACCTGTTTTCATTTTGGAGCCGTCTGTGTAAATTCTCACTTCATGTATGTTTGAGCTATCACTTGGCTCTTCTAGCATTTGTACAGTGAAGCTTTTTGAGTGAAGGTGTTTTTTGGGTACCCTATCATAAATTGAGAGTAGCATAGGATTGCTCCTTGCATACTCCTCTAAGATAGTGGTGTGGTGTGCTGTCGTGTTTTGTTCCCATAAACGTGAAGCCCAGAGTCTGTAAGCAGCTGCGGCTGCCTCTTGTTGCACGTGGAGGTGCAGTGGTGTTAGGTCTAACAGTGCTTCGAGTGCTGCCGTTGGGGCAGTTCTCATACACCCTGTTATCGCTACACATGCCAGTCTCTGGAACTTTTGTAGTTTGTTTATGGTAGTGCTTTGATTTGTTCTCGGCCACCAGACAAGTGCGCCGTATGTCAGTGATGGTCTAATTACCTCTATGGCTTCTATGGCTGTCATAATGTACCTCAATAATTATTATTAATAACATTTCAACTTTCATAATTTTTTTAACTTTCCAACTTCAAAAATACAATCTAATTGTACAATCTAATAAATCTTTAAAACTTCGCAACGGATTTTAATGCGGTTTTTTTTTAATAGAAGGTTTTTACGTATAATAACCGTGCGAAGCCGGGGCGGGTCGCTAGATAACAATAAAGCTTTTCACCATAAAATCTAACAAACAATAAATGACAAAGAATGTTTAAGAAGGTACGGACTTGGCATAGATACTTCAACATGACTCCTCTATTGAAATACAAGTAAAGTGTCAAAATAATTCCTACTCAGTAATAACTTTGAGGTTACAGATTACATCCTGTTATTAAAAAATACTTGTGGTTATGAAACAACTGATAACCATACAATAAAGTAATAGGCCACACATTTAGACTGTGACTCGTCAAGTATCTGATACGTTGTCAGTTGTCACTTACAGATTGGACCATGTCACCAAGCAATAACTCCAGCTCTTCATAATGAGAAGTCCTAAAACTTACCATCATTTTCATCGTCTTCTATGAATTTGGTGGATTTTATTACGACGAAAGGAATCTCATCGTTGTTGTTGCTGACGGTGGAATTACTGGCTGCTGGTTGAGTACCTGAAAATAATTTCCTTTGATATAGTTTATGGCAATTTTCTGCATGTTTAAGTAATGCTGTTGTGTGGTTGTCGTGGCGAGGCTCTGTGTCTGCAATCTTCGGGTACTTACTGATAGGTGGCTCACTTTCCGATTTATTCTTTCGTTTTTCTTCACCTAAACTTATATAGCTGCTTACAGGTGGTGCTTGTGGGGGTGGTCCTGCAAATTATATTGAAACATATTTACTAATAACTGTTGTAAGTTACAAAGTTATAAATAGTTTACAATCAATTGCATGTTTAGTTATAGTTGTAAGGTTGAACCGCACTAGCACGGCACTGCAGCGGATAGGCATATTGCGGCCTAAACATTAGTGTGTCTACATTATATGAAACACCATCCTCACAGTGAAGTCTAGCCTTTAAGTGTGATTTGGTTGGATGCCAGTATCCATAGAGAGAGTGCAGAGGTGGAGTACTTGCTTGAAGGAGTGTTAGTGTTCCTGAGTGGTCGGAGGTGCAAGGAGCTGTTGGGGTCGAGGTCGCGCACCAGGTCCCAGTAGCCCAGCTCCTTGAGCACCTCCAACAGGTTGCCGAATGCGTGCGGGCCTCGCCGCGTTATGTCCAGGTACAGCTTGCGCTTTCTTTCTCTCTGTGGGATCATTGTGTCCTAAAACAATGTTGCATGTTAGTAAAGTTGTAAGATAAAGTTTGGATCATCATCTTTAGGGCTTTTTAAGTTAGCAGGTATTTTTTTAAAGTTATAGTTGATAAAGGCTTAATTTATTTTTGTGCAGAGGAAGTATCTTACAAGTCCAAAGAATTGCATGAGAAAAATGACAATGGAATAGGTAGATTCAGTGAGATTTATTAGGACTTGGAAGTAAAAGATAACATAGGTGACTATAATGTTAAGGACAGCAAGTGGATAGGTACTCACTTTGTATGGTTCAATCATTTGTTCAGAAAATACTCCTCTCTCGTAAAGGGCCGTAACCATGGAGTCAAGATCCGTTGTCTCAACCAGCGATACAAAGTTACTCTGAATAGCCTTCCTGTGTCTTTCTTCCATTTTGAAAATCTAATCCGATCGCAGTTTATGGCATAAAAAGTAAATAAAACGTATCAAAACAAATTATCAGAAGCTTTTCAAAATAATTTGGCGACCGCACTTGCGAACAATTGGACAAATACTAAAAAAATTAAAAATGAAATGAACGAATGAACATTGGAATGAACGGAACACAACGGCTAGTTTCTACTTTCTTCCTTCTACATCTGTGAAAATAACCAAAGAACGGAACGTAATGATAAAAATAATGAAAGCCTACACACACACCGCAGGCGGTGGCATGGCGGCACAGGTGAAAATCACTCTAGTTTGCCTGCATCAAGGAACCTTAACAACAGAATAGATAGATAGGGACTTATACCCAATCCAAGGTTGGGGTTGGGTATAAGTTCCTTGGCCTGCATATACTATGTAGCTTGCCGCTCGTTACTTCGCTCGCGTGGACTGACTATGCGATTTGTCCTGCCTGCTGTTTATTCTATCCATTTTAACATTTTTTATATAAGATAAAAGAAGAAAAAGTTTATTTGGTTTCCACAAAAATATACAGTGTAAGCTATTAATAAAACATAAAACAATAAATACATGGAACCAAAAGGGTGGCCACTAAGTATTTTCTATCCGGCAGTCAGTACAGTACCTATATACAATACTGAGCAAAGTTACATACAACATTTCTATACGGAGCCGAAACGAATTTCATAGCAACACGTTTGTGTATGAAAATGGGGGTTTTCAGGAGTTATTTGATAATTCCTGAAATACGTGATCAACAATTTTATATTTTTGGTCTTAGTTTTAGTATGCTCTATAAATATCAAATTTGGTTTAAAGTTTTTATCTTACCACCAAAAAACATTCAATCCCCCTTTTCACCTCCTAGGGGTCTCAGAATAAGTAGGTATTTAAAAGGAATTTCTTATTATCCCTCCTTATCGCGTGTCTTTGTAGTAATGGATACCTATTCTCAAATAAATATCAGCTTTCTAGCTTCAGCCGTTTCGGCTCTACTAGTGTGAGATCAGAGTCTGATGAGCGGGCTAATTCTGCAGTCTGATCATCAGACTGCAGAATTAGCCCGCTCATCGTTTTTTGTTCAAGACCAAATTAAATCAGGGTTGCCAGCTGTTAAAGATTATTAATATTAATTTAAAATACTTGTGGCCAAAATTCTGATAGGCAACCTGGTAGATACATATTCTCCTTCTTACAAATAAATATAAAAATTTGGTTTTAAGCAAAAAACGATGAGCTGGCTATACTTGCAGTCGGATCTTATACCATTCGTTGTCTTAAAAAAACCCTTGTTCAGCAAAACTTTTTAAAACTTTGCATTAGTTTACTCTCTTTACTGTCACTCAGTTGACCGTGACAATTGTGACAAACTTGACAGATGGACTTTTTCGTCTAACAGCAAGGGCGACGTGTGGTGGTAATATAATTTTTATTCACAAAATTACCTGAATGTCCGTGAAAAATGGCAGATACCGAGGTAATTTCATCACCAATTATTCTCCATTTCAGTACAACTTTCTGGCTCCTAATCATAGCATTCTCTCCATTGCCAGGTACTCAAAAAACTCAGGGATGTGCCTTACAGAATCCAGACTACCAGTTTGAAGCAAAGACGTGAGGTTTTGAATGAAATTCGCGATGTTTTGTCTACTCCAGGTAATGTACATTTAGTGTCCTTTCTGATACTGCACACTAAGTATAAGAAAAGTATTTGATTCAAGGGAGGGAACATTCTACAGGTTGGTATAGGTTGTGTTAGGTCTTGCTGTATTGATCCGCCGGCTCTAGCCGGACGAGCCATTTCTCACCCCACTACACTTATATGCATCAACTAGGAATGAAACTGCCCCCTTTCTTTAGGATAGGTAGGGTGGTTGAGGTTGATTTCACATACCAATAGATTGATAGGTTCGATATCCTATTACCATTTTTTATATCTGACCTCTTATTTTAATACAAGGTTATCAAATAGATCCATCTTCAGTTGATTATAAATAAAACATTTTCAGGTATAACAGAGCCAGCAGTGCGCTTTGTTTGCCGTGCGTTGACTATTACATTGGATAGATACCGTGACACAACCTCCCAGTCCTATGTGAAAGATCTACTGGAGCACCTCACCACCACACATAGAGAATGGGCACTCAAAACATTGTTGCCTGTGCTGATGGATATATCTGAACAGTTGAGACCACTTGCCACTTCGTAAGTTACTCTGCTACACTTGACTGGTTATAAGTAAAGTAAAGTAAAGTAAAGTAAAATATTTTTATTGCGTGAAATACATGTATGTCAATGGTGTTTTAGGTATAAATGTGATTCAATGTATTTCTACTGTTACGTATGCAATGTCTCATTTACAATGTCATGGTGATTAAAATTAAGGAGAGTTGGAAAATACAATATACAATAATAGAGATTTAAATATTAAAATAAAATTGAAAATAAAATTGAACATAATAATGGAAATAAAATAAACAGAATGTAGAATGATGCTATGATTAAAATTTACATTGCAATAAAACTTAAAACTTAAACTAAAAACAACGAATGTCACGTAACTGTAAAATCAGAGTCCATAATAAATTCATTTACACTGTAATAACATTTGGTTGAAAGTATCGTTTTAATCCTTCTTTTGAACTCCAAAGTTGGCAATTTGTTATAATCTTTATTGTTATCATAACTTGTAAATGCACAGGCAGTTATAAGATCTGATGCATTATATCTTAGTTCTTGTCAATGCATATTAAATATTTATCATAGTTATCATACAACTCAATAATTAACCTTATAAATACTCTTTCAGTAAGAGTACTTGCCGAAATGGAATATATGGACTACGCTGGTCCACAGTCCTGGTGGAGAGTGCTCTCAAAGCAGCTGACAGTGAAGATGTGGACTACAAGTCCCTTGTGCTGTCACAAGCAAACCTGCTGTCTGTGGTCACGGCTTTTGGAGACAAAAGGAAAAATGAAAAAGCTTATTCTATGGTGAGATGCTTATTCCCTGAAACACAAATATTAGATACCAAAAGGTTTCAATATCCTTTTCTAATATAAAAAAACATATATAAAAAAAAATATAAGCTAGTTATGAAATAAACATGTTCCAAAAGTAAAGTTTTTCCAAACCTTACTTTCAAAAGAGTAGTAAAGAGTTATTACACCACCTATATGTGGATTGATTTTGGAGGCTACTCTATTGTCCATAATGAAGCCAATTTGTAGTTTTTGTTGGTGTAATGTAAGTATTATCTATGTTTATTAAAGGCTATATTTTTCTCAGTTACACACATCTTGGAGCATCATAGGTAAACAGAAACTGAGTAAGTGGTTTGATATCCTGCTGGATGAGCCGGCGGACTCCGGGCCTCAGATCAGTGTGATGTTCTCAGCCCTCTGCAGGCACTTCAAACAGATCCAAGATGATGCCTCTATCACTCAGCATAAGGTCAGTTTCCATTTCTTATGTCCAATTGTCAAAGGCTTTTTACTAGCCTTTGACAATTGGACTACTGGCAAAAGTTATAAATTGCTCTAGAAATACGTTTTCTGAAATGATACAATGTTTGTTTTTTTCAGGCTAAAATGCTTGAGAGCTTTGTTAAAAGCCTGATTAGTGTGAAGAGTCGGCCAAATGCCAACTACATCAAAGGCTGTTCGGCATTGCTGCACCTCCTCACCAAGACAGAGGTGCAGGAGACTCTGCTACCAGCACTTCATAAATCAATGCTGAGGAGCCCTGAGACCATCATACAAGCTGTGGGTGAAGTGGTTGACAACCTGGAAATACATCTGGATGGAATCACAGTTGATATTGGCAAAAGTTTAATTGGTAAGTGTTTAGTCTCGGTGCTAGGGCTGTCGCTAAATTGCAACTAATAGTTGCAACACACCATGCACATTGCACAGTATTGATACAGAATCTACTAACAGACAGAATCTAATCACTCATCATAATCATCGTTTCAACCCCTACATATTAGAATTCCTCCTTCATGACACGTCGGTCCTCTGTGGGTCGCACCAGCTTTTTTAACTTCACTAAAAATCGTATTGAACTCTGTGTATGAGTCCAGATCTCCAAAACACATAGTGAAGAAGAAAATATAATTAGAGTATGATATATGTAGGTAACCTCCACTCTAAGGACGAGTGGGTCCGCGCGGAGGCGCAGCGGGCGCTGCGCCGGCTGGCCGCGCGCTGCGCCGACCTCGCGGCCGCCCGGGCGCTGCTCGCCCACACCTTCGGCGTCTACAACGGCTCCGGGGGGAAGCTCACCTCCAGTGAGGACAAGATCGCTGTGCTCAATGTAAGGGGTTCATACTCTTGTGTTATTAAAATTATTAACTTAATTTGGCAAAGATACAATTTCAAGAAAATATTTGTCCAAGTACATTCACAATGTGTGTGAGGTTAGCTAGGTTGTGTAATACGATGGGCAAACAAATTACGCCTAGCGCCAGACCACGGTGGATGACACTAACTTAGAGAAGACTATGCAGCAGCGCGTGAGATGTGCACTTGTGCAGTGACTGTGAAGGATGATGAATCAGACGCCATAATAGTCGGACTCAACTCGTAGGATGTGCGTTATCTTGATATGGGGCATCGTTCCAGGGCATCGGCACGCTCAGCGCGCTGGCAGTGTCCGAGGCGGACCGCGCGCCTCTGTTGGCGGAGCTGAGCCAGCAGATGGTGCGCGTGGCGGAGGCCGAGTCGCACGAGCGCACCCTCTGCGTGGCGCTCGACAACCTGCAGCGCTGGCTGCTGGACCTCCGGCTGCCTCTCTCCGACAAGATACTCGACTTATACAAGGTATGCAGCACCGCACCGACCTAACCGGGTCGCTTGTGATTAAACTAAACAAAATATGTACATACTCAGTAGACGCCTAAGAGTTACAATTTCAATATTGTGTGCCGTTGTTATTATTTGCAGAAGCACATGTCAGCCAAGAACACGACGCAAGCAGTGCGCATCGCGTACAGCAGTATGATAGCGGGCGCGGCGCGCGGCGGCGCCGTGAGCCCGGCGCAGGCGGCCGCGCTGTGGCCGCTGCTGCTGAAGGCGGTGGAGAAGGCGCAGCAGCAGCCCCTGCAGGTACGCACCACTGTCTGACAGTATGCAGTATGATAGCGGGCGCGGCGCCGTGAGCCCGGCGCAGGCGGCCGCGCTGTGGCCGCTGCTGCTGAAGGCGGTGGAGAAGGCGCAGCAGCAGCCCCTGCAGGTGCGCACCACTGTCTGACAGTATGCAGTATGATAGCGGGCGCGGCGCCGTGAGCCCGGCGCAGGCGGCCGCGCTGTGGCCGCTGCTGCTGAAGGCGGTGGAGAAGGCGCAGCAGCAGCCCCTGCAGGTACGCACCACTGTCTGACAGTATGCAGTATGATAGCGGGCGCGGCGCCGTGAGCCCGGCGCAGGCGGCCGCGCTGTGGCCGCTGCTGCTGAAGGCGGTGGAGAAGGCGCAGCAGCAGCCCCTGCAGGTACGCACCACTGTCTGACAGTATGCAGTATGATAGCGGGCGCGGCGCCGTGAGCCCGGCGCAGGCGGCCGCGCTGTGGCCGCTGCTGCTGAAGGCGGTGGAGAAGGCGCAGCAGCAGCCCCTGCAGGTACGCACCACTGTCTGACAGTATGCAGTATGATAGCGGGCGCGGCGCCGTGAGCCCGGCGCAGGCGGCCGCGCTGTGGCCGCTGCTGCTGAAGGCGGTGGAGAAGGCGCAGCAGCAGCCCCTGCAGGTACGCACCACTGTCTGACAGTATGCAGTATGATAGCGGGCGCGGCGCCGTGAGCCCGGCGCAGGCGGCCGCGCTGTGGCCGCTGCTGCTGAAGGCGGTGGAGAAGGCGCAGCAGCAGCCCCTGCAGGTACGCACCACTGTCTGACAGTATGCAGTATGATAGCGGGCGCGGCGCCGTGAGCCCGGCGCAGGCGGCCGCGCTGTGGCCGCTGCTGCTGAAGGCGGTGGAGAAGGCGCAGCAGCAGCCCCTGCAGGTACGCACCACTGTCTGACAGTATGCAGTATGATAGCGGGCGCGGCGCCGTGAGCCCGGCGCAGGCGGCCGCGCTGTGGCCGCTGCTGCTGAAGGCGGTGGAGAAGGCGCAGCAGCAGCCCCTGCAGGTACGCACCACTGTCTGACAGTATGCAGTATGATAGCGGGCGCGGCGCCGTGAGCCCGGCGCAGGCGGCCGCGCTGTGGCCGCTGCTGCTGAAGGCGGTGGAGAAGGCGCAGCAGCAGCCCCTGCAGGTACGCACCACTGTCTGACAGTATGCAGTATGATAGCGGGCGCGGCGCCGTGAGCCCGGCGCAGGCGGCCGCGCTGTGGCCGCTGCTGCTGAAGGCGGTGGAGAAGGCGCAGCAGCAGCCCCTGCAGGTACGCACCACTGTCTGACAGTATGCAGTATGATAGCGGGCGCGGCGCCGTGAGCCCGGCGCAGGCGGCCGCGCTGTGGCCGCTGCTGCTGAAGGCGGTGGAGAAGGCGCAGCAGCAGCCCCTGCAGGTACGCACCACTGTCTGACAGTATGCAGTATGATAGCGGGCGCGGCGCCGTGAGCCCGGCGCAGGCGGCCGCGCTGTGGCCGCTGCTGCTGAAGGCGGTGGAGAAGGCGCAGCAGCAGCCCCTGCAGGTACGCACCACTGTCTGACAGTATGCAGTATGATAGCGGGCGCGGCGCCGTGAGCCCGGCGCAGGCGGCCGCGCTGTGGCCGCTGCTGCTGAAGGCGGTGGAGAAGGCGCAGCAGCAGCCCCTGCAGGTACGCACCACTGTCTGACAGTATGCAGTATGATAGCGGGCGCGGCGCCGTGAGCCCGGCGCAGGCGGCCGCGCTGTGGCCGCTGCTGCTGAAGGCGGTGGAGAAGGCGCAGCAGCAGCCCCTGCAGGTACGCGCCACTCTCTGACACTATCACAGTTAAACGTCTCCTGCGTGCAGAGCTTTCTTTACTAGGGTGCCATTACAATTACGAGTACTTTTCATTTCTCTTACTATAAAGTGTGTCATTGTTAATTTTGAATTTATGTATTGTCTTGCAATCGAAGCGTAATGATTATTCCGTTCAGACCAAAACCACCCACTACCACTCGGTCTCGTCCTCGGTTGCTTCTCAATTTCTAGAAATGAACTCTAGCTCAGATTCGTTGAAGTACAAAAGATTTCACATTTACTTTCGAGTGTATATCGCTGACAGCTGATAGATAGGTGAAATTCTATGTGATATCGGCATAAAGCTATTTTTATTGGTCGCTGATTGGTTTAGTTATAAGCGTGCAATCTGTTTGCAGGTGCAGGTGGTGAGCGAGGGCATCAGCGCGTGCCTGGCGCTGGCGCTGCTGGACGCGGCGCGCGCGCTGCCCGCCGCGGGCGGCGCCTGGCCCCCCGACCGCCACGCGCTGCTGCACGACCGCACGCTCGCCGCCGCCACTGATGATGGTAACTCTGTCTGGATTATATGCTGATAGCTCTTTATACCTGACTCTCTATTTTCACTCTTACTGTAGAGGAAAGTATCAAACTTGCGTCGACTCAACACTGTGTCGAACTTTTATATCTATTTCAAATTCAAAGTTGCTATCTATGACGGAGACTCATTTCTCATCGGGATGGCGGCGGCCGGCTGCGACACGGTGATTAAGGTGCCAAACTGGTGTCAGATAATTAAAGACTTTGCACACATACATACATATAGGAACAGAATCGCTCCATAATATAGTGTAATTGATAAATTTTACAACAGTTTTAACACTGAAATTGCTCGCCGTGTCGCTGGTCGCTGCCGTTTCGGTCTGAATCGATCCTTATTCACAAGTATTTCGCTGCTTAATGCAATAGTCGCTTAGTTTATTTTTTCGCAAATCAAATAGCTATAACATTTACCCCTTGATAGTCCTGATACAGGTGGCGTTGCTCTGCAGAACAGTGTTGGAAAAGTACCCCAGTGTCTGCCAGTCCAATTCCCCCGTTTACAGGGCCTTTATTCTGACCTTACTCTCCACCGTGAAGAACGTACGGGCGGTGGCGTTGGAAGAAGCGAAGGCGCTCCTTGCCAATCAAGACAGAGCGTTAATAGCTAAGAATCTAGTGCTGAAGTTGAATGAAGTGTTGGAAGAAGGCAAGATATTTAGTTGCAAAGAGAAAAGTTCACCGGAGGAGGGCGCGCCCGCCGTCACGGGAAAGATGATACTGGACTGTGTGCAGGCCTTGTGCTCCTACAAAGGTAACTAGCTGACCTTTAACATTGCCTCTTTCTTATTTTTAATTTGGGACATAACAAGTACGTCACTTGATGTTATCAGGAAACGCCATGGTCTCTGAATCCAGTTGTTTGAGTTCCTTCCTTAGAATTTAATCGTCTCTAAAGTATCACCCAATGTCTTAAACATATTTTTTACATTAAATTGTTAGACCTCAATAATTGTATCTATACCACAGAGTACCCCAAAGAAGACGCCCAGCTGCTAGCACTGGAAACGCTAAAGTGCTGCCACCACCCGCTGTGCGCGGAGACCGACCGGCGGTGCTGGACGCGCCTCGTGCTCTCGCTCCGGCTGGACCCCAAGAAGCTGGTGGGACAGTACTCCGGCATGCTCAAGAATCAGTACATAGCCGGATATGTTCCTAATGAGGTTAGTTCACTCTTTTAGTTGTCATGTGAAGCCAACACAAGCATCAGTCTGTGAAGCTGGTTGTGGACAGAGCGAGGTGCTCCTCGGCCTCATCCTGGCAGTAAGGACCAGTTAGACTTGATGCTCTCAGCAGCGTTTTATTTTAATGTTGAAATTGCATATTTTAGAATCTACTTGGTCCTTCAAACCGGACCTAACTTTCTATTTACGCACCCCATGAGCTGGGTAAAAGCCTTTAAAATGCGTCCTTAGTCCCGTGAGTTCATGTTAACCGTTTGCCCCCCAGACGATATCCAACATAGTATCGACGCTGGTGGGCACGAACCCCGACGCCATCGCGGGCAGCGCCATCCAGAGCGTGCTGGAGGCGCTGCAGGACGCGGAGCTGCTCGCCGTCACCAGAGACGAGTACTTCACGTACCTGACGCCGGAGGGAGAACTCTACGACAAGAGCTCGGTGCCTGGGTACGAACATTTTGACTCTTTCTAAGAGAAATTTACCTCGAAATACTGTCTCCGATTCAAAGTTTTGTCATAAAGTCCCTGAGAGTTTTCTTTGAAACCGCCCTCACCAACATCGACCATGTACTCTTCCTTCCCAATGCTAGCCTCTCGACCATAACCCCAAAATGTCAAAAAAAGTGCTTACGCAAATGGGATTTTTCGAAAATGACGTAAAAAAAAATAGCATGAACAAAAAATATAATAACTTTACAACCAAACCATATTTTATAATTCTGTAAACAGCATTAGACTAATAGATTTATTTCCTATCTGTTAGGCATCTAAATTTAGTGTTTAGTCAAATATGTTATTTGTATCACAAGTTCAAACTTTGAAAACCATTTTGCAGGCTGGATAACAAAAAATAAATGAAAGCTCATCTAAAATGTAAAGAACAAGGACCTATGCTGTGTATTTATGTAAACAATCCGGCGAAACTACTTGAGAGGCCTACAATAACACCACTCGAAACTCGACCCGACGATAAACAAAAAATACTAGGGATGTCCTTCACCTGGATCAGATTTCATCGATAGTTTTCTTTATGTACGGAATTTACTCTACTTGAATAAAAATACAATTTCATAAAAACAAAGCATTTTATTCACAATAAATTATATTACAATAATAAATATATATAAATAAATAAATAACTATAACCGCAAAACAAAATACAAGCGTTAGATACTAATACTATCTATAGATAAATCTAAATTACTCGGAAAAAAGTTTATACAGATCATCAAAATTATTCCCGAGGTGGGAATCGAACCCGCAACCCGCCACAGAGGTCGTCAAGAAACGAAGAAAATATTCGTAGGTAATATCTTATTATTCCAATGCAAACCCATTGTTTCGTTATTTTCTTGTAATAAAATAAATAAATAAAACATTTCAATAGCAGTAGGTACCTAAATAACAATAAACGGAAAAGTAAAAATAAATTCATACAAGACGTCACCATTACTATCGATAAAATCCAAACTTTATCGTATGTCCATCACTCTACGTCAATCCCTATTCAAAACGTCAGACAAAAAATGTTGTCGTCATTCACCCGCAAAGTACGACCTTAGCGCCACACACATATAGACCAAAATGGCTCGCTGGATAGTGACTGACGAAACACCATTGTTCATGCATTGTACATCATATTTGTTTTTTCTATTACTCTCAAATTACAACAAAGCGCTGATAGATCGCTGTGTAAATGAGTTTTAGTTTGTTTTTATGAGCGTATTAGTACATTTACTAACACACATAGTAATAAATCACTTCGGAATCAGTCGCAAACTACCGAACTTTTTCGAGCCTTATCTCAAAGTTGTTTCGATGTATTTCTTACAAACTAATATCTAAATATACTTATATTGATCTGAATAAACAGTTTTATCATACAAAACACCAGTTATTTACGAAAAATCCAGTAAAATAAGCCAACAAAGTACACTGAACTCGCGAGACACAAGCAAAACAATGCTAAGTTTTACCCGCCAAATTCAAACTGACCGTTCACAGATGATTTCAATATTTTTCGTTCAGAATCTAGGAAATTTTTCAACGAACGTAAGTCATCAAACTTGTTCATAGACAAGTAGACTCTATACCTGCTAAAAAAGGATCAGAATCAAATCCGGCCGCCGCGGTAGCCGGCTACCGCTTGGGGTTTTAGTGCATGGCGCGATGACGTCATCGCGCGGTAGCCGGCTACCGCTTGGGTGTTGAAGAGCTAGCAAAGTCTGCTTGTGCTACTCTCCTGCTAGACAAAGTCCAGCTAATGAGCGATCTGTCTTAGGCATCTGTTTTCTGTATATCCAGCATCTGTCAACATTACTTTTACTTAATATACCATTTGATACTTTCATCTTAATAGGAATGATGACAATAAAGAGATGAACATGAAACGTGAGAGCAAGGCGTACAGCTACAAGGAACAACAGGAGGAGTTGCAGCTGCGGAGGGAGCTGGAGGAGAAGCGACGGAAGGAGGGGAAGGTCGTTGAGGTAAGCCATGGTAGACTTTACTATCTACTGAGGAAGATTCATAGTCGCATGGCGCTTTGTTAATTTGAATAATGTATCTACAGGTCCAGCTATCAGCGAAACAGAAGGAGGCGATAAAAGCCCAGCTTCTTAAAGAAGATGAAATCAGGAAGAGGTTGAGCTTGGTGAGTATTATCTGTTACTGCATCTTTTGGCTAACTGCGATTACTGCTAAGTAAGTTATGTTTGATGTCCTGCAACGGATAGTTTGTTGATCACGAGAATGACTAAATACGCTGTTACTTAAAAAAAAATGTTGGAAGTATGAATAATTTGAAAAAATATCTGTGTAAAAATTCGTCCTCGTATAAGTTTATATAGTGTATTTTTGAAGAATTGTTTTGTCTCAGCTTAACGCTCGCGTAGAGGTGGCAGTGGGGCTGGTAGCGAGCGTGCGGCGCGGGAACACGCGGGCGCTGCGCGTGAGCGCGCGGCGCGTGGTGCCCGCGCTGCTGGCCGCGCTGCGCTCGCCCATGGCGGCGCCGCGGCTGGCGCGCGCGCACCTGGACAATGCCAAGGAGCTGCTGCCGCACCATGCGGCGCTGGCGGAGACTGTGGGACGTGTCTCAGTCAGGTATGCACTAACGACCGGCGCGTGGTGCCCGCGCTGCTGGCCGCGCTGCGCTCGCCCATGGCGGCGCCGCGGCTGGCGCGCGCGCACCTGGACAATGCCAAGGAGCTGCTGCCGCACCATGCGGCGCTGGCGGAGACTGTGGGACGTGTCTCAGTCAGGTATGCACTAACGACCGGCGCGTGGTGCCCGCGCTGCTGGCCGCGCTGCGCTCGCCCATGGCGGCGCCGCGGCTGGCGCGCGCGCACCTGGACAATGCCAAGGAGCTGCTGCCGCACCATGCGGCGCTGGCGGAGACTGTGGGACGTGTCTCAGTCAGGTATGCACTAACGACCGGCGCGTGGTGCCCGCGCTGCTGGCCGCGCTGCGCTCGCCCATGGCGGCGCCGCGGCTGGCGCGCGCGCACCTGGACAATGCCAAGGAGCTGCTGCCGCACCATGCGGCGCTGGCGGAGACTGTGGGACGTGTCTCAGTCAGGTATGCACTAACGACCGGCGCGTGGTGCCCGCGCTGCTGGCCGCGCTGCGCTCGCCCATGGCGGCGCCGCGGCTGGCGCGCGCGCACCTGGACAATGCCAAGGAGCTGCTGCCGCACCATGCGGCGCTGGCGGAGACTGTGGGACGTGTCTCAGTCAGGTATGCACTAACGACCGGCGCGTGGTGCCCGCGCTGCTGGCCGCGCTGCGCTCGCCCATGGCGGCGCCGCGGCTGGCGCGCGCGCACCTGGACAATGCCAAGGAGCTGCTGCCGCACCATGCGGCGCTGGCGGAGACTGTGGGACGTGTCTCAGTCAGGTATGCACTAACGACCGGCGCGTGGTGCCCGCGCTCGTCCTGCATGTGTGACATGTGTGTACTTGTTTCGCAGACTACAAGAGCCCGCGTGCGACCTGGACCCGTGGTGGGAGCAGGAGCCGCTGGAGCGGGCCACGTGCCGCTGCATCAACCTGCTGCACGCGGCCACGGCCGGCGCCGGCGCGGACCCCCCCGCCCCCGCACACTACCTCACCGCGCCCGGACTCTGCTACGTCTTCCCACTGCTCAAGAAAGGTATATTCTCATACCTGATGATTTTATAATAAACAACTCGTGCTTTAGCTTTGCCCGCGTAGAATTCACATTTTTACGGGTTTATACTAGTTTCGGAGATAAGTTCAAAGAAAAAGAGAGATCCGTGTTTCAATAAAAATACAAGATAATCAGAAGGACGCTTCAATATAATTAATTGTAAATAGATCTACCCTGCGACTCTTGAAATGACTTTGGTGCCTCATTGGGGAAGTAGATTAGGGCCTTGGACACAAGACTTGTCCAGGTATCTATGGTCAGAGCTGTCTCACCCGCTAGAGAGCTGTCTCACCCGCTAGACTGTCAGACCTGCTAGATTGCCTCTGTCCGCAGGTTTAACCCCGAGCCTGGTGGACGAAGCGACGATGGTGAACGGGCTGGCCGTGCTGGGCTACCACGCGCGGCTGCGCGCTCCGGACGCGGAGCCCGCGCTCATGCGGCCGGAGCTCAGCCCCGTCGACGACATCTTCAGGCTGCTCATAGACCTCATCAGTAAGTATAACGACTGTCCTAGTGCCATGAGCGGAAGGGTACGAACGTCCCCTGATCCACATTTCTACTCATTAAAATAACCCGTTAAACAAGACATCACTACATACATTGTATAAAACAAAGTCGACTATGTCCCTTTGTATGCTTAAATCTTTAAAACTACGCAACGGATTTTGATGCGGTTTTTTTAATAGATAGAGTGATTCAAGAGAAAGGTTTATACGTATAATAAAACCGTGCGAAGCCGGGGCGGGTCGCTAGTTGAAAATAATATTGAGATTATCTTTAGTTTTGTGTTTGCCTTGGAATATTATTCTCTAAGATGTAGAGTGTAATTTGAATGGTGGTTAATTTGCAGGCAGTACGAAAGGGCGCACACAAACCGCGTGCACGGCCGCGCTGCTGGAGACGGCGGAGATGGCGGCGCGGGGGGAGGTCTCGCAGGAGGACGTGTCGTGTCTGCTGGCGGGGCTGCAGAACCCGCTCGACGTAAGTCATCCATGTGCCTTTCAGACTGGACACCTGGCGTCACATGACTAGCCCTTGGGGAACTTTTTTTATTTATTTTATTTATCAACAATAGACCTTTGTTTGACCACAATCTCACCTGATTGTAAGTGATGACGTGGCCGAAGATGTATCACGAAAGTCTAGAAGACACCTATTCACTCTCGTCTTGAAGAGACTCGGGTTGTAGTTGGCCGGGAAAACTGAAGCAGGCAGCGCATTCCATTCCTTTGCGGTACAATGATTTAGGTGGAGGAGAACCGCTTAGTTTAGGTGGATGGGATATCCACCAAGAAAGGGTGGTAATGCGCCGTACGCCTACTCGTCCTGGAGTGGAAGGGAGATGGTGGAATCATGTCTTGAAGTTCCTGTGAGCATTCTCCGAAATGTAACCTATAAAAGATCGAGAGGCAAGCGACCTAACTCCAGTGTTCTATTCAAATGTGACGCTCAGGATTTATTGTTTTTTTGTTAGTATCGTATCAATCAATAATGAACGGTACCGTCGGCAGGTGGTCCGAGACGCGGCCCTGCGCGCCCTGCTGTGCATCCGCGCACAGCTGCCGCTGCTGTTCGAGGACCCGGAGTACGCACTCACACTCACGAAGCGGCTCATCATCGCTACCTTCGACGTTTCCGAAGATAACAAGTACGTTCATTCAACATCCTCTAGCTAGACAGTTTGGATTTATTTGCGGCGCTGACAGATTTTCAAGCGATATAGTCAGAAGCAGGGGACCGTAGACCTGGCTTGTGCAAGACCGATTTGGGCTGGAGAGGAGGACTGGACCCGGCAGTGGGTCCGTTAAGCGGTCATCCGATAGACCAGTGATTCTCAAAGTGGTCCAGGTGGACCCCTAGGGGTCCACGGGAGACTTGACGGGGGTCTATGTTAGGCGTGACAAAAAATAGGGGTCCACAATAGTAAGGGGGGGGTGCAGGATAATTAATGTGGTTTCAATAGTGAAGAACTAAAATGTTGGCTTGACTTCTCTTAGCAATATAGGCAGATAATATTTTAACTATTACTTGTAAAAACTTGTCGCTGCCTAAAAACTTGCATCGACGGGGAAATTATTAACGGTTATTCCTTACAAAATTCAAGCCAAATATTGATGATTTGCTGTCAATACAGCAACAATTGTAACCTTTTTTTTCGAAAACTATTAATTCGTATTTGAAACTCAGGGACAACACAAGTTTCCATAGATATAATCTTCACTTTTTTTCGAGATTTAGAGATTCACCACAATTCGCAGCAACCTTAATTCCATTCACGTAACTAGCACTACAGTGTAATGTGTTACTGCTGAAAACTGCTAACAAAACGCTTACTGTACCTAAATAGATTGGATATGCCTATCCTGGTGGGAACACTAACAGGACACTGCTCACTAAATAAACACTTATTTACCATCGGAGTGACGGACAGTCCTCTCTGCAGAGGATGCCTCAGCGACGACGAAACGACTGCCCACGTAATCCTGGAATGCAAGGGAGTAATAACACAACGAACAGAAATCCTCAACTTGCCGAGGTTACTCCGCAAAGCCTGCGAAGATCCCAGGAAGATTCCGCGCTTCTGGACGGAGTTAGACTGGCTTTGCTAGCAAAACATACGCATAATGGACCAAATTGAGTCTAAATGCGGAAATTAGAGTAGGTACTAAAACCTTAACCTGTTCCTGCAGAAAGCTGGGCGTAGAGCTGTGGGAGGGGCTGCCGTGCGCCGAGGCGGCGAGCCAGTCGGCGGCGCTGGTGGAGGCGCTGCTGCAGGAGGCGCAGCACCCGGCCGAGGAGCTGCAGCGCGCGGCGGCCGGCGCGCTCGCGCACCTCGTGAGCCGGAACGGACCCGACGCCGCCGAGATCGTGCTGCACCATCTGCAGGACATCTTCGAGCAGCGCCTGCCGGTATTTATGCACCTGCGGGTTATTCACATCCCGCTGACATTTATTATTTACCAGCGACCCGCCCCGGTTTCGCACGGTTATATTATACGTATAAACATTCCTCTTGAATCACTCGATCTATTAAAAAAACTGCATCAAAATCCGTTGCGTAGTTTTAAAGATTTAAGCATTCAAAGGGATATATGGACTTTTGGACAGTTTATACTATGTAGTACCTGCTACATAAAAAGGGAGATAAAAACGAAATAAATAATTACAGACCCATAAGTCTTATGTCCAATCTTTACAAAGTGTTCTCAAAAATAATACTAGGCCGAATAACGAAACAATTAGAAGAAAACCAACCTAGAGAACAAGCGGGGTTTCGCGCCGATTACTCTACCATCGACCATATTCGCTTTCCATTGTTTCATGACACCTTATTACACCCGCGGAGTGAGGGCTCTGGTGTCTTGTAATACAGGCTTCTAAAAGCCTATCTCAAGCTCCAGCCCCTCACAAAACAGGTTAATATTTTAAGTACTTAATTAGATTATAAACAAAATATTTTTAAGAAACCTTTTTGTGAGAGGAAAATAAATGTCTTTATTATTATTATTATATATATTCACGTTGTGAAACAAATCATCGAAAAACATAATGAATATGGCCAACAATACAATATGGCATTCGTTGACTATAATAAGGCTTTCGATTCCTTGAGTCATAAATACATCTGGAAGACACTTAAAAGCCAGGGCGTAGAAAGAAAGTATATAAAAATTTTACGAGAAATATACAAAAAATCCACTGCAAAGATCCAACTTGAACAGCAAGGAGAAGAATTTAGTATCCAGAAGGGAGTTCGGCAGGGTGACCCGCTTTCACCGAAACTATTCACGGCAGTGCTAGAGAACATATTTAGAAATTTAGATTGGAAAGATTTCGGAATAAATGTAAACGGAACAAACCTCAATCATCTTAGGTTCGCTGATGACATTGTTATATTCGCCAAAAGCCCAGATATCCTACAGACTATGTTACAGCAACTAGATGTAGAAAGCCAGAAAGCCGGCTTGTCAATGAACCCAGCAAAGACTAAATTGATGACGAATGGAATAAAGGAGAAAATAAAAATAGGACAAGAAACTATAGAATACGTAGATGAATATATTTATTTGGGACAATTAATATCAATAAAAGACCAACACTCGAAGGAAATTGAAAGAAGAATAAGTAACACCTGGAAATGTTACTGGTCTCTAAAAGAAATAGTAAAAAATGAAACGGTACCAATGTCCATAAAAAGCAAACTGTATAACATATGCATTTTACCATGTCTCACTTACGGATGTCAAACTTGGCCTGGTACCAGCAAAAGCTACCAAAAACTAATAGTTTGCCAACGCAACATGGAACGAAGCATGCTTAACATACGCCTTCGTGACAGATGGACAACATCAAAAATAAGAAAGAGAACAAAAGTAAGTGATGTTCTCCTACAAATAAAAAAACTAAAATGGAACTGGACGGGCCACATTATGCGAACAAATAAAGAAAAGTGGACAAAAGACGTAATGGAGTGGTATCCCAGGAATGGAAAAAGACGAAAAGGACGTCAAAACAAAAGGTGGGAAGATGACCTACCAAAGGGATGGAGAAGGTTAGCTCGTGATAGAGACGGGTGGAAAAAACTAGGGGAGGCCTATGTCGAAGGACAACCTGACCATATACTGGTTGATGAAGAATCTTAATTATTATTTTTGAGATTATATTAAAATTACACCTAAATTAGTTTTAAATAGTTATATCATAAATGTTATAATTGGTCAGTGAATAAAGGCTATTTCTATTCTATTCTATTCTATTCTATACTATGTAGTGATTCCTCAGAATCTAATCTCTAGGTGTCTGACAAGAAGAATAAAACCGAAATAGTTCATGTGAGAAGTTCTATATTAGAAATATGGCTATTAATGCGAGTATCACAGGTCGAATTCATCGATTGTGGCGCTATCTAATTAGTATAAATGAACTTTTTAATTTTTAATGATGTCTGCGTACAAGTACCCTCGATTGAATGATACATGTTGTTGTCCCCAGTTGATCCCGGCGCGTGTAGATTCGTTCGGGCACGTGCTGAGCGCGGAGGTGGACGAGTGGGGCGGGCGGCGCGGCGTGGCGCTGGCGCTGCGGGCGCTGGCGCCGCTGCTGGCGCCGGCCGCCGTGCCGCAGGCCGTCAAGTTCTTCGTGAGCCGCGGCCTGCCCGACCGCGCCGAGCCCGTCAGGGCAGAGATGCTGAACGCGGCCATGGCGGTCGTCGAGATACATGGGAAGGTGAGATGATTATTTATTCAGCGCATTCTTAATCAACAGCCTATACACATAACACACTGTCATGCCTATACATATAACACACTGTCATTGTAAGTTAGGCAAAAAGAAAGAACAAGAGAAGAAAGAAGACAGTTGCAGTTGTTGTATTTATAATAAGACAGTTGCCGTCTTAACTTATAAATATGTCAATGTTTTAAATTCAGCTGAATGAATACAAACAAAAAATAAATGTAATCGGCACTCCTAGGCGCCTCTGTAGTCCATTGACAATGGACCACATTATATTTTCTGGTATTGTTTTGGCCGGACAGTGAACAGCGTGGCTAGCACGCAGTTTCTTGTCTTCTCTACCTAGAATAGAGTGGAAAACTTTCTTGTCTTCGAAATTTGTCTCTTGCCCGAGCACGCCGTTTCTCGGAACGAAGTTCGTTCCGAAGAAACTGTTTTCTAGGGTTCGTTCAACGAACCCTAGAAAACAGTTTCTTCGTAGACAAGCCCTTTCTATAGCAACGGGAACGAAACCACAGATAAATTATGAATTTTTGTAAAAAGCTCGTTCTTAGCGTTTCATTACCAAAATAATGTTAACACGGAACAATATTTTGTGTCTAAGAACCCAATTCCTACCCCGTTTATAATAGCCGAACGAACACCACAATACTTTTACGAAATACGAGAGAAACGCTTGTCTAGGCCTCGAGAGGTGTAGACAATTTTGGAAGAATACTTTCTATTCTCAAATGTCAAAAATAGAGTAAATTGATCGCCATGCTCGCAATGTCTAGACTCATCTCTAGGTAGAAAAGAAACATTTCTATCCGCTCATTCTTTCGAACGCCGTGCTCGCAACCGAAGAAAACTTTCTACTCTCTACACCCAAATGTCACTTTTATGTCATTTTTAGTCTTGTCTACCTAGACAAGAAACGCTGTGCTAGCCACGCAGGACCGGTATTTTACTAGATGGGCTTCATTAATTGTAGGCACTATTGATACTTCCTCATCATCCGGCGCATGCAACTGGTGTGGTGACTGTTGTCTACCATTTCTCCATCAACATCTGCCCGTTTCAGGAAACCATCGGCAGCCAGCTGCCCGTGTTCGAGGAGTTCCTGGACAAAGCGCCCAAGACCCGCAACTACGACAGTGTCCGACAGAGCGTGGTGCTGCTGGTGGGCGGGCTGGCGCGCCACCTCCAGCCGCAGGACGCCAGGATCAAGCCCATCACGCTGAGACTGGTGGCCGCCCTCGGCACTCCTAGCCAACAGGTAAGTAACAACTACGACAGTGTCCGACAGAGCGTGGTGCTGCTGGTGGGCGGGCTGGCGCGCCACCTCCAGCCGCAGGACGCCAGGATCAAGCCCATCACGCTGAGACTGGTGGCCGCCCTCGGCACTCCTAGCCAACAGGTAAGTAACAACTAACCTAACCTAAGTTATGTAAGTTATCTAAGTTTATGTATGACACCCAAACTCTTACAAATACAAACTGCGGGTAATCATATCATATCTATATTCTTTCTTCGAACTAAATAGTAAGATCTCCTTTGTCTATGAACAGGTTCAAGAAGCAGTCAGCAACTGCCTGCCTCACCTCGTGACGTCACCCGCCCTCGAAGGTGAAATACCCAACATTGTCAACAAACTCATGAAGCAACTGCTCACAGCTGAGAAATACGGAGAACGTAAGGTATGCTAAAACTTACCTTGTTCGCATCTGTTTAAAGTTTATATTTGATTGCCTTTTCACATTTTTTTGTAGTCTTGAAACATCTAAAATAAGTAATTGAATAATGCTCATCCCACAATACTTTGTCTGCAGGGTGCAGCATACGGTATCGCTGGGATTATCAAAGGACTGGGAATCTTGTCACTGAAGCAGCTTGATGTGATGGGCAAGCTGACTGAAGCTGTGCAGGAGAAAAAGAACTACAAATACCGCGAAGGTGATACCAACAGTCCTAATTGACCCTGCGCTTTGATTCATCGAAAATATATATAACAAAATAATGTTCAAAGAAAATTGACCCAAAAATCCTTGTGCCACAGGTGCTTTATTCGGTTTCGAGATGCTCTGCCACAAGTTGGGTCGCCTCTTCGAGCCGTACATCGTCCACGTCCTCCCACACTTGCTGCTCTGCTTCGGCGACTCGTCCCAGTACGTCCGCACCGCGGCCGACGACACGGCCAAACTCATTATGAGCAAGCTGAGCGCCCACGGAGTGAAGCTGGTGCTGCCGGCTCTTCTCAACGCGCTCTCCGACGACAACTGGCGGACCAAGGCCGGTCAGTGTTAGCCCGGAGCGTGACCCGGTCTTGAAGTAAAGTCGCAAGTTATCAATTGAACCTGGACGTTCCGCAGGTTCAATCGAGCTGCTCGGGTCCATGGCGTACTGTGCGCCGAAGCAGCTGTCGTCGTGTCTGCCGTCCATCGTGCCGCGCCTCATCGACACGCTGAGCGACTCCCACCTCAAGGTGCAGGAGGCGGGCGCCGAGGCGCTCAGCGTCATCGGCTCCGTCATCAGGAACCCGGAGATCCAAGGTTATAACCCGGAATCGAAGCTTCTTCTTCTCGTACATTTTCCGTGTTATTGCGGACCCCGTGCTAAACTTAATAATTGGTTGCAGCCATCGTGCCAGTTCTTCTCGAGGCTCTCCAAGACCCGTCCAACAAGACGTCAGTGTGCCTCCAGACGCTGCTGGACACCAAGTTCGTCCACTTCATCGACGCCCCGTCGCTCGCCCTCATCATGCCGGTGGTCCAGCGCTCGTTCCTGGACCGCAGCACCGAGACGCGCAAGATGGCGGCGCAGATCATCGGCAACATGTATTCGCTGACGGATCAGAAGGATCTGACGCCGTACCTGCCTAACATCATGCCGGGGCTCAAGAGCTCGCTGCTGGATCCCGTGCCGGATGTAAGTGGCTTGTATCGATTAGGTTCAATGTTCTTCACATAAACGCTCAGAGCATCATAGGTGCATCATAGGCGCAGAGCAACATAGGTTTCAATGTTCTTCACATAAACGCTCAGAGCATCCCTCAACATTATCCCGACTTACTTGCTTCTTTCAACCATAAAAATATTCACGCCTTGCTTGTTTCTGAATCATGGCTAAAGCCCTGTCTTTCTTCTTCCTCTTACGCTCTCCCAGGTTTCAAACTTATTCGAAACGATCGTGTCGGCTCAGGTGGTGGGGGTGTTGCCATATATCTTCGAAATCATATCCCTTTTAATATTATAAGTATGTCAGCACAACCACCACCCGCGAAAGCGGGAGAGCACCTCTTTATTGAAATCGACCTGCGGCATGCAAAACTGCTGCTTGGTGTATTTTACTGTCCTTCTTCTAAAATTAATTACTTCCTTTCTTTTGAAACTCTCCTTGAAAACCTATGTATCTCTTATGATCATTTTATAATTATGGGTGACTTCAATACCTGCTTACTCAAGAAAGACAGCCGTTCCACTTCTCTCGAAAATCTTGTAAGGGGGTGCAACATGTCTATTCTTCCTTTAAATGCTACTCATTTCTTCCCCAATTCTTCTCCCTCTCTACTTGACCTCATCATAGTTTCGTCTCCTGCTCATGTTGCCAAGCATGGTCAATGTGAAGCAGGAAATTTCTCTTACCATGACATGTTGTATATGTCATATAAAATTCAACCTCCTAAGCCCAAGCCCAAGGTTCTTCTGCAGAGAAATTTTAGTGGTATCAATATGGAGGAACTCCGACTTGATGCGGAGGCTATAGACTGGTCTGAGCTCATAGATAATCCGGACGTTGATGGCAAAGTAGAGACATTCAGTAGAGTCATTACTAACCTGTATGACAAACATGCCCCGCTTAGGGAAGTAAAACTCAAACACCTTCCTGCACCATGGATTACTCCTGACCTCAAAAAACTTATGCATCAGAAATGTGTTGCCAAATCAAAACTGAAGCGTAACCCTACCGAGTTGAACAAACAGAGATATATAGATCGCCGGAATCACTGCAATAGAGCGTGTCGTGACGCGCAACGTCGTTATATCCATACTTCAGTAGAGAACTCTGACCCTGCTAAGGTTTGGAAGTTCTTACGGTCTTTAGGAATCGGAAAATCTAAAGAACATACCAAAATCCCTCCACAGTTTAATCTTAATTCTCTTAATAAACACTTCACCTCCATCTCCGATTTCGATATCCAACTGAAATCGCAAACTTTATCACATCTATCTTCTAATCCGATTCCTGACTATTCACCTTTTCATTTTAGTCAGTTCACTGACTGTGACGTTAAGAAAGCAGTATCATCAATTTCTTCAAAGGCTATTGGCAATGATTGCATTAGCCGAAATATGATAATCCCCATCCTTGCCCAAATAACACCTATCATTACACACATCCTTAACTCCTCCATATCCACTGGCTTATTTCCAACTTCTTGGAAAGAAGCCCAGGTTACTCCTCTCCCAAAAAAATCAAAACCTGTTTGTTTCTCTGATTTCCGTCCTATATCTATTCTCCCTTTCCTGTCCAAAGTCTTAGAGCGCCTTGTCCACCAACAACTAAGCACATTCCTTTTCATAAATAATCTCCTTAACACCTTCCAGTCCGGCTTCCGCCCAGGCCACAGCACCGTGTCCGCACTCGTCAAAATTACTGACGACATCCGCTCTGGCATGGAAGATGGGAAAGTAACTGTCCTTTGCTTACTTGATTTTAGTAACGCTTTTAACAACGTCGACTTTGAAATTCTCCTTGAAATATTACGCTCTCTTAACGTATCTCCAGCAGTGACTGATTGGTTTCGCAGTTACTTGCACGGGCGTCGGCAGCGTATCCGCATTGACGATGAGTGCTCATCTTGGTGTGATATCTCTGCTGGCGTTCCTCAAGGCGGCGTTCTTTCACCTCTCCTTTTTGCTATCTTCATAAATTCTATATCTCAACACATAACTTCATCGTACCACCTCTATGCAGATGATCTCCAAATCTACACGCAAACTACGGTAGATCAGCTACCTAGTGCGATTAATATTATTAATGATGACCTAGGTCGTATCCTGGACTGGAGCAACCGCTTTGGTCTAAAAGTAAACCCTGCAAAATCACAGGTCATCACAGTCGGAAGCTCGCGGATGATAGTTCGGATAAACTGGGGTAGTCTTCCAACCGTGGTCTTTGATGGGATTCCAGTTGAGCAAAGCAAAACAGTGAAAAATTTAGGTGTCCTCATTGACAGAAATCTGTCGTGGGGACCACAAATATCTGAAATCAGCCGTAAGATGTTTGCTTCAGCTGGTTCCCTTCGAAGGCTGCGCAACTTTTTACCTATTGCCACTAAAATTTCTCTAGCACAATCTCTTCTCCTTCCAATTCTCGATTACGCTGATTCTTCCTTTCTTGATCTTACTGAACAACAGTTGGACAAACTTGAGCGCCTGCAGAATGTCGGGATAAGGTTTATATTTGGCTTGCGCAAATATGACCATGTCTCGGAATTTCGCAGGCAGCTCAAGTGGCTTCCTATACGGCTTCGCCGAAATTCTCACATTCTGTCACTTCTCTATAATATCTTATTCTTCGCTTCTGCACCCCCTTACCTTAAAGAACGTTTTACATTTCTACATCTTTCTCACGTTCTTTCTCTGCGCTCTTCTGAAAGTCTTATGCTTCAAGTACCTGTCCACTCTACTTCCTTCTTCGCCCATTCCTTTACTGCCCGGGCTGTACAGCTATGGAACGCATTGCCAGTCTCAGTAAGGCGAGCAAAGTCGCTACCAATTTTCAAGACCTTAGTAAAGGAGCATTATTTGTCCTGTTGCCAGTGAACGCATACCTGATTTCCTATGTATGAGTATATAAGTAGTATATGTAAATATTATAATATGTAGTATATCAAATTGTTAGGTATTTGTATTTATATATGTATATTAGTATATCGTTATTTATAATATAAAGTATTGTATTTATAATAATGTAGGGTATTTACATATGCACACAGATCCCCTTATACTCTCCAATGATTCTATCCATCCAAGGTTGTCTGGTAGAGATCGCTCTTCAGCGATAAGACCGCCAATTGTCACTTAGTCTAAGTAATTTTATGGTATTTTGTTATTTTTTATTTAAGTGTGCAATAATATCTTCTAATCCGATTCCTGACTATTCACCTTTTCATTTTAGTCAGTTCACTGACTGTGACGTTAAGAAAGCAGTATCATCAATTTCTTCAAAGGCTATTGGCAATGATTGCATTAGCCGAAATATGATAATCCCCATCCTTGCCCAAATAACACCTATCATTACACACATCCTTAACTCCTCCATATCCACTGGCTTATTTCCAACTTCTTGGAAAGAAGCCCAGGTTACTCCTCTCCCAAAAAAATCAAAACCTGTTTGTTTCTCTGATTTCCGTCCTATATCTATTCTCCCTTTCCTGTCCAAAGTCTTAGAGCGCCTTGTCCACCAACAACTAAGCACATTCCTTTTCATAAATAATCTCCTTAACACCTTCCAGTCCGGCTTCCGCCCAGGCCACAGCACCGTGTCCGCACTCGTCAAAATTACTGACGACATCCGCTCTGGCATGGAAGATGGGAAAGTAACTGTCCTTTGCTTACTTGATTTTAGTAACGCTTTTAACAACGTCGACTTTGAAATTCTCCTTGAAATATTACGCTCTCTTAACGTATCTCCAGCAGTGACTGATTGGTTTCGCAGTTACTTGCACGGGCGTCGGCAGCGTATCCGCATTGACGATGAGTGCTCATCTTGGTGTGATATCTCTGCTGGCGTTCCTCAAGGCGGCGTTCTTTCACCTCTCCTTTTTGCTATCTTCATAAATTCTATATCTCAACACATAACTTCATCGTACCACCTCTATGCAGATGATCTCCAAATCTACACGCAAACTACGGTAGATCAGCTACCTAGTGCGATTAATATTATTAATGATGACCTAGGTCGTATCCTGGACTGGAGCAACCGCTTTGGTCTAAAAGTAAACCCTGCAAAATCACAGGTCATCACAGTCGGAAGCTCGCGGATGATAGTTCGGATAAACTGGGGTAGTCTTCCAACCGTGGTCTTTGATGGGATTCCAGTTGAGCAAAGCAAAACAGTGAAAAATTTAGGTGTCCTCATTGACAGAAATCTGTCGTGGGGACCACAAATATCTGAAATCAGCCGTAAGATGTTTGCTTCAGCTGGTTCCCTTCGAAGGCTGCGCAACTTTTTACCTATTGCCACTAAAATTTCTCTAGCACAATCTCTTCTCCTTCCAATTCTCGATTACGCTGATTCTTCCTTTCTTGATCTTACTGAACAACAGTTGGACAAACTTGAGCGCCTGCAGAATGTCGGGATAAGGTTTATATTTGGCTTGCGCAAATATGACCATGTCTCGGAATTTCGCAGGCAGCTCAAGTGGCTTCCTATACGGCTTCGCCGAAATTCTCACATTCTGTCACTTCTCTATAATATCTTATTCTTCGCTTCTGCACCCCCTTACCTTAAAGAACGTTTTACATTTCTACATCTTTCTCACGTTCTTTCTCTGCGCTCTTCTGAAAGTCTTATGCTTCAAGTACCTGTCCACTCTACTTCCTTCTTCGCCCATTCCTTTACTGCCCGGGCTGTACAGCTATGGAACGCATTGCCAGTCTCAGTAAGGCGAGCAAAGTCGCTACCAATTTTCAAGACCTTAGTAAAGGAGCATTATTTGTCCTGTTGCCAGTGAACGCATACCTGATTTCCTATGTATGAGTATATAAGTAGTATATGTAAATATTATAATATGTAGTATATCAAATTGTTAGGTATTTGTATTTATATATGTATATTAGTATATCGTTATTTATAATATAAAGTATTGTATTTATAATAATGTAGGGTATTTACATATGCACACAGATCCCCTTATACTCTCCAATGATTCTATCCATCCAAGGTTGTCTGGTAGAGATCGCTCTTCAGCGATAAGACCGCCAATTGTCACTTAGTCTAAGTAATTTTATGGTATTTTGTTATTTTTTATTTAAGTGTGCAATAATATCTTCTAATCCGATTCCTGACTATTCACCTTTTCATTTTAGTCAGTTCACTGACTGTGACGTTAAGAAAGCAGTATCATCAATTTCTTCAAAGGCTATTGGCAATGATTGCATTAGCCGAAATATGATAATCCCCATCCTTGCCCAAATAACACCTATCATTACACACATCCTTAACTCCTCCATATCCACTGGCTTATTTCCAACTTCTTGGAAAGAAGCCCAGGTTACTCCTCTCCCAAAAAAATCAAAACCTGTTTGTTTCTCTGATTTCCGTCCTATATCTATTCTCCCTTTCCTGTCCAAAGTCTTAGAGCGCCTTGTCCACCAACAACTAAGCACATTCCTTTTCATAAATAATCTCCTTAACACCTTCCAGTCCGGCTTCCGCCCAGGCCACAGCACCGTGTCCGCACTCGTCAAAATTACTGACGACATCCGCTCTGGCATGGAAGATGGGAAAGTAACTGTCCTTTGCTTACTTGATTTTAGTAACGCTTTTAACAACGTCGACTTTGAAATTCTCCTTGAAATATTACGCTCTCTTAACGTATCTCCAGCAGTGACTGATTGGTTTCGCAGTTACTTGCACGGGCGTCGGCAGCGTATCCGCATTGACGATGAGTGCTCATCTTGGTGTGATATCTCTGCTGGCGTTCCTCAAGGCGGCGTTCTTTCACCTCTCCTTTTTGCTATCTTCATAAATTCTATATCTCAACACATAACTTCATCGTACCACCTCTATGCAGATGATCTCCAAATCTACACGCAAACTACGGTAGATCAGCTACCTAGTGCGATTAATATTATTAATGATGACCTAGGTCGTATCCTGGACTGGAGCAACCGCTTTGGTCTAAAAGTAAACCCTGCAAAATCACAGGTCATCACAGTCGGAAGCTCGCGGATGATAGTTCGGATAAACTGGGGTAGTCTTCCAACCGTGGTCTTTGATGGGATTCCAGTTGAGCAAAGCAAAACAGTGAAAAATTTAGGTGTCCTCATTGACAGAAATCTGTCGTGGGGACCACAAATATCTGAAATCAGCCGTAAGATGTTTGCTTCAGCTGGTTCCCTTCGAAGGCTGCGCAACTTTTTACCTATTGCCACTAAAATTTCTCTAGCACAATCTCTTCTCCTTCCAATTCTCGATTACGCTGATTCTTCCTTTCTTGATCTTACTGAACAACAGTTGGACAAACTTGAGCGCCTGCAGAATGTCGGGATAAGGTTTATATTTGGCTTGCGCAAATATGACCATGTCTCGGAATTTCGCAGGCAGCTCAAGTGGCTTCCTATACGGCTTCGCCGAAATTCTCACATTCTGTCACTTCTCTATAATATCTTATTCTTCGCTTCTGCACCCCCTTACCTTAAAGAACGTTTTACATTTCTACATCTTTCTCACGTTCTTTCTCTGCGCTCTTCTGAAAGTCTTATGCTTCAAGTACCTGTCCACTCTACTTCCTTCTTCGCCCATTCCTTTACTGCCCGGGCTGTACAGCTATGGAACGCATTGCCAGTCTCAGTAAGGCGAGCAAAGTCGCTACCAATTTTCAAGACCTTAGTAAAGGAGCATTATTTGTCCTGTTGCCAGTGAACGCATACCTGATTTCCTATGTATGAGTATATAAGTAGTATATGTAAATATTATAATATGTAGTATATCAAATTGTTAGGTATTTGTATTTATATATGTATATTAGTATATCGTTATTTATAATATAAAGTATTGTATTTATAATAATGTAGGGTATTTACATATGCACACAGATCCCCTTATACTCTCCAATGATTCTATCCATCCAAGGTTGTCTGGTAGAGATCGCTCTTCAGCGATAAGACCGCCAATTGTCACTTAGTCTAAGTAATTTTATGGTATTTTGTTATTTTTTATTTAAGTGTGCAATAAAGCATTTTCTATCTATCTATCTATTCTATCTAGGTTCTGATTCTATAACAACTGTACGTTAAAAATTGGCTTGCATTAGTATCGCATCTTGAGGGTTAAAACACACCTAAATGACAGCAGCCGAGAGCGGCTGGCAGTCAAATAATCAAATAATAAATATCTTTATTTCTTTAGGCTTACAAAATAAGCACTTATACAAGTCAAATTTAATTCGCCTCAATTTTTTGTCCACTAGTGGAAGAGGCGAAACCACTAGCATGTGTAAAACTTATGTGTCTAATACATGTTTGCCTTATAAATAATTACATACTATTGTCGATGTGGAACTGAGCGACATCTGGCCAAGCACTAACGTCATTGATGTAATCATTTATGGAGTAATATGCCTTCTTGATAAGATTTAGTTTTATGTACTGTTTAAATCTACGAATAGAAAGTTCAGTTGCTTCAGATGGAAGCTAATTATAGAAGCGCACACAATTACCCATAAATGATTTCCCCAGTTTTCGTAATCTAAATGAAGGAATGTGTAATTTGTTCTTGTTTCGTGTATTTCTATTGTGAACATCACAATTTTTCAAAAAGTTGCTCTTGTTTGTTTCTTGTTAGTCTAGCGCCTAGTATGATAGTATCTGAGAGTTTGTTCCGTCAGGTGCGGTCGGTGAGCGCGCGCGCGCTCGGCGCCATGGTGAAGGGGCTGGGCGAGAGCTCGTTCGAGGAGCTGCTGCCGTGGCTGATGACGCAGCTGACGTCGGAGTCCAGCAGCGTGGACCGCTCGGGCGCCGCGCAGGGGCTCTCCGAGGTCGTCGCCGGCCTGGGGCTCGCCAAGCTCCACAAGATCATGCCAGGTAACACATTTACATAAACAATAGACTTACAAAACAAGAAACAATACGATACCTTAATTTGCAGACCTAATAACTCCTCTGGAGCAAATTTTACAGGAGCGACTTAAAACGTCATAATAAATTTTATTTAAGGAAATAAATAAAAACAAAAGTCCCGTTAGAAATTATGCTTTTTATTAATCTAAAAACACTTAAACATCTATGTTTTCTTATAACCTTTAGGTTTTACAGTGAAAAAAGGAGTTGTTCGATTTGGTTTAAGCAATACTTGAAACTAAAAGTGGAGTTGTTTGATTTTATTCTAAACTAATAATATAAACTAAATAATCTGCCACCCGAAGGGAAATGATAATAACTAATTTTCGTGTGGCAATGCATCGTAATAGGCGTGATAATCACGGGGCATAGATGACTTCATCATCATCATCATCAGCCTATATTAGTCCACTGCTGGACATAGGCCTCCCCTAATGAGCGCCATAGCGCCCTGTCTTCAGCTTGACGCATCCAGCATCTGCCAGCAGTCTTTCGCACATCGTCATCCCACCTAGCCGGAGGGCGTCCTACACTACGTTTGCCAAGTCGCGGTCTCCACTCAAAAACACGTTTACCCCAACGGTTGTCGGTTCTTCGCGAGATATGGCCGGCCCACTGCCACTTCAGCTTGCTAATTCTTTGAGCTATGTCGATAACTTTGGTTCTCTGTCGGATGTATTCATTACGTATCCTATCCTTCAGAGAAACTCCGAGCATAGCTCTTTCCATAGCTCGCTGAGCGACTTTGAACTGGTGGACCAGCCCTACCGTGAGCGTCCACGTCTCAGCTCCGTAGGTCATTACGGGTAGGACGCACTGATTGAAAACTTTCGTTTTCAAACATTGCGGTATGGATGACGAGAAGACTCGACGTAATTTTCCAAACGCTGCCCAGCCCAGCTGGATCCTCCTCTTGGCCTCCTTCTCGAAATTGTTTTTACCCAACTGCATAGTCTGCCCAAGGTAAGTGTACTCGGAAACGATTTCGAGAAGGTGGCCTTCTACGACTACCGGTCCCGGATCAATTTGGCAATTGGTCATGACTTTTGTTTTTTCCAAATTCATGCCAAGACCGATGCGTCGCGAGGCTGATGCTAGGCCGTCCAGCATGTGGGTCAGCTCCTCTAGCGACTCCGCCATTAAGACTATGTCATCAGCGAATCGTAGGTGTGAGATGTAATTGCCATTTATGTTTATGCCCTTACGTTTCCAGTCCAGAGTCTTAAACATATCTTCCAATGCGCTCGTGAACAGTTTCGGGGATATGACATCCCCCTGCCTCACTCCTCTGTGCAATTGGATGGGTTTAGACTGCTGGCCCTGTACTTGGACACTCATAGTGGCGGCTTCGTAGAGACACCTCAGCACCTCGATATAACAATAGTCTACTTGGCATCGCTGTAAGGATTCTAGAACAGCCCAGGTTTCGACGGAGTCAAAGGCCTTTTCATAGTCCACAAAAGCGAGACACAGGGGCTGATTATACTCTTCGGACTTCTGTATAATCTGCCGCACTGTGTGAATGTGGTCTATGGTGCCATATCCTCCGCGGAACCCGGCCTGTTCCGGTGGCTGAAACTCGTCGAGTCTCCTGGCGAGACGATTCGTGATCACTCGCGAGAACAGCTTATAGACGTGGCTCAGGAGTGTGATGGGTCTATAGTTTTTAAGGAGGGCTTTATCGCCCTTCTTAAAAAAGAGCACCACCAAACTCCCGCTCCACGCCTTAGGAGTTCTGCCACTGTGAAGGACGGCATTAAAGCTTTAAACTGTAGTGAAAGACACTTTTACCATTTGTTTTTATGTTAAATGCGCGGGAGCTTGCGTACGCTTGTGCGACGTAGAACAAAAGGCTGGCCGACTGCGCGGGAGATATTCGATTATTTTGTCAAAATCGATGCGTTTCGTTTTACGCGGAGTTGTTTGATTTTCAAATAGCGTTTTTACACCAATACCGTTGAGAACCATGGAGTTATTAGTATTTGAAAAAATAGAGCAAAAAATCTAGTTTCTGCCGGTATCAAAATGTCATTTTCGTGAAAAAGTGGAGTTATTAGGTCTGCAAATTAAGGTATCGAATAGTAGAAATACTTATAATTTATAAAAAGCTTAGCAGTTGTCGCATAATGAACAGAATATTTAGAGATAATGGTGGTATTACATTTAAAGTGCTTCACTGACTTAGATATGTGAATGAGATGAAGTTTTAGAATTCACAATATTGCGCAACTCCACTTGGCAAACAAGCATGCGGCCAACCTGATGGAAAACGGTTACCGCAGCCTATGGACGCCTGTAGCATCAGAGACATTCTCATCGTCGGAGGAACAATGTAATGTAATGTACATTACATTGTTCCTCTGAGGATGCGTACTTGTAGGTGTGCAGACAGTGAGCCGGCCGTGTTGTGTGTGTTCCAGACATAATCGCGACCGCCGACCGGTCCGACATCGCGCCGCACGTCAAGGACGGCTACATCATGATGTTCATCTACATGCCGGGCTGCTTCCCCGAGGAGTTCCGCGACTACATCCCGCAGATCATCACGCCGATCCTCAAGGTACTCTACACACGCAGACCGGTCCGACATCGCGCCGCACGTCAAGGACGGCTACATCATGATGTTCATCTACATGCCGGGCTGCTTCCCCGAGGAGTTCCGCGACTACATCCCGCAGATCATCACGCCGATCCTCAAGGTACTCTACACACGCAGACCGGTCCGACATCGCGCCGCACGTCAAGGACGGCTACATCATGATGTTCATCTACATGCCGGGCTGCTTCCCCGAGGAGTTCCGCGACTACATCCCGCAGATCATCACGCCGATCCTCAAGGTACTCTACACACGCAGACCGGTCCGACATCGCGCCGCACGTCAAGGACGGCTACATCATGATGTTCATCTACATGCCGGGCTGCTTCCCCGAGGAGTTCCGCGACTACATCCCGCAGATCATCACGCCGATCCTCAAGGTACTCTACACACGCAGACCGGTCCGACATCGCGCCGCACTGCTAATTGAGTGTTAACGTTTTGCGCCATCTAGCGGAGCGTAAGTAGTAAATAAGCTTTTTAGAGCGTTTGGAATCCGGCGAATCCTGCTCGCAAGTTCAATTCGAGAAGGGTGTTAAGTAATACCAAAAGATGACATTTTGCACAAAGAGTTTTTATTCTGGAACTAGACAATAAATGCTATGTCCCCAATCAAACGACACGTTAGTAATTGTTATTTTTAATACGAAACAAACAACAGCATAATTTGGTGGAAATACACTAATACTCTTTGATAATTTCTTTAAACGGAAATATAGTTATATAATATAGTTTTCTTATGCTCTGCCACTCTTTTGTCGAAATAAAATGTATATTTGTTCTGTCAAGGCGCTCGCGGATGAGAACGAGTACGTGAGGGAAACTGCCTTGCGCGCGGGACAGCGGATGGTCAACCTGTACGCGGACTCCTCCATCGCGCTGCTGCTGCCCGAGCTGGAGAACGGACTCTTTGACGACAACTGGAGGATCAGGTAAGGACAACACACAACCAGGATCATTGTTTACGGCTGGCCTGTATTGGTTTGTTTAATAGGCGATCGACATATAATAGTCTGACTAGGATTTCTGGCGATTTTTACTGTGAAGTTTGCACAACAGACTATGTAAATGGACAGTTGTCACGGTAACACATGCCTCTGGGTAGAGTTCGGATAGGAGTGCTTGTTAGCAAGACCATCTTGCTCAATTGCTGCTTGTTTCTAATCCCTTGGCTAATTTTATTTTAATTTTGTGTCTCAATTCAGATTCAGCTCCGTCCAACTCCTAGGAGACCTCCTCTACCGTATCTCAGGAGTATCCGGCAAGATGAGCACAGAGACCGCTTCGGAAGACGACAACTTCGGCACGGAGCAGTCCCACAAGGCCATCCTCAGCAGCCTGGGCGTGGAGCGCAGGAACAGAGTCCTGGCTGGGCTGTACATGGGCAGGAGCGATGTCGCGCTCATGGTGCGCCAGGCAGCCTTGCACGTCTGGAAGGTAACCTATAGAGTCCATTAGTAGGCTTGAGTCCGAGCTGGACTGTACATGGACAGGAGCGAGAATAGATAGAGCTTTCTTTTCCATATCATACCTCACATTTGTTGGTATTTGCAGGTGGTTGTGACGAACACTCCAAAGACCCTTCGTGAGATTTTGCCGACGTTGTTCGGTCTACTCCTCGGCTGTCTCGCGTCCACCAGCTATGACAAACGACAAGTCGCTGCGAGGACCTTGGGAGACCTCGTTCGAAAAGTAAGTAGATTTTATGCAAAACTTCTCTAAACCTAGAAACCTTGCCTGAACGTGAACCCTAGTGAAAAATCACAGCCGATATGGTAGACCCTTTCGGCGGCATCGCCGTCCGTCTAGTCAGCAAAACGCGAACTGGCGCAGCCCTTTTTCAAAGGGCATTGTTTTCCTGTTTTATTATAATTTTGATTTAAATGCATATTGTTTCGTGTATGTCGCAGTTGGGAGAACGCGTTCTGCCAGAGATCGTGCCTATCCTGGAGCGAGGGCTGATGTCGGAGCGCTCGGACCAGCGGCAGGGCGTGTGCATCGGGCTCGGAGAGATCCTCGCCTCCACCTCGCGCGAGGCCGTGCTCAGCTTCGCGGACGGACTGGTAACTCACATCACTGTCTGCACTCTCTATGTTGGAACTTAACTATTCACACGCTAAAGAACGACGCTCATTAAGGTTAAATTGAAAGAACTTAAATGATGTTTTTTTTTAACCCAGGTACCGACAGTCCGCACGGCGCTGTGCGACGAGCTGCCAGAAGTGCGCGTGGCGGCGGCGCGGACCTTCGACTCTCTGCACGCGACCATCGGGAACAAGGCGCTGGACGACATCTTACCGCCCATGCTGGAGCTGCTGAGCGACCCCGACCCGGCCGTCGCAGACGCGGCTCTCGACGGGCTCAAGCAGGTAGGGAGAGCTGTTCCTGATGCAGTGTGACGGCTTGTGCCATGACACTTCTTATGTAGGTACAAATGAACGAACGATTCTTGTTGAACGAAGCTGTTAGCGTTTACTGCCCAGCTCTGCTCTACCTGACTGCATGTGCATATGCTCATGTACAGTCGTAGGCAATAGAAGTGTTATGGTAGACGCGACCGCTTCAATGTTGGTAACTGTGCTTGTGCAGATAATGGCGATAAAGTCCCGCGCCGTGCTCCCCTACCTGATCCCCGTGCTGACGGGCTCGGGCAGCGGCGGCAGCAGCGTGGACACGCGAGCGCTGTCCGCGCTGGCGGCGGCGGCGGGCGGCGCGCTGGGCCGCCACCTGTCGCGCGTGCTGCCCGCGCTGCTGGCCGCGCTGGTGGCGGCGCGCGGGACGCCTCACCACGCCAAGGAACTCGAGCACTGTCGGGATGCGCTGCTGCCTACCATGGACCCGGCTGGTGTTCGCTGGTACGTATATCGATAGTCCGCCATTTTGTCATGTAATTTTCCGCGGCGCCATTACACTGAACTTGAATATATGAATGTGAGATTTGTTCCGGCAGCATCATCGACTTCCTGCTGGACGCGATCCGCACGGGCACGGGGAGCGGGCGCGGCGCGGCGGCCGCCTTGCTGTGCGCCTACGTGTCGCACACGCGGGCCGACCTGGCGCCGCACGTGCCGCAGCTGCTGCGCGGCCTGCTGCTGCTGCTCAACGAGAAGGAGCGCGACGTGCTGGCTATAGCCTGGGAGGCGCTCATGGTAACGGATACCACCTAGTGGGCCGCCTCGTGTTCCCAGCCTGCCGGACTGGAGGGCGCTGTGCCATTCATCAGCAGAGGCCGCGCCGCCCAGCTGTGGGCCCACGTAGACTTGTGATGATGTTAGCACGACTCCTTGTAGTACCGGAGTAGAACTCACGGCTCCCGACAGCTACATGTCAATATCTGAGCGAGTATTAGGAAGTGGAGTCCTCTCGCATGTCCTGTAATGCGCTGTGTTGTCGGCAGGTGTTCACGAAGGCGCTGGAGCCGGAGCAGCTGATCGCGCACGTGTCGGACGTGCGCGGCGCGCTGCGGCACGTCTCCGCAGACCTCAAGGGCGAGCTGCTGCCAGGGTTCTGTCTGCCCAAGGTTTGTGATCATCTTATAGCCCTCACTCGAATTATATTTGATATTATTTCTCATACTTTGGAACACTTTTTGGAGCTTCCATTGTCGCGGTCGACAATTTGATGGTTTTGACAGACGATCCCGACCAGTGTCCTTGTTGTGCCGTATATACCGTACTAGCGACCCGCCCCGACTTGGCACGGTTTTATTATACGTATAAACCTTCCTCTGAATCACTCTATCTATTAAAAAAAACCGCATCGAAATCCGTTGCGTAGTTTTAAAGATTTAAGCATTCAAAGGGATATAGGGAAAAAGCGACTTTGTTTTATACTATAGTGATGACACTATCTTTTTGTATTGTGAATAAGCAAAGCTTCTACAGGGCATAGCACCGATCCTGCCCCTGTTCCGAGAGTCCATTCTTAACGGTCTACCTGAAGACAAAGAGAACGCCGCGCTCATGTTGGGCGAAGTGATAAAGCTGACGTCAGCGGCGGCGCTGCAGCCCTCGGTGGTACACGTCACGGGTCCGCTCATCAGGATCCTTGGAGACCGATTCAACGCGAGCGTCAAGGCGGCCGTGTTGGACACGCTTGCCGCGCTACTCGCCAAGGTAATAACAGCTTACTGCTAGAATTAAAAGCGTTCAGTCGTGACCAAAATCTACAATCGATATTGTTCGTGACGTCACCAAACGGCACTGTTGGGAGACCGGTGGCGTTTCTTAACATATGTTGAGCCGGTATCCGTTTTTTGACTCAAACTTACTTATCCAACTTATTTAACTTTTCTTCTATCTTTTGTTTCTAATTAGCTTTAATATAATAATATGTCTTATCTATCATACATAGACTTAGCATAGACATATTATTTACCACAAACGCATTTACATAGGTATATAAAAAAAAACAATTTAATAGAAGCGTTTTACATAAAATAAAACGCATATTAATTTACTTACCTTGGTAAACGTTTAATAACTGAGAGATAGGCCTAACATTTCCCGCCATATAAATAAGTATTGGCTTTGACTTTCTGTAAAAAAGTACTAGCCAATCAGTAACCTCGTCCAATGAGGAGTTAGCCAATCCGGTGTCTTCCCGCCACCGGCCGCTACGTCAAATGTGCGCTGTAGCGCCGACATCTTGTTTCTTCATTGCGTCGAATATCACCAGGCAGAATTTAAAATGTAAACGTTTACCAAGGTAAGTAAATTAATATGCGTTTTATTTTATGTAAAACGCTTCTATTAATTTGACTGTACCTTGGTAAACGTTTAATAACTGAGACGTGTTTGTTATCGCCTGGTGGTGGTGAAGACACTCAACGCCAATGTGAACTTACTATTTTTTAAATAATGTTATTATCGTAAGCCACATCGCTTTGAATGCAAATTAGTCATTGTGACATTCAAAACTGCAATACGTATGGTCCAAAACACAATTAAAATAACCTTATATAAACAGATGGCTTAAATAATTAAAAGACATTTATGTCTTGTTTCGACTGGTTCTGAAATCAATATCATAGAGATACCATTTTTAAACAGATTTATCGCACTCTATCACGATGATGATAAAATGTGCCATCGATCCTAGTATAATAAATAAATAATTCTGAACAAAACCCCACACAGTATCATGCAATAGGGCCGCCCAGCTCAGCATGAATTATGTTCCGAGTGATACTGATGACTGATAAACTTATAACAAAAAATTGCTAAATATGTTCGTATTGTATCAGTATACCTAACTGTATAATAAGACTTCAGCAGTTTAACTTCTTTTAGAAACAGTTTTTGCAACTTTTGCATTGTGTACGACCTTCGGTGACAATAAATCATTGCACAACTGAAAACTAAAATATCTGCTCCAAAATATGAGTAGGTACTAGGTATTTAACTCCGCTTTATGAACACAGTACCTACTCGTTTTAAACAATTTAAAGCATGTGGGAAAACAGTTACATTAACATTTCAATTTATTGCAGTGCGCTGTAATACCTGAGTAGGTACTTTATGAACCTTTATGGTGAAGCTTTGTATGTCCATCTAAAATGTCCAGTTATGGGAAGTTCTTATAATACATTTGAATAACTGGTTTTTCCTCCCCACAATGTTTGGACTAGATTACAAGTTTTGCGATAAGACTTGTGTACATTTCCACTGTAGAAGCGCAAGAAATCTTAGATCCGATACACATAGCTAAAAATACAGGTATATCTATTTCTTTTTCCTTATACTTGTTTTGCTCTTAAATACGCACTGGATATCCTTCTAATGTTATTCGAAAATCATACCGAATAGATTTACAAATTCTCACCCGAGCGCATATAGGTACTTAACATAGAGCGGTCTATTGAGACATCAATAAAATTAATACCAATAATGGTAACTAGTAAACCCTAGATTACTAAGCAGCTTGTGACAGTGAAACCAAGTTTACTTCGAGAACCAACGTTATTTGTAACACTGTAGGTTTAGAATTGTGCATGAATACCACATTGTCACCCATTGTCAATGTACCTCGAAAACAAGCTTTTCATTCGAGATGCAGTAGTGGCTGTTGTACTACAATGTTTATAAAATATTAAACAAGAACCATTTTCCGCTTAACTAGTAGTTATGTTGAAAACATCTCACGACAAATTACTGATAATTCTGACGTCATCGCTTACGAAGCGAAAATATGGATGAACCTTTATTCTCTCATTAAGGATCACAGAGTGCTAGAGTTTAGAAGCTGACAATGATCGCTTGCTTGTAAAGAATAGTGTAACACTTTATAAAATATAAACAGTTCTTTATGTCCTGTCCTTTACTGACGTTCAAAAAGAAGACTATGACAATTTTCCAAGGTTTTTATAAGTTTCAAATTTTAATTTTAAAAATTTATTGGTATTTGCGATGTCTAATACAGTTGAGAATACATTCAACAATTTATCATACAAAGCAGATAACAGAAATGCCACTTATGATAAAAAGTATGATGAGGGTAGTTGTAAATAAACGCGTGAACATTTATTACCGTACACACCTTTAAACAGATAACCAAGAAATGCCACCGGTTATAAAAAGTATGAAGAGGGTAGTTGTAAACAAACACGGGAATGTTTCTTATCGTTCACACCCTTATCGTTCCCACAATCATAAATCCGGACATGGATTGAGTACAATTCAGAGCCTATACAGGTAGCTATATGACATACGCTAGACACTTATAGATAGTAAAATCTCTAAGTTAAAGTGCCGCAACGCCAGTACTTTCACCAAATCTCCTTCTTTTTGTCTGACAAATAAAGTATTTTAGACAATGTACTCTTAAAACGGTCAGGCCAGTGAGTGACCTAGACCCATACATTACATATGCGTGGACATATCCACTGACAGACAGTATCTTGATACTGAAGGCAACTTTGTGCAAGATATCGTGTTTTTGGTAGAAGCTACCTTATTTATACTAACAACTATCTCACGCACGCAACAGCCAAATTCGTGATGGAGGAGTTCTAATAATAGGCACTAAATTTTTAATGCGGGTGGGCAGCATTTATATTATAATTCATTTCCATAATTATTCGTGGTTCCCTACAATTGTTAATCATTTTATAGAACTTGTCTCGTCAATGAGAAGTTTTGTAGGTAGACTGAAAAACTTATATGTTAACCTTAGAGTCTTTCCTGCGATCTCATGAATCCAAAAGGGTTCTTATATCTGCTACCGTTCACATATCATACAGTGTGAAAAATAGTAACTCTGGGTTAGACTATGTTGAATGTAAATCAGCTCGAAGGCTTAGGCTTGCACTTCATTCACAATGGCACCTCAAACCAGCTGCTATACGCAATTTATAATTTGCCTATTAAAATATCAGCCCATCGATAAATTTATAAACCCGCTTATCAGCCCGAGTTGGCTAAAAAGAGTTTCTTACGATATCTTTATATGACTTTTGTCACAAGTACGGTTTATCAGAAGATTTTATTATTCCTTCAGCTAAACGGCTCCTTCTGAATGTTAATGTCTAACAATAAGTCTATATAGGTATCGAACCTACCAGATCTTTTGTTGATAGGTATGCAATACACGAATCATATATATTGGTAAGACATTTGTCAATAGGTACGCGATACCCTGCACTTTTTATTTTGATCCCTGTTGGAGGTGCACCACGATTGATGCTTCTATTTAATAATAGTTAAACCTTCCCGGAAGTTCTTGTCAATAGGTACGCGATACCCTGGACTTTATTTTCATCACTGTTGGAGGTGCACCACGATGCTTTTATAGTTAGCCTTCCTGGAAGTTGTTGTGAGTAGGTACGCGATACCCTGACATTCATCGCTGGTGGAGGTACACCACCACGACGAATTCCTTTATCCAAACAAGCAACCCTTTCTGAAGCTTATGTGAACACATACTTACGTTGAATATTCGAGAATAATGCGTATCACGTCCAAGACAATTTAAAGCTGAAAAATATTCGGTTCGCCCGAATTTTATCTGTCATCGCAGCCCTGCGAGGGTGCGTAATGAACCCTGCGAGGGTTTTATTATATATTTGTAAGGAGTTGACAATGCGGCAGCCATTGTAGCCCTGCGAGGGCGTTAAAACAACCCTGCGAGGGTTTTTATTCCGTGTCCAAAATAATCTAAAGCTGAAAATATTCGGTGCGCCTGAATTTTATTTATGTCATCGCAGCCCTGCGAGGGTGCGTTATGAACCCTGCGAGGGTTTTATTATATACTTACTTGCAAGGAGGTGACAATGCGCCAGCCATTGTAGCCCTGCGAGGGCGTTAAAACAACCCTGCGAGGGTTTTTATTCCTTGTCCAAGATAATCTAAAGCTGAAAAATATTCGGTGCACCCGAATTTTATTTATGTCATCGCAGCCCTGCGAGGGTGCGTTATGAACCCTGCGAGGGTTTTATTATATACTTGCAAGGAGATGACAATGCGCCAGCCATTGTAGCCTTGCGAGGGCGTTAAAACAACCCTGCGAGAGTTTTTATTCCTTGTCCAAGATAATCTAAAGCTGAAAAATATTCGGTGCGCCGGAATTTTATTTATGTTATCGCAGCCCTGTGAGGGTGCGTTATGAACCCTGCGAGGGTTTTATTATATACTTGCAAGGAGATGACAATGCGCCAGCCATTGTAACCCTGCGAGGGCGTTAAAACAACCCTGCGGGGGTTTTTATTCTTGCAAGAATGCACGAGGTGTTTTGCTTAAAAATCAAGGAACTTAACTCATTTCGAAAAATAGGAACATAAAACATATCAGTATTTATCCTTGAAATGTATCTTGTCAATCGTGGACTTGAGACACATGTTTATATTTGCATTTTCAACACTTCTGTTTGGTACAAAAACAATAGGCAATGAAATATGTATCTACCCGCTCCTGAAAAAAATGTTACTTTCTTGCCAACCTAGATTAACACTCAGTACCCTTGCAAAACCACCTGCTCTGTGCAATGGTTAGGCAGTGAATAGGTTAGACAACCTATTAGATTAATCCACCCGACGTTGGGTGTAGGCCACGTGTTATTTGCACAGTGCAAATACACTCAACATTTCATATTTTGTATATTCGCGTATAAATTACGGGCAGGTGAAAACCAAACGGCCATCGTACGCGTTGCCCACGTGGCTGCGTGGCCCACAATACACAAAACAACGACATTTTAAAGTACTCACGATGTTACTTCCATTACCATCCAATATTGACCTCCTTCTCCAGTTGTCTTTCAAGTCTCGTTTTCACGATATCGGTCAGAATTTTGCATATTATATCGTGTTAACATCCTTGCTAGAAAAATAATTATTTTAGCACATATCAACATATAACCTCAAAATAAATTCATACGAATCGAACGGAAATACCGTTAAAATCTTACTTAGGAGTAATATAAGAAAAATTACCGCTGTTATTAGCGTCACTGGCACATGGGATGCCAGGTAGTTGTAAAAAGCCTCAGCTTTTGTCATTAAAACAAATATAACCACGTGCTTGCGAGCACATATAATGAGAAAAATGTCACGGTCTTAGTGCAAGGTAGTAAAAGGCATAGGCTTTCGTACTAACCATGCGATATGTGTGCGACCCGTGATTCTCCAACAAAATATTAATAAAATGGACTCATTAGTCCAAAAACAAATTACGAAACTTATTTCGCAAATTACTATTTTATTGAAAAAATGTGGGTATCTAGTGGTGTAGACAAAGAAAAATGTACTTACGCAGTAATGCAATTTAACACCAAACCTTTAGAATATTATATGTACTTTGCAATAATTCTTTGCGAATTGTATGCACTTTGAAATATTTTCTGGAACATTTCTTCAAAAGCGTGCTACGTATTTGGTAGCACGTCTGTACTCGGCGGGAAACTAAACGCCAATGAAGAAACAAGATGTCGGCGCTACAGCGCACATTTGACGTAGCGGCCGGTGGCGGGAAGACACCGGATTGGCTAACTCCTCATTGGACGAGGTTACTGATTGGCTAGTACTTTTTTACAGAAAGTCAAAGCCAATACTTATTTATATGGCGGGAAATGTTAGGCCTATCTCTCAGTTATTAAACGTTTACCAAGGTACAGTCAAATTAATAGCTCATTATTATTATCGATCATTATCATCATCATTTATATCGATGCATTTGAAATCAATTTCGTTGTTTCCCCAGGTGGGCGTGATGCTGAAACAATTCCTACCGCAGCTACAGACGACGTTTCTCAAGGCGCTCCTGGACGCCAACCGGCCCGTGCGCCTGCGCGCCGGCACCGCCCTGGCGCAGCTCGTGCTCATACACACCCGGGCGGACCCGCTCTTCCAGGATGTACATAATGGTATGGACTTGGACGCGGCATTCCATTGACTTTACATTGCCACCGAATGTAGTGTCCCTCAGGGCTCGACACTGGCGAATGTAGTGTCCCTCAGGGCTCGACACTGGGACCTATAATTAACATAGTGTTCACCTACTTAATTGAATAATTTTAACAGGTATAAAATCAGCGGACGAACAAGCTATACGCGAGACGTGCGTGCAAGCCCTGCGACACGTGATCACGGCGGGCGGAGACAAGATGTCTGGTCCCCTAGCACTCTCCATACTGGCTACTCTATCGGGACCTGCGCTGCTGGCGCATTCCGACGACGCTTTGAGAGGGGCTGTTGGCGGCTGTCTCGGGGCGTTACTCCATTGTTTACCTCCACCGCATCAGGTAATTAATTGTTTTGTCGTGTTACTATTTTTTTCTGCACCCACGAAGAACGAAAAATTTGGTTTCTTTGATAAAAGTTGGTAACGTGTCTCGTTATCCCCAGGACGCAGCCATCCAACACCACGTGCTCGGCGTCACCCCCACGGACGACTGGCTGCTGCAGCACGGCCGCACGTGCGCGCTCTTCGTGGCGCTCAAGGAGACGCCTGATGCCGTCTACAAGGACCAGTTTGAAGAGAAGGTTTTAACTTCTTTCCATCTTGCAATAACAATGTTACCGACTTTCTAACTTACACAAAGACCAGAAGCTTGCTTGTCTTTTTCGCTAAACAGATAGTCAAATCGTTCAAATAAATATAAGTATTCACATGAAAATTAATAGCAATGGAGCCAGAACGAGCGCTCTAAGCGTCGAGGTGAGTTCCAAACTCGGAACTGTAATTTTATTTCTTTATGGTTAAACTCAAAATGATTATTAAATAAGAAACAAGGCGGTAATTGATTTCCCTTCACTTAAATGTTTTGTCCACTAGTTTAAGATGTGATCAGAAACCACTTGCATGTGTATACATTTACACAACTTAAGCTGTATATAAGATGTTTTTTCGTGAAGTCTACCTACGCTACGCTTATTAAATTCTGATCCTGAATGGAACCTTGCAGTTTAGTGTGACAATACATGAACTTTGTTTATTTGTCAGATCGAGAAGGCGCTGCAGAGCTACCTGGCTAGCGACAAGATCCCGATCGTGTCGAACGGCATCCGCGGCATCGGCTACCTCATCCGGCATCTGCTGCAGAAGGACCGGCCCGTGCCACCTAATCTCCTCTCGCAGTTTGTTAGGGTGAGTCTACTTAGCCCTCTACCACCATCTACCACCATCTATTGTATTCAGGTTGATAAAATAATTTTTGGATGGATTTTTTTGTGTCTACTTACTACTAAACGTCGCAATCTATAACAAAGCTATAGTCAAAGTCAAAGTCAAAATGCTTTATTTCCTTAATACCTTACAGGACACTTGGACACGTCATAAAATTCATATAGTCGTTAAAACCCAAACAATCGTTACTATCTGCACTGAAACGTGAGGTCAATGTCATCATGAGCTAGAAGTCCATGAGATAAGAAACATGTAGAAAACATACAAATTTTGTAGTACACAAATGTATCTAATACATAATTACTCCTTATCGGTCAATGAATCAATACCTATAAGTGACAACTTACACAAAGTAATAGTGTCTCTAAAAGTCATGCTAATAAAGTTAATACATTAACTGCGCCTCGATTTCAAGTAACCACCCCCCCGAGTCGAAAATCTGCGGGACCTACTACGGACTTTAGCGCCATTAGCTCCACCTACAAGGGAAACTTTGAAGTTTATCGAATTCAGAGACCCACATTGTACTAACTTAATTCTAAAACCCCTAACGATTTTTCCACGCTACGTCATTTTGATCAAAAGCTAAAAAGCGATTGTATCCCACAGAGCATGAACCACAGCAGCAACGAAGTGAAGCAGCTGATGGCGCGCGCGTGCGTGGTGGTGGGGCGCGACGTGCGGGCGGAGGGGGGCGGCGCCGACGTGCTGCGCGCCATGCTGCCCGCGCTCGTCAACGGCACCAAGGAGAAGAACACCTACGTGCGCGCCAACTCCGAGCTCGCACTGCGCGCCGTGCTGCGCCTGCCGCACGACGACGCGCACGCGCAGGTACCCCACCCGCGCACTAGCCTAGCCACCACTACTAGGATTCTCATTACACAGTCAACTCAACTACAAACTAAACAAAACTTAGCACTCAACTTTTAAAGCAGGAGTCGCATTACAGCGCGTCCCGTTTGTCGTTGAATAGTGTGGTACCCCCAAAACAGATGTTATTTTATCCTTTCTTACTTCCTCTGAAGATGATTACTAGTAAAGTATATTAGTAAAGTATGCCAGGAATCTCGTATTTAAATAACATTATTGTTAGGTATTTGAATTTCATACAATGATCAATATTGAATTGGAATGTAAAAACATCCTTTGGTATTCAATTGCTGCAAATACATCAACATCATCTTGGCCTGATAACATTTGCAGCTGGATATGGGCCTCCTTTATGCATATCAGATGGTTGTATTATGACAGCCTCGTCCTTCCATTCACTAATCATTTCAAATGTATTTGTTCAGCAATGCGGAGCCCTCCTGGATGAAGGCGCGCGCGAGGCGCTGGCCGACGTGGTGGCGCGCGTGCTGCGGCGCGCGCACGAGCCCACGCGCGACGAGGACCTCGACTGCACGCTGCTCACCTGATCACACCTCCACGCTCGCTGGCTCACCCCACACCATACATCATCCATATACACAACTATTCTATCTTATACCAACCTACATGTTTCTGTTCTGCTACACAATTGTTCAATATGTTTTTAGTCTACTATAGATTTTAAATTAGATAACTTCTAGGCAAAGGCACCTGTATAGTAATGTCATATGCCAAGGAAAATATTTTTATTTTAATTCTTTCTATGTATTTTATCATGAAATGGCATTTATGTACTATAGCGTCTATCGAATGAAAGTAAACACTGAAAAGATGTGACAAATAAAAAAAAATGTTATTCGGGTAACCCAAAACATCGGGAAATAGTAATGCCGCACACCGATTCTGGTTTTCCCTAATCTTTTGGAAAAAAGTCAAGAGTATACCTAAGACAACAACCAGTATGAAGAATATGAATTGAAACAAATGACTGGAAATGACGATCCTTGGTTCCCTCTGGGAAACATACTTACATAATTATAATGCCCATAATTCCGATTCCAAAAAAAATAAAATTAATTGAAATCAAGTAAGGTTCAAAAGAGTGAGTCACAATTCATTATTATTATTGTTATTACGTGCAATTTTATTTTTACCACCCTGAATAATTAACCCTGTTGTAGAGCATAGTGTCCGCAGGTGGAAACACCAAATATTGCCATGTAAAAAGGTACGAAAAAATTCGAGTGTCTACTTTCGTTTGACAAACTGTAGTTGAAAATGTTTTTTAACAGTTGTGGCAAAGTTTGAGATCAGTATGTCTCGGAAAGGATTCATAGAATTTGTTATTTGAAAAGAACATGCTGATTGAATTGTTACTGGCAGTAGATACAGAAACTCTTCAGAAAGAAAGGGATTTATAGTAAAATATATACATAATTTTACTATATTTTAATTGTTTTTTTATGTTAAAAGTTAAAAATCATATGAATGTCAAAATAAAATATTCAAAAACTTATCAGTATTTGTGACCTATTGGATTATAATATGAGACAGGAATGTTTGGTACAATAATAAATTAACATGTTTTATCTATCACTTACTAAGTTACAAGTCTGTTTTAACATGGAAGCCTTTGCTTTCGAGTAGTTCATTGCACTCCTGGCGGGAGAGGTGCGAGAGCGCGAGACGATCGAGCTCCTTGTCGCTGGCGTTGAGGAGCACCAGCTCCGGGGACGCGCCGCTGATGAAGTTGACGGCGATCCGCGGGTACCGCGGGGCGTCCTGCATCACGAACTGCTTCACCTCGGGCAGCCGGTTCAGCGAACAACCCCTGCACGTCTGCAAATGAAACGCGCACGATACTTAAAAACATTTTGGGGGCGTTACAAACATTTATGCCGCGTAATAGATAAACGACTAGGTACCTCGATTCTACCAGAAGCAACATCTTCCAAATCGTAAGCTGATACGGCTAGAAGTACAGAAATTAAAATTATCAGTAGCTTCATTTTAATATTTTACGAAACCCACAATCCGTCCTATCGTCTTGTTGCAAAATTTGCAAATAAAAATGAGTGTTGTTCTGTGCACTGCACATCAAACTGAAATGAGTGAAAGAAATCAAGAGACATTGACAGTCACGACTAGACGGTGACATTAACATATCTTTTCATTCCTGTCTGCCGGCCAACCTTTCTGTAGAGTGGCCAACATAGCGCAAAAGCATGCGACGCGTGTACATGTTGCCACCAAGTCAATTCAATCTGCTTCAGTAGGCTTTTTTAATTATTGCACTACAGATATAGGTCGCGTCACGTAAAAAGAGCGCTGGAAGAAAGTGGAAGGGGTATGTTCGCGCATGGGTACACTCGCGTACGATAGTACTATGCCAATTTGCTGTGCCTATTTTTAACTAATATTTCACTCGCGGCTTGGTGTTGGTTATTAGAAAATAATATTAGATAAAATTAAAAACAAGTTCGATTCAGTTTAGAATGTTCAATCTAATTACAAAAAAATAATGTAATGTAGCAACTCCATCCATTAAGTCGTCTTGGGTGACGTGAAAACCAGATGAGGACGCGGGATTGATACTGGAGGTGGCTATTTCATCATCGTCGCTGTCGTCACTTGAGCTTTCATCATTATTTGAGTCAGAATCATCATCCCTTACACGAATAATAAATGTTTCTGTAATCATATCTACCAAATGATCGCTTTTACAGTAATCGGTCTCTACCTCTATTTCCTTTACCTTTGTGCATAATTTCCAAAAACCATTAAAATGTAAAACCATTTCGTAAACTTTTGTGCGCGATGGTATTTTGACAAGAAACGTGACGTGTGACAGCAAATGTCAACTGACGAACCAATAGCGCACCGGCAAGCATGCGGCGCATGACCCTTCCACCCCGCGCCCCACCGCCTACCTCCAAATAGACCCATAAATCGCCTTCTGCGCAGCTTTACCGCCAGCGTTCTTACATGACGCGAACTATAACCAAATTTTTTATAAAAAAAAAAACTTGAAAATGGCAAATGCTTAACCAGCGAGTCCAGAAAAAAAAAACACTGAAGCTGGAGGCGGAGCGGAGGCAAAGGATTAGGGAGCAAGGCTTGTCGGGTCCGTCTGGTCGCCCTAATTAGGGACCCTTACGCTCTAAATCTTATTACACCACTCTTAGTTAGGGTAAGAGTCCCTTAAAATTATGTAGTGGAATAGGCCTTTTTGAGTTCCAGAAAACATCCCCCCTTATCATCCCCCTTCGGGGTGAGATTTCCAAAAATCCCTACTTATCGGTCGTCTGTTTAGTAAGAGGTACCTACTCTCTTTTCAGCTTCAGTGGTTTGGGCTGGGTGGGCGTTGTCTACCAAAAATAGAATAAATTAACATAGAATTTATGCGTCCATCAATCAAATAAACCAAACGAAACATATCTATAAACAAATCTCTATGTAGGTACAGAAACCAAATGGATTCTGAAACAAATTCTATTTCTTCTTGGATGCTGGCTCTGCGTTCATTCCAAGTAGGAAATTTCCATGAACCGGACACTGACAGAAAAGTGTCAAACCAGACACAAGTTGCCATCAACAAAGAAGTCGAGTCATTTTGGCTCGTTCAGCTACAGATAGACAGACCAGCAGTGTGACCAGATTCAATATTATAATACTTTTTCAGTATATTTTGTCCATTATTTTGAGTTTGGTGAATAAACATCGATGTGTTAGCAGTTAGAAAACATCGATGTTTTGACATTAATACCATCGGATTCGATATTACCTACACAAATAAATAAATAATGTTGGACAATTCACACAGCATTATCTAGCCCCAAGCTAAACAGAGCTTGTGTGATAACTGATATACTTAATATTATACACTACATAGATAGATATTTCTTATTATACATAAACAACATCCAGAACAACCTGAACAAATATCTGCATATCGTGGGCACATTAAGTCCCGAGGCGGGAATCGAACCCTCAACCTCCTGCTTCGCATGTTAAAACTGAAAACAATTATAGTATTGAAAGGTATTTTTTTTGAACTAGGTACATATTTTCCGATAGTTCTATAGTCTGAGTTTTACACTAGATGTCACTGATCACAGTAGTCGGAGTAAGATTTTTTTATTATTTTGGACAGACTAAAGAAATTTTTTTTACAGTGTAAGAAAAAAATACTGGGAATTTTGTAATTTTTTTTCGCTAACTTAGGACATATCAATCTCATGAAATTAATAGACAAATTTATTTGCTACTGAAAATATTTATCAATTTTAATTCTTCGAAATGAATGCGATATAACTCTAACATTTATAGCGATGATTGATGATGATTATTACAATAAACATGTTAAGAAAATCAGTATTTTTATAGGTATATTTGCCCTGCATAGGTCGGTATATTTCCGTATTTTCTGGAGGTGCCTCGGTATTTTCCCAAAAAATAATCTGGTCACACTGCAAACCAGACAGTTCCTACACAGATTTAAATGTGTGTGTGATTACTGTGTTCAGCTCAACAATACAAAAATAAAATTAATGTTTTCTAATGATATTTGACAAAATAAAACAACAATAATGGATAACAGGCTACAAGAATTGTCGAAATTGCGAACATATAATAAGGATATCGAAAAAGAAGTGGCATTGTTGTTAAAAGACTTACAATGGAGTCTGAATGTATCAGATGTAAGTAAACAGACAGACCTCTCTTGCTCTACCCAAAGAAACATTTCTCTACTGACTGTAGTCTCTTGTTAAAGGAAATTTAAAGTAAATTCTTTAAGTCTTCAGTATATGTTGTTGTTTCTTGTAATACCTATGGTTCATCAAGAAGTTACTCTCAAGCCATTAGAGTACCTACTCTTGAAAGATAATTTAGTCCATCCAAACAAGCAAGCCAGCCTTATTTATTTACTATTAAATAAATAAATATTTCCGGACAGTCCACACAGCATCATCTAGCCCCTAGCTAAGCAGAGCTTGTGTTATGGGTACTAGATGACTGATTTACTTAATACAATACATTACATAGATAGATATTTTTTATTATACATAGAAAACACCCAGACCAACGGAACAAATTTCTGCAGATCGTACACAAATTTGTTCCGAGGCGGGAATCGAAACCGCAACCTCCTGCGTCGCAGGCAGACCTTCGCCCACCGCGCCACATCGGTCGTCTAATAGGTGGTTAGATAGATACCAACCGACCTACTATTATATTAATGATCTACAGTGGATGGGGACTTTACCAGATAATATTTATGATAAAGTTAAATAACAACCTACCTATTAGAGATAAAATCTACACAAACTTTTAAATGCTTATTAGTTAAATTTATTATTTCAGAAAAAGGTCATGGTTACCTGCAAGTACGATTCAAACCACAGGATACCCTTGGACAACAAAGATTGCCATGAGGAACAATGTCAATTGAAAAAGCTGGGCTACACAAAGGAAGACATGTTACTACCTGATCCAGTGGACCCCCATGCACCCACACTAGTTAAATTTTGTATGATTGTACCATATCATTAATATCAGAGTTTCATGCAAGCTGACATCAGAAAATTGAAAATATTCCCAAATTGTTTCAGCTAAACGAGATGCATTTGAAATCATCAACAGAGCTGCCTCAGCAGACCCATTATTTAAAAGAGGTATTTGTCTTACATATTTAGCAATACTGAAATCCTTCAGGGTATCTTCTAAGAATAATATTTCTCTATTGCAGCATATGGCTGCCGATAATTTGGCCAAGAAATGCTCCTAAATGCGTATAGTATTGTATCCTTTACATATTAGGTAGTGGACCATGGCAGATGGTAGGGGCAGCTGAATAATGCTTTACTGACTCAAGGTGAAGGATGCTGGGGGCGGGAGCCGCTGTCCGTGGCGCGCCTGCAGACGGCCTACTCGGCGGCCGAGCGCGCCGCGCTGCACCAGGCCGCGGTGGCCAGCGCGCCCTTCTGCCACGACCTCGCTGAGCTGGACCTCACTAGGTAACCTTCCTCTCTACACTGTCACTCAACTCACAGTATGGGGCACTCGGAACCAGAGGAGGCACACTTTCTTAAAAAACGTCATTTTATCTTTGGAGTAGGAGAGGAAACAATTTGGTAATATGATAAAAATATTTTAACGCTGATTGACTCAGTTTTCTGAAAGGATAATTAGAAAATATGCTATTAAACACTTAAATGATATTGACAAACTTAAAGCTATGTTTGTTATAGAGAAATAAAAAAAATAGAGGATTTCTTTTGAAGCTTTGAAACTCATTTGTATCTTTAGTTATTTATTTAGTAACTCACATGATTTTTAAACCCTATATAACTGCATTGCAAACTAAAATAAGTTTAAAAAAGAGAAATAATAATGTAATTATAATATGTTATGTGACAGTTCAAAGGAAGACAAACAGAGTGGTCACAAGAAGTCCCGGCTGGCGATCCTGGCGGAGCTGCGCGACATGAAGCGGCGCCGCGCCAAGTACCGCGTGCCCGCCAAGACGCGCAACTACTCCGACGTGCTGCGCGACCTCATCAGGACTCAGGTACCGCTAACTATACAACATATTACACTTTGTAAGCTCTTCCAAATGACACTTGGGCTAAAGTAATAAGAACACTGTTCGGGTGCATCTGTAACAACCAACACAAGTAGGGTAGTTTCCTGGGGAAAAATACTTTTTAGTCTGTGTTAGATTTTAAAGAAATATTGCATACATTTTTTTAATTTTACCAATCAAGCAGAAAATTACCAAGATAATGCACATTAAAGTTGAGAAAAATTGTATATTTAACCTGATCATTGTTGTTTCCATAGATGGACTCATACGGGGAAGCGACGAACACAGTCATTAAAACTGAATATGGAACAAACAGATATGTCTCCCAAAGAGATGATAACTTAAATCCTGATCCTGGTTCGCATTATGTGACCGTTAAATTACAGCGAGAGTCGCCAGAATCTAACAACTTCAATAGAAATACAGTTGAAAGTAATAGGAACTCGTACAGATCTAGAAGTAGAGAAAGGAGACGTGATGAGGGTAGGAGAGGACTGTACAAAGATTACTCATCTAAAGATAGTAGAAACTGTGACTGGAGTCGTGCAAGAGGTCGATCCAGAAATAGACGACATCAACAATACCGTAGTGCAGAAAATGGCCGGGAAAAGAGACACGACGACAATATGGAGAGATACAAAGATTCGTGGAAAGATAAAAACGAAAACTATGACCAAAGACACCATGTTGAATATTCTAGAGACAGTTCCGACAGGAGCCGGGACGTGAGACACGGTGCCAACAAAGTATATCATCATCGTTCACCTGATGCAAGAAACAGATACTATGGAGGTGACGACGCCATGATAAAGCAAGAGGACGAAATAGTGATCAAGCAGGAAAAAGTAACTCAGCAAAGTGAATCCAGACATTCAGATTACGATTCAGACTCTAGAGACCGGCCACGAGAGCGAGCGAAACTCCACAGGAAAGATCAGAGTCACAGGCATGACTCCCGGAAAACTCATCAGCTGAGATATAGCCCTGATGATGTTAGAGAACGAGAGAAGCGGTCATTTGAGGAGGATTCTCATCGTAAGGAGAGAGCTTCAAAACCATATAAAGATAGAAGTGAGAATGATAGAAGGGACAGTAAAAGAAAATACAAAGAAGACAACTATTCCTATAAAAACAAGAAAGAATGTGATGTTTCTAAAAGGAGACGAGAGTTTTCTGGTGTTGCTATGAAACAGGAAAAAGGCACGCCGTGATTTTTTCTCACCCTAACTACACAGGTGATAATGATAATGGTATGAAGAAGAAAATACTAGAAATAATAATAGGCACCGCTAAAGGTGTACACTGAAGTACTTTCTGAAATTAAAGTGGCCAAATATTTGTAGCTTTTGAAAATTATACGTGTTGTGATTTTTTAATCTTAGCTATTTATTTTTTCCCAAAGAGTTTTTAGTAAAAAATTGCGCGTGCAATGGTGTTCAAAATTGGCTCGAGACGAGCCTACCTAAATAGGAAGTCTCTTGGCAGTTTCGTGCTTCCTCACTGGTAGGTTGGTATGTTCAAACGCGGCAGCTGCCTGAGTTCGCCGTGACTCGGCGCCAGTGACCGGAAAGTAAATGGCAGTCGCATGATATTCGGAGGCGCGGACTGTGACGAACGAGCGGGCGCCTCCGCTAAAGATCATTGTGCGCGCTTCTTTAAACTTTACAATATTCTAGAAAAATTAAAATCTAAAAGTATAATTTAAAACAGAATTTGTTTATTCTTCGAAAAATAATTGACGCTTAGGATTTAATTACCTAGGTAATTAATTCAGTAGAGATTATTAATTCGAGACCCTAGGTCCGTGGGGTACCGAGGCTCTCCGGGTTTTTAAAAAATTATCTGAGCGTCTGGTCGATGCGACGCGTGACCCGAGAGCTGGTGAATATCTGGCTCAGCGCATCAGCATTGCCATACAGCGTGGTAATGCAGCCAGTGTCTTGGGGACGCTTCCGACTGGTATTGACATGGATCAATTGAGCTACCTTTAGACTGTTTGCAACCGTCTGCAGTTAGCTCAATGGTTTCAATTGTAAATACTAGTTGTAATTTTTCTATTCCTTTGCTTGTAATTTTCGTTGTTAATAAAGATGTTTATACAATAAAAAAAAAAAAAAAATTCAGTAGAGCACCCACACTTTTTGCATATTTTTAAACTAGCAAGAAGAAATGAACAAAACGTTTCTAACAATGATTGATTCAATCTGTGTTCAAAAAAAGTTAATTAAGGTAATTCATAATTACCAAAAAGAGAAAGTTGATTGATCAATTAAGAAAAAGAGTGAGTAGGTAAAATATTTATATTATATTTTTATTGAAGTTAACAAAATTCACAACGAATCTATCTTTCATTGAGGATAAACCCGACTAAAATACCGACTACGTTTCTTTGCTAGCGGCAAGTAGGTATAACAGTTATTCGAAATTAATATAAAAAAAACATTTTTATATTTAGTTATGTATTTATGTATGCGGGAGTTTTCTAGCAAATAATAAATAAATATTTTATTCAAAAAGTATCTTATGACAAAATGTTAACAAAATACATAGTATCTAATAATAACTTATAGTCTAGGGTTAACTTGTGCCTGAACTAGGTAAAAGGCAGGCAGGCAGTTAATAGGTAGGCTAACAGCATTATAGTGCTTACAACATAACTTTCGATAAAATAAAATTTATGATAAACTAATTTACATATATGTATGTACCTACCTAGGTACTAAGTAGGTATGTCAACAAATACTGCTGAGTAACAAAACGTTCAAAAATAAATGTAATCGGCACTCTTAGGCGCCTTCATAGTCTATTGAATTAATGTGATTGTGTGAATTATTGTGATGATGATGATGACCTATTTTCTGCCATTGTTTTGGCCGGACAGTCAGCAGAATCTGTGTTATGCTTACTAGGCTTCTTGAAATGTAGGCAAGTTGGGTTCTTCCGCCTTCTTATTACATTCCACAGTGGCTACAGATGTGGGTCAACTCTCGGCACGTCTTGGCAGCGTGACCATACTGCTGGATGGCACTTGAAACACCTTGTGACTAGCGTGAAGTCTTTTCACAGGACCAGTTTACGAAAACTCTACCCTTAGATATGAGTGCCTTCCGGATAGCTGCAGGGACTTCGACCACAAAATTGCAGGTCTCAGCATCCTTCTTGCCGGACTTATGGCTGAATTTGATTGAGGTCAGGAATTTTTCAAGGGTTATTTCAGGTAGATACTCGCTCGGCTTTATTTTGCTTGTCTATACAAAAACTTCCTTTTCCTGCATTGATGAGGGCACTCCAATAACTACGAATTTGGGTTTACGTTTTAATGGTCTACCATCAGGCCAGCGTTTGTGAGCTGTATCGACTGCTTCAGTTTCTCAATGTCACCCCTCGTTTCGGTGCTAATAATCACCCCTCCGTTCCTTGTTTTCCGCAGGCCTCTTACTTGCAGCTTCATCTCTTCAGGGCAGATGATTGTTTGGACAAGGGTTTAAATCTCATCGGTCATACGGATAAATAGCCACAGAGCTGACATTTTCGATCTTGACGTAGGTACTTCCCTTTTTAACCATGTCAGCAAAGGATTTTTCGGAGGGAGGTTTAGAGGTCTCTTCAATGCTAGTTTTAAGGTGTTACTTTGCGGCACAGAATATTTATTTGAAGCTTTTGTTCTGTGTTCAACTTCCCATTTTCAACAATTGAACACACTTCGTTAAGGCACTACTCGATGTTAGACATCCAGGTCTGGATTTCAGGTGTAGGGATCAATTCCAGGTCTTTGTCTCTCTGGGTTGGTGGTGCTGGGCGAGGCTGGGGCTGCTGGGCGAGGCTGGGTCTGCTGGGCTGCTAAGGGCGTGGCGGGGGTCCGAGGAGGGCCGCGGGTTGTTCTGCTGCTTCGGCTGAAGGGGCTGTCCATATTTTTAATTTGATATCACTTTATTGTTAAGAATTTATATTCATAATTTCACTTTACACGTTTGTTTGTATGACACAGTTTATATGCTGCTAGTTATTGAGGACACGCACGAGTCAGCAAGTATTATTGAATTTTTTTAGTAGGTAAGAAATTTTAATGATCACGTCTGCTCTAACCAGCCCCTTAAATTGTTACAATGAGTGAATTTTGTGTTTGGATGTCCCTGACCGCGAAGCATGGGCTTGTTAGTAGACGGTATTACCTCGCTCGCAAGTACATAGGTAAATAAACATAATTAATACGAATTTGTTTGAGAAAGTGTGCGTACCTACTAGTTGAATTTATGTAAAAATAAATTTATTTTCCTAAGCAGCTGTTTTATTACGCAGAAGAATTTGAACCAAAATGTTACTCGTACCTTAAAAAAGCAAAAACATCGACCAATATGGCGCACGGCGCGGCGCGGCCGCGGTAGGTATACGGCACGCGATCGTTTCACCGCCGCCGCGTCTAAAAACGCGCATAAATCTAATCACGCTCTAATGAATGATCCATTGAATTGTAATATTTAGATATAAATATGAAGGAAGGTAATGCAAAAATCTAGATCTCTGCAAATCAGTACCTAGGGGCCGCCACGCGTAAGGCTGTTCTTGAGTGGAGACCGCGGCTCGGTAAACGTAGTGTCGGACGCCTTCCGGCCAGGTGGGATGACGATCTGCGAAAGATTGCTGGCAGATGCTGGATGCGTCAAGCTGAAGATAGGGCGCTATGGCGCTCATTGGGGGAGGCCTATGTCCAGCAGTGGACTAATATAGGTTGATGATGATGATGATGTATAACGGATAATCGTTTCAGTTTGATATAAAAAAAAAAACAAATCCCCAAGACATTGTTTTCTTGTATGGATGGTGGAATATGCAGTCATTGAAAAATGGTTTCTGACATTTGAATTGCACTTGTTCACTGAAAAAAATATAACATAATTTATGTTGTCGTGACTCGTGAGGGAGCGACAAGTCGACATGCCTGGGCCGCGCTTAGAGAGAGCGCGTAAATATAGCGGTAGGCACTGAGCGCTTCTGTGCACGAGTCACATTTTTTGTTCCTACCTAGTTAATCTTTTTGCGAACTGCAACTTCTGTAACCTGAAATTATTCTTTGCCTAAACGTATTTACGTAACATCTCACATGATTGAACGCATTCGTTAATTAAGCTAAAGCTGTCTAACAGAGCCGTGTAGGGCTGTCCGTCCGGCTGTCTGTACAATTGACATACCGTTTCCAAATCCGTGATTACGATACCGGTTGCGTCAATTAAGTGGGTAATTGTTCATTAAACACTTTTGTGCTTTTGTTATTGGTAAGTAGATATTAGGCGTGCCAACCTTTCAAACTTAACGCAAACTCAGAGCTTACTTACAGGAGTTATGGACACGTCGTCGCGTTGGAAAGAGCATAGGTAGGTACATTATTTATTTTTTAATTAAAGTAAGAAATAAAGTGATCACTTTGATTGTTGTTTATTGTAATACTAGCAACCCGCCCCGGCTTCGCACGGTTTTATTATACGTATATTTCTCTTGAATCACTCTACCTATTAAAAAAAACCGCTTTAAAATCCGTTGCGTAGTTTTAAAGATTTAAGCATAGTACATAGGGACATAGAGACAGAGAAAGCGACTCTGTTTTATACTACATTGATTTATATACATTGATTTTTACTAAGTAAAGAATCTAGGCAGCACCGATATTGATCTAACGTTAGTGAGGTCAGACCTAGCCTAACTTACCCGATTTAAACAATGGATTTTTTTTGAGACTATTTAAATGAAATTGAGAAAAAAAATCACATATCGTAGGTAAATTTTCTATGAGTAAAGACTCGGCGATCGTTTGAGAAAAGTTTATTTAAACACTTTTGCTGTAGAGAATGTAATGTAATTATACTATTTGTCAAAAGCTTGCGCAACTACGACTTTTTTCATAGAGCAATCATTAATTTTTAATCATTAAAGTAGGAAATACCTTTCCAGTCTCACTATCTTATCTATTATTTTGAACGTTGATTCAATAAATTTTTCACAATTTCTCATTCTCGAGTTAATGCAATTTTATTTTCTTAAACTCTTTATAATATTTTGTTAAACTACGAGCAGCGCCTCGCGGTTTCACCGATTTTCCGGGATAAATAATAGCCTATGTGTTATTCCAGACTATTATCTATCTCTGTGCTAAATTTCATACATATCCGTTTAGAAGTTTTAGCGTGAAAGATTAATAAACTTCTATCCATCCATCGATACCTACAAACTTTCGCGTTATAATATTAGTAGGATTTCTATGAACTCTTCGCTAAAATTGTTTTGTTTTTCACCAGGTATTACAGTTGTACGTACCTAAACCCAAAGTTGCCCACTGGCTAAATTTAAGATTTTCAGAAACCACAATCGATATTGGTGTAAATATGGAATTGAATGCAGAGGTCAATTTGTTTATTTTATCTGTTGTTTTAACTGTTGCTTTTATCGTCATGGACGGGTGCAGCTAGTGGGTTACTTACTAGTCCCGTCGGGTAGGCATCTTCCTAATATTATATTCCCTTAACCTGAGCATGGCTTCATTTCTCTCCGACTCGACGCGTGTAGTCCACAAATAGAAATGATTGGTAGAGCCTCCCTCTCGGGCGCGCGTTACGTGTCTTACCAATTTCACGGATTGTGCACACAAAAAGTAGTTTTTGTCAATTTTGGTGGCAACGCGACCGAGATATTAGGTACCTATTATGATATCAAATTCTATCCGGTTACGTAGCTATATCTAAATAATAAATTCCATTTCGTTGGACTTGTAGGAATAACACTTACTCACCTAGTGTTTAGTTGCTAAAAAGCTTTACGATTTGTAAAAATAATTAAGCCTCACAAAATCATCTAACTACCTAACATTCGAAACGTAAAATAAGTTTGTAAGTACACATTGTACACTATCATAAGGATAACCACAAGCAATTTGAAAGGGTTCGTGTTAGTGAGCATGTGAGCTGCCAGGCCCGAGGCGAGCCCGTGGCGCAGCCCCGACGCCGCCGCCCGAGCCCGTGGCGCAGCCCCGACGCCGCCCGCGCCCCGCCTCGCGCCCGAGCCCGTGGCGCAGCCCCGACGCCGCCGCCCGCGCCCCGCCTCGCGCCCGAGCCCGTGGCGCAGCCCCGACGCCGCGCCCGCGCCCCGCCTCGCGCCCGAGCCCGTGGCGCAGCCCCGACGCCGCCGCCCGCGCCCCGCCTCGCGCCCGAGCCCGTGGCGCAGCCCCGACGCCGCGCCCGCGCCCCGCCTCGCGCCCGAGCCCGTGGCGCAGCCCCGACGCCGCGCCCGCGCCCCGCCTCGCGCCCGAGCCCGTGGCGCAGCCCCGACGCCGCCGCCCGCGCCCCGCCTCGCGCCCGAGCCCGTGGCGCAGCCCCGACGCCGCGCCCGCGCCCCGCCTCGCGCCCGAGCCCGTGGCGCAGCCCCGACGCCGCGCCCGCGCCCCGCCTCGCGCCCGAGCCCGTGGCGCAGCCCCGACGCCGCCCGCGCCCTGCTCTGCCTGCACTCAGTCGCTCTCTTGCCGCGGCCGCGCGCGTTCCTCTGCCCCGCGCGTCACGCGTCTTGTTTACGATATACTTTGGTATGACTTTTTGAGTGTGCCTTATTGGATAAAAGTTATAAACAACCTATGTGATTTTGTGTGTTATTTATAGTGATATTGTGTTATTTGGGGATCCTATAAGGATTTTTTTCCGTTTGTTTTGGTGAGTAAAATAATAAATCTGTAAATTATATAAAAGCCAAAGGAGTTGCGTAGGTACTTAAAATAATTAATTGTTAAGATTATTATCTTTTCGACGGGTATGCAAATCGAAATAAGTTAATATATGCTAATTAGCCTGTTATTATAATTTAATTAAATCTTATGGCACGAGCAGGAGAAGGTCCCCGTAGTCAGACATAAGAAAGCTTTTGCGAAGTAGGCAAGTTATATTATGACTAGACTACATACATATAATAATTAAAGTAAATGGCCCAACTACAAGCATCATTCAAGTCCATCCACTCAAGCTCCTCAGGCTGCCCCTACAAGTGCTGCTATAAGTAGGTACATTATCTCTCCTATAGGACCGCGAAGGCAACGCCGCCGCGCAGAGATTAAATAAATCGACAACATTAACTGTTTATAAAATTACCTGTCCGAGATATTATATAATGGGCAGAAGATAGAAGAATGCGATAAGCAACCTAATTGAAATATCTAGCCGAGCCTATCTCCGACTCGTTTCAGATCGAGGTAATTTGCCATTTCTCGGACTACGAGCATACCTCGGAAAACCACTTTAATTAATTCAAATTAAATTATGGATCCACTTACAAACTGCGGGGAGGATGGAAATAATGTTCGAATGAGACGAGATTGTATTAGTAGTCAGTGAACCGGCAAATGATCCTTTTGAAGATCATTTGCGTCTATTTGAAACAGTCTTAAATGTGGATTCCTTTATGCCGTACCGACGACATGTCGAATCGAAGAAGAGAAATAAATAAATGAGCAATTTAACAAGGGAACGAGTAATTCCTTTTGCGTCTCTCGCTAAGCTGAGGATGGAGGCGCGAGGCCGCTTTAATTGAAAGATGCGGGAGATAAGAGTATGGTAATGCGAGGGAAAGTGCGGCTGGACACGACTCGGCTCCATTACCCTGCTCACACACCGTGCAGCGCCCGCGCCCGCGCGAGGAGAAACTTGGATGATACATCTGAGAGCGGTCTAATTAGAGAACCTCTGTTAGGTACCTACCTGCTGTGCGATTACACTAAAACCGCCCATCCAAATTGACTTTCTTGAGCTATTTCAATGGCCATCGCGCGCGTTCTTTCCATACAATTTCAAATTACGAAGGCCATTAAAAGGGCTTTCATATGTCAATTTTGGATGGGTGGTTTTAGCGTAATTGCACAGCTGGTATTCGTTTGAAAATCTGTTCTACCGAGTGGGCATAGTCTTACACTTGTCTCATAAAACATAACCGAGAGCTAAGATTACCTAATTCCTCAGTTTCTTGTTTTGGCAGATTATAAACAGGTTTACACACCGTAGTAAATATTAACTGCTAATGTCTTTTCCTCTGTAACGAATCTTGTTTTGTTACAATGTGAGATGCAGTCATAGTTATCAACAAAATAGTGGAAGCGTCGATCATGTTTGTTTGTAATCATAAAATTAAGTGTTTGACTTACGATATCCACTCACCATCCTCAAGCGAGTGCTGCGCGGCGGGCTTTGCTTTGATCCACATCTCGTCCCCATTACCTAAGTAAACAATAGTGATGTTATATTAGGGTCAATTTTCCATATTCATGTTATTGAATATATCGCTTTGAAGATATTACGATATCATACCTATTACAAAATATTAGTTTGATATTAGTTTAATAATAGTGAACCTATTCATTATTTACGATAACCAAATACAATATTATACTGTACCTGTTCAAGTTTATACCGAGATAAATCTTTTTTTGTTTGTTTAGAAAAATAACTAGTTGCGCCCCGCGGCTTCGCCCGCTTGAAAATTTATTTGTCAAATTTTAGAAATTTATTCCATGCCTCCTAGGGGTAGTTTCTTAAAAATAAAAAACGTGTTTAATTATTTACTTTATAATTTATTTATACCGAGTTTTGAGTGTATCGAACCAAGGAAAAATTATTTTCCATACAAACTTTACCACCTCCTCAGAGGTTAAAATTTCCAAATTTGAATAGCCTATGTCCTATTCTAGGTCCTAAACTATTTATATACCAAATGTCATTTAAGTAACTTAAGTAGAGTGAGTGGGGGGAAGATGAAAAAAGGGGTAAGACAAAAAGTCTTCCATAACACCAGATTTATAGTACTTATTGGAGTGCTGGCTACATCGTTAGGGCCACAAATTCAATACGTTACATACCTCAGTCAGCGGTTGCCGATGAGAACGCCTGGTTGTGTGTAAGGTGCAATTTTCTAAGACAGTGTCTTTTTCAGGATTCACAAAAGTGATTTCATCTTGCCCCGTGTCTTGTAAATTGAATTACAAGGCAGGTACGAGTGTTTAATTGAAACATCTGCGTATTATTTTTCGTAGACATTTATGTAATTACTTCTAAATCTATCTATTTCTCGTATTTTAGAATTTATTTTAACTTTTTATCTTTCCCCATTTAGATTTAACGGGGTAAGACAAACATATCAAAGTTTTAATATTGACCCTTTTTCAGGTTTCATACTAAAAGCCAGAGGTCCTCAAACTGTATCTTTGTGTAGGTTTCAGCAAGAAAAATAAGAAATAAGCAAAAAATGCTGAAAATAGTAAAATAAAAAAAAACAAGAATAGGTATGCTAAAAAATGTGAAGTAAAATAGAAATCCAATAAAAAAAGAAAATACTTACGTTAAAAATTACAAAAGTAAAAAATAAACAATTATTTTACGGTGATGAAAAAGAATATTCATATAGGTTTCATGTGAAATAAAAAAAGTTTTCAGTTTTTATTTGATTTTTCATTACAAGATAATATTTTTTTCTTCAGTCAAATCTTATGCAAATTGGCTGCAAAGTTTGAGAATCTCTGCTTTAATCTTCCCCCAGTGGGGTAAGTTCGGAATATATATTTTTTTAAATTTGCTATATCTTTGTTAAAAATAGGTATTTTGGCACTACGGTCAGTTACAGCTTTTTAAATTACTTAACACTATAGACTAAGGACCATAAACTTTGCCTAAGACCTGCCTAAGACACGTTTTAACGATTTTAGATTTTTATTCGATCTTACCCCGTCACCTTTTCATCTTCCCCCTGTTTCAATTAAGTAAAAAATATATTTTTAATTACAGTTTTCTACTTTTTGGACAGCTTTTCCAGGCTGTTATTGACATATTATAAAAATCTAGTCTCTACCCTTTAATTATGTCTAATTTACTTTTAGCTAAAGTCAATATCTATTCTTCTACAAGGATTCAAAAACAACACTGATCATCTCATCAAAAAACCGTTCGATCTTGCCCCCACTCACTCTACCTAATTAAAAGATTACTTATAAGAAACATTCACACAGACTTTCGCATTTATTATTAATTATTATACCTACATAATAGTAAGAAGTGATAAATTTTCCCTCATACTTAAACAGGCTTTGGTATGTTCAATAGGTAGGTAGGTACGTAACCCACCCACCATTGGTATTTCCACTAATCGTATCGTAGATAGGTAGGTAGGTAGGTAGGTACATCCAAAACAAAAATCGAAATGCACTGGTGCTGGCGCGGCGCCGCAGCGTAAAGGCGCGGTGCAGCAGCGCCGCGCGCGGACTATATTCTGGGAGGTTATTCATGCCACCACGACATCCAAAATAAAAAGTTTATGACACTAGCTAACACTGACACTGGCAGAGTCGTAGAGAAAAGCAAGCGGACAACTCTGGACACACGTACCCTCTTCACACAAGACCACCGGAAGTAAGACCATGCTGGAGACCCCTGCCCAGAGAGCTCCTGGAGCTTTCGGAAGACCTTTCCCCAGACCATCGTAGCCAACCGGTTAACGAACAGCTTCCGAGTAGCCTGCATGGCTCTTGAAGCGATATCACATGACTCGAGAGAAACTTCTCTCGACGTTGACGCCAGAAAATGAACCTTAGTTCGATTCTTACTTGCATTTCACACAGAGTCGAAATGTTGAAGACCACTTGATGAAAAGCAAGCGGCGCCACTCAATAAGAAGTTGAAATTGAAGTTGATTTGTGCTACTAAACTAAGAATAGCTAGCTATTATTTCAGTCATAAACTCGCTTTTCACTTAACTTTACTCTTAGAAACAAACTAAAGCACTTATTATAAATAAAACAAACAAAACACCATTCCAAACAAAACATAAACAAAGAACAAACTCTGCAACGGAATGGCAACACAGCGGCGATCCTAATCTATTCTAAGAGCGTATAATATAATACTTTATACCTGTTACTCAAAGATAATACGAATACGAAATAACAGGGTAACGGAACGGGAACGCCGTGGCCGCGCGCGTAATAGGTAACTACGTAGAAAATATTAGGTAGATGGTATTAGTCGTTCTCTCGCTGCACAGCGCGTAATAGGTATCTCACGTAATCGTATTATGTATGGTATTAGCTAATATAATATTATTCAGTCGCTCGCTCGCCATATTCGCCACTGCGCCTACGCGTGAAGTGAATGTCCCTGATGTTTGACTATTATTGGATAATATAATACTGTAGTTTCACGTACCTATTATGATTATCTGGGTCCTCGTATTATGTTCCGTATACCTATTACGATTATATTAGTTACACCACTAGTAAACAACACATCACACCGTGCTAGAGTTGACAACTTCACACCTCTTCAACTTGTTAACTGTCACTTGTAAACGAGTTTTTGAGTGTGAAATTGAAATGTGTTATAAGCCAAGATTATCGTCGGCGGTTAGTTGGTTAGGTACTTATACGAAAGCTATTCAAGCATGATGTAGGTATACGTACCGACGTGGTGTGCCCGGGTGTGTAAGCACCCCACCAGTGCCAACACGCTGAGACTCTACTAATAATCAGCTTGTTTGTTTTTACTGTTATTTATTGTCGTTTGTTGTTGACGTGTTTATGCTAATTTTATTACATTCACTCAGGCTTGCCTTTGTATTTACCTACACAGCTTAGAATACACTTCTTACCTACGATTTATGTATCATTACATAGTATAAAACAAAGTAGCTTTCTCTGTCCCTATGTCCCTTTGTACGCTTAAATCTTTAAAACTACGCAACGGATTTCGATGCGGTTTTTTTAATAGTTAGACTGATTCAAGAGGAAGGTTTATACATAAAATAAAACCGTGCGAAGCCGGGGCGGGTCGCTAGTATTACATATTTCACTAACGTAAGCATCGAACCTAATAAAATTCAGGAATATGTACCTATACTTACATACTTACCTAAACTAACATTAAATGGTTTTTATTTCTCTAGTTAACATAAAATATCAACAGTTGAAAAACAATTTTGCTTATCTACAGTAGATAGGTCGCATAAAGCCGGTTTGAATTACAGCAATCATTGTAAAGCTGTTGTAAACCGATAATGACGGACACATTCGTTATTTGAGCGTCTGCGTCGTCGTGCACACGCTCGCTACTCTATTCTGCTTTCATGCATGATCCAAGTCTATACAACGATTCCAAACAAATATTTGTAAACAAAGCCATTTATATATGAAAACGTAAGAAAAACTTATAATAAAAAATAACAGACAGCAGGGTAACAACTTAAAAACAATAAACAGAGAACCTTTATTTGTAAAAATACTTATACCTACAGAATTTTTCATTCATTTTACACTAATTTTATTAAGGTATGCGGAAGTTAGTAGGGATGGATGAAGGTACGAGTATGTTAGTTAATTCCTCACGCCGATTATGTTGTTTATTTAATTATGTAGTAGTTTTAGTAAGTACAGCTCAATTCCTTCGTTGTGTATAGGTATCCTACATAAATTTCTGTTGCTATTTGAGTAGGGACAGTTTCTCGTACATATCTGAGGTCCTCGATTCGCCAACTGTCATCGCACGTGTCGTGTGAGCGCGGCCTGAGCCGTTACCTTTTATATTTGCCTTCGTTTTTATGTGAGAATGTTCGGGAGTTCATCGCCATTGTTCGCAGTTCATCTGTTATACTTTGTTATTTCTATTTTGACGTTAATTAACTTCTTTTTCCATTGAAATCGAAATGAATCGGTAACATGTTTCATTCTCATAATGATGATTTCACAGTGAAATTTTATTGATTACGATAATGATAATGAATGATATTTATTATAATGATATCTACTATACCCTAAATATCAGAGTTATTACAAACAATAAGGTTACTCTCTGTGTTCGAGAATCGAAATCAAATGCAAAAGTACAGACAGGACGAGCGCGTTCAAGTCTTTTCTATGGAGAATTTTTGTAACATGGTTCTTGATCGCATTCAGCAAGCTTACAAGTAAGTTTTATATTTTACTGAATTACGACATTTTTTGCTCTGAAAGGGTTGCTGGGTCTTTGCATACTTAACTACAATTAGCGCGACAACAAATAAAAGCATCCGTTCAAATTACAAACATCCAGTTCAAAACAATACGATATCAAATTCGTTCGTACAAAAAGCTCCGCTCCGGCGAGGCATTCACAAAAAACTACACATTCCATCCCGCCCTTTGATCCTTCTTTAATTAACTCGATCCCTTGTGATAACGGAATGTTTGAATGTCTTCCTTCTCTGTTAGTCGTCGGTAATGAGAGGCGGAAGAGCGAGAAAGCAGGGTCGAAAGCGGTCCTTCCGGTGGTTGCGCTGATAATTGACGGTTGGGCTGAGCCCGTCTTCTTTGATTTCACTGATAATGCTACCAACTAACATTTAAATATGAATGTTAGAAAGTAGTGAATTAGTGTTATTTCGTAAGTTGTTCACAGCTGAACGAGCCTGTTTGTATTGTAATCGCGATTCCTCAAGAACAATGGCTGACCTCCTGGCGGCCGCCTCGATGACACGACCGGTGCGCCCGGCGCGGGAAGTCATTACAACTCCCGTCCCGGTCAACTTTCTTTCCTTCAGATCCATTATTAGGAGGGTTGACTGTCTGCAAGAGCTCTTTTACTTATTAACTGCCGTCATCTTTTGGAAAAACACAATCTTAAAAACTCTAAAACTAGAGTCTTAGGATTATATTGAAGTTAAGGTACCTACCTACATAAGTGTAGGTAAAGTACCTACTTTCAATCTCAATTACTATTTTCAGAGGTTCTTACGAATGAATGAACCAACAAAACAGAGAACATACCTATAGGTTTACAATCAAAAACTACTAAAAGCTGATTCTCAATGAACCTACTGTGATCTGATGTATTGTTAACCATTGTTGATTGAACGACAAATACATTAAGTCGCGTCTAGCGAAACGGCATTTGTTCTCCATTCGCATCGGTTAATAATAGACTATCTACCAGAGCTCTCCAATAGACCGTCATTGATGACCGCCGCACAATGCTACACAGCGCGGCTGTTTTCTGGCGCATCATACAAATTAATAAACAAACATAAGGGTAATTGCGAACCCTGTTTAGGACATTTGATGTCTTTCACGAAATAACTGTATCAAATTTAAGCTATCCAAAAATGTACTAATGAATAAATAGTGTGTAAGGCATCTAGAAACATAGCTGTAGTAAATAAAACCTAATCCAGGTAACCTGTGGTTTCTGTAGGCTCTTGTGTAAATGTGTCACAGTGTCAGCCGCACACTGCGCGCTGCGCACGCGCTTGTTTTCCGATATCCGATTACAATTCAATCGAGTGCACAATTTGTTTGGCAGCCGCGCCACAACACGTCAACAGGACAATGCTCTACGCTGCTGTGATGAGATGCTGGGTAGGTAGGTACTATTGTTATTAACATTAATTATTGTTGGTTCCTTTTGTTTACTCTTCAATGTTTTCGTCTTCGGCAGCTGCCTTGGGTTGTCACTCTGCTGATCGCCTAGCCGGGTAACAATTGAAAATCCGTCGCAACGCGGAGCCCAGCTGAAGCTTCCGATTGCGTTCATAATCACAATAGAAGTTATTATTAGCGCTATAATCGTAAAGTTTATGTTTGTTAGATAAAGGCGGACACAATGGCGCGGATCAGCGACGCCTCTCCGACTATCGCATCAAAGTGACGTTTACAACCTGAGCCAATGTCACACATTTTGTAGAGCTCTGGTGGTCTAAGTTAACAGACAGAGCGATTTTTCAAAACTTGCTTATGTAGGTAAAACTTAACGATATTAACGGAATGGCAGTTTTCAAAGAGGATTGGTTATCAAAGTCGCTATACTAATAAAATTGAACTCCATTATATTTGTTGTTTTATAAAATGGGTGGTATTGTATTGGGTGTGCCTGTCAAGATGGAGTACTTGGTTATAAATAAATATTTTCGTACGCATCGCTCGCTTATCACTCGTGCTTGCGCCGCATATTGTTGCTCTACAATAATATTGATGTGCCACTTGTATTGTTTGCATGCATGTGTGTATGCAGTTGAGGAGGGAAGCACGGTGCAGCGCGGGGTGCAGCTAGCGACGGGGTGCGTCTATTGCAGGGTTAGATAGAAGCACAACAATGCGTCTATGATGACTTTGTCTATTCACATCATAACGGTTTTCACCCTAAGCTTAAATAAAACTTTACAATATAAATCAGATGGAAATTGTAAAGATTTTACTTACCTGTTTTGAATATTAATTTTTACTTCATTCAAAATAATGGTGACATTGATGAATTAAGAACTGAAAGTTCGATGATTATAATATGTTTGTTACTGCTTGTGACTACAATAATCGTTATAATCCAATAGGTCGTTTCCAAACTTGCCCTAAACAGCTTACCTACCTATTGGATGCCTTCTTCAGCACTTCAGCACTTCAAACTCATATAGTTCAAAGAGAATAAAACCACTCCATATAGTCTTTCTTTTTTTTTACGAGGGAATCTAATGCTAATGAAATCTATGTGATAGTAGAGGTAAACTCAGTCAGACTCAGAGCTGCCTATTATTTGCAACTACTGGTTTTACGTAAATAAAATATATTCAATGCACTGATTTTACTATCGTTGGTCTCTTTTGTTCATGAAAAAGTATCTAGATTTATGAGCTAAAAAGAAGCAAATAGAGTGCGCTTCAGAGTGTGCTTTGTAAATCAGTCAGAAGAACCTCACATAAGTTTTTGAATTTGGGAGTCCCCTTTTGAGTTCGGCTTCCTGAAAATATTGTAAATTAATATTCCTTTTTCGAATCGACTTCTATTTCGTTTAAATACTTCAGTTTAAATCACAAAAGTGATTTTTTGGCAAAACAGATATTTTTTTATTAGATTTAATTAATTTTGATAATTAATGAGGATAGTACAGGTGTGCATAAGCTCGTAACAGTTCAGGGTGTTTAAGGCAACAACCCCGCACAAGGCGCCACCGCGACTATTCCGCACTTATTCAAAATCCCTTGCTCGGAATATTCCCCATCTGAATAGAACCAGTTCCCCGGCAGAGCACTGGGCCGCGCCCACTCGACAATGAGTAAAAGCCTCATTTATCTAACTCCGGCACAAAGCGGGTACTGAACCCACTCCACACAACAGACGCACTTTTTATTTATTCTTCTTTATACATTCTAATTTATTCGGTAATCGCGTCGAGGGCTCGCAGTAACTCGATATTGTGATGTTAGTCATTTATTTACAACAAATCATTGTGGTGAAATTAGGGAGAGTTTTGGAGGACTGGTAATGTTGTAAAAAAAATTGAAATAAAAGATCTAAATGCAGTTAAACAAAAAATAAAATAAACTGGTTCCCAATAAATTATTTTTGTGAGATTGGACAGTGCCTGTGTCCAGTGACCACTGGATCAAAGAATCCTCTCGAGCCGAGAGCGCGCGGTGCGCGCGCGCAGCCGTCGCCGCCGCCTCCACGCACGCCTGTTTTTGCAGTTCCGCTGCCATCCACACTCTCATTATCCATACCCCATTCTCATTATCCCTTTAATTGCATTAGAAATCGATTCCTTCGCATTAATTGCGGAAAACGTGCCAAATGGCTGAAGCTTACGCTGGACACGCTACATTTTTCCAAGAAAGTCAAGTCGGCACTTTTATTTAGGCTTGGTCCCGGTTCTACTAAAGAACTCGAAGAAAACGTGAGGTTTAATTCTATCCCATAAAAGTCGACTTAGTTCATTACATTTAACATTTCAATGGAAGATTACGGTTCTCTTATCAATTTAGTTATCCATTAAGTATGCGCATAATTTCGAAGAAAGCAACAAACTTGATAAGCGGTAGATTTAAACGTTTTTCAGCGATAACCAAAAAGTGACTTTATGTGAACAGCTCACGTTATATAATCCACTGAAGTCCATATGGCAATTATTTAGCCAAAAACAAAGTCGTTATGGGCAAAAACCGTTGATTCTAATGACGATGTTGTATTCAACGTACGTGCAGTGTGAGAGAGTAAGGAAAGTCTGGCCGCGTCGCCCGAGGGACTCGCCCTTCGCCCTTCTGCCGCCATGACATAGTAGATAGTGTGTATAGTGTTGCAATTACATTTGCAGCATATAAACCTATCCGACGGGGACGTGAGGACTCGCCGGCTAAATTGTACCGGGAAAAATAGTTCCTGATTGCAGCAGGAGTAAGAGGGTAAGGCCCCACTCATTAACCAATGGCAATCTTCCCGATTACAGCGTTTTTGTGTTCCCAGAACGACGTCTCTGTGAACTGAATACATGGTCATGCTCAATTCAAATTCATAGCATTGTAATTTGTCTTCAGTTGCAAACTTGCAATGCAATAGAAAATACTTAGATTGTTCTCTAAAATCCTTTTAGTGCCCCGGTTGCAATGCCGTTCTCCGTAGCTGCACGGTGCCGTTACTTTTAGCCAATTTTCAGAACTGTGCACGCACGGATATGATGATTTTTGAATATTTGGAATCTCATGATACGCTTCAATTTATATTTCGTTTGTGATTTTTTCCGAACCAGTTCGTGATTGTAGCGTGTCAGTATGTCAAATGAAATCCAAGCAGCATAAAATGCACACGGCTGCTTGGTATATACTTACTTACGCCAGTAACCGTTTCATTACGAGTCTAGATAATCTCAGATAAACCATAAGAAAATCTGATTCACACGTTGTTGAGTTCAACAAATTACCTGATAGGCGGGTCGCGAGCGGCACAATGCGCCATATTTCACGGAGAGCTGCATGGCGTGTGTTGCCGGAGAATGAGGCTCTGGGAGAGATGGTTAACTCTCGACATATAACAGTTTCCCTTAGAAATCCCATACTAAATTTCGCAAAATTCGGTGTTTTTAAAAACCAGTAATTATATTTGTACGATACTTAACAAGGTAGGTCCTTGAGTTTCTGTCAAAAGTCCAGGAATCGACAGACAAGGTACCTAACTAAACTGTTTCATATTGGTATCAGAGAGCAGATTATTGGTAAAATTATTACCTACAAATCTTTCTTCGGGAAATGACTACCTAAGTATCTATTTGAACATTGTATATCTATCGAAGCCCTGATTCAGTGCGTTTGTTTGAAGGCACCGCCTGTTGCGGCTCGCCCAGTTAATTAGCAGCAGCATTACAAACTAGACAATGCTCTACCTTATTGGTGCTGGCCGAACCGATTCGACTTTTAGGAAGATAGCGCTCTGTATAGAAATGGATTTGAAATTAGAAAAAGAAGTAATAAGAAGTAATTTTTTCTTATTCGATCGAATGTACTGAAAATAATTTTATTTGAACCTGCCAAATACCTGTGGGCTATCGACCAATTTCCTAAGCAGCAGTAATTGTCCGAAGTTACGCAAGTCTAACAATAGGCAGGATAGACTAGCGCGCACAATGGAGGCGCTCGCCGACTCCTCGGCCGGAGCCCCGGGCCGTGACGGCAGCGCCGGGCTGCGGGCGCAGGACGAGCCAGGGGACCGCATACAGTTCACTGACACGCTGTCAACACGAACTTGTTCTCCAAAATCGCAATCCTTACTAATATTGTAAATGCGAAAGTTTGTATGAACGCGTGCGAAGCTGTGGGCAGATGATTGTAGAAATATATTTAAGTGTATCATGAGATTACAAATATTCAAAAACAATCATCTCCGTGCGCCCAGAGTTCTAGGCAATACATGGTAAATGTATATACACAGGGAAACACTCAACTGTATGAAGATGTCGACGACAGGGCTCCGATAAGTTAATTGGCATTGTTCAGGCCAACAAGTTAATTGGCTCCTATATTCCTTTCGGATCCTATCACTATGTAAACCAAGGTAGAGCATCCTAAAATGAGACTTTGGTCCTATCTTAGACGCCAATTATCCAAACGTTTACTCTTAGTTTTTGCGATTAGGCGTCCGACATGCTAGCTTTCTTCCCAAAAGTTTAGAATGCCTTCGGATATAAAAAATCAGTCTCATACCATGGCCGTTCTACGACATGTTTTACCAATGATTCAAAACTTGCACTAGTATCTGTTATTTGTATTTATTTAATAATAAAACCAGTAACATTAATAACAATACAGGTGTAGGAAGCGCAGACACCGAGCGTGGGCAAGTGTCCACAGGTGCACGTTGTAGCCAGCGAGGCGTGCCTCTAGCTGCTGGCCCCGGCTCGGTTCCGATCCGCTGCTCACTAACTATTTCCGCTGTTTGTGACAAGACAAATACTAATACTAAACTCCATCCAATCAATTTCGCCAGGTTTTGAAATTATCAAATGTAAGTTAACTTTTCAGTTCATATTTCTGGTATTTTGGCTATCTACCTATCACCATTTACATAAGAAGAATAAAATTAACACATGTAACAATCAAGGAAATCTCATAGTAAACTTTAATTTATAATTTTGACTGAGTTCTAATACACCAATACAATACGAAAAATGTAAGAGGCAATTTAAATATTTCCGATTATATTTATCAAAAATAATTATCAACTTATCGCATTATCGCTTTGAACCCTGAATTTCGCATAACCTTTAGCGCAAAGCTTCTGACATATTTTATGCAAGGAAACACATTTACAGTATTTGCAGTTTATATCGTGGAACGAGACGAACACAAACACTCGACGAGAGTCTTTACTTCAATATAATTTAATGTTTTTTTCTAAAACTAAAAACCCTCTTTGAATGTCTGAATATTAATTTTATTTTAACTTCCACTTTAGAAATAATTTCTAATCAAAAATATTGTTTTATATGACCACTTCAGGATAATTATCTATTTGACAAACCGTTAGAAGATATAAGTTATCTCTTTACTAAAATAAATCAAAGAAATCGGACAACAATTGTCCAAGACGCCGCCGACAAACATAAACATAAAAATACACAGTTGATTTTGTTTAGGTCAATTGCAAATAACATTAACTACATTGAACATATTTTCTCTAGCTAATGGTGATAAAATTTATAGCATTACGTCCTATAGTACAGAATAAAAATATTTCCATAATTATTAAAGTCAGTAAATGGCGGTGCGATTCGTCGAGACGTCGTCATGCCAGTGTGGCTACTGGCCAGTGAATAACTTGATTGAGTTTAGAGACCTACCTACCTACTCCTAGCGAGCTTCGTGTGTGGCTCACACAACTCAATAAAATTATATTTATCGAATATAATTTCTACATTCAAATTGCATATTACCTTTTTATAACGAAATCTGATTGCAATGGGTTATCTTCAAGCCTGCTTGACCAATGATAAAAACAAATCCAAGGCATTTCCTCAGATGCAGCGCATTCCTATACATTTTAACATGTATGCAGAGTTATTTCCATATCAACAAACACTCCTCTTGAGTTATTGATGCAGATAAGACTCCTCCAATTAAATTCTACTTCATGTATCATTGAGCTACTGCCTACGAAAGCGCTACCTTAAAACTGTGATTGCAATTTCTAAGCAAAGCAGCAGATAATTTTTTATATTCGAAGATATATAACGATTAAGCTTTGGAGGGGAATAAAGATATCTGAAGCTGAGGTAGAAGTGACATAAGCGTATAGATTAGATACATTTCAAAAGTAATATTCAATGATAAATCATTTTTATTTCATACCTTTAGTAGGTAGTAGTAGTAGTGTCAAGTTCATCAGAATTTCCAGCCACGGTAGACGGCGGCCCTTACCGCGATCAGTATCAGAAGGTAAAAGATACAAATAAAGAGGCATCCACTCGTTGGAACCGGTCCCAAGTTCCTTTGAATAATTTCTCCGTCGCGATGGAATCATTCCGAGAGGCGATAGTTCGCGTGCTATCGCGATCAACTTGGAACCACAGGGTAGGTATACCTCTACCTACGGATAGTAAGTTTAACAATGGCAAATTGTTCATACAATGATAACCTTATGTTTTGTTAGGAGTCGATTTTATTGACTACGGCATAATCACACTGAAATTTTGGGATCGATGGATGGGTGAACGTTTGATACTTCACATGTTACTTGCAAAAACTACTAAACGGGTCGAACTAAACTTTTCAGGTTTCTACAAGGGTATATCTATTTCTCATATCACATGACAAATAGATAAATTGGAAACAACTCGTGCGAAGCCGCAGACCGAAACTAGTTCATCATAACTACCACCCCAAGGGATAGTTTAAGCATGTACCTACCTAGAGTATTCGGCGGCGAGATGTGTTTCATCTAATTTATCGCGGTACAAAGTTCTCTCTACTCTCGTAGTTAATTATAGGTACCTATAGCCACCAGCAGTGCGTAGTAATTCCCATTACGGGCTCGTTTCACGCTGTAAGCACGGGTTAGTCGGAGCACTGTCGATTTATTAGCATGACGTAAGCGCACGCGCACTAAAGCTCTTCGTTTTGCAAATGACTGCAGCTAGGTAAGTACTACCTGAAAGCATATAGAGACAAAAAACCGGGGTCCTGTCTGACCTAACCTGGCTGACTAACTAAGGCTAGTTGGTTTTTGCTTCGGAGTTTTGATTTTAAAATGGAGAAGATATAGGATTGTGCTAGCACGTCCTGAACTAATATAATTATATGCATAGCTCTCCTCTCGATAACCAAATATATCAAACTGTAGACGTAGATTAGAGAAAGACGCAGCTAGGTAGCCTCTATTAGTACATAGTGGTAAGTAGGCCACCGTGAATGATGTGGCTTTCGACACCACGCACTAGATCGTACGTAGATAACATTGCGTACATTTGGGAAGATATTGCGTGTTGCGAATTTACATCGATTTGTACATCCCATCCCACTGTTCAATTGAAATGATAAGATTTGTTAAAGCGCTAATAGATGTTCTCACAGTTGGTAGAGATGAAAAAAACAATATGTTAGAATGTGAAGATTAAAAGTTCGTCAGTATTTTAGTCGGCTAAGTGTCTACAAGCTTTAGCAAACGTATGTTAGTTCCAATCTTCCTTTGGTTCTCAATAGTTTCGGTAAACAAGTACCTAAACATTATTCTCAAACAGTAACGGTCCTAGGGCAGGAGAGCTTCGCCTCAACTCTCAGGGGTATAGAGTTAACGGAAACTGCGGTTAGCTTCAGACGTTACTTTTGTAAGTAATAACAGTGGAGTTGTCTCTGGGCGGAGATCAACCGTCATGTTGTGCGGCTTCTGTGGAGGCGCAGCGCCTTGGCCTGTCCGCTTAAAGGTATTTGGTGTATCCAAGGTCTAATAACTTTCATCTGAGGTCCAAATAACATAATGACGCAACAAAGTTCATTAGATTCAAGAGGCTACATTAAATCAAGATACTTCGCAAAGCCATGATTTAATCCCATAACGTATGAAAGTTATACAAATGGTACTTTTATTCAAATATCCATGGAAAGGCTATATAGCGGCAGTTTCGAGCACAGTTGGAAATTATAATGTTGTGTTTGGCGCATTTACATACTACATGGACGCGGTGTCGAGCGCTACCACGCGAGCGCCGGAAAATATCTAAGATAATAAATTTAATTATATTTTATTTCATCATTCTCATGGCAACCAGTCTTAATTTTATTACCTAGTTTATACATACCTATTATCCGTAATAAAGTTATATTATACCATTTATACCTACTTACCAAGGCGGATGCACCAAAGGGAGAATAGCGAAGCTAGCGACGCGACGCGATGTCGACTCTACTGCATGCCGTAGAGCAACGATTGCGTCAGCGGCTGTCAAAGTAGGTATAACAAAGCAAAATAGTATGCAAAATCTGTTATTTGTGTTTCAAAAGTACAATACCGTGTAGGTACTTATGATTACTTTAATTAAAATTATAATACATATTCAAATATTACAGTACAATAGCGTTTTCGAGATTTCGAATAAAGTTAATTTAGTCAATTAGACTGACGTCATTATATCGTTCATACATCACATGTATGTAATCGTCGTCGGGATGACTCTCACAAATGTATCCCGACAGTCCCTCCCGGTCGCGAGTCGCGTGGAGTGAAGCGCTCAGCTCGCGTCCACCTCTGTCTGACGTCCCGCCGCGCCGCCTCGCCGCGTCCGCTGACAGCCTGTCATTACGAGCTCGACAGCGTCCATATCTGAGAACATTGTGCGAGAAGCATGCGGCCATGAATGACTCTACAGAAACTACGCTATCATACCATCAATAAACATCTTGACTGTCGTGGTCCCTAATGCAATTGTTAAGTTTCCCAAAATCCAGTAATGAAAACCGATTACATTTAAAATTAAACCGAATCATGAACTACGAAAGGATATAAATAATCCATTTTTGTAATATCCTTTAAAAGGGGATCAGAGACATGCCATTAATCGAGCGAGCCTAACCACCGCCACATGACGCCTGACTTGCGTTTTCATTCAGCTCATCCACCGCTGTGAAACTCCTCTTTTTGGGAAATTTAGCTATCGATATCGCCAGGACTCGGATAATTTGAACGGACAAACTCATTAATCATCACCCTACAATAATTATCATTAGTGATCATTAGACCGTGTGAGGTCCACGCTACACTAATACCTCGTAAAACAAATACTATTCGTGTCTCATTTCCCAGCATTTATTCCAATTGCCATTCTACCTTGGCGACTGTTGCATCCATAATTGCAGGTATCCAAACCCGTTAGTTCAAGACAGTCGTCTTCCAAGGAAGATGCAAGCAACGGATAATATGCAAGCGAGTTGCATAATGTTGTTTGTTTAAACATTTTCTGGCTCTATCAAAGTTTAAATACTACACACACAACATAATCTATGGATCTTTGTGTCTGAATCAATAAATGAATTTAATTTAATTTAATAACTGAGGTACATTAGACAGAAGATGATTTGTATTGATTGTTGATTATAAATCTCTCAATTATAAAGCTCTCTTAGCATAACAGCTGTTAAGCCTTCCCTCATATAAATTTACAGTTAAAAAAAACTCGTGATACTGATTATCACCAAGAACTGTAAGTTATAAGAACCTACAATTCGAAGCTTTAACATAGAATAAAAGAAGGTCTAGCATAGAATCATTAAGACGAACGGTTTGTAACTCTGAGATAATGACCACCTAGTACAGAGACAGTAATGAGCGCCTCATGACAGTAGAGCCGAGGGCGGGCTGCGGCCGGGCGGAGCGCCTGGCGCGGTGCTGGCGCACGAGCGTGGGTCGACAGCGGGCGAGCGTGTGGCTCAAATGAACTTAATACGATGGAATGCGGCCTTTACAACCGAAACTTGCAGTTAAGCACTTATCCGTTTAGCGAGAACCAGTGTCGGTCGACCAATGTGGAGCGGTGGGTGTTCTGTGTTATTTCTATGCAAGAAATATCTTTTCAAGTAGATACCTATTGTGATGTATTAAGTATATCAGTTATCGCGTAGGTACCCATAACACAAGCTCTGCTTAGTGTGTGGTTGGATGATGATGTCTGAATCGATATTGTCCAGCATCAGTTATAACTAATTCCACAGACCCAGAACAGAACTAGACAAATCAGGCACAGGTCGAAGCGTTTCGCTCCCGGGCAGTGTGAAGTAGAGTTTTTGAGTAGTCTCATTAGGCGATGTGTGTTTGGACGCGGGCGACGGGTATTTTTTTTGGGTCTGCATGCGTGATTGGCGGCGGCGGCGGCGCGGCGCGAGCCGGCGGCTGCGCGCGCGCACGTTTGCATGGCGGGTGTGGATTTCATTGCGGGTCAGGTTCTGCGAGCCTTTTACGGCATTTGAATTGTGAAGCCTCTTCGCGGTTATATTTAAGTAGTGAAGTTTATTGTTACTCGTATTTTCTCTTTTCTCTGTAGATTTATCTGTATGTAATGTACCTACATGTGCCAGCGCCAAACGCCAGCAAAGCCACGTTTAGGTGGTGCTCAACCACCTAAACGTGTCTTTGGTGGCGTTCTTTTGATAAACGTCTATTTGTAAACCAAGCCAAAAACTACCACTAGGTAGTAATACAAAGATTCAGCCTAATCCATTCAGTAGTTAACTTACGCTTGTATGTATGACATTAGTATGATGTTGTCTGCGTGTCTGACTTATTGTTGTGTCAATATGAATATATTGTGTCAGGTCTGATGCGGAGGCGGGGCGGCGCGGAGGATGTCGGCGGTGATGAGCACGCTGTCCATCATCAGCGGGACGCGCCGCGCGCATCGCAAGCTCGCCAGGTCAGCTACTAACTACCTGGTCACTCACTGGTATTGACATGGATCAATTGAGCTACCTTTAGACTGTTTGCAACCGTCTGCAGTTAGCTCAATGGTTTCAATTGTAAATACTAGTTGTAATTTTTCTATTCCTTGCTTGTAATTTTCGGTCACTCAATACCTCAACTTTGATAAAAATAGAATATGAATATTTATTTGACCAAACTTATAAAGCGTTGATTAAGAAGCTAGTTAGTGTTAATACCATCCCTAAGTACAAGACTTACAATACCTTCTTGATGATAAGATAATCAGAATGACGCTCTCATTTCGTTGTATCTGTACCACACCTGCCTATACTATAATATCCACTATCTTTTAGCATCAAGCCCATAGCTTCATTGTTGGAGACAAGAGTTTGAACGACTCACAAAACACAATTAGGAAGGAAATTAACAGTAATCGACCTGATCCTTCAACGCTGCACAACTAGTATACCTTCAGAGCAGCCAGGCCCGATATATCCGTAGGTGTTTAGTCCCAGTCAGTGCCTGTGCCTTCCTTATGAGTAAACCAGTTGTCTTAGTTAGAGGGTATAAAACCTTTACTGTAATTGAATAGGTGCTTAAGAGCTTATTTTAACTGTTATTACGAAAGGACGGCGCCTTTATTTTGTTCTCTATTAGGAATGAACTTCTATTCCTTCTCATAAAAGCGGTGACTCGTCATCTTACGACTACCTACCCAACTAGTTGTGTGATGTTGAACTATATAGGCTAGTTATTTACCTTTACCAGAAGTAGGAAAGGCAAGTTACCTCTGATCCTTTTGTAAACATGTCTGTGAATGTGGTAACGAGACACCAGAGCGGTTACTTCATACTTATTTCGCGTAACACGGTATCTGTCTCAAGGGTACAGTTTTTATACTTTACGCGTTGACACCAACCTGGTGTCAAATAGCAAGTAGGTTATAATGAGGAAATGGTTTTTAATGATCTTGTGGTTTGTTTCAGTCGTAAGTCGGGCCAGTTCTCTGATGCTGGAGAGGACCGCAGCCGTAGCCAGCATGACCTCACCAAGCAGCAACGCTCCGCTTCGCTGGTGAGATCACCTTATTCTTCAGAATTGTTTTCTTTTTGCGTATCCATCCGAAACTGATTCTATCTGTTACTCTGTTACGCCAAACAAAACGTATCTTATCAAATTTCGTTATGCGTTCAGGACGCAGAATGAAATTTGATAAAGAGGTATTTTCCTGTATCCCAGGGAAGGACGTAGGCTTCTTTTTATCTCGTTAAAGTGCAAAGACGCGTGTGGAAGCTATTTAACTATAAAAAAGACACAAGAAACTCATCGATTATGGATACATAAATGCTAGTTTATTTTAAAAGTAAAATAAAATGTTCACGAACACTATCTTAAATTTCAGTTAATAGTGTCGAAAATAGCCTTCTCTATATTGTTCAGAACATCGTAAGCAAATGTTTATAGCGCAGTAGTGCGGCGGAGCACGCCTACTGAACCACACAATGGTCCGCCGATACCGTCGCGTCGGCCGACCGCGCCGTCATCACTTTGAACACCTCATTGAGACACCGAGGAGTCCTGTTTTACTTATTCTATGGTGGGTCTATAACTTTAGATAGCAGTGTAGGTGTTAGTTGTCATTGCGTAAGTTATGACTTTATTTTATGTAAAAAATAAATATGCATGAGATGCAAAAAGACCCGTGTATGAATGCCGTCCCAATGTGTGAATGCCAGAAGCCCTTTATATGGTGATACTAAATATCAGGCTCATCAGTTCAGTCATATTTAAGGCTTGTTTATTATGACATAAAATATTTGTATTGTAGACGATTTCTCGCTATTCTTTTGTTGGGTTTCCTAATGATGGAAGTGTCCTCCTTCGCCGATCACATAACAAAGTCTCCTGGGTGAATTAGTAGTTTCATTTATTTTCTACACGTATCATGGCTTCAATCGTATAATCGATTAGGCAATAAAATAACCTAGATACCTACACTTGAAACCATATTCTTGGAAATAGTTATCTGATCTTTATTAGTATAATATTTACCAAGGGGATAAAGCAGATGTTTGTGTCAAGGTTTTTTTAAATTTGTAAATACATATAAACTATAAATATAAGCTCAACAATATGAACAAATAATTTGTCTTATTTATTGTTATACCTAAAAGCTACAAAAGGCACAACTACAAAAGGCTCAAACTCAGCATGTGTTGTGATTGCTGTAAGTTATAGCTACTAGCTACCACAACGCTGATTTTCGGTCGAACCCATTGCGGTGTTTCACGTACGTACGAGACTCAATATAAAAAACCATTTGGGCCCGGAAAAAGATGCAAGTATAAAATAGAAATAGCGCTATAATCGCTTGCTTTCGGCTAGGTAAGGTAGGCATGGGTGGGCTAAAGAAGGTAGATATCCTTTTCGAGCATGTAGCGTAAACAAATAATAAGATGACACTGACCTCCCGAGTTTCTCGCAGCGGCTCACTTTAGCTTACAGAACTCTATCGATTGATTTTATGTAAGTTGTAATTTCACTATCATTAGTTATTCATATGAGCAAATCACTCATTGGTAAAACAATGAAATGATTTGCAAATGAGCACACGGACGTAGTGAGATGGCGAGAGCATTCATTCAAAAACATTGTTGTAGGTACCGTTGATTGATGATTTGATGACAAAGCAATCAACCTCTTTTGTAGAGCACTGTGATTGATGATGATGATTCCATTTCGATGAAATTTAACAAAAAAATATAAATACAAAATCATTTAGTTCATATAAAACAAGTGGCAGTTGGGTGGTTTATATCATATTTATTTTAAACTATTACAAAGAACCAGTAGGAATCTATACCTATAACATAGAGATTCTAAATTAATTAAAAATATTTAGGCATTGTGAATATTAACCATAGCCACCCATACCTACCTACTGTCTCAGTTTGGTACACATTTCATACATAAATTGGTATTTACATTAATAGTGCTGAGCAACGAGACAAGAACAAGACGAGATTCGACTGTATTAGGTATAATTAATGTAGAGACAACCTAGCCCGTCGCCGATGTGGCTACAACTAACTAGCTATTACTAAGTAGGCTGTTTACCGCCGGCGGCATTGTCATTAGGCTTGTTTACACCGCGTTATCGCTGAATGAATCACTCACTGCGATACTCTACCGACTTTACTCGGTGCCGTTTGTAATCGCCTCCAGCCAGCAGCGTATCTGTGTCAAGTACACTCGTAGGAGCATTCGCTATTATTAGCTGGTATCTACTACTGGTGTATCAAATAAAACATGTTCAATGTAAAGAGCAAGTAGTCTCATATGTTACAATAATTAATGATAAAACTATTCACGGTATTTATCGCATATATTTCTCATAAGTTTTTATTTGCCTTTTATGAATACGAATTTCATCTAAGTAATGTCCTTAATGGTCCAAGAGCTAAAATTAAAATGTAAATAATGAAGTCAATAAACGTTAAAATTAATGATTATTGAAGGTAGAGTCCGTTTCGTCGCGGGAACCGGTCTGATTCCGAGTGGTTAGCGAGTGAGACTCATAAATCCCGGACGACAGACGCCACTAACGGCTCACTATCGGAATCCCCCGTCCTCTGTCCCAAGCGCAGATAACATGTGTAGGATATACACATTCAAATAAGATTTACAAAGAATCTCGAACGAATCGAGCCAAGTGCAGGCTGATTGCATGTTCTCATAGTATCTACGCAAATCGTGGTTCAAAGAAAAACTAAGATATATTTTGTGAGAGGTGATTAACTAATGGCTCGCAAGTAGCAGCGAGGCAGCAAAAAGTCCTATAGAAACGGTCAAACTGGGCAAATGAGCAGTTACTGGCAAAAACTGACAGGAAAATAAATAAATAATTCCGGACAGTCCACACAGCATCATCTAGCCCCAAGCTAAGCAGAGCTTGAAAACGTTAGTTTCCTCGTCGTGTTTGGAAAAAAACTGCGGACCGAACCTCTCACATAGAAAGTTTCAATTGTTGAATGGAATTAAGTTGTATTTATTTAACGGAGTGGTCCCGCTAGTCAATTAGTGCAAATGTGCTAATTGCAGTAATCATAACGTGAAATTACCTGCGGCCATGTTCTGACTGCTGTCGCGCTCTGAAACGCATCTAATGCGGTGCACTGGGCGCCTCAGGGAATCCATTACAAACAATTAAATTACTACCACACACACTAGAGTATACACTCACTTTTCTACCAATAACGACCACGTACTATTGCCCACTTCACAACTTTAAATAGGTATTTGTAATAGGCTTTTAAAAGGTAGGAGTTAATGCGCTAATCCACTGGTAGGTGGTCATGAGGATTTAAATATAACTAAACTCCTCGAATTAGCATTTACGAGAGCAATATGAATAAAGTTCCGTTATTTGGTGAGTGGGTTTTCAAATTGAATTCAATGATTATGGACTTGTTTTGATAGAGGGCGAGGTTTTACTGCAATAGTTTGTTTTTGTTAAAACGTGGGCATATGCGTATGCGTATCCCTTATCATCTGAGCACCTCCTTGCAATGAAATTATGACGCCTTATTTTTATAAAAGCCTTTGTTATTGATATTATCTGATTTGCTATGCTATGCTGTGAGTAACAGAAGCCATGTCTCACGGGCCGATTGATCAAGTTATTGTTCTAAATGTATCGGTATATCAATGTAATTTCTTTTATAATCAATGTAATCCGATAGATAGTACGATATGTAAGCATCGCCTCAGCCTCTGAGTGGGTCGCTCACTAATCGTAGAAAGTTTTCGTCGGTTGCGCAAGAGTTTCCCGATTAAGTCATAAATTTAAAACAGGTTGTCGTCTCCTTTATCCGTTTTGATGAAGTAACTTTACCATTAACTACAAAATGTAGTAAATCGGTTTAAAGCATCCACCTCACTGCGGCGATTTTGAAGCGCGTCTTGTGTCACACGATTTGTTGCGATATTTGTTTGCAGAACGTTTTGTATTAAGTCGCATACAATCTTACACACTGCTGCGATTTCAACGACGAACGATATTTGAACTTGTCCAACGCCTCTCCACATCCTGCAATTTTGCGATAACATTTTGTACTAAGATGCATGCCATCATTTACATAGCTACGTCTTGTGTTTTTCAATTTGGCGGCGCACGTCTAGAAATCGCGCTTACACACAGGTTAAGACACTGTGCTGTGCTGTTTTGTGTGTGCTATGTGTAAGGAATCGCGCTACAAAATCGCGGCGTTGGGTGGACCCTTAAGTTTTGAGTTAGAGGTGGGCGGATATAGGCGCCGGTAACCTGTTTTCTAGAGAAATGCGCTAAGTATCGCTTGCTCTACATAACGTCTTATAACTAAAGGTCAGTTTGTTTGTTGCAGCAAAAGTTGGAGGCCGGCGGGGTCGTCAACCTCGACACTCTGGAGGCCAAGGTCAGTGAACCTGCAGTAGGTATACATAATTAGTGTTTACATAATGTTTTTGGAACGAACGTGGAACTACAATGGACGGAAGTTGCCACATGTGCTCTGTATTTGATAATTTGCGGTAAATCAACAAAACGTCTTTTTATATCCACGTTCCTAACAAATAAGTTAGTTGTAGAATGTAGATGTGACCTGGTCGCGATGTCCGTCCATACAGAAGACATCAACGCGCTCCTGCCGCGTGCTGCTCTGTTTTATTATATTAGGAGTCATTCATAACCTACTACATTCATACCTACTTTAATACTAGATATTATCATCTTCCGTAATGACGAGGAAGGTTGTGCATTATTTTCAGAAGTTGAAAAGAGGGTTTTAAGAGGGATTTTAAAATTAGATTTAATAATAATTTATAAAATTAATCATTTTGCATCCACTGGGTATATGTCTTATTTTCGGATATATTGGTCCACTGAATTTTTAGACCATGACTTTTTATACAAAAGAACCTAATAAAATGTTGGAATATACGGGAAAATGTAGTTGGCCTCTGAGAAAAAAAAATACATTTTTAAACATATTATACAGGGTTTAATATGTAAAATTTATATAATAAAAAATACCTACTGACTATTATAATATCCTATTCACTATTGTCTATTTCTATTATTGTAATGTTTTTGTTGTATTTGTATGTGTGTGTCTGTAGCCCAAATAAAATTCTTATCTATCTATCTATCTACTTTCAGTCCATGTTGCGTTGTGTTTGTTTCCTATACCCTCGACTAGAGGAGCCGCTCCAAGTCTTCGTATAATGTAGTTTGTGTGTAGAGATAAGAAACATCATGACCAGTAACAGAATAAAGCACCAGTTACATTTCCCGGCGTTGTACTGCAATTAGAACAAGCCGGAGTGAGGCTGCCGCAAGCGAGCACCCCGGCCCGACAGGCGCCCTATTTATAGTAAATATTGGATAATCGTAGCATGTATCAGAATACTGCAGTACCTTACTGGAATATTCTGATCCATCCTTCTTCAGATCAGATTTTCTGAGTAATCATCATCAGCATAATAATATACTAATCCACAGCTTAGAGACATGGGCCACCCCTAATGAGGGCCACGAAATGTGTTGTAACCTGATGTAACCCGGGGATTCCCCGCACCCCATGCCCCGCTACCGGTACCATCACCGCGCCATGGCCGGGAATAGCGAGGTGGTCGGGAACTGGGAGCTATGCCCTCTTGGCTTTTATCATAGAGGATATTGCTTATATTCCCCACACTTAGAATGCGAGCTGGAATCCCAGTTTCGTGGTGGAATAGTTTCGCAGGAGCGCTATTGCTACTCCCACCGCGTATGTTCCTTAATTTAGAACACTCGCGGAAAGGGTTGGGCTGGGGCAAATTGTAAGCCGCTGCAGTAGGGAGAAAGAGTAGGTAAAAAGAATCACCTGAATAGTATAAAACTGCCAGTTTCTTATACTTACTGATTCCAATCAAGGGTAACGGACATGCGTGTCCAGGGTCCAGTCTAGTGAAATGCACAGTAGGAAGCAGTGGTAAAAAACATTAGCGACGCACCACAATCACGTTCTGTTATGTTTTAACCAACTTCAAAAAAGGAGGTGGTTTTGGTTTCGCTCTTTTTTTAATGTACTCGGAACTTTTTCTAAGTGAACGTATTTTGATGATTATTTTTATTTCAAAGTTCTCATTGTGATCCTCCGTAAATTTCCCAATTATGTGTATTCTCCTTCGATGATGAATAAGATATTTTTCAAGAACAACGAACAGTTTTACAAAAAAGATATGTAGATAAAGTGTAAACCTCTATCTTGGAGGATCGTAGTTGCATCGCTGCCCTGCGATCACCATGGAGGAAGTGCATAGGTTCCCAACCAAGCTACCATTGTGTTCAAGTATACCGTAATTTGTTCCCGCCCTTTTCTCACGCACTATACGCGCATATTGTATACACTCTTCAATGAAACCGTTACATTCCGCCTATTAGGTAATAATGTTGTAACTTACCAGTACATAAATTCATATGGCAAAAACAGAGATTTTCTCAGTGCTTATTTTGTAAGCCTTAAGAAATAAAGTTATTTATCCCTTGTACTATATTTTACATATCATAAAATATAGGTAGGTACCTATACCGAAAACTATATAATGCTAGAAATTGAAACCTCCCAGTAAGGCTTTCAAGGAAAGCATTTTTTTTAAGAAATACATATTATCAGGCTATAAACCAAAACCGAAATATTGTCACAAGTCTCCCAGGCAGGCCTCACGCATACACAGAGTTTAGATTCTACGCTAATAGCTTATACTGCTTCATATGTTACTAAGATTACGTCGTAACTCATACACAATTACTACGCTCGACAACTAGTGTTAAAAAACATGACCGTCGTCGGCGGCGTAATTACAGATCACCATAATAAACAGGCAGTACATGGCTGTGATCAGGATAACACCTATTATTTACATAACTGCACGCCTCTCGGAGCTGTCGCTGGACAGGGCCCGGGGATGAGGGAATTAGTCAATCACTCATCACAGCTTCTGACAACTGAGCCCTTTTTATGATAAACTACACGATTTACACACATACCACTTAGACGGCAAGCTCAGCGCAAACAGGTCGGTCGTCGTTGATAATCACATGCAAAGGCAAGACAAGTACCTGGTACTAGACTAGTCTGTCTATTCATAGTTAATTGAAAGCGCCGGGACAGTCTGGAGAAAGTAAGGAAATCACGATCAGTCGGACATGAATCCGTTTTACGGAGCAAGTGGTTTCAGAGTTTATAAGGTTATTTTAGTTTATCTGCTCGCGCGATGCAAGAAATCAGATAGACGACGTCTGTCTTCAAGAATCATTTTACTGGAGCTGTCCATAGCCACCCCTCTATGAACCAGATATTATTGTTTTTAAAGAATAAGGTGTCATGTATTGTGTGTTCAGATGGCGAGTATCGAGGTGTCCCTGGCGGGCGCGGGCGGGCGGCGGCGCAGCGCGGGCGCGTGGGACGGCTCGCGCGAGCTCGACGCGCTGCGGACTGCGCTCTCGGACAAGGAAGCTCTCATACAGAGGTAGATTGTTTCATTGAGCCAAGAAAAACTCAAAGTGAACAGCACATTAACAGCACTCTGCCTGCGAGAAAGCTTTTATTAGATTTGTCTTGTATCGGCACAGTCATTGTGATAAAGTCATGGCAAGCTTGTTCATCATTCTCGTAAAAAGTACATAGAGTTATGAAAGTAAGTTAGTAGGTAATAAACCCTTCAAACTCCATGTTTTCTTTTATGATGTCTACTTGGTTAAAATAACAGCTAGTTTTCTCCTTCCCATAGCTTGAAGAAGCAGCTGAGCGCGTCCCTGTCAGCCGCCCGCCTGGTGTCGAGCAGGAGCCCTCCCCCGGGCGGCGGAGGCGAGGAGGGCGCAGGGGGAGCCCTGTCGGCGGAGGAGCGGCGCGCGCTGGAGGAGCGCGCCCTGGCCGTGCGCCTGGACCTGGACGCGCGGCGGACCACCATCCAGGACCTGAGGAAGCGGCTCGAGAAGACGCATGTTACGGAGTGAGTGCTGCATATGCGTACTGGAATCACCAGCTGCTCTTCCCTTTCTTTTTGTTAGTTTGTTTAGCACCCCTGCTTGGGAGAGGTCATCCTTCCGTTTCCATACGTTGAGATCATGCGATCGTGATCGATTGGCGGGAGCCAATCTCCGGTGTTGATATCATATTTGACTTTATTACTGTCCAGTCTACTCGGACTTGACCACTGCACAAGTAAACGTGTGCGACGTGTACATGTGCAGTGATTTCTGGGTGCCTTTTTATCTGATTCAAGACAGCATAAACTCCCTGTTCCTAGTTCGAGATAGGGTAGTTTTTGGCTAATTTGGACATAAGAAAAATTATCCTACCTTGTATCAGCAGCAGGTTACATGTAAATGTAGGTTATATGTAAAGTAAATGATATTGTTTGTGCGCAGTAACATCGACACGCGGATCCAGCAGGCGGAGCTGCAGTACCAGCTGGGCCGCGAGGAGCTGGAGCTGCTGACGCTGGGCGAGCAGGCGCGTGCGCTGGCGCAGCTCATCGAGCAGGCCGACGCGCACCCCGCGCACCCCCACCTCTACAGGTACACATCTCTCTCAGGAGCTGGAGCGAGGAGCTGGAGCTGCTGACGCTGGGCGAGCAGGCGCGTGCGCTGGCCCAGCTCATCGAGCAGGCCGACGCGCACCCCGCGCACCCCCACCTCTACAGGTACACATCTCTCTCAGGAGCCGGAGCGAGGAGCTGGAGCTGCTGACGCTGGGCGAGCAGGCGCGTGCGCTGGCGCAGCTCATCGAGCAGGCCGACGCGCACCCCGCGCACCCCCACCTCTACAGGTACACATCTCTCTCAGGAGCCCAAGAGGAGCTGGAGCTGCTCTAAGGTACAGCCCTCAGACAGCTCCATTCGCTCGCATAGGTCAACTCAACAATTGAAGCTCACATTAAAGCCCCTCCAAAAAGTCTTCCCATCTCTTTCTCCGTTGATCACCGCGCACGATGAGCTTTCAATATAGATTGTTGCGTTGCGATCAGACAAACCCAACTTAATGTGCTCTTGTGAAAGTGTTTTACAAACTGCGTGTATTTTCTCACGCGCCGTTTATCTGAATCTAATCAGCAATTCGCAAATCAACGTAATTATTCATTTGGCACCTCCATTCGTACCTACTGCATATCGCGGTTTCCATGAGAAACTGTTGATCTCTGCAATTAAGGATATATTTACGGCTCCATTGAAGATAGCAGACGAGACTAACATGATTAGAGTCTCCGGTCGCGCTATCAGGGACGTGTACATCGAGCCGCTGTGTGCCGCACAACAGCTTAGGGCTGCAGCCCACCAAGGTGTTCTGCTTGGTTAAAGTAAATCGAGTCTACGGGTCATCGACTACATTTTATAATGTTAGAAACACACAGTAGTCTAGTCTATGTCACCAATGAAGATTTTTTCTTACCTAGAAACTAGTAAACTAAAAATGTAGCTTTTGAATGGTTCAGTGGACGTCCAGCCGTTCGGAAACCGTGGAGAACTGGAGATGAGCGGTTCGATAGGAGCTCGTAAATACAAAGTTGATTACGAAAATTACAGCATCTATTGTTCGGAAGGCACACTTTCCGCAGAGTTCCGATGTCTTGGGAAAATCTCTTTGCTAGTCCGGATTGAATATCCGACAAAAACTGCGTAAAAAAAACTTAATCCGTGTGGAAATTTACTTTCTAGAGTAAAGAGCTATAAGATCTTGGAATGAAGAGATACATCTTGGATTCCACGCAATATGAAACACTATTTGGCCAAAGAATTAACGATCACTGAGTCTGGGGATATGCTCGGGTATCAAGGTACTACTAAAGTCTCAAACATATCATAGTTTTAATTGTGCGGTGAAGCTGTTATATCATTTTGTCATGTAAAATGACTTGTTCATTAATTTCCAAAAAATTAGGTACTAACTACTTATGACATTTATTGAATAACGTAGGTTTACCTACAATAATTAACTAAGTACAAGAAAATGCAAATGCAACCCCAATCGTTCGCTAATCATCAGAAACTTCTGCAGATGTAGGATCATGAATGCTAAAGATAATGATAAATAGAATGAATGCGTGAGATAATGTCGTGCCGTGCTCGTGCTGAGTTAACATCGGTTATCGGCTGCTTGCTCATGGACCTTCGGTAGCTTGCGAGCGGCCGCGCCGTCAGCGTGTAATTAATTACTCTCGATGATTAATTAGGACTCCAAGATAGTTCAAACGTCTTCATCCACAGATGGATGAGGGTTAAGAAACCTTTAGCAATGCACTGAACTGCAGAAATTATGCCGACATGAAGATAATCTCACCGATAAAAAGCGACTATGTCGCAAGATGAATGACTATTACCGCAAGAAAGGCAGAATCCACAATCAATATCTATAGAGTATAGATGCGTTTATAATTGCAGTGATATTCCCGCGAGTGGCAGACAATAGAGGCATCTGTCTATCTGTCAGGCTCGTGGTGGTTTCTCACGGAGACGGCGGCGGCCGCAAGCTCGCGGTGAGCTGTCCGTGCGGTCCACCGCCTGTCCCGCCACTGAGACACTGACCCACTTCACTTCATTGCACGCATCGATCTGGATGGACGATTAATAGCATCAGCCTGGCCTGGACGGAAATCTGTTGACTATCGGAAAATAAGTCTTTAATTTTATTATATGTTTATTATACTTCTCAGTGATAGGGGTGGCAATGCAAGCGAAAATCCAACATGATTTCCCTAATGCAAACAAACAGACATAGCCTCCATATAAATAAAACCCCAGCAAATAATGATCTAACGTCGAAGCGCAGTTAGACATTGCATAATTCAGAGATGTTTTTCAGCACACGCCCGCGCCCCAGCGAGATCATATCTCGAGGCGTTTGTTATTCCTGGCGGATCTGCCGCACGCCCTTACTGGGCAACCGTAGTTTATTGCTGCACGGCCCTGCCTCACCTCTCTCGTTGCAAAGACCTCTGTCGCCATGGTAACCATTAATGCTTGTAATCATACGACAGCTTATGGCTTCTTGTACACTGCACATATTTATTCGCCGAGGTACGTTTGATCTTTGCACCGACAATACCTAGGCAGGTAATGTGAATGAAATTTCTTTACCGACTTTCAGTGATTTCGAAAAGTTGAGTTTTCGAAAAGTAGAGAGGTTTTGACTAGGTATAACCATATATATTATAGGTAAGTACCTACAACTAAAATAGGTACCTTTACAAGCGTGTTCTTAAGAGCTTAAAAAACATTATGTTACTTTTACCTACTTCAAATCACTTCATAGTTCGGTTCGAATAGGAATAGTCTTGAAACCTAACCCCAGTCCAGCTATAAGGCGCACGCTCCTCCACATCGAGATAGCCCCGCAGCGCGTCTCACGTTCCAGCGAGACGCGAGACAGGTGAAAAATTACTTCCTCGCCGCCTCACTCGTACCGACTACATTAAAGACCCCTTATTGGAGCAAAAAATATAGTCTTGCGCGATAAACGCTATCCATGCTCCTTTTACTTGGTCGAGGCAAGTTTACGATCGCTGTACACTGTACGGTTCAATTAAACAGGTGAAAAAAATAAACCTTTATTTTATAGACTTTGGGATAACGCAAAGCAAGTTTTTCAATGAAAAAAAAAAGATTCAATGGAATAATCATTCAACCGGTGATCTCAAGATATGGACATATGTGATAAAGCATTTTACCATATTTACCAACGACGGCTGTAAAGTAGGTACTTACGTATTAACCTTATCCAAATAAAGCCGTAACTGATCATTAGACATTAAATGCACTTAAATTTGATATGATGTATGTATCGGATTCTAGAGAATATTCAAGGTGATTCCCTCAATTAGAAATTACACGAAATTCCTTTGTTGATCTTCAGTTCACTTCACATGTATAGAAACTGAAACTGCTTACAAATAGTAAAGTTATCTCTTAATTAAATCTTGTTCTCTGGGATAAAGCAATTACCAACTTAGTTAACGTAATATGTAGACATTTATGTACCTTGTTAGCTAACTTTTGGTTTCACAATTGGTGGGAAGCCTCGGGTATTTCAAAAATGTTCATGTTGGTACAGAATTCGTAGTGAGTCGCGATGATGAGCACTGTAAAAAGGAAATTGTAGTGAAAGTGAAGTGATTGTTAGCCGCCGACGACCGCGCGTTGGCAATCGCGTCATTAGCGGTGATTTCATGACCGTCATCGACCAACGAGCCAGTGACTGATGATGGCTTTGCAGCCACTAACGACGAGGTAGAGTCACTTTTGTTATTTTAGTATTTAGTTTTATAGAAAATAATATGAGACATTCACTTTGAATTCTCAACTCAATCATGTGTTTTATGCAGCAATAGTAAAAAACTTCAAGATTCACCTAAATAACTCATAAAATCAATCTCATTCAACAAAAACCGCCTCTGCCCTTTCGCGATAAACTGCGGCGGTATAAATTGTCTTGAACAAATTAAAGCAAAAAGCGTAATGTTTTGCTCAGCCAATCAGAAGCCTACATAATGTATCCGCACGTTTGATTGCGAGCTTTATTTGGGTGTGCGCGGGCGCAGCGGATGCACCGATGCAATAGAGAAGCGCGATAGATTACTTTGAATCACATGAGCTTGTTGCAGCAGTGCTTCTAGTATTCAAATCGAACGTCTGATGTAAATCAAATAGTAAAAGGTAATAGCTCAAGATTTTTGAAAAGAAAATTGATCATGAGAACATTTTACTCACAAGGCATTGAAGGAGTACATAATTATTTAATAATAATCCTAGACAATCCACACAGCATAATCTAGTCCCATCCCAAGCTAAGCAGGGCTTGTGTGATGGGTACTATTAAACTGATATTCTAAAAAATACATTACTATACTTACTTATATAGATTTTTTTTAGTATACATAGAAACCACCCAGCAGGGGTGAAAGAATATCTGCAGACTGTACAAGTATTCGTCTCGACTCGAGATGGGAATCGATCCCGCAACCTCCTGCGTCCCGCCCGTAATAATGACACTCATTACATTACCCTGTTAGCGTCGTCTCACCGAGGTCGCGTGGTCGCCGCCGTCATCCCATCAGACTGTCGCTAGTGTTGTTGCTTGTCGCTAGTGTGTTCAGCTCTTACTTGAGAACTCGTGACGACCGATGAGGCGCGGGTGGCGGTGGTCAGCGACTCCTGCGTCGCGTCGGTGCGGGTTCGATTCCAGCCTTTCAGCCAAATTTTTGTACGATCTGCATTTAAAAATGTCCATCTATGTAATGTATTATATTAAGTATACCTATATCAGTTATCTAGTACCCATAGCACAAGCTCTGCTTAGTTTGGGATTAGATGATGTTGTGTGTGTTGTCCAGTATATTATTTAACTCGTCAGCTCGACTACTTCGAGAGAAAACTTAATAAAAAATGAATCTCTAAAAAACAACTCGTTAAATATACGGCTGTAACCTAAGAAGGTGATAATCCATTTTCATAAAAATACGTAGGTACACGGCGCTGTTTGGAATATTGCCTAAAGTAGTTTGTAGTCAATTACATTCGAGTCATGTCGGAGCGAGGCAGTTTTTCCCTCGCATGCAGGTTATAACAGCTACAATTTCCTAGGCGCTGCGCTGCGCTGCGCGGGCGCACGGCGCGGCTCGGTTCGCTGCACTCACGTTCGGGCAACGTGGGAAATTCACTTTTATGGAACTATCTCTATGCCTATGTATGACTTCTTTTTCATGTATCTTGATCAAAGGTTGACGTCTCTTGTTTCTGTAGTTTTTTTTTCATCATTGAATTACATGTAGTATAAAGTTACAAAACTCTTGACACATTTGCAGGAGCTCGTAATTTGGTTTTTCTATAGGTATCTAGGGGGATAACTAAGGTGGTCACTAGGATATGCAATGTTGGACAGATAACTGTACCAATCAGTATCATAATACAGTATAAACAGGGTGTTATTGTTATTATTTTAGTGGGTTCGATTACCTACTGGATTAGGGAAATCAGTTTTCAAAATTCGGTGAATGGAGTTGCCTAAACTGTTAATATCACTATCACTACATAGTATACCCTATCTTTATAACTACGCAAAGGATTTTGATGCGGTTTTTTAAATATATTGAGTGATTGAAGAGGAAGATTTATACGTATAATAAAACCGTGCGAAGCCGGGGCGGGTCGCTAGTTAAAAATAAAGGAATGTTTCCTTTGAGTAGACATTTCTGCATACTTGCCCTCCAGGTGGCGTTCGTTTGTTCTGAATCTCTTGAACCGTAAAAAGACAGACAGTTGAAGTTTTCACAACATAACTAGGTACCCATGTATTTATTTTGCTGCTATAAGCAATAGATGATATATACATACAGAAAACATGTTTTGTTCGGAGTTTTTTGCTTTACGTACTCAAACAATCGCTGTATGCATGTAAAATAAAATAAATTTAATAATAATAATCAAGAGGCCAACATTTTTTTCATTTCTATAGCGAAACAGTTTTTTACGATGGTACGGAACTCTTAGTGTGTAAGTCTACTCGCACTTGGCCGATTTTATTAAAGAAGACAATAAAATTGTACCTAATTATTATTGGTACGTAAGCATCAGGACTTATTTCGTGTTATTGTCGTGTAGGTATGTAAGAGCCGCAGAACTGAGCTAAACTTGTGAGAAACATAAAATTGACTTGGACTTGGTAAAAAGCTGTGAAATAATACTATTCAGTACTTTATGAACACTACACATACCGTAGAACAAAGTGGCAATATTTCTGAATGGTGAGTAAATCACGGCGCTAAACATAGCCTGCGAGGGCTTAAGTAAGCACAGAACACAGGCTTAAGGCGTCTGACTTTAATGCCACCAAATGTTAATAAAAAAGCTCTTTCCCTACATAAGTAGCTACTTAACCATAAGCCTCTGAGCATATTATAAAGGTCTTCTCGCTTTTGCGCGTAGCTTACTTGTATTCTCTGGTATTGTATAGGCATTGTACAGACGATGTCGTCTAACCATCTTGTACAACAAAATACCTCGTAAAATTTCCACAGAAATCACTTACAATAAGCGGGCATTTGCTTGTCAAAGACGGGAACGCGTTCCTTAGGAATCAAATGTAAATTACCTAAAAACATCCGAAAAGAAGTTCTACACAAACAAACCATAAGCATTAAAAAATGTATACGCTTTTGGCATCGATCAAAGCATTCGCCTTTGGTTTTATGTCCGAAAGCACATTGTCTGGAGCCAGCTAAGCAGGTCCTAGTGGGTACGGGTCTGAACAAAGGCGAAGGGCGCGTAGGTGGAGGGACGGTGTGCTGCAGGACCTACTGCGAAAGGCTTTCGTGATTGTAAAATTCATTTATTTTATACCACACAAGAGCAAGGTCATAAAAATACATAGTAATAAAATTATACTGCAAAAAGAAAAATCTAGTTCGCTGTGAAAAATATTGGTGATAATATAATTCGAAATTATAAAGATATGTACTATTAAAACGGAGGTGAACACTGAACATGTTACACTGTCCAAGTTGTCATACAATACTCCATACAAAAGACATCAACGCGCTCCTACTCTGCAGCGCTACACAACTTGTCATCCTCACTTTATATTTTTCTAATCGGTATCTGAATCCGAATAAAAATAAAAAATATACAGTTTTTCATCGAGTTTTTCACATTCCACAAATTATTTTACAATTTTTAATGTAAACTATTATTTTAATAGAATTAACGTGGCAAAGCGCTGTCCGCGCTACGCCTTATTACCTGTCAGCTCTAATTTTCTGCTCCAGAAGTAAATAGTACGTAGCATTTCACAAATACTTTGAGTGATTCCCGTACACGAAGTAAGCTGTAGTGCAGCGGACCGCGGCGCAGTGCCCTGTGACCCCTCGCTGCATCGCGAGGCGATCGTGCATTCGACTCCTTCTTTTGTAGGTACCTACCTCGCCCTTGGTGTTACGACTACATACAGACATATAATATGTATGTCTGTGTTAGGGTTATTGAGGTTTGTACGGTTTGTATAATAGCCGTGCAATGTTACGGTTTGCTACATCCGTTAGTTATTAAAATTCCTAACCTATTAATCCGCACGCACAAGGATAAAGCTTAGTACTTGCAAGTGTACTTAAGCTAAGCTCTAAAGTCGTTAATAGGTTCTAAAATGTTGTACCAACCATATACAGTTGCATGATCCCGCGGGTCACCACACTGCGTTACGAGGTGTCTGTACGGCTTTTAGAGCCAGTCGCATCGCAAACCACTGTCCATTGATCCCTAACTTTACTTTCAGCCTACGTACGATTAAACCATAACTTTAACTCACGAAACCATAACTTAAACTTAAGAAACTTAAACTCTTTTAACTAACAAACTCTACCAACAAGGATTGTATCGGGGGCACACAACCCTACAAAAGTTATATTTCAACAGTACCAAGTACAAGCTATAATAGCTTATGTTATGTGACATCTATATATATATAAAAGAAAGTCGTGTTAGTTACTTCACTTATAACTAAAGGACGGCTGAACCGATTTAGCTGAAAATTGGCAGGGAGGTAGTTTAGAGCCAGGAGAAGGACATAGGATACTTTTTATCCCGTTCGGTACTTATAATAAAACCGTGCGAAGCCGGGGCGGGTCGCTAGTATACAATACATGAATCTCCGTAAGATAGCTACATTCAATCCGCCTGCCGGTGATGTGACAGATGAGGTGATGAGCTGTGCATAGGGCACATCATCAATAAGACTCCTAAAGGATACGTGTCCATTTCAGCATGGTGCGGGAGTGCGGCGGCAGCGGAGTGCTGGTGTCGGTGGAGGCTCGAGAGGGCGCGTGGGGCGCGGCGCCCCGCGGCGGCTGCATGGCGGTGGACTGGACCGACGAGCCGGCGCTCAGGGTTGGAGACAGGTGAGAGGATATAGAAAAATAGTGAAGACCTACTGTCCGGGCGCTCCGCCCGCAACTTAGCGAGTGGACAGGTGCGGCAATCACTACAGGTTTATCTAGTCTTGAGTCTAACCATCTCTAGAGCCAGGGGTTTGACTTTGGTTAACCTTTTCCTAGAATATCTGTTTCCATACTAGTTTTATTTTCATTCTATTCTCTGAATGTAATTTAGATTTTTTGACATATTAAGTACCTATTGTATATTTCTTTAAATAATGATTTAGCGATTTAGACATGTCCTTATTCTTGTTGATATTACAAACATTCGTCCCAAGCAAGTCGGGAATCGAACCCGCAACCTCCTGCGTCGCAGGCGGATTTTCCCCTACTTCGCCACATCGATCGTCAATTTCTGTTAATATTTGTATTTATACTTAAATCAATATATTTAATCATATTATCGGTACAGTAGGTCAAACTCAAAACGATTCCCTTTCTACAATATTAGCATAGATATTTTTCTCTAACATGTGGTAAATGAGTCTGCACAGTAGGACAGGCATTGGATAGGTATGTAGTTAGAACCCGTAGGGGTATTTTAATTCATTTGATTCGTTTCCGTAACGGAAACCTCGAATTCGATTCCATTTCCGTCAGATCTTTAGAAAGCTATTTGGATTTCATATCTAAACTAAGGAGCTAAGGATCAAAATTCATATGGCAAACGTTTTAGAATTTGCTTGATTAAAATAGCATTCATCGTCAAAAATATCCGATATCGAATCCGAAGGCTTTTCCGATGAATTAAAATACCCTAGCAGGTCCAAGGTCTAACCCGATCAACGGTAGCTAAGTACCAGTAACTCAGCCGCTAACCGCCCGACTTAGCTCCTTACTCAGAGGTCATCCTGCGGTTAACTACTCATTATACCTCTGAGAACATCGCGGGCAGGAATACACATTGTTATACTGTTGCATATGGGATTTTACAGGTTTTTCTCTTTTAAATAATTGACGTAAAAGTACATTTAAATGCTGTCTATTAAATTCTTGCAGCTTATGTGCTTCCTTAGCCCTCATTCTCGCTCAGGTTTATAAATCACTGCACATAAATTAGAACCGGCCAAGTACGAGTCGGAATTGCGCACGAAGGGTGCCGTACCGTTATCGTTAAAAACGGCACTTTTACTTTTTTTTTTATTGTGTTTGTTGTCATTTGCAGTATCAATATAAAATAGGTATAAAAAACAGGCTTTTTGTCACACAACTTTCTCACAGTCCGGGCCCAATATCCCCGTCAATGCCCACACAGGTATATTCCAAACAGAAGGTTGTGCGTTATCTACTCGCCATAACTAATAAATAGCCTGTCATTAACTCCAGCAGTCATTACAACGTCAATCCACATTGCTACAAACAATTAGAGCGGTTTACGGTCGTTTCAACCGGCGACCGGACAGGAAATAGCATTAGATAACTACTGTTCTGCGTTATTTCAGTAATTCAAGATATACTTTAACGACCGCGGGCTTGGATTTAGTACCTTACTAATAGGTAATGATCGCGTCGGTCGGAAGCTTGAGCGAGCAATCTTTATACCTAATCTTTTGAGTTAATTCCGACCCGGACAAATATAGAGTTTAACCACAGAATACATATATGTAGTTCCTACACGGTTTTACTGGGATTATTTTTCAAACCGGCATTTTATCTCAATACAAACTAATAGACCTAACTCCAGTTTAATAATAAAAGCCGTACTTATTAAGCCGGAGGTACCTACCTATATGTGAACAACATAAAGAACTCTTAACTAATCTAAAATCGGCGACTGCCAAGGTCTACTCTACCTGGCTACAATATATAGCTACTAAGAGCTTATTTCGTTTCAAAACTCGGTAGTCCTCTTCAGTGTCAAACCCATATAGGTATATTAACAAAACAAAGACGCCAAAGAATGATATCGTGTCAAGTAAACCCACACGACAGCTCCCGCCACGGCCTCCGAGAAAGCATTTCCACGAACGAGTGCGTGCGGACACTCGTCTATTCATGAGCTCGCTGAAACTGGAGTGGTATGAATAATGACTCCATTTGTTTTTGCGCAGATTGCTACAGTGCTTTAACCCGAAACGTGTCAAACGATTCGCTGCTCACTTTAATAGCAGGCGATTTGCATTTCGATTTAATTGATACAGCCTGCCTCTACCTTTGTCATTTATTTTTTACTAGCTGCGCCTTGCGGCTTCGCCCGCATAGAAATTTATTAGCCAAATTTCAGAAATTTATAGCACGCCTCCTAGGGGTTCGTTTCATAAAAATAAAAAATACGTGTTTTATTATTTACTTCTTAGTTTATTTATACCGAATCTAAGAGGAATAATAATGTTTTATTCAAACTTTAACACCCTATTCAAACCCTTCAAAGTTTTTTTTTTTAAATTTTACTATATTATTATTATTCAAGGTGCTAAACTAACTTATTACAAACATTCACACAGACTCTCACATTTATTATAATATTAAGATTTGCTGCACCGTGATGACGCACCCGAAGGCTGATCCTATGTGTGGTTGGTTCCAGGCTGGTGGAAGTGTCGGGGTCGCTGGTGGTGTCGTGCCGCAGCGCCGAGGAGCTGGCGCGCGCGGGCGCAGCCGCCGGCGCCAGCCAGCTCGTCGTGCTGCGCGCGCGCCCGCCCTCGCCGCTCTCCGCCGCCTCTGCCTTCACACAGGTTCATTAATAATAAATAATGCTGCACAATCCACACAGTACTATCTAGCCCCAATGTAAGTACTCAAAGCTTATGGATACTAGATAACTGTTTTTTTTATAATAAATAGAAAAACAATAAAAAAACACCCCAAAGTCAGGTACCTACACAGGTAACTACAGTCTTTAGATTTAGTATCGAGCTCCCAAGCTGATATACAATATACAACTATCTGACATCAACTGTTGGTCGAAAGACTCCAGGTATCAGGGCCAGTAGGACCGACCCAGTACAGGGATGATCTTCCCCTGTAACCATTTGGGGGAATATACCCCCAAACAGCTTGGATATTTATTATATAACTAGAAGCGCCTCGTGGTTTCACTCGCCTGATTCCTGTTCCCGTGGGAATTCCAGGATAAAATAAAATAGCCTATGTGTTATTCCAGACTATAATCTCCCTCTGTGCCCAATTTCATCCAGATCCGTTCAGTAGTTTTTGCGTGAAAGTGTAACAAACATCCATCCATACTTATAAACTTTTGCGTTTATAAAATGAGTAGGATGACACCAGTATGTAGAGCGTGTTCAATGTACGGTGTTGCAGAAGGAGGCGGCGTCGCTGCGCGCGGAGCTGGGCGCGCTGCAGGCGGCGGCGGAGCAGGCGGAGCGCGCCAAGGAGGGGCTGCGAGCCGACAACACGCGCCTCACGCACCGCATCTCATACCTCGAGGACCAGGTGGCGGACCTACTGGCCAGCCACAACCAGGTACTATACTAACATTACTTATATCAGACAACTTACAACAGCTGCGAGCGGACAACACGCGCCTCACGCACCGCATCTTATATCTCGAGGACCAGGTGGCGGACCTACTGGCCAGCCACAACCAGGTACTATACTAACATTACTTATATCAGACAACTTACAACAGCTGCGAGCGGACAACACGCGCCTCACGCACCGCATCTTATATCTCGAGGACCAGGTGGCGGACCTACTGGCCAGCCACAACCAGGTACTATACTAACATTACTTATATCAGACAACTTACAACAGCTGCGAGCGGACAACACGCGCCTCACGCACCGCATCTTATATCTCGAGGACCAGGTGGCGGACCTACTGGCCAGCCACAACCAGGTACTATACTAACATTACTTATATCAGACAACTTACAACAGCTGCGAGCGGACAACACGCGCCTCACGCACCGCATCTTATATCTCGAGGACCAGGTGGCGGACCTACTGGCCAGCCACAACCAGGTACTATACTAACATTACTTATATCAGACAACTTACAACAGCTGCGAGCGGACAACACGCGCCTCACGCACCGCATCTTATATCTCGAGGACCAGGTGGCGGACCTACTGGCCAGCCACAACCAGGTACTATACTAACATTACTTATATCAGACAACTTACAACAGCTGCGAGCGGACAACACGCGCCTCACGCACCGCATCTTATATCTCGAGGACCAGGTGGCGGACCTACTGGCCAGCCACAACCAGGTACTATACTAACATTACTTATATCAGACAACTTACAACAGCTGCGTGCGGACAACACGCGCCTCACGCACCGCATCTCATACCTCGAGGACCAGGTGGCGGACCTACTGGCCAGCCACAACCAGGTACTATACTAACATTACTTATAGCAGACAACTTACAACAGCTAAACAACTATCGGACCAACAGCCATGGCTCAAATGGTTCCAAAAGGTCTGCGTTAAGCTTTGCAACCCGCAACCAATTATCCTACAAACTAAACGGAATCGAAGAGATGGCTATGGATAAAGTTGGTTGTTATCGTGCCACTCTAGATATACTTACCTAATTAGTATAAAGTTACCTATGTTTTCATTGTGCAGTAAAGTTATAATCTAACTATCTATCTACCTCTCCTACAGCTCCAGCCAGTGAGCAGCAGCGACAGCTGCATCACAGTGAACAAGAGCAAGAAGAACGTCACCAACATCAGCATCAGCAGCGAGCCCGCCGCCCGGCCCCCCGGCGCGCGCGCAGAGCTGCAGGTCTTCCAGAAGGGGCCGGACATCACCGCGCTGGTGGCCAAGCTGCCGGGGCTGGACCACTCCGACAACCTGCCGCTGATGCGGCCCCGCTCCAACGCCAGCGGCGCGTCGTCCCGGGCCGCGGCCTCCCCGCGCGCGTCGCCCCCCGGCCACACCCCTCGGTCGCACGGCGCCCCCCGCCTGCGGCCCTCCCTCTCGCAGCACTGCCTGCCCGGCGCGGACTACCCCGCCGAGACGGACGCCGCCATCCGCATGATCGAACGCAACCAGCGCCACATGGAGAAGCAGCGCCTCAAGAGCGAACGTCTCGCTCGCTCCCGGGACGACTACTTCCGATCCGACAGCGACCTAGAGAACAGGGAGAACTGCTCCAACCACGGCGGAAGAGAAACCAAACACTACGAAATAAAGAAGGCGGCGGATAGGATCGAGGAGAGCATAAAGAAGACCAACTGGGCGGAACGGAAGACGCTGTCGATCATCGAGCAGCTGAAGCGCTCCCAGCGGCTCCGGAAGCTGAAGAAGAACGAGAGCGCCGAGGACGTCCAGGCGGAGACGGAGAACGTCTACATGTACAACCGGATCGACGGGAAGGTTCTAGAGAACGCGCACAAGTCGAGCAGGCGGTCCTCGAAGCTGCACTCTCGGAGCGCCAAATCCTCCGAATTCGAGTCTGAGTGCTCGGACTTTCCCAACGGCGATATGTACAGCAGTTCCCCGAGGATCGACTACGGGTCCGAGTGTTCGACGCGGCTCAGCCACTACAGGAAGAATGAGGAGAAACAGGACGGCAAGTCGCGGCCGACGCCTCCGCGGAAACCGATGCGTCTGTCCCTGCACAAGGCTCGCAGCGCGCACTCCTTAATGAACGGCAGCGAATCCGAGACGCCCAGCAGACCGGTCTCGGAGCTCCGGAACGGGGACGCCGAGACGGGGAGCAAGCGGCCGGTGAAGCGGACGCACGCGGCGGACAAGTGGGTGCGGGAGCGGATCCGGGACGCCGCTCGCGCCACGCCGCGCCCGCAGCGCAAGCTGCTCAACGGGCTGAGCGCGTGCGAGGCGCCCGCCGCCGACGACTTGTACCCGGACAACAACATGCCGCAGCGGCCCAATGGACTCAGGACCACCACCAAGTGGTGCTAGGGTTGACTACTCAGAGACAAGACTTTGTGAACATTTGTGAACAAGTTTGTGGATATGTGGTCAATGGTTTGTGAGTATAGAACAAAGCTTGGAGGCTAGTTTAGTTTTAACAGTGAATAAACAATTTTATTGAGAGACGTTAATTCTCATCGCTGCCCTATAAGTGACGGGTCAGAATTTGCAGAGCGAGTGTTTTGTTTTTGTGAATAGACATATTTATAAGTAGTTTAGTGGATATTATGTTTTTAAAGACAAATCTAAAAGCACCCACCGTGTAATGCTCACCTGTGCATGTAATTTAACACCAACCATATGTAAGTAAGTCTCAAACGACAAACACATTTTTGTTAATGTCTACAAATGTTACACTATTTTAAATGGAGACATAAAATTCAAAGTGATTGTATAAAAATCATATTCAATAAGAGCAACAAAAATAAAAGACTACTCATTCACGCATTTAATCTTTATGACACATGCACGCCTATGAAGATTCCTTGTTTGGTAGGTGAGTGGATAACTAATAAATGATTTATCTATGCTAATATTAAATACTAGCTGGTGCCCGCGACTTCGTCTGCGCATAATTAGTATTTGGAGTACTCGCGATTTTACTTGCGTGGGATTTTCGGGATAAAATAAAGCCTATTTCTTATTCCAGTTTATGATCTATCTCTGTGCCAAATTTCATCCAGATCCGTTCCACAGTTTTTGCGTGAAAGAGTAGAGTAACAAACATCCATCCATCTGTCAATCTATCCATCCATCTATCCATTCATACTTACAAACTTTCGCGTTTATCAGTTCAATTCAGTTTGGTTCCCCTGGGCCATACGGGCTTTAAAAAAATCTCACAGCATCTGAACGACGCGTGTGTACGCGTCGTTCAGACGCTGAGAGAAATTTTTGAATTCCGGGATAAAATGTATCCCATGTCCAATCGTCCCGAGTTCCATTCGAATTCATTCAAGTCCGTCGTGATGCGTGGTTAAAGAATTTTTCTTTCACCCTCACTCCCAGGGGACCCTTACTGAATTCCGGGATAAAAAGTATCCCATGTCCTTCCTTGTACTATGAACTCAAATCGTCCCGAGTTTCATTCCAACTCATTCAGCAGTTTCGGCGTGATGCGCGGTAAAGGAATTTTACTTTCATACCCTCTCCCATGAGAACCTTACTGAATTCCGGGATAAAAAGTATCCTATGTCCTTCCTCGTAGTATGACCTATAATCATGCCGAGTTTCATTTCAATCCATCAAGTAGTTTCGGCGTGATGCGCGTTTACGATACAGACAGACAGACAGACAGACATGAATGAAAAAAATTACAGTTTTGGCTTGAGTATCGATAATAGAGTGCTCTCCAAAAAACACGTTTTTTGGAGAGCACGTACAGTTTTATTATAAGTATAGATAGATGACATTTTCTAAGACCGTTATTTTTAAAATAGCGATAGCGATAAAAGTGGGTCAAGTAACAGTTTATCGAGACAACAAAATATGCTTAAGCTTTCATCATCATTATCAGCCTATATTAGTCCACTGCTTGACAGAGGCCTCCCCTAATGAGCGCCATAATACTACTTATTATAGTTATACTTATTTTTCATTACTCATACTCGGAAAGTAGGTCTGAAGTTGCCTGATGAGCGGGTTGAAATTAATACTTTTCAGCCCTAGGTAGAATCGTTTTCAACTGACAGCTATCACGTGACTATTGAACCATGATAATGGCAGAACAAGAAAAAAAATACAAAATCGGGTTACCGGCAATTCGCTGAAGTCAAAAAATACGAAAGACAAGGCAGTATGGCTTTATGGCTTTCGCCTGTCCTAATGGAATATTAAATTAAAAACAAAAAAAAATGCGGCAATTCGATTCATTTATTTTCCTTGTTTTCGTAATAAAAAGCACAGTGTTTACCTCGGGTGAAACCCGAGTACCTCTTTTTTAGTTCCTCGAACTATTGGCGCCCTCGCTTCACTCGGACGCCATACCTCGTCTCGGGGCTAAATAAGTTACTTTCAACCCTTGGGTAACAATGTACTAATTCCCGATGAACTATCATAACAAAGTTTACTCTCCGGTATAATAATAACAGCGGTAACACGACGATCAGCATTATTTTATTCCCATAATTATACATAGGTATTTAGTGAAGTTCCTTAGCATAACCTAATAGGTATAAATACGTTACTATTCTAACTACTTCTTAGGTAACTTTACAAAGGTGCCTAAATTGAATAAATATCAGCCATTTGATGGTTGGACCTTCGCAGTGGATCCACTATGTGTGCAGGAGAGGTTGTGTAGAGCGGGGGCGCGCGCAGGCGCAGGGGGGCGCCCCCCGCACCTCCACCACGCGCACCGCCGCCAGCACCGTGGCCGCGTGCGCCGCGCACTCGCCCAGCGCCGCGCACAGCGGCCGCGCCGCCTCGCGCGACCCCTGCAACACACTCACGTCACCTCCCGCCGCGCCGCGCACAGCGGCCGCGCCGCCTCGCGCGACCCCTGCAACACACTCACGTCACCTACCTACCCGCGCCGCGCACAGCGGCCGCGCCGCCTCGCGCGACCCCTGCGACACACTCACGTCACCTACCTACCCGCGCCGCGCACAGCGGCCGCGCCGCCTCGCGCGACCCCTGCGACACACTCACGTCACCTACCTACCCGCGCCGCGCACAGCGGCCGCGCCGCCTCGCGCGACCCCTGCAACACACTCACGTCACCTCCCGCCGCGCCGCGCACAGCGGCCGCGCCGCCTCGCGCGACCCCTGCGACACACTCACGTCACCTACCTACCCGCGCCGCGCACAGCGGCCGCGCCGCCTCGCGCGACCCCTGCGACACACTCACGTCACCTACCTACCCGCGCCGCGCACAGCGGCCGCGCCGCCTCGCGCGACCCCTGCGACACACTCACGTCACCTACCTACCCGCGCCGCGCACAGCGGCCGCGCCGCCTCGCGCGACCCCTGCGACACACTCACGTCACCTACCTACCCGCGCCGCGCACAGCGGCCGCGCCGCCTCGCGCGACCCCTGCGACACACTCACGTCACCTACCTACCCGCGCCGCGCACAGCGGCCGCGCCGCCTCGCGCGACCCCTGCGACACACTCACGTCACCTACCTACCCGCGCCGCGCACAGCGGCCGCGCCGCCTCGCGCGACCCCTGCAACACACTCACGTCACCTCCCGCCGCGCCGCGCACAGCGGCCGCGCCGCCTCGCGCGACCCCTGCGACACACTCACGTCACCTACCTACCCGCGCCGCGCACAGCGGCCGCGCCGCCTCGCGCGACCCCTGCGACACACTCACGTCACCTACCTACCCGCGCCGCGCACAGCGGCCGCGCCGCCTCGCGCGACCCCTGCGACACACTCACGTCACCTACCTACCCGCGCCGCGCACAGCGGCCGCGCCGCCTCGCGCGACCCCTGCAACACACTCACGTCACCTCCCGCCGCGCCCCCCGCGCGCGCACCCCACGCCCGCCCCCCTCACCTGCAGCACGTTGTACAGGAACACGAGCAGCGGGTGCAGCAGCGCGTTGAAGAGCAGCGCGAGGGCGGGCTTGAGCGTGTAGTCGGAGGCGGCGTGCAGCGCGCCCTGCGCCGCGTCGCGCGCCAGCTGCAGCGCCCAGCGCAGCGCCAGCACGGCGCCGGCCAGCGGCGCGCCCAGCACGAGCCGCGCCGCCGCGCCCGCCTCCGCGGCCAGCGCGCGCGCCGCCCGCGCCCAGCGCCGCGCGCGCCGCCGCACGCCCCCCGCGCGCGCGCCGCCCCCGCTGCACGCCAGCGCGCGCCCCACGCGCAGGAAGCGGTACACCTCGACGCAGTCCGCCTCGCCCCCCGCCCCCCACGCCGCCGCGTGCCCCGCCTTGTCCTCCGCAGCCTCCTCCCTCGCACCCGTCCCCGCCGCACTGGCTCCGTCCCCCGCCCCGCCGACGCCGCCCCCGCCGCATCTCGCCTGTTCATCCGATACTCGTTAGGAATGCCATCATTTATCCTATTTATGTATACATAAATTAAATTTATGAGATGATTTATTTTTGTACTAGTGTTTCCAAATATATAATCTTCGACAGAGGCGTGTTATAGCTGCAGAATTGCACACCTTCCAACAGAATAGCCCCCTTGATGAACTCCACTCGCGGAAGCAGCGACAACGTGACGTAGAGTCAGCACAACGTGATGCGCGCGATCGCCTTCGGCCTGACCTACTAAACTCCACGAGGCACTCGACTTCACTCACCTTCTTATTCTTCATTTTGTTCTCACATCGAACACTGGATTATTTAGACTTAATATTTAATGATTAATATTAATCTTTAACTTAATTAAATAGAGTGAGCGGGGGCAAGATCGAACGGTTTTTTGATGAGATGGTCAGTGTTGTTTTTGAATCCATGTAGAAGAATGGATATTAACTTTAGCTAAAAGTAAATTAGACATAATTAAAGGGTAAAGACTAGATTTTTATAATATGTCAATAACAGGCTGATAAAGCTGTCCAAAAAGTAGAAAACTGTAATTAAAAATATTATTTTTACGGGGGAAGATGAAAAGGTGACGGGGTAAGATCGAATAAAAATCTAAAATCGTTAAAACGTGTCTTAGGCAGGTCTTAGGCAAAGTTTATTGTCCTTAGTCTATAGTGTTAAGTAATTTAAAAAGTTGTGACTGTAGTGCCAAAATACCTATTTTAACAAAGATATAACAAATTAAAAAAAAATATATATTCCGAACTTACCCCACTGGGGGAAAATTGAAGAAGAGATTCTCAAACTTTGCAGCCAATTTGCATAAGTTTTGACTGAAGAAAAAAAAAAATTATCTATATGAAAAATCAAATAAAAACTGAAAACTTTTTTATTTCACATGAAACCCATATGAATATTCTTTTTCATCACCATAAATAATTCATTATTTTTTCTTTTGTACTTTTAAAGTAAGTATTTTCTTTTTCTATTGGAATTTTTTTTTATTTCTCATTTCTTAGCATACCTTTTTTGTTATTTTTTGTTATACTACTTTCAGCAATTTTTTTCCTATTTCATATTTTTCTTGCTGAAACTTACACAAAGATACAGTTTGAGAACATCTGGCTTTTAGTATGAAATCTGAAAAAGGGTCAAGATTAAAATTTTGATATGTTTGTCTTACCCCGCTAATGGGGAAAGATGAAAAGTTGAAATAAATTCTAAAATACGAGAAATAGAGAGATTTAGAAGTAATTACATAAATATGTACAAAAAATAATAGGCAGATGTTTCAATTAAACACTCGTACAAGACACGGGGCAAGATGAAATCACTTTTATGAATCCTGAAAAATGCACTGTCTTAGAAAATTGCACTTTACACACAACCAGGTGTTCTCAGCCGCAACCGCTGACTGAGCTGTGATAAGTAACAAATTGGTGGCCCTAACGCTGTTGCCAGCACTGTAATAAGTACTATAAATCTGGTGTTATTGAAGACTTTTTGTCTTACCCCTTTTTTCATCTTCCCCCCACTCACTCTACTTAAATAAAAGTAAAAGTATTTTTCTAAAGCACCTTCTAGGCGCGCTCGTCCTAATTGGCGGATACTTAACTAGGTAAGGACATACACCTGAACACCACCTAAGAACCTTCAAAAATCTATATCAGGTAGGTACCTACAGTTTTAATTTTAAAATTTATACTTTTACGTGAATAATATGTTGTCTGATTCTAGCACATTATTCAGACTATGTCCAGTAGTGGACTAATATGGGCTGGGCTGATGACGATTCAGACTATGCTTGTAATGTCATGGTTAGGTAGGTATCTGATGACTTCCTTTGTTACGATAGCTTCAACATCTGCGTTGAGATTATAATATTAACGGATATTCCACATGTCGTGTGTTAACTTAAATGTTAATTGAAAATTGAAAACCTATTATGTTACTTATATCCTAGTACCTTCCTATCAATCGAGATGTTAGTTAAATGTTTGTGTAAAAAAAAACACAACAGAAACTAAAAATCAATTGCTTGGCTTCGAGTTTAAAACCTTCCCAACCTCGTATAGGGTGGTTCAGAATAAGTATGGAGTGTAACTAACGCAGCATGGGCCGGAGAGGGGCGGGGCGGGGCTGGAGGCGCGCGGGACGCGGGGCGGGGGCGGCGCGCCGCGCTGCCGGTGCTTCTCCACCACCACCTGCGGTCAGTCGGCGTGTCAGCCCTTCCACACGCCACTCCAGTTGTGCAGGATCGGCTTTTTACGGGTATCCTGCTAAACTGGACGCCGTGTTCACATGGCAGTTCAGTTTTGTAGGATTCAGTAAAAAGCTGGTCCCGCAAAACTAGACTGCCGTACCTATGACCACTGCTATCCCTTAAGCCCCTTGAAATATATGTGTGATTAAACGGGATCCCGCTTTTTACTGGACTTCGGATCCAATTTCTAGAGACCAAACCGAATGGCACAATTCGACAGGATCGGTTTTGAGCAGGATCCCTCATGCGGGATGCTCGTGTGAACGCTAGCATATAGAATCTAATCTTATATAAACACATTTCCCATCAAGCGGGATCCTGTTCAAAACTGGAGTGCCGTGTGAAAGGGCTGAGCCCGGGCCGCCAGCAGCCTCGCGCGGCCCTCGGGCGCTCACCTGCAGGTACGACGGGCACTCGGGGCTGCCGCGCGGCGTCGCCTCGCTGCACGACCGCGTCGCCTCCCCGTCTACAACACACCGCACGTCACTGCGTCGCTCGACGCGTGCCCTCCCAACACCCAGAAGCCGGAGGCGAAGGCGTGCCGGTTCTTCCTATGGCACCGCGCTGCCACCGCCTGCGGTGTGTGTGTGTAGGTTTTCATATGATTCAATAGAATACAACTCGCACGCTTTTGCCTCCGCTCCGCCTCCGGCTTCTGTGTGTTTCGTACTTTACAAACATCCACAGTTGCAGCTCACCCAACTGCGTGTTTGCTATTTCAGCCTCCTTAGCTTCCACTCCTCTGTTCATGGTTGAAGTGGTTAAATTGGAAGTAAATTTACCAGAGAATGTTGTCATAGCGACTAAAAACTATACATAGTTAATTAACTAACTACTTCTTCGTTTAAAAATTGTCTGAATAAATAAATCTGTTATTGATGCCCTAAGCTAATATTTATATGGCTCATCGCTTATGTAATACACAGATTTATAGTGTAGGTACTATATTATTAATCTGGGTTTATAGTAATAAATAATATGTAATATTTACAAACTCAAATCCAGTACTAAAGTTTGACTAAAGTCATCGAAGTCATCAAACGTCATAGGTAATATTTCTTTAGAGTTGGTAGGTCTCATATTTATGGTTCAGTTCAGACCTCCTTGTGTATCGGGGTCGGGCTGGCGGCGAGTCTAGGCGGGCACGGGCTGCAACCTACCTAATAGTTAGATATTTGTAGCGAGTTCTCAAGGGTTTTATTCTCTTGGACAATACAGAGTGATTGGAAGGTGGGTGCAAAGCTGGTGGGCGAAGGTAGTGTGGACTATTTGGAACCATTTAAGCCATATTTGTCTTAGACGAAGTCTGACTGTTTCTTTTTTACCAATTTTTTATTGGAGGCAAGGATAATCAGGGAAATTTTACAGTTAGTTGCTAATCATTGCCAGTTTAAAAGGCCAATGATTTTTTGTTGTTTAATTTAAGTTAAGCTAATGTGTAAGCAATCTAACAAATATGTTCTTAGTTATCTGAGTCATTAGCTATTTTTTACAGACATTTGGTATTTTCTTTTTTAAAATTCTTAAACTCAACTTTGTTCTACGACTATTAAGCAACTAGGTAGGTACTTGACAGACTATTTAACTATTGGCAATAGCAAAATGTTAGTAATGACCGTTTGACTAGGTTTGACTCGGATGTGGCAAAGAAATTATAGGTTTGAAATTTTTTGACAGGAATGTTTGCCCATGATTCACAAAATGTTTCCCTAATTTCATCTAAAGATGTGTTAAGATAACTGGCATCTTTTTTCTTTATTTCGAGACAAAGGTGCTTGATTGTACCTACCTACATATTTATTGATTAAGGAGTAATTTAATTTAAACCACTGATTGTTTCAATAAAAATCATATATTCATTAAAAGCAACAAAAATAAGACTACTCATTCCACGCATTTATTACCTTTGTGACCTATGCACGTCTTTGATGATTTGTTTCCTTGTTGATGAGTGAATGAATGACTAATACACATTACACACAATACTGTACTGAAAATAGTTTCATAGTAACTCGGGCTGTTCTATTAATTATCCCGGCAAAAGAATGCTGCGGGCAGAAGCAAGTACATTTGAAGATAATCAATAAAAAAGTATTCTAATATTCTTTTAGTAGTAAAAGAATATTAAAGAATATTAGAATACTATTTTATTGAATATCTTCAAATAAGTGACTATTTTTAGTCGCCTGAGTATACCTGTGTCTTTAATTTATAAAAAACGTTGAGCAAAAATAACATACTCGATTGTCATATAGAATCGATACAGCATTATCACACGACTATTTGATTTTCAGTGGAACTGGCAGAAAGGTAATAAATGCGTGGACGGAGTATAAGACAATATTATTTACATCAATCCAACATTAACATCTCCTAAAGCCGCGCGCACACTGAACCGCCGGCGGCATCAAGTAACCATTTCTACAACGAACGAGATAAAAAATCTTATATCCAATGATTATATCCTATCCTAAGCTACACTAGATTCAACGACTACATTTATAAGGCGGATTACGCGATATGTCCAGTGTGGGGGCGGCCGCGGCTAGAGACTACTACTTTGGAAAACATAACGAGATCGTTGCGTTTGCTCGCTGGCAAATATTTATTACTTGTGTGACCAATCTGTTTCCAAAGTAGATAAAGAGCCGTAGTGGCTTACTTATACCGTACATTCACTCTGAAACACAGAACGATTTGCGTTCCTGTGAAATGGTTTAACAGTCTTGACGTTAAGTACCCATACTACAGTCTGCGACAGAGACATGACACCTGCGCACGAGAGAACCTACAAGTTGTCATTTTGCATATCGGTAAGTGTTATCGGCCTATGTCCAGCAGTGGACTAATATAGGCTGATGATGATGATGAAGTGTTAGAATGCTTTGCCCCGAATACTAACGCAACTCTGATTTAAGCACATATCAGGTCGCTAATTTTAGACAGTTTTCAAAGAAAATCAAGCATTCGTCACTTGAGACGGGCTTAAAGTTAAACGCGCCGCTTATCTTTGCTTTAGGAATCAAATATTGGGCATCTCTAGGACGCTTCTCTCATTTCATCCTAACGCTATTCTCTGAGCTTATCCCTTTCAAACACTATGTGAGTGAGATAGCATACATTTAGGCCTCGGCTACCGACGCGACGATGAGTCGGCGCCTTAACTCTTTTTACGTGTGTGTGTGTGACCGTGCGCGGGTCATCTCTCTGTGGCAGGCTATAATATGCATTACCCTAAATAACATAAATTAACGAATCTTTACAAATGACTGGTCGATTAGACACCGCATTTTGACTAATTTCACTTATATTGACTTGTAAGTTAATGGCATTGTAATAGTTCCTAAAACACCGGCATTATTTTCATTTAATAAAATAATTCAATTCATTTAAATTACTCACACATGGTGAATAATTTAAAACGAGAAACTTATGACTATGTTACTTATGATAGTTAATAGCCTATTGCAGTAATGTAATGTAAAGCTGCACACGTTATAAACTGTTAACAAAAATACGCAACTTTGTCAACACAAACAAATCAGCGTCGATATAAAATAACTAAGGTTTGAGTATGACTTCCACATATTATGATTCGGATTTTATAAAACAATTATACCATACTATTATTGAATCCAACAGTCTATCAAGAACATAATATAATTATAATAAAAATATTACGGTTTTATCTTTAAATTCCAACGAAATAAATACTACTTAAATTTAATTAAGGAAACATAAAATATTTGATTATTTTTTCTTTAAAATAAACCAACGATTTCCTTCCTCTATTCCCTAGATCCCTTCTCAGTCTAAACCACACTGAAATCACCGGCTTATTGCTTTATTTCTGTCAAACGGCACATAACTCAATTTAAGTTATAGCAGGTATTCTTATTATAAAATAGTGAAAGTAATACAACTGTATAAAACGAGTTGATTTATCAATAAACATTACAACAATATATTATTATTATTATCGAAATAGCCGCGCTGCAGACTCGTTGCGTAAAGGCAACGAGTCTGCAGCGCAACGCTGAGATCTCTGCTTGTAGATTTACACAGAGTCCGTCCAAACGAGCTCGCTTGTTCATTCTTCCCCGACTTATTGTTGCGTCGGAGTTCAAATGCATGTTTGACGCACATCATGCGCAGCATTGGTTATTAAATGATAGTTTATATCCACGCAAAGTAATAAGAACGTTATTAAATCAATGAGTGGTATACAGCTTGGCAAAAAAGTCTTGAAACGGAACTAATTTTTTTGTTTAATGGCAACATTCTTAAAACAATGACGTTTGATGTAAAATTGTAAACAAAGATTACGAATTCTCGGATTTTTTACTTGGATCGGTCAAGCGGTGGTGATAAAGTGACGAAAAGTGAAAAATAATGAATAAAACAGTTAGAAGTGCTGCCAGGGAGGTTATGTATAAGGTATACAGGCGATGTCTGGCAGAATTTGAGGCCAGAACTATTCTTTCAGATCTCAACAATGTTTTTCAAAGAACCGCTGTTATGACAGGTTTGTGAGAGTTTGTTTTGCAATTATAAGTTGAATCAAAGGTAACTTGATGGTCCTAAAGCAGGATTAAATTAAAGTTCCACGGAATAAGTGAAATATTCAACAATAAACATCGGGCAGTTAGGTTATGTTTACGTTTGCTCTGCGTACTCTGCTATAGCGCGGGCATAGAATTTGATACTTGAGCTAGACTAGCTAATATGTAAATCTATTTCTACATAATTTAAATGTTGTGTTATTTCCTTGTAATAAAGTTATTATAGCGTTTGTATTTTAAATGGTCTAGAAATTAGGTGCCTAAATAATAAACTGAAAAAGGTAAGATAAAGGTATCATAAAAAGTTTCTTCTTTATAGGAAGCAGCTGAGCGTGCTAAAACGGAACGGTTCCAAGCTATTACGGAGGAGGATTGGAAGAATTCGTGCCAGCACGTAATAATAATAGAAAAGGAATACTGTGAGAGAGAACTTACAATGTATTAATAACAATGTATTAAATTTTAATTTACTTAATATTTTTTTCTTTATATACTTACATAACGAGAACCTTGCTCAATTAAACAATATTTACTGATACTAGTATACTATGTGTGGATATAAATGTACGTACAACAGAAATATACACCTAAGTATCAAGACTAGCTTGGTGCGCTATAGGTGTTGCCATAAGGACCTACAGTGGCGCCCCCATTATTTTCTACTCTTTTTTGCCAAGCTATACGCCTCGCTCCAAACTATATCTATTTCTGCAATTAAACAATAGAATTTTTTATAGTTATAGAGTTAGTATTTTTATGTACATTACTCATAGGTACTAGTTTTATAATGAATAACAGAAGAAAATGCCCCGATGCTCGGGGAAAGATTGATAAAATTAAATGATACACTCATAAATACATCTGTAACAACCTGGGCCCTGATTTTTCTAAACAATCGGTTTACTATGACATTGTTATCGTCGCAGAATCGTCCAAAGATGAAAGAATCTAGCTAGCGCCTGCGGAGCATTTGCACAGAGATTGGTAGAATGGTTTCAACGGTGACACTTTTGACAAGTGTTCTTCTGTCTGTAGTTTCTTTCTTTAAATGTAAAATTCTAAAACGTGATTCCGAGACAATATCATAGTCATGGTGAAGCGATCAATTTAGTGAAATAGGACCTTTATTGCCGTGATGAGTTCAGTTACTCGATAGTATCGCCTCGACGACGCGACTAGACATTCCATTCTTCCTTTTCATTCCTTCTGTATAGTTACATGTACGTGCGGAAGAGACGCTGCTGCTAAATCCGAAACAAAAACGATCGTCCAAACGATACTATAGAGCAACTGACCTCAGAGCTCTGAGTCTTGGTGACAATTTGCCGTATGACGTAGGTAGTGTATCGGTACAACCGCGACGAGCAGAGCTAGTGCGACGGCGAGGAGCACGCGGCCGGCGGAGCGCCCCCCGCCCGCGCCCCCGCCCGCCCCCGCCGCTCAGAACTCGAAGCAGCGGTGCAGGTTCACGTACTTCTTCAGCTGATAGGGCAGCGGAAGCTCCTGTGAATAACCGGTACATTTGGTTTACATTCGGTCCGTAATGTACCCACGGATTGGTTATCTGTTGTCTGCTGGAATTGTAAAGTTGTCTCTACAGACGTGTTATATAAAGTGTTCAATACCAGCCTGTAGGTAAACCACAAGCACTCAGCTGAGACTACTCCCGCTAGTTTACAGGGGTGCGGGGTGTAACACTGATTCGTGAAACACAGTCATAGTCAGAAAACTTTAGTATCCTAGCCGCGCTGTTAGTGGTCATGTGGTCGCACGTGTAAAACTGAAACTCGAAGTCTGCGTTCCCCATAGCAGACCATAATACGATTTACTTGACTGCATAACCCCAGGTGCCTGCGGCGGTAACCCCAGTAGACATTAACATAATACAGCCTTGAGAAGTGTAAGAAGACGTACTATGTAGGTATCTAATTTGACTAAATCGGCATTTTCACGCTCCTACTTCAACCAGTGCACAACTGACCACGACGCGATAAAAACGTCTTACGGATCATTTATTTACTATAAGTGTTTTTGTGATCAATAAACTTTTGAAAAGAGTGGACTTTTGCACTCATACTTTACTTAAATGTACAGACGACGTTCATCATTTGCTTACCCCCCTAATAGGTACACCGGGTTCGAATCCTGCAATTACTTTGATTTTTTTGCTATTTTTTAACAAAGCACGATGCAATTTAAAGGGTCGACAACGCGCGTGTAATGTCACTGATGTTACAGGCGTCCATAGGCTGCGGTAACCGTTTTCCATCAGGCGGGCCGCATGCTTGTTTGCCACCTGGGTGGTATAAAAAGAAATGCAAAGCACTATGGTTTAGTTTATGCACTTAGTTAAAGGTTACTTGAAGTTCTTCAACATTCAACGTTGGCGTATATTTTAGCAATTAGGGGTATAGCAAATACTGAACGCCACTGTACAGTAGCTCCGTACAAGAAGTGTTTACCTTGATGGCTCTCTTCATGACGATGGAGAGGCGCACGCGGCGCGCGTCGTCCTCGTCGCGGCGCGCCGGGCTGGCGGAGCGGCTGTGGCTGCGGCGCAGGCGGCGTCGCGTGCGCACCATACTCACCGGACCTGACACACCACACTCTTATTAACACACTCATCAACTTCTAAACTGCTACCTCACATGCCAGACACTTGGATGGTGATGATGGCATCCAAGCCGATTTCGGCTACGGCCACTGTGTGCCTGGTTGGCATTTTAACTGAAACTAACTGAGTGACTTCATTCCTAAGGGCGTTGGTTTGGATACACACTATAGAAACACAAGAAGTTACACATCCCATCATTAAAATCACTAAAGGTAGGAAAATCATTTACGGGTGATTGTGTGCGATTCTATAATAAGCTTCCATCTTAAGAAACAGATCTCGGCTTGTAGATTTAAACAGTACATAAAACAAAATCTTATCAAGAAGGTGTATTACTGATGAGTTAATGCTTGGCCAGATGTCGCTGAGTTCTACACCGACATTATCAAATCAAACAAACATGTATACACTTAAACAAGCATGTAACGCCCTGAAATTATTTGTATTTGTAATTCTTGATTTATTGGCTTTGTGTCCACAGAACCATCCTAGGGTCTGCGTCTTAGCGTCACAAATTGGAGTTGACACTGACAGCTCCAAAGTGACGCCTGTCTATTCGACTGACGGGTCGCGTTGGCATTTGCGTTACGTGTCGGTCATATCCGTCTTTCTTTTGTCTTCGACAACGATCCTCGCTGGTCAGATTCCTACATAATCCTTGAAACCTCGTGATACCTCTTCAGCTGGTACGTATTCTGGCCATCAGCCTGTGCGCGGCTTCGTCAGCGGTCTACCTAACAATCCGTTGTTTCTGAAAAACTCCAGGATCCTGCTCCCAGTGATCGTGTCCTCGTGGCAGTGGTACCGTGGTTGCAGTTGCCTGCCCGCGTAGAATACGCAAGAGGCCGTTCTTCCTCCTACGGATTGGAGCATTCGATCTCGATCAAGGTATATTTCTATATAAATTACTCAGCGCCACGTGTCGCTAGAGATACGCGTTCTGTCTATAATCTATCTATTTTGTCCTACAGCTATCTGGCTGCAGGATCTAGCTGAGGGGGTGAAATATTTGTCTTGTGCTGACCCTGGAGAGTGGTCGGAGAGAGAGACCACTCGGAGGCTGTTCGGTGCGGAGCAGTTCAGTCCCCTTCTTTGTGCCTGACCCTTCGACCGACAGCGAAGCTTACTGGTAACACGGCTGGACCCTGGTCGTCGTGTCTCATTTATTATTTGTGCTGTGACAAAACTAACCGTACTCTTGAACCATCCGGACTACTCCGTTACTTACTCCACTCGCTGAATATCATGCGTGCTGTAAATTAGTTAACTGTAGATTCCTTGAATATTTGGTTGCTAAGAAGTTGAATGTAGGCCCTGTTATTTTACTCTACTCGTATGCTCTACTGCTGAACATAATTTTACTTTACCATAAGGCGCCCAACATTACTAAACTTTGTACTTGTAAAATTTAATAAAACCATGATTATTGTGAAACCCTATGTTAAAGTAAAATTAGCTATGTAAGTCACTTTAGTTTATATAGTTACATAATGTTATAGTTATATTATATTTAGTTGATATTAGTATATAAAAGAGAAAGCTTATATTGTTTAGTATATAATATAATTCAGTAGCTCCATACAAGATGTCATTCGTTTCTTTATGTAGAAATTAGTTCGCTTGAATTATAACTAGATGTCGCGACTAAAAGTAGACGACGGCTAGATCGCGATATCAATTGGTTTCGTCCTTTCGACAAAACTCGAACCATAAATTTAATAAATCAGTTCTCAATGGAAAAGAAATAGTGGTTTGATTTATATACCCCAGTGCGCGAGTTAACATGGTGCCGAAACCCGGGATTACAGTGAAAAAGTGAGTACAGTGAAAAAGTGACAAAAAACAGTGAACAGTGACAGTGACAGTGCAAGTGACAGTGAACTCAAATTGGATTGCATTGGATTGTAAAACCGTGAGTAAAGTGAACTTTTGTGTGTAAAATCCAAAGTGAAATTACGAAAGACTTTGAAAATTTACTCTATACGGGACTTGTAAAAATTTTAAAAAAGTGTAAAAAGACTTAGAAAATTTTTGTAAAAAAAAAAAAAAAGACAGAAATAAAAAGTGAAAATAAACTTTGAAAAATTTGTGATTAAAAAAGACTTAGAAAAATTGGTGAAAAATAAAAACTTAGAAGAAATTGTGATTAAAAAGACTTAGCATTTTTGGTGAAATATTGGACTTAGAAAAAATTTTTGATTGAAATAAAACATAGTAATAAATGAACATTTGGACTTAGAAAATACTGTGATTAAAGTAAAATATAAACAAAATGGAAAAAATTGAAGGAGAAATTAGAAAGCAAGAAAATTATTTAGAGAATATTGAAAGAGCGTTTGTGAATTATAAAAAATCACCAAAAGATAGAATAACACGATCTTATGTAGAATCAAAATTAGAAGGTTTGGAAAAAATATGGCGTGAATTCTTTTCTGGACATAGCTGTATAGTGAAAAACATACCTAAAGATAAGAAACAAACCATAGAATATTTTACAGAAGAGTTATATTACAAATGTGAAGAAATTTACCATGAATATAAAACAAAGTTGAAAGATGATCATCTGAATTTGACCGCTTCCTCTTCGAATGATACTTTGACATATAACTCAAATATATCGAACCAAGCAGGATGTAAAGTGAAGCTACCTCAAATTCAACTGCCTACATTTAAAGGAAACTATGAAGAATGGCAAACTTTCTACGATATGTTTGTTTCTTTGATACACAAAAATTCGAGTTTGAACCCCGTTCAAAAGCTACATTATCTAAAGAGCTGTCTAACGGGTGAACCAGAAAGACTATTATTGAATCTAGCCACCACAGAGAACAACTATGATGAAGCTTGGAGTCAACTAATAAAAAGATACAGCAATTTAAAATACAACGTTAACGAAATCATGAAACGCCTATTCAATCAAAAGGTCATAACAACAGAATCTTCAACACAAATCAAAACTTTGTTGGACACTACAGCCTCTTTTATAAAGGCATTGAATAACTTAGGAATTGATACATCCTCTTGGCATCCGATAGTGAATTATCTAGTCCTATCAAAATTAGATTCAGAGACAAGAAAGGCCTGGGAGATGTACTCAAACACAAGTGATTCTGATGAAATACCTACATGGAATGACCTTGCAAACTTTCTAGAAAAAAGATTCCGAACGCTAGAAATGCTGGAAGACTTCAAACCAAACGCCCACAAACAAAATAAAAAGAATACCTACCATTGTAAGGTAGAAGATACAGATGAGAACAAAGAGAAAGAAAACAATAAAAAATTAACTTGCGTACTGTGCACCAGTGAACACTTACTATTTCAATGCGAACAGTTTAAGAAGCAGCCTATCGAAATGAGAAATGAGTTTATAAAATCCAATAAGCTGTGTTTTAACTGTTTCGCTTCCAACCACAGCGTGAAAAGCTGTCGTCGATCAACCTGTTGTCAAAAATGTGGAAGACGGCATCACACGCTGTTACACAGAGAGAGAACTCCAAATTCAGAGACGACACAAACAGAGAATACAGTGACGGGTGATCCTGTTACTGAAACGGCTACTAACGAGAACGAGAAGAGAATCGTATCTCATTTTGCAAAGGAAAACCGCAGCGAAGTACTACTTTCTACAGCTTTAGTTAAAATCAAATCTAGTAACGGTAATGTAAGAGTAGTTAGAGCATTAATTGATCAGGGTTCCGAAGCTTCTTTTGTAAATGAAGATACAGTCCAAGCGTTAGGTTTACAGCGATCCCCGGTGAATGGTCTTGTGTCCGGTGTAGGTGATGGTGAGATGAATATTAGAGACATGGTTTTGTTTAACATAGAGTCAATTCAAAATCCTTCCTTTTCTGTGCAGGTTAAAGCATACGTTTTAAACAAACTTACCTCCCTTTTACCAACTAATAGAGTAACAATAAAGGGTTGGTCAGAGATTAATACAGTGCCGCTAGCGGATCCAAAATACGGTGCACCTGGTCGAATTGACTTAATTCTGGGAGTAGAAATATACAGCAAAATCATACTTGAAGGACTGTTAAAACATCCGAACTACTGTGGTCCAATTGCGCAGAATACGCAATTTGGATGGGTTTTATCAGGTCCAATTATAGAAAATCCGAGGAAATCATCCCACCATAGAGTAGTCAACCTACATATACGAGCAAAAGAAGATAACATACAGCGACGGTTTTGGGAAACCAAAAGAAAACCAGAGGCAAAAAAGAAGAAAATGATAAAAGAAGATAAAAAATGTGAAGAGTTTTGGGAAACCAAAAGAAAACCAGAGGCAAAAAGGAAGAAAATTATAAATGAAGATAAAAAATGTGAAGAGTTTTGGGAAATCAAAAGAAAATCAGAGACAAAAGGGAAGAAAATCATAAAAGAAGATATAAAATGTGAAGAGATACACGAGAAAACAACTATTAAAGAAGAAAATGAAGGATACAAAGTCAGATTGCCGTTCAAAGAATCCAAACCAGATTGCTTTAATAACCAGATAGAAAAAATAGATTTGCATCAGTTTAATCTACTAGAAAAGAAACGAACAGAAAGAAATGAACAACTAAAAGAAGATGAACCTATAAAGACGTTCACTATGACGGTCAAAATTAAAGATAAATTTAAGTGGAAGAAAAATTGTAATTTAGAGAAGGCTTTAAGAATAATAGCAAACAACAGAAGATTTTTGATGATTAAAAAACCGAAAGAAAAAGGAAAACTAATAACTAATTTAAAAACAACCAAAGAGATAAAAGAAGCCAATGAAATAAATCGAAAAGAAACTCAAAAATTATATTTTGAAGAAGAAACCAACAAAATAAAAGCAAAAAAGAAAATATCGAAGAAAAGATTACTAAACAACTTGAATCCATTTCGGATAATAACGCAATACTGAGATTAGGAGGAAAAATCAACCATAGAAGTAAAATTTGAAAAGAAAAGAAGAACACAATAGTCAAATGAAAGTTACTACACAAAACTATTAATTCAAGATGGACATCAAAGATACTCATCTACATGATACTTCACACCTCTAGAACCCGTAGTCCGATCTACTAAAAGTCATTTGAAAATGTAAAAAGAGATTCCATCCTAACTTTTGAGGAACTTACTACCATATGAACGCAATTAGAAGCGTGTCTTAATTCGCGTCCAATTTCATACTTGAGTAATAAACCTGATGATCTACTACCATTAACACTTGGACACCTTTTAGTGGGTGAAACACTGACCACCATACCTGACCAAGACTTTTCACAGGATCGCTCTTGTATTTAAGAAACTTTGTCAAAAATGTTAGATAGCTTGTGGAGAAGATGGTCTTAAGAATATCTTGTAACTTTGAACAATAGGTATAAATGGGTAACTAAAACTAATGAGCCAGAAATTGATGATGTTGTGATTATAAGAGAAGATAACTTACCTCCTGCTAAATGGTTGTTAGGCAAAGTTGTACAAAAACACCCAGGGAAAGACAACATTACTAGAGTTGTTACTTTAAAAACTAAGTTAGGATTGTGTAAACGACCATGCAATAAATTAACCTTGCTTCCAAATAAAACTGAGAATAAAAATTGAATTCAATTGTTGTTGTTAAGTAGCAAGTAGTTAATAGCATTTAAAACTGGTGTGTTATCAATAAATTAATGTGTGTGCCTAATTGTAAATTAAAATAATAAGAAACTGTTTGAGTTTAGCTTATAGAAAACATGTTAAATCATAAATGTTACTTCTGTGAAAACATGTTAAATCATAAATGTTATTTCTGTGAAAACATCATGTTTAAGTTTAATCATGTTTATTATGAATGTTTCAACTTCTTATTTGTGTGCCTAATTGTAAATTAAAATAATAAGGGAACAGAGTAACGTTTTAACTTTAAATTGTTTTATATTATTTTGAGTAAAATAGTACAAGAGTTATAGTTGCGAGTTCAAAATTTTGAGTTATATTGTTATTTCAAAAGCAAATTTCATAAATACTAGGTTAGTTGCATGCTTATATAAATGTTAAATAGAGCTTAAGTTTATAATGCCCTATCATTTTGTTTAAAAACGTGTTATTTTGGTTCAAGGGTTATATTAAAGAACAGAGTTCTTGGTGGGCGAAATGTTAAAGTGAAATTAGCTATGTAAGTCACTTTAGTTTATATAGTTACATAATGTTATAGTTATATTATATTTAGTTGATATTAGTATATAAAAGAGAAAGCTTATATTGTTTAGTATATAATATAATTCAGTAGCTCCATACAAGATGTCATTCGTTTCTTTATGTAGAAATTAGTTCGCTTGAATTATAACTAGATGTCGCGACTAAAAGTAGACGACGGCTAGATCGCGATATCAATTGGTTTCGTCCTTTCGACAAAACTCGAACCATAAATTTAATAAATCAGTTCTCAATGGAAAAGAAATAGTGGTTTGATTTATATACCCCAGTGCGCGAGTTAACACCCTAGCTAAACTTACTTTCATTTCTTTTCCTCAAACCTACCTCTCAACCATAGGACTACCTCCCCCCTCACATTTTAAAACCGTTACAATGTATACACATAAGTTATACATAAACATGCTAGTGGTTTATTTTTCGCTTCTTCGACTTGTGGACAACGAATTGAAGCAAAGAGAAAATCAATGAACGCATTTACTTTTTATCTTATTTTGATAATTATTTATAGTTTTACTTTTATCAGTATTATTTTGTAACGACGACGTCTGATAAATAAAACGTAGCAACAAAAAAATATTTATAATGTGCATAGGATGGGTAATGGGCAGTCAACTCGTCTGTTTTGCGGAGCGGCGAAGCTGCGGATGATGGCGAGAAAGACTCGCCTCAGCAAGTGTACAGGATTCGCTTCTCCCAATTCATTCTAGAGGCATTAAAGTAGTTGTCTCTCGATGTACAAGTTTTAGTGGGTAGAAGTGAATGTGAGGATGCACTCACTGTCCTGGTTGTCGGTGGAGGTGTCGGTGTGCGAGCTGTCCCGTGCCTCGGAGTGCAGCGGGGACTGCGTCTGCGAGGAGCCTCCCGACGCCGAGCCCTCGCCGATGCCGCTGTCCAGCTTCTGGCGCTTCGTCTCCTGCAAGTCAGGTGCTACTTATTTAATTCATAGCCTCGATACAGATATAGTGTAATATAAATCACACTGATATTAATGCAAAAGTTTTCATGGATGTATGTTTGATACAACTTCACGCCCAAAAAACTTAATGAATTGGGCTGATATTATCATATTTATTATAATATAATTATAATTATATAATATCCACGCAGAGGCAGACCGTGTAATAGTATCACAAAGTTTGCACCATGGGTTGGTAACAAAACCACCCATCGTTCATTGATCATTTTTAAATGGAAGTCGATTATACTTGACGATGCAGACCATGCATCATAGATGCATGATCCACGCAATACGAGATACCGCGCGGTCACATTCCGAATACTTCCACATGATTTCCCTCTAAGCGTATTGCGCCGTTCTTGAACTGTCGTAAGCCAAGCCCCCACCCTGGGGTAGGAGCCAGGCTCTGGTGGACCCTGACGTACGTTCTCTCCGTGCGAGCGCGGCTCGGTCGTCCCGGACGGCGCGCCGCCCCCGGCCGCCGCGCCCGGCTCCGCTCGCTCGAACCCGAGCCCGATGCCGCCGAAGTATAACTCCATCTGCATCACATTCTGTTGAGAGACAAACATGTTGACCTTCTGTTCAGGGTGACCGGGATGTCGAGAGGAAAAACATCAGGACGTAGACCACGGCTTAGGAAGTGACGTTAAGCCTTGTGTGTCAGAGGGCAGGATCCACTTTGGGTTGCTGGGCCAGAGGCTTCAACCTCTAGGTAAAGATATTGGTAACATTACACGAGGGTAAATTAATAAAGCTATGAATCGTTAGGCGGCGTCCTAATTGGAAGCGATCGTACTATGGCGCGATCCCAATTAGGACGACGCCTTAGGCAGCAGGATTCTAGATTTCGATGCAGACAGCTTGACACCGTGGTTGTGGTCACCTCTGGCAAGAACCGCTTGTTCCTGTGTTGCCGGTCGTGGGCGCCGGGCGGGTGCGGTCGCCGGCGCCGGTCGCCGCCGCCGCTTCCTCCGCTACCGCCGCTGCTATCGCTACTGCCGCCACTGCCACCGCTACTGCCGCTACCACCGCTGCCATAGCTACTGCCGCTGCCACCGCTGCCATAGCTACTGCCGCTGCCACCGCTGCCATAGCTACTGCCGCTACCGCCGCTGCCATAGCTGCCGACCGTATCGCTGCCGCATCCAACTACAAGCAACAAAAAACAATAGTTTATTCATTGAAATCAGGGAGAAGCCAGTATTCCAATCACCAGTGGACTCTATGAGAAGTTTGGTAATATCTATTATAGTAAGTGTGCCCCAGGACCCCAAGGACCGAGGGTTTCCATCCCAAACAACCCAAATAGGTAACCTCGGTCAAGATTATCGTATTATCCCAGTTTGAGGGACTCCGCTGATGATGCTGCGGAACCGGTCATTGATGATGTCCTGCCAGCTGTGAAGGCGCTAGATTATCTTCACACGTGACATCCTAAGCTTTAAGACCGACCCATCTTCCAGGGAATCAGAGTCATAACGTCAGATCTTCTACCATCTTGGGCTCGTCGCTGCAGAGAGCAGTGGAGCTGTGTACCTGAGCGTCTGAGGGGCGCCGCTGTGGGACGGATGTCGACGGGCATGGAGTGTCCGGCGGTGAGGGCGGCCGGGCTGACGCCGCTGGTGGACGGCTTGGGCTCGTCGCTGCAGAGAGCAGTGGAGCTGTGTACCTGAGCGTCTGAGGGGCGCCGCTGTGGGACGGATGTCGACGGGCATGGAGTGTCCGGCGGTGAGGGCGGCCGGGCTGACGCCGCTGGTGGACGGCTTGGGCTCGTCGCTGCAGAGAGCAGTGGAGCTGTGTACCTGAGCGTCTGAGGGGCGCCGCTGTGGGACGGATGTCGACGGGCATGGAGTGTCCGGCGGTGAGGGCGGCCGGGCTGACGCCGCTGGTGGACGGCTTGGGCTCGTCGCTGCAGAGAGCAGTGGAGCTGTGTACCTGAGCGTCTGAGGGGCGCCGCTGTGGGACGGATGTCGACGGGCATGGAGTGTCCGGCGGTGAGGGCGGCCGGGCTGACGCCGCTGGTGGACGGCTTGGGCTCGTCGCTGCAGAGAGCAGTGGAGCTGTGTACCTGAGCGTCTGAGGGGCGCCGCTGTGGGACGGATGTCGACGGGCATGGAGTGTCCGGCGGTGAGGGCGGCCGGGCTGACGCCGCTGGTGGACGGCTTGGGCTCGTCGCTGCAGAGAGCAGTGGAGCTGTGTACCTGAGCGTCTGAGGGGCGCCGCTGTGGGACGGATGTCGACGGGCATGGAGTGTCCGGCGGTGAGGGCGGCCGGGCTGACGCCGCTGGTGGACGGCTTGGGCTCGTCGCTGCAGAGAGCAGTGGAGCTGTGTACCTGAGCGTCTGAGGGGCGCCGCTGTGGGACGGATGTCGACGGGCATGGAGTGTCCGGCGGTGAGGGCGGCCGGGCTGACGCCGCTGGTGGACGGCTTGGGCTCGTCGCTGCAGAGAGCAGTGGAGCTGTGTACCTGAGCGTCTGAGGGGCGCCGCTGTGGGACGGATGTCGACGGGCATGGAGTGTCCGGCGGTGAGGGCGGCCGGGCTGACGCCGCTGGTGGACGGCTTGGGCTCGTCGCTGCAGAGAGCAGTGGAGCTGTGTACCTGAGCGTCTGAGGGGCGCCGCTGTGGGACGGATGTCGACGGGCATGGAGTGTCCGGCGGTGAGGGCGGCCGGGCTGACGCCGCTGGTGGACGGCTTGGGCTCGTCGCTGCAGAGAGCAGTGGAGCTGTGTACCTGAGCGTCTGAGGGGCGCCGCTGTGGGACGGATGTCGACGGGCATGGAGTGTCCGGCGGTGAGGGCGGCCGGGCTGACGCCGCTGGTGGACGGCTTGGGCTCGTCGCTGCAGAGAGCAGTGGAGCTGTGTACCTGAGCGTCTGAGGGGCGCCGCTGTGGGACGGATGTCGACGGGCATGGAGTGTCCGGCGGTGAGGGCGGCCGGGCTGACGCCGCTGGTGGACGGCTTGGGCTCGTCGCTGCAGAGAGCAGTGGAGCTGTGTACCTGAGCGTCTGAGGGGCGCCGCTGTGGGACGGATGTCGACGGGCATGGAGTGTCCGGCGGTGAGGGCGGCCGGGCTGACGCCGCTGGTGGACGGCTTGGGCTCGTCGCTGCTGGCGCCCGGCTCCAAGCTATCCGAGCTGGTGTCAGGGCTGGTGGGCTTCAAAGCCTCAGGAACTAAAGCGCACTGAAAAATTGTCGATCATGGTCAATTATGTGGTTCTACACCAATAAAAACAGCTAAAATCAACCAGGCAAACTCTGACAGGCAACGGTTGTGGAGCACCGAGCTCTCTGAGCGACCTCCAGGTCGGCCGGGCTGTTGCGCAGAGAGTCGTTACCTGGACGGCGCCGGCGGGCGTGAGCGCGCAGAGGTCGGTGCGTCCGGGCGTGGCGCGCGGCGCGTCCTCCGACAGCGGCAGCGGCACGGTGGCCGCCTCGCAGGGCTCGGGCGCGGCGCCGTCCTGCCGCCACTCCACCGTGGCGGCGCCGGCCGCGCCCATAGCGCTGGGCCGCGCGCGCGGCACCACGGGCGCCGCCAGCGGCCACGACGGCTCCGCGGGGGAGCGCCCCGCCTCCTGCTGGCTCCGCTCCGCCTCGTCGACCACCACTTGTATTTCTCCCTGGGGGGTAAACATCAGGTCAGCGCGCGCTCGCGTCAACAACCAAACCTCGCTAACAGCCTGTCCAGATGGAGCGTAGTACGCGCGAGTAGCCTCGCGCGTTTCAATTTATATTGTGTCCAGATGCGGCGTTTTACGCGCGCTCCTACGCGCGATTTGTTTGGGAGGGACCCAGGGACAGTTATGAACATGGAGCCAGACAAAGCAGTCGTGTTGTACCTTGCATACCAAAAGTGTCAAAATATGTCAAAATTATCAGTCTCCATTTTTGTTCCAAATACGTCCACTCGCGTCGGAATCACGCACACCACTGGACGCAGCAATGCCCGAGTATCGAGTCGAGAGTCTAGCGCGTTACTCGCGTTTTACGCGCGAGCAAGGAATCGCACAGCAGCATCTGGACGTAATGTATAGCGCTCTAGTATCTGGAGATCGCGCGAGTGTTTACGCGCGAGGGCACTCGCGCATAAAGCGCCCCATCTGGACAGGCTGCAAGAGCCGACAGTCCTTACGTCGAGGCGGCCCCCGACGCGCACGTCGCCGACCCGGTCGAAGTGCAGCGCGCCCGCCTCGCGGTCGTTGCCCATCGCCATCACGAGCGACAGTAGCGCGTTCATCTCTCGCCCGCCGTCTTGGTCGTTCAAGTCATGAAGATTGTTCAGGGGACCGACTGGATTGAAAGCATCAAATCAGAATTAAATAGAGATAATATATAAACATCATTTATTTCAGACAACATAAGAAAAGTACAGATGGGACTTTTGGGGGTGAAAAGAATTCCCCCAAATAGTTACAGAAGGGTCGGCCCAACTGGCCCACATACCCGGGGTCTCTCGACCGACAGTTGATGTCGGAAAGTTCTATATGGGCTAGCTAGATGTTGTTGAAACCAACTCAGAATTTTATGTTATTTCATTTGTCATTCAGCTCACATCATGTTAGAGGTCGCTACAGGACTAACCAATTCTAAGGCCCTTATAAATAGATATCTTGTACACTAACATACATAAAATATCAAACTATTATAGGAAGGTAGACAATGAGCTAGAATAGGAGACCGCAGTGCAAAGGGAGTTCTTGCACAAAGTGCATGGTTGGTCTCGTGTCCAGCTCGGCACCGCATCAGCAGCAGGGTACAGCGCGGCCGGTCCCACTCACCTTCCATGTGGTGGTCCATGGGTATGCAGATGCGGCGCGTGCGCGAGCGCGGCGCGGGCGGGCGGCGCGCGGCCGGCTCGCGCAGCTCGGGGTGCCGCCGACACACGCCGCGCAGCATGCCCGCACGGATCACGCAGCAGGGTACAGCGCGGCCGGCCCCACTCACCTTCCATGTGGTGGTCCATGGGTATGCAGATGCGGCGCGTGCGCGAGCGCGGCGCGGGCGGGCGGCGCGCGGCCGGCTCGCGCAGCTCGGGGTGTCGCCGACACACGCCGCGCAGCATGCCCGCACGGATCACGCAGCAGGGTACAGCGCGGCCGGTCCCACTCACCTTCCATGTGGTGGTCCATGGGTATGCAGATGCGGCGCGTGCGCGAGCGCGGCGCGGGCGGGCGGCGCGCGGCCGGCTCGCGCAGCTCGGGGTGTCGCCGACACACGCCGCGCAGCATGCCCGCACGGATCACGCAGCAGGGTACAGCGCGGCCGGTCCCACTCACCTTCCATGTGGTGGTCCATGGGTATGCAGATGCGGCGCGTGCGCGAGCGCGGCGCGGGCGGGCGGCGCGCGGCCGGCTCGCGCAGCTCGGGGTGTCGCCGACACACGCCGCGCAGCATGCCCGCACGGATCACGCAGCAGGGTACAGCGCGGCCGGTCCCACTCACCTTCCATGTGGTGGTCCATGGGTATGCAGATGCGGCGCGTGCGCGAGCGCGGCGCGGGCGGGCGGCGCGCGGCCGGCTCGCGCAGCTCGGGGTGTCGCCGACACACGCCGCGCAGCATGCCCGCACGGATCACGCAGCAGGGTACAGCGCGGCCGGTCCCACTCACCTTCCATGTGGTGGTCCATGGGTATGCAGATGCGGCGCGTGCGCGAGCGCGGCGCGGGCGGGCGGCGCGCGGCCGGCTCGCGCAGCTCGGGGTGTCGCCGACACACGCCGCGCAGCATGCCCGCACGGATCACGCAGCAGGGTACAGCGCGGCCGGTCCCACTCACCTTCCATGTGGTGGTCCATGGGTATGCAGATGCGGCGCGTGCGCGAGCGCGGCGCGGGCGGGCGGCGCGCGGCCGGCTCGCGCAGCTCGGGGTGTCGCCGACACACGCCGCGCAGCATGCCCGCACGGATCACGCCGCGGCACAGCTGCATCAGCGATGGAGGAGTTATCTCGTCTAAACGCACAAACATACACACATTTGTATACTAACTCATTTTACCAATATTCCTAATAAAATTATATATCGTAATGAGATGATTCAGACGATCTGTTTAGACTTAAGTGGTTTAACCTTGTAACAGTTTCATAAATAATTAAATAACAATAAATAAATATTTAAGCCCCAAATGTAATAATAAATATGTATGTATAACAACAAGAGTATAAACAAAGTCAGATGAGACCAAACAGAACCACCCTTACCGGGTGACTCTCTCAGGCCAAAGATGTTCATATTAGAAGACATTAAAAACCTTGGCTTGTCACAGGTTTCATGGTTAAAGGTAATCTCAGATTTGCAGACAACATTATGCATTTTTCAGAATAAGATTACTAGTTTCCTCAAAGTATTTATTTTTCTTTTTTGAATTAATTTTTACTATGAAGCCAGCTTGTACTCAAACAAACATATTATTATGAAATTCAAGTTATCCAAATTGCCTGTAAACATTAACACAAGAACAAGATGACCAGTGGGTCATCTTGTTCTCAGTCAGTGGACTGAGAATCAAACCTTGAAAGAACAAAAAAGAAAGAGAAATGATTTATTTACATCTTTCAAAAGCCAATTACACCTTACCTAATTTGATAAGCTCGGCCATTTCCTCCTTAGTGGGTTCCCTCAAGAGCGCGAACGACACGTTCAACAGCTGCTTGGTGATCCACTCGGTGTCGGAGACACGCTTGACCTGCACCAGCCTATCCCCGATGGGCATCACCAGCAAGCCCCCCACCTGGGGAACACCACACGTGACTACGCTGCTATGTGTGGTGGACATACAATCATTAGCTTGATGCTTCTTATGACAAGCTTTCATAAAATGGCTTAGAGATAATTATTCCTTCATGAAAGTTTTACATAACTTCTACAGTCCCAATACAAGAGTTATAAAACCCTGGTCCATCGTTTTTTTTTTAAGATATTAACTATATGTATAGAATATACAGGATTGGAAGGTGGGTGCAAAGCTGGTGGGCGAAGGTAGTGTGGACTATTATTTGGAATCATTTAAGCCATATTTGTCTAAGACGAAGTCTGACTGTTTCTTTTTTACCAATTTTTTATTAGTGGCAAGGAAAATACCCGAACTTTTATAGTTAGTTGCTAATCATTGCCAGTTGAAAAGGCCAATGATTTTTTTTTGTATAATTTAAGTAATAAAAGCTTTTTCTGTCCCTATTTCCCTTTGACTGCTTAAATCTTTAAAACTACGCAACGGATTTTGATGCGGTTTTTTTAAATAGATAGTGATTCAAGAGGAAGGTTTATACTTATAATAAAACCGTGCGAAGCCGGGGCGGGTCGCTAGTTTCGGAAATAAAATACACATGAACAGTGGAAACCTTAAAACTAGTGTGTAGGTACCTTGATGAGCTGTTTGAAGTAGTTCTCATATTTGCGCAGGACTCCGGCGCCCACGTACACGCGGTCGTACTGGGACTGCAGCGGCGCCAGGCACAGCGCGTTCCCTGGTGGATTGTACCACATACTTTACATTAGCATTGTCAACACTATTATCAATGGCAGCCTAGCAAGTTGCCTAGAAAGTGGACTTTTGACTGTAGTGACTTAATCTTTAATCGCTGCTCCAATGCAGATCAAAGCCTACTTCTATTATTTGGATTTTTATTTTTATTTACATTTTTAACGGGCTTTGTTGCACTTGCAAATGTGACCCTCAGATTTAAGTTGTCAAGGTTAAAGTATAAACAACTTAGAAATCTGTAATTCATTCAGTTAGATTTATATTATACAAATCTTTGCCTGATACAGGGAATATACATAATTATGCTTTTGTTATACAGTGTGTAAGCCCGCACAGTCACACACAGCTTAATTATAGGTAATTACATAATATACCAAATATGACCTTCCCCGAGAATGAGATTATGCTCTGTGCTCAAGTAACCAACAAGCCATTCAGTGTTCCCCTGTAGGTGATGCTAACAGTGGTAGTCTGCACGAACATTGTTGGCTTGTTGTTTACTTGACTTCTTAGCCAGTTTTGGTAGTGATAGACTGCCGTTACTGATCTGCATACTGTATAAATTAAAAAATCCTTGAGCTCAAACATGATCCACATCCAAACTACTCACCAAGGAAGTATTTAGGTGCACAAAAGTCAAACTCGTCCAAAGTGGCACAGTGTTCCAAAAAGCGTGAGAGCTGCCTGTTGGAGTATTCCACCACTGAATCATAGGTCTCAACTCCGTGGCTGATTCCCCCTGAGCCGATCATAAGACCAACCATTGTGCTCAGGTAGCCAGTGCCGGAGCCCAGGTTCAAGAAAGATAGGCCGGGCTTCAGATCCAGGCCTTCCATCACCTCACTATATAAAAAGTAAAGACATAAAATTATCGAAAGCCAAGGTCCACTGCAGATTAATCTTTTGCGCATCATATTTTTCCACGGCAACTTAGACATGAATTGTTTGTAAGGTCACCTGTATATGCACGGAGCTGACAGATGCAACTTGTCGTTCCGCCAGGCCAGATCCTTGTACGCCTGGTGCCGGTCCGCTGGCGTGATGAAGTGCGCGCGGTCCAGCGCTCGGAACACTCGCTCCACGGCGCGACTGCGGATATACCCGCCAGCCATCAGATTGTCTACCAGCTCATTATTATCACGTCCTGAACTCACTGCACCCCCCATGTTGTTTGTTTTGCTGCGACTACACACTTTCTTATCACCTACTCCGTTTACCCTCTCCCTTTATAGCTGATAGCCACGGTGACGTCACAATTGTTTTTCAACATATTATGGTAAATTCCACGGTTTAAGGATAGTTATCTGACCATATTTTAACTCTGTGAATAATCGCTATCACGAATAGCTCCGTTTAGTAGTCGTCCGTTAGAAAAAAACCACAAAAACGTAAGGAAGAAAATAGAAATTTATTCTACACATCGATTTCCACGACGAAACGAACCAAAAGCAATTTGTTTTGTTTAGTGTTGCCTGCCACATGTGTTGCCACCACTTAACTTACCAATGTGTTACCGATACTCGGCAGCAAGGAAGGAACATAATGCTCTCTCTCGGCAGTCAAAATAAAAATTACAGTATGTAAAAGTGGGTGCCTCTTCCAGGGCAAAGTTTTTGACAAATGAAAAGGGTAAAAATTGAGTCAAATATAATTACAATGTTTTTATATTTCGTTTCTTTCATTTGTTGCTCTCAAATGAAAGAAATTAAATACATAGGTACAGCTTGGCAAAAAAGTCTAGAAACGGAACTAAAATTTTTGTTTAATGGCAACATTCTTAAAACAATGACGTTTGATGTAAAATTGTAAACAAAGATTACGAATTCTCGGATTTTTTACTTGGATCGGTCAAGCGGTGGTGATAAAGTGACGAAAAGTTAAAAATAATGAATAAAACAGTTAGAAGTGCTGCCATGGAGGTTATTTATAAGGTATACAGGCGATGTCTGGCAGAATTAGAGGCCAGAACTATTCTTTCAGATCTCAACAATGTTTTTCAAAGAACCGCTGATATGACAGGTTTGTGAGAGTTTGTTTTGTAATTTTAAGTTGAATCAAAGGTAACTTGATGCTCCTAAAGCAGGATTAAATTAAAGTACCACGGAACAAGTGAAATATTCAACAATAAACATCGGGCAGTTAGGTTATGTTTACGTTTGTTCTGCGTACTCTGCTATAGCGCGGGCATAGAATTTGATACTTGAGCTAGACTAGCTAATATGTAAATCTATTTCTACATAATTTAAATGTTGTGTTATTTCTTTGTAATAAAGTTACTATAGCGTTTGTATTTTAAATGGTCTAGAAATTAGGTGCCTAAATAATAAACTGAAAAAGGTAAGATAAAGGTATCATAAAAAGTTTCTTCTTTATAGGAAGCAGCTGAGCGTGCTAAAACGGAACGGTTCCAAGCTATTACGGAGGAGGATTGGAAGAATTCGTGCCAGCACGTAATAAAAATAGAAAAGGAATACTGTGAGAGAGAACTTACAATGTATTAATAACAATGTATTAAATTTTAATTTACTTTATATTTTTTTCTTTATATACTTACATAACGAGAACCTTGCTCAATTAAACAATATTTACTGATACTAGTATACTATGTGTGGATATAAATGTACGTATAACAGAAATATACACCTAAGTATCAAGACTATCTTGGTGCGCTATAGGTGTTGCCATAAGGACCTACAGTGGCGCCCCCATTATTTTCTACTCTTTTTTGCCAAGCTATATTTAAAAATATAGTTAATATCGCATTAGAAATGGTCTATTTTTTAACATAATTTTATTGGTTGTTGAAAAAATTTAAACCCGTACAAAAATATTAATGTTAACTCACGAAGTAATAATGTGTAGTATTCAAAGATATTATAATAGTAGTATCTTTGGTCGAATTACTTGCACCATGCATGCATGCATCAACCTCTTGCGTCGTTGTCGTCGCAGGCGCACGCACAGTCTTTCTCCCGCTGCTGCGCCGCCACTGAGGTCGTCATAAATCATCAAAATTATCCTACATTGACATAGGGGGCCTTAGATTATTTTATTCTAGGTTGGGGGCCTAGTTGGTATCTTATTCATGATCTTTGAATTATTTTTTCTTAAATAAAAATGGTCAATTTTTAAAATTTTTATGGATTATCTGTGAGCTGGATTTCAATCTGTCAAGTAATGTCACCTTGTCAAGTAAAAAAAAATGAAAGATCATCAAAACCAAACCACGGTTTTCGGATTTGGGTTGGGAAGTCATACATTTTCTCAGTGAACTCATTAAAATCAAAATTTCATGAAAATATCGGTCAAAACCTAAGTAAAGTTCAGAGGTCGAATTCTTTCGAGTGAGTGGTTACACAACGAGTCATCAGCTGTAGTTCTTGTCGTGTCACAACACAATCAGTACGTCATTGTGTTATTGATAAGGTGTTGTGCAGTGCAGTGTAGTGGCAGTTTTGTTGTAGTGCGAGTGGGGATCGAGGCGAGTAGTGATTGCAGGGACCATGGTGGGGTCTGAGGCGCACGCAAGCACCTCGGCGCCGGCGCCGGGCGACGCGGGCGGCGAGGACAACAAGACTGACGAGAGGATGTTGGAGTGCAACATCTGCCTTGATACTGCTCGCGACGCCGTGGTCAGCATGTGTGGACATCTCTTCTGGTAACCGTTACTCGAAAAACTTAAAGTTAATAATAACATTGAATCAGAATACATTGTACCAAATAACAAGATTATTGTTAATTTATTGTTCTCACAGTTTGGCTTAAATTTTTTTGGTAGGACTGACAAAATTTTGATACAATTGTAGTTGGCCGTGCCTACACCAGTGGCTGGAGACGAGGCCGAGCCGCCAGGTGTGTCCGGTGTGCAAGGCAGCCATAAGTCGGGACAAGGTGATCCCGCTCTACGGCAGGGGGAACACCAAGCAGGAGGATCCCAGAAACAAGGTCAGGGACATTCACTTTGTTATTCACAACATATTATATTTGTTCTATGACTATTGAATTTGCATAATGCCCATCCAGCCAGATTCTTCGATTTACATTAAATTGCAAGCTTTCTTTATTGATGCAAGAAGTAATAAAATTGATAAAGCAATAAAATTGACTTGAACAGTCTGCAATCAGCTCACTTTTAATTTTATTGCAAGTACTTGTTGAAATATGTAACTTTAGTTGTCTTAGTTATTAAATATTACCCTATTGTTATACCCTACTGTTTGATCACAGTGTTATGTATACTGCTAGGTTCCTCCCAGACCAGCAGGCCAGCGGACGGAGCCTGAGAACAACAGCGGGTTTCCCGGCTTTGGCTTTGGAGATGGCTTTCAAATGTCTTTTGGCATCGGAGCCTTCCCCTTCGGTTTCCTCACTTCCACATTCAACTTTGGAGACCCCCGACCAAGCTCTGGTAATTCATTCAATACTTATCCATCAAATCTTTGCTTAAACTCCATCCACACATTTCATAAATTGGATCAGTTGAGCTTAATATACAAATGCTGGACAAACCACAGAGCATCATGTAGCCTCAGCTAAGCAGAACTTGTGTTATGGCTACCATATGATTGATATACTTAATACAATAATAATTACATTACATATATAGTTTTTTTTTATTGAACATAGAAATCACCCAGAACCCTTGTAAAAATATTTGTAGATCATACAAATAGGTAGAGAATCGAACCCGCACCCTCCTGCCTCGCAAGCAAATCTCCGCCCGCCGCGCCAGATCATTTCGTCATTTCTACCTCTAGATAGCTTGCTTACTAGTTTTGCTGTTTGTGTTTCCTCTTACAATAATGATATAAAGTCCGTGATATGTATCACATTTGTATCAGCTATCTCTCCCCTAACATATTGGTTGGTACGTCCGCAGCCCCGCGCGGCACCGCTCAGTTCGAAGAGGAGCAGTTTCTGTCGAAGATATTCCTGTGGGTGGCGATTCTGTTCGTGCTGTGGCTGATCTTTGCTTGACCCGAGTTGCTGGCCCAAGTGGTGGCCGTGTCGGAGGCCCTCACGCGGGCGCGCGCCTTCAACGACCCCGTCAACGTGGCCGCTCCCTTCCTCTGACTGCGGGCCGCCTGGAGACAGCGCCGCGTCACACAGAGGACCCACACGAGACAAACATCATGAAACATTCGTCCCGCGACGAGAATCAATGCCGCAACCTTGTTTCTCTTAAGCGGCTATTCACCCACTGTGCCCCGTGCGCGGTGCGCAGTGGGTGAAAATCCGCGTTGCTATGGATATTCGCGTTGTTTTCCATAACTGTCACCAAGACGAGACTTCGACAGCTATCCGTTATGCTAGGCCGAGTCGTATCTATGTTTTATCATCAGTTCGTCCACTTGTGAGTATGTAAATGTATAATATAATCGCCCATTAGGCTATAGGCACGAGCAATAATTAGAATACTACTTTCCTGAATTAAGGCATTTGTATGAAAACTCTTAATACTTAGTTACTTATATAAAAAATTGGTTGCAACTACTGTTGCTTAGCTTCAGATTTGGCTTTAATAAGACAATAGTAGATCCTATTTTAAAGGCGAAGCTAAAGCCTATTCCAGTAATATTTAAATGATTTAATGGTTCCCTTCGTTTAGAGGATGGAAGCCATTTTTATGTTAATAAGGTTAGCTAAGATGGATTTATCAAGTAGTCACTTCTATATTTGTTTTTGTTTGTAGATTTTTTTCTAATTTATTAGAATATTTGCTGATGCATACAACATGTGTGCACCAGTATACTTGTTAACAGTAACATTGTACAAATGTGCAGTATTTTACTTGTTAGAGTTGTTCTATGAGAAAACGTGTAGTTCTGAGGCACCTCACTTGTAATAGGGAAATGTTTCTCAAACAAGGAGCACCTGTAGCCTTGTCGTAACTGAGCGGAATACGCGACGCGATGCCCACATTTTTGCATTTAAAACGATTACACTCAGCTGGAAAAGTGGTAAATCTTGACGCAGATAACAACCAGGACACCTCACATAGCCAAGTCAGTAGTCCTAAAAATGTAATCAAACATTAAAGGATTGTATTCTTCTGTGCACAGAGGTGAAGCACGATTCTATGGAGGGAAGATATCAATCATTCTTTTACATAAACTGAGTGTAACTCAATAGCAGATAAGTGGTAAGGAATCAAACTACCTTAAGGGGAAGTTCTAAACGACACTAGCGCCACGCCTTTTTCTTTTTCTTAAGTACACACTTGCCAAAAATGGAAACCAAACTGTTATTCGCATTTAAATAAATAAATAATTCCGGACAGTCCACACAGCATCATCCAGCCCCAAGCTAAGCAGAGCTTGTGGTAAGGGTACTAGATGACTGATATACTTAATACAATACATTACATAGATAGATATATTTTATTATACATAGAATTTTCTGCTATACTAAGCGAATCTAAATGACTCAAGCGCTATCCTAGATATTTAAAAAATCTCGGTTTGTAACTATAGCATATTAACGTGAAAAATGAAGAAGTTACGCTAGTGTCGCATGTACCTTCGCCATATTATACCCATTACAGCTTACGACGAATTGAAGATCCACAGAAAATCTACACACTGTGTTGTACTTTAAATAATATATAATATAATGGTAGCTTTTTTCAAGATCTATGTACATTTTTGTCGTGTCTTATATTCCAGTGTTAAAAATGATTCGGTGCCGATAAAAGATAACCATCCTTGTGCTCTTTCCTTAAAAATGTTAGACAGTAAGTAAAACTTAATTTGCTCTTAAAAGAAAACTGTGTCCACTCTGCAAAAGCAGGCACAATTCTAATAACTGATCGATTTGTACGGTTCTACTTGAATGGAGAGATAGAATTGATAAAACTGCGCTCTATATACAATGGTTTCAATCTTGCCACTTTTGACGCGCGTCCTGTAGTTATACCAATCTAAGGTAGGATACAAAAAATGAATCACCTGTGACGATACCATTTTCATAGTAAAGAGATTGGCTAGCAGAATTGGGCCCATTAATTTCAGCAGTGTCATGTCAAAGGGGGGCGGTGTTCACAAGGGCGAGGATTAAATTTTTAAGTTTTATGCAAATTCAAATATTAATATGATGACAGATTTATTAGCCTACAATAATTATAGTGTAGATAAAGTGACGTTCATCGATCGGTAAACCGGGGGTCTTACCGATAAGCAAGCTGTTTTTTTACAAACGACATATAATTATTTAATATAAAAAAATATATTAAGACCTTCGTCACTGGCGTGACCTAACGATGAACGCCACTGTACTTTATTTAAGAATACTACTTAAAATTATTGTTATTTATGCATGTGTTTAGATATATCATATTCAAAATTCAAAATCTATTCAAAATCTTTGTAAATAAGTTAGGTTACGAACCATATTATTTTACATACTTATTTAAACAGCTTCTTACAGAAGTCATACATTGCAATTTAAATTTTTCTTGTAATTTGCTGGCCTCGTATTATATAACTCAAGGTTGATTGATAACGTTTGGAATCGCCTGGTCGTGACGTAGGTATAGGTAATCGAACAAGGCGTCAACTTATAAAATACCTACATTTCTATCTGCTTATATTTAAGTTAATTATTTACACAAAATTGTATAATATACACATAATAAGGATGGGTTTGTTGTATTATTGAAAATTCAAAATAAATAAATTTTATGCAAAATGTTGTTTTATTATTGAAGATAATTGTTAAAATACTTTTGAACTTATTCCTGCTGCCAAGTTGCATATAAGAAAAAAAAACACATCATTATGCCTTCATTTTGCTTTATTTTAAAAGTTATGAAATGCATGAATTTACGCGCAAATTCACTCAATTATATGACTGCCTGTCTGTTACTATGGCAATAATTAATCATTTCTTAGAATACAATAGTAATATAACAATATAAAATACATATTCTTATAATATGGAAACCTTATCTAGACCATCTTCCACCAGGACTTATTGGTGACTGGCGATGCATAGCACCGAGCCAGTCCAATAGGATCCTGTAACTGCACTTTACTTATAACTATCGTGATACAGAAGCAATAATGGCTGTGTGGAAACGACCGCTTTTGGGTCACAGCAAGTCCCGGTGGGCGATTGCTAACTAAATCATATAGGACTACCTTAAATTTAACTTATAAATTACTTGGTTGTGTCCACAGTCTAATGTCAAATCTGTTACTTTATTAACGTAAATAAAAGAAACATGGTCAACATATACCGGGTTTTAAAAACAAATAGAACAAACAAAACCCAAATTTCGTATCTACCTTCGTCAAAAATCGTTATAGCGAAACTGCACCAGTCATAACCGTGAACACCCCTATGCTGTGATCAGCAATCAGCCACTGCTGGAGCCAGGCCTCCTTTCGCTTCCGCCAGCTGGTGTCCTGCGTCTAGAGCTACTCGATACCGTATAGTTTGAGCGTCCGGTCCATGCTGGTGGAGGCGATGTACTGCGCGTTCCTCCCGAAGCGCAGGCCGGTGGCGGAGGCCGTGTGGTCGTTGAAGACGCGCAGCTCCTGCCACTGCCGGCACAGGTACACGCGCACGTCGCTGCCCGCGACCGCTAGGTACGTGCCGCTCTGGTCGAAGCACAACTCCTTGATGGAATACCCCTCGTCTAGCTGAATAGTCTTGAAGTTCTTGAGCTTCCGCAGATCCCACAGTTTGACGCAGGCGTCCTCGGCCGCGGTGGCCAGATAGTATCCGTTCTCGGAGAAGGAGATGGAGGTGACCGGTCCCACGTGGCCAGGGAAGTTGGCGACGTTGCTCTGCTCCTTCAGGTCCCAGATCTTGACCTGAGAGTTCTCAGTTCCCGTGCCGAAGATGAGTCCGTCGGGGTGGAACTGCGCGGTGGTCAGCGAGACGCCGGAGAAGTCGCTGACTTTGGTCAGGAGCGTGCCGGTGCGGATGTCCGAGAAGGCCCAGTGCTGGTCCGTGGATGTGGACAGCACGTAGTCTCCCGTCGGGTGGAGAGACAGCCCTGTCACTGGACCCTCGTGGGAGCGCAGGATGCATGTCGTCTGGGAACTGGAAACATTCATATTTGGTAATGTCTTGTTTGAAACATGTCTGCATGACCATCGGATGTTAAACAACTTGAAACGAGAGGCCTACGCTAAACAGATGTGTCGGCGCAGCGGCTCGAGTGTCGGCAGGGAGTGCCGCTATTTTAGGCCGAAAAAGCATAGTAATTCGTTTCATTAGTGTGTAACACAGAGATAATAATACGTCCTCTACAACCTTAAAATGATGTTTAAATTCTGGGATTTATAATCATTAAACGGACCTAATTTACGTATTAATTGTGTAATTAAGTTGTATGGGTGTTTCATGCTTGGTATTAGAAAATTTTACACAGACTTCTTATTATATTACAAATTAAAAATACATATATGCACAGGTTTAGGTTTTAAAAACAATTTCAATTTCAACAATTTATTGTTTTCGGATTTATTCTTTCATTTTGCAATAAAACCTTATTGGTGTACCTTACAGAGGTGTACCCTACAGATTTGGAAACACAGAACTGTTTTTACAATGTACAAATACTCACGTAGGCACGTTCCAGACACGAATAGTGTGATCTGGCGAGGCAGTGATGACGGTATCCTCGTCGGGATGGTAGATGACCCGGGTGACCTTCTTGGTGTGTCCCTTGAGTATGGCCACCACCTGCTCCGTGTCCTTGTTGAAGACGGTCGCGTTGCGGTCGTTCCCTCCCGTCAGCAGCTTGCTGTGGTCTGACGGGTTGATGTCCAGCGCGAGAATGCCGGGCACACTGGCCGAGTGCAGACCCTGCAAGTTATAAATGGACTTTATGAGTGTCCTTAGGTTTTTTCTTTTTATGGTCTGTGGACCGAATGAACTGTAGTGATGTGGAAAATGATATAGGAGATAAATTTTACTGGTGGAGTTTGTTAAATTCAATAGACAAATCCCCAGAAAAGTTTAAAGTTCATCATCTGTAATTTTGTACAAATGTGATTGATTTGATTGAAATATGAATATAAAATGAATGTTCAATTTAGGTCTATTAATTAGTAAGTAGAAGTTCCAGATCATGTTTTCCGATAATGATAAATTTTTTCTAGTTTCTGATCAAACTTTTGTGTATTTTAAAAAAAAAATGAGATTCAATTATTTTATAACGCTGGGGTGACACATACCGCGGGTTATTAGTTACGTGACTGAAAAAGGCGCCAGGCTAAAAGGGCCAAGATTGAAAATGAATTCCTGAAATTCTTCATTTAGATTATACCGTTCAAGAGCATAGTGCGCTGGGCACACAAGACACAGTCAAACCTTTTTAAATAAAGTGTTAGATAAGATGAAAGGTGTACACAGTAGTAAATACTAACGGGATGCGAGGCGAGCGTGACGAACGCCCTGATCTGTTCGTGCGAGACGAGTCCCTCGGGCACGGTGCGGCCCCTGCGCTTGCGCTCCTGGGTGAGCGCCGTGGCTCGCTCCTGCAGCCGCGCCACCACCGCGCCCGACATGCCGACCGCGGACGCGCCGCCGCCCGCCGCCGCCACGCCTTCCGGCTGAAACGTGATACATATGATATTATAACATTTCCTAGAAAAAAAGAATAAATAAATAAAATAAATAATGCAGGACAATCCACACAGCATCATCTAGCCCCAAAGTAAGCTACTCAAAGCTTGTGTTATGGGTACTAGATAACTGATATATTTAATACATTATATACATAGATAGATATTTTTTATTATACATATTAGCCGGTCTCTGTTACTGTAATAAATTGTAAACTGTGGATGTTTACACTTCTACAACAAATTTAGAAGATAAAAAACCCCAACTCAAAAAATAAAGGTTTCTTGTTTGCTTCTTTACTGTACCTTAAAAAGATGGTGAACAAAAATCAAAATGAGCACTTTATTTCCGAGTTTTAAACATTAACATGTCCTTTATGTCCATGAGTCCTGTAAGGTCTACAGGGAATAAAGTGTTTTGAATTTGGATAGTAGCCAGATAAAAGCAAGGCACACCTGATGAAGTGGCTATAGAGCTGCAGTACAAGAGAGAGGGATAGTAGAGGGTGAGGTCTGACCTGCTGCGCGGGCTGCGGCGCCGTGATGCCGGCCTGCGGCTTGAGCGTGGCGAGTGCCTCCCGCGCCGCCGTCACCTCCTTCGTGAGGCGCGCTATCACTCTGCACGCCGCGTCGTGCTGGTACAACGCGTGACTTAGCTCCTAAGGACATATAAACAACTTTACAACAGAAGTAGAGGAAACTGGTTTCTCCCATTATCACTTACTAAACCACAGCTTTTATACACATCTATAGTTAGACAAATATATCTATACAAAAATATATATAAAAGAAAGTTGTGTTAGTACACTATTTATAACTTGAGAATGGCTGGACTAATTTATATGATTTTTGAGTATTAGTCTTCATTGTGAATAAGAGTATTGATTTATGTGACTGTCCAAAGTCACTATTCCATGAGGAAGTCGCGGGCAACCTAGTTCATGGATAAAAAGTGTATTTAAGTTATTGTGAAAGTGTTATTATATTGCAACTGTAGGACCAACCTACTTAAGTTTGCCCCATGTCACTCGCTATCTATTTACTCAACATCCTGTCCATCAACAGCGTGGATATATTTCACCAAAACCTGCCGAAAGTCATGGTAATGGCACAGCTAGTGATAGAAACCAAAGTATGTATTTTAGATTAGTTTAGCTATTTTAGATTAGTTTATGTGTGTATATTGTAACTGTATTAAGACACCTTAAATAAGTTATAATTTAATTGTACTCTACTTAGTTTAGATCTAGCATCGACTTAGGGCTAAAAAATAAACCTGTAATGATTAATAAATAAATTATTTATTATATACCTTTTGTCTCAAGCTTTGCACTTGATTTTTTAGGATGACTTGTAGCCTTTAATGTTTATAGTTCTTGTCTAAAACATCAGCTCAATCCAATTAGTACTTGTGGTTTAATTCATCCAACCCACCTTATAGTTGTGGAATAAAGAGGTAACAAAACAATTTCTAGCTTCAAGTGAGTAGTTTGTTTCATATTTTATGACATATTATTAATTTATATGCTTTTTAATTTACTGTTGTGGTGTTCATTTTAAAATTTAAGTAGCATGAAATAGAAAAGAACTTGCCTGTCTAGCAGTTTGAAGCTGCTGGCGCTGCGTGAAGGCGTGCAGCATCAGAGCGTCCCACTCATCTTGCATACTCTTCAATGTGGCCGGGATAGACGTGGCACTAGGAGGCTTGGGCTTCACTATCGGGGGGGCTAAAAGGACATTTAGTAATCAATGCATTTTCTCAAATAGCCTGTTGCTTTATGTACTAAGGCCCTGGACTGTAAATAAAGTTGCAGACAACTTACTTTTGATCTCAATTAGATCTTCAACCCGCAATTCTTTGCCATTGATAGGGTCTACACCATTTTCTATAATATACTTCTCTATGACTCGCTTTTCAAATACTGCGCCCGACGTCGGGGACACCACAGGAGCCTCTGGCACTTCGTTGGATACTACAAAAAAATAGTATAGGTTATGTACGAGAAGGCCAGAAAAAACCAAAGAACTTTGACTGAATGAGACCAAGTAAGGCATCACATTGTTGATTTGTGACAAAAGTAAGTTATAGGTGCTAGTGGTTCAGGGGAAACTAGCAAAACCTTATACAAAGCTTGCAAGTTCCCGGCGGCTGATTCGCGCCTGGGTAAACTTCCAGGATTACAGATAATTTTGGTAAACTACGGTTTTATACACTTACTTGCGCAATAAAGAGACATTTTCTAACTATTTTATCGAATTTTGAAGCCGTTAACCACCAGAAAACGCGTAAAAATATCCTACAAACAAATAATGCAACAACTACACCACATCTACACCACAGATATAAAAGTGAATGAATGAAATGTCAACACTCACAGATTAAATAAGTATGGGACTAAAGTCATAGATTAATAATATAGGTGATGATGATAATTCTACCTTTACCTCTACGTAAATCCTTAAAAAAGTAGGTACATGGTGTGCGGATTCGATTTTCCATAGGATTAAACAAATTATAGTGAAATAAACACGATACATCCCAAGAGAATATAAATCCTACTGGGATGCATCTTAAATTAAATGAACATGATTTATGATGATGAGTAGGTAATGATGGGTATTTTTGAACATACCTACCGACATACACATTCATCAACAGCATCATCAACCTATATTAGTCCACTGCTGGACATAGACCTCCCCTGCCCCAATACATACTTAGGTACTCAATAACTGTATCCTAATTTAAAAGGTGTAAACAAACGACTGCCGTACTTTTAAGGGGGGCGGCATGCATGGCGGAAAATCCTTAAACTTAAAAAAAACACGGCGTTGGATGTAAGGTAATAATATTAAAAATAACTTCTAAGCAAAGAGTGTTAAATAGAGGTAGGTACACTGATACGTAATTTACACTGTACTCTACTACTTTGCCGTGCTTTTAGGTAGGTAGAAGGTAGTAATATATTTAGGTATAAGTACTAATATATTTTATACTTACCTACACGAAAGTTTGTATGGATGTTTTTTCCTCTTTCAAGCAAAAGCTTCTGAACGGATCGGGCTGAATTTTTGAATAAATGTAGTTCTAGCCCTAGAATAACACATACCTAGGCTACTTTTCACTACCCATGGGATGTAAATATCTTTGAAATGTTTCCATAGAAACAAAGCGTGCGAAGCCGCGGGCAGATTCTAGTTATATAAAAAAGGGTTTAGTTAGGTACCTACTAAATGTAACTGACTGCCTTCCTGTGTTCTAAAAAATACTCCTAATAATCTACTAATATTATAAACGCGAAGAAGTTTGTAAGTTTGAATGGATGGATGTTTGTTATTCTTTCACGCAAAAACTACTGAACGGATATGGATGAAATTTGGCACAGAGATAGATTATAGTCTGGAATAACACATAGGCTATATTTTATCCCGAAATTCCCACGGGAACGGGAAATACGCGGGTGGAACCGCGAAACACTGGTAGTACAGAATCAAGTTTAGTTCAAATTTTCGTAGTGATTAAGGCTAAGCTTCACCTATTTTAGAATAGAACTTATTTATCAGTAATATGTCACCTAGCAAACTGTTACAGAGTCTAACAGTGTGCATGCTTGATACCTCTAACTTATTTATATACTTACACGTCTATGGGTATATTTTTCTCTATACTAAACCTTTATGTAGGTACTACTAAACCTTTATTTTTTTGATATTTATTGCAACAAGTAGGTAATCTTGAATTTTATTATAATCCTCATTTTTTAAAACCTGGATGTGTAATTTTGATTCCAAAATTTAGTGATAGTACCTCACATTGGGCTGGTTCCTTAGTTTAATATTTCTTTATGGAGAAAATTGAATAGCTTTTCAGCCTAGCATGTTAACTGAATAAGTGCCAAACTACAACATTGAGACCTGGGAGCCTTCTTATTCCTAGAGCTACAGGGTTACCAGCTCATTGTAAGAAAACAGAAGAGGAGAATATAAATAACAAAGCTAGAACAAAATAAAATTTGCCAATTTTTATTTACAAAGAACAACTCTTTGCCAATAAAATGGCACCTTTAGCTACATAATAGCCATGACATGTAAAAACTTCTTAGGTACCTACATGTGTATTAATTTCTTTAAAAGATTCACATCCCCTTTCCGCTTCAATAACTTTAAACATAGATGTGGCCTGATTACAGTCATGTACTTGATAATAAAATATGTCTACATATTGTGGGTGTTTCATTTCTCTTGTTTACAATATCATAGAAACAAAAAATGTGACTTAACTCTCGATACATAATTCATTTCAGACAGAGGTGTTTTAAGTAATTAAAATGATATTTTATCATCCTTTACCAAAATTGACTATAAAAGTAGTTACTATCTTAATCAAAATGTTTCAACTCATATCAGGATTCATTTCATGGTAACCTCTTGGGAACATTTAGTTAAAAAGTTCCATCAATATGAAGTGACCACATCATAACTAGAACAGAATTGCACTAGATCCCTATCAGTTCTTCACATATATTAACAACAGGACATCAACCAGAAGTATATCAATACCACAATCATATTTACAAGGTAACCAAAATTTTACTTCAATAATTACTAAATTACATAGTAATAAACATAAAATAATACTTAAATGTAAAAGTTCTAGATAAGGAGTAGATTCCTAGGGTTATTAATTTAATATACTAGACAAGATTTAATAATAAAATACACAAAATAGATTGCTATCATCACAACCCTGACATTTAAAGCATCATTAATCCATTTTGTGCTAATTTTGAATTTAATGATCAAAGGTAGGTAGTAGGTACTCCAATAATATTGTCAATCTTATTTACAGTACTTTTGTAAAGGTTGACTGGAACTTAAAACACTACTTTCTTATAAATAAAATATCATTGTTTTGTCAGTAAATTAAATAGAAATAAATAAATAGGTTTATGGCAGATTTTCTAAAAGCATTTTTGTCAGGTGAATAAATCATTTTTAAGGAACTTAACATTACAATCAGAGAATAGAAACAAATTAGAACTAGCATTACAAGTAGTATTCATGTAACATTTTTCCAACACAAACACTCTTGTCAATTTAAACACAACACTGGCAGTTTGGTAACTAAAATCTTAAAATAAATAGCCTTTATTTAGCATGAGGGTCTTTGATTCACTCTCACTATTTTTATAAATTCAAAATAAGCCTTTTTTTAAAGTTTCTTTTTTTTTTAGAATTCAAATAAAGTCATCATTTTACTGTGCTACTTGTTGTTCCAATATAGATCAATGCAAATTGTAATGATGTACTTAATGCAACTGATTAAAACTGAAGTCTACAATTTGCCTTAAACCATCACTATAAAACTTACTGTCACATTTAACGGAAAGGAACACTTTGACACTTTACTAATAGTTACCACATCACATTGTGAATTTTTCTATGCACATCATCACGTCAATAGACGTATACTACGCGTCGTCAGGCCACACCGGACACAGAATGCCCGTCACAGTCAGTCAGCCAATATCATAGGACTTGATACGGCTCGCTATCCTACTGCATTCTGCAGTCTATCCGCTCAACGTGCCGACAGAAGTCTCCGCGTCAACAGACGTATAAAACCAACACCGTCGGACTTGATCAACTCCGACACTCGCAGTGGGCGTCGTCCCCAGCGGCCGGGGTCATAATCAGCACGAGAGGTCCTCGCAGGCGCGGCCTCAGGCGGGCAGCGCGCGCAGCTGACGCACGCAGCTGTACAGCTTGACGGCGGGGCCGAGGCGCAGACGCGCCACGCACACCAGCTCCTCGCGCGAGCACATCACGAGCTCGGCGCCGCCCAGCCGCGCCGCGCGCACCGCCGCGCCCGCGCCCGCGCCCGCCACGCGCGTCACCAGCGCGCACACCTCCTCCTGAACACATACACCACTTTATGAATAAGAATCATTTCTTTGCTTAAAACATGAGTATTAACATGGTGTGAGCATGCAATTATCACTACATAGTATAAAATAAATTCGCTTTCTCTGTCCCTATGTCATTATGTCCCTTTGAACGCTTAAATCTTTAAAACTACGCAACGGATTTTGATGCGGTTTTTTTTAATAGTTAGAGTTATTCAAGAGGAAGGTTTATATACTTATAATAAAACCGTAAGAAGCCGGGGCGGGTCGCTAGTGTTATTATAAAATATATTACGTTCTACATGTTTTGCCACTGCTGGCGTGCAAATAGGAGAGAGCACTCTGCGGATTTGTCACTAATGTGATATGTCTATTACTTTTAACACTTTACTTTTAAATTTATTAAGATAATAGTTTTTAATTTAGTTAGTTGCCTTAAGCTTGTGCATGCTGGAAGCCCTTTAAGTAAGGTAACACATAGTTTTTTAGTCCAATTTATTTTGATGTTTGTTTTTTTTATTGTGATTCTTTTTTTGGGTTTCCAAAATAAATAAATAAACAGTCATCTCAGAGTACTCAACGTTTCTACTTGCTACAACTGAGATGCGCGGAGATAAGTCTTGTCAGATAAGTCGTGTTTCAATTTATAATGATAGGCACCTTATCAAGTCATCATCAACTTATACTAATCACACACAGTTGGATATAGGCCTCCCGTAATGATGAAGATAGGGCGCCACGGCGCCATTTATCTTGAGTTTTCCGCATCCAGCGACCTGGAGTCTTACGAAGATCGCCATCCCACTTGTCCGGAGAGCGTGGTTATGAACTCAGGAATGGTGGAAATTAATAATGACTATACTATACTCTTATTATTTATGAGAAGCCTCTGTAGTACCTTTTGCAACTATTTACGAATATCGTTTCGTTAGTAAATCGTAAAGACGAAGATTAATCGTGATGTTCTTATGTAAGGCATAAGCTCTCGCGTAGTAATCTTTAAAGTGCTATATATTACCTGAGACCACATGGTGGGGTCCGGAGATAGGCCGAGATCAGAGATGTGCTGCGCGACGTTAGCGCGCAGGGGGGGCAGCGGCGGATGCGCGGGGGCGGGGGGCGGCTCGGGGCCCGCGTACAGCGATTCGCCGCGCCCGCACCATCGCTTGCCGCCGCTGCTCGACACAGACTCTTCGTCGGAAGCCTGCTAAAGATAAAACTTTGTTTTGATTTCTTCGCGATCATCCGCAAAAAGGTTGCTTCCCTACTCCAGCGCGCGCGAGCCAGTCGCAACAGTATCCTGCAAATGGTTGTAGCGCGTCTGGACTGTCCCATCCAAAACCATTGGATGAAAATATTAATGGGGTCTGAGTAAATTTAAATTGAATTATAATTAGGTTAGTTAGTATTTAAGTATTAATATTATTCTATTTATTTTAAATCAATTCTATTTTGTATGTAATCGTGTCTAATTTTACTCTTAATTATTGAGATATTTGATTTTAGTTGTAAGCACATGACTTATGGATTATGTATGATCTGAGAATAAAAGAGTTAATAATAATTATCTCAGTCAGATTAACAACGAAAATTACAAGCAAGGAATAGAAAAATTACAACTAGTATTTACAATTGAAACCATTGAGCTAACTGCAGACGGTTGCAAACAGTCTAAAGGTAGCTCATTCAGATTGACACCAGCTACTAATAACAATACAAATAAAAAAAGCTAATAAAAGTAATTTGGTAATAGAATCATAATAAAGTACCTAAGTGTGAACACAAAAACTAAATGATATTAATAAAATGGAACTTAAACTAGTGGAGTAGGGTTAATGAGATAGGAAGTAAAAACTTACATCATTCTTGGTAACTTCTTCGATTCGCTTATGCTTTGGCGGTCGTCCTCGAGATCTGCAATATGTTAAAGAGTACAAAGTATAGTAGTAGTATATAGTATAATAAAAGAAACAGAGGGAGACAGTTTAAAAGGTGGGAGGACGAACTAAAAGAAATAGCGGGAAATAAATGGATAAGGTTGGTAAGAGATAGAGAAAAGTGGAAAAGGCAAGAGGAGGCTTTTGCCAAAAGAGGGCAAACAGAATAATTATCGGTGTCGTAACAATAGTTTAGTATTTAAGTAGATACCAAAATTGTAAATATTTTTCTAAATAAAGGCTATAAATGAAATGAAATGAAGAGTACAAAGTGTTGTATCGCCCACTTTTGGGTAGTGGTCAAAAGTCAAATGAATTGCAATATCTAACGTCAATGTAAGGTCGCATTAAAGTATTGGTGATAAGTATACCTGCGTTCCCTGGGCAGCGCGGGGTCGGGTTCGTGCGGCGTGGTGATGCGCTCGGGCAGCGGCGGCGGCGCGGCGCGGTAGGGGCAGGCCGAGGCGGCGCCGTGCTGCTTGAGCGCGCCGCCGCGCAGCGACCCCAGCCCGCGGCACCCGCCCACGCCGCACCCGCCCGCTACCAGGCGCTCCTCGCGCGCTGCAACACACACATACCCTCAACACTCTGACACTGTATCTGTGCCGCAGTGGGAGACGTGACGGTCCGCCTGCGACGCATGAGGTTGCGCATCTGATTCCCGAATCGGGACAGATTTAGTATCCATAGCACAAGCTCTGCTTAGCTTGGGGCTATTTATCCAGTTTCGCTGCCCTACTACATGAGATTCAGTCCCTTAAGGCGCAAACAGCACCTAAAGTGGCCTACTTATTTTATCATATAATTTCGTTAAACAAAGGAATTTCCAAATTTCACTCGTACGGTTTGTTACACCTATCATAAGCTATTTTTTAATGCATCTTTTTAGTTGCCTTTGGTAGCCACCAAACTCTGTTTTCGTATCTCCTCCTTCCTAAACTAGACCAAATGAAAGTACTACAGAAACAGCAGTTGATTTAAAAACTAACTTATTAAAAAATACTCCTCTATCTAGAAGAAGAGTAGTCTTAGTATAGTCTTATATTTAAAAGACAAGTGTTCTCAGCTCAAGTTGAGCTTCACCACTTTACTTCGTACAAGAGTATTCCTCTGTAATAATTCTATATTAATATAGATAGGCTTACTGAGCGGCGGCTTGAGCGGATGTCCCTTCCTCTGTAAAGATTGTATAGTGATATAGATAGACTTACTGAGCGGCGGCTCGAGCGGATGCCCCGTCTTGAGGCACCAGCCGACGGGATGCAGGTCGGGCGAGTCGTCGTCCAGCCAGTAGGACAGCTCGTCGCCCCAGCCGTCGCACGACACGCGCACCTGGTGCCCTTTCACCGCGCTCACCGTGCCCACGCGGATCAGGAACGGGACCTAAACAAACACCAAGCGTTACACATCTTTCATTCATCTGCGTTATTGGAATGAAGAGATTTTGATTTACATTATGTTATTGGAATAAAGAGATTTTCATTTACACATTTTATTGGAATGAAAAACTTTCGGAGTCCATCTGTGAAAACAGTTTTATTGGTTGTGATAAGTTAACAAACTTACAAATCAGTTTACAATCACATATACATTATCATTAGAGTTACAGTAGTGAACCAGAATTGTTGTTTACTTGTTAAAGTGTTGCACTACCTGTGTTACATACATATAATCAATACTGTTAAAAATTATATTATTTAAACATAATACACTATAGAAAATACATTTATATTGATATTTATTAATCTTTTTCACAATAATACTACTAATAGATGGTGTACACATATCTATGGTACTGTCTCTTTGGTTAAAGTTGATAGTACACGACGACGAATCGACGATAATTGTTGAACTGTTTTCTACCTATTATTTAAATTAATAGGTACTTACTTTTCAATTGTGAAACAAGGCCTTAAAGACACGTACGGCAGGTTTTGCATTAAAATTTATTAAACACAAGTCAATTTACATTTATTTAGCACAAGCACATTTTAGTGTTTCTAGAAATGGACGGGATTAGCAGACAGAAGGCCGACCAGTCATTACCAAACTCTAATGATAAATGATAATAATCTACGTATGAGAATTTAAATTGACGAGACGTAGTGGAGTATCGAGGAACAAGCGTGCAGCGCGCGGTCGCCAGCCGCTGTATGACTACATTGACTACCGACACGACACTTGTTTGATAAATAACATTGGCGATTTGTAAACATCTTGAGTAAACATGGATGGACTATATTTGACAACAGATAAAACTATCTACATACATGATATGCTATCTTAGCTGTAATCTTAGGTAGATGGGTGTTATAATTAAAGTCGCGTCTGCTGCGACGTGTTTTCGTGTTTTCTAAAGTCGCGTCTGCTGCAACGTGTTTTCGTGTTTTCTAACATCATAACATGTTAACAAAACAAAATAGGGGCGTGGCTTAACAGTTTTGTTCGTAAAAACACCTAAACATGTTTGCCGAGACAAATGGATAACATCACCCGCGTTCGCCTGCGGGGAGGGGAAGCGTCGCATTTTACGTTCGCGCTCAATGAAGCAAGACGTCTATACATATTTATATTTAATTCTATATTTAGTTTATTTCCTTTTATCTTTGTAGCTCATAGTTTCATATAGATTTTATCTCTACATATTAAAAAACAAAGTCGCTTTTTCTGTCCCTATGTCCCTATATCCCTTTGAATGCTTTCTTTTAATCTTTAAAACTACGCAACGGATTTTGATACGGTTTTTTTTAATAGATAGAGTGATTCAAGAGGAAGGTTTATACGTAGGTCTTGATAAATATTGAAGGAACGAGGTAGCAGGTAGGGTCGGACCCGGAATCTATTTCGGTTACGTCTTTGTAGAACTAAATCCACTATAGCTATTACAGCTTCTACGTCCTCTTCGTCGGAACTCATTTTTGAAATGAAACAAAAACAATAAACAAAACAGAACGCACCAGACGGGCTGTTTGAAAAAAATGTTTTGCTAACATGTTTTGTTAAAATGTTTTGTTAGAAAATTGTTGCAGCAGACACGGCTTAACATCATAACATGTTAACAAAACAAAATAGGGGCGTGGCTTAACAGTTTTGTTCGTAAAAACACCTAAACATGTTTGCCGAGACAAATGGATAACATCACCCGCGTTCGCCTGCGGAAGGGGAAGCGTCGAATTTTACGTTCGCGCTCAATGAAGCAAGACGTCTATACATATTTATATTTAGTTCTATATTTAGTTTATTTCCTTTTATCTTTGTAGCTCATAGTTTCATATAGATTTTATCTCTACATATAAAAAAACAAAGTCGCTTTTTCTATCCCTATGTCCCTATATCCCTTTGAATGCTTTCTTTTAATCTTTAAAACTACGCAACGGATTTTGATACGGTTTTTTTTAATAGATAGAGTGATTCAAGAGGAAGGTTTATACGTAGTTCTTGATAAATATTGAAGGAACGAGGAAGCAGGTAGGGTCGGACCCGGAATCTATTTCGGTTACGTCTTTGTAGATCTAAATCTACTTTAGCTATTACAGCTTCTACGTCCTCTTCGTCGGAACTCATTTTTGAAATGAAACAAAAACAATAAACAAAACAGAACGCACCAGACGGGCTGTTTGAAAAAAATGTTTTGCTAACATGTTTTGTTAAAATGTTTTGTTAGAAAATTGTTGCAGCAGACCCCGCTTAAGATTTTAAAGTTTTGAAGTTTTTGTTTGAAGTTTTGAATTATAAAGTTTAAAGTTTTGAAGATAAGGAAGGATGTATGTAACTACTAGTGGATTGTCAAGCATTGTTTATTTACGCCGAATGGTCTGCTCAATGTGAGAAATACTTGCTTGCATATGTTAAGGTAGCCTTCTGTTCCTAGCGACCGCGACGCGCGACCGCGACGCGCGACCGAAATTGGGTCGCGCGACCCACTGCTTTGTATGAATTTGTATGGAGCACTAAACACAAGGCGCGACCGCGGTCGCGCGACCGGTGGGCGTGGCCAGCGACCCAAGGGTCGCAGCGTCGGAGGCAGTGCCGTCGCGCGACGCTGGCGAAAAGCCTTTCAAAATGGCGCCGTTTTCATCACACGAGGACATGATATTAATAGAATTAGTCAATAAAAACCTTTTTTTCGGAGGCATAGATAATAACATACTTAATAAGTATAAAATTTTTCGAAATTATATGCTGATTTTTAAATTAATAATTGATTGATACTATGTTTGGAAAGTCTTCTCGTCATCCATACCGCAATATTTGAAAACAAAAGTTTTCAATCAGTGCGTCCTACCCGTCATGACCTACGGAGCTGAGACGTGGACACTCACGGTAGGGCTGGTCCACCAGTTTAAAGTCGCTCAGCGAGCTATGGAAAGTGCTATGCTCGGAGTTTCTCTGAAGGATAGGATTCGTAATGAATACATCCGACAGAGAACCAAAGTTATCGACATAAGCTCAAAGAATCAGCAAGTTGAAGTGGCAGTGGGCCGGCCATATCGCGCTAAGAACCGACAACCGTTGGGGTAAACGTGTTCTTGAGTGGAGACCGCGACTCGGCAAACGTAGTGTAGGACGCCCTCCGGCCAGGTGGGATGACGATCTGCGAAGGACTGCTGGCAGATGCTGGATGCGGTAAGCTGAAGACAGGGCGCTATGGCGCTCATTAGGGGAGGCCTATGTCCAGCAGTGGACTAATATAGGCTGATGATGATGATGATGTTTGGAAATTATAATATATGTTACGTATCTCGCTCTCGTGTTAGTGCACGTGACCTTAAACAGCTGAGTGAGTTGAGGTTGATCACTTTGCGTTGTACTTTGGGTGCAAAATAAATAGCTTTGTTTTTGTAATTTATTTATTTTTGCTTAAAAAATGATTTATTCGAGTTGATATGTTTTCCTAGTGTTGTACTATGGGTGTGTAACTAGATAAAAAAATAAAAATTTCAAGGTTATTTTTTTTCGCTTTTTTTTTAGATAGAGTATAGAGTAGAAGAAATATGTTCAGAATAATGGTCTGATTGCTACCCTTCATTTTCCGATGGTAGTCTTTTTACACCCTGTATAATAATATATTTTTTAAGTTTGGTCCTTCATTTTTGTTACACCCTGTACAGGCGACCATGGTCGCACGGTCGCGGTCGCGCGGTCGCGGTCGCAGGTAGCCTTCCGTTCCTAGCGACCGCGACGCGCGACCGCGACCGCGCGACCATGGTCGCCTGTACAAGGTGTAACAAAAATGAAGGACCAAACTTAAAAATATATTACTATACAGGGTGTAAAAAGACTACTATCGAAAAATGAAGAACACGAGAGCAATATACGCAACTTATACATATAGATTTTTCGAACCTTGATCAAACGAAATGTGAGGATACACGACACATATTTATCGATAAAAATCGAGATTTATCTCAAAAACAAAGCAGTTTTAATATTTTTTTTAAAATGAAGACTACTTCATCTGGTTTTTTCTTCGTTTCTTTTTGAGTAAATGGTGTATTTTATTCAAAGTAGTCTCATTTGAAAGCTAACTAACATAGTATCAATCAATTATTTATTAAAAATTAGCATATAATTTCGAAAAATTATATGCTTATTAATCCCTATGTTTTATTGACTAATTCTATTAATATCATGTCCTCGTGTGATGAAAACGGCGCCATTTTGAAAGGCTTCTCGCCTGCGTCGCGCGACGGCACCGTCTCCGACGCGACCGGGTCGCTGCGACCCTTGGGTCGCTGGCCACGCCCACCGGTCGCGCGACCGCGGTCGCGCCATGTGTTTAGTGCTCCATACAAATTCATACAAAGCAGTGGGTCGCGCGACCCGATTTCGGTCGCGCGTCGCGGTCGCGGTCGCGCGGTCGCGGTCGCGCGGTCGCGGTCGCGCGTCGCGGTCGCGCGTCGCGGTCGCTAGGAACGGAAGGCTACCGCGACCGGTTTTGTATGAATTTATATGGAGCCACGCCCAACGGTCGCGCGACCCGGTCGCGGTCGCGCGTCGCGGTCGCTAGGAACGGAAGGCTACCTTTATACGTCTCTCACATTACCTGGTCGTTTTGTGTAGACCCAGGAGAAATCCTTAACTTTATTTGTTTAGGGTTAGTAAAATTTTAAACTTTAAATAAATATATAATCGAAATAAGATTAAGGTGTTAATTGCTTTAATGTAATGTCCACTATTGGTAGAAGCTAAAACGAGACCACTTTGAAATGTAAATAATCTACAGACCCCTCTTCAGAGACTTATCATCCTCTGATGAACAGCATCTCGGCAGAACTCTAATGTGCGAGGTATTGAGTTAGCTCACCCTTTTGTCGACCACTTCAAGCTTCATCCCCGCCTTGAACCCTTGCGGCAGGCGCGTCTTGAACGCGCGCGGCGGCGCCGCCGTCGAATTCGTTTCAGACAGGTAGTTCTCCCAAGAGAAAGCGTCCGGGTCTTTGTAGACTGCAAATAAAAATATTATTTTAAGTTTTTTACGAAAAAAACATACTTTTAGTTTCTAAGTAAGGGATAAGTCAAAACTACTGGACACCTCGACCGCTTTGGGAACATTCTACAAAAATATTCATTATTAAGACTCAAAAACTACTGATCGGATCTTGATCAAATAGATTCAAAAGAATTTCCATCTTTCAAATTTAAAAAAATCATCATCATAATTGGTCCACCCAGTAAAAAGTTATCGCTTATCATAGTTAGCATTTATCCTACTAATATTATAAACGCGAAAGTTTGTAAGTATAGATGGATATATCGATGTAGTTTGTTACTCTTTCACGCAAAAACTACTGAACGGATCGGGCTGATTTAACACAGAGAATTTAGCACAGAGATAGATTATAGCCTGGAATAACAAGTAGGCTATATTTTATACCGAAATTCCCACGGCAACGGTAATTACGCGGGTGAAACCAGGAAGCGCTGATAGTCTCACATAAAAATAGTCAAATTGAGAACCTTCTTTTTGAAGTTGTTAGACGAGATGGCTATTTATAGATATCTACGTGGCGTAGACTCTCAACCCTAGCCGCCTGTCGAGCGTGATGATGCAAAACCCCTATTGCTTTTGGAGGCTTGTTCATCAACGCACTTACCTATCAGTTCTGAGTCTTCCACGTAAATACCGGTGGGCATAGATCACATGATAATTATTTGATCGAAAAGTATAAAGAAACGCGCGAGTGTAGCCCGGAGAGACGCTATTAACTGATAAAGCGAAAGAGAAATTGATTATTGTGTTTGTTATTGCCAGAGATAAAATAGTTTGTTGAAGCAGCAAGCATTCAGAGACATTGCACGCGATAGAACGAGAGCACGTTGTTTGTTCGACAACATGCCTGTGACTATTGGAATCTATTAACTTACGTTCGTCCTCTCTATTTATTTCATAGTGTCGCAACAGTACGTCAGAAACCGCCCACAATAGCAAACGTTTCTGACTTACACATAGCATTATAGATGGATAGTAAACACTTTATTTGGAAGAGAACAACAGGAAACAATACAGATATAAATGTTTAAGAATTGACAGGACATAATATGAATTATAAATAACCCTAGACGATCCACATAGTATCATTTTGCCCCAAGCTAAGTAAGGATTGTATTATGGGTGCTAGATGACTGATAAAACGTACTTACATTACATTGATATTTTTTAAAATATACATACAAGATATGAAATAACAACAAACTTGTGACGGTGGCACTTGTATTATGTTATCTTATAAAGCAAATTATTATCAATAAAAACAAAACCACTCCGTTAGTTATTGTAAATAAAACTACAGAGAAGTTTAATTGAATGTAGGCTACAGGAAAAGGTGATTATTTTTGTAGATTCGGGAAACATTCCTTCGTAAACTAGGCTAATTATATCACGGCCCTTTTAGTGTAGACGCAACAGATAAACGAAACATCCGAAATAGAGTCATTATGGAATTCTTATGGAATTACATGCTTTATTAATATCGAAACAGGTACATTTTGATTTATATATTTACTAGCGACCCGCCCAGGCTTCGCACGCTTTTATTATACGTATAAACCTTCCACTTGAATCACAATCTATTTAAAAAAAAACACATCAAAATCCGTTGCGTAGTTTGATTTAAGCATACAAAGGGACATTAGGATATAGGGACATAGGGACAGAGAAAGCTACTTTTTTATACTAAATCAGGAAGTCAAGTGATACCTTTTGACATGTTGACTCAACGAGTTTTGGAAGCTATCTGCTGCTACTGGGCATGACTAATTTACGTTTAATACAGATAAACACGTCACCGCGTCACTCTTGTCCTCGTTTACATTGACAACTTGTTGTCTATTTTTATTGTAGATCTTATTAAGTATTGAATATTTTAATATAAAGTTAGGTACTATTACTTCAAATCAAATTACTTTGGTGGTCTTTATTTTTATTGCACAAGTGCAATACATTTATTTACCGATGACAAAATATTTTTATGGCTAGCTAGCAGTACGTAACATTTTGTAAATATGTATGTTACCCCTAAGGGACTAATTACCAACAGTTGCGGGTTCGATTTCCGCCTTGAGATAAAACTTTATCATGATTATGTCTGGGTCTACGATATTATTTATGTACCTATAGTATTAAATTTGACTTGTCTAAGTGCTTATTTTGTAAGCCTAAAGAAATAAAGATATTGATTTACTGATTAGTTGGTTCCACCAGAAGCCGAACATTTCGAAGTGGATCCGCCTACGACAGGGAAGGCTGGAAGGATCTAAGAACCCCGACTTCTTGGTTATGGCAATCGTGTCTGGTAGACAGTTTTCTACCAGTGTCCGGTCCACAAAGCTTTATAGTCATAGGAGTGTTATTCAAATTAAGATCGGTGGTTTGAAGGATCTAGAGAAAGCCTTTATAATAAAAACTAGCGACCCGCCCCGGCTTCGCACGGTTTTATTATACGTATAAACCTTCCTCTTGAATCACTCATCTATTAAAAAAACCGCATGAAAATCCGTTGCGTATAGTTTTAAAGATTTAAGCAGTCAAAGGGAAATATAGGGACAGAAAAATCGACTTTGTTTTATACTATGTAGTGATAATAATGTTGGACAATCCACACAGCACTATCTAGCCCCAAAGTAAGCTACTCAAAGCTTGTGTTATGGGTACTAGATAACTGATATATTTAAGATGCCTTTGAGTAGAAGTAGTGACTCACAGTTGGGCGGCGTGAGCGGCAGGTTGTTCTCCTCGGCCCAGCCCACGGGGTGGATGTAGGGCGAGCTGGGCTCGACCCAGTAGTCGTACATGTCGTCCCAGCTGTCGAAGTTGATCCGCAGCCGCCCGTCCAGCATGTCGGCCACCGTGGCCGCGCAGATCATCTCGTTCTTGCGGTCCTCGGCCTCCAGCTTCATGCCGATGCGGAAGCAGTTTGGTTTCAGCACCTGTTGGACGGAGAATGTTTAAGACTGATTCACTTTTTTTTTGATCACAAAGCAGAATTGTTTCACTTTAAATTACAGAACAATATTTTGAAGTAGATTTTTTTTATTTATTTTACATCAAAAAACAAAAATTTCATACAAGTGTGCTAATAACGAACTTGTGTTGCATACCTAAATGATTTATCTATCAAAAATACTTTGGAAGGGACTTTATATAAACTTTCACGAAAACGTTTGTAGGAGTCTTAAGTCTCTCATCTGATTTACTTGGACCGAGCTATGAGTATAATTAAAAGTACTACTACTTTCCTACTTACTTATGATCATAAAACATATTATTATAACTTAGATGAATAACTATCTATATGATGTCAGTCATTATGACGGTAAAGCGACTGGCTGAACAAATTAGGCATAGTTTTGAAATGATGGTTTTGCTAGGACAAATGAACTGACCGTAGTAGTGACGTGCGAGAAGAGCTGTCTTGGCGCAGCGACGGCGCGCACCCGCTTCAGGTAGGAGGGCCAGGAGAAGGTGGCGACGGTGTAGGAGGCCGGCGGCTGCAGCGTGCGGTTGTTCTTCTCGCACCAGCCCGGCGGGAAGATGTCCGCGCAGTCCGCGTTCACCCAGTAGTCGTACACGTCGGGGTACTCGTCGAAGTGCAGCCGCATGCGGTAGCCCTGCGTCTCCGCCACCGTCACCACGCAGAACAGTGCCGGGTGCTGCGGGTCGATGGCCTCCATCCGCATGCCGACGCGGAAGCCGTTCCTGCCGTAAGGAAACGGGTTCTTGAACATCTTAACGGGCGCCGCCTTCGCCTTGCACACGTCCAGGTACCGCATCCACGAGAACCCGTTCTTCCCGCACATCCACGGATACTTCTCGTTCTCTACTTCTTCCGGCGGTTTGAGCGACTCCGGCGTTTCCGAGTCGTAGTGCTTCTGTGCCTTTTCTTGGTCTTTCATTTCTATAGAGACTTCGGATTCTGAAAGCTGCTTCTTCATTAGAAGCTTTTTGATTTTGTTTCGCTTTTTTAACATGTCCGCCTTTTCTCTCTCTCGTTTTTTAGCCAGAGTTTTGTCGACTTCGAGTTGGCAGGTCGAACTGCAGAAGTTGGGAGTGATGAACTCGGCCGCCATGCCGTGGCAGCCGCAGCCCTCGCAGCGGTACAAGTCCTCGGGCGAGGTAACCTTCTTGTTCTTTCTGTCGACGCGCTGTTTGAGCGGCGTCTGGTACTTTGCGTTAATGTTGATGAGATCGTGCGCGGCGCTGTCGATGAGGTCGATGAGCCCGAACTCGTTGGTTTGGAACTGCAGACCGCTGCCCTGCAGCACGGCGACCCCGTTGTTCCAGATCAACCCCGGAGGGTCCTCTTCGGACGTATCGCTCTCCACCTTCACCTTCAAGGGATCGTTGTGCGGCTTCGAATAGATCACGTCGTTTCTTTTCTCCCTATGGCTATCTTTCCTTCTCTCCCTATATTCCTCGGCATCAGAATCGCCTACGGCTTTGGTCTCGAGATCCTTGTCCAGCTTCTCATCGCAAAACAACGAAGGGACCCTGTGGTCGTCGCTGTTATCGATGGCTTCCTCGAAGTCCACGGCTTTTTGGCTCAGCAGTGTGATCCTATTTTTGTTGGCAAGGTTTTCTGCACAGAGAGAAACTCGTCGTTTTGCATTCGCGTTGCCGGATTTTCTGTCCGTATCAGTATTGTCGGAGTTGGACCGTCGCAGGATGGCAGGCGCGGCGACCACCGCGGCTTCGTTCCTGTCCATGACGTTCTTGTTGAGTAAGCTATTGCTTTTGTCCGGCATCGCCAGCGTGAAGGACTCCTCCCTGGTGCGGCCCTCGCCGTCCTCGATGGACACCGTGTAGATGTCGTCGTTCAAGGCGGAGGTGGTCTCCGGGATGGAGAGCGTGTACTCGCCCTGTTCGCCCGTGGGCTCCGCTCGGGACCCAGGTATGGACATACTGGTGTACGACTTGTCCATTTTATTTTGAAAGTTGTCTTTAGCATTCAAGCTCATAATTTTCCCTAGTGGGTGCAATGGTGGCATATCCATGGGATCTACGCCCGTATCTCGCATCACGGTGATGTTTCCCTGGGGATCGTTCTGAATTTGCCCGTTGGCTATCTGCAAGTTTATTATTGGTCCTTTTGAGGCCATGGTGGCCGGCAGAGAAACAGGCAAAATGAACTTAGTATTTGGCTTGTTTTGTATTATGGGCATGTTCATTGGAGCTAGGAATACTTTGTTGTTGGGATTGTTGGGCTGATTGTTTGATATGAGAATGGACTGATTTTCTTGCAAGTTTTTAGCTGTTGGTTTCTTCATTTGGCCGAGATATGCAATGGCTTGCTTGGAGGGCGCGCCGGGCGCTACGGTGACAGGAACCATGAGCTTGTCGTTGACTTTAGGTTTCTGTATGACAATGGGCTGGCTCGCATTGACGGGTGCCAGAATAGAAGATTTGTTTTGAGTTGGCAATTTTGGTGCTATATTGGGTCTGGTGCTGACGCTAGACAGCAGCTGAAGGTTTGCTGTGCTAGATACCTGCAAAGTATATTGTTACATTATTTCTACATAACTAATTGGCATTGAAACTGTTAAAGTGATCCAATATCTATTTAATTCAAATGCATAAATAAATAACAAGCACAAACAAAATCACACATTAAAGTTAATCAAAATTACAAAAACAATTTTGAAAATTGTATTGGATTTTCAAAATTATTTTGAACAACTGATTGCACATCTTTAATTAAAAGATGGCACCTATATATTCCCATTGGTTTATTGTAATTTTAATTCACTTACAGGTCTCCTTACTATTATTTGAGGAGGATTTCCACTTGTACTGGCCTGGCTGATGACTTCAGTGCTGTTGACAGGCTTCAGGCCCGAGGGGGTCTGGATGTAGACCACATGGGGCACCGGGCGGGCCGGCCCGCGCATTTGAATGGAATTGTTTGAAGAACTTGGGATTTGAACAACAGTCTGGTTGTTTCCAACTTGGACGTGTGAGACAGGTGTAGAATTATTCATCTTTATTTGAACACCTGAAGAGTCCGTCATGTGAAGCTGTGAAGAATTGGATATGCTCAGGTCGGACAAACCATCGAGGTTAGTAGCTCTACCGTTAGATCCCATGTGCAGATGTAATATAGAGCTGTGCAATGGTTGGTTAGTACTGTGCAGAAGCGGCATGGAAGGTAATGTTTGTCCTGCCAGCTGAATACTCTGACTGTTTGGTATTTGCAAGGGCACATTGATAGTATCACCAGAGGAAAGCTGCATTGGGACATTGGCAGTACCGGACACTTGTAGTGGTAGACTCACAGGGGTTATTTGCAAGGGGACTGTGCTGGTGGGCCCCGACAGTTGCACGGGAACATTGATGTTAGAAGTGGAGCCTGGAATCTGAACAGGCACATGCACCGTAGACAGGTGAAGAGGATATGAGTGATTATTAGGATGTATTTTGACAGGGGTTAGAGATTGGGTAAAGTTGTGGGCTATAGACACTGAGTTTGTAGGCTGTATAGAAGACACGATCATACTGTTCGGTAATGGTGCCTGTAATCAAAAAAAATAAGTGGGGTCAAGGTCTTTCATGTTTATTTAAATTTATAATAAGATTTGCAAAATATTTATAAACTCACGCGTAATGGATTCAGTAGAGCATTATTTTGCGGGCTGCTCTGGTGTGAAATGTTAGACACGGGAGTGTTCACTGCCTTTAGCAATCTTTTTTTTAATATTTCCGATTTTGTTCCATCAAAGTTTTGATGTGGATTAAAGTGCTGTTTCTCCATTTCTCGACGACGAAACTGTTAGCGAGTGCATTACATGCACTCGTTTATCTTTTACAACACATTATTGATGACCTGCAATGCATTTAAAAATAAAATATCGCGACGCAACCGATACGTGAAAACATTATCGCAACAATGCTTCATGGACAGCTTTAGATTATTAGTTTAGTTTATTTACGGAAATAAATTCTGCATGTACTTAGAACATAGAGTGGCGGATACAAGTATTTCTTCTGATTGATAAAAGAAATGCGAATTCGCAAAACAATTTGTGCAACTACTTTTAGAGCGAACCACAACCTTCAAAAAGTTCATGAAACATAAGAAAATTATAATGAATACTTGCACTAAAATGTTATTTTTAGCTCACACAACAGCGAAATTATTTTAATCTACTCAACATCGCTATCGAGTTGGAAACAAGAGAAAAATAAAATCGTGAAAGACGATATTTACTTGCCGAGATCAACTCCGAAGAAATCTGCCAACTTTGCCAACCAACAAAATAATAATCTTTTTTTATGTTGGTACCTACCGAAATTTTCAGCCAATCCTGGATATCGTAGATTTTTCGAGGTCGTTCACGCCCCGTGATCGCTGATAAATTTGAATTTTTTGATTTTCCAAATGATTTAAAACACGTCAATAATAGTAGTAAAATTGCTTTTCTAAATGTGTCTATTATCTACCAATTTTTTATGTTAATTTATTTTCAGAATGGGAAACGGAAATTAAGTCTTCATAAACCGTTTCCCGCTCGCTTGGTTTGTTAAAATTCGGATACGTTGGTTCAGCAAAATAACTGGAGACATTTTCATCACTAAAGTTCGAAACACAGAAGCCAGAGGCGGAGCGGAGGCGACGACGGCGCGTGGCGGTTTTTCCTATGGCACCGAGCCGCGCTGCCGCGCCGTCACCGCCTGCGGTGTGTGTGTAGGCTTTCATATGATTCGACATTATTTAATTCCATTACCTATGTCAATCTAAGAAGCATCATAATATTCTACTTATTATTATTACTACACGAACTTACTTTTTTGCTAAGAAACTTTAACTTTAATCACTTGTTAATCACTTTTCCATTTAAAAGTTTGTTTTGTTTTTACTTTCAATTCTTATATTACCTAGCTTATACATTATGAACCTCATTTGCCTTGTCAACTTATTTTATGTGCTAAATGTAACTACCTGTAATTGGGAGACCACGACTGGTTAAACATTTATGTTCTCTATAATTTGTGTTTATTGTGTATCTTTTGTCGGTAGTTCTAAATAAATAAACAGAATACAACTCGCACGCCTTCGCCTCCGCTCCGCCTCCGGTTTCTGTGTGTTTCGTACTTTATCTGTGGAAGAGTTAAAGCTACAAATTCTACACCCGCACGTGAATTTGTTGTTTTTAATTTGGCTCATTCAAAAAACTGACAAATGGAACACTCTGAAATAATCTAGTTTGTATTCCATGACTGTAGTTATCGTTGTTAAAAAAATCTATTAAAATTGAAAAAAAACAGAAGCCGGAGGCGGAGCGGAGGCGAAGGCGTGGCGGTTTTTCCTATGGCACCTCTGAAGGGGTTAAATAGGGTGGTAAAGTTCGTATGGAAAAAATAATTCCTTTGTTCGATTCACTCAAAACTCGGTTTTAATAATCTATGGAGTGAGTAATTAAACATGTATTTTTTTTATTTATACACAATAACCATAAGGGGGTGTGCAATAAATTTCTGAATTTTGTAGGTACGAAAAATAACTCTGATTCTCTGGCGAAGCCGCGGGGTTTATCTAGTTTTGTGGTGACTATATGAAAGTCTGTGTGAATGTTAGTTAGAATCAAGGGCGTCGCCAGCCGATGGCGCAGGGGGGGGGGGGGGGGGGCAAGTTGACTTTACCTACTACAATTCATTTTTTTCTCATTATCTATGAATGAGAAAAATAGGTATGAATTGTAGGTAAAGTCGACAGCCCATGAAGCTTTTCACTTGTACTACGAGCCTGGCAGAGCAGACAGAGCGTAGTTGAGCGTACGGAATATTAGGAGTGGAATTGGTGAATTCATTCGAGTTTCGACGTACGGGAATGATTGTTCAAGGCTTGAAGTTCAAGCAAATCTGCTCAAAGACTTAGGACTTTGGTTGCATTATATTTGGCGATATTTTTAGAATCTCTAGGGGGGGCCGGGGCTGCCCAGCTGCCAGCTGCCCCTCCCTGCCCCCCCTTGGCGACGCCCTTGGTTAGAATTAATCTCCGTAACTACTTATGTTATTGAAATGAAATTTGGTAGGTACCTACGTAGTTAGTTTAGGATCTAGGATAATACAAAGGATTTTAAAATTTGGAAAATTTAACCTATGAGGGGATTAAATAGGGTGGTAAAGTTTGTATGGAAAATTTTATTTCTTGTTTTGATTAACTCAAAACTCGGTATAAATTAACTGCAAAGTAAATCACAAGTATTTTTTACGAAACTACCCCTAGGAGGCGTGCAATATATTTCCTAGAACAGCTATAAGTATTTGACATATATATTTCCATGCGTGCGAAGCCGCGAAGTGCACCTCGTTATATGATAAATATTGAAGCACACGATTGCTCATACATGATTTTCGCATCTTTTCTAATATGTTTATAATATTAGGACAACGTTTTCTATATTTTATTTTTTTTGACTCGTTTAAAATCCTGAATATATACTCGAAGATCCTATGACTACATACGTATACCATCTTTATAATTGCTTGCTCTTTTTGAGTGAAACAAAGACCAGATAATTAACGATTTCACACATCATTTTCTTTCCGAAATGCGTCAAACCTTGGTCAAACAAACCAAACCAGAAGACCCATAAAGAAGAAGTTAGGGCTCCCACACAAAACTGCGATTTGGTGCGTTGCGATGCGATGCGATGCGATGTGATGCGATGTCACACGAACTTGATTTGCGAATTTCTGCGATGCGAATTTGTGCGGCGAACCGTTTTGTAGGGTAACCATACTTTCAAGTTTAGTCAGCCGTTTTGGACGTGTTTTTAGGAAGCGTAAGATGGATCCCAAAAAGATAATTGAACCGATTTAAGCAAAAATGATCCAACCCACACAAACCTCATTTCGAGATAATCGATATTTAAGTTTGTGGCGGTATTTCTCTAGCTTTGTAATACAAAATGTTGTTATTTTAATTTAATTTAATGCTATGTAAACTCAACTTTTTTGCTATAAATAATATAAAGAATAAATTGTAATCTTTTAGTAGATAATTGGGAAAACTTGCGCCTGGATCATTATTACAAAATTAATTTTGTATGGAAAGAGCTATGTAGGGTGCAAAAATTAAAATGCAAAAATGATTCAAAGTGTGATAAAAATTAGTAATCTTTTTTTGTGTTTTAAAAGACAAAACAAACAAAATTGGCCCTACTCCTCGTCCAAATCAGAATAAGGTTCATCACATAAACCATCTACATCGTCTATTATTGCAGCTTCCCTTCGGTTTCTTAAATTAATCAATGCAATCATCTGGTATCTAATATTAGATCTGCTGGCCCTGTACTTATTTTATTTTATTTATTTATTTTTCGTTAAAGTACGAAACACACAGAAGCCGGAGGCGTGGCGGAGGCGAAGGCGTGCGAGTTGTATTCTATGGAATCCTATGAAAGCCTACACACACACCGCAGGCCGTGACGAACGCGGTGCCATAGGAAAAACCGGCACGCCTTCGCCTCCGCCACGCCTCCGGCTTCTGTGTGTTTTGAACTTTATGGTTTATTTCGTTTACGTATTAGATGGAATAGCAATTTCAAATATTAACTTGTCAAAGCTTAACTTGTTTTATATCATCATCATCATAATCAACCTATATTAGTCCACTGCTGGACATAGGCCTCCCTTAATGAGCGCCATAGCTCCCTGTCTTCAGCTTGACGCATCCAGCATCTGCCAGCAGTCTTTCGCAGATCGTCATCCCACCTGGCTGGAGGGCGTCCTATACTACGTTTGCCAAGTCTCGGTCTCCACTCAAGAACACGTTTACCCCAACGGTTGTCGGTTCTTCGCGAGATATAGCCGGCCCACTGCCACCACTTCAGCTTGCTAATTATTTGAGCTATGTCGATAACTTTGGTTCTCTTTCGGATGTATTCTTTACGAATCCTATCCTTCAGAGAAACTCCGAGCATAGCTCTTTCTATAGCTTTCTGAGCTCTTTGAACTGATGGACCAGCTTAATATTATAGTTTGAATCATTGTAGCAAAATAGAACGGTTATATGTTAGGGTACCCAAAGCAACACAAAAATGATCCAAGTGGCATGAAACACTTATACATTTAAAAAAATGGTCTTCGACATGACAGTTGTGGGTTGGATCATATGGATTTTCCACATTTGTGAACATAGAGGTGTGAGTCTTTGTTACGTTAAACTATACCTTATACTGATTACATAGGTTAAAAAAACACGAAATTGACTAGGTTGTGGGTTGGATCATTTTTGCATAAATCGGTCCAATTGCACTGCTGTTATTGTTAAATATATATAAAAGAAAAAGAAGATTCTGGATTCATCCATTTAATACGATTATGAACTCTGAAGGGAACTTTTTTACTCGAAATTACTATGAGTTGAGAACTGAAGCAGTTTTTTTTTACAACACAAAGAAGGCGGCTCAGGCACCGCGCATCTTTCGCTAAAGTTGTCTCAGAGCGGACGGTCACTGTGGAGTTTACGGGACGCAAAAAAAATAAGGATTTTTTTTTGGTCAAGGTCATTGACCTTTGACCCCAAAGTTCAAGGACCTTGACAAAAGTGACCTTGAGGTCATTAACCTCAAGGTCACTGACCTTTTTTTGTGAAAACGTTGGTTTTTGATAGAATCGATGCCGAAAACTTAAATAAATCATTTTCGATCATAAGGTCAGTGACCTTTGAGGTCAAGGTCACTTACCTTTTCTGTAAAAACGGTGGTTTTAGCTGGAATCGATGATGGAAAATTAAATTAATCATTGTCGAACTCAAGGTCAGTGACCTACGAGGTCAAGGTCACTGATTTTTTTTTTTAATTCTTTACCTCGGGGTATTTTTTCATCTTTTTTTGGTTTTATCACGATTCGCCATAGCTCCGGCGCTTCGGGAAGTGCAGCCTCTTCGCCATTGCGTAACAAGGGACAGGCACCACGGCTCACCTCCGCAGCTTCGGCTTTTTGGTCGCCTTCGGCGACCAGCCTCAGCCGCTGCGGCTCGCGCGGTGCCTGTCCCTTGTTACGGCTGGCGGAGGCTGCACTCCCTTCGCGCCTCCGGCTTATTAAATACACTCTAGGGGCGCCACGCACAAGACCACGTGGAGTCGGGGTACTCTGTGTCGGATCCGCCACTTAAGTTGAACCTAATCAACTCTTATCGGAATGAAAAAAAAGTATTATTTGCTTTAACATCAAAATAACAAACTGCCGGTGCCACCCCCATTGCATTAGAGCGTAATTTTGTATACTGCCACAATCACCCCTAAAGTTTACAGAGTACAGAACGACATTATTTGACCTATAGCGCCGAGGTCATTGAACTTTGAGGTCAATCACCTGATCCAAAGTTGCATCTCTAATGACTCTCTTCACGATCCCATAAAAAAAAATATATGTTATATATATACATGAAAAAAATCTTCGAAAATTTTCTAAGTCCAGCTCCCTTTAAAACAGAAAGACATACTTTGACCTCTAACGGCGAGGTCATTGAACTTTGGGGTCAATGACATTAACCAATGTTGGACCCCTAGTGACTCTCTTCACGATGCCATAAAAAAAAATATATGTTATATATACATGAAAAAAATCGTCGAAAATTTTCTAAGTCCTGCGTCCCGTAAACTCCACCCCGACCGAGCGGACTAAAAGGGGGGTCACCAAGTATGACGTAATATGACAGGAATGCGCGATGCAAATGAGATCGGACGTTATCGTGCGAGCTCGCAGATTTTTGCGATGCGATGCGAGCTCGCAGTTTTGTGTTTGAGCCCTTAAGGTAGAGATTGTCAGGTCAGACAACCAGCTGTGCTATTACGCTAAAATCGCCCATCCAAATTGATATTCTTACGCCATTTCAATGGCCATCGCGCGCGTCCTTTCCATACGATTTCAAATTACGAAGGCCATTAAAAGGGCTTTCTTATGTCAGTTTTGTTTCATAAGTCAATTTTTTTTCAAAACTGACCTAAGAAAGCCCTTTTAATGGCTTTCGTAATTTAAATTGTATGGAAAGGACGCGCGCGATGGCCATTGAAATGGCGCAAGAATATCAATTTGGATGGGCGGTTTTAGCGTAATAGCACAGCAGAACCTATCACATAAGCCATCCTACAAGAAGTTGTAATTCAGTGCTGTCTGTTCTGTTTTCGTGTTTCTGTTTTGCATTTTGTGTTGTGAATGAAGTGCTCGGATGTTTATTTTCTTTTTGATTTGCATTCAATGATAAGAAATCTCTGTTTTGGAAACTGTTTGTCTTATACTGTGATTATTGTAAGCTGGTTATCTGATCCAATATCTACTAGCAACAAGAAAACTCCAGATTCCAGAATAACTACGCTGTTGCGTACGTAGGTGCTATTACACAAACAAATATTGAAATCTTATGCTTTTATTACATTACCAGGTATACATAAAAGAAAAGTTACACAAGTTACAACTTTATTCTAATCAACCAAACGAACGTAAGGGTTTTAGGATAGGTTATTATAGCTTTGAAGTTTCCAATAGTATAAGTAGGTAGATCAGTAGGTACTTACAATGCAAAAGGTAGCATAGAGGGCACAAGTGGAGGAAGTACAATAAATAAAATACTTATATGCTGGACGATTCACATATCATCTAGCCCCAAGCTAGGCAGAGCTTGTGTAATGAGTACCTACTAGAAAATACCTACCTACAAAAATTAAAGCCAAATCATATAGAGTCAACTACCTTAAATTAAATTGTCAAATTCAATATTTAATTAATTGATCTTTTAGTTCAAGTGGAATTAAGTTAATTTATATATAAGAATACTATAAATAATTCAAATAATGCGGGAGCTACTACCTCTACAACACTTTAATTTTCCCATTACACATGTTTGTTTAGATTAGATTTAGATAATTTGTTGTGTTTACTCTTCATCCAAGCTGTATAGCACCAAGGTTCTTGCTGCAGAAGGTTGGCTGGCAGTGAATGCAATCAGAACTTATCCAAGACAATCCCTCTTTACTAGGGCCTTCACTACTATTTGTAGAATTTATGAGGTTTTTTGTTTTTCAATAATAGTTGTGATATTCTGGAATCCCTAGATAAAGTTTCAAGGCTTCATTTGAATATGAACTTGTTTATTGTCAATTAGATTACTAATTTTCTAGTTATTTCATTACCTAAGAGTGTGGAAAGATATAGACTGCAATAACAACTATTATTTTCACTTTTTATTTCCAGGGCACTGAAGGTTCAGTTGGGTATGTGTAATGCTGGAAAATGAGCAGCCAGCACCAGTATCTATCCGTTAACAATACAAGCAGCTCTCGTGTTGGAGACATTGAACATATCAGTGAGTATTGAGAGTGCCTACTGCATGCCCATTTAAATTGAACACCATCATCACTTAATGATCACAATAGGCCTTTCACAGCCACAGTGATATAAAAGCGATATGGAACATTTGTATAGCAGTTATTCAACAGTCAAGGTCTAAAACTAAGTATTAATGAAACCTGCAATTAATGACAATCATTCATAATGATATATTTATTTATTTATGTTGGGGTAAACATGTTCTTTAGTGGAGACCACAACTTGGCTAACATAGTGGACTAATATAGGCTGATGATGACGATGATCGTAATGATGAGAGTATTGTATTTGAACAAACATTTAACTTTAATGAGCTGTTTTTGTTTGTAGGTCACCTGTCCGAGGCAATAGGGTCTCTGTGCCTGTCCTCAGAGTACTCCGATGTAACTCTCATAGTGGAGGGGCAGCGCATACCTGCCCATAAAGTGATCCTGGCGGCCAGTAGCGACTACTTCCGAGCTTTGCTCTATGGCGGGATGAGGGAGGCCAATCAGGCTAGTGTTTTTTTTTCCTAAACATACTAATTCCCAACCCAATAACTTACCCATATTGCTAAATTATAATAACAATACATTCTGCCTGCATCTTCACATAAGGTGCTTCTATGGAAACAATAGACGTTATTTAGAATCTAGAATAAACATCTAAATATCCATCCCAACTTTAAAACTTTAGTTAGATATACTAGTATCTGGCCGCGGCTTTGCACGCGTTGTTTCTATGTAAACGTTATCGGCCGTCTTTTGTTATTGTAATAGATAGATTCCTGGGATCAAAGTTCGATAGCTTAAAGTGCACAGTCAGGTCGAGCCGGTTTATAAGTAACCTATACATTTGAATACATTGCCTCGACGTGTATGATAAAAGCACGTAATAATGGCAAGCTCATTGTTTTAGGCTGAAGTGGAGTTACAAGCCCCTCTGCAAGCCTTCAAGGCCCTGCTGCGGTATGTGTACTCGGGCCACATGGGCCTCTCGATGCTGCGCGAGGACACGGTGCTGGACATGCTGGGCCTGGCGCACCAGTTCAACTTCCAGGAGCTGGAGGCTGCCATATCCGACTACTTGCGGCAGGTGCTCGCGCTGAGGAATGTCTGTGCTGTTCTCGATGCGGCTAGGTAACTATGTCACTATTGGAATATTACATTTATATAGGTCAGGGGGAGGCCTTTGCCCAGCAGTGGGACACAACAGACTAGTTGTAATTGTTTATCAGGAATGTGCTGTGACTCTGACTTGAGCATCTAATTTTCGTTATCAATATTATATGTTGTTTTCAATTAAACACTCACACTGAGTTTAATGTCGTTGATTCTATTAATATTGTCTAAATTCAGAATAAATGAATAGGATTTATATTGGTATGTCCTACAATTTTTTTTTTACATTTGTAACGAAATAACTTAATATCAAACATAGTAGGTCGTTCGTCGTCCGGACGGTGGGCCGACGATTGCATAAGATTACAGGCAGATACGGGATGCTCAGATGACGCTATGGGGAGTACCCACGCTGATGAAATTTGATGAACGGAATAACAATTTTATTCCGTACATCAATCATATTTGAAGTTTCATTACAGGTTGTATGGCTTGGATGCACTGATGGACTATTGCTTCAACTTCCTAGACAGAAATGCAACAGAAGTTCTCCAGCATGATTCCTTTCTGCAATTGTCAGTTGTAAGTTGCATTCCAATAACTAGGTATTTCATATTCAACAGTCATTTATTGATTTTAACAACACTAAGACAAACTTGTACCATACTGTTTGCCATTTGTGTAACAAACACAAATGACGAAATGTACAATACAATACAAAAAATCATAATTGCACACCAAAATATATAACAACAGGACAGGAAAAAAAACAAATAATAAGTTGTACAATGGGCGGCCTTATCGCAATGAGCGATTTCGTCAAGGCAAAGGTATTTGGATACTTGTAACTTTGAAGTAATTTAATAGGCCTAAAGTTTCATAAAAGGCGATTAAATTACTTGTATAGTTTTTACCTGGGGCGCAACGACACTAATCGGGATCGAACACTCCAACTTAAGCTTACTAAAATGAATGGATTGTAGCTTCCTCTAACGTTGTTTACAGGAAGCATTACAAGGTCTACTCGACCGCGATTCATTCTTCGCGCCCGAAGTGGATATCTTCAAGGCAGTTTGCAGATGGTTTAATGCCAATGAATCCTGGGTCAAGTCTGATGAAGGGCAGCCACAAGTGGTAAGATACTGTTATCGTATTTACGGGGAGCTTCTACTTCAGCTGCTGTATTATAAGCTTAGATTGCTATGGCTAAATCTTGTTTTTTTTACAGTCTACTGCAAAAAACATGTAGAGTTCATGTCCTCTCTCTCCTGCAACTTAGATCATCTACATAGTATAAAACAAAGTCGCTTTCTCTGTCCCTATATCCATATGTCCCTTTGTATGCTTAAATCTTTAAAACTACGTAACGGATTTTGATGCGTTTTTTTATAGATAGAGTGATTCAAAAGGAATGTTTATACGTATAATAAAACCGTGCGAACCCGGGGCGGGTCGCTAGTAAATTATATAAATAAGGCTAGATATTGGATGTGTCTTTGCCACCCTTCATTCAAAATGTAATATACTTCAATCCCTTTACGAGAACAAAATCAGATGAGAGTTATTCTACTTCGACTCTTTGATTATGGCTCTTCGTCTGGTTTGACGCAATTTCGCCAATGATTGTTTTTGGAGAAAGTTATTCTTCTGCAGAATGTTAAAATGACAAATTAATTTGGTTTCAGGAGAAAATCCTGAAATGCATTCGCCTGACGCTAATGAGCCTCGAAGACCTGCTGACCGTGGTGCGTCCGTACTCCCTGGTCACGCCGGACATGCTGCTCGATGCTATCCAGGAGAAAACGCAGACGAAGAACCCAGACCTGCCTCACCGCGGAGTCTTGTGTAACTTTATATATCTTTCTTATTACCTCGTTTATTACATTTGTGTCCTGTTAAAAGTTTTGATACTTAGATTCAAAGTAATCGATAAAATAGAATAGAAATCGTAGCAATACCAAAAAATCATAGTGTCACAGAACTTAAGCACAGATTCGATAATTTAAGATATATCATCGCCCTTTGTAGGTACTTAAGCGATTCTTAGAATCTTTCGATATTGTCTCTATTGTCTAATGAATGAATGTATGAACACTTTAGTATTGTGATACAATAAAGTATAACCCATCTATAATATCTCAAACAATGAGAGCCATATTGAACTATGCCATATATAAGAATAGCATTCTAATCTATCCCACTAAAGTTTATTTAAAGTCTTTGACCACAAAGCCAACCGGGGGCCCTAGTGTCTAACTCACCTGATAATAGAAATCGATTCATTTTTGATATTTGAAACCTAGCCTGGACTTTAATTGTACCACTGGTTGACATTTGAATTTAACTGATAATCGATTTCAAGTACTCCAGATCATTCAATTTTGCTACATTGTATCAATTGAGCTTCCTTTAAACTGTTTGCAACCATCTGCAGTTAGCTCAATGGTTTCAATTGTATATACTAGTTTTATTTTTATCTATTCTTTGATTGTAATTTCCGCTGTTAATACTGACAATCGATTTCAAGGTCCCTGATCATTCAACTTTGCGACTTCCCTTAGTGCCGGAAGAGAACGTGGCAACCCTGAAGCGCGGCGCGCGCGTCGTGGCCGGCGACATGCGGAACGCACTGCTGGACGGCGACACCGAGACTTACGACATGGAGCGCGGCTACACGCGGCACACCATCAGCGACGCGCCAGACAACCCGGGCATCATCGTGCGGCTCGCCACCACCACCATCATCAACCATATACGACTGCTGCTGTGGGACAGAGACAACAGGTATCTCCCACTTATCATACTTACAAGCTACATTATTAGAACTAAATCGTAGGTTTTTCTATAAACATCTTATCATTAAAATGGAAAAAGGTTTTTAAGAAGATCATTTATTGTCACAGATCATACTGTCACTAAATATAATTTGGAAATCGCTCGCTGTGTCCCAGTTAGAATAGACCATCTACATATCTAATTATAAAACAATTATGGTATTGAAAAGAAATAACCACTTGAGCTACCTCTACATTGTTTGCAAAAGTCTGCAGTTAGCTCAACTGTTTCAATCGCAAATAATAGCTCAAATTAGTTTCTACTATAATTTTCTTTATTAAAAATGTAGTTACAGCATAACATCTGGGTGCTCTGGGAATCAGATGACCTAGTACCCTACTTTAATAATTTTTTTCTATGACTAAGTATGTTTTAAAATTGTTTTTTGAAATTGTTTTAATGCACTCCGATTTCCGCATTATGCTAAAATAGATACGGAGGTGGACATAGAAGTATAAAATAAGAACGAGTGAATGAACTAAAGGATACGCATACAGATAGAAAAAAATATATATACAAAAAAAAAAATATTTCAGGCATCATAAGAATAGTCTAGATGGTAAATACTAATTCTAAGGCCCATATAAATAAATACCTTACAGTCTAACATTAATAAAAAATATAAAAACTAAATATAAAGTAGGTACACGTTTTAATTGCTGCGACGTGAATTTCGCAATTATGGTGATAGACTAGTCGAATCAAGTCATTAATCGGTGCAATTTGTTGCGCGCTCTGCTAAATGGCGCTGAGCGTGACTTGTGAACAGTGTAGTGAAAGTTGTACGCTTGTACGCTCGAAAGAGTAGATTGTGTAGAACGTAAGTTAAATTTAAGATCATCTGCATACCAAATTAACAAATAAATAAATGGTTTCAATGGTTTCAAAAGAGTGAACGATTTCAGGTCGTACATGTACTTCGTCGAGGTGTCGGTGGACCAGAAGGAGTGGGTGCGCGTGGTGGACCACAGCGAGTACTTCTGCCGCTCCTGGCAGAACCTCTACTTCGCGCCACGGGTCCTCAAGTACATCAAGATCGTGGGTACCAGCAACACTGTTAATAAGGTCAATTATTTTATTTTATTTATTTATTTATTTTATTTTAACAATCTTAGGAAAACTTACAGCTAGACAATGAGTAGAAACAAAGAATTTTTAAAATAAGGCCAATTAAAAGTTTCCACTAATAATAAAGGTCAATTATACACCTGAAGACCACACTATTAAGCTGAGTTGTAACAACAAAATTATTCGGGTTGGAGTCCAGTTTTTGAAGAGCCTCAAATTATTTCGTCAATATATAGTACATATTTGATAAATTGCAGTCCAGTTCTACTCAGCTTTGAATCAAATACGTATAATCAGCACCAAATCCAAATGGTATGGCCTAGGATTATTGGAATGAAGAAATTTTCTGCATAACATGGTACTTTTACTTACTCATCGACTGCACTTTTTTAAATGGTTCTAATGATAAAATAGTACAATTATTAGTTTCTTTGTATTAAACTGGAGAGTCGCAACTTTAAAGCCGCGTGCGGCTCGTGAGACGCAGGGTGCCGACCTCTGCGCTAGATGATAATGGATAGTCCAGCATTAATTATCTGCTTTATAACATACTAGATGCGCCCCGCGGCTTCGCCCGCGAACCAGATTTTATTTTTCGTACAAATTTCAGAAATTTATTGCACACCCCCCAGGGGTTATTGTGTAAAATAAAAAATACGTGTTTAATTATTCACTCTATAGTTTATTTATACCGTTTTGAGTGAATCGCACCAAGGAAAATTATTTTCCATACAAACTTTACCACCCTATTTCAGCCCCTCAGAGGATAAATTTCCAAATTTTAAGAGCTCCTATTCTAGGTCCTAAACTATCTACATACCAAATTTCATTTAAATTTCATTCAAACATTCATACAGACTTTCCCATTTATTATAATAGTAAGATACCCTTGTGTTTCCAGGTGTTCCACGCGGTGGCGCTAGAGGCGATGCACACCGCTAAAGTGCCGCCGCTGCACCGCGGGTTCGTGAAGCCGACGCACAACGTCGCCACGGTGGAGCTCTCCGCCGTCGTCATCGAGGGAATCAGGTACGTAGAAAGGCTTCTGAACTAAACGTCTATTGTATTTATTATTAATTTGACTGTACCTTGGTAAACGTTTATATAACTGAGATAGGCCTAACATTTCCCGCCATATAAATAAGTATTGGCTTTGACTTTCTGTAAAAAAGTACTAGCCAATCAGTAACCTCGTCCAAAGAGGAGTTGGCCAATCCGGTGTCTTCCCGCCACCGGCCGCTACGTCAGATGTACGCTTGTGGCGCCGACATCTTTTTTCTTCATTGGCGTTTAGTTTCCCGCCGAGTACAGACGTGCTACCAAATACGCAGCTCGCTTTTGAAGAAATATTCCAGAAAATATTTCAAAGTGCATACAAGGATTATTGCAAAGTGCACATAGTATTCTAAAGGTTTGGTGTAAAATTTCATTACTGCGTAAGTAAATTTTTCTTTGTCTACACCACTACATACCTACATTTTTTCAATAAAATGGTAATTTGCGAAATAAGTTTCGTAATTTGTTTTTGGACTAATGAGTCCATTCTATTTATATTTTGTTGGAGACTCACGAGTCGCACACATGTCGCATGGTTAGTACGAAAGCATACGCCTTTTTACTACCTTGCACTAAGACCGTGACATTTTTCTTATTATTTGTGCTCGAAAGCACGTGGTTATATTTGTTTTAATGACAAAAGCCGAAGCTTTTTACAACTACCTGGCATCCCATGTGCCAGTGACATAATTTTGCTTCTATTACTCCTAAGTAAGATATTAACGGTTTTTCCGTTCGATTCGTTCGAATTTATTTTGAGGTTATATGTTGCTATGTGCTAAAATACTTATTTTTCTAGCAAGGATGTAAACACGATATAATATGCAAAATTCTGACCGATGTCGTGAAAACGAGACTTGAAAGACAACTGGAGAAGGAGGTCAATATTGGATGGTAATGGAAATAACATCGTGAGTACTTTAAAATATCGTTGTTTTGGTTATTCTGGGCCACGCAACCACGTGGGCAACGCGTACGATGTACGATACGTTTGGTTGTCACCTGCCCGTAATTTATACGCGAATATACAAAATATGATATGTTGAGTGTATCTGCACACTTGTGCAAATAACACGTGGCCTACACGCAATGTCGTCGGGTGGATTAATCTACTAGGTTGTCTAACCTATTCACTGCCTAACCATTGCACAGAGCAGGTGGTTTTGCAAGGGCACTGAGTGTTAATCTAGGTTGGCAAGAAAGTAACTTTTTTTTCAGGAGCGGGTAGATACATATTTCATTGCCTATTGTTTTTGTACGAAACAGAAGTGTAGAAAATGCAAATATAAACATGTTTCTTAAGTCCACGAGTGACAAGATACATTTCAAGGATAAATACTGATATGTTCTATGTTCCTATTCTTCAATATGAGCTAAGTACCTTGATTTTTAAGCAAAACACCTCGTGCATTCTTGCAAGAATAAAAACCCCCACAGGGTTGTTTTAACGCCCTCGCAGGGCTACAATGGCTGGCGCATTGTCATCTCCTTGTAAGTATATAATAAAACCCTCGTAGGGTTCATAACGCACCCTCGCAGGGCTGCGATGACATAAATAAAATTCGGGCGCACCGAATATTTTTCAGTTTTAGATTATCTTGGACAAGGAATAAAACCCTCGCAGGGTTGTTTTAACGCCCTCGCAGGACTACAACGGCTGGCGCATTGTCATCTTGCAAATATATAATAAAACCCTCGCAGGGTTCATAACGCACCCTCGCAGGGCTGCGATGACATAAATAAAATTCGGGCGCACCGAATATTTTTCAATTTTAGATTATCTTGGACAAGGAATAAAAACCCTCGCAGGGTTGTTTAAACGCCCTCGCAGGGCTACAATGGCGGGCGCATTGTCATCTCCTTGCAAGTAAATATATAATAAAACCCTCGCAGGGTTCATAACGCAGCCTCGCAGGGCTGCGATGACATAAATAAAATTCGGGCGCACCGAATATTTTTCAGCTTTAGATTATCTTGGACAAGAAATAAAAACCCTCGCAGTGTTGTTTTAACGCCCTCGCAGGGCTACAATGGTTGGCGCATTTGTCATCTCCTTGCAAGTATATAATAAAACCCTCGCAGGGTTTATTACGCTCCCTCGCACGGCTGCGATGACATATAAAATTCGGGCGAACCGTAAATATAAGTAAATATTTTTCAGCTTTAAATTGTCTTGGACGTGATGAGCATTATTCTCGAATGAAGAGTCTTATTCAACATAAATATGTGTTTACATAAGCTTCAGAAAGGGTTGCTTGTTTGGATAAAGGAATTCATCGTGGTGGTGTACCTCCACCAGCGATGAATTCCAGGGTATCGCGTACCTACTCACAACAACTTCCAGGAAGGCTAACTATAAAAGCATCGTGGTGCACGTCCAACAGTGATGAAAATAAAAAGTCCAGGGTATCGCGTACCTATTGACTAGAACTTCCAGGAAGGTTAACTATTATTAAATAGAAGCATCAAAATAAAAAGTGCAGGGTATCGCGTACCTATTGACAAATGTCTTACCAATATCTATGTATGTATATGATTCGTGTATTGCATACCTATCAACAAAAGATTTGGGAGGTTCGATACCTATATAGACGGAGTTTCTGTTCTTGTTAGACATTAACATTCAGAAGGAGCTGTTTAGCTGAAGGAATAATAAAATCTTCTGATAAACCGTACTTGTGACAAAAGTCATATAAGAATATCGTAAGAAACTCGGGCTGATAAGCGTGATGGGTTGATAAATTTATCGATTGGCTGATATTTTTATAGGCAAATTATAAATTGCGTATAGCAGCTAGTTAAGGTGTCATTGTGAATTAAGGGCAAGCCAAAGCCCTCGAGCTGAATTACATTCTACATAGTCTAACCCAGAGTTACTATTTTTCACACTGTATGATATGTGAACGGTAGCAGATATAAGAACCCTTTGGATTCATGAGATCGCAGGACTCTAAGGTTAACACACATAAGTTATTAAGTCTACCTACAAAACTTCTCATTGACGAGACAAGTTCTTTAAAATGATTAACAATTGTAGGGTGGGTACCACGAATAATTATGGAAATGAATTATAAGATAAATGCTGCCCACCCGCATTAAAAATTTAGTGCCTATTATTAGAATAGGGATACGAAATCCCTCATTCCATCACGAATTTGAATGTTGGGTGCGTGAGATAGTTGTTAGTATAAATAAGGTAGCGTCTACCAAAAACACAATATCTTGCACAAAGTTGCCTTCAGTATCAAGATACTGTCTATCAGTGGATATGTCCACGCAAATGTATCGGTCTAGCTCACTCACTGGCCTGACCGTTTTAAGAGTACATTGTCTAAAAGACTACTTGTCAGACAAAAAGAAGGAGATTTGGTGAAAGTACTGGCGTTGCGGCATATAGCTACCTGTATAGGCTCTGAATTGTACTCAACCCATGTCCGGATTTATGATTGTGGGAACGATAAGGGTGTGTACGGTAATGAACGTTCACGCGTTTATTTACAACTACCCTCATCATACTTTTTATCATAAGTGGCATTTCTTTTAACTGCTTTGTATGATAAATTGTTGAATGTGTTCTCAACTGTATTAGACATCGCAAATACTAGTACATTTTTAGAATTAATATTTGAAACTGTCATCATCATCATCATTCTTAGAAATGACCGTGAGCAATTGAGGGTTTGCGCACTATAGTAATAAAAACCTTGGAAAGTCGTCAATGTCTTCTTTTTGAACGTCAGTAAAGGACAGCCACTGTCCTTGACGTAAAGAACTGTTTATATTTTATATAGTGTTACACTATTCTTTACAAGTAAGCGATCATTGTCAGCTTCTAAACTCTAGCACTCTGTGATACTTAATAAGTATAAAAGTGCATCTATATTATCGCTTCCTAAGCGATGACGTCAGATTTTCAGTAATTTGTCGTGAGATGTTTCAACATAACTACTAGTTAAGCGGAAAATGGTTCTTGTTTATTATTTTATAAACATTGTAGTACAACAGACACTACTGCATCTCAAATGAAGAGCTTGTTTTCGAGGTACATTGACAATGGGTGAGGTATTCATGCACAAGTATAATACCTACAGTGTTACAAATATCGTTGGTTCTCGAAGTAAACTTGGTTTCACTGTTACAAGCTGCTTAGTAATCTAGGGTTTGCTAGTTACCATTATTGGTCTTAATTTTATTGATGTCTCAATAGACCTCTCTATAATAAGTACCTATATGCTCTCGGGTAGAATTTGTAAATCTATTCGGTATGATATTCGAATAACATTAGAAGGATACCCAGTGCGTATTTAAGAGCAAAACAAGTAGCTATAAGGGAAAAAGAAATAGATATACCTGTATTTTTAGCTATGTGTATCGGATCTAAGATTTCTTACGCTTCAACAGTGGAAATGTACACAAGTATTATTGCAAAACTTGTAATCTAGTCCAAACATTGTGGGGAGGAAAAACCAGTTATTCAAATGTTTTATAAGAACTTCCCATAACTGGACATTTTAGATGAACATACAAAGCTTCACTATAGTTATAAAGGTTCATAAAGTACCTACTCAGGTATTGCAGCGCACTGCAATAAATTGAAATGTTAATGTAACTGTTTTCCCACATGCTTTCAAATGGTTAAAACAAGTACTATGTCCAGAAAATTAATGAGTTAAATACCTAGTAACTACCTACTCGCATTTTGGAGCAGATATTTTAGTTTTCAGTTGTGCAATGATTTATTGTCACCGAAGGTCGTACACATTGCAAAAGTTGCAAAAACTGTTTCTAAAAGAAGTTAAGCTGCTGAAGTATTATTATACAGTTAGGTATACTGATACAATACGAACATATTTAGCAATTTATTGTTATAAGTTTATCAGTCATCAGTACCCAATCACTCAGAACATATTCATGCTGAGCTGGGCGGCCCTATTGTATGATACTGTGTGGGGTTTTGTTCAGAATTATTTATTTATTATACTAGGATCGATGGCACATTCTATCATCATCATGATAGAGTGCGATAAATTTGTTTAAAAATGGTATCTCTATGATATTGATTTCAGAACCAGTCGAAACAAGACATAAATGTCTTTTAATTATTTGAGCCATCTGTTTATATAAGGCTATTTTAATTGTGTTTTGGACCATACGTATTGCAGTTTTGAATGTCACAATGACTAATTTGCATTCAAAGCGAGGTGGCTTACGATTATAACATTATTTAAAAAATAGTAAGTTCACATTGGCGTTGAGTGTCTTCACCACCACCAGGCGATAACAAACACGTCTCAGTTATATAAACGTTTACCAAGGTACAGTCAAATTAATAGAAGCGTTTTACATAAAATAAAACGCATATTAATTTACTTACCTTGGTAAACGTTTACATTTTAAATTCTGCCTGGTGATATTCGACGCAATGAAGAAAAAAGATGTCGGCGCCACAAGCGTACATCTGACGTAGCGGCCGGTGGCGGGAAGACACCGGATTGGCCAACTCCTCTTTGGACGAGGTTACTGATTGGCTAGTACTTTTTTACAGAAAGTCAAAGCCAATACTTATTTATATGGCGGGAAATGTTAGGCCTATCTCAGTTATATAAACGTTTACCAAGGTAAGTAAATTAATATGCGTTTTATTTTATGTAAAACGCTTCTATTTATTTATTTATGTATATACAGTACATACAGTGTATATACAGTGTACTAGCACGATTATATTAACCAATTACACTAGTTATCAATAGTATGTACTGAAGCTGGGAAAAGACGATTCATTGAAATACTTATGTACCTGCAATGTGTTGATGCAAAGCTTCTTGTATCTATTATGACTATGACTCATTCTTGTCTCGATTATGACTCATTCTAGTCTCCATTATGACTCATTATTATCTCGATTATGAGAGGTCGCTGTATTGGTCCTAGTGTCGTTTGTATGTCCACACATCTTTCTTTCTTCAGCAATTTTTGCCAACAAACAATTTTTACAATTTACATTATTTACAATTTGTTCACCAACATATTGGGACAGAATCATACAAGCAGCAACATGTGAAAATGTGTGTCAGATTAAGAATCGTGCTTATCTGACAATTTGTTGTTACCACTTTCATAAGACACAATTCTGTAGCGACTAGCGAGTGGGCAGGTTTTTTACCACTATGGTGGCCAACAACCATGCGACCTGATCCGCCTGACGGACAGCGTTTACCGCAGCCTATGCAACATCAGGGACATTACACGCGCGTAGCCGACCCTTTACATATCTAAAAAGTCCCTTTTTGAATGTGTTAGGTATGTATTGTCTCCAGGAATTTGTTGGTCTGAGTGTTTTCTATGTATAATAAAAAAATATCTATCTAAGTATCTATGTATTAAATACTAAAGACCCGCCCCGGCTTCGCACGGTTTTATTATACGTTACCTTCCTCTTGAATCACTCTATCTATTAAAAAAAAAACCGCATCAAAATCCGTTAACTACTTTGTTTTAAAGATTTAAGCATAAAAGGGATATAGGGACATAGGGACAGAGAAAGCTACTTTATTTCATACTATGTAGTGATATCAGTTATCTAGTACCCATAACACAAGCTTTGACTAGCTTACTTTGGGGCTAGATGATGCTGTGTGGATTATCCAGCATAATTTTTTATTGTATGTTTGTAAGGTCGTGTTGTTGATGAATGAATGAACATTTTCTAGTACTCAAGAAATACATTTTTTTTTATTTTTTTTTATTTGTCCATTTTTTATGAACAGGCTAAAGCCATATTACAGCCATATTGCCTTACACGTCTTTACTGATCAGCCATCTTTCCGGAAGTCCAGAAATACATTTATATGTTGATATGTAGCCGGTCTCGCAACGCTTTGCTGAACGGCGACACGGAGCACTACGACTGGGAGCAGGGCTACACGTGCCACCAGCTGGGCTCGGGCTCCATCGTGGTGCAGCTCGCGCAGCCCGTGCTGCTCGGCTCGCTGCGCCTGCTGCTCTGGGACTGCGACTATCGACACTACTCCTACTACGTCGAGGTCAGCCTCAACTTCTGGCAGTGGGAGACCGTCTGCGACCGCACGCGCGACCAGTGCAGGTGACGACACATCTTCTGCCTTACACATTACTATACTATCACGTCGAGGTCAGCCTCGACTTCTGGCAGTGGGAGACCGTCTGCGACCGCACGCGCGACCAGTGCAGGTGACGACACATCTACTGCCTTACACATTACTATACTATCACGTCGAGGTCAGCCTCGACTTCTGGCAGTGGGAGACCGTCTGCGACCGCACGCGCGACCAGTGCAGGTGACGACACATCTACTGCCTTACACATTACTATACTATCACGTCGAGGTCAGCCTCGACTTCTGGCAGTGGGAGACCGTCTGCGACCGCACGCGCGACCAGTGCAGGTGACGACACATCTACTGCCTTACACATTACTATACTATCACGTCGAGGTCAGCCTCGACTTCTGGCAGTGGGAGACCGTCTGCGACCGCACGCGCGACCAGTGCAGGTGACGACACATCTACTGCCTTACACATTACTATACTATCACGTCGAGGTCAGCCTCGACTTCTGGCAGTGGGAGACCGTCTGCCACCGCACGCGCGACCAGTGCAGGTGACGACACATCTACTGCCTTACACATTACTATACTATCACGTCGAGGTCAGCCTCGACTTCTGGCAGTGGGAGACCGTCTGCGACCGCACGCGCGACCAGTGCAGGTGACGACACATCTACTGCCTTACACATTACTATACTATCACGTCGAGGTCAGCCTCGACTTCTGGCAGTGGGAGACCGTCTGCGACCGCACGCGCGACCAGTGCAGGTGACGACAATCTACTGCCTTACACATTACTATACTATCACGTCGAGGTCAGCCTCGACTTCTGGCAGTGGGAGACCGTCTGCGACCGCACGCGCGACCAGTGCAGGTGACGACACATCTACTGCCTTACACATTACTATACTATCACGTCGAGGACAGCCTCGACTTCTGGCAGTGGGAGACCGTCTGCGACCGCACGCGCGACCAGTGCAGGTGACGACACATCTACTGCCTTACACATTACTATACTATCACGTCGAGGACAGCCTCGACTTCTGGCAGTGGGAGACCGTCTGCGACCGCACGCGCGACCAGTGCAGGTGACGACACATCTACTGCCTTACACATTACTATACTATCACGTCGAGGACAGCCTCGACTTCTGGCAGTGGGAGACCGTCTGCGACCGCACGCGCGACCAGTGCAGGTGACGACACATCTACTGCCTTACACATTACTATACTATCACGTCGAGGACAGCCTCGACTTCTGGCAGTGGGAGACCGTCTGCGACCGCACGCGCGACCAGTGCAGGTGACGACACATCTACTGCCTTACACATTACTATACTATCACGTCGAGGACAGCCTCGACTTCTGGCAGTGGGAGACCGTCTGCTACCGCACGCGCGACCAGTGCAGGTGACGACACATCTACTGCCTTACACATTACTATACTATCACGTCGAGGACAGCCTCGACTTCTGGCAGTGGGAGACCGTCTGCGACCGCACGCGCGACCAGTGCAGGTGACGACACATCTACTGCCTTACACATTACTATACTATCACGTCGAGGACAGCCTCGACTTCTGGCAGTGGGAGACCGTCTGCGACCGCACGCGCGACCAGTGCAGGTGACGACACATCTACTGCCTTACACATTACTATACTATCACGTCGAGGACAGCCTCGACTTCTGGCAGTGGGAGACCGTCTGCTACCGCACGCGCGACCAGTGCAGGTGACGACACATCTACTGCCTTACACATTACTATACTATCACGTCGAGGACAGCCTCGACTTCTGGCAGTGGGAGACCGTCTGCGACCGCACGCGCGACCAGTGCAGGTGACAAACTAACACACCCACTACCTAACACATTACTATGCTATCATTAGAAACGTTAAACTTAGTATCGATGTATGGATTTTTGTTCCTCTATCATGCAGAAACTACTGAACGTGAAAATAAAAAGGATACTGAAATTTTGTATAGATGTTCTAGCCCTGGAATAAAACATAGGGTAATAATTTTATCGTGAAGGGATAACAAACATCCATCCATCCATCCAAACTTTTGCATTAATGAAAATAGATAGATAGATTAATTTAATAATTTCATTAATTATTCATTTCTTGATTTCAAAGCCTTTTGTATAACAATTAGTACTTATTTAAACTTATCCTAAAGAGAGGCAATAGCATTGGCGGCCTTATCGCTTAAAGCGATTTCTTCCAGGCAACCAAGGAGTAAATCATAGGAAAAAAAATAGTTTAACGTAAAAAAAAATTAAAGTTTTTATTAAGACCCAACCCTATGTTCGTGCTCGTTTTTCCTTAATGTTGTCAATATTGGATACCAGAAGAGTTAAATGATTATATCACTGGTACCAAACATAGATGTTAATATCCATCCATCGTTCACATTGCCCCTAAAGCTGTCTCCCATCGATGTACATCCAGCTCAGAAATGGACCAAACTCAAAGTGCTTTATTTCCCCAAGACCCAACAGGACACTTGGACAAGTCATAAATAATTAAAACTAGGAAATAAAGGGTGAGTTTTGTTGTTCCAGGTCCTGGCAAGTGATCTACTTCCCGCTTCGTCCGGTGTCCGTCATCCGCATCGTCGGCACTAACAATTCTGTCAACGAGGTGAGTACCCACAAAAAGTTGGACCGATTTATGCAAAAATGATCCAACCCACAACTGACTAGGTTGTGGGTTGGATCATTTTTGCATAACAGGTCCATTTTAGGTTTTTTCAAAAACACGCATAAAAATGCGTAAAAGTCTTTAACGAAGGATAACTCAAAAACTATTGATCAATTCTTGATCAAAATAATATGGGACCACAGAATAACGTGTGCGTTCGCCCAGCAAAAAGTATCGTCTTTTCAAAGCAGATAATCAGCGCCCTATGTCGTGTAAATGCGCCCGAAATTTTAAATTTGCGCCTCCCAGGGCTGCAAAGTTATTTATGAAAAACTGATTTTGCTGCACGAACGTTCGCCCAACAAAACTTTTTTAAAAAAAAGGATATAGCTGTGTTTTAAATATGCAAAAAGATAGCTTAAATACTAGTCTAAATGCGCCGTTAAAGCCAAATTTGCGCCTCTAAAGATTTTAGAGATATTTAGTTTTTTGCTGGGCGAACGTTTTGGTGATTTCTATATCTCGGAAACGGCTGAACGCACAGTCATAATTTTTTTACCTCCAGATCCAGTATAATTGGCGCCGTAATTTTCATTAACATGAGTAGCATGGTTCAGGAGATATTATTGTACTTCCTAGAAAACGAAAAAATGCTCTGGCTCTCGAATGAACAAGACCAAGGACTTCGCGTTAGTGCCGACTGGTACCCATTATATATTCACACGATCCTGTAAAGTTTCGCCGGCCTACTACATATAATAGACGAGTTATTAACGATTTTGTCTTTTTTTTGAGGTTATATTGAGTGAAATTACTTAGGATACGAAAACACTAGTTTCCTGTGAGCTGCTCTTTAGGATTATCAGATAAAAAAACATATGAAGGGATACTTACCTACGTACTTGCCTACGTATACTTACTAAGTTGGTACCTACTTAATTATTTATTGAAAAGAGCATTTTCATCATATTATACTTAGCAATACAAAATCAAACGAGCGCAAAAGTATATTTTTTTTAAATGTCAAGTCCACTTTTGTACCCGACGTTCTCTAAACACTAAATATTATCATGGCGATTTAAGAAGGATAGCTTGTAGTATCGTACGGCCGCTTTTTAATGTTCATTCGAATTTGGTCTGGTTATCTACCAAAAATATTTCGAATGGTTTTCTATCATTATTGTCTAAAGTATTGGGTATACAAAGATGATTTTTTGCATACGTATTCTTAAAATAGGGCCCTACTTCAAATTCCATACCAACCGAAAACATTGACTACCATATTTAAATTTTCGCGCGCCAATTCTTTCACTTCATTACCTTTTATCTATGAATGTCTAGTAAGTATCCGATCTCGGCTGAACAAAGCCGAACGCGGCGGCCGGCAACTTGTCGCGCGCGGCCGCATGCATCTCGCTCACACTCATGGGCTTGCACACCTGGCTTCGCGGGCGTACCGTTCTAACCTATGCAAAAGTGCTACGTCTATAGATATAACTACTGTGCGTTTCTATAGCAATTAGTATGGAACAAAAAGCCCGGCTTTCACTGTGAAGTTCGCACAAACTAGGGTCGCGCTCGGTCGCGAAGTTCGTACAAGAAAGAAAACTGTTCCTTTTCATTTCACTTTTCCATTTTGTTTATTTTATTGAGTGAGTTGGTACATTTAGCAGCAATTTCGTTTTAATTTTCGAGATTTTTGTGTGATTTTAATTTTCTTTGAAATGAATGCAGATGCACATACAGATCATTTGTTTAAGTCAAGCACTAGGCACGTCACTACGCTGCATGGCAATGCTGATGCGCTGCGCCAGATACGTAATAATCAAATAAGTGTTTTTGTATTGCAGGTGTTCCACTTGGTCCACTTGGAGTGCCCGGCGCAGGTCGAGGAGCCCAAGGAGGATGCGCTCGCCAAGAAACAGAAACCTTCACTGGAGACTCGACTCAACCCAAGCAATGGTAACTTCACTATCACTACATAGTATAAAACAAAGTCGCTTTCTCTATCCCTATGTATGCTTAAATCTTTAAAACTACGCAACGGATTTTGTGATTCAAGAGTAAGGTTTATACGTATAATAAAACCGTGCGAAGCCGGGGGGGTGTGTCGCTAGTATTTATTAAAATGTAACTTGATCTGTCCGTGTTATTTAGTGTAAAATAAATTTACTAAGCAACGACGACCGATGTGGTGCGGCGGGCGAAGGGGTGCTTGCGACGCATGAGGTTGCGGGTTCGGTACCCACCTTGGAACAAATGTACGATCTGAAAATTTTGTTCCGGGGTTCTGGGTGTTTTATCTTCTCATGTGCATCACTATCACTACAAAGTATAAAACAAAGTCGCTTTTTCTGTCCCTATTTCCCGATGTCCCTTTGACTGCTTAAATCTTTAAAACTACGCAACGGATTTTGATGCGGTTTTAGTATAGTATAGTATAGTAGTATAGTATAGTTTTTTATAGAGTGAAGGGGAAAGATAGGGGAAGGTTTATACGTATAATAAAACCGTGCGAAGCCGGGGCGGGTCACTAGTTAAATGATATAAAACGTTTTCCCGCCAGGCGCCTCGGCGAGCTCGCTGGAAGCCCCGCCCACCGACGAGGACGGCGCCGCGCCGGAGGAGCCTCCCCCGCGCGCCCGCTCCCTGCCCCCCGCTGAAACCGCCACCGAAGCCGAAGAGTAAACTCGACCTTATGTAAAACTGGTTTAAGGCTGATTTTACAGTTCCTCCGAGCGTCGGTTCTAGCGTGAAGGTATACGAGGCGATTTTTGTTGGATTTTGAACTCATAAGGCCACGCGTTTGGCTTCCTTTGAAGCTAGCCGCCTATCTAACATTCTGCAGTGTAGCCGTGGCCTCATTACTGGGAAGTTCGCGGCGTTCCAAAATAGAAAGCTGTAATTTCTAATGTTATGCTGACGTGGCACTAAAATCAGTTTAATGAAATCAATTTTGAATGTTACTATAACTGTAGATGCGCATGAATCTCCAGTTCAGTTAGAAATAAATCTCAAACCATTATCTACTGGTTCAATTCAAGATTGAGCTGACTAAAATGTTCTAGTAAACATCAACATATGGTAGTCAAGCATGTTACACACATCTGTAGTTTTAGGTTCATGAAAAATATTATAAAAAGAAAAAAAAAACAAAGTTAACTAGTGTGTAAGCCTGTTTTCTAGTCTTCTCCTTGAATTAGATCTTCTAAGGCAAACTATATATTTTATTAAAAAACAAACAGCACATTGCTGTGTGATCAAAAATGTATAAATTTCACCTTTGCTTATTCAATCTCTTCAATTTATGTACATAACTTGTACATAAAATGTACATAAATTATTTGTACATTGATTATTTTTTATGAAAACAACGAATTCAGATGCTTTATATTATTTTTCATATTTAAATTGTGCAACAAAATAAACAAATCTTTTACTTTGTTACATATCAAAGGTTGTGATCAAAAGTAAATAAATAAAATATAACCAGTTGTTTTAAATAATTTGACATTTAGAGGATTATAGTCTTTTTCACATAGGAAGCGTTCCCTGACAGATGGAATGCGTTTCATTTCAATTGACTTGGATTTTGGCAAATTGAAATTTCGAAAATTCAAACAATTTTTATTTCATTTCAAACATATGAATTAAGCTACAGAAGTATAGCACGACACACAAATTATCCAAAAATAAATTTATTTTAGCCTCCACGCGTAATAAAAAATAGAAATCAATAATTTTATGAAATCCGAGGCAATTTGTTTTGCGTAGAACAGAACGTAATAGAGTTGAGGTAAACAAATATTATTCCAGCAAATCTATAAATCGATTATCGCAAATTAAAATCGTAACTTTCAACATCATCATTTTAAAATTTTATCACGGAAGTACATCCCAATGATTATTGTTGATTATTTGTTATTCATTTTCAATTACCTACCTATCTGCTGATATTATTACCGTCCTATTTGTAGGTTATGACGCATTACCTATTGGAAATGCAGATTTTTACTATTGTTTTTATTATTTTTATAGACCTAATTTAGTGTTTTACTTTGTCAAAGTCGTTTAAAATTAATGAAAATATTTTACGAATAATCGATTTTCGTTACTAAATCAAGTCAAAAATCGAATCAAATTTTTACGATTACACTTAGCTCATTTCTATAATTGTCAAACTGAAACGTCACGGAACGCTTCCTATGTGAAAAAGACTATAGCTGTTAAGTTTTATGTATTTGACTGAAAAGGGATTGTTACATTCCCAGATTATTTACTTATTCAATTTCTTAATTAAATAGGTGGCGGCATATCAATAAAATACACCTAAAATTGATAGGTACTAATTTTGAGGATATGGATGATTTTGGTGTTCTCATCAACTTGGCATCACAAACCTATTTCTTCTAGATATACTGTGATAAAAGCTTAAAATTATTGGTTTGCATTGTTATTAAATAATATTACGGAATTTATAATCTAATTAAGCATACATAGTTATTACATAATTACTATTGGTGTAAGGGTCAATTCACACCGAGACGCGACGCGACGCGACGATACTCAAAGAGGCCAATGATTTCGCGCTACGCCGCGCGTCGTCGCGAAACGCATCGCAATGTCGCGAGGCGCATCTTAAAATCGTAGCAGGACGACGCCTCGCTGCGCAGCGAGATGCCGCGAGGCGCAGCGGATCGTATCTACTAGCCGCGGTCGCGCGGCGCCCGCGGCTAGTAGATACGATCCGCTAGTAGATACGACCGCGCGACCGCGGCTAGTATAAAACTTTTCTGGATAGTTGGCAATGTGGTCAAAAGACAACGTATGAAATTCACCATGAATTCTTCTATTTCTCCATAAATTATGCACCCAAATACTCCTGTGTGATGTCTTCTTTTTAATTTTATTTTTGTAAACTTCTTCCTCTTCATCTTCTGCAAGAAGTCCGATTATAACAAGATCCCAGTCTATCATTATATTTTCAATCGAGCACTCGACCGAACTGCATCAATTCTAAACAAAGTCTGAACGGAAATAGTAGAGAAGTCGCCACAGCGGCCTCAGGCTGCGCCTCGCGGCGTCGCGCGGCACCGTGAGACGCAGCACCGCTCTTGCACGCCGCGCGTACCGGCGATGCACCGCTGCGTCACGATACGTCGCGCTACGCCGCGAGGCACCTCGAGGCGCAGTGCTGCGTGGTGCAACGTAATCTGAATTCTCACAATGTAATGTGTATCTTTTCGTGTAGTGAATAAAGTATATTCTGAGTCGCTCTATGAAAAATGTGCGCGCAGCGTCGCGCCGCGTCGCGTCTCGGTGTGAACTGACCCTAAGGCAGCATTATTGAGCTTTAGTGAGTTATATATAATAAATACACAGCAATTGACTTTGAATTGTTTTATTTCTCTTATTTACTAACTTTTTGGATTGCTGCAACATTAATCATATTTTTACAAATTAATATCACAGTATAGTATAACAAGATGTCAGTCCATTCCTTGAGAGCTGCATGAGACGCATTTATGTGACTCTGGGACCTTTTTCTCCCATAGTGGCCCTGTTTCTCTTGAATAATTCACTGGGTTTAACAATATCTGGATTATTTTCCTCACTGAATTCATCTAATCTCTTCCTAAGCAATTCTTTTAGCTCTTCTATGCTCTCATCATTATTCAATGCAGAAATACCAATTATGTTTTTGAATGATATCAAATTCTGTGGTTTAATCTCATTTGGCATGGTCTCTAGAACTCTGTCAATGTTCCAAAAAGATTCTTGGACATGTTTGAAAATATCATCAGCTCCTTTAGTATCCATTTTGTTAATAGCTAGAACAGCAGGCTTTTCCAACATTTCAGGGTTGTAAAGCTCCAGCTCTCTGTTGAGGAGTAGAACTGTCTCTAGACATGATCTGCTCTGGTGCATGGGACTCAATTGGAAGCCTTGGACATCAGCTATGAATAACAGCAGCTTAGTTCTTTCAACATGCCTAAGAAATTGGTGACCGAGACCAACATTTATGTGAGCTCCTTCTATGAGCCCTGGAAGATCTGCAATGGATATTTGTCGTTTGTCTTTGTAGAAAATTACACCTTTATTTGGTTTGATAGTGGTAAAAGGGTAATTTGCAATTTTAGGCTTAGCTCTTGAAATTGCTTTGAGCAATGAACTTTTTCCTGCATTTGGGAATCCAACAAGTCCAATGTCTGCTATTAGTTTCAGATCTAATCTAATATGATGAGTTTGACCATAATGCCCTAAGTATTGGTTCTGTGGCGAGCCACCAGGACCACCTCTGGCTACTATTACGGTTTCGTCTTCTACATTGATTGAGCCAAGAACTTTACCCTCTTCGGAATAAATAGTGACCCCGAGTGGAACCTCTAACTGCACGTCGGTTCCGGGGTTGCCTACAATCTTGTTCTTTCGGCTGTCTTCTCCGTGACTTGCGGTTACTGTCTTCCCACGATACTTGCCTACTATATTTCTTAAGTTTGCTTTTTCTTTACCTATGCAGTAAACGCAGCCTCCTTGTCCCCCTAAACCGCCAAACTTCGGGAGCCCTGTCCCTCCGGTACCTCCTTTGACATGGAGCCTCACTGTATCTATGAACTTCGATCGAAGATAGTTGCGAGGCACTTTCAGTTCTTTCGCAGCAAATAAAGTTCGTAGAATAAACACCATTTCAAAATCCTATTATTATTTTAGAAATTTTCAAGAATTTAAAACAGATTGTTTCGTAGGTTAAGTTTTTTTTGTTGTTTACTTATTACATGACTTTGACATTACGTTGATGTTTGCATGTCTGTGTTTCCGTCTTGCCGTCGCGTGTTGCGCCAGATACTGCTGTCATCTGTTTGTTGCTAAAAATTGGCAACAAACAGATGACAGCAGCATTGGCGCGACACGCTATAGTACTCTATACACTAGCCAAACTCGATGTAGAATGTTTGTAAACAAACCGCCCATACTTAACCTCAAATATACTCTGTTGCCGCGCCTTTTTATACGCAATTTACATTACTTGTCGATTTAAGATCCTTCCTTCACTAAATATTTAGTACACTCATATCTAAAACTCGACGCCAAGCAAGTGAATTTTAGTTTTTTGTGTCGTGGTTTGTTTACTAACATTCTATATCGAGTTTGGCTAGTGTATAGTTGCCATAATCAAGAAGTTGAAGTACTCTAGTTGCTAAAAATTGGCCTCAAGGCTCATCCAAAGATGACTACGTTCCGATGTAACAACGCCTCCAATCCAACGTTTCCATGAATCAAAACACTAGCACAAAAGTCCAGACACAAATTGCCTTCATTCAACAAAGAAGTCAAAAGATGACAACGATATGATGATGATAGTTCAGTCAGGCAGCAGTCAAGTCAAGTCAAACCACAAAAAAACACAAAATATTACCCTGGCAACAATAACCAGACGCAGAGCCTGAATCAAGAAGTCGAAGTCGAACGAACAACAACAAGAAGTTGAAGAAGACACAAAAGTTCATATTTGTGTAAATATTGATATTTTTCTTTGAATTAACGCCAAAAATGTATACGACTCTCACAAATTTTTGAGACCTACTGCAAGCGTACAAGAGCTCAAGTATACCATTATGTTGATTTTGATTGTAGCGTTACTTTTAAGTCAAAATATTGCGATAATTCGGGGGAGCAGTGGTGACCGGTCAAATTTTTACCAGAAGTGCCTCTACACTTGTATTAAGGAGCACTGCTACGAAGGTAAACGAGGCAAATTGACAAGAATTTGTAGTCATATAATATTAGATAAGAAGATCCAAATATTTTAGAGCTTACCTTCTACCCCGTACCTTCCTACAAAAACAGGGTAACACAATCATAGGGACAGCCAGGTATTGCTCAGTTTTGTAGAAACGTATGGAATATGCCTACCTACTCTATAACTGTACAGTTGCTTGACTGAATAAAATATTAAAAGTTATTGTGGAATTGTTGCTTAATGTGAAACTAATATTTCTATTTGATTGATTTTTCTAGATGGTATAGCATTTAAAGCCACAGCACCGTTACCGCAGGACATAGGGTGTCGGCTCCTGCAATGGGACTGCGGAGATGAGTGTGGCTACCAATGTATGTGGCAGACTGTAAACAAAGTCACTAGCCAGGGTGGAGTGCCCAAGTTTTATGGAAAGGTATTAATAAGTTGACAATTTTCATATCATTTCCATCTTTGTGAAAGTGCTACAAACATACTCATTTGCTGACATGGAGGCCACTAGTAAGGATGCTCTCTTTGTTTAGTTACTTATTTAATTAATTTTAACAATTCTGGTCTTGCTGTAGTTTATCTCGAGGTTATGATGTTCAAGCCATGTTTTGTGGTGTCAGATGTATTTTTACGTAGGTGTAAACAATGTCAGATGCTGTTAAATAAAATAGATGAAATGCAACAAATAACACATTTTGCTTTATGTGTAGGTAAGTTAGTATAGTGGTTTAAAAATTAGTCAGTCCTATGTGTATGTGTCCCCCCATTATCCTCGAAGAACACACACTCATTTGGGGGGCCAAATGAGTGTGTGTTCTTCAAGGATAATCAATGTTTTCAGTGGCCATTCATAAGATTCCTGGGTGTCCAAGAGCCTGCGGCCGCCGCGTCGTCTCTGCTCAACCTGGCAGCCAACCTGTACATGTATCTGAAGATCCGCAAAGAGTTCCCTATCAGACGCACACCGTTGGTTATCTTCTGGCATGTGTTTGCATTTGTAAGCCCACCTCCCTCAGATCACACTGTCTTGCAGTTTACTAAAAAAAACAATCTTCCTGTTTGATTTTTTGTGTCATGAAGAATTTATAGAACCCCTAAGGTTGACTTTGACTTGATCAACTGCTTTTCCTAAAATCCTATAGAAATGTAGTAGTATTGTACCTACTAATGTGTCTACATGACTCTATGCTAATACCTGGTTTACACTTTGTTAAGTATCAACTGCGAGTGACAAGTGCAAGTGAAAATGATTTGATAAGACATTTTGAACTAAGACACATGCCATCGTTCACACAGTTGCATCTTGGTTGGCACGGCGCGCGTCGCGTCTCGAAATCGCGTTACAAGACGCAGGTGTCACTTGCGCTTGTCACTCGCACTTGATACTTAACAAAGTGTAAGGGTGACAAATCTAAATCGAGCTGTGCTGCGCTGTACTGCGCTGTGTTTGGTCAATATAAACAGCGTAGCGTCACACAGTGCAGCACAGCATGCTTAGTTTGTATCCTCATTAAAACATAACACGAGCGAGTTGACCAAACACAGCACAGTGCAGTACAGCGCAGTACAGCGCAGCACAGCTCGATTTAGATTTGTCACCCTAAATCAGGTATAAGCTAAGACCATACACAAATTGATATTTGTTCCAGGTTTGCATGAATGCATGGTTCTGGTCTGCCGTGTTCCACACTCGGGACAAACCATTCACAGAGTTCATGGACTATGCATGCGCTCTCTCCATGGTCATGGCCTTGTTTATTGCAGCTATTGTCAGGTAAATCGTTTTCTAATCTCTACTCACACTAAAGTTTTTAAACTTACGCCATCAGAATAAATTATGATAAACTAGCGACCCGCCCCGGCTTCGCACGGATTTATCACTACATAGTATAAAACACCGTGTAACAAAACCGTGCGAAGCCGGGGCGGGTCGCTAGTTATACATATAAACCTTCCTCTTGAATCAGTCTATCTATTAAAAAAACCGCATCAAAATCCGTTGCGTAGTTTTAAAGATTAAGCATTCAAAGGGACATAGGGATATAGGGACATAGGGAAAAAAAAGCGACTTTGTTTTATACTATGTAGTGATATCTACGGGTATTTATCGCGTTTATTCACCTATTTTTCCCGACGTTTCCCGACATTATACTTGTTAGCAGAGTAACTTGCTAGGGTGCGTGTTGGCCAGGTGGATTGAAATAAAATACACTCACATTTTATATCTTCGTTTATATTCACATTATTTATGCAGATATATCGGTATCACATCCTAGGATTCATTGTCTATATGTGGATTAATTATTACAGAGTTATGAGGACATTGCCTCGTCAAAATGTAGGAGGTCAGACGGAAGTTACATGAACGACAGCGGAAGTAGAAACTGTCATAAAAGACAAGATGATATTCCCATGACAGCTGTCACGGCTTGACTCTATAGTAAAGAATACATTATTCTAACACTTCCCCTTATTCTTTACAATGTCATAACATACAGACTAAAACAAGTGACCTCATAATACATAATTTCCATCTAAAGCACTATCTAACCAACATGCTTATAATATTACATTTGCTTTACATTATGCAAACAAGTCATAAACTCTACATTGTCACATCTATATGTCTATAACATTACATTTATTTTGCTCTATGTTAAACAAACTAGTCAATAAGTTAAAATAACAAGGTATCAATTCAGATTCAAATCATTCATAAAATTATTATGCTTTGCTGAACAAAGTGGTTTAGTGAATATATCGGCTATCATATTATTAGTTGGCATGTATCTGACATTAAAGTTATATTTCTGAATTAAATCTTTAACAAAATGATATCTTAGATCTATATGTTTTGTACGTTTATGAGAGTACTCCTTAGCCAATAACAATTTTTGTGCGCTTTGATTATCATTGAATATGATAATATTAATGTGTTTACAGATAATTTCATACATGAAATTCCTAATAAAGCACAACTCTTTTGCGACATCACAAATGGCCAAGTATTCAGCCTCTGTACTGGATAAGGCAACGCAACGCTGTTTTCTGGATTCCCAGCTGATAACGTCCTTGCCCAGTTTAACAACAAAACCTGTATAAGATTTCCTATCTTCCATATCATTAGCCCAGTCAGCATCAGCATAAGCTACAATATTTAATGCTGTATTTTTATAAAAACAAAGACCATGATCAATAGTGCCTGCTAAATATCTGAGAACTCTTTTAGCAGCAACCCAATGGCTTTTATCAAAATTTGTTAAGTATTGACTCAACTGACTGCAGCTAAATGTTATGTCAGGCCTAGTACAAACTGATAGATACATTAAACAGCCGATCAATTGTCTAAATTGATAAACATTATCATCTAACTCTGAATTTAATTTTGATTTACATAATTTTTCATTAACAATCATAGGCGTAGAAACACTCTTACAATCAAGCATATTAAATCGTTTTAACAATCGCTTAATATATTCACTTTGGTCCAATTTTAAAATATTCTTATCTCTAGTAATTCTCATTCCTAGACAACTTCTAAGTGGACCCAAATGTTTCACAGAAAAATTATCTTTTAGTAATTGATACAAATCATTAGTATTATTGTTACTCATAATATAAAAATCATCAACATAAAGAGCAATAATTGTCAAATTGTTATTAATATTTTTTACATAAACACATGGCTCACATTTATTTTGTATATAATCATTTTCAGTTAATAATTTATGTACTTTCAAATTCCACATACGACTCGCTGGTTTTAACCCATAAATACATTTTGATAACAAACAAACCTTACTTTCATCTGAGGCAAAACCTTGTGGTTGTTCCATATAAATAGTTTCATTTAAGAGGCGGTTCACAAATCTACGTTATGCTGATTTAGGTATTTCGACACCGAGTGGGCGGGGCATCGTGCTACGCAAGCGAGTATTGCTATAAAATCTTGATCCACCAGTAATTTTTACAAAGTTTTCTTAGGACTGATTTCGGTAGATGATTTTTTTATGTGAATCAAATATAGCTTCCATAGATTTATAAATAATTTAATAGTATCTGTTTGTCTTATAGTTTTTATGTAGGTAATTTTATTTATACTTACTATGTTACTATTACATTAAAAGTGAAAGTCTGTGTGAATGTTTGTTATAATTATTGCAGTACCTACTAATTTATTTTACCTAGAATAACACATGTGAAGTATTATTTTGAAAATTAACCTTTGAAGGGGTTAAATAGGGTGGTAAATTTTGTACACAGTGCAAATAAATTTTGAAGTGAATAATTAAATACGTATTTTTATGTTTTACAATATAACCCCTAGGGCTTTTGCAAAAAATTTTTAGGAAAAGAAAAATAACTTTTCCTTTTTCTCTCATTCACTCAAAACATGATACCATTACCTGAAAACCATTACGTATGTAAATAATAGATAAGCGCATCCGCTCTCCGCGTCGGCTCTAAATTCCAAAACGTGGCCTACCCACCAAAGAATAAAACGTAGTGATTATTCTCAGCCTTGGACATCGATATAGTTCTCAATTTGACAAATAAATTTACAAGCGGGCGAAGCCGTGGGGCGCAACTAGTAATATTATAATGTGAAAGATTTGTATGTATGTAACGAATAAACTCACAAAGTGACCGATTTCGAAGACTCTTTCACCATTAGAATGCTACTTATCCTTCAGCAACATAGACTATATTTATAAGTAAAAAAAGGATCCCTACTAAAACTTAAATTATATAAAACAAGGTGTAAAAAAGTTAGTCACAAAATGTCTTTCGGCGCGTGCGCTACGAAAACTATTGATGATAGAGCAAAACAATGTACTACGACTTTGCAGAACACATTATTATCTACAAAAAATATCGCTACAATATATGTCTAACTATTACAGTGACGTCATAATAAATATTCATTTAAAAAACGCCATCATTAACGCCGTCGTCGCAAGAATTCTCTCTTTATTTGTACCCTGGTATAATAATAATAATAATGCAGGACAATCCACACAGCACCATCTAGTCCCAAAATTAGCTAGTCAAAGCTTGTGTTATGGGAACTAGAAAACTATTATAATTATATAGGTAATACAATATGTATATGGATAGATTTTTTTTTATTACAATAAAAAACGTATGCGACTAATTATTATTTTTTTAAAAATGTATTGAATGAAATACATGTTGAATTGATTAATTGATTCCAAACAATAAACTTGTTTTAATTTAAATATTGTTATTAATAAAATAAGTGAAACGATACCAAAGATTAATTTTAGGGACATGAATAAGGCGTATTGGATTAAAAATAATTAAGTAATTTATATCCTCAGTTTATACGAAAATAAAAAAAAACGCCTTAAATGAAAAATAAACTTGGAAAATTAAAAACACCTCAAATTCGTAGCAACATACCCTGGGTTTAGTCGGAAACGATCACGTGATCGAAATTTGTCTGGGTGTTTTTATAATAAAAAACTAATTTTTAGCTGCAAGCAGCTCGCGTCGGTTGTGTAGGCTGTTTTTTTTTATTTAGAACCCCTTTTCGTAACCTACACTCCTGAATTGGTCGAAATCGAAACCCATGACAATATTTTGCGATAAAAAATGTCGAGGAGGGGCTCGATTTTTTTTCTTCCTATTAAAGATTATACCCTCTATACGATCCCGCCATCCGAAATTATCTATCGGTACGCTATCCGGTAGCAATTCAAAAGCGGGGGGTCTTGGGGGTCAAAAAAATTTCACCCCCCACAACGATTTGGAACCTTCCACACGACCCCACAAAAATCTGACCCACCCCCCTACACTGCCGAAGAACCCCAGGGGGGGGGGGGGGTCGAGGGGGTTGTCCTGGGGGTCGTGGGGGGAACGCAGCTCAGCGAGCGAAGCGAGCCGTACTGGTCCCGGTGTCGCATCTCGGCTAGCTTCGCTCGCCTCGATGCTCCACCTCAAACAAACCTCAAAAATGGGGCAAAAAATAGTTTTTTTAAAAAAAAGGGGGTCTGGGGGTGCAAATGGGTCTTTTTTTTTTTTTGGTTTCCGCAACTATTTGTCCTCTTCTACGTGACTACGAAAAGATTTTTTTTCCATCGCGAGCCGTTCGGGAGATATGAAAGGGGGTTCTAAAAAGGGGTCATGGGGGGGGTCGATTTTTTTTCTTCCTATTAAAGATTATACCTTCTATACGATCCCGCCATCCGAAATTATCTATCGGTACGCTATCCGGTAGCAATTCAAAAGTGGGGGTCTTGGGGGGTCTTAGGGGTAAAAAAATGTAACCCCCCAAAACGATTTTGAACCCTCCACACGACCCCACAAAAAATCTGACCCACCCCCTACACGGCCGAAGAACCCCAGGGGGGGTCGAGGGGGTTGTCCTGGGGGTAGTGGAGGGAATGCAGCACGGCTCGCTTCGCTCGCCGTTCTGGTTCCCAGTGTCGCATCTCGGCTCGCTTCGCTCGCCTCGATGCTCCACCCTAAAAAAAACCCTTAAAATTGGCCAAAAAACGGTTTTTTTAAAAAAAAGAGGGTCTGGGGGTGCAAAGTGTTCAAACTTTTTTTGGCTTCCGCAACTATTTGACCTCCTCTACGCGACTGCGAAAAGACTTTTTTTCCATCGCGAGCCGTTCGGGAGATACGAAGGGGGGTTCTAAAAAGGGGTCATGAGGGGGGGTCGATTTTTTTTCCTTCCTATTAAGGACTTAACCCTCTATACGATCCCGCCATCCGAAATCCTCTATCGGTACGCTAGCCGGTAGCAAGTCAAAAGCGGGGGGTGTTGGGGGTCTTGGGGGTCAAAAAAATTTCACCCCCCAAAACGAATTCTAACCCTCCATACGACCCCACAAAAAAATCTGACCCACCCCCCCACACGGCCGAAGAACCCCCGGGGGGTCCTAAAGGGGGTTCGAAATTTAAAAAAGTGGAAATTTTCCCAAACTCACCCCCACCCCCCCTACACGTTTCCGAAAAAAAAACATACCTCCCCCTCCACCAACAGGGAGAACAATCATGTCAGTCAGTGAGTGAGTGAGTCAGTGAGTGGTAAACCAATTTTATATAAAGGGTAATAAAATAATACCATACCTTGCTTTCTTCATCGATAGAATATTTAGTTTTTTTTTTGTTTAGTAACGCATTTCTATTTATTTTTCCCCATTTCGGCTTGTGATAAACCTCAGTTATAATAAAAATAACTATCTGGTAAAATATGTAATAATCATGTTACGAATTTAAAAATTATTGAAATGCGAATGTAAATATTTACAACGATCAAAACGTTCCAACTCGCTCATAAACGCTGCATTTTTTGGGCGTTTCGTCCGACGGAGAGTGCGAGCAAAAGTGACATAGGTCCACCTTCGACAAGCGCTCGCGCGGTACTGAGGGCAGATTGCCAGCACAATGAAATATATACCTTTTTTAATAAATTCATTAAAAAAAATTAGTTGGGATTTAAAACGTAAAATTAATATTGTAGTTTAAGAAAACAATGAAGATTATTTTGGTATAAATTTTATGTCAAAATGATGTAGAACTTTGGAGATATTAGGATTTGTTTCGAAGCCTTTTCGATCGATAGTTAACCTCGGTTCAGATTTTTTTCCCTTCATATAAAGGCATATAACGAAAATGTATTTAATTATTATCGAAGAATGGGATATTTGTTACCCTAAAAAAAATAGTTTTATGGTCTATATTCAATGGAATCTTCAAATTAGAGCTCCCAAAACAGGTCTCCGAGCGTTTTTGCCTAAACTAGCATCGGGAGAATGATTATAACTAAATAAACAAATAAGTTATCTAAAATCTGGTTAATTATTACTGAAGTTGAGGAAACAATCTACTATTAACAAGAAATTGTTATTTCAAGCAACGAACGAAAGCTATAGAATTTGGACGACGAATAAGTGCATTTTCGCCTTTTTTCGTAATAGGGGCCTTAAGTCACCATGCAAAAATGCTGTTGTTACATCAATATGTTCTATTTTCATATCATAGTGGTGTGCAAGAGAAAACAAAACACGCATTGTTGAATGACGTACAACAGGAGAAAAAGTATCATAAAAATCAATACCTTCTTTTTGACTAAAGCCGCGAGCAACTAAGCGAGCTTTATATCTATCGAGTTTCCCTGATGTATCATGCTTTATCTTATACACCCACTTACATTTGACAATATTTATATTTATAGGTCTGTCTACTAATTGCCAAACATTATTTTTCAAAAGCGACTCATACTCCAACCTCATAGCATTCACCCATTCATTGCTATCAGAAGATGTTAGTGCCTCACTGTAAGTTTGTGGTTCATCAAACAGAGTACTAGCATACATACTTAGTTCATAATCATCATACCTTAATGGTGGCTTACCACGATTATGACGCACGGGGCGACTGCCTACAGTCATAGGTAATTCTACCGTATTAGTGGCGTCTTCCCCTCCTTCTGTAGTCTCTCCGGAGAAAACCGGCTGTGCCTCCAGCATCTCCGCCGAGAGATGATCATCTATATCACTGCCGCCGCCTGATTCAGCGTCTGTAAATTCATAAGAAAAATCATAAGTCTGATTTGTTTCATTTATTGAATTATTATCACTACTTTCATTTGGAATATCCTCAGCAGTCTCATTATTAATGAATAAATTATTATAACTAGGAATAATATCCTGACTAGATTGTTTTGAATTTAATTCATTATGATATTCAATTAAAGTGATCAATTCATTATTAAAATTTACATTGTCAATGTCATTGCATTTAAAATTCTTATAAAATTTATCCTCCATAAAATCCACATTTCTAGACAAAATAACCCTTTTTGGATTGGATGGCTCTACCAGTCGGTATCCTTTGGTAGTTTCGGAATAACCGACAAAAATACACATTTTAGCCCTAGCGTTCAACTTACTTGTACGAGTCGGCTCCTCAACCAGAGCATAAGCTATGCAACCAAATACACGAAGATGGTCCAAAGTCACACTGTGACCAGACCACATCTCCTCAGGCAACTGTCCTGCTAAAGCCGTCGTGGGGCTACGATTCTTCAAATAAATGGCAGACATCACTGCCTCACCCCAAAAACGCTTGCAGAGACCTGCCTGCAAAAGAATGCACCTAGCTTTCTCCATAATTACCCGATTAAGACGTTCAGCCACGCCATTTTGAGGAGCACAATACGGTACCGTCAATTGGTGAAGTATTCCTTCATTCTGTAAGAAGGACTTAAATTCTTTATTACAATACTCACCACCATTGTCAGAACGCAGGCCTTTCACACGAAGTCCAGTCTGCTTTTCTACAAAGTTCTTAAAAATGACAAAATAAGAAAATACCTCAGATTTCTTCTTAAGTAAATATCCAAAGGTCTTTCGTGTATAGTCATCCGTAAAGGTTAGTAGGTATTTAGCACCTCCCCAGCTGTCATCACTCAACGGGCCCAGGACATCAGAATGGATTAGTTCAAGTTTCTCACCAGCACGCCTTGCCTGTCCAATAGGATAAGCCTTGGCCACAGGCTTACCCTCAAGACAAGCAGTACATTGCTGAAGCTCTTCTTTCTGAAAGCGAACACTGCGAGAAATGTGATCATTAAGAACATTCATTCCATGCAAACTCAGATGTCCTAACCTCCTATGCCACAATTCGGCATCATTTGATGCAGCAACCTTTGCAGTCTGTGTTCCCTGCACCTGATGTAGGGTAGCCATCGACTGCTCCTGTATGCATGTACCTTTCATCCTATACACACCTTTATCTAACTCAGCAGACATAATGTGACTTCCATCAATGGAACATCCATCTTCATATATAAAACAGCCATCCTTTTTAAAAACAACCAAATAACCTTTCTCACACATTTTACCTACCGACAACAAGTTTTCTGATAAATGCGGAACATACAAAACATCTTTCATAATTTTATCACTATCATTGATTTTTATGTTGATACTTCCTATTCCAGAACATTTCAATTTTGATTTCTTATCAGCACAGTTTATCATAATATTGTTTTTCTTTAAATCCACAAATATGATTTCATTGTTACACATGTGTGATGTGGAACCACTGTCCACAATAAAATCTGTAGTCGCTGAAGTGAAAAATGTTGAAGCTGTCATTGTTTGATGTTGTTGTTGCTCTCTAGTCGATCCATCTTCTTTCTTCATCCGCTTCAACTTGTAGCATTTTGACTTTATGTGTCCAGGCTTCTTACAATAATTACAAATAACTTTTGATCTGGAAGTAACATTCCCTCTTGCTGCATAAGCATTGTTCAAGCCGCTTGTTTCAGAATTAGTTTTACGATATTCTTCTTGTATAAGCCTTGCACGAACCAGTTCTGAGGACAGTATATTAGTGATAGATGCCGTCTCCAAGGCTGACACCAATGTATCAAAATCCTGAGGGAGTCCACTCAAAAGAATTTCCGCAATTTCAGCATCTTCTATTACTTTACCAATATCGGCCAACTGCTGTACCAATGTAAATACATTATCTATATAAGCAGTCATATTTGGAAAGGTCGTGAAATCTACTCTGTGCAGCTGCCGAAGCAAGCTCACCCTTCGAAATAATCCTTTGTCTTCATAAACTTTTGACAGTTTTTCCCACGCCTGTTTGGCCGAAGTGACATCATACAGTAATTGATATAATGAGGGCTTCACACATAAAGAAATTCTTGCCAAAGCCCTTTGTGATTTACAATAGTCCGAATCTTCGCCAGTAACACTGTTCCATAGGCCTTCAAGGATCAAAGAATTTTTCATTGAAAATTTCCATGTCTGGAAATTAGACACGCCGTCCAATTTCTCAAAGCCAACGTATGTAGAAGATGGGCCCATTGGCATTCCACCCGGCACGGCATTCCCGCCCGCCGTAGATGGCGCCAAATCATCGCCCGCCATAATGTTGTCGATAGTTCGTGAGACTTGATGTAACCGATTCTGATTCTATATGTTCTCCGTAAGTGTAAACTCACCTTCTTGGCTTTCTAAGTCACAGGGCACAGGTCTGTGCTTACATCAGTATTCAATCCACACTGGCTGATCTTGATAAATCTATTCTGGGCCAGATAACCTGTTAGCAGAGTAACTTGCTAGGGTGCGTGTTGGCCAGGTGGATTGAAATAAAATACACTCACATTTTATATCTTCGTTTATATTCACATTATTTATGCAGATATATCGGTATCACATCCTAGGATTCATTGTCTATATGTGGATTAATTATTACAGAGTTATGAGGACATTGCCTCGTCAAAATGTAGGAGGTCAGACGGAAGTTACATGAACGACAGCGGAAGTAGAAACTGTCATAAAAGACAAGATGATATTCCCATGACAGCTGTCACGGCTTGACTCTATAGTAAAGAATACATTATTCTAACAATACTATTAACATAGACTAAACATAACATAGTACTATGTTACTCAATGGATCAGGCTTGAATTTTGGTAGGCTTGTAATTATATTTATACTAGATGCGCCCCGCGAACCAGAGTTTGGTTTTTCGGACAAATTTCAGAAATTTATTGCACACCCCCTAAGGGTTATTGTGTAAAAAGAAAAAATACGTGTTTAATTATTCACTCCATAGTTTATTTATACCGAGTTTTGAGTGAATCGAACCAAGGAAAAAATATTTTCCATACAAACTTTACCAGCCTATAAAGTCTCCACATACTGAAGCCGGAGGCGGATCGGAATCATATGAAAGCCTACACACACACCGCAGGCGGTGGCAGCGCGGTGCCATGCCATAGGAAAACCCGCCACGCCTTCGCCTCCGCTCCGCCTCCGGTTTCTGTGTGTTTTCAACTATAAAGGTTAAAATTTACAACTTTTAATAGCCTATGTCTTATTCTAGAATAGGTACGTAGATAGTTTTGAGCCTAGGCTCAAAACTATCTACGTACCAAATTTCAATTAAATAACTTAAGTAGTTACGGAGATTACTTATAACAAACATTCACACAGACGTTCCCATTTATTATAATACATAGTAAGATTGTCATCTACTTCGCGCCCGTAACGCCGACAGGGAAGGTTTTTGGCTGAAAAATAGCGCTGAGCGGCCCTCGTTCAGCACATGCTAAGCCAACACCTATTGCGACACAGAGTCATAATAGAAGCGAAACTTGATTTGACGCGCATTCATTTGTGTTACTTTGATTGTAGACCTTGTTCATTGTTAGTTTTTGTCCCGGCTTCGCACGGTTTTATTATACGTATAAACCTTCTTCTCGAATCACTCTATCTATAAAAAAAACCGCATCAAAATCCGTAGTTTTAAAGATTTAAGCGTACAAAGGGATATAGGGACAGAGAAAGCGACTTTGTTTTATACTATGTAGTAATGTGTCGAAATAACTGTTTTCTATTGTATCATTTTATCGTCCATTGTTTCGTGTCAGGGTGTTCCACCGCATGAGGAAGTTGGCGGTGTGCCTGTTGCTGCCGCTCTGCTACTTCTTCACCCACGTGCAGTACTTGTACTCCGGCCGCATCGACTACGACTACAACATGAAAGTTAACGTTGTGATCGGTAAGACCGCGCTAACGTGGTACCCGCATATAATCTTAGCCAGGCCGCACACCAGATATACATTTGTATCTCGATAATTGTAGCGCCACATTTGAAACGCGACACATTTAACGCCCCCATACATTTGTACTGTACATGAGCACGCACACCGAGGAAACGTTTGTGGCGGGCGCACTTTGTAGCACTTTGTGCGTGCTCATGTACAAATGTATGGGGGCGTTAAATGTGTCGCGTTTCAAATGTGGCGCTACAATAGGGTATTACACCATTTTTTAAAAACTGTTTTAAATTAATCCTGAGATCGTAATGAACTAGTAGAAATTTTGTTAATTTTTTTTAAAACCGAAAATCGCCCTAAAATCTGTTTTTTATTTATGATTTTGAATTTTCGCGCGGAAACGCTAGCCGCCATGCTTTTTCATCTCGTGACGTCACTCGGTTAGTAAACAATACGACTGCGAAAGACCAAGTAATAAGATTCGTGAAAATAATGAGTTATCATTGGTGTCTTGTGCCTGAATGCAAAAATACAAGTGTAAAAACGCCCCAAAAATTATGGATTCAAGTGCCAAGTGATGTAAAAATGAGAAATTCGCAAAAAATTTCGCCACCATTAAAGTATTAACCATTGGCAGATTTGTACTTTCTGCTTTCACAAAACCGTCTTCCATAGTGAAATAAAGGCTAGAAGTCTACAAACGTGTTAATAACTCGTAAATTTATCAAAATAACAGCGCACAACTTATTTTCAGTAGATTGTTTGCTATCGGAATGACGTCACGGCGGGATCCAATATGGCGAATGGCGTTTTAGACATTTGAAAAACAGATTAGAAAAGACGATTTTTAAAATGGAATTATAAAATTAAAATTGCAATTTTATGAATAAATATCGACGTTTCTTGTTTACTTTTTTCGAAATCTATTATGAACAAACATTTTTATATTTTTCCTTACATAGTGTAAAATACCCTATTATCGAGCTACAAATGTATGTCTGGTGTGCGGCCTGGCTAACTTGTCGACCAAGTCAATAATGCTGGAAAATCCACACGGCTTCATCTAGCCCCACAGAGTTTGTGTTAGTACCCCTGACTGAGTCATCTACTGATGACTGACATAATACAATATTACATAGGTTTTTCATTAAACCTAGAAAATATCCAGGAATAAATATTTGCAAATCTTTAAATCGCTTTTAGCGATAAGGCCGCCCATTGTGCAACTGTTTTAGTGTTAGTATTTTTTGTGCCGTTTTAATGTTGTTTTTACTGTGGTGTGCAATGAAGAGTATTTGCATTGTATTGTACATAAATTTTTCCCAAGGCGGGAATCGAAACCGCAACCTCTTGCGTCGCAGGCGGACTTTCACCCGCCGCGCCACGTCGATCGTCAAGATGGCCGTTGCTGTGCTAGTGGCTATGAACAACCGTACGGATGCGAGATACATCCGCCGCAGCTCAATTTTCAATGTTGGATGCCTTCTAAGTTTACCATAGCTTCTGATATTCCAACAAATTTTTAACTAATAAATAATGAAAGTGCAGTCAAATTACAGCTGCTGTTCGACAAAGAATGTTGTGATAAGACGGTCTCGCTTCGTCGAACCCGAAGCAGAGCCATTCTCCTAGAAGTTGAACCAGCATTGTTGTGATACTCTTTAGGGGCGCTCGGCACCGGGCTGTGGCTGGGCTGGGCGTGCGTGCAGGAGTGCGCGGGGCGGCGCTACGCGCGCTCGCTGCTCGTGTTCACGCTCGCCTCCAGCGCAGCCCTGTCGCTGGAGCCACCATTGTTGTGATACTCTTTAGGGGCGCTCGGCACCGGGCTGTGGCTGGGCTGGGCGTGCGTGCAGGAGTGCGCGGGGCGGCGCTACGCGCGCTCGCTGCTCGTGTTCACGCTCGCCTCCAGCGCAGCCCTGTCGCTGGAGCCACCATTGTTGTGATACTCTTTAGGGGCGCTCGGCACCGGGCTGTGGCTGGGCTGGGCGTGCGTGCAGGAGTGCGCGGGGCGGCGCTACGCGCGCTCGCTGCTCGTGTTCACGCTCGCCTCCAGCGCAGCCCTGTCGCTGGAGCCACCATTGTTGTGATACTCTTTAGGGGCGCTCGGCACCGGGCTGTGGCTGGGCTGGGCGTGCGTGCAGGAGTGCGCGGGGCGGCGCTACGCGCGCTCGCTGCTCGTGTTCACGCTCGCCTCCAGCGCAGCCCTGTCGCTGGAGCCACCATTGTTGTGATACTCTTTAGGGGCGCTCGGCACCGGGCTGTGGCTGGGCTGGGCGTGCGTGCAGGAGTGCGCGGGGCGGCGCTACGCGCGCTCGCTGCTCGTGTTCACGCTCGCCTCCAGCGCAGCCCTGTCGCTGGAGCCACCATTGTTGTGATACTCTTTAGGGGCGCTCGGCACCGGGCTGTGGCTGGGCTGGGCGTGCGTGCAGGAGTGCGCGGGGCGGCGCTACGCGCGCTCGCTGCTCGTGTTCACGCTCGCCTCCAGCGCAGCCCTGTCGCTGGAGCCACCATTGTTGTGATACTCTTTAGGGGCGCTCGGCACCGGGCTGTGGCTGGGCTGGGCGTGCGTGCAGGAGTGCGCGGGGCGGCGCTACGCGCGCTCGCTGCTCGTGTTCACGCTCGCCTCCAGCGCAGCCCTGTCGCTGGAGCCACCATTGTTGTGATACTCTTTAGGGGCGCTCGGCACCGGGCTGTGGCTGGGCTGGGCGTGCGTGCAGGAGTGCGCGGGGCGGCGCTACGCGCGCTCGCTGCTCGTGTTCACGCTCGCCTCCAGCGCAGCCCTGACGCTGGAGCTGCTGGACTTCCCGCCGCTGTGGGGCAGCTGGGACGCGCACGCGCTCTGGCACCTCTCCACTGCGCCCTTGCCGCTCTTCTTTTACAGGTAACTGTAGAACTGTGATCTGCACTGACAACTCCCAGGGGTATAATGTGCATTGGTCCCAACCGGCCAAGCGCTACGCAATCTACGCTTGAATATGTAAGAGGACCTCTGAGGCCGGCGGTCGAAGGCCCGCCTACGATACAGGAGGTTGCAGGTTGTCCTTGAAATCGTTATAGATAAAGACTTTAGGTTCAGTTTGGTTGTGTAAGTCAATTCTGATGAACTGATAAGCTAACGAAGAAAGCTACTGAACCTAACCTACTGCTACCGAGAGTGGACCCTATTTAGCTTCAGTCTGCCTATCCATTAACGCGGAGCGAAGCAGAGAAGCGATGATTTATGCAATATTAACTAATGATATCGCATACCTACATTACACAATCGCTTTCTTCCAGTAAACCAATGGAATTGAAAAATCTACACTCAGTTTCAACGAAATCTCAAAACTGTCGTAAACTCTCTAAACTTCCTAGTGGAAAATTACACTACCAGGAAATGTTAAGAAATTAACATTAAAATGTCTTGTCTATTTCTCAGAGCTAATACAGAATACATCTTGTTCCAGATTTGTGATTGACGATTTACGGTTCCTCAAGTCCGGCCAGTACGAAAAACTTATTTGACATAAAGTGCAGATGAGACGACGCCTTAAATTAAATAACACTCAATTTGGTTTGTAATTTTGTATTTCGCAAGTTACAAATGCGTGTGAGTACTTTAACATATCTAAATCTAGTCATGAGTTAAATATGAAAGCTGACATAATATTTATTCAATGTTAAAGCCCTATGTACCTTTTCGAAATAAAATATTGTAACACTACAAACACTTTCTTTTATTTCGCTTTCAATAATCACTTTAATTTATCACAAGGACAGGTACAGCCAAAAAACAAATACTGAACTCTCTAGCCTTCAAGAATCAACCTCTTCCATTGTTGTCCACAGCGAATGCCGAAATTTTGTTTTTTGAGCCAAGCCATGGCTTTCGGCGACGCACTCACTTTAGCCGGTGTCATACTTAGTTTCGCTGGCGACTGTGCTTTACCTACGGTTTGGTTTCCGTTATCAAGCCTCACGTTCATCCTAGGTGCGAAGCGCCCCGCGCCTTGCGCCATGGCTCTATCTGGACAATTTCCCTGATCATACCAAATTCCTTTATTCGGAGTAATTCGATTATGCCAATTGACTCTTCCTGGAGAATTTTCACGATCGTACCAATTGGCCTCATCAGGAGCATTTCTATTATTAAACCTTTTATTTCTAGCTGGGAAATCACCAGGTCCTTGCGTCATGACTCTAGGTGGAGAATGTCCAGAATCCTGTCTCATGGCTCTACCTGGAGAATAACCAGAAGGATGCATCGCTTTTGGTGGAGATTGTCCCCTGGCTGGGTTATATGTCCTATAATTATATGCATATGATGGGTTTGTCAAAACACTTCTTGTGTCAATATTCTGGTGGTATACCGGGGTTTTCTGAGATGCTGTATGATCTGTTGATGGAAATCTTGCTTCACGAGTGTCATGGAAAGTCAACTTCTCGTCAAAGAACCGTCTGTACTCTTGCTCCATGTAAGGAGACCTTCGGGCTATGGGTTTGAGTTGAGGTGCCTCTCCATGTCTTGGAAATACTTTTGGACGTGTTTTATATTTGCCTCTTTTGTGGAACGCCTTGGAAGGGGCTACTTTGTGACTGTATTGAGTATGCAAGTCCAAAGCGGAGCCGCTTTCCGTTTCTTCATCCACGACAGTGATGTTCTTAGTGACTCTGGTTTTAAAACCTCTCTGTCGACTTTTCGGCTTGAATATTTTCAACATTTTACTGAAAATACTGGTTATCTGGTTTACCTGCAATAATAATAGTGAATCACACACAGATTCTACACGTCAGTTAAATTATATAGAAACGTGCTAGTGGTTTAATAATCGCTTCTTCCTCTTGTGAACAAAATATTTAATCAAATAGAAAGACAATGAACACCATATTTCTTCTATTAATTGGATATTTAATTACATTTCGTTTAAAATTTTACTTGTCTAAGTGCTTATTTTGTGAGCCTTAAGAAATAAAGTTTTTGATTTCTGATTTCAGGGGAAAAACAACGGAATAAAATATATGGCGTAATTTTTAGTAGGTATCTGAATTGACTTGTTACCTCAGGTTTCTTTTTTAGTACTCTGCTTTCCGTTTCAGTTACGTCAGAGTCAGATTCATCTTCATTCTTAACTGTACTATCGCTTTCATTATCATATTCATCAGCTCGCAGTCCTCGACTCATAAGTTCTGTTTCATCGCTCTCCGAATCAGATTTCTCACTTTCGCTATGATATTCAGAAATTTTCTCTCTTACTTCATAATTTTTTACACTGATCTGACGTGTTGATGTCACTTTACTTTCAGGTGAAGAAACAGAACGAGTTTCAGATGTTTCTATTGGTTTAGTATTTTTAAATATTTCTGATATAGCTTTTGCAATAAATTTCGCTTCTTTCTCTTCTGATGTATTTGATTCAAACCTTTTCACATTATCAGTAATATCAGAACGCTCACTTGTCCGAGCGTCTTTTGAACTTTCTTGATTCAGAGCTATGGACTTGTAAATCTCCTTGATAAGGTTTTCAGTTTCTTTGCTTCGGCTTAGGGATTGTTCAGTGTTAGTAGCCGCACTGTTCGCATGTCTAACGATTGGGACGATATCTAGAGGATGGTGATGGTTGTTAAGAGGATGGTTGAAACTCAAAGGATTGTTTTTGTAGCAGTTTGTGCACATGCCCTGCTGAACAAATAAAGGATATTGCATACATTTTATGGGGCTAGTTGGAACGTTGGGAGGATAGCCATTGGTTGGTATTTGATGAGAACAAGAGGCACCGTAGGGATTAATACTACAGGGGCTATACGTGAAACTGTGGAGAAAAGAAGATCCTCCGAAAATGTGGCTCTGTGATGGTCCATTTTGAACTATTGCATCTTTCTTTTTATGTTCAGGAGCACTACTTATTTTACTGTTTGTCTTGACTTCAGCGAGCACCGTTTGAAGAATAGTTTTTATTTGGTTTAAAGTCACATCTGTTTCATTCCCGAGGTGTTTAGTAGTTGTTTCTATTACGTCATCACATTTCTTCTCTTTCAGGTGAAAATGAGGAGGGAGTGGTGCTGTTTGACATTCAGTGTTGGTAATGACAGCATTCGTCAAGCAAGCTCTGTCCTGGCGTTTTGTAGCTTCACTGTAGGCAACCTTAGTAATCTTACGTCTCGTTCTCTTAAGACGTTTGGAATAAATTTCACTGAATTCTACACTGCGTGTCTTAGAAGGGTTGTAAACCGGTTTGATTCTAACCACTTTATTAGTGGCCACATCTTTTCTATATTGTGGTTTCACGGGGGCCTTTCTTAGAATTTTAATATGGTGTCGAGTCGGTGCCTGGGTGTAATGGGTTGAGATGACCCGAGGAATTTTGTACTTAGGCCGCTTTTTCTCTGGCCAACATGCTATGTTTACAGCATTATTAGGTTCGTGTCTTTTGATAACGTCGTGTTTCACTTTCGGTGCGTTTTCTTTCACGGGAACTACATCGTAGAGATTTGAATCGTAAAAGGCATTTTTATTTTCTCTGCGTGGCGCAACCAAGTTACAATAATTTTGTCTGTGAACGTCAGTGTTGTGAAAAGGTCCGTGGCAGCAAGAGCACATGTCTGATTCGGGATGTTGAATCTCTGCTACGTATTGTGTAGGAAGAATATCTCTGCATATTGGCGTTGAAAATTCACTTTCGTTTGCATTCTCATTAAGCTGCGCTGGCTTATAGTTATAGAGCTTACGAAATACGTCATTTAACCCAGATTTATTAACATTAGTACTTTCCTTTTTTCCTCTCATCTTAGAAGTACCTTCATTACCAGAGTTGTAGTGAAAAGGATTTTTAGCTTGGCTTTGCGTATAATAAACTAATTGGGTGTTCATGGTCCTTTTTTTTGGGAACTTCCTCCTTTTTCTGAAGAAGCCTATGTGATTTTTAAAATTACCGGGTTGTTCATGTTCATTCATCACTTTTTCCCCAAATTCCGAGTCCATATTGGCGAACTCTTGCGGCTCGGGTTCTGGTTTGGTTTTGGTGCAGAGTTCAGACGACCAGATCTGCGAACTAGTTAGCCCGTGCGTATCTTCTCCTGTTTGGTATTCCGTAGGAAAAGGTCGATTGCATGAAATTGCTACATTATTGACATGTTTGCTAGTACAAGACGGGAATAAGTTTTGTTGCACTATTGATTTTTGATGTAGTGTTTCTTGTTGTGATGTTGATTCCAACTGTTTTTCTAGCTGTGTTATCTTTTGTTGTAGATCAGTTACGTCTATTGGTATGCAGGATATGACCTTCACTTCTGTCTGCGACGGTGTATTACCTACAAAATTTAATATCTGCTATTGATTTGTTGTAAACAAGGTGATACTTAACCAAAATAAAATGTGTGGTACAGACAGAAGCATCAATTGGTTACCCCCTCCCCGGATATCTTAATACTCAGTGCCAATCAGTACCCTTGAACATAAACATATTGATTTTAGCTAACATATTTTTCGTTAATTTCTTGTTTTTTCAATACCTTCATTTTTATTGTCACGGGTAATTGAAACTAAAATTTCAAGACTTAATCACTTTTAACTATGGTGTATCTAATGGCTAGTCTAACCGAGTTTCTCTCGCTTCACATCGTAATACCCGTCATCGATTCTTTAAAGGATGTCTTTTTGTTTATCTGCCATTTTTTTTTATTTTATGCAATGACAAATATTCTTGTGAACAGTGAGGTTATTGTACTTTTAATAAAATAAATAAATACTTTCCGGACAGTCCACACAGCATCATCTAGCACCAAGCTAAGCAGAGCTTGTGTTATGGGTACTAGATGACTGATAGACTTAATACAATACATTACTTATATAGATATTTTTTATATTAGTACCTATGAATTTAAAAGTAGGTACCTAGTCTATAAAATAAAACATAATTTTAGGTAGGTAAATCTTCATACTTTAATTATTTATAAATTTTTAACTAGGTACACAAAACAAAAACGACATAAATTAGTAATGACATGTTTTATTTTATAATTTAGGTATCCTACATACAAATAACTAATCATTTAATAAATATTAATCATGATCAATAATATTCAATGTAACTATCTACTTTAGAATACAAATGTTTTCGTTAGATTATTGTTTACTTTTCTAATCTAAAGAATTAAACAATTTGGATCTCCTTTGGGTTTGAAAATAAATGAGGTCAAACGGGTATTTATCATGACTATAATAGGTATTGTGGGGTAGTATGGGAGAACTCCTAAGGCGTGGAGCGGGAGTTTGGTGGTGCTCTTTTTTAAGAAGGGCGATAAAACCCTCCTTAAAAACTATAGACCCAACTCACTCCTGAGCCACGTCTATAAGCTGTTCTCGCGAGGGATCACGAATCGTCTCGCCAGGAGACTTGACGAGTTTCAGCCACCGGAAGAGGCCGGGTTCCGCGGAGGATATGGCACCGTAGACCACATACACACAGTGCGGCAGATTATACATAAGTCCGAAGAGTATAATCAGCCCCTGTGTCTCGCTTTTGTGGACTATGAAAAGGCCTTTGACTCCGTCGAAACCTGGGCTGTTCTAGAATCCTTACAGCGATGCCAAGTAAATTATCGTTATATCGAGGTGCTGAGGTGTCTCTACGAAGCCGCCACTATGAGTGTCCAAAGTACAGGGCCAGCAGTCTAAACCCATCCAATTGCGCAGAGGAGTGAGGCAGGGGGATGTCATATCCCCGAAACTGTTCACGAGCGCATTGGAATATATGTTTAAGACTCTGGACTGGAAAGGTAAGGGCATAAACATAAACGGCAATTACATCTCACACCTACGATTCGCTGATGACATAGTTTTAATGGCGGAGTCGCTAGAGGAGCTGACCCACTTGCTGGACGGCCTAGCCTCAGCCTCGCGACGCATCGGTCTTGGCATGAATTTGGAAAAAACCAAAGTCATGATCAATTGCCAAATTGATCCGGGACCGGTAGTCGTAGAAGGCCACCTTCTCGAAATTGTTTCCGAGTATACTTACCTTGGGCAGATTATGCAGTTGGGTAAAAACAATTTCGAGAAGGAGGCAAAGAGGAGGATCCAGCTGGGCTGGGCAGCGTTTGGAAAAGTACGTCGAGTCTTCTCGTCATCCATACCGCAATGTTTGAAAACGAAAGTTTTCAATCACTGCGTCCTACCCGTAATGACCTACGGAGCTGAGACGTGGACACTCACGGTAGGGCTGGTCCACCAGTTCAAAGTCGCTCAGCGAGCTATGGAAAGAGCTATGCTCGGAGTTTCTCTGAAGGATAGGATTCGTAATGAATACATCCGACAGAGAACCAAAGTTATCGACATAGCTCAAAGAATAAGCAAGCTGAAGTGGCAGTGGGCCGGCCATATTTCGCAAAGAACCGACAACCCTTGGGGTAAACGTGTTCTTGAGTGGAGACCGCGACTTGGCAAATGTAGTGTAGGACGCCCTCCGGCTAGGTGGGATGATGATGACGATCTGCGAAAGACTGCCGGCAGATGCTGGATGCGTCAAGCTGAAGACAGGGCGCTATGGCGCTCATCAGGGTAGGCCTATGTCCAGCAGTGGACTAATGTAGGCTGATGATGATGATGACGTATCATAACGAAGCAAATACCTATCTTTTAAGTAAAACCTTGTTAAAACCAGAAGGTCATTACGGGTAGGACGCACTGATTGAAAACTTTCGTTTTCAAACATTGCGGTATGGATGACGAGAAGAGAAGACTTGACGTAGTTTCCCAAATGCTGCCCAGCCTAGCTGGATATGATACGTATGACACATAATCTAAATAGTTAACTTATTCCAAACTGACGAGGAATCTGCTTATTATACCCAATGTTTTGCTGTGCGAAATGAATCGAGGTCTTAGTTTTCAAGAAATTACTGATACGCACCATTTTTTTCAATAGGTGTTCTTCAATTCTTTTACATTTAAAACAAACCACTAAGTCCAGACTCGAATCGAGAAAGGCAAGCAACGTTTTCTTTGTTTACCACATTATTTTCAGATGTACCTACCTACCGTTAAGCAGGCACTTCTTTTATTTCTTATCCAATGTAAAGAGATACTATAAATAGAATCCGCTGCCGAATATTATTAGCACAAAGTTACAAAGCTTTGATAACTAGTTAATTGATTTAGTTGGCTAGTGCAGTCGTTACTTGTCATGCGAGCGATTGGATGCCTGGTTCATTTTCAGAAATAAAGAAATCTTAGAATTTTAGTAAAAGATGCCCAGCCTAGCTGGATATGATACGTATGACACATAATCTAAATAGTTAACTTATTCCAAACTGACGAGGAATCTGCTTATTATACCCAATGTTTTGCTGTGCGAAATGAATCGAGGTCTTAGTTTTCAAGAAATTACTGATACGCACCATTTTTTTCAATAGGTGTTCTTCAATTCTTTTACATTTAAAACAAACCACTAAGTCCAGACTCGAATCGAGAAAGGCAAGCAACGTTTTCTTTGTTTACCACATTATTTTCAGATGTACCTACCTACCGTTAAGCAGGCACTTCTTTTATTTCTTATCCAATGTAAAGAGATACTATAAATAGAATCCGCTGCCGAATATTATTAGCACAAAGTTACAAAGCTTTGATAACTAGTTAATTGATTTAGTTGGCTAGTGCAGTCGTTACTTGTCATGCGAGCGATTGGATGCCTGGTTCATTTTCAGAAATAAAGAAATCTTAGAATTTTAGTAAAAGATTTATAAATCGGGCGACAAATGTACACTTATGTAAGTAAACGTTTTGTTACTAATGCTTCTGTCTGTAGACTACTTCAATCAAGCAGACAAAATCTTACCTAAATTGAAAGCTACTTTTCGGAAAAAGTTTTCGACGCCTTTGAACCTCAGCTTACATTCGTTGCTCATCTCAGTGGTGTTTTTTAGCCAGGAATTAAAGATTATGTTCGTTTTTAAACATTATCATACTGGGGTGACCTGAGTTTAGTGCGACACCGAACAATAGTCTGCGAGCTAGCTACCATATGATCTCATGGATGGTACTAGAACAAAAATTAAATTAGTCTTAGGTACTTACCCATAGATTTAGTTAAGTAGGTACTGCCTAAACCAGGCCAACTAACAGAACTTCTTTATAATACTATGTTAGAAGCAGACGGTAATATAATAATAATATTTTGTTCATACCACTCTTTCCTTGTTATTTTTCTATTGGATACTAGACATTTTGTTCCGATAGGCATTAGGGAACCGAGCTGATGTGCACAAGGACGGTGATTATTATATTTTCATTTGGATCCAAGGATTGGATTCATGGCTGAACAGAGGCTGACATTACTTTAGAAATTGGCACAGATGTTAGAACGTTACCATGACGTTGCAGATGCAGTTTGATTTTCGAAAACTTCAATAATGGATGCCTAACGAGAAAAAAATGTCTCTACGTCTCTACACCTTGATCGAAAGGAATTCCTCAAGTTCTACGGTTCGTTCGACCATAGATAAACCTACGACTAAGATTGTAATCTAAAGTAAAGGTTATATAGCATTACTAGCTGGTGCCCGCGACTTCGTCTGCGCATGATTAGTATTTGGAGTAATCGCGATTTTACTTGCGTAATTCCCTTTCCCGTGGGATTTTCGCGATAAAATAAAGCCTATTTCTTATTCCAGCTTATAATCTATCTCTGTGCCAAATTTCATTCCAGATCCGTTCAGCAGTTTTTGCGTAAAAGAGTAACAAACATCCATCCATCTATCAATCTATCCATCCATCTATCCATTCATACTTACAAACTTTCGCGTTTATCAGTTCAATTCAGTTTGATTCCCCTGGGCTTTTCTCTATTCTCACAGCATCTGAAGGACGCGTTGCACACGCGTCGTTCAGATGATGTGAGAAATTTTTGAAAACTCGTATAGCCCAGGGGAACCAAACTGAATTCCGGGATAAAATGTCTCCCATGTCCTTCCTTGTACTATGAACTCAAATCGTCCCGAGTTTCATTCCAACTCATTCAGCAGTTTCGGCGTGATGCGTGGTTAAAAATTTTTCTTTCACCCTCTCTCCCAGGGGAACCTTACTGAATTCCGGGATAAAAAGTATCCTATGTCCTTCCTCGTAGTATGACCTATAATCATGCCGAGTTTCATTTCAATCCATCAAGTAGTTTCGGCGTGATGCGCGTTTACGATACAGACAGACAGACAAGAATGAAAAAAATTACAGTTTTGGCTTGAGTATCGATAATAGAGTGCCCTCCAAAAAAAATTTTCAAAATATCTTCAATGTACAGAATTTGACCTGTTACAGTTTTATTATAGGTATAGATTTATACCGCTCCGGTCGCGCACACCAGAACAATGTGCATTCAAAACGCAAAAACATAAAACTCAAAGAGCCTTCGTTCCTATCGACCTTTACAGGACTCCAGCTGAGGTATTTTAATTCATCGGAAAAGCCTTCGGATTCGATATCGGAAACTTTTGACAATGAACAATATTTTAAACAAGCGGTTTCGAAAAAAAATGGCATTTGAATTTGGATCCTTAGTTTCGATATGAAATCAAAATAGCGTTAAAGAGATCTGACGAATATGGAATCGAATTCGAATTGGATTGGACTCGTAAAAAATTCTAAATTACATTCTAAGGTAAATACCTTCTTCAAGTAGGGTCAAATGTTACGTAGGTAACAGAACTAGCTTGAGTGGACAGTCAGGTAGGTACCTTTATGTATATGAAGTGTATATGGTTATTGGCAAAGATGTATTATAGTAACTTATTGGTAATTCACTGACAGTGTAACCTACGTCTTGCAGTTTCTGGCAATCACCACGAAGATGATAATATAAGTAAGTAATGAATAAGAATAAGAAAGTCTTTATTTATAGCATTTACAAACTACCTACTACTAAGTTACTTACCTAATTTCTTAAATTACCCAACACCATGAACTAAATAAGTATTTAGGTACTAATTAATTTGATAACACTTTTTTAACAACGAAAATTACAAGCAAGGAATAGTAAAATTACAACTAGTATTTACAATTGAAACCATTGAGCTAACTGCAGATGGTTGCAAACAGTCTAAAGGTAGCTCAATTGATCCATGTCAATACCAGTCGGAAGCGTCCCCAAGACACTGGCTGCATTACCACGCTGTATGGCAATGCTGATGCGCTGAGCCAGATATTCACCAGCTCTCGGGTCACGCTACGCATCGACCAGACGCTCAGATATTTTTTTAAAAACCCGGAGAGCCTCGGTACCCCACGGACCTAGGGTCTCGAATCCAAGGGGGGTTAGCGCTGACAAAGGCCCGCCGGATGATGTCATTAAGGCTGGCATAACGAGATATCCGACCAGCGGCCCTAGTACACGATAATCCGTGATGACCAAGCTGTTCGACTGCAGTACCGCACTGGCATTGATGAGGCGCACCACACCTTGCACCCAACCGAATACACGTTGCGATACGGAAAGTAGCGGGATCCAATAAAGTGCCAGTGTTATAAGAAGGAAGTGCTTGCAGCCAATGTCCTGACTCCCATTTAGAAACGGCTAGGAGACGGGCACGATCTGCCGAGCTGGAGCACGTTTGTAACAAACATACACAACCCATTGCCGTTGGGACGAAAGAGATTTTGGAGGAGCAGCATCAGGGCAAGCACTATGCCAAGCCGTTCTAGCTTCGTCTAAATATGAAATTTTAAAAGAAATTTGTGATCGGACCAAATCAGACGTGTTTAAAAATTTTTCAACTAAAGAACTAGTGCTGTAGACGGAAGATAGGAACGCTGGTAGGGCTACACTGGAAATTTTGCGAATACCTAAGCCTCCCAATTTGACAGGCAGGGAGGCCTGCGACCACGCCTTGTCATCCAAATCAATATTCAAAACCGATGATAAAGTATTCTTTATCATGTTGTCTAAGCTATCCAATAGCTCGCTGTGTTTCCACAGGTGACTACATCTTAAAGAATATGTAAATTTAGGAACAAACAGGCAAAACCGAATAATAGTAAAAGCCTGCTGTTAATTTTGAGAAGTCTGTCTGAAGTTTTGTTGAAATTTTGAATTTTCTCATCTACAAATGGCCGAAAAGACTCATCAAGAATTGGTGAACCTAGTAGTCGAAGTGAACATTTATCTATAACTGTAATGTTAGGGGCCAAACTGTTAAATTTTGCAATGATATTGTTTTTGTCTACACAATAGTCCGAAATAAAAAGCTCGCACTTTGAAAAATTCAATTCCAAACCTGACATCGGCAAACAGCGGCAAACGGGTAAGTCTAAGTAACCCGAAAATTATACCATCTTAAACTATATTGGTTAATTTTAATTTATTTACTTATTATACATAATATTATTTTAGAAACGTTATGAAGACATTATAAGCATTTCAAAAATGTATAATACTTATACAGTTATATCAAAAACTTTCGAGTAATGTGGCGTTGAATTGTAGTAATGTATTGTGCCAAAATCACATCATTGAACATGAGTTAGCTTTGATGCCTTTTTATATACATTATGTTTAGCAAAAAATAATTAAAAATATATAGAAAAGAAAGCTTATTTATAAGACTAAATTAAATAATTAGTTTTACTCCATAACAACGACTTTCACGTGAAACGGTTTTGAGACGGCCTTGTATGGGGCTTTCCCATAGTGCTACGGTCACAATGAGTCGGATACTGGCATGCCCGTAGCTGTCGCGTCTGTTCACACGTGCCAGGTTAGCAGCCCCCCGGGTCCCCTCCCCCAACGGGCATGCAAGAAAATCAAATGTTGTGCTAGCTACTTGCAAGTAGCTAGCTTCCAGTTACAGGCATGCCAGTACGTGAATACACATGACTGTAGCTGGCACTTGCATGGAGCTGGTATGCTAGTGTGCAAGCTACGGGCATGTGTATCCCCAGCTTTACTGTGAGCTGCACACCACCCAGACCGAGTTTGGTTCTTTTTCTTTTCCATTTCCTGGACTTAAATATTATTGTATCTTTGGTTATAGCTTTATTTAAATGTTTCTGTTCTCTAGTGTTTTCTGTTTGTTTGTAACTTAGTACCTACTCTTGTATTTTTTCTCTAACTATTGTAAGAACGTAGTGATTTTTTTGAAGTCTATGGTAGTACTTATCTATCACCTTTGTGCCATGGAACGTAGTACTTGATCTTAGGTGCCACCACACAAGGCCCTGTCTGAAAATCAGCGTCGCTACTAGCTGCGGCCTGTAGCGGCAAAATGCTGAGACAAGTACCTTTTTACTCTTCTTTTTTTGTTTTTGTGTTTTTTCTTGTTTCTAAATCTGTTATTTATAATGTGTTATTTATAGCTATTTTTGTTATTTATGTAAAAAGAGCCAAATAAATGAATTTTCTTTCTTTCTTTCTTTAGTCTGGAATAGCACAAAGGCTATATTTTATCCCGGAATTGCCACGGGAACGGGAATGACGCGGGTGAAACCACGAGGCGAAATAGTCAAACAAAAACCCCCCACAGTATCTATCTATATTTTATGTGTAAACCATTAGCCATTATAGCCAAAATAGTTAACGCTTTGCAAGGCTTAGTTACCGTATTTCTTATGTGGACAATATTGTTAGTGCGACTATAACATCTCAAGCTGTTATATTTTTCAAATGCGACCCAAAAAATATTTATATTTTAATTTTTATGTCATAAGATTACCTAGTTCTTTATATGTCACGCTAATATAAGCTAGGTATTCGGAATACTAATTCTGCGCAGACAAAGTCGCAGGCACCAGCTAGCCTAAAATAAAACAGAAACATGCAATTTAAATTCAATCTTATTCAAAGACAAAGTACTACACCACGAAACAGTTTAAAATTTTCTTACGTATCACTTCACAGTACATTACGTCACATCACAAACTAAAAGAATATACGGGGTCGAAACGATGGCGCCGGAGGATTCCCAAAGCTGGACTTGTCTTTACCCAATAATGTTCTCACGATTAGATTCCTCGTCGAAAACGGATTCCGTTTATGGAAAATCTTTTTTATCATCTTGTTCCTCATATTAGTATCGCCGGCGGCTAACCTCTGCCGTTGCATGTAAGAAAACGCCATTTGTTCTTGTTCACCTTCCATTGCTTTCGCTTGCCAAGTCTTCCAAAAATTAGGTTTTTCCGGTGGCGGATTCCACATACGGTTCTTGGTTTGCGTTGCTAAGGCCTTTGGCTCATTCTTTGCTGGTTCGTTGGGTGCATGCATCTTTTGCTTTATTTTATGAAAGAAGGACAATTTGCGTTCGCTCTGCGTAGCCATACTCTTAACTTCTATCTCCTTGAGACAGAGCGGCACTTGTGCATTGGTGGCTGACTGCATTTGGCCGTAATGACTGTAGTCGTGAGGGAACTGAGCCGGCGGTACCGAGGGGCGTGAATGACTTTTTGGCAGTGGCTGATCGTATTGCTGATTCGGTCTAGGGTCGTAGAACGGGTCGTTATCTGGCGCCGATGGCAGCGGCGGGTACGCCAACGCTGGATTGTAGGGAGGTTGATAATCTTGTTGGTAGTGCCCCGAGTAATCGCGATTAACAGGAGGCTTGGGGTAATCACGACGAGCTGGGGGCTCCAAGTAATCTCGAGGATCCAAACGCTCAGCGTAATCCCGAGGATCAATTTGATCTCCGTAAAATCGAGGATCCGAACGCTCTGTGTCCCGGGGATTCAGAGTCTTCTTATAATTGCGAGGTTCCAAGTTGTCTGCGTAATGGCGAGGATCCGACCGCGGCACGTATTTGCGTGGATCCGGGTTGTCTGCATAATTGCGAGTGTTCACACGATCGGCGTAATCTAGGGGGTAGCGATGTTCCGCGTAATTGTGAGGAACTGGAGGGTTTCTATAGTACTCGCGACCATGCATCATGTAGTTAGTCACTGCCTGTCGGTAGGGCGCACTATCTCGTTGAAAATGCGGTCCTCTGTTCTCGATATCCATTTCGGTGGTGCTCTCACTTTGTTCCTCTGAAGTATCCTTTTTCTTTTTAAATAATCCAAAACTTCTCAGTACTTTACCGAATTTGGTTTTGTTTTTCTGAAAATGTGAAAAAGATGTTACTTTTTTGTTCAGTGAATGAGATTGGTCTAATAATATATTCTGATAAATATTACAATACATACCTTTTCACTTTCTAATAATTCTGTGCTTAGTTCAGTCTCTGATGAAGTCATTGTTGTTTCGTGGCTTTGGTTTTCAAGCACAGTATCTGAATACGTGGTAAAACTTGAGTATACTTGACTTGTTGTTGTTACCCCTGATCTTAAAGCCTCGCAGCTTTTGGAGTAGCATTTTATCCGGGTTCCAACCTTAACGTCTTGTTTCTGGACTTGACTTCTACCGACGCTTCTAGAGGTCAAGTCTTTGTTTTTACTATAATTTTTCGGTTCAGGTTCAACAACATCTTTTTTTTTAGAAAATGTAGGACTCTGAGCAACAAAATTATATATTTCTTTTATGAGTTCGTCAGTTTTGTTCTGAAATATATCATCATTGTTTGTTTTACTTATAATGTCTAAGGTATCTTCATTTTTAGAAAAGCATTTACAAGAGTAACTTGGACTTGGCATCCCAAAGCTGTTTTGCAACATTGGGTACATGGGCATGATTGGATAGCAGCATGGGTTGGTGAACGCTGGCATGAACGGGCTGGGAGGACCAGCAAGGCCAGCCGGACCAGCAAGAGCAGTATTGCTGCATTGCGCCGCGCTGTTCTTTTTTAAATTGTAGCCGTTGATCGGCAATTTATTAGCATTTACTTGTTGATAGCTTTTGCTGTCTGTTTTGTTGCTTACTTCGGATTTCCCACTTGTTGACGCTTCTTTCTTTATCTCTTGTAAGAATGATTGTAGGATGTCTTTAATTTCACAAATAGCTCTATCTGTTTTGTCTGACGATACTGTTACTTGCGTTTTTGGAGAACAGTCATTAATATCAAAGGTTTCAGGATACTGCAAGTTACTCATAGTGCCCATATCATGATGGTCCGGCTCTTGTGTGAGAAGAAGGCGTTCTTGTTTTCTTTTTCTTGTTTGAGGTCTTTGTATTATCGAGATCTGATCACTATCCACGCTTTCGGTGGGCACATCGTGTCTACTTTGATATCTTATTGGAGACGTGCGTTTACGAGATTGTCGAACAGCATCCATTTGGTCTTCTGATTCCAAATATTGTGCTTTTAAATTTAAACGAGGTCTATGCGTTCTTGGTGACGGGAGTACTTCCCTATAATTATGATAGCTCGCTAAATTATCTTGATAAAATTTCTTTCTAGTTTTAGGACTTGACTTCTCTTTAACTGGAATCAAGTCGTAAAGTTCCGTGTCGTTATAGGCATCAGCGCGCTCTCGACGGCACCTGAGGCGTGGAATTTGCATTGAACTGTAGAGTCGAGTGTCGCAAATACTTCTACTATTGTGGTTCGCTTTGGGACTGTGGCGCCCCCTGTAGCAGCAGGAGCAGAGGTCCGTCTCCTCCTGTATGTTCTTGTTGATGTTGAACTCATGGTCGCGGCACATCGGCTCCGAGAACTGGCTCACGCCCGACTCCCTCCTGCCAAACAACTTAAGAGGCTTATATTGCCTTTTGATTATATCCGCTATGAAGTCCTGGTCCAGTTCACGTGCACCATGTTTCCCTGGTTTTGAATTCTTATGTTTCACGGCTCTGTCTTCATAGTGCTGATTGTTTTTCGATATACGTCTCTCTAGCTGCTCATTTGCCTCTTTTTGGTAATTATGAAAACGTGCTTCCTTTTTCTGAAGTCTTTTGTCAACATAATCCCCGGAATAACCTCGAGTTTTATGATCCGCTTTTAGCGCAGCAAGCGAATGAAAACTACTCGTAGTAGAATAAGATGATACTATATTATCCGAGGCCGACCTTAAATTTTGATTCGTAGTATTTATTTTACTCTTGTTTTTCTTTTTTTGCGTATCGTGTACACTATTATGCTTCATTTTATATTGAGTTTCATTTAATTCTTTGCTGGATTTAGTGGTGGAGTCGCTTTGTTCAAAATGTCTGTATTGCGTGTCTGAGGTTTTGTATAAGATCTTAGTATCTAGTTGCAGTGAGTCGCTCGCTGTGGTGTCCAGTGTCTGTGCGTCATCTTTCAAATCACTAGCAGAAGCGGCGCTTTGCGGATCCCTCCTCGTGCTCGACACGTTCCTCGAACCTTCCAGTTCTATAAACTCTCGGCAAGTCTTGCTGACTTCACTCAGTTGCTGTTCTAGGCCTACTATTTTGCGGTTGAGGTCTGTGACGTTAACTGCTATGCTGGAATTTATTTCAATATCAGGTTGTGATGGGCTACCTGAAAATATTTTCGATTTGATTAATACTTATCGTTTTGGAGACAAAATCTGCTTGGCGAGAACTAGTTTTACCTATAGCACGCTTGAAAAAGTTCCTAATAGTCCGATATCTTTTTCTAGTTCGTGGTGATATGCGGCGACGCGGGGTCCTCAAGGTCATCGTTCACCGACACCTGGCGAAGCTGTAATCAATCGAGAGGTCACAAACAAAGCTCTCGTCAGACAAACTAATTCAGAGCTTTTGCCAATGGCGGATAATGATTTGATCTCTTCTTGTCCATTTTGAAACCTTATTTATTTTATTGTCATACGTGTCTGCTTATCTCTTAAAACATAGCCAAAACTGGACTAACTTGAAGCAGACCAGGTAGCTATGGATAGAGAAAAATGGAAGGAACGGAATTTGGAGTAATTTTAAGCCATTCACCAAAAAGCCGTTTATTTCAGGCACATTCTTAATATAAAATATAAGTCTTACTATTATAAGAAATGGGAAAGTCTGTGTGAATGTTTGTTATGGGTAATCTCCGTAACTACTTAAGTTATTTAGATGAAATTTGGTACGTAGATAGTTTAGGACCTAGAATAGGACATGGGCTATTAAAATTTGGAAATTTTAACCTCTGAAGGGGTTAAAAGAGATGGAAAAGTTTGTATGGAAAATTATTTTTCCTTGGTGTGATTTACTCAAAACTCGGCATAAATAAAGTATGAAATAAATAATTAACCACGTGTTTTTTATATTTAAAAAATAACCCCTCGGGGTTTTGTAATATATTCTGAAATTTGTATGGAAAAAAAAACTCTGGTTCGCAGGCGCAGCCTTGGGGCGCATCTAGTAGTAAATAAACATAATATTGTTTGTGTAAGGCTTAGTATACGTCGCGTAGGTACCTATTACATATACGTCTCGAAATGTCTCCTCTGTACACTCTCGCTGACTTATGCAACAGAGAAATGAGAAGAGAAATATATGGAGAACCGAGTATAGGTAGGAGCTTAGATAGGAGTTTACCTACTCATTCAGTGGAAACGCATACAGCTTAGGCATACAGTTTTCCGACAGATTAAAATTCGGACCACCAAGAATACTTACTCTGGAATAAGGATTTACCTTTTCTGCTATTCTTGAATTTAGAATAATATATGTACTTCATTATCATAACAAATTTCCATAATTATACACAACACAAGTAAATGAAAATATTCCAAAATATATAATTATGCTTATTGTTAATTTTATTTTATCTAAATATAAAAAAAGTTTGACTTCTAAATTTCATTCGTCATTTCTGACAGCAACAGAACAGTTAATTTCTTTTTCATTACTCATACTCGGAAAGTAGGTCTGAACATGCCTGAAGAGCGGGTTGAAAGTGATACTTTTACGCCCTAGGGAGAATCGTTTTCAACTGACAGTTATAACGTTACCATGGCAGAATAAATGCTGAAACTAAAAAAAAATTATTCGCCCTAGCGACGATTCACTGAATTCAAAAAATACGAAAGACAAGGCAGTATGGCTTTATGGCATTCGACTGTCCTAGATGGACTAATATAAAAAAAAATAGCGGCAATTTGATTAATTTGTTTTCTCATGTTTTTATTAATATTTCCTTGTATTCGTAATGAAAAGCACAGTGTTTACCTCGGGTGAAAGTAACTTTATTTAGTCTCGGGTCTAGGTAAGTTACTTTCAACCCTTGGGTAACAATGTACTATTTAAGCAAAGTTATTGCTTGCCAGTCATCTGACATATGCTTAAATACACATAAAGAGATTGTCATAGCTTTGCAGCTCTAGAGAAACGTATTAATTATTATTTTTCTAGCTATTCATAGCATAGATCCCCTATTTTTATTTTACCCCCTTAATTAAGGGTAATAAATAATAGTACATTGTTACCCAAGGGTTCAAAATAACTTATTTAGTCACGAGACGGCCAATCGTTCGACGGACTAAATAAGTTACTTTCACCCATAGGTAAACACTGTGCTTTTCATTACGAATACAAGGAAATATAAATTTATTTATTTATTTCGTATTTTTTGACTTCAGTCGCTCAGCCGAGTTTTTTTAGCTTCTGCATTTATTTTTCTCATTCTACCATTATCACGGTTCAATAGTAACGTGACAGCTGTCAGTTGAAAACGATTCTCCCTAGGGCTGAAAAGTATCACTTTCAACCCGCTCTTCAGGCAACTTCAGACCTACTTTCCGAGTATGAGGAGGCTTTGAGGAGGTATATGTATGCATAGATAATGAAAAATTCTTTGCAAAGTGGAACGAGGGGATCACTAGCAGAGTAATATTTTGAAACTCGCCCCTACCTCCTGATCCGCGACGACCTCTGATTTCAAGCGCCTGCCGCTCTAGCGTTTAAAATTTCTGAGTTATGCTTTGCATAATAACACTGAAATATCTGCAAAAAGAAACGTTATTTAGAATATATCCTATGTATCTTCGACATCAATGGTCGAGTCAACTTACAAGTAATCCTGTATGTATGTATATACTAGCATCTACCCGCGGCTTCGCACGCGTTTTTTCTACGGAAACGTCTCAAGGCTGTTTTTATCCCTTGGGAACTGATTTAAGGGATTACATTACAGTAGCCTATGTGTTATGCCAGGGCTAGAACTACATACGTCTATTCCAAATTTCAGCCCGATCTGTTTAGTAGTTTTGAAAGAGGAACAAACATCCATACATACATACAAACTTTCGCATTTATAATAGGTATGTATTTATTACTAGCGATCTGCGGATTCGCACGGTGTTATTATACTTATAAACCTTCCTCTTGAATCACTCTATCTATTAAAAAAACCACCTCAAAATCCGTTGCGTAGTTTTAAAGAAGCAAGTATACATAGGGACATAGGGATATAGGGACATAGGAACAGAGAAAGCGACTTTGTTTTATACTATGTGGTGATAGTGATTAATTAAGAAATTAAATAACATCACATAAATGATCGACTTCGGCGGTACTTGAACCCGCGATCCTTCCTCAGCACGGAATGCGATACCAACTGCGACACGAAGACGATTTTTGAGCACTTACCTAAATTTAAAATAAGTTAAAATCAAAATCAATTATGTATGAGACGGCTGTGTCCCCAGTAGGCAAACTGTGAGCGGCCGACTGAGTGAGCCCCAAATTTGTGGCGAACAGCTACAAACTCAGATCAGTTTGTGTGCGTATCGCAAGTACTGGAACCTGCGAGTCGCCGCTAACTGAGACAGTCGGCGCACGTAACGCTGCAAACTGCGTACAGTTGGCGCAAACTAGCAAACTGTGGACACTCAATCACTACATTGTATAAAATAAAGTCGCTTTTTCTGTCCCTATGTCCCTTTGTCCCTTTCAATGCTTAAATCTTTAAAACTACGCAACGGATTATGATGCAGTTTTTTTTAATAGATAGAGTGATTCAAGAGGAAGGTTTATAAGTATAATAAAGGCGGGTCGCTAGTTTATCACTACATAATATAAAATAAAGTCGCTTTTTCTGTCCCTATGTCCCTATATCCCTATGTCCCTTTGAATGCTTAAATCTTTAAAACTACGCAACGAATTTTGATGCGGTTTTTTTAATAGATAGAGTGATTCAAGAGGAAGGTTTATAAGTATAATAAAGGCAAGTCGCTAGTTTAAAATATATGGAAGGGCGTACTGAACTGATAACTCAGTCGGCTGCTCACAGTTTGCCTACTGGCGACACAGCCTAATAAGTGTATGGATGCGTGCATGTGTGTGTGTATGTGTGTGTTTGTGTGTGGAGGTTCTCCGGAGGCTCAAATGGACTGTGACCTTGCAAATGAAATAGTCTGCCAGAGGCAAGTCTCTCTACATCGAACAGGCTATATTGTTCATATCATTAGTCAAGAACCCAGTCTGGTATGCATTTTTTGAGTTGCTCCAAAGCAATAAACAGTATTAAAGAGTGTCTCCAACGTAATCTCGAACATAACTTTATTTATTTCATTTATTTATTTATTGGAAAACCAGAAGCTTATTTATACAAAGTCTCGATCACAGACGGCGCGTCGCCAGACTGTCAGTGTTCTACAAATACCACTTTGGAGACTGTGCGCAGGCACTGCACGACCTTATTCCATCTTCTCCATTCCACCATCGGACCAGCAGACGCACTGGAAAATACCATCCGTACCTGGTCGATATTCCACAATCTCGAACTAAAAAATTTATCTCATCGTTTATAATTAGCACGGCCAGAGAGTGGAATTAGCTTCCAGCGTCTGTTTTCCCGCTAGAGTACGATCTCGGAGTCTTCAAATCAAGAGTGAATAAATTCCTTCTGGGAAAGCGTGCTCCAGCTTAGGACACATCATCACTTACCTGAGATAGTGGCCAAACGCTCGACCATTTACAATAAAATAAAATAAAAATACAGAAAAACAGTCAAATATATCCTAGAAGGTTTTCACGATTAGGACTTCGAAGCCATCATCTGCAAATACTGCATCCCTGATCAGCAGACTGTGGGAGAGCCCCAGCAGAATCCTGTAACCATAGCATAACTAGTAAATAGGTTTATATAGTATGTATGTCAGTCTACGGTATACATATGGGCCGTAGTTTTAAGTATTTTACATCTTATATTTGACTATTGTTGCCTGAAATAAATGTTTTTATTATTATTTTTTTATAGCGGATGGGTTTTCATCGTCGCTGTGAGCATGCCTGGTTCGCGGAGTGATCTATGATGATCACTCTGGGAACGGTGCATGTGCATAAATACATAGGTAATTCAGGATTTTTAAGGGTGTACTAACGTTTGCTTTTTTATAATCAAAACTAGTACTTACTCGCGGCTTCGCATGCATTTCTATGGAATCGTTTCGAGATTATTTCTTTTCCATGGGTACATAAATGCTATGATGCTAGTATAAATTGACTCTTAGTAGAACAGTGCGCAACCTGTAATAGTAGCAGCTTCGTCTGACATTGTAACAGATCCCTGACTGACTGCAGCCGAATGATCGAGTCAATCAGGGAGGCGAGGCAGTACCTACCTGCCTATTGGAATAAATCGCAAACCAATCTTGGAATGGTTTAGTACAGACTACGGTCATGTGTAAGAGTGGCGAGGTAGCGCCTTTACAACCATTATTTTTTATCACTAGTGATATTATCACTAGACATAGTATAAAACAAAGTCGCTTTTTCTGTCCCTATGTCCCTTTGACTGCTTAAATCTTTAAAACTACGCAACGGATTTAGATGCGTTTTTTTTTAATAGATAGAGTGATTCAAGAGGAAGGTTAATTTTTATAATAAAACCGTGCGAAGCCAGGGCGGGTCGCTAGTTAAAAATAAGGTGCTTAGGTTGATAAGCTTGGATAGGTATTTTCGTTGACTCGTGAATAACCGTTCATGTCATTTCGTTATTTCTTTCAATATCATCCAAAACCTACTGGATTCATATTGTTGATTAAATTGTGTTAATTTTTTTTATTGCTCATTTTTCGATAAATTTAAAAAATGTTTTCAAAATTGATGAAACCAATGTTTGGCTGGTCCGGACATAGATGTGGCGTGTCGAGGGTGTTGGTGCGGAGCCCCGGCGGCGGCGCCCCTGCGCTCGGCGGCGCCCCCGCGCGCTCCGTCTGGGGCATCCCCCCCAGCCAGTACGACATGGCTCTGCCCAAGAAGCTACAGTTAAGCTACGTGTGCCGGGTGCACTGGGAACTCATCCCCGTGTTCGCCGTCACCTTCTTAAGCGGCCTCCTCGTGCTACTGGCCTTTGCTTTTGCTGCCCGTAACAAGGTAACAATTCATAAACGAAATTATTGTTTTGTCGATTCCGAGTCTTCGATCATTTTTTATGAACTAATTCCGATTTATTGCTACTTTCAGATAAATTACTAATATAAGATAGTTATAACTATTAATTAAAAAATTAACAACGAAAATTACAAGCAACGAATAGAAAAATTACAGCTAGTATTTACAATTGAAACCATCCCTAGGTCCGTGGGGTACCGAGGCTCCCTAGGTCCGTGGGGTACCGAGGCTCTCCGGGTTTTTAAAAAATTATCTGGTCGTCTGGTCGATGCGACGCGTGAACCGAGAGCTGGCTCAGCGCATCAGCATTGCCATACAGCGTGGTAATGCAGCCAGTGTCTTGGGGACGCTTCCGACTGGTATTGACATGGATCAGACTGTTTGCAACCGTCTGCAGTTAGCTCAATGGTTTCAATTGTAAATACTAGTTATAACTTTTTCAATTCCTTGATTGTAATTTTCGTTGTTAATAAAGATATTATTTTAATTATATATTAATTATATACATGGATCAATTTAGTGGTATCTTTACTAGACTGTTTGCAAACGTCTGCAGTTAGGTCAATTGTTTCAATTATATACATATACACTTTACTGGTGGCCCCCGCACAAGGCAAGTGATTGAAATAACAATATCATTATTGTATTATAGTATTTAGACATAATAGCTCGCAGGAATAAAGGTTCTCTAGTGGCGATCGCGATGGGAAACGCAGAGTTAGTTGACATCTAATCGATGGACTGACGGTCTGACGGACTGACGGTGTCTACGTTTTGAGAAAACCTATACCATAAGAATAGACAATAACAGAGTAGAATGGAAACTTCGCTCCGAACGCGGTCAAGGTCACGATATTAGCAGTGGGCGGGCCCATTCAGTAGGGCTGTCACAGCCGGAGAAGCCGCACGCGGATTTTAATATTTATGTAAGTTAGGTACCTACCTCTATAATATGACGTCACTGTCAAGTTATTGTGGTGTGATCGGTTGTAACAATAACTCAAAAACGAAGACAAATTTAAGTTTTTATTTTTGCGCGAGCTGTCATCTGTATAGTTTATTTACATTTATAAGCATTTTATTTAGATTCGTAAGTTTAATTTTTTGTGATGACACAATGCAATCAACCGAGAAATACATTTAGGAATGTGACGGCGATCCATTCCATCGTGTCTACGCAGCCTCTTGTAGAGTGCACGCAATGTCCCCAAGCTCGCTTTTTCAAGGGACAGAGAGGCCTCAAAATTCATCAAAAACGAGTCCATAAGGATCCAATAATCCCGCTGTTTGCTCCGGTTGCAGGAGCGGTAGATATTTCTATTCAAAATTCGGATCACACGAGTGATTCCCCACCTTTTTGGAAAGTTCTGAGTGAGTACAAAGCTTCTACCCCTATTTTTAAACGCATTCCTCGAGGTGCCCGCATCTCTGTCGCTTCCTCACTCTCGGAGGCTATTAGGAACGCTGTTTTAAAAAACACGAAGCAAGCTTGGGAGCGTCTATTAATTTTTCCGTACAAAGTATTACATGTAAAGAAAGATATTTTGAACAAAAGTTCAATCACTGTTAGGATAAAAGAAAATTGTGTTAGGTACACTGCACGTGCAGGGCATCCTATTGATTTTGATGATCAGGACTCACACAAAAATTCAAAATCATATACATCACTGGCAGAGTCTACTATCTACAGACTTGTAGAAAGTAAACTCAATGATGGTGATATTAAAGGAGCCTCACGATTAATGTTTTCAAATGACACGATGGCGCCAAATAATGATGAGACTCTCATTTCTCTTGAGAGTAAGCATCCACCCGCAGGGCCCAATCTCCAACTCCCCGATCCACCACAAGAGAGTGATGACGCTGTAGGCACGACCAGCCAGGATGTGCTCAAAGCCGTCTTCTCTTTCCAGAGTGGCTCTGCCGGCGGCCTGGATGCTGTGTCTCCACAGCATCTAAAAGATCTACTATCTGGTGGGTCTGGCCATGCAGGTGAAGTCCTTCTGGAAGACTTGACGTCTTTGATCAACCTGATGTTGTCAGGCCGAGTCAACAGCGAGATCACGGAACTCTTGTATGGTGCAAACCTTTGTGCACTCAAAAAGAAGGATGGCGGTATAAGACCCATAGCCATAGGCACTACCTACCGCCGCCTTGCGGCTAAAGTCTGCTGTCGGAAAGAAGCCGACTATTTAGGCGACTATTTCCGACCAATTCAGCTAGGCTTTGGTTCGCGAGGCGGCTGTGAGGCCGCAGTACATTCCCTTCGTACATTTTTGGATCAAAATTATGGGGAGGTAGTTCTGAAGGTAGACGTCAAAAATGCCTTCAATTCCGTAGATAGGGGCGCCCTGCTAAACGAAATTAAAAATAAAATTCCTGAAATTTACCCTTTTCTCCGGCAGTGCTATGGTTCACCTTCAAAATTAATTTACCGGAATAACATTATTTCGTCTGCCGTTGGCTGTCAGCAGGGCGACCCTCTTGGTCCGGCCATATTTAGCCTTGCCATTCATCCAATAATTCAACGTCTTCAATCCAAGCTCAATGTTTGGTATTTGGATGACGGAACTTTAGGTGGAGAGAGAAGTGGACACCGTTTTTAATGATTTAAAAATCATCACAGATGAATTTCGACAAATAGGTTTGGAATTGAATTTTTCAAAGTGCGAGCTTTTTATTTCGGACTCTTGTGTAGACAAAAACAATATCATTGCAAAATTTAACAGTTTGGCCCCTAACATTACAGTTATAGATAAATGTTCACTTCGACTCCTAGGTTCACCAATTCTTGATGAGTCTTTTCGGCCATTTGTAGATGAGAAAATTCAAAATTTCAACAAAACTTCGGACAGACTTCTCAAAATTAACAGCCATATGGCTTTTACTATTATTCGGTTTTGCCTGTTTGTACCTAAATTTACGTATTCTTTAAGATGTAGTCACCTGTGGAAACACAGCGAGCTATTGGATAGCTTAGACAACATAATAAAGAATACTTTATCATCGGTTTTGAATATTGATTTGGATGACAAGGCATGGTCGCAGGCCTCCCTGCCTGTCAAATTGGGAGGCTTAGGTATTCGCAAAATTTCCAGTGTAGCCCTACCAGCGTTCCTATCTTCCGTCTACAGCACTAGTTCTTTAGTTGAAAAAATTTTAAACACGTCTGATTTGGTCCGATCACAAATTTCTTTGCAAATTTCATATGTAGACGAAGCTAGAACGGCTTGGCATAGTGCTTGCCCCGATGCTGCTCCTCCAAAATCTCTTTCGTCCCAACGGCAATGGGACGGGCCTTTGTGTGAGTTGACACGGAAATGTTTGTTACAAACGTGCTCCAGCTCGGCAGATCGTGCCCGTCTCCTAGCCGTTTCTAAATGGGAGTCAGGACATTGGCTGCAAGCACTTCCTTCTTATAACACTGGCACTTTATTGGATCCCGCTACTTTCCGTATCGCAACATGTATTCGGTTGGGTGCAAGGTGTTGTGCGCCTCATCAATGCCAGTGCGGTACTGCAGTCGAACAGCTTGGTCATCACGGATTATCATGTACTAGGGCCGCTGGTCGGATATCTCGTCACGCCAGCCTTAATGACATCATCCGGCGGGCCTTTGTCAGCGCTAACGTACCAGCTATTCTCGAACCGAATGGTCTGTTCCGTGACGATGGCAAGAGGCCCGACGGTATGACACTAGTCCCATGGGAGTTGGGGAGGCCCATTGTGTGGGACGCTACATGCGTCGACACACTTGCACCTTCCCATCTTTCAAGGACATCCACTAGGGCTGGTGCGGCGGCAGATCTGGCCGAGGATCTCAAGAGGCGCAAATATGCAGGTCTCGACAGAACCTACGCATTTGCTCCCCTTGGATTCGAGACCCTAGGTCCGTGGGGTACCGAGGCTCTCCGGGTTTTTAAAAAATTATCTGAGCGTCTGGTCGATGCGACGCGTGACCCGAGAGCTGGTGAATATCTGGCTCAGCGCATCAGCATTGCCATACAGCGTGGTAATGCAGCCAGTGTCTTGGGGACGCTTCCGACTGGTATTGACATGGATCAATTGAGCTACCGTGTAACTCTTTAAAAAGTGAGCGGTGATGAGGGAGGAGGAGGAGGAGGAGGAAGGAGGACCTATAGTTGTGGGGAGGTAGGTATACAAATAAAAGTGTAGTTTTAGAGTTACAATATAAACATGGTTTTATTAAATTTTACATGAGCAAAGTATGGTAATGTTGGGCGCCTTAGGGTAAAGTAAAATTGTGTTCAGCGGTAGAGCTTAGAATAAAATAACAGGGTGTGATAGCCTACATTCAACTTCTTAGCAACCAGATAATGAAGTAATCTACAGTTATTTAATTTATAGCACGGATGATGTTCAGCGAGTGGAGTAAGTAACAGAGGGTTCCGGATGGTTCCAGAGTGAGGTTAGTTTTGGGTCACAGCACAAGTAATAATTGAGACACGGGGACCAGGGTCCAGCCGTGTTACCAGTAAGCTATCGCTGTCGGTCCAAAGGTCAGGCGGGCACAAAAGAAGGGGCTTGCACTGAACCGCACCGAACAGCCACCGAGCGGTCGCTCTCCGACCACTCTCCAGGGACAGCACATACAAAGATTTCACCCCTCAGCTAGATCCTGCAGCCAGATAGCTGTAGGACAAAATAGATACATTATAGACAGAACGCGTACTATCTCTAGCGACACGTGGCGCTGAGAAATTTATATAGAAATATACCTGATCGAGATCGAACGCTCCAAATCGTAGGAGGAAGACGACACGGCCTCTTGCGTATTCCACGCGGGCAGGCAACTTCAACCACGGTACCCTGGATGCCACGAGGTCACACTGGGGCTCTGAATGCAGGATCCTGGAGTTTTACAGAAACAACGGACGGTTAGGCAGACCGCTGGCAAAACCACGCACAGGCTGATGGCCAGAATACGTACCAGCTGAAGAGGTATCACGAGGTTTCAAGGATTATGTAGGAATCTGACCAGCCTCGAGGTCCGGGACAAAAGAAAGAAGGAACTATATCACTCCAAGTAAATGACAACGCGATCCGACAGTAGAATAGACAGACGTCACTTTGGAGCTGTCATTGTCAACTCCAATTTGAGACGCTAAGACGCAGAATGGCTCCGTGGACACAGAGCCAATAAATCAAGAAAGGGGCCTTACAGTACACCCCCAACCCCGCAGAATTTACGCAGGAAATTCGATCGGCTGCCCCCAGCCGACAACCACAACAGAAAAAGAAACAGCATCAATAATCTACTTTAAAGAAAAATATAAACAACAAAAAAAACAGTTCAGTTACAAAGAAAATTCTAAGCTATGTTGAGTATGAACAAGCGACGGTTTAGTCCCGCTACCTATCCAGTTAAGTAAGAAATTTAAGACCAAGTAGGCATAAGCTGTAACAAATAGTGTACAATATGACCTAAACAAGTATCTGAGTTCAAAAGTAATTATAAGTATTTAGCCTAAAGTAAGAACTAATGGTAGGTAGTAGGTATTAACAGCTTAGTGAGTTTAGTTCCCTAGGATTGAAGATCCCAAGCAGTCTCATACATTCTCACTCAAAACAAAATCATCTCTTTCATTCTTTACTTTCATACAACCCCCCCACTAACAAATCACACTATCATACTTCCACAACCAGACACAGTATCTTCTATAGAACTGAGGATACTGTGTTAGAAACTTCCAGACAAGGATTCTTGAAGTCTACCTGTTTAGACAAGGAAAGACTGTCAAGAACAAACAAGTGAGTGTATCTAAAATACCCAGTGTTGGCTTATTTTAATAGTCACGACCCGCTAAATGGCAATTAGGGAACAACTCCTTGGAAAAAAAACTGCAGAACAAGAACAAAAACCCATAGGTAGTAGTTACCTATAAAGAAGCCCTAACCTACCTACTTCCTAGCTACCTACCGACTAATCTAATTAACCTAGCATGCAACCTAAATCTAAACAAGCAACCTAATCTAACAAACCACGCAACAGGCCGGCGGAAGTGAAGGGTGGTGGTTACTAAAGACCTACCACTCGACACTCCAACAAGGTAGCGGGCCTGCGCCTTCCAACAAAAAGAACCAACCTCAAAGGGATACAACAAACCAAGATTAGACCAACACCCAGGACAAATGATACGCAACCATAGCTACGGTCCGGGGATTGTTTCAGCATTCAGAATGCCAGACAGTCCCAGTCAGAACTGTTTAGATTTAAGTTTAGGTAGAGTGTCAGACAGTCCCAGTCAGAACTGTTTAAGATTTAAGTTTAAGTTAAGTTTTTAGTTTTAGAGAGAGTAGGTAGTGGTAGCTACTTACTCCTAGTAAGTTAAGATCACAAAAAAATATTGTGAAAGTGAGAATCAGAACAGCGTACCTCAGAACAGTCAGTCCTACTAAAATTAGTTAGAAGTTTTAAGGTCCTTAATGTGCCAAACCCCAGCGTTCCTACCATGCTCATCCTCGAGTTCGTAAACTAATGGAGATCGTTTAGAGATGATCTTGCACTTCACAAATTTAGGTGCCAGCTTCGCTGAGAAAAATCTACCCTTATCACTAAGCCCGGCTAGCTCAGTCGGTAGAGCATGAGACTCTTAATCTCAGGGTCGTGGGTTCGGGCCCCACGTTGGGCGCCACTGTAACGCTTTAAAAAGTGAGCGGTGATGAGGGAGGAGGAGGAGGAGGAGGAAGGAGGACCTATAGTTGTGGGGAGGTAGGTATACAAATAAAAGTGTAGTTTTAGAGTTACAATATAAACATGGTTTTATTAAATTTTACATGAGCAAAGTATGGTAATGTTGGGCGCCTTAGGGTAAAGTAAAATTGTGTTCAGCGGTAGAGCTTAGAGTAAAATAACAGGGTGTGATAGCCTACATTCAACTTCTTAGCAACCAGATAATGAAGTAATCTACAGTTATTTAATTTATAGCACGGATGATGTTCAGCGAGTGGAGTAAGTAACAGAGGGTTCCGGATGGTTCCAGAGTGAGGTTAGTTTTGGGTCACAGCACAAGTAATAATTGAGACACGGGGACCAGGGTCCAGCCGTGTTACCAGTAAGCTATCGCTGTCGGTCCAAAGGTCAGGCGGGCACAAAAGAAGGGGCTTGCACTGAACCGCACCGAACAGCCACCGAGCGGTCGCTCTCCGACCACTCTCCAGGGACAGCACATACAAAGATTTCACCCCTCAGCTAGATCCTGCAGCCAGATAGCTGTAGGACAAAATAGATACATTATAGACAGAACGCGTACTATCTCTAGCGACACGTGGCGCTGAGAAATTTATATAGAAATATACCTGATCGAGATCGAACGCTCCAAATCGTAGGAGGAAGACGACACGGCCTCTTGCGTATTCCACGCGGGCAGGCAACTTCAACCACGGTACCCTGGATGCCACGAGGTCAAACTGGGGCTCTGAATGCAGGATCCTGGAGTTTTACAGAAACAACGGACGGTTAGGCAGACCGCTGGCGAAACCACGCACAGGCTGATGGCCAGAATACGTACCAGCTGAAGAGGTATCACGAGGTTTCAAGGATTATGTAGGAATCTGACCAGCCTCGAGGTCCGGGACAAAAGAAAGAAGGAACTATATCACTCCAAGTAAATGACAACGCGATCCGACAGTAGAATAGACAGACGTCACTTTGGAGCTGTCATTGTCAACTCCAATTTGAGACGCTAAGACGCAGAATGGCTCCGTGGACACAGAGCCAATAAATCAAGAAAGGGGCCTTACAACCTTTAGACTGTTTGCAACCGTCTGCAGTTAGCTCAATGGTTTCAATTGTAAATACTAGTTGTAATTTTTCTATTCCTTGCTTGTAATTTTCGTTGTTAATAAAGATCTTTGTAATAGTTTTTATAGATTGTTAAAAGATAATGATAATACATACACTATGTAAGTAATATTTTCTAAATATTATTGTGTTTTTGTAGGGTCCTATCTAACTAATTAGGTAGGTACCTAATCAAAGGAACGTGAACATCGGTCGTTGACCGTTTCTCTCTCGCCTCGCCTCGCGACGGCGCGGCGCGGCGCGGCGGTACATTAAAGTAGCAACCCTGGCAAAACGCCTGGACGACAGAGGGGCGTAACGAGGTGAAGGGGGAAGTAGGTATATAAATGGCGGCGTTTGGGACTAGATCAAAGAAGAGTCCCTTCTACTCAGTTATTATTTATTCTTATGCTCTCTTATGCCTATAACTACCTTTTTTTGTTACTTTTATTGCTTGCAAAACGAAGAAAATAATAAAAACCGCTACATTAATTGAATCTCTACTTCTCTTTGAATCTGTGTCAGATTCCGTTTCGAAGAGACGTAAACGAAGCTTCTGAAACCCCCGCCCGCGCCGGTCAGCTGTGCGATTACGCTAAAACCGCCCATCCAAATTGACATTCTTGAGCCATTCGCGCGCGTTCTTTCCATACAATACAATTTCAAATTAAGAAGGCCATTAAAAGGGCTTTCATATGTTAATTTTGGATGGGTGGTTTTAGCGTAATCGCACAGCAGGTCCGCGGCGCCTCCCGCCATTATATCTAGGCTACTTCCACGCGTAATTCCTTTGCTCAACAGTGGGACCTTCACGTTATTTGTTATGCATCACTACATAGTATAAAACAAAGTCGCTTTTTCTGTCCCTATGTCCTTGTCCCTTCGAATGCTTAAATCTTTAAAACTACGCAACGGATTTTGATGCATATAAAGATTCAAGAGGAAGGTTTATATACTTATAATACAACCGTGCGAAGCAGGGGCGGGTCGCTAGTAAGAATATAAATTAAACTTAACTGGTACTTCCTGAATTTATGTTGGAGGAAATCACTTATTTAGAGTGGGTCTTCTTCATTTTTCTTATCAGCCCCTGCTCCCACCCGCTCATTCCAGTATAGCGAAGCGAAGCCTATATATACCAGCTAAATCCCTCGGCTGCCGAGGTGCCGCTGCGATGATCCTGCCCCGGTCCCATATAACCTCTGCGATCCTTGCCCCGCAGACTGCAGACTCTTTCATAAAAGCGGTATTTATTACACTACACGTTATTCAGGGCCCTAACTAACGGGCCCTGAATATCGTCCGGGACCGTCGCTTAGGGACCCTAAATCTTATTACACCACTCTTAGGGTCCCTGAATACCGTGTAGTGTAATACCCCTTTAACCCTAGAAGGTTTCCTCGCAGGTGGACGTCGTGTTCTCGACGCATAGCCGCCGCAACATCTCCCGCACCATGGACCTGCGCAGCCCCACCGTGCACAAGGCGCTGACCCTCGCCCAGAGGACGGAGCCCTGGCCCGAGATGCAGGACGTCCTCGACAAGATGCAGTTCGCGCTCGACAGGTTGCTCTTAGAGGAACAAGCACTAGCGGACGCCCCACCCTGTAAACATCACTAGTGTTTCTATCCTCATTAAAAAAAATACAAATTCTTTATTTGTGAACATGGATCACAAAGGTGGAAGAATAGTATAATGTTTGACTCATGTTTTGTTATGTCGTTATCCATTCTATAGCTAGCTGAGCTTTGGAAACATGTTAATTCGTCAAGAAATATTAAAAGTTTTGGAAAGTTCAAGTGTGATTAATTTATTCTTCCTTATATTTATTTGTAGGGAAAACCATGATGCTCAGTTTGGAATTTACTTGAGTGCTGTGGAGACCCATTTGATTTTGTAGATTGGAAAGAAAGAGTTATACACCCTGTATTACTTTTAGTCTGAACAGTCTATCCTTGAAATCAGAGGTACATGAGTAAGTCCAAGAACAATATTATTTTTTGAAATGTATTTTACATGGATCAATTGAGCTTGATACGGTTTGCAGTTAGCTCAATGGTTTCAATTGTACTGTTGTAATTTTTTATGTTCTTTGATTGTAATTTTCGTTGTTAGTAATAGTACATTGTTACCCAAGGGTTGAAAGTAACTTATTTAGTCCCGAGACGGGTACGCGAGCGCGCCAATAGTTCGAGGGACTAAATAAGTTACTTTCACCCGAGGTAAACACTGTGCTTTTCATTACGAATACAAGGAAATATAAATAAAAACATGAGAAAACAAAAACAGGGTGACCGTTTTAAAAATGGCGAATCTGCCAGATTCTGGCAAAAAACCTGCCAAAATCTGCCGAACTCTTCTCAGATTTTTAATTCGTCAGCACTTTCTGCCAGAGTCAAAATTTGGGAGCCAAATCTGCCCAAATGGCAGAAATCTGCCACAAATGGTCACCCTGAAAACAAATGAATCGAATTGCCGCTATTTTTTTGTTTTTATATTAGTCCATCTAGGACAGGCGAAAGCCATAAGCCATACTCCCTTGTCTTTCGTATTTTTTGTTTTTCGTAGTAGTGTTTTAATTGGCGCCCGGGACAAAATAAGTTACTTTCAACCCTTGGGTAACAATGTACTATTAAAAGATTTAACCCTAGCATAAATATTCAATAAGATTTAGTTCTAATGAGTATATAAATATAGTAAAAAAACTGTCAAAACAAAGATCTCGAGACCAATAAATATTAGAAATTCGTTACAATTCTGAAGTCGGGTTAGTTATTCCGATTCAGAACCACTTACATGTAGCGTCGCACAGCCGGTAATCGTTATCCTTGTCAGACAAATGATGTTACGCGCTAACTCTCTTTCACTCTACCTAAAATATTTATCATCTTTAACAGCAGGCAACCCTTATTTGCGGCCGGATTTAATTAGGCAGCCCTATATGATAATAAAGAGAAACAAATTCTTTAATTTGATAGGTATATAATTCATGCATGTATGTTATGAACGTAAAAATCTTTCGAAATTACACCTATTCAAATCTGGCTGCGAAGAGGTGCGGCCAAGTGAGCAACGTGAACTGTATTTTTTTAGAAACTTTACATAAATTGCCGTCATGTAGACGTTATTTTATTTAAAAATAAGTAAACGTAAGTTTCTTCCAAAAATCTCTGAAACTTAAATTAATTAGAAATACTTGCGACCAAATTCTGATAGGCAACCTAGCATAAACATGTATGTTCTCCTAGTTACAAAGATTCATAAAAATTTGGTTTCAAGCAAAATGAATGAGCAGGCTAATTCTGCAGTCGGATCTCATACCATTAAGAGCTTAGCTAAAAAAAGAGCATTTAAAAAAATTCGAATAAAAACCGGATCGAGACAAAAAAGCCAGTCCATCATATCCGTACGCCCAAATAGGTACAGGTCAGATTATTGCAGCCTTTAGGTGATGGCGCCACTAACTAAATACAGGATGTTAGTGTGAACAACGTTCTCCTTGAAACCAGAGGTTCAACATCAGGAGTAGAATCCAAAACCGATGAGAAAAGCTTAACAACTATTTTAGTTTTGCAAGATTTTGATATTTCATGTCTTCGCTATCGTACACGATGCCATTGTCACTCTACATACTTTAAGTACCTACCTACGTAAGTACTTATACCCGCGCCTTACTTGGATCGTAACTTCATTACTTGTGCCCTTCAAAAGACGGGATATTCGCACAGAAGGTGATCCGACACTGAGGAGCACATGCCACGTGTCGCCTGGTCGAAGTACTTGTGTCACGTGTTTGTGAGCAAACGTTTAGTGTTTATAAAATTTTTCTTTAAAAAATGATTTAAAAATAGAATCATTTTTTTTCATCCGTTTTGGATTCTACTCATGATGCTGAACCTCTGGTTTCAAGGACAACGGTGTTCACACTAACACCCTGTATAATAATAGCCTGCGGCTTCACACGCGTTTTTCGAGTTACCTAGTTTTGTCCTGAAGAGGTTGCGATTGCGAATAATAACAAAGGAAGCATTGACCGATGGGTTCATCATCATCATCATCAGCCCATATTAGTCCACTGCTTGACATAGGCGTCCTCTAATGAGCGCCATAGCGCCCTGTCTTCAGCATCTGCCAGCAGTCTTTCGCAGATCGTTATCCCACCTGGCCGGAGGGCGTCCTATACTAAGTTTGCCAAGTCGCGGTCTCCACTCTAGAACACGTTTAGCCTAAGATGTTTTAAATTTCAACTACTATTTTGTACAATTGTAGGGGGAGCACAGCTGCCTATATTAGAGACTTTTTTTAGTCTAGTTTAGGCAACTGGGGCTAACACATAAGTATTTTGAATGCTCTACTTCATAATGTCAGATAAATTGTTATGTATTGTATTTGTAATGATTCTTTTGCAATAAACTATTAGTATTAAACTATTAAACCCCAACGGTTGTCGGTGCTTCGCGAGATATGGCCGGCCCACTGCCACTTCAGCTTGCTAATTCTTTGAGCTATCCCCAATTTTGTGGAAATATGCTCGACTCACAAATCATTTTGGTATTCCGTTTATCATCCGCTGGCCCCTTAAATTTTGCTGATCACAGGCAAGCTCTTTACGATCTTTTTTGTATTATGACAGCTGTTCCAAAGATTAAATTGGTTTATGCTTTTTCTATCACAACTGACGCGCTAATTTAGTTTTTTTGGAAACCTAGTCCATTACCGATCAAATGCTTTTTGATTTTATCTAAATCTGTCTTTCTAATTTAGTAATTAACCATTAGAAATGCTTTCCAAATTCCTGCATCCGTGTGCTAGGTTGGTGTGCGCGCGGACACCGATGTTCCAAAGCATCCGGATGTCACAGATGTTTCCCGCGACCCAGTACGATATGGCTCGACCAAAAAAATTACAACTTTCGTATGCTTTGAGGGTCTATTGGGAACTCATACCTCTATTCGGCGTTACTGCCTTTGCCATCTTTATGATGTTTGGTTCTATAATATGGGCTAGCAATCATAAGGTGCGTACATATTTATTTAAAAGACGGTCTAGTTTAGTTTGGGATACCGCGTGTGTAGATATAGTATGTAGCGCCTTCACATCGGCAAGCGCCCGCTCCGCAGCGTCATCCGCGGAGTCGCTCAAACGGCGAAAATACGCTAATCTTGACCGAGGTTACCTATTTGAACCGTTTGGGGTGGAAACCCTTGGTCCTTGGGGTTCTGGGGCACATTCTATTTATAAAGATCTTAACAAACTTCTCATAGAGTCCACCGGTGAACGGAATGCTGGCTTCTATTTTGGTCAATGAATTAGCATTGTCATTCTACATGGCAATTTTGCCAGCATTCTGGGCACTCTGCCTTCTGGTAGCGGATTATAATTTTAGGAGTCAGTTATAATTGTAAATACTAGCTGTAATTAGCCTTTTTGTCATTGTTTCAATTAATAAGCTAAAATATAAATAAATACTTGAAATATAGGTAGCATATCTTAGCTTCCGTTAAATAATAAGATAGTAATAAAAAATCATATTTTATTACTATGTTATTATTGAACGTAAAAATAAATAATTATAATTATATCGAAGAAGTATCGAAATTAGCACAATGACCACGAGTACCATGAGGATTTATCGATACCTCAACCGATCACTTTCGCATGCCTCCAAAGAGCTCATCGCAAGGACAGATCTTTCATCAGTTTGATCGTCATGGTGGTTCCAGGTAGACGCAGTGTTCACGACGCACAGCCGAGAGAACTTATCGCGGACCATGAACCTCCGCTACCCCAAGGTGCACAAGCTGATGCTCATCAACCAGCGGTACGAGCCCTGGCCCGAGATGCAGGACGTGCAGGAGAAGATGTTGGCGCAAGAGAAGCGCCTCAGGATGAAAATGGAAATGTGCTCGATCACGAGAGCTGCGTCGTAAATAGCGATATATCATGTCGTTTTGGTACATTTTGGAGTTCAGGCCTTTTCAAATTCGTGTTAATTTTTATTTCAAACTCTCTAATAATTTTGCCTTTATCTTGCAAAGAGATGGAACGTCGTCATCGTCAAAAATAAATCTATTAATTTGAAAAACTTTGAACGATTGAATTAATTCTTAATATTTCAAATTTTAGCCCAAAGTAGCAAGAATTGTAGAGGTTAAAGATTAGCTAACGTATGTTATCCCCAAAATTAGTAAACCTAGATCAAAAAAGTTCGACGGTTGAGTACCTACTTATGTTGTGAAAGTGGCCAGATAGGTCCACTCCGCACTGAGTGGTTTAGTCTTCCGCCAGCAGTGCAGACATGCCTTACTCTAAATGAATCCTTCATACAGTGTTAGTCCAATTGGTTCACTTATAAATGTATTACACTCCGGTTTTATAGGCGGTCGTGTGAGATAAAGTGCAATCCAATCGGATCAAATTACTTATGTCTAGAGAGTAGTGGACATTTTACGCGTTTTTGTCTAGTTTTACCCCCTTCAAGGTGTTGTAGATTATCCGAGGACACGTTGCATAATTTATAAATTGTACACAGCCTTTTTACCGTTCGTGATTGAATCTTTGATAAACTCAATAAAAAACTTTACTCTGTGTACAAAGTTTTCTTATTTATCAACTTCCTACTTAATTTATGACTAGCGACCCGCCCCGGCTTCGCACCGTTTTATGATACGTACCTATAAACCTTCCTCTTGAATCACTCTTTTAAAAACTTTAACTTAAAAACCGCATCAAAATCCGTTGCGTAGTTTTAAAGATATAAGCATAGGTGCATAGGTACATAGGGACATAGGGACAGAGAAAGCGACTTTGTTTTATTCTATGTAGTGATATTTTTTTAGAACATAGTACTTCGGCCCTAACAGCCTGTCCAGATAGGGCGCTTTACGCGCGTAAAGCGCTGGACTCTCGACTCGCGCGTGCTACGCGCGAGTCGAAATACTCGGGCGAACAGTGGAGCGCGCGTAAAACGCCGCATCTGGACGCAATATAAATGAAACGCGCGAGGGCACTCGCGCGTAAAGCGCGCGTAAAGCGCCCTATCTGGACAGGCTGTAAAGCGAATCTGTCATAAAAATAATCTGTGGTAACTAGAATCTGACAGGAGCTAAAGTAGCGCCTCCACTTATTTTGCCACGAAGTTGCCGTTTGGTGGCCACCAAACTCTGTTTTCGTATCTCTTCCTAAAATAGACAAAATGAAACTACTATAGATGCATTAAAAAAAGCTTATGAAAGGTTTAACAAACTGTAGGTACGTTTAAATTTTGGAAATTCCTTTGTTTAACGGAATTATATGATAAAATAAGTGGTGGCGCCACTTTAGCTCCTGTTTGCGCCTTAAACAGAACAAGGCACACAAAATAGTTTTTTTGTATGGGAAAAAAACATTGAATTAGAAAAAAATCGTAGGACAAAAGTTGTTAGTCTTGATTTACCCAAGTCACCTTGTCGAGGTAAATCATTAAACACCAATAACCCTGTATACACCTATAAGTATATAAACATAAAAATGAGCACCTTCAAGGATTACAAAACTGATCTCGTATAAGTGAAATATTCGGCGAGCATCTCGAACCGAAGCGTTTGTAATTAGCAATGCCGCCAGTCCGCTGTAGCATCGTAGCACGCGCTGCGAAGGTCTATCAAATAACAACTATTATCTACTAGGAAGGAATTGTGGGGTAGGAAATAGAAATCAGTAAAGTAAAAAGAGAAATAGCTAGGTATTCTTTATCATAAGTGGTGGGTGACCCAAATAAAGCCTATGTCCTAATAAGGCCTATTTTTAAAATTTCCCGCTTAACGATTTTCTATGGCCACCATTTTTTGTAGAAGTGTACGTGTACATAAACTAACGCACACAAGCACAGCAAATAGCCCGTACCATAAGAATAAGAACAGACTAGAAGGGAAACTTCGCTCCGAACGCGCTCAAGGTCACGATATTAGCCTACGCGATTCTGCACGTTAAACGTGCAGTAGGGCTGTCACAGCCGGCAACGCCGCACGCGGATTTTAATGTAGGTTAGGTACCTACCTCTATAATATGACGTCATGGTCAAGTTATTGTGATCGGTTGTAACAATAAAATTTATTGCATATTATATGATAATACATACCCTATGTAAGTAATATTTTCTAAATATTATTGTGATTTAGTAGGTTCCTATCTAACTAATTTGGTAGGTACCTAATCAAAGGAACGTGAACATCGTTCGTTGACCTTTTCTCACTCGCCTCGCCTCGCGACGACGGCGCGGCGGCGGCGGGGCGCGGCGGTACAATGCAGTAGCAACCCTGGCAAAACGCCTGGACGACAGAGGGGCGTAACGAGGTGAAGGGGGACGTAGGTATATAAATGGCGGCATTTGGGACTAGATCAAAGAAGAGTCCTTTCTACGTAGTATTATTTATTCTTATGCCCGTACCGCGAGCTAGTTGGAATCTGCAGTCGAAAACATCCACGACGCCGAGCGCATGCTTGTTTTTATAAAATTCTGTGAGAGTAAACAGTAAGTATATTTATTTTTATTTGTACACGGTGTACTGTGTTTTGTCTATATGATAATTATACTTGTAGCCATCTTCTCACATAAGTGAAAAAGCTGTCATATGGGTGTATTCCATATAATTGTTGATTTGTTTACCCATGTGCCATGCCCTAATAAAGCCTACGAAAAAAATGCCTTATTAGGAAAATGATTTATGTCGGTTAGAAAAGTATCACAGTAAAATATCAAACTCTTGTTTTCAGTAAAATCATGGAAAACATATCACCTCCTTCTCTACAAGAAACAAAAGGGCTTTATGGACTTCGCATCAGATGGGAAACGCTTATAAAATGAGAGAAAGGAGCTTATTATCCACATGTGCTGCTGCACTTAGATTCAACATCCCAAAAAGAACTCTAGGCAACCATCCAGCGAGTAGTTCGACTACATAAAAGCTAGATCGGTTGGCTTGACTGGACTCGACTCACAACCGCTGATAAAAGTTCAGGAGTTTGTTTTAAAAAAAACGGATTAATAAAGTACTTTTACATGATGAGAAACTCGTTAAATTTGATCTAAAAATAACCAAAAGTAATTAATAGGATCTCATTACATTTATTATGAGTATTGACAATCATCATCATCATCAGCCTATATTAGTCCACTGCTGGACATAGGCCTCCCCTATTGACAATGTTTTCTATTAATTAAGAAGTTGAACGCTTACTTGTTTTTGTTAAGGCTTTATTAAGACACAGGGTTCCCAATAAGGCCAAGGTGACATTTCACTTATTTTTGTTCATAAAAGTGTGTTTTTTGTTTCTAAAGCAATTTTGTTTCATTTATTACCAAGATTAATATATAAATATAAGTATTTCAAATTACCAGCGCATTGCTATTATAAACCCGCTAGTTATGTAATTAAAAAAAATAAGGTAGGCCTTATTTGGGTCACTTACCTTACTACAAACCGTTGGCCTAGGATAAATATTCTTTGTCTATGCTACAAACTGCAAATAATAGCATCTACTAGCATCTACTAGTTTCGGAGCTTTGAGGAACTATGTATATTAGAGGGCACTTAGAATAGTGGGCAGTTAAAAAGTGGGATCGCGTTGAAGTCTTTGTGTGCTACACGGCGTAAAAATAATTTGTTATTTCGTAGACCTTCGTAGCAGGGTCTACTTACGAAGCTCTACGAAAAACTATAATTATTAGAAGAAGAAGCGAGGGTTAAGAAAAAGCCAGTTCAGTCAAAATAAGGTTGAGCGCTTTTACTTATGATACTGAAAAGCACAAGTCTTCCGGTTTTGTTAGTTTGCTACGAAGGTCTACATCAAATATGTTTATTCATGGGGAAAGAAGACGAGAAAGGGTAGTGAGATAACTTATCATGAATGATACAATAAATGGAAAAGTCTGTGTGAATGTTTGTTATAAGTAATCTCCGTAACTACTTAAATTATGTAATAAATGAAATTTTGTATGTAGATAGTTTAGGGCCTAGAATAACACAGTTAAATAGGGTGGTAAAGTTTGTGTGAAAAATTATTTTTCCTTGGTGTGATTCACTCAAAAATCGGTATAAATAAACTGCAAATCATTAAGGTTACATATACAGTGAATTTTTTTTATGTTTATGGGTTATATACACGTATTTTTTTTAAATACGTAACTACCTCTAGGAGGCTTGCAATAAATTTCTGAAATTTGGTAAATAAATTTCCAAACTGGCGAAGCCGCGGGGCGCATCTAATATCAAATAAAAGCTATTAAAATTTCCTACACAATGGAATCCGCAACTCTATAGGTACAATTAGTCCGGTAAATTTAGACATTCGAAGCTACATAAATTCCCACCAAGCCTAAAATCGGTGAGATTGTTTAAAATACAATAAAAATAAAATTTGAAAGTATCCCATCACTCCCCTGTAAGGGAAAAAAAAATTAAAGGTCAATGGTCAAAAAAATGGGTTTTTCGCGATTATACAGGGTGATTGGAAGGTGGGTGCAAAGCTGGTGGGCGAAGGTAGTGTGGACTATTTGGAACCATTTAAGCCATTTTTGTCTAAGACGAAGTCTGACTGTTTCTTTTTTACCATATTTTTATTGGTGGCAAGGAAAATACCCGAAATTTTACAGTTAGTTGCTAATCATTGCTAGTTTAAAAGGCCAATGTTTTTTTTTGTTTAATTTACGTAAAACTAATGTGTAAGCAATCTAACAAAACATGTTCTTTATTCTAAGTTCTTAGGTATCTGAGTCATTAGCTATTTTTTTACAGACATTTAAAACTTACAAAAATTTTCAGCGATTTTAGAAAACCATTTTAACGTTATTTAAAAAAAAACGGTCGGTGTATTTTTGTTCAAACCTTTTTAAAAACATGTTTGGTTATTATTCTTTCTTTTGAGGCATCAATTAAGCGGATATCTCACAAATTATTGAAATAAGGATCTACAAACCAAATTGAGAGAGAAAATTAGAAGCAAGTTTCATACAAAAAAATGGTTTTGGCCGTCCTACCAAGCGCGGTGGCCTTTCACTTTGGTGGTTCAAATAAACATAATCAAAAAACAGAATCGAAGTTTTTCATTTAGAAAAAAAAAGAGAGCCCAACAACATCGGATGACTTCTTTTGGCCCACCCTGTAGTTGAAAATAGCAAATGCTAAAGCTACGGCGAGCCGAGCCCAGAAAAAAAATTGATCTTTCAGAAAGAAAATGAAGTATCTAAATGAAATTGTCACGTAGTATTTATTTATATTCTCTTTGTCAAATTGAAAACAGTCCTTGAATCAAAATTGTGTGTAATAACGTTTTTTATTGTGGATTTTTTATGATTCTTCATCGGAATCATAAGAAATTCATAGTAAATTAAACTAAATTTAAACAATGTTTGCAAAATTGATAAAACCCGTATTTGGTTTACCGGGGCTGAGATGTGGTCCCGTGATGTCGCTGCTGTCCCCGCGGCCGAGCCCCGCGGGGCCGGTGCGGGTGGTTGGCGCGCCCCCCGCGCGCGCCGTGTGGGGCGTCCCCCCCAACCAGTACGACATGGCAATACCAAAAAAGCTGCAATTCGGTCACGTTGTCAAGGAGTACTGGGAACTTATACCAGTCTTTGTAAGCTGTTTCGTCGCCCTGATGGTTCTCGTGTTTTCCATAACTTGGGCTATCCGGAACAAGGTAAAATTAAGGTTTATGTAATTGTAGCGTGCAAACCTTCACCCTCGGGGTAATATGTAACAACTGGGCTCTTGGGAAGTCCAGAACATTTTAAACAATTTGAACTGATCGGTTACTTGAGGTAACTATAATAAAATACTATAGTATCTACTATAATAAAAAAATATCTATAATATGTAATATAATATGTAGGTAAATAATGTATTAAATATATCAGTTATCTAGTACCCATAACACAAGCTTTGAGTAGCTTACTTTGGGGCTAGATGGTGCCGTTTGGATTTTCCAGCATTATTATTTAGGTAATTTATTCCTTGATTATAACTTTCGTTGTTAATAAAGACATATTTAGACAACAATAAAATGCCCCTAAATACTTTGTAGGTAGACGCCGTGTTCTCGACCCGCAGCCGCGACAACATCTCACGTACGATGGACCTGCGCTACCCCTCGGTGCATAAGATCCGCCTCATCCACCAGAAGTACGAGCCCTGGCCCGAGATGCAGATAGTCCTCGACAAGATGATCTTGGCGGAGAAGCGACAGTACCGCCGCTCCCTGTCCTGCACTCACCCTTAGTCCTGCTGCACTCTCTTATTGTTGTCATAGTTGGTGACTTGTTGTGACTTGTTTAACAATATTTGGAAAAATGTTCATTTGGCATGTAAATTGCAACCTAAGTACATAAAAAGTCGGCTCTGTTTATTGTTGTTCGGTAAAATTTGCATCCAAAACCTTGATCGATGGTTTTATTGATTAGTTCCTTCGTGGGATGACGATCTGCGAAAGACTGCTGGCAGATCCTGGATGCTTCAAGCTAAAAACAGGGCGCTATGGCGCTCATTAAGGGAGGCCTATGTCCAGTTTTGGACTAATATAGGTTGTTGATGATGATGATGATCAGATAATCTATAGCTTATTTTTGTTGGAGACAAGTACCAACACTATTCTATGATGATAACTGAAAATTACGAACTCTATAATCTTATAATCAGACCTTCAGAAAAATAATAGCAATCGTAAAACTATGTAGGTAGATGTTGTCCTGCATAGATTCTACAACGATAATATCCATTCGGTCATGATTTAGCCAAAAGCAATAACGACTACTACTCGACTCGAGCGTCTCGTGGAAGTTGTGACGTCATGCATGACGTTGAGCGGCCGCGCGCCGAGAAGTTTTAAAGTTAGCGTCAGGACCCCTGGACCAAGTACGATATTTTATATTTGGAAACTATCAAATTACAATACCTTTTCAATACTATTTGATACCTCAGTTAAATTATTTAGTACCTCGATGAGCTGTGAAATAATTTGAACAGAAAGTGGTCAGACATTCTGACGTCAGGTTGTCTGGACCACATCTTTTTCACATAGTTAGAGGCAGTAAAACTTGAAAAATCCTTTGTAAATATTTAATACCTTTTTAATACCTTCCAAAACCTCTTTATTTCAAACATTTAAGCGTCGCAGAAAAAAGTTACGGATGAATATTAAATTTTGCAGGAAGGTTGTTCGATACATATCTAATTTACCGCAGACATAACACTAATCTTGTGAATGCGTAAGTTTGAATGTCGAGATGTAAATATGTGTGGATGGATGGATGGATGTTTGTTAACTCTTCATGACTATGGATAGGACTGGATGAAGTAAAAAGTAACTTTTTATGAAATTCTGATGAATGAAATTTCATTGTATCTTACGAATAAGGTTACAGTTGCAAAACAACAACTTTCAAGGAGACGGTTTTTTCTTATTATTTGGATAATTTGCGGCCAAATTCTGATAGGCAACCTGGTAGATACATATTATCTTTCTTACGAATAAACATAAAAATTTGGTTTTAAGCACAAAACTATGCGGCTGTCCCAATGTAGTTTGTGTTATTGTTTGTTAACTCTTCACGACAATGGATAGGACTGGATGAAGGTAAAAGTTACTGATGACTGAAATTTTGTCGTATCCTACGAATAAGGTTACAGTTGCAAAACAACAACTTTCAAGGAGACGGAGAAGACAAGAGATAAATTTATTGTGAAACACTCTGATTCTATTTCGGGACAACCGAAAACCGATAATAGTGACTTAAAAGGCGATAAAAAGAAAAAAAACGCCAAAAGAAAGAAAAAAGTACAAAATATAAGCGATAATCAAATATTTTATGTGAAAATGTTTGACTTCACAAAACGGCACTAAGGGAAGACCAGCGTTGTTGATTGAATTTTAGAAATCGCTGGAACATGTACCTATGTCAATATTCAGTCTACATCAAATAGTTTCTGAAATTGTTTCAAATTCTAAATTTCATAGTTTATTTAATATCACGTATTTTTTCTTACGAAATTTTTTCTTAAAAAACTGGGTGTTGTGCAATAAAATTTTAAAATTGATGACAAAAACATTCCCTTGTTTACAGATTCATTGAAAACATGATGAAAGTAAAACTTTATGTAAATAATAAAACATATCTTATTCTTTATTCTGTTTTTGACACACATAATAAAGAATTCCTTTTACATTGCTTAAACCTACGATCGAATTAATGATAAAAATTATATTACTAAGTCAGTCACAAGAAAATAATTAAATATTAGTATGTCATGCATTAAATTAAAATATTCATTCGTAGTCATCGTGTTTCTTGCTGTCAGTTTATTTAATTGTGATATGGACCTGGTGTATGCCTCCTCCAAGGATCTCCAATTCTCTCTTTCTCTAGCTTTGCGCGTCCATATTTTCCCAGCTATTTAGTTTTATAATATATATATTTTTATAATTACTAGCTGCATCCCGCGACTTTGCCTGCGTGTACGCTTATTTGTGAAATAGAGAACAATATATGTCTTGCAAAATGTTATGAGAAATTGTTGTGATATGTGATATCGGAATAAAGTGCTTTTTATTTATTTATTTATATTATACTACATAAAAAAAAACTACTACAGAAAAAAAATATATCAAAACGGTGGATCACCGGCCGCGAAGCTAGGCTGAAGCAGCTGGTGACTAGGGTTGCAGACAGAGGAACTTCCTGACAATACGTGCCGAGTCCAGGAGAACCCCTTTTTGGATCTGGCCCTTGACCCAACTTACTCTCTATTTAGCTAGTCTCTTGAGATGTTTATAGCGGCTCTTCGTTACTATTGGTCTAAGATTAACCCGCTCATATGGCTCTCCCAAACCAAAACCTAGTAAGAGCCATTTTTTTGTAAACGCTTTTATCGTCATCCGTTTCTTGAATTTTGAGCCGCGTGTTAATGAAATACGGGTGTTTTTTCATAACACGCGGCTCAAAATTGCGGCTTATTTAGAATCAAAGTGACGTGACCCACTAATCCGAGTAACTCCACTTGCTACATTGCGAAACAAAATCAAAATCCTAGCATGGAACATTTCCATTAACATTTCATTCATAGTGTTTGAGTTTGAAATTACTACTTACTAGGTTTTTCAATTTGGGATTGGCTATTACTAAGTTTTTAATAAATGTCTTTTTTGATATTTTTTTGTACCATTTACTTATTATTTTATGTCAAATCAAGCTAAGTCAGGTCAGCCAAATTTGAGTAAAACTTTTAAAAACTTGGTTTTTAGTGACGAACACTATAAACTATTCCAATCTTCCAACTTTAAAGCCTATTAAGAGACTATACTAGGTTTTTGATTTTGTTTCTTGATTAATCGTCTGAAAATATTTATGTAGTAAGTCTCATAAAACGTGTATGTGCTACAGTTTTTCGATTTTAATCTCTCTATTTGAAAAAAAACATTACCAAATAATCACGAACAAATAGTTCATCGAATTTCTTACTATTGAAGAGGCAGGTAAAAAATTTTGATTCGCTTCTCCTGTAATTTTTTCACAATGGCTCTTACTGGCTTTGGTTTGGGACAGCCGCATAGTTTTGTGCTTAAAACCAAATTTTTATGTTTATTTGTAAGAAGGATAATATGTATCTACCAGGTTGTCTATCAGAATTTGGCCGCAACTTTTCCAAATAATAAGAAAAAACCGTCTCCTTGAAAGTTGTTGTTTTGCAACTGTAACCTTATTCGTAAGATACAATGAAATTTCATTCATCAGAATTTCATAAAAAGTTACTTTTTACTTCATCCAGTCCTATCCATAGTCATGAAGAGTTAACAAACATCCATCCATCCATCCACACATATTTACATCTCGACATTCAAACTTACGCATTCACAAGATTAGTGTTATGTCTGCGGTAAATTAGATATGTATCGAACAACCTTCCTGCAAAATTTAATATTCATCCGTAACTTTTTTCTGCGACGCTTAAATGTTTGAAATAAAGAGGTTTTGGAAGGTATTAAAAAGGTATTAAATATTTACAAAGGATTTTTCAAGTTTTACTGCCTCTAACTATGTGAAAAAGATGTGGTCCAGACAACCTGACGTCAGAATGTCTGACCACTTTCTTTTCAAATTATTTCACAGCTCATCGAGGTACTAAATAATTTAACTGAGGTATCAAATAGTATTGAAAAGGTATTGTAATTTGATAGTTTCCAAATATAAAATATCGCACTTGGTCCAGGGGTCCTGACGCTAACGTTTTAAAGCGGACGGGAAAAGGTTAGCGGTTATTTTGTAGGAAGGTTGTTCGATACCTATCGCAAAGTTAATTGTTACCTTTGTAGCTAGAATAACAAGTATTTTAATGTTTTATTTTATTTTCTTTTATACAATGATACAAAAAAAATACACTTACTAACTAAACATTATAAAAAACAAAAAATACTAAGTACCATAACTTCGTCATTTATGAAGATAATTGAAAAAAAAATTCAGTGGGCTTTATTGCAAGTATGTATAGTATTATTTTTTGACATTTAAATTAAAAAAATTGGAAACATCCTTGTTATAGTCATCTTTTTTCCCTTTTTTTAAATAGGCCTTACATTACAAGTTCATCGGGATAGATGCTAGTAGTCGCAATGCTCGTGTTAGTCAGCTTAGCTATAGTGGAAGATATTTTTTCTGATAGGCTTTTTATATCTATGGAGCGTAATTGGTCTATCACTTCACCGTCTATCGTGATGTAGGTGAACCTACCATTTTATATTTATATGTTTGTCTATAAAATCACTTTACACTACATCTACACATCATATTTATTTACGTATATAAAACACTTAAACATTCATTACTCACATTCATGCATTCACACATTCATAACACTAATCAATTAAATATTACACCACAAGCCAAGCCGCGCGATATTAGGAGTAACAGAAATGTGCTGATCCTAGGATTCTTTTGTTTGCGCTCGGCAAGGCTCGGGTCTAGCTGGGGCGCGGCCGCACCGGCTTCCTGCGTCCGCGCTCGGCCGTCAGTCGCTTACCTATCTATGAGGCGAAGCGCACGCGCGCTACCGGCCTTCTCCCATTGTCCTCACTTACGCGATCTATTAATCTAATCATTGTTTCTTCCTTCCGATTTTCTCTGCTGTTTTATATCTGTGCCTGACTCTCTCTCTGTCTCCTACTCCTTCTGTAAATATTCTGTGTGCTCTGTGTAAAGTACTGATTAAACATCTTGTGGAGTTATCAAGTGTTTCGCTGAACATTTCCACTTTACCTACCTGAGTACCTAAACTGGTGACCCCGAGAAAGAAAATCAAGGAGATAATAAGCGATGCCGCAGACAACAAGCAGACCTGATTCAAGCGGATCGGAAACGGGTGATTCTCAAGCTCGCGCGAACACCCGCCAGCGCCGTGAGAAGAACAAAATGGCCACGCCGGTTAAAACGGAAATGTTGCCGACACTGCAGCCTACTCACATCACCATACCACCGTTTTGGCCGGAAAAACCGGCGATATGGTTCGCACAGGTGGAGGGCCAATTCGCAATAATGCGAGTGACAGACGAGACGGCAAAATTTTACCATATTGCATCCAATCTCGATCGCCAGTACGCCGCCGAGGTTGAGGACATACTCACCGGTCCTCCCGACTACCAACGGCTCAAAGATGAGCTCATCAAACGATTGTCGGCGACTCGTGAAAACCAGGTGAAACAGCTACTTTCACTCGAGCAGCTTGGCAACCGCAAGCCGTCGCAGTTCTTACGTCATCTGCAACGACTTGCCGGCCCGAACATACCTGAGGCCTTCGTGAGGACCATCTGGTCCAGCCGACTACCTACCTCGATGCAGCCGATCGTCGCTTCGCAATGTATGCTGCCCCTGGATTCACTCGCCGAGCTCGCTGACCGCATCCATGACATCGCAGCGCCGACGCACCACGTAGCCGCGACCGCCGTCGCCGCATCATCATCATCAGCGGCGTCGTCACCACTCGACGAGTTAACGCGGCAAGTTGCCGAACTGACGCAGCAAGTAAGTGCGTTAACTGCGCAGTCGCGCCACCGCTCCCGGTCAACCGAGCGACGAGGAAAAGGACAACGCAATCGTTCGTCGTCACGCCGCTCGCAGTCTAACTACCGGAAGTGGCCCTTGTGTTGGTTCCACTTCAAGCACGGGGCCGACGCGCGCAGGTGCATCAAGCCTTGTGACTTCAAGGCGGGAAACGCGACGGGCAGTCAGTGATGGCGACCAAGGACTGCCGCAGCTCCAGCACAGGTCGCCTCTTCATCACGGATCGTGGAACGCAGACACAGTTTTTATTAGACACTGGAAGTGACATTTGTGTGTATCCGATTTCCGCGCTTCGTGAACGACGGTGTAAAACTTTTTATCAGCTGAGTGCTGCCAATGGCTCGGCTATCGACACTTACGGCTACATTCATCTCAACTTGAATTTAGGCCTCCGCCGTAATTTTCCTTGGCGCTTTGTTGTCGCTGACGTCACGAAAGCGATCATAGGCGTAGATTTTTTGTCACACTACCGCCTCATTGTTGACGTTAGTCAACAAAAACTTGTCGATAGCCTCACCAATGTTAGCACTGTAGCTTCTTTAGATTTAAGTAGTTCACTTGTGTCTAGTGTAAAGGTAGCGACTGGTGGTGATGGTAAGTACCATAGAATTTTAGCAGAATACCCGGAGATAACACGCCCTGCTGGTACTCCTGGTATCGTAAAGCACAAAATTACACACCACATTCGCACTACACCTGGTCCACCTGTATCATGTTCCCCACGACGCCTCGCCCCCGACAAATTGAAGATAGCGAAGCAGGAATTTGACGCCATGCTAGCTAACGGAACCGCACGTCCATCTGATAGTCCGTGGGCATCACCCTTGCATCTCGTCTCTAAAAAGATAACGGGTGGCGTCCCTGTGGTGATTATAGGTTACTTAATGCGCGAACTATTCCCGATCAATACCCAATTCGTCACATACACGATTTTTCACATAGTCTGTCCGGTTGTAAAGTTTTTTCAGTCATAGACCTAGTTAAGGCGTACAACCAGCTGCCGGTGGAGGAAGCAGACATTCCGAAGACGGCGATATCGACGCCCTTCGGGTTATATGAGTTCCCTTATATGACTTTTGGATTACGCAATGCGGCCCAGACCTTCCAGAGGTTCGTGGACGAGCTCACCCGAGGACTCGACTTCTGTTACCCGTACCTTGACGATTTTTTAGTGTACAGCAAATCGTCAGAAGAGCACGAAGACCACTTGCGCCAGCTCTTCGAACGCATGCGTAAGTACGGCGTGCTGGTCAACTCGGCCAAATGTGTCTTCGGCGTCTCGGAGATAACGTTCCTCGGGTACCACATCTCTGAGAAGGGCACCAAACCTCTGGACAGCAAGGTAGAAGCTATTTCGCAGTTCCCACCTCCAAAAACCGTCCGAGAACTCCGACGATTTTTGGGGATGGTGAATTTTTACCGCAGATTTTTGCCCAACGCTGCACAAATTCAAGCGCCGCTCAATGCCTTGCTGACTGGATCGGTTAAGGCTTCACATCCAGTAGTCATAGAAGGGGATTCACTGCGCGCGTTCGAGGCGTGCAAGAAGAGCCTTTGCGACGCAGCTCTGTTAGCTCATCCCGATTCGCAGGCCAAGTTAGGGCTAGTGACTGATGCTTCCGACACAGCTTTAGGTGGAGTTCTGCAGCAGCTGAAGGATGGACACTGGCAGCCGCTAGCATTTTTCTCTCGCAAGTTGAGCCCATCGCAAACCAAGTATTCTCCATACGACCGCGAGCTCCTTGCTATTTACGAGAGTATAAAATACTTTCGGCACATGCATGAGGCTACTCACTTTACCGTCTATACCGACCACAGGCCTATCTGTTATGCTTTCCATCAGCGGAAAAATAACTGTTCGCCACGTCAGTATAGACACCTCGACTTCATCTCGCAGTTCACCACCGACATTGTACACATTGCCGGCAAGGACAACCTAGTTGCCGCTACTTTGTCGCGCGTCGACGAACTGCAGATGCCAGTTGACCTGGAAGTGATGGCTGAGCTCCAAGCCACTGATCCAGAGCTTGCCGAACACCTCAATGGCGAAACATCACTTCGCCTAACTAGGACGACTATTCCTGGAAGCCGTGCCGTTTTGTACTGCGACGTCAGTACACCGACTCCCAGACCTTTCGTCCCGCAGCAACTGCGTCAGCAGGTTTTCGACTGTCTTCACTCACTCAGTCACCCTGGCGCCAACGCTACAGCCAAGCTCGTTGCTCAACGCTTTGTTTGGCCACTGATGCGGAAAAACTGCCATGCATGGGCAAAGGCATGTCTGACCTGTCAGCGCTCGAAGGTAACTAGACACGTCGCCTCACCTTTAGGTAAGCACGATCTACCTTCGGCGCGTTTCAGACATGTCCATTTAGACCTGATCGGCCCTCTTCCGCCTGCTGGTGATTATCGGTATTGCCTCACAGCTGTCGATCGCTTCACGCGATGGCCGGAAGTCGTACCGATAACCGACATCACCGCCGAAACAGTGGCTAAAGCATTCGTTTCCTGCTGGGTAGCCCGATACGGTTGTCCTACCGAGATCGTTACCGATCAAGGTAGACAATTCCAGTCGGCACTGTTTCAGCAGCTTTCCAAGTCCATCGGTTTCGATCACCGTAGGACGACAGCTTACCACCCGCAGTGCAACGGCTTGGTGGAGCGTTTTCACCGTCAGTTGAAGGCAGCGATTACCTGTCATTCTGACGCAAACTGGACCGAGTCTCTTCCGCTCGTGCTCCTCGGCATCAGGAGCGCCTTCAAAGAAGACCTCCAGACGACTTCGGCTGAGCTGATGTACGGTGAGCCGCTTCGTCTTCCTTTCGAATTTTTCGGCCACGACGTAGCTCACTACACCACCGACATCACCGACTTCTCAGCCCGCATGAAGTCTTTTGCCGAGAAGGTACGTCCGGTTCCACCTCAGCACCATTCCAACACTCGCCGAACCTTCGTATTTAAGAAGCTTGCCACCTGTAGTCACGTATTTCTTCGGGAAGAAGTGCTACGTGGTTCATTTCAGCCCGCCTACACAGGTCCGTACGAAGTGCTCAAGAGAGGTGGTAAATCTTTTACTATACGCGTAGCGAGCAAAGACGTGACAGTAAGCATAGACCGCCTTAAGCCAGCCTATATACTGTCCGCCGATTCAGCCGCACCGCCACGGGATACTCCGCCCTCTACTCCAGACCTCCCACAAACACCGCCAGAAGACCCACCTGTTCGGACGACACGATCAGGCCGGCGTGTGCATTTTCCAGACTTCTATCGACCCTAGTCGGTCTCTGGGAAGGGAGTGATGTAGGTGAACCTACCATTTTATATTTATATGTTTGTCTATAAAATCACTTTACACTACATCTACACATCATATTTATTTACGTATATAAAACACTTAAACATTCATTACTCACATTCATGCATTCACACATTCATAACACTAATCAATTAAATATTACACCACAAGCCAAGCCGCGCGATATTAGGAGTAACAGAAATGTGCTGATCCTAGGATTCTTTTGTTTGCGCTCGGCAAGGCTCGGGTCTAGCTGGGGCGCGGCCGCACCGGCTTCCTGCGTCCGCGCTCGGCCGTCAGTCGCTTACCTATCTATGAGGCGAAGCGCACGCGCGCTACCGGCCTTCTCCCATTGTCCTCACTTACGCGATCTATTAATCTAATCATTGTTTCTTCCTTCCGATTTTCTCTGCTGTTTTATATCTGTGCCTGACTCTCTCTCTGTCTCCTACTCCTTCTGTAAATATTCTGTGTGCTCTGTGTAAAGTACTGATTAAACATCTTGTGGAGTTATCAAGTGTTTCGCTGAACATTTCCACTTTACCTACCTGAGTACCTAAACCAGGAGATTTATTGTGATTAAATTTATTAATTATTATTATAATTATCATTACATAATATATTTACACAATCCGGTGTTTTGACTGTTGAATTGAATTACTGAGGCACAATACAGTATTTATTTGACATCTACCACAGAGAACTAAATTTAGATTTTTACTACGCAGTAGCGGCGTGCGAACGAGAGCGCGACTGTTGAATGACCAGCGCGTGAGCGCCCATCCGCGTTTTTAAAAATCTTCGCCCGAAAATACGTACTTTGATCGTAAACATCTCAGACATTTTTTAAGATGTGAAAAAAATAAAAACACAATTTTTCTCGAAATTTTTTGTAAATTTATTTGGCATGTAAAATAAAAAACGTTTGTCAGACACATTGCTTTAACAGCGTCGTCAAATCCGGAAGGAAATTGATACGCTATTTCCTCTTCTGTTAGATAGAAATAGACATATAAAAGAAAAAAGATAGAAATATAGAAAGATAAATAGAAATCAGGTGGTGGATTATGAAGTAAAACGCCTCTCGCATAAATTTTTCAGTTACACAGACTTAAGCCTTTCTCAACCAGAAGTGACCTGCGGAGCCGCCGCGCCGGTCAGTATAAGGCATTGTATTCTCTTGCAAATTATACTTACCGCCGGACGCCGCGCCGCCCGCCACGTTCGTCTGCGAATGAAGGAATTCAGTTTAGACCATAAACTTTAGTGAAAAAATTCTAAGTCTATGGTTTAGACTTACCACACCCTAGCTACCTACCAAAGATGTTGTAGTCTTACTAGAATCTTTGTTAGCTACTTACCCCGCCTACCGAAGCCTGCCAGTGATCTGCCACTGTTGCTCAAACCTCTTTACAAGCTACCATCGTATTATGACAGCTATTTTGTTTACTGAACTGCGCACGCAACCTGTGCAAAATAGACTAAAGACAATAAATTGCGAAGAATAATGTAATATATAGTTGAAAGTTGCTCACACCTTGTCCATTTGGTCTTTTTAGTTTTCAAAAATCCAGTTAAAATGCTATCTAAATTCCTGCAGCCGTGTGTCAGGTTACTGTGCGCGCGGACGCCGAAGCACCAGGCCGTCCGCAAGTCACAGCTGATCCCTGCGAGCCAGTACGACGACAAGGGAATGCCCTTAAAATTTCAGATGTCGCATGTCTTGAAGATCTATTGGGAACTCATACCTTTGTTCTTTGTGACCGGCCTTGCCTTTTTTTGTTTATTTGCTTCTATAGTATCGGCTTGCAATAATAAGGTGGGTACATGTTTAAAGCTAGGTACTAAGTTAGCGTGTACTAGAACGGTGTGAGCACATTTATGAAGCTGGGCTCCGAATAGCTAGCAACGTGTTGTGACGGGACGTCGAGCAAGCTCGCGTCCACACACCGTCGAGTCACCGAGAGGCGCTTCTTGAGGTAACTTGTCTCCAGCGGATCCCGCGGCTGCAGCGCGCCTAGCCCTTTGCTTTGAACTCATTAAACAAGCAGTAGCTAGACTGCAGTCAACTTCCTTGTCCCGTGCTTTAGTTAGTGTGTATAGAAGATTATCCTACTAATATTATAAACGCGAAAGTTTGTAAGTATGGAAGGATGGATGGATAGATGGATGGATGTTTGTTACTCTTTTACGCAAAAACTACAAAACGGATCTGGATGAAATTTGGCACAGAGATAGAATACAGTCTGGAATAACACGTAGGCTATATTTTATCCTGAAATTCCTACGGTAGCGGGAACTACGCAGGTTAAACCGTGAGGCGCTGCTACGCAAAAACTACTGCACAGATCTGGCTGATATTTTTCACAGAGATAGATTGTAGTCTAGAATAGCACATAGGCTATATTTTAAACGTAATTCCCACGGGAACTTATCCTGCGCAGACGAAGTCGCGGGCACCAGCTAGTCTAAATATAACGATTTTCAATATAACTTTTGAAACGAATTATGGTTTTTAACACTAATTAAAGTTACTTAAAACCTGTCTCTTCTTATATCTATATATATTATCTATTTACCATGATTTGATTTGTTTTCAGTTTTCAGCTATTGAAATTGCCCAATTATCAAAACTCAAAACAAATAAAATGATGTGTCCTATTACGATTTTCATTCAAAATTTTATCTTAATTAGCTTCGGCTTTACAAAATGCTTTGACCTCAAACCATTTTGCTTTATCATGGAGTTAATAAAATACGGCCGAATACTCAAACGCATCTCAGCTCATCAAGTTGGCTGAGTTTTTCTTAAATCTGATGACGTCTTATATTATAATGGTATACTTAAACGCTAGCTACTTATCAATAGTATGATCGTGCTTATGTACGCATGTCTGAAGTCCGTTTTATAGGGCAACAATTTAGCATTTTTCTATTTAATTTTTGGGTTATTTATTGACTAATTATAAATTGTATTTTAATTGTACTATTATTATGTTTCTCTGAAAAATAAATAAACATACTAACTTTTATATTGCTTTATTTAAATTTACCTTGAATAATAAAAAATAAGAGCTTATAATCATATTTCTAACTTAGAAGTTTTCATTATGTAGTATTAATTATTTATGTAAGTCGTCGTTATGTCAGAGACTCAGAGTTTGGGATGATCTCAAATGTAGTGTGCTTAAAAGTTAGGATTGGTGTTTGACAATACGATTTTGAGGTAGGTATAACGACGTCTCAAACAGCTAAGATGGTCTCAAATATATAAGATGCGTTTGAGTACTCGTACGATAGTCAGGTAACAAAATGATGCGTGTACCTGACAGTGATTTGATCCTCACACTCGTGCCGCACGACCGTAGATTGCATCTATCATCCTGATGGTGGTTACAGGTAGATGCAGTGTTAACGACGATGATTGCATCTATCATCCTGATGGTGGTTACATGTATAAGCCGATTCAATAAAGAAACGAATCTTAAATGGCGGCACTTATCATGGCCTCTCGCTTGCACACTAGTGCCGTCTATACTCACTCACGCGCGTACAGTATGCAGAAAAAAAACAGTCTTGATTTGCTTTCACGCTGTCTTGGTGCGCCTGGTGATCTGAACTGTTACGAATTCGTTGTTATAATTTTCTGTTATCTTTCCGTTGTTACTTGTTTGTTATTGTTATTCTGTTGAGTTTTCGAATGTTGTCTTCAAAGAAGCATTATAAGGTATTTCGAGCTACAAATTATTATAAATCAAGGAATAAAAAAAAACGCGGACGAAGTCGCGGGCATCAGCTATTTTGAAATAAATACGACCCGGTCTTGTTTTTATTACTTATGACTTGAAAAAATCTTTGATCTGAAATTTTGGATGCTAACTGTACTATCTGTCAACGCAAGTACAAGTCGCCATTTTAGATTCGTTTCTCTAATGAACCGGCTTATAGATGCAGTGTTCACGACGTAGATTGCATCTATCATCCTGATGGTGGTTACAGGTAGATGCAGTGTTCACGACGTAGATTGCATCTATCATCCTGATGGTGGTTACAGGTAGATGCAGTGTTCACGACGTAGATTGCATCTATCATCCTGATGGTGGTTACAGGTAGATGCAGTGTTCACGACGTAGATTGCATCTATCATCCTGATGGTGGTTACAGGTAGATGCAGTGTTCACGACGTAGATTGCATCTATCATCCTGATGGTGGTTACAGGTAGATGCAGTGTTCACGACGTAGATTGCATCTATCATCCTGATGGTGTTTACAGGTAGATGCAGTGTTCACGACGTAGATTGCATCTATCATCCTGATGGTGGTTACAGGTAGATGCAGTGTTCACGACGTAGATTGCATCTATCATCCTGATGGTGGTTACAGGTAGATGCAGTGTTCACGACGTAGATTGCATCTATCATCCTGATGGTGGTTACATGTAGATGCAGTGTTCACGACGTAGATTGCATCTATCATCCTGATGGTGGTTACATGTAGATGCAGTGTTCACGACGTAGATTGCATCTATCATCCTGATGGTGGTTACAGGTAGATGCAGTGTTCACGACGTAGATTGCATCTATCATCCTGATGGTGGTTACAGGTAGATGCAGTGTTCACGACGTAGATTGCATCTATCATCCTGATGGTGGTTACAGGTAGATGCAGTGTTCACGACGTAGATTGCATCTATCATCCTGATGGTGGTTACAGGTAGATGCAGTCTTCACGACGTAGATTGCATCTATCATCCTGGTGGTGGTTACAGGTAGATGCAGTGTTCACGACGTAGATTGCATCTATCATCCTGATGGTGGTTACAGGTAGATGCAGTGTTCACGACGTAGATTGCATCTATCATCCTGGTGGTGGTTACAGGTAGATGCAGTGTTCACGACGTAGATTGCATCTATCATCCTGATGGTGGTTACAGGTAGATGCAGTGTTCACGACGTAGATTGCATCTATCATCCTGATGGCGGTTACAGGTAGATGCAGTGTTCACGACGTAGATTGCATCTATCATCCTGATGGTGGTTACAGGTAGATGCAGTGTTCTCGACGTACAGCCGAAGGAACATCTCACGAACCATGAATCTCCGCGCCCCTACGGTGCACAAGCTGAGGCTCATCAACCAGCGCTACGAGCCGTGGCCCGAGATGCAAGACGTGCTGGACAAGATGAAGCAGCAAGAGAAAAATCTTAAAATAAAAATGGAAATGTGCTCGCAAAAATCTAACGCGTCTGGATAAAATTAGGTTTATTGAGCATTATGAAATTGCACCTTGAAGCTTAGGCTGTTATGTTCTGTTTTTTTATGATATTATCTTCAGTGTCATTTGTCAATATCGATGAAAAGCAATACAATTTTTTGGAGTAAAACCACATTTTCATACATTTGCCTCGACCTCTTTTGATTTAGTTTTCAGGGACGCGCTGTCGTCTCCATTTGAATTGAGACCTCAAGAAGAAAAAAAATCTTTTCGGATGTTATCTTTGGCCAAACTTCAGACTGCTGAGCTGAGCTCGTCACTGAGGTGTTCGCTTGCCTCGCGAGATCTGTGCTTAATAAATTGATGTGTAATTTGGGTTTAAGCCTTCTAAATGTATAGCGCGTTATTAAGTTCTCACTTTCAAAGTAATGAGTCTTCAAATTTGAAGTGGACCTCATCAAGGCGCATTAGAAAGGTCATGAGAAAGTATGTTCGGACCTAGATTATGTAAAATTGGGAAGTTCGCAACGTCCGTGCCTCGTGTCTCGGTGATTGATTGTGTCGGTCGTTTTAGTAACATTCTATTTATGCAGCATTATTTATTATAACTTTGAATAAAAATTAATAATGCTGATTACGACCGTCGTGGTTAAGTTTTAATTGATTGATCAGAACAACTGAACTCCAAGGTGCTCACTATATACACTATATATTCCGTTAAATTATGTGGAAAATAAGTCTTGTGTAAATTTTGTTCAAAGTACTGTTATTCAGAAACAAAATTTTGCAAGTATGTTTAAGCAAAATTCAAAAAATAAATGTTCGTAATAAACTAATTTGGTTTTAATAACACTACTCGTAGCGCTTTTGTAGCGGCGTATAGAAGATACGCCTGTTTTTTTTTTAATATATCACTAAATAGCTACGTCGCGTAGCCTATTCGTACCACTACACTAACATGCAGCTAACACTTTTACTTTTATTGATTACCTCTTAGCATTGGCTACGACGCGTAACTCGTTCGTATCACTGCGACCTCTAGCTGACGGGAGCTCAACTCAAAGTAACACGTCAGTAGAAGGTGCTCAATAACTGACCTCGGAAGCTGAAACTAGCTACCCTACCTAAGTGCTTCAGATATCCTCTGCTAGATGGTGCATGGCGCTTAGACAAATTCTGACTGCAAAAAGTTATTATGTGATCAGATACATGGGAAATCTTCCCCTGTATATAGGGAATTCCAGATATACCCCAAACCACCTTTACTTTTATTTGATTTGTCGTACATAGCACTAGCTACGACGCGTAGTTCATTCGTAGCACTACGATACAGCTACACCTAAAACTTCTCTTCTATTACATTAGCTCGTAACACTGGCTACAACTCGTAGCACTTTCTACGACGCGTAGCCCATTCGTAGCACTGCGATACAGCTACACCTTCATCTCATTTATTTCATTGGCTCGTAGCACTGGCTACGACTCGTAGCACTTCCTACGACGCGTAGCCCATTCGTAGCAATATGGCGATGCAGCTATACCTTAAAAGTCTCCACACAGAAGGCGGAGGCGGAGCGGAGGCGAAGGCGTGCCGGTTTTTTCTATGGCACCGCGCCGCCAAAGCCTGCGGTGTGTGTGTAGGCTTTCATATGGTTCAATAGGATACAACTCGCACGCCTTCGCCTCCGCTCCGCCTCCGGCTTCAGTGTGTGGAGACTTTTATTACATTAGCTCGTAGCACTGGCTACGACACGCGTAGCCCATTCGTAGCACTGCGATATAGTTACACTTTTACTTTTATTTTATTTGTCATACCTACATAGCACTAGCTAAAACGAGTTATTAGGATTAACGACACCACCGTAATATTGGGATAACACATTGATTTTTTAATAGTGGTGAAATAAAAAAATCATTTTACGCTTCTTTTAGTAAAAACTGGGATAGTCAAGATTTGCAATGTAACAATATAAATGTTTGTTCTCTTGATGTTAACCTCTCTACATCACAAATGGGTCAAATAAGGAAAGAAGTTGGTATTCAAACAGACAATAAAAATTGTGGTAAAAACAATGTCGGCACACAAACTCTTGAAAAGGCTAATGAGGCAAGTCTACAAGAAGCTAAAAATCGTAACGTACTAATGTAATGACTAACGTAATGAAAACGTCGTATATTGTACTATATTAAACTACTACCTATATTAAAGACAAGAAAGATTATGTTTAAAATAATAAAAATTATTGAGCATCGTTAAAGAAAAATAAACTGTTGTCAAGTTTTTTTTAATTTATTGAATATTTTGGTATACGAATAAATATCAGGGCAACAACACTAATCATTAGTGGTGTCGTTAACAAATGCCATTTGCTAACGATACCTCGAGGGTGTAGTTTTAGGGGTGTCTTTAACAATAAACGGGTTGTTTTTTTATAATTAAACAAAACTATAACAACATTTTGTGTAATCTCTTAAGTTAATCAGATAACCAGTACCCGTTAAACAAGCTCCACTTACTGGTATTTATTTGGCTTGGCCAAGTACGACCTTGTCGTACGTAGTTCAAACACATGCCATTGACTGTTACAAATGGAAAGTCACCACCAATTTTCAGGGATATATAAAAGGAACACTGTTTGTCCTGATGTCACTGAATACTTTTCCAAATGAAAATAGGAGTGGCGGTCGGCTCATCTCCAAAAGGTATCGGGATTAGGCTGCCGTATTTTATGACCCCCTATAACTGGGGGGGGGGGGTCTGCTCCCTCCCCGCCAGCTGCAGCCGATTGGATCTCCAATCGGCCGAGATTGCCTTTCTAACGGGTTTTGTTGGTTTTCCTCTGATGCAAGTTTTCACACACCACCTTTAATTTTTGACGAGGAAATGTGATTTTTCGATGAAACTCCAAAATTGAATTGAAGGTTCATATCGTTATGGTTGATAAAATAAAAAACGTAAATCATTTCCAATATTTTATTTTAAGTTAGTGGCAGTGAAGTTTGTCGGGTACGTTAGTTTAACTTAACAAAAACCGGTCCTGCCTCAGTCGTTTGAGAAGGTCCGAATACAAAAATAAGTCTCGGATAAGAATGTTCTGAGAATGGATACACGATTATAGGAAGTGAGGCCCGACGCTTCCTGGTGAAACTGTCCCGACGGATAGTTACAGGAAGAAACGCAGAGTATCACAGTGGAATTACATGAAAGGTTTTGGCATATATTGGCACTTGGAAAGTATAGATTCGGCATGTGCATTCCGCGACTGTTCATCGGATCACAGAATGCACGATCGAGTCGCAGGAAATAAGGTTTGGCACATCACGGAACGCCCTACCTTCTACACACTGTACTGTTATGATTAGCTAACATTCAATAGTTACGTACGTCTCTCCCGGCCGGCCCGGGTTCAATATGTTAACGATTATTTAAAAAAGTGACCTCACTAAAAGGATCCGCCTATAAAAACGAAATTTTCAAAAATCTTTACCGCTTATATTACCTAATGTTATGTATATTTGATTTATATATTCTTATGGGTATATAGTAAACGGTGAGGAGAAGTGGCAGCCGATTTAAATTCTTGTTCTGATTCTTGTTAAAGTTTCTGCAAAATGTCAAAACTTCTCTGGAATTGTTAGGGAATGTTGTCGGGCTGGAATGGCGCGTTTGTGCCGCGCGGGATCGCGGAGCGCGGGCTCGCGGGCGCGGGCTCGCGGGCGCGGGCCTGCCTCGAGCGGCGATGCCAGGGCACGCCCCCTGACTGTATCGTGCAGTACCTTCCGCGGTGTGCGACCAACAACTACTCCTGATACACTTTATTCTAATAAAAGTGTTTTTGTTCTTTGCTTGTTACATATCAATTAAGCCAAACTGTCACCTTGTTTTATTTTAGGATATATTTTATTAATGTAAAAATCCTGGTTTTGGAATGTTTATGTTGGTTTATGAGATGTTGCAGAAAAATTCCCACACGAGTATTTCGCAATAGGTACTCAGATGTGTTTTAACAAGTGTCAGTTACCAATTAACTCAAAATGGGCGCCATTTCAAACGAGACAGAATTACATACCGTGCAACTTATCATTCCACCGTATCCGACCATCACAAACCGTTATTTTACACTTTATCCCATCAATAATCCTATACGTACAAATATTAAAACGGAATATTATCTAGATATCGTTAATGTGCGTAACGGACTCGATACAATCGTCATGAGCTGTACAAACCAACGAGAAACATACAAATTCAAAGGTTATGAACTACTTACTCCTTACAAAATGATTTTGTTTACGATTTTTAAACCAAGATATAGTACGCGGCGTCGGCGTCCCACTCACTCGCAGACATTTACGCAAAAACGCGACATAATAAATACATTCCATAAGCCCAATCATGAACTCTGTTTCAGCTAGTTCTGTACACAGTGCGTAGGTACACCTCGCGCCGGTAGGACGCACGAGTAGCAACGCGCGCCGCGCGCGAGCTCGCGCACATCTACACACACGCCTCACAGACCTTCGCGTATCAAATTAATGTAAATGAGCAATTCAATTATATGCAATTTGTTATACGTATCCAATCATACTTCCTCTCGTGGATGTCCAGATGTACAGCCTTCTCTAAAACCTTAACAGCGAGAATAAATTGAAAATCAAGTTATTTTAGGACAAACCACGATATCAAACCTTAAAACTCATAGTTATAAGTAATTTTTATGATTTATCAAAAGATCAAAATTGATTTAAACGAGGTATAAATATACGTAATTTAACAAAATCACGATAAATAGATATATTTCTATATTTATACAAGAATAATAGATTATGAACCTAATTTGAGTCAATCAATATATTTTTCGAGAAATAACAAAGTATCGCAAGTAGGAAAGGCAAAATATAGTGAAATGTGAGATCGACAAGGAATCTGTACGAACCGCAAGGAACGGACGCGACCAGTACCTCCCCGGCACAAGGCAGTGCGTCATGAGGTACTTCTAACTGACTATACATCACGGAACCCCTGGGCTTGTAAAACTTATTTAACTTCATTTTATATCATACATTGGCGACAGTTCTTCTCGGTACTATACAAAAACTAAAAACATTATACAATAATTACTACGATACCATAGAGCTATTTAAGTTTACATGAATCAACTTACGACTACCAAAGGGTACCCACATCGGCACGATGACAATACGCAATGTAATTTAGTTACAACCTCTTTATAACGTTAAATTTAATAAATATTATTAATATTAACTATTATATCAATTATCTCTCTGAAACATACTCTTAGCTATATGTACGTGTAAGTACTCTCCGAAAGCAAGCCCATTCATTGAACATGGCGTCCAAGTCTGAGACACGCTAGGGCTCACTCTATTTAGTATTTACCGATGTGTTATAATAAAAAATCGCGCAAGGTACTTCGACTCTGCATCCATCTATTCATTTTCAAATAGATACACAAATATTCGCCCTTTAAGTTTATCGTGTATTTTATTAACATCATCCATTCATTACCTTCAGAGTACATAATATAATGTAAGTCTCGCATTCATAGCGGAGAGCGCATTCACACGGTGACACTGCGAGTGGAGCTCGGCCGCGAGCTCGCGCCGAGTGCGGCAGATACTATCTTATTACCCTTATTTAGGCCAACACGGATGCGGACACGATGCGGGCGACGGCGCCGGTGGGTTATCTAAGAACATTGACGACTAAATGGTTAAATATTTAGTCGAGGTTTCGACTAGGGCGACGCGGGATCCGCTCGACGGACACTTAAAAGTAATCTTAGAAATCGACAGGAAGTCAGTGTCACTTACATTAACTATAGGTATAAGTTATTATCTAGCGCGCGCACGCGAGGAGCGCGGGCTGTGGGCGTGCGCGCTTTGGAATTTCATAATAAGTCTCTATGAGTGGTGCGAGTCGTGCAGCGAGTGCGGCGCGGGGGCGCGCGCGCTGCACAGCGCGGCGCGCACGGCGGCGCGGCACAGCGGCAGCGCGCGCGCGGCGCCGCACGCCCGCTCTCAGAGCCGGTCCTCCTCCTCCTCCTCCTCCGCCTCGTCGCCAGCCTCCTCGTTCTCCTCCCGGTAGCCGGGGTGCTCGCTGATCGCGTAGTAGTTCCCGTTGTAGATGACCCCGAGCTCGCGCATCGCGTCGCCGCGGATGGTCGCCTTGATCGTCCAGTTGTAGCAGTCGTCCGACTCGGACTCGCGGTCCAGCCGCTCCACGTCCAGGATCTTGGAGCTGAGCCGCTCAAGGATGATCCCGATGTCCTTGATGGTGAGGTGTCGCTTCTGGTCCACGCTCAGCTGGTCGATCAGCAGCAGGAACTTCTCGGAGGTGACGGCCTCGTCCTCGACCAGCGTGTTCTCGGTCTCGCTCTCGGAGGAGTCCCGCTCGCCGCCGCGGCGCGCGCTCTCGGCGTCCAGGAAGCGCACGTGCCCCTTGGGGCGCTGCGAGGGCGAGGCGCGCGGCGCCGCGTCCTGGATGGGCGAGGTGGCGACGCTCTTGTGCACGGCGATGCGGCGCCCCTCCTCGTGCAGCGCGCAGCAGTGGAAGTCGCACTCGTCGGGGGCCGGGGCGGGCGCGTGGCGCGGCGGGGAGGGCGAGGCGTGGTGCGCGCGGCACTCGGCCGTGTGCACGTGCTCGTGGGTCGCGGGCGGGCGCAGGCGCGCGCGCGCCGGCTCGTCGTGGTTCACGACGGTGATGTGCGGCGGCGGCGGCTGCGCGCGCTCCACGCTGGTCTGGATGACGAGGCTCGGCCGCCGGTCCGGCTTGGCCTGGCGCGAGGGCGAGCGCGCGGCCGGCGACGCGCCCGCGCCCGACCGCTGGTCCCAGTGCAGCACCACCGTGACGCGCCCCTTGTTGTCCATGATCTTCCATGAGGGCGTCTCATCGTGCAACTCGAGAGCGTGGATCGTCTCGCATACTATCTTCGGTATCGCAGATATGGCTGTGGACGAGAGGAACGGGTTAAGGTCTGCGTATGGGTGCGGTACCGCATCGGAGGCGTCCTATCCGCACTGACCGGCCTTGATGACGTCGACGCCGGTGGGGTACCAGCGCTCGCCGGCGCGCAGCAGTAACAGCACGGTGTTGGGAGGCAGCGTGCGCCAGTAGTCTCCGTCCTCCACCTGCGTGCCGTCGCTCTCCAGCACCAGCCGCACCGGCTCGCTCGCGCCCACCGATAGCTTCTCTTTACCTGGACAACAGAATACCTCTCTATATCTATACGTTATACTTGCGACCCGCGTGAACTGTGAATGTGGAGACCGATTGCAACAGCAGATAGCCAACGGGCTCCGCACTCACAGTACGGAATGCGGAACGAGCCGGGTGTGTTACGCTTGCTCGAAGAACACGTATACCTAGTAATAGAAAATGCTGAAAGAGTCGATCTCGTCTAAAACGTCTTTAGCCTGTTTTTTTGTTAAAATGAGTAAGAAAACTAGTTGCGGTTTACACTTGAACAAATAAATATATACTTAGTGTTATAAAAAGTTTTAGAATGTGATACGTAATGTACTTCATTGACTTCCGTCGATGTCTCTCGCGCAGATGTCATCGCTCACGCTAGTCTCGCACCCATCACACTAATAATATAAAAAAAAAAGTTTTTATGGTGTCTTTGTAACTCTTTAAAACCAGTGACCGAAATCGCTGTGTGTCTAGCATTATCATTTATTATTATTTAATCATACCACGAACTCAAAACTTTACAGGTGTTATTGAGTTGGATAATTAATTGACCGCAATCGTAATGCATGCGAAGAAATAGGTTAGACAGGCCATTTAGGGATTGCATTAGTTGGTAGTGCACGGAGCGGGCTAGCGGAGGTCATGGGAGCGTCATCGGGGGGTCAGTTCATTGGCCAAGGAAGCGCAGTCGCTGTGAGCGCCAGGGCCGCCCCGCGCACTCGGCCACTCGGCCGACGAGCCGCGCACTCGGCCACTCGACCAACGAGTCGCGCACTTGACCACTCGGCCGACGAGCCGCGCACTCGGCCACTCGACCAACGAGTCGCGCACTTGACCACTCGGCCGACGAGCCGCGCACTATGCCACTCGGCCAATAAGCCGCGCACTCGGCCACTCGGCCGACGAGTCGCTGCGCTCTGTTCGACTGCGGAGTGCGATGGGGCTCCCTCGAGGTCAGAGGGTACATTGCTACTACTTCACCTTAAAGTTTCAATAAATCATAAAAAGTGATAGGGATTTTTAGAACTCTGAAACTGCGTCATAAATGTCTTATTTTCTTTAAATCCAACTTGAGATCATAAGGCGTGATAAATAACAAGGAATATAAATAAATAGTTCTTAAACATATGTGTCAATATAATAAAGAACATTGCATGAACAATTTCAGGATATCGACAACTAACAAAGTATTTTTATAGTGGACCGTACAAAGCAGTAACATAATTAAAAGAGAAATAATATACAGAAGTAGAGCAATATTTATAAAAAATACAACTACATTACGAAGTCTAGGTATTTAGAATAATGTATTCTTGGTATCTTCTAGGAAATCGTACAAATACCACAGATGAGTTTAGAGGATAAATTTCTATTTTCATATCCTACTAATATTATAAACGCGAAAGTTTGTAATTAAGTATGGATAGATGGATGGATGTTTGTTACTCTTTCACGCAAAAACTACTACTATAAATTATAGTCTGGAATAACACATAGGCTATGTTTTATCCCGGAAGTCCCACGGGAAACGGAAATACCGCGGGTGAAACCGCGAGGCGCTGCTAGTTTATTTATAAACAAATTGCATAATGGATTGTATACTGTATGAAAGTCGCCTGTTTTAAAGAAAATACACTGAGAGAATACACTTTGACTTTGAGAGCGTTTAATGTATTGAAAGAAAATTATAATCAAAGAAGTGAAATAAATTAAAACTAGTATTAACAATTGAAACAATTGAGCTAACTTTAGACTGTTGCAAGCAATGTAGAGCTAGTTCAACTGTGCCACATCAGTACCAGTCCGAAGAAAATTAAGATGTTATTATTTGGACGACAGTGAATAGGGCACACAACAGGATCACATTTGTAAAGCCCTCAAATGTTAGTTCGGATCACATGAAATTATCTAAGTGAAATTCGATCCAAATAATCCCGGTCGTATGAAATTCATATTCTCTGAAATGCGTGTTCAGGCGCCGTGTCATGTCGCCATTACAAAGTAAACGGGTTAGAGTACATCTCGTCCGAATGAAAACTCGTCCGAGGACGAGTTGTCCTCTTGGGGTAGAACTCGTGCGAGTCCCAAAACTACTGATTTTATATTCGGACCAGTTGTACCCTTATCTAAAACTGAAGAGGACAACTCGTCCTCGGACTAGTTTTCATTCGGACGAGATGTACCCTAACCCAAGTAAGCCCTATTATTGAATATCTTCGGACTGGACCAGGATTATTGGTATTGTACGGTGCAGCGCATCCGTGCATTTAGGTATAAGTTCGCCAATTCTTGTAATATCATCAATAATATTAAAGTCAATTGTGACACGCGCCGACCACTTAGTTTGTTGCATCAGTTCACGTTTTCACCTCATCATGGTAGGCGCGTACTCAACTATCATTTGTTAAATTTATCAATATAAGAATTTACCAATTTACTCTTCGTATCATTTGTCATATTAAATTTGTCCCGTAAGTACAGGTATCGAACTTCACTAAGGTAAGTTAATTTGATCCTTCAATTATCTTTCGTAGAACACCACCATAGTAGCAGAAGTATATTATATAATAGGTGCCTGACAGCGACTAGGCTAACGAAGTAAGCCATGCGCTTCGTTAATCACATTTACAACGTGAAGCTAATTTTCGCGAAGTTAGAACCCAAACTTTAGTAGGTCGGTCTGAGGGCGCGATGTATTCAGCTCTACAAATGATGCCTGTAAACCCTATTATCGATATTTTCCAGTTTCACAGCGTTATCCGGGTGTCTAGCGTTATCTTGTTAGTGAGCTATAGAAGGAACAGTCGTTTGGAGGTGTTGAATTTTTTGGATTTTTTCTTTTTTATCTTGTATCGCTTTTTACATGCGTAGTTTAATTTTAGAACACAGTGTGTGAGAAAAGATATATGGATAATAACTACTTCTGTATAGCTGTAAGCTGTAAGCTTTGTATGTAAATCTATATCTAAAAGCATTATTCTGTATCACATTTGCGATGCTAATGTTATTCTTATGAATTCAGCCTCTAGTCTAGTCTAGCTATAATGGCAGCAATGCCGTGATAACAATAATTTTGCAATAAAATTTAAATAATATTGTTCAAACTCAGTATTCTATAAAATATAGTATTCTTAAGGTATTCTTACTTAAATGAAAAAGACTATCACTGATAGACTACTGTATCGCGATACAGCAGTGGCAGTCATTGACTAGAAGTATGATCGAATCTGCCGCCGCACCAGCCCACGAAGATGTCTTTGGAAAATGGGAACGCGGAGACACGACCCCCGCAACTCTGACAAGACTAGTGTCATACCGTCGGGCCTTTTATCCTCGTCACGCAACAGACCATTCGCTTCAAGAATAGCTGGTACGTTTCCGGCGACTAAAACCCGCCGGATGATGTCGCTAATGCTGACATGAGATATCCGACCGGCGGCCCTAGCGCACCATGGTCCGTGATGACCAAGTTGTTCGACTGCAGTACCGCACTGGCATTGATGAGGCGCACAACACCTTGCACCCAACCGAAGACATTTTGACGTATGTTTCGGGACTCCACAAAGTGCCAGTGTATAACACTGGCACTACCAGTGTATAACACTGGCACTACACTGGCACTTTGTTGGAAAGGACATAATGTATGTGTAAGGAAAAGCTGGCAACCAACGTCTTGTCTCATTTAGAAATGGCTATGACATGTCCATGATCTGACGAGATGGAACAAGTTTTTATCAAATAATTCCATGTCACACAGAAGCACGTCCTATTACCGTTGGGACAAATGAGATTTTGGGGATCACCATCATTGGAGTGAAATTTCTGATGGGATTTATTATAATTTTTCTTTCGATTATCAATTCTGCAGTCGAAAAAACGGTTTGCAACCATGCCTTGCCATCAAAATGAATATTCAAAACTAATGATAAAGTTTAAGGTATTTATTATGCCTTCCAAGAGCTAGATGTGTTTTTGTGTAGGTTCACTTGACAACATCTCTGAGAATAAGTAAATTCGGTTACAAACAGTACAATCTCCGAATTTTTCTCTTTCCGAACATTTGTTATTTGATTTTGATGATTTTTCGCTTTAGTACAAAAAATTACTGGAAATGGCATTTTAAAAGTTTTATAAATTTTAAATGCAGAATGAATACTCTAACTATCGAAAAAACAATTTTTAAGTAGTTTATAAAAACGATTTTATTATTAACTAGCTGCGCCCCGCAGCGTCGCCCGCGGGGAAATTTATTTATTTGTCAAATATCATTTTTTTCTCGCCGTAAAAACCATCCTTGAACTTCAACGAACATTTTAAAAAAAGATTTGGCCAAATTGGTCCAGGCGTTGTTGAGTTATGCGCTTACCAACACATTTTGCGATTCATTTTTATATTATAGAGATTTATTCAGTACTAGCTGGTACCCGCGACTTCGTCTGCGCATGATTAGTATTTGAAGTACTCGCGATTTTACTTGCGTAATTCCCTTTCCCGTGGGATTTTCGAGATAAAATAAAGCCTATTTCTTATTCCAGCTTATAATCTATCTCTGTACCATTTCATCCAGATCCGTTCAGCAGTTTTTGCGTGAAAGAGTAACAAACATCCATCCATCTATCCATTCATACTTACAAACTTTCGCGTTTATCAGTTCAATTCAGTTTGGTTCCCCTGGGCTATACGGGTTTTCAAAAATTTCTCACTGCATCTGAACGACGCGTACACACGCGTCGTTCAGATGTTGTGAGAAATTTTTGAAAACCCGTATAGCCCAGGGGAACCAAACTGAATTCCGGGATAAAATGTATCCCATGTCCAGTCGTCCCGAGTTCCATTCGAATTCATTCAATTCCGTCGTGATGCGTGGTTAAAGAATTTTTGTTCCACCCTCTCTCCCAGGGGAACCTTACTGAATTTCGGGATAAAAAGTATCCCATGTCCTTCCTTGTACTATGAACTCAAATCGTCCTGAGTTTCATTCCAATTCATTCGGCAGTTTCGGCGTGATGCGCGGTAAAGGAATTTTACTTTCATACCCTCTCCCATGAGAACCTTACTGAATTCCGGGATAAAAAGTATCCTATGTCCTTCCTCGTAGTATGACCTATAATCATGCCGAGTTTCATTTCAATCCATCAAGTAGTTTCGGCGTGATGCGCGTTTACGATACAGACAGACAGACAGACAGACAGACAGACAGACAGACATGAATAAAAAAAATGACAGTTTTGGCTTGAGTATCGATAATAGAGTGCCCTCCAAAAAAAATTTTCAAAATATCTTCAATGTACAGAATTGGACCTGTTACAGTTTTATTATAAGTATAGATTCCATTTAAGGAAAAATACTGACTACTATAACTGATAATCAGTTTTCAGTATCTATATTTTAGTTTCCACAGAATAGTATTGGATATTTTCAAAAAACCATTTGAAAAAAAGAGTTCTATGTAGGTATGGAGGTTGTTCTAACTTATGAGTTCTTCATTTAAATATCTAAAAGCAAACGCGTGGGACATTGTGAGATGCTATAATAAGTCGAAGGGTTCTTCACCTAGAAGGCCGTTCTCTAGGCCTCTCGCCCCAAGGCCAACGCACTCTGCCGACGACCCTGAGGGCGCTAGGGCGCCGTGTTTGTAGGTGAGGCAGCGGTCATCGAGTCTTAGAGGAGAGACGGGTTACAAACCTGCGTCACAGCTGTTTGTTACAGGTTTTATTGTTGGAAGTAGTCAGGATCGCGTAGGTCTCATGTCGAGTTAGGCAACTAAAATGACTAGGGTCTTATGTGGATGTGTCCTGTATACTTAAAAAATTTTACCCGTTTATATTAAAATATTAGGTATATATAAAATATATTGGGGACATTTTCGAAAAATTAAGGACTGGTTATCCAGGTTATCGGATTTTAATGATTTATTTTATTTGAAAGCTGCTCATCATATAAGTTGGTCAAGGTCTGACTAGTTGTTTTTGAATTATACTTTATAATGCGTACTTTATTGACTTCAGCAACATTGATGATCTTATTTTTTCTTTTTAATAAGTTGAAGTTAGTTTAAAGTAGTTTGTAGTTAGTGTTTTGGTGTTAGACTGTAAGTGCTGTTACTGCTGCTAACCGCTGAATTGTAATAAATAAATAATAAGTTTTAAAAACCAATTATTTTTAAATGCTTTATATTATAAATTTGAAAAAAAAAATTTAAAAACATATGCTCTCCTGTTTCACATGCGTGGAGTTCGTAGGTTTACATACATTATGTAGATGAATAACTGAAGATAAATTGTTACCTACCTAATAACCACATATTGCTACATAATATTATATTACATAACAGAATTTTTTTTATACCAAATAAACTATTTGTTGTTAGCTATCTATAATATGTTAATATGAAGGAGATAGGTTAGGTATCAGATATGTCCACTTACCTCTGTGTATGAGCTCCTCGAAACTAGTGACCACGAGTCCCTTCCTCACGTTCCGAGAACTGTCCCATATCTTGAAAGGCCTCTTTCCTCTAACCTCCTGAAACACCACACACCCATGTTAACAACAACTCATGTCCAGTTTCATTCACCAATAAATCATAAAGAAAGACGTTCTTTCAAAAGCAAGTGGGAGAAAGTTTTTGTTAAGGAAAAAAAAGTGTTTGTTTACCATTGGTTTTGAGTGAATACACCAGTTTTATGAGCTCCCATGACTACTCATCCGTAGATTACATCGTGCGGTACATTTATGTAACAGGTGAACCATCGTGCAGCGCTCGAGCCTCGCAGCCAGCCCGGTCCGATTCATCCACTACGAAACGTCATACGATACGTTAAGCGGGCTCCGTAGCACCGCTACGGACGGCGTAGTGCGTAGCAGTGCTCCGTAACACCGCTACGGCCGGCGTAGTCGTAGCAGTGCTACGTAGCGCCGCCGCCGGGTGCAGCGCCCGCCGCCCCCTCCCGCCCTGCACCGCCCCGCGCCCCGCACGCACTGTGCGTTGACCCACTGACATCGTCGCCCTGCGCGATCTTTAATCTAGCCTGGGACCTTTGAGTTCGAAGACACGAAAAAGTTTCGCGTCCTTCGATCACCTACGAGTCGATGACTCTACGTCTATTTTCGGCGGATCAATCCGTTCGTTGTGTGCGGGCTCTACTCGGCAGGTAGTACATAAATGAGACCGGCTCCGTAAAAAGCTATTTATTGTGGTCGCTGTCTGTGGTACAGGAATCGCTGCGATCAGTTCCGCGGAGACGTACCTCCTGTTGGATCTCGACGATCATCTTGTCAGTCAGCCGTCGGAAAATAATTCGCGACGCGGTAAAAAGGTGTAAGTAATTAAAAAATGTGTGTCACGTGACTGTCACTAAAGCTGCGAGTGGGGTTGTGTGATAGCGTCAGGGCGGGCGGCGCGGTGCGGCTCGGCGGAGCGCCGCGGCCGCACTGAGCGCCGTGACCGGGTCGCGGCCCCGCCCGCCCCCCGCCCGCCCCGCACTGCAGCGCCCGCCCCTAATCTCTTGATGCCGTAAGATGTTCCAATGAGCGATGCCGATGATGCACTTTCCGAAGGTCCGAAGACGCTTTCTGATTAATTACTCTTTAGTGGATAAGAAATTTTGATTTTGGGGACCTACATATATTCGCTTATTTACTAAGTACCTACCTATATTTGCTCGGTTTTGATTATCATATTCGTATGTCAATTTGTCTTCCGCTCCTGTGTTTTTGATTGAAAAAATAAGAAGTTATGTCAAATAAACGATTGAAGTAGGCTTTCTCGGTATCTAAGAGTAAGAGAGATTACGTATCGTTTCCAAATCGATGACAGTTCTTTATAAAGCTTCGCCACGTGACTAGGTACTCTCGAGAGTCCTTAAAGTAAGTACACTTATTTACTGTGTAGGGAGGTACCTACTTAGTTTTCCTCTATTGATTAGAGTCCCATGCACAATCCCTCGCCGGGCGAGCGGGACGTGTCCTGAAAAGAACTCGCGAGTTTGTTCTGAAATTTGATTTATTTCACACCTCCTGCGTTCAAAGATTTATACCTGAATGCTTTTTGATGACGTTCAATGCCTGTTTAACGTTTACAGTTGAAACGTGGCAGCATTATGTAGCATTATCGTTTTCTAATTGAGTTGCAAAAACAAAATTCCCGAAGAAAGTATGCCACTTGCGATACCTACACAATAAGTTTGATTTGGCAAAAATTCACATGGGAAATTATAAAGCTAAATTTTTTCAGTTTAAATTAGGATCTGAATAATTAACCGTGGTCGACACTGGAGTGGCTAATAATGAAGTTTAAAGTTATCAATGTGGGAATGCTATCTCAAATGCCATCACAAAAGCATTAATCTCAATTAGAACTACATCACTATACGGTTGAAGATCAACCTCCAGGCCGTCATTTTGTCAAGGGTTTTGAGATCTAATTTAGAATAAATTTTGCGTGGGAACCATACCAAATACCACCTTGAAATATAAACTTTATTTTACTATTGTTGGAAAAATACTTGTTCTTTAATAACCTAAGATAAGTTGAATGTAAGTACTTTGTTAACTTTCCAGAATCTATTCTTTTTGAGGACGGTGATGAATAAGTATAGGTATTATAGGTATATGGCTGTTTTGAAAATCTACTAATCCATAAGCGTTTTAGGAAAACAAAAGATAACACACTTATCAAAAAGCATGTCGTAGTTGCATTGGTTCCTCTGACCCAAGGTTCTATTGCTTTGTGAACTTCGTCTAAGCTTACTGGGAAATTAGATTTTTATTTCTTTATCAATATTCAGAACAGCGCACAGTTGGAAGGTTTCAATCAGAATTCAATTTATCTGTAAAAGTGACTTTGAAATCAATTTTATTTACAGGTGAAAGCTTTTCTTGAACGCTCTGGCGTTGAGGGAACCTGGCTACTATTTAGTTCTTCGGTAACATTGAAACTATACAAAAAAGTCTGCTAGCATTATTTGCTTTTCATTTTCAAAGCGCTTGTAAAGCTCTCTTGGATAAAGATCCAAGTACGCAGTACGCTGTATAACCACAGATGACCCTACCTTTGAAATCTATACTTATAATAAAACTGTAACAGGTCCAATTCTGTACATTGAAGATATTTTGAAAATTTTTTTTGGATGGCACTCTTTTATCGATACTCAAGCCAAAACTGTAATTTTTTTCATTCATGTCTGTCTGTCTGTCTGTCTGTCTGTCTGTCTGTCTGTCTGTATCGTAAACGCGCATCACGCCGAAACTACTTGATGGATTGAAATGAAACTCGGCATGATTATAGGTCATACTACGAGGAAGGACATAGGATACTTTTTATCCCGGAATTCAGTAAGGTTCCCATGGGAGAGGGTATGAAAGTAAAATTCCTTTACCGCGCATGACGCCGAAACTGCTGAATGAGTTGGAATGAAACTCGGGACGATTTGAGTTCATACTACAAGGAAGGACATGGGATACTTTTTATCCCGGAATTCGGTAAGGTTCCCCTGGGAGAGAGGGTGAAAGAAAAATTCTTTAACCACGCATCACGACGGAAGTGAATGAATTCGACGATTGGACATGGGATACATTTTATCCCGGAATTCAGTTTGGTTCCCCTGGGCTATACGGGTGTTCAAAAATTTCTCACAGCATTTGAACGACGCGCGCGCGTCGTTCAGATGCGGTGAGAAATTTTTGAAAACCCGTATAGCCCAGGGGAACCAAACTGAATTGAACTGATAAACGCGAAAGTTTGTAAGTATGAATGGATCGATGGATGGATAGATTGATAGATGGATGGATGTTTGTTACTCTTTCACGCTCTTTCTGCTGAACGGATCTGGATGAAATTTGGCACAGAGATAGATTATAAGCTGGAATAACACATAGGCATAGGTTATTTTATCCCGAAAATCCCACGGGAAAGGGAATTACGCAAGTAAAATCGCGAGTACTCGAAATACTAATCATGCGCAGACGAAGTCGCGGGCACCAGCTAGTATATTATATAGGTACAGAGCATCGCATCGCGAGCCCGACATACTTGTCCCAGTTTTATCCCACAAGGATCCTCACGATCTCAACTGACGACAATCATAAACTGCAACAGTTCATACGTTACATTTGCACCCCTTAAAGAGGATTTAAAGGGGTGCAGACAAATGAACGCCGGAGGTGTGAACATAAAAGTGGAAGTAGAACGTTTGTTTTTACAAGAAGCTCGCTTATTGGACATGCCGCGCGCTGGAATGCCTGCAGGTATGCTCGGGGGATGTGTGACGCCGGGAATTACACACCAGAGGTATCTTTAACATCCGAGGAGGAATACTTGGCATACGATGTTATTTGAGCTCTCTGTGGAGAGCAAATTTCTTGTATAACATTTTGTCTTGTTGGAACGAACTAAAACTTGAGTTATGTAGGTTTTTAAGTCGGTGAAAAATAATTCACACTTTCAGCGAAAACAAAAATTGAATTCGGTACGAAATTCCTGTACGGAAAGGTGCATGCTCAAACAAAATTGAGTTCCAAGGACGCTCTACCTTGGTAGGTGCCATAAAAAAGGCTTAAAAACTTTCGATCTTAATATCGCTGATGAACATCTAACGAATGGAAGCGACGACATTAACATTATAATTATCGGTTTTCCATAACTTTCATCGGGAAGAAAGGGCGCGATCGCTCTGAAAAATCCTGAGGGATCCGACTTTATGAGGCTCTTCGAGAGAAGATTAATGTTTTAACGAAGGAATTAAGGGATCTGGCGATCGCATCGACGGCGTCGGGGCTATTTAACATAGGATGATTTGGATTTGGCACAGAATTAGAAATCTTCTGCGCTGAAGACAGTCGCAAGATTTACAAGTATTTGTTAATGAATTAATTAATTCCAACAACATTATTACTAACCTAGAAATGAACTGAGTTAAATAAAGAACTTGGAAAATGCAATTTGAAAGAAACTTCCACGAGATTGCTTTGATTTTTTGTTTATTCCTTTTGAGCTCCTGTAGAGTGAGCCAGGTTTTATCAACATTCCCTAACACAAAGCAGTTTATATGCAGATACGGCTATCAAAGAATCTCGTCACTGAAAGGCTAGTATCGGCCTTTGTTTAGGTCAAAAGAACTGGGTTTTGCTAAATAGCTATAGCATACCTTTCAGAAATAATTAAATTAATAGGCTTTTAAGGAGGCGCTGACGAAGATTTACAGCATCCTGAGAATAACAATACAGGAAGCACCAAGCATGGTGATTCCTTATGTCCCTATTTCTATGGAGAACAGGTACCTAACTAATAACTTTTGTCTATCAATGTCTGCTGAAACTAGGTATCTGGTAACATGTCTATAATGAAAATTCAGAAAAATAAGAGTGGTTTTTCGCGTTTCACTGTGTTTTAAGTAGGCCCCTACCTATATATTTCCCGTGCGATGCAATACAAGTCCTACTGGTCAAATAATAATAATGTATAACAAATTCAGTTACAATTTATTATGATGCTTCTGGTGATAATATAATTAATTCGATCAGAATTACGCACGAGTATTATTTTGAGTCCCACAATTCAATTAAGGTAAGGTTCCCATGCCTTGTAAAAATCATATAATAAAAATATCTCGAAAGATGATATAAGTATTGTTTTTTTAGACCTAAGTACCTACTTACAATCCGCCTTGCGTGTCCCATTGCAAGGCAAAGACCTCCGTTCCCTTCGAAAACGATTTTGAACCGCAAAATGAGCAAAACGGTGATGATGCTTAGTTTCATGGAAATGTCGCTTTCCCATAATGACTCTGAAAACCAGTAGGTATCTGTCTTGTGGAAGTGAAATCTATCCTAGTTGTAGCCGCACCCAACGTTGTTTATCGGTGATAGGTGTTCAACTTGGTATGGTCTTTGCCCCCTTGATAGTATTAATTGTTATCAAAGCGATCTTAATAAAAACGGCGTTTGGTGCCACATTTGATAAAATAAATACGCAATAAAAAATATAAATAATAAAATAAATTAGATTCTAATTTCTGATGTTGTAGATTCTATCAAAATTCCTCACTAGGACTGGCTAGTTTTTTAAATCTTGTCACAATGGTTTTAAAATTTTAATTAATAGCTCGACTTTGAAAGCAATTGAAAAAAAACTAATATACAGTATGTGCTTTTCATTATTTTAAAGTATTTATATTCTTTGTAAAAATCGTTGAGAAATTTTAGAAAAACCACAAAAAGCTAAGTTATTATTGAGGTTTATTATTATTATAGTTTTTTAATAACACATTATTATAGTTTTTTAGTAAGTAATTTAACCAGTGCAGTGGCCCCGATTGCTTGAAAATTACGCAGACTTCCGAAAACGTGTTTCAGGGCTATGAAAACATTCCTGAAAATTATATCAACAATTATATTGTCTTCATTTAACGATTCAACAGTCTTGACAAACAATTTAAAACATACGAAACCATTCAAAATATAATTTTAAGGAGGTACCTTCAGACCAAACTTTGCAATATACCTAATGATGACTATAATGATACTGTGTGAAATATTACTACAAAATGCCTCTATTCTCATTCTACTCTGTCAGCAATGGCAAAACTACTATATTTCCAACGAATAAATATATGTTGTAAATATCGCATGTTCAGGATTTTTACTGAGATTTTGTGAGTTTTGGATATGGCCGTAGGAAGTAGTTTCTTTAAATATTTTTGTTATCACTCTGTCCATTTATGACCATGTATTGCTATTATGCTAACGTTTAAGATTTCGTGTGCAATAATTTCTCGTTCCATTACAAAAAGCTCCTCTATCATCGAACTGTTTAATAATTTTAACTGACAGGAGAGTTCGCTAAATCAACCCGAACCTAGTTCAATGTTGTTGACATCAGGCCTAAATTAACGTCGAATTAAACCACAGTCCATTCTGTAAAGTAAACATAAATAGGTACAGTTAACAAAAAAATTACCTGAATACCCCAAGCCGAGTTCGATCAGAGTCGTCTTTTTGTTTTTTGTAGTCAACCTTTGTTTAACCCCAATATCACCTGATGGTTAGTGAATGTGGCCGACGATATTGTCACGAGGGTCTAGCTAGAGGATACCTATTAACTCTTGTCTTCTAGAGACCCAGGTTGAGAGCCAGGAAAACAGCAGCAGGCAACGTGTTCCAAACCATAGCGGTGCAATGATAAAGGTGGATAAATGATGAAGGTGGACGCAAACCGCTAACTGCAAGAGGGTGGTAGGTATATCCACCAGGTAAGAATAGTTACGCTGCGTGTTTACTTGTCCTGGAGTAGAAGGGAGACAGTGGGATCAGGTGAAGGGGTCATGAAGTTCCTGTGAGCACAGGTCTCAAAAACGACTAGACTGGTGCACCCTCTATTCCCTGACTCCCTTGTCCGATGGGACAACGGCAGAACAAAGTCAACTTTACAAAAGCATTAGAAGTGTTTATAGAAGAAAAAATCAAAAAGTACGGCTACAAGTCAAATAGCTTATGTGACGGCAAACGATGATAATGTTACTATTATAATAAATGGGAAAGTCTGTGTGAATGTTTGTTATAAGAAATCTCCGTAATTACTGACATTTGGTACGTAGATAGTTTATGACCTAGAATAAGACATAGGCTAATAAAATTATCATAAATTAACCTAGGCTATTCAAGTTTGTACGGAAAATTATTGTTGTTTCGATTTACTCAAAACTCGGTGTAAATAAAGTATGAAATAAATAATTAAACACGCAAAATAAACCCAGGGGTTGTGTAATAAATTTCTGAAATTTGTTTGAAAAAAATAACTCTGATTCGCGGGCGAAGCCGCGGGGCGCATCTAGTGTACAATAACCGCGATTGCTGAAAAATTTGACTGTCCTATTATTTATAAATTGATTCAGAGGACAAAATCATTAATTACGTTTAAGTACTAACCCCTAGTTATAAGCTTACTAACATATTGGACTGTAAGTTGTCTGAAATAAATAAATTATTATATATTATTATTATTTTAAATGACTAATTTTTACAGATAGTTCAGTGTGCAGTACTTTGTCCTTTAATGTGCACCCCTAACTGATTTAAGAAGATTTTCAGTCTTCCCTAAAATTGGGGACCTAACCATAACAGTAGGTAAGTGAAAGTTTTCGAAAAATATCTATACTTTTAAATAAATAAATATTCGTCGTTACCGTGTCGTATTTATCGTTGACTGTACATGCGAGTGAGGTGGCAATATTGGTAGACCTCCATGGGTAGATAGGTCGGGTACCGCAGAGTGAGTTCAACCAGCCAATCTCAGAGTCAGCCAGAAACAATCAAAGCCTGTCTGCTGCAGACGTATCGTTTGTCAGCTGTGGTGGAACCCTGGCTCATCGGGCCTTGGTTCTGAATAGCCAATTTAGAATCGACATGTGAAACTAATTTTATCTCTCATTGAGTCGTGTTGCATTTATTATTTTAATATTATTTATTTATATACCATACAAGTTATTTGACGACATGTCTGGAACAGGGTTTTTTTTATAGTTTTCACTATAAAAAAACCGTCTCCATACGCTGTTTTTCAACAAATGAGAGAGTAAACCTTAGAAATTGTAACTAAGATCCATCGTGAAATCAGTCGAGTATTTTGATACCTCATTTACCAAAATCGTTTTCGAGGTTTTAAAAACTTTACTGTCGACGCTACACACCTACACTCGAAAAACGTAACCAGTGACTGGTCAGAAGTATAAATCGTAATATGAGTAATAAAAACTGATTCGTAGTTATTCTTAAGACATGTGTAAACTTATATTTTTCACAACATCATTTAGCTCTAAAGTATGAGCTTAGGTAGATCGTTGGCGAAAGGATAGACAGTCTAAAAATGAATGTATGGAAGTGGTGCCTTCCCATAGGATCATGGTTAGCGTGGTATTATACGGTTACCTAATTATTATTAAACATCTCTATTGGCCACAAATGATTGCTTGTGGTCGTGGAGACAGGCAGTGCAAAGAGACTCCAAATAATAAAATAAAATCGATTCCCCCATCTCGGAAAGAGTATTTTTCCTCTTCGATATCAGAGTGCAAATGCCGTTTTTATCCTTAGAAATTGAAATTTAGAACATCGCGTGCACTAATTTTGTAAATTCATAGCATCATTAAACCTCCATTTTCTTTATATTCAAAAAACAACCTTTTTAACTTTGTTCAAAACTCAAGAGTAAAGAGAGTAGTTTTTTTAGCTTAGAGTACTTTTTTTAAGTTGCTTTTTGCGCACCACTGTTTTTTTTTTGGTTAAGTTTTTCTCGCTGAGGTGGGATGAAAAGTTACGTGTTGCACTCAAGTGCAAGGATTTTTTACCTCGTGCTCTTTTGATTCCCTCGTTATGCTCAAGATTCTAATTTTAGAATCCTTCGCTTGCTCGGTCATCAAAGTTAAGCACGTGTGGTTAAAAATCAACGTTAATTTGTTAATGATTATTAATTAGACCAGTTGACTCGTTTTAAAACATTGCAAGTCTTCAGGTACTTACTACATTAAGCTTTGTACAACTATAAAACTGTCGTAGTTTGATGTATTCATTGTTAATTTGAACTGTGTGTAGGTTTGTATTTGAGGTTAAGTGCGTACCAAGTTAGTCATAGTTAACCCACGCACATTCAAAAGTAAGCAATTAAGGATTTGATTATCCGTGTGAAAATCCAAGCAGTAGCGGTAAGTATCTAAACACGTGTTAATTAGGTCAATAACTCATCTTTCTGCTTTCTGATAGTGTTGATTTTAGTGGGATCATACGAGTACCTACCTTATATGATACAAATGAAAGAAGTTTTTTTATATCTATTTCATATCATAACGTGAATCTGCCGAGATGTGTGACATCATCGGCCGCGAGCTTCTCCCTTCAGGAAACAGAACTCGGGACGGAGCGCTAGGGAACTCACCCCGAGAGCTACTCTTCAATAGCTTAGACGGGTCTCTCTCTCTTTTGTGGATCTTTTTCTACGCTATTAGCTATGGGTATGATATGATATGACTTTATACAAGGGAATTGCTAGTAATTCTACATAGCTATTTTTAAGAAATCCACATACCTCTTCATGTAATTTAACCATCTTTCCGTCGAGTGTTTATATTTTTATCGAAAGTTGCATCATCAGACACAGTTATATCACGTTTATTTATTGTTCATTTCATAGTTTCCGCTGGTGCGATCCGAACAGAACCGAAAATAGGAACCTCCTCGTAATTTGCATCATTGCCCACTATCGATCGAAAACTACATCTCGTAGCTCCCAGGCGTAGCAGGCGGCTCTACGAGCGCGGGGCTACGGCGCTACGGGCGCGCAGAGCTACCAGCTCCCAGCGAGCCAGTCTGCACTCCGGGATAAACTTAGCTGTTCTATTTATACGGAGACACGGTCGATACGGATCGGTCATCGACTCGCGGATACGATCAGGGATGCACGGCTCCCCGAGGGACTCTGTAGTGTTCAGCACTGGAGGTTGCATGTGCAGCGAGGGCATAGAGCGAGAGACGGTGACGGGGCGGGTGCCGGGCGCGAGCGAGACGTCGGCTGCGTCAGGCTGGCGCGCGGGCAGGGCTCGGGCGGCGGCGCTCGGGCGGGCTGCGGGAGCACGCGGGCTTGGCGCGGTCACCTCTCTGGCCATCGCGGCATGGTCGCCGGAGGCCGCACGCGGCGCGCGTTCACGCCGCCATCGTCAGGGGCAAAGCCCGGGCACGCGTCGCCTCTCGCGGACCACTTGAGCGGCGCTGCGCCGCGTGGGCGGAGATCGATGCCTTCGCGCGCGCATGCGCCCGCCGCGCCCCCCGCGCCGCCGCCCCCGCGCACCACGGACACGCACGAACGGTGCCGACTCGGCCCGCGGTGCCCGGGGTTGCTGTTTGTTCCTGAAAATCTTACAACGAATTTTAAAAATATTACTATCGATGATGATGTCATTATCATTATAACAAGCTTATGGAACTTAGGTGCTTTATCATCTGCATAGTAACCTCTTTTTTAAGGTTTTAGATATATCGCCTGAAAGCAAAATATTATTTAAATTCTTCAGGAATAATCCTTACCTACTCATATTATAAATGCCGGGGGCATATAGGTAAGTACTATATATTTTCTGTTATAATTACAGCTTAACAAGTAGGTAACTATGAGATCCGTAGAATCCGAAGGGTTATTATTGCGCTCTTCCGATACCTACTTTCTTACTAAAGTTACTAATATTATAAATGAGAAAGTTTGTATGAATGTATGGATTGTTCCTGTTTCACGCAAAAACTACAGGGTCTGAAATTTGAAATCGGCGTAGCTGGAATAACATATAGGCTACTTCTCACCCCATAAATCAGTTCCCATGGGATATAAAAATAGCCTTGAGACGTTTCCATAGAAACATCGCGTGCGAAGTCGCGGGCAGATACTAGTATAATATAAAGCAGGTCGTAGTATGCAAGGATCCAACGTTCCCTGGCGCGGCGGAGAGCGGCCGCAGCTGGCAACCCCGGGTGCATCCGCCCTGACCTAGTTGGGCCGCACAGTGACCCGCTTCGAGCACACACGCTCACCTATACATGCACAGATTGCACATTTAGATACCAGATAGTCCGCAGTACCTACCGATCACCTAGGTACTGGTACATTTTGAATAACGAACTGAAACGTGAAGGCAAACTTGATCGTCAAATGGGATTTTATCAGAGCATTTCCTTTTGAGGACATGTTTGTTTTAAGCAGAAGCTGGGCTGGGCATCGCTAGCATCGTAATGTCCTCATTATTTATTCGTAGATTTATCTCTGCCACTTTCTGGATACAATGTTAAACCGCGATATGTAAGTGGGTTTTACATCGCGGCTGACGACGGTATAAGTGTGTGACCCTGCCCGGATCGGGACTCAATAACGAGGTCATTGGGTGGCAATGGCCGAAACGATTGCGGGAGAGAGGTACCTACCTATACCTACTTATTAGAAAGGATTTTCTACCATTCTACTTGATGATGATAATGATGACAGTCGGTCGTAAGGACGTTCGCTTCATCTGGTGAAACTGTACATACCTAGGTAGGTATATGTCCTTTATTTTATGGGAATCATATAATCGGTCAGTGAATTAAACAGATTTTGGTAAACAAAAAAATTAATTCGGTAAGCTGAATAAATAAAACTGGGCTGCGACAAATGGCCTGCAAAAAAATAAAAATTGGGCAACAAGAAATATAACAACGGGCTATTTAAAAAATATTTGTGCTTTAAATTATTTTTCATGCAGCGGCAAATCATGATTAGCATTTATTGAAATTTTGGCCTGCTGTAAAACTAAAAATGGAGCAACCAACTATCAAAAATTGATGTTTGAGCTTGATGTTCTTTTATTTCGTTATTTTTGATTTGATTTCATTTGTCATTTTGCACTGGTAAAGTGCAACGGTTATACTTTGCTTCTAAATTTTATTGTAGTGACCTTTGCTCTATCATTTATAATAAGAATAAGAATAAGAAAGTCTTTATTTATAGCATTTACAAACTACCTACTACTAAGTTACTTACCTAATTTCTTAAATTACCCAACACCATGAACTACATATTGTATTTAGGTACTAATTAATTAAAACTTAAATGCTATAAAATGGCGTCCGACTCAGCTTTATGTTGTAATAGCCATTGTGCATAGCTATCACAACGCTGATCTTCCGTCGGAACCAAACAAACGCGTCGCGTACACTAACACAATACATTATTTATATATTACATACACATATTTTTTATTATATTACATACACATAGGAGTCTCTACTAACACAATGCATACCAAAAATATCATATACATATAAACCATTTGAATAGAGTACCTAAAACATAAAAATCTAGTAATAATCTAGTTATTATTTTACGATGCAATTACCCATAATGACTATACAATATATTTGACAAACACAATAAAATTAATCAATGAAAAATTATATACAAAATTATTGAAAAAATAAGAATTTCCAAAAAAACAGAACCTACATATAAAAAAAAAAAAAAAAAAAAACATACATTATACAAAAGACCTATTATGTCGGTGACCCTGAGACTAAGGAAGAGAGAGAGCAGCAGTGGTAGAGAAAACTTAATAATAATGTAATAATGTAGAGCTTTGATTAAATTTAACACTTAAACAAAGCTCTACAGAATAGATATTTCGTTTATGAGATTTTCAGTGCTTTTCTGGTGTTCTAAAATAAAGTTTTTCAGTTTAGCCTTAAAAGTATAGAAACACTGAAAATCTCGTATAGGTGGCGGAATATTATTCCAGCACTTTGCTGCAGCGTACCGGAAGCTGCCTCTAAAAGCTGCCGAGTGATGGCGTGGCGTCGATAGCTGTTTCGAGCATTTACGTAGAGATCTCGTTTTAGAGAACCAACTTTATTATTTTATTTATTATTTTTATTTATTTCCTTTTGGCGTCAGAATAGCCGAGCGGTAGAAGCGGTAGATTGTAGATCCTTTCAGATATTGCCTAACACAGGAGTGTGAGAGGTCAGGATGGTCGTGTCGCAGATCGCTGCATTTCTAGACCTCAATTCTATTTTTTACTTGTGAGCCTTCCTTGTGATACCATGCATTTCATAGTCAAGAGTAATGATAACCTCTTGGTTATGTATTCGGTCTCTTTGCTCTATGCGCGGCCTGTCCATAGAATCTGTGATTCACCGACAAGTAACTGTTGATGGACAAATGTCATAAAAAGAAAATGAATTACTTTGGCTGCAATATGACAGTGAAGATTTTCCAAATTATTATTCTGAGGAATCCGGTTTTATGGAGGTGATTATGAAGATGATCCTCTTTTCCCTCTTATTTCGATATATATTATAAATTTTAACATGTACCTACCTAGTATACACACTCACGCAGACGATTTCAAGCATTGACTCTGACTCCCCACAGTACCCCAGTGACGCCCTACATCACATAGGTAACTTTTATTTTTTAAAAACTTTTTTTATTACATTATGCGCCCCGCGGCTTCGCCCGCGAACCAGAGTTCTTTTATACAACTTTCAGAAATTTATAATACAATCCCTAGGCGTTATTTTGTTAAAATAAAAAATACATGTCAAATTATTTATTTTATAGTTTATTTATACTTACTGAGTTTTGAGTAAATTGAATCAAAGAAAAATAATTTTCCAAACAAACTTTAACCCCATCAGAAGTTAATTTTTGAAAATTTTATTAGCGTTTTGGATCGCGAAAGCAAATTCGGGTTTTTGCATTTAGAGCTGTGGCAGGGCGGCGCGACGCGGCGGGGCGCGCGGCGGCAGGGAGCGGACGCGCGCTACTTGATTTCACCAATCAACTTTGAGCCTTACTTTTTGTGTGCTTGCTTGTAAATAAGGTTCCTAACCACAGAAATCCTAGCACTAGAAAAGTTATTTCTCTGAAATTTAAACTTTGCTTAGTATTTACTAAGTTATTATCGGTCTTAAAGTATCTACTTACATACCAAATTTCATCTAAAATACTAAGTATCTACATACCTACCACCACCAAATTTGTTCTCAATAACTTAAGTATCTACTGAGATTATTTATAACAAACATTTACACAGACTTTCAATAATAGTATCTACCTAAAATAGTAAGATTTCAAACGCAGTACCAGTGATTACGGCTTATTTTCGCTTTTTTCTGCTTTACTTTTTTACAATTCTTTTGCCCATAACATTTATTATGCACCTCAAAAATTTTATTACTTGCTGTAACATAATAACGGTTTATTGCTGCCCATGATTTTTTTATTCAGTTGCCCAAAAGTATTAATTTCATAGACCATACCGCTATTTATTCACTTACCAAAAATTTTATATTTGTCAGCCAAGTATTGCAGGTCGTTTTTATTTTACATCCGACCAAAATTTATTAAGCTGCCCAAATATTTATTTAGCTGATTTTTACCGCTTACCCCAATATTTAAAATAACTACCAATAAATTTACTCTATTAGCAACGAAAATTACAATCAAGGAATATAAACGAATGAAAACTAGTATTTACCTATAAATTATAACAAATCTTTCTAGATAATTTAAATCTATAAAAGGTAGTACCTACCTTGGAATCTTTTGAAATAGGTAGTTACCTACTTTTATTTCTGTCGACGCAGATCTAGTTCTGAGTGAGTCTCACTAGATGCGGCCCGGCGCGGCGGCGGCGCGCGGTTGGCGCGGCAGAGGCTGGGCAGTGAAAGCTTTAAAGATAGGGGACAGAAAAAAGAAAAAATGCAGTACGAATTTTCTTTGATCAGGCTAACTAGGGAGAAGTGCTCTAATTTATTTATCCAAGTCAATATAAATAAATACTTAATACATAGATAATGCTGGTCAATCCACACAGCATAATTTAGCTCCCAACTAACCAAAGCTTATGTTATGGGTGCTAGATGACTGATATACTTAATACAATACATTACATAGATAGATTTTTTTTTATTATACGTACATAGAAACACCCAAACCAACGGAACAAATTTCTGCAGATCGTACACAAATTTCGCCCACCGCACCGCGCCACATCGGTCTTCATACGCATACGCAAGGTTTTATCATTACTTGTCATCTCAAGTCACAAGGGTTTTTGTTACTATAATGCGTAAACCCCACGGATATCAGCCTGATATAGCCCTCACACTCGGGGTTATTTCTAAGAAATTAAATACATTCCCTCCCAAAAAAACTTCGACGGGAGATAATCCCCGCAAGCTCCCTGGTTCGAGTCCCGTCAAAGTCGATTTATTTTAACTCAAGTTATTACGCACTAGCGACGCGCCCCGGTTTTATTTATTCGCACGGTTTTATTATACGTATTAACACAGATTACCCCCAATTTGGGGGTAATCTGTGCGTATAAACCTTCCTCTTGAATCACTCTATCTATTAAAAAAACCGCATCAAAATCCGTGGCGTAGTTTGGGACATAGGGACAGAGAAAGCGACATTGTTTTATACTTTGTATTGATAGTAATAAAACACACATAATAGGTACACACTAATTTTATTATTATAATATACCGCTTTGGAAAATACTTCTCTGAGCAGCCTGCGGTAGATAAAAATAATATATCTCGATTATCAGTTATGTTAAACAATAAGGCCCCGGGTCATAAGCAAAAAAGTCTAGGGACCCTGATCCACTTTGGCTACACAACAGTATTAATTAGGCATCTAGGTGCCTGTTTACCTATATAAGAGTTCCTACTTACTTACCTAAGTCTCTGGTCTTGTACGCACGCAAGGAACGCGTATGAGAATGAGCCATGCTTATACCGGATAGGTCCTTATGGACAAGTAAAACTGGCTGTTGTGATAGCTATCCTATAGAAAGTCGAGGGTGGCATGGTAATGACCCCCCAGCAATCAACAACTGGCAGCAACAGCTGGTACCTAATCCGATTTGCCGCATCAGCGCTCTGGATCAAATCGCGTTAGAAATAAACCTAATAATTTGTATGAAGCCTTATTTCGAAACTTCGACTTAGTCTGGCACTAGGTAGCTATTAGCTAGGTAGGTATTAGACGCTTAGCTATCGTGAGTACCTATTAGAGTAAAACACTACATGGACCTACAGTCTACACTAGTACATAAAAATAATAGATATATTTGAAGAAGTATTTTTTTTATTCATTTCAATAATAGTAACGTGTCCGTGAATCCTTCCTACTGGAGATATTTGACAGTTCGGTCCTACGGGTACAAAAGGCTGGATAATCAGCAGATTTGGGACTTGGACGAGTTGTACCCCAACCTAAAACTGAAGAGGACAACTCGACCTAGGACGAGTTGTCCTCTTCCTAGGTCGAGTTAAATGACCCAGTTAAATGCATCTGGACTTATCCGTCGAATAAAGTCCGTTCTATAGAGTTGAAAGCTATGGTTGAAAGTTTTCAGTAGATGTTAGTAATTGTTGACATCCTACGCGAAATTTCGAAAGCATGGATGGATGGATGTTTCTTACACTTTCACGCCAAAACTGTGAACGGCTGTGCGATTACGCTACACACAACCACCCATCCAAAATTGACATATTATGAAAGCCCTTTTAATGGCCGTCGTAATTTGAAATTGTATGGAAAGGACGCCCGCGATAGCAATTGAAATGGCTCAAGAATGTCAATTTGGATGGGCGGTTTTAGCGTAATCGTACAGCTGATCTGGGTGAAATTTAGCACAGAGATAGATTATATATAACACTATATAAACAGATTAAAAAAAACATAGCTTAGAATCATAAAATTATTATACACAAAGCATTACATAAAAGTATTTATGACACGCACGCACCCGCACACACACACACACACACAAACACAGGTGGCTCCTGTTGCCCGGACTCTTAAGAGACCGGTGTCCTCAGGGGCACCGGTATATATACACAACAAAAACACACGCGCACAAATATTTCACAGTGAGTTATTATTATAAAGTGGAGAAACCAATATGGTAAATTGTAATTTTAAAGTATTATATAAGATCAAGTAGGTACCTACGTTCCGTAAGGAGTATTATCAACTTTATCTTCTTTTTTTATATGATCAACTTTATCTTTTTTTTATGTAAGTTCATACAAATAGGTTTGATTATTCTTGCTTATGTACGATGCTATTTCACTCTTTGTTTTAATTTTGTAATCCTTTTTGGCCTTATTTTTAACTATATTTTAAGTATTTTAACAGAAATCGTAACGCTGTGGTTTACCTCAATAAAATAAAATATATATGTCTGGAATAGCACATAGGCTATATTACTATATTATTAAAATGTTCTCAAAATTTTGAAATTACAGGTTACAACGAAGCACTAGGCTTATGGAAAATAGCCTGTCCTGACACCAATCTTCCAAAAGTCCTGTCTTCTCAGAGGCTATGGGATGAGCCACTTTGTGAGCTGGTACGGAAAAATCTTATTAATACGTCTACCAGCTCAATAGAACGTGCCCGTCTACTCGCCGTTTCTGAGTGGGAATCAGGACTTTGGTTACATGTTCTGCCTTCTAAAAATCTAGGTACCCTTTTAGACAACAACTCATTTCGGGTGGCCACCTCCTTGCGTTTAGGTTCCCCTTGCCTAGTTGCACACCGTTGCCAGTGTGGTGAAACCGTGGACAAGCTTGGTCACCATGCATTGGCATGTGTGTCTAGTGCAGGACGTGTGTCCCGCCATAATTCAATTAACGATATCATCCGTCGGGCCTTTACCAGCGTCAGTGTAGCAGCTACACTTGAACCACGTGGCCTTATGCGAGATGATGGTAAAAGACCTGACGGTATGACTCTGATTCCCTGGAAGATGGGTCGGCCTTTAGTTTGGGATGCCACGTGTGTAGATACTCTAGCGCCTTCACATCTGGCAGGGACATCAGCAAGGGCTGGCTCCGCAGCTTCATCAGCGGAGTCCCTCAAACGGCGAAAATATGCTAATCTTGACCGAGGTTACCTATTTGAGCCATTTGGGGTGGAAACCCTTGGTCCTTGGGGTCCTGGGGCACACACAATTTTTAAAGATCTGACGAAACTTCTCATAGAGTCCACAGGAGATAAGAATGCTGGCTTCTATTTTGGTCAACGAATTAGCATTGCCATTCAACGTGGCAATGCTGCCAGCATTCTGGGTACTTTGCCTTCTGGTGACGGCTTAGATTTTTAAGAGTTTGTTATAATTGTATATACTAGTACCTACTTAAACCATTATAGGCTATATTATAATTATTATTTTTATTTTCAAACTTGACTTGTCTAAGTAAATTTAGTTATTTTGTACGCCTAAAGTAAAGTGTCAGATATCATATATCTGATTTCTTTAATATTATCCTCATAGGAAGCTTAATCTTATCTATCCTGATTTTACATCATAGCTTGATCGCGATTAAGTTGAAAACACACTGAAGCCGGAGGCGGCTAGGCGGAGCGGAGGCGAAGGCGTGCTAGTTGTATTCTGTTGAATCCTATGAAAAACTACACACACACCGCAGGCGCGGTGGCAGCGCGGTGCCATAGGAAAAACCGCCACGCCTAGGCGCCTTCGCCTCCGCTCCGCCTCCGGCTTCAGTGTGTGGAGACCTTTATTCCTGGTCTCAGATAGAGGTTATTTTCTTATAATCTGTGCTGGTGTCAAACCAAAAGAGATTTCTGTCACTGTCACTGTTGTTTGTCAATGGTTCCAAATGTCAAAGTCTCTGTCAGTCAGTGAGTGAAGGAAGGAAGGAGGAGGTACCGAAAATTAAAGAAATTGGAATTTGGAAGTTTGTTAGAAATATAGTAATTTTACATAAAAACCCCGATAAAATAAATAATATCTGAGAATCTGTATGTACACTAAGTTTATTTTTAGGTTTTTTCACGATGTAACCAATAGCTGTTCATATGAAAGAATTACTTTTGATACCTTCCAAAAAGGAGGACGGACGGAATGTTTCTTCTGTGTACAGAGTGAGTTTATCCACAAACTTTGTACTAAAACCACTTAGCTTTGTAGCGATACGTTTAACGTGAACAATCTGTAGAGAGCTACACTGTGAAAACATGTGCTGCCTTCTTGTGTGGCGTTCGCCTACGCAAAGTTGAAACGGGGACAACGGCTTAATTTAACTATACAAGCCCTAGAGGCACTGTCCGCAGTTAAAAAAAGCAACTTCATTAATTACCTTAAAGTTCATATATTTAAGTAATTCATGTAAAGTTGAATGGATCTCGGGTTGAATGGACATCAGCAGCTTTTTATCCAGGAAAAGAATGCTCCAAGTCCAAGGAGGAGGTAGTATTTATATTATTCGTGTCTACTAATTATAAAAATGTATGTACAAGTATTTATCGCATTTATTTATCTATTTTCTCCTGACATTTCGACAGGTTACAGTCATGGTCGTACATAAATATTTATAATTAAGTATGTGTTCTGATCACATAAATTGAAAAACCTTTGTGTCTATTGTTTCAGTTGTGGTACTGCATAATGCACCTGCGAGTGAACCTGCGGCTGCTCCTGAGCGGGCTGTGTGTGGTGGCCCTGCTGCTCATGCTGTACTGGGGAAGCTGCACCGTCGTCACTAACAGACCCAGTGAGCTATTTATACAAATTAATAAAAAAATATTTTGGAAGGTACACAGGATCAGGTAATAAACAATGATAAGCAAAAATATTATAAATTTACACTCAGACTGCATTGTTTACCATGGCACCTTGGAATGTATCATACCTTATATCCAGTAAAATATTTTGTTTCAATAAAATATAGTTATGTTATTAAAATCAAATTTAATTCACACAATTCACAATTGAAACAGATGAGCTAAATGCAGAATGATACAAACAATGGAGAGATGGCTTAACTGGTCAATGCATCCCTTGATTCTCCAGCTGGTGAGTATCTGGTGCAGCGCATTGTAATACAATAGGGGGCAATGCAGCCAGTGTTTTGGGGACGCTCTGACTATTTATTAGTATAAAGAACAAGCTTCTCTGCCACAGGCTTATCTTAAACCTATAGCAGGCACCAGTCTCTCTCATCACAGGTTTAGACATTGTAGTTCAGTACTTACCTACATATTTACTCTTCTACCTATAACTTAAGCTAGGTACCTAGTACTAAAACCTACCAAGCATTTTACTGTACCTTTGTGTGAGGAATAGATGTTTTTATTATTATTATTCTCAGGTAATAATAATATAGCGATAATTAGCTTTGATAATTATCAAGATATATACATGTCACCGTTACATTGTAAATAATGTTAGATTACAATCTATCTCGCGATATTGTAATCTGTCGATAGATTGTGAACCGTAACATTTGCTTATAATTGAACGCTTTATTTTTCGGTAGATTATGATCTATCGAAGTGAAACCGTCAAATCACAATCTTACAATTTTCAAACTGTGTTCTGTGCGAAGACCTGATCCCTGATAGAGAATTTTATGATCTACAACTTTGCTCTGAGGTACTTTTTCGATAAAACTTACAGTTTTCGAGGAAAATCCAAAAAACCTCAAATTTTGACCTTGGGCCCCGAATAAGTCCCTAAGCTCACATGGGACTGATGGGGACTTTTGACACTTTATTCCTTGTGGTAAACCTAAGGTCTCTACGAAGATTTGGCTGTGTCGGAATTTTCTTTATTTCAATTGTCTAAAATGACCGGACTATAGGTGCGTTCTGTTTCACAATTGGACGGTTTCACTTCGATAGATTATAATCTACCGAAAAATAAAGCGTTAAATTATAAGCAAATGTTATGGTTCATAATCTATCGACAGATTACAATATCGCGAGATAGATTGTAATCTAACGTTATTTACAATTTAACGGTGACATATATATCAAGATGAATATTATTTATGTTGATAATTTCGAACCCTGATTATTATTCTTCCAGTGGTGTCCCCGTTCGCGGCGCGCGGCTCAGCCCTGGAGGAGATCAAGTGCGAGATCAACGGGGAGTACTCGGTGGAGTGCCGCCGCGACGCGTCGAAGAACGAGGTCTACATACCCTTCTCCTTCATACACAGGTACTTTGAGGTGAGCAATCAACCTACTGCTGGTAATAGTTTAAAACAAAGTCACTTCCCGCTGTCTGTCCCTGTATCTTTAACCTTCTCAAAATCTTAACGGATTTTGATACCGTCTTTTTTTTTCTTAGAGTGATTCAAGAGGAAGTTTTATATGTTTAACTAGCGACCCGCCCCGGCTTCGCACGGTTTTATTATACGTATAAACATTCCTCTTGAATCTCTGAATCTATAAAAAAAACCGCATAAAAATCCGTTGCGTAGTTTTACAGATTTAAGCATACAAAGGGACACAGGGACAGAGAAAGCGACTTTGTTTTATCCTATTTAGTGATACTCCCGTATAAAGCCAGGGCTGTGAGTATAAGGCAATTGTCTGCGCCTCTATAATAAGTTTCCATCTCCAGCAACTGAGCCTTCACGCCTGAATGACTGAGGAAATTAAATACGCTATTTTATAATTGCACGCAACCTCCTGCGTCGAAACTTCGCCGTATGACACAGAGATCAAAAAATTTCAAATCTCATTTTAAGCGGAGGTGCGGTGTACTCCTAGTATGCAATATAATGCGTATAGTATAGAATAGGGTCCGCAAACACACGCGGGTATCTGTGGATAATCTGTGGGTTCATTCATAATATCTGAGAGAAGCAAGGAAGAGCTATCTGATTTTTTTTCTATCATTATTTATTGTAGAGAAGAACATCAGGTTATAGAAATAAAAACTCCTTGTATTTCAGATCTACGGCAAAATAACGAACACGGGGAACATTGAAAAGTTCGAGTGGTCACATAGCTACGGCAAGATATATTATCCGAAGAAACGATACGACCCTCACGGGACTTTTGTTACGTTCGAGAACTATAATGTCGAAGGTAAGATAAAGGTATTAAAAAAATACAATTATCAATACATCATCAACCTATACTAGTCCACTGCTGGACATAGGCCTCCCCGAATGAGAGCCAAATCAAAGATATTTTCTTACTAGCGCCCTGTCTAGTTATCGGTATAATTCATTAATTTCCATTTCCATTTATTAAAATTTCGTATTTTCCATGACAATCATTTATTTCATTATTTCTGATTTATGTTGCATGTAGTTTTAAGTGTGTGCATACTTTAGTAATAAGAAAAGATAAAATAAGATAGAAAAGTTTATTTTGTTCCACAATATATACTTACAGCTACTGTAGAACTAAAAAGAAGAATCAATAAATACATATAAGTAAAACCAAAACGGTTGCCACTCAGCGTGAAACCTTAGTACTCTTCACACTATATATACTGTGTTTTATGGATTAACTAGCGACCCGGCCCGGCTTCCCACGTTTTTATTATACGTATAAACCTTCCTCTTGAATCACTCTATCTATTTTAAAAAAACACATCAAAATCCGTTGCGTAGTTTTAAAGATTCAAGCAGTCAAAGGGACATAGGGAAATAGGGACAGAAAAAGCGACTTTAGGACTACCAACAGAAGATACACAATAAACACAAATTAGAGAGAACATTTTATAACCATTTGTTTTCTACTACGTAGTGATATGTTCTGAAATAAACGAATAATAACTTGTCGCAGTCCGAGATCGAGTGAAATGCATCAGCGGCGTGGAGGGCGTGCCCGTGTCGACGCAGTGGGAGCCGCGCGGCTTCTTCTACCCGACGCAGATCGCGCAGTTCGGGCTCGCGCACTACAGCAAGCACCTCACAGAGCCTCCGCCTCGCACGACGGTGCTCGAGGACGGAGAGACCGCGCTGGCCAGCTGGCTCGTCACACAGGTATTATATACACTACAGCAAGCACCTCACAGAGCCTCCGCCTCGCACGACGGTGCTCGAGGACGGAGAGACCGCGCTGGCCAGCTGGCTCGTCACACAGGTATTATACAGGGTGTAAAAAGACTACTATCGAAAAATGAAAGGTAGCAATCAGACCATGATTCTGAACATATTTATCGAAAAAAAAACGCAAAAAAAAATTCACCTTTTTCAATTTTTTTATCTAGTTACACACCCACAGTACAACACTAAGAAAACATATCAACTCGAATAAATCATTTTTAAAAGCAAAAACAAATAAATTTAAAAAAAGTTGTAATGTATTGCACGCAAGTGAATGACCTCAACTCAGCTGTTTATGGCCGCCCGCACTAACAACAACGCTCGACTGCGCGAGCGAAATGGGTATCTACGCAAGATACATACATACATACGCTAGGTACGCACGTAAGTTACCGCGCTGCACGCTGGTGGTTGTCTGTATTTTGCCGACTTGGCATAGAAATAATACACTCAATTTTCAATCTGAAGATTGTAAGATCGAGCCCCTCCTAACACTTTTTCTATTAGAAAATTGAAGATATCATTTACATTTTACCTACCTGTACCCGCAGCCTGTACCTACTAGAATTGAATAGAAAACTCTTTATTAGTAGGTATAGTACTTAAACCTAGGTAACACACAAAGAAAGAAAAGAAAACAAAAATACTGCAACAAAGTATAAAGGGCGGCCTTATCGCTAAAAGTTCTCGATCTCTCCAGGCAACTTTGGGATGTTTTACTACTATTATGTATTCTGTGCTTTTTGGTCCAGGGTAAGTTAATTTTAGCTGGAAACGTTCATTAATCCTTTTACTAGTCGTCGTATTTATTCCCGCGAAAAAAATTAAATTACCTACCTATCTCATAATTCTGTGATAAAGATGTTAAAATTTGTATGCCCCATTTTGAACCTTACTAATTACTGAATAGTCTGCTTTGGTATAGGAAAACCTTATTCCAATCTAGTCATAATAAGGCTTATAACAGCAGCGGTGTTTTTCTTTGTCGGACGAGAAGCCTGGCAACGCCGCGGCGCGCGGCGTTGCCGGGCGCCGCCGGCGGCGGCGACTTGCTTGCTTCATTTTTATTCGTCTTTTAGTCGGTGTTTAGTATTCGAACGTGCGCGATCGTTGTGGAAATTTGCGAATACTGTTTTGTTTTGTTGTTATTGAAACTGATTTTTAGTATGTTTGTGTGTTTTTTTTAAAGTTTTTCTGTACATATTCTTGTAGTACTTTATGTAAATAGTGGAAGTTACTTTCTGTGATTTCGGTGTGTTTTATAAACATGTTTAGTGCGAGGGAGTATGGACAAATGCTCATTATTGCTCATGTGCTATGGAGCTCTCGGAAATGCGTCAAGAGCGTTGCGCATTTTCCACCCAAGAGTGCATGACCGACCATGTCTTAGACCTCGTAGAGAGAAACCCCCGAGTAGGGACGCGCTCTGCAGCGAGGTTACTTAGCGGTCGTGGAGTCACGGTTTCACATAAAACTGTACTTATTACTACTAAATACAGGCTCAGCCTTGAACAAGGAGGAGATCAGTTTGAACCATTTCTGATTCGACCGAGGCTACAGCGTAATTAGGTAAGTGGTAAAATATCTACCGATAGCCAACTTGATAGGTAGCTTTTAACTTTAACATCTTTTCAACGTAATACCTACATCAAAGTCGCCTGGAAGAGATCGCTTTTAGCGATAAGTCCGCCCTTTATACCTAGTCTTAGTATGTAGTATTATTGTATGTTTTTCTTTTCTTCCTTTGTGTGGTCTTCTTTGTTTGTGTCAAGTATAATAAAGAGTTATCTATCTATCTACATAGTAGAGTAGGTTACTAAGTGTACGGTGTCCATTGCTCGCTACGAAAATAATTGAAAATCTTTAAACATTTTTATCTTCGGCTAGAATTTTTTTTTCGGACTGCGAATTTTTTTTTTGTTGATGGTTAGGGGTCCTCTGCCACCCCCCTTATTTTTCGGTAGTCGTCTGGTAACACCCGGTATACATCAAGTCTGGGTGTTTTCTATGTATAATGGAGGCCATACACGCTACGGTCTACCGGAGAGGTAATCTGTGCAGGTATGCCTGCGCAGGTAGACCGGAATGTGTGTGGGAATAGACCTGTGCAGGTTTTTGCACCTGCGCAGGTGACCGGCGCAAGATCGAGAATCGATTCTTTCGAGTGACACCGTACGGTTTACTGAAGACCGCTCCGATACACCGCAACGTCCCCATACACGCTACCATTGTTCACAGGCAAACCTGCACAGATTATCTCTCCGGTAGACCGTAGCGTGTATGGCCTCCATAATGTATTGTATTAAGTATATCAGTCATCTAGTACCCATAACACAAGCTCTGCTTAGCTTGGGGCTAGATGATGCTGTGCGGACTGTCGGGAAATATTTATTATTATTATATACAATTTTACATCAATGATGTTAATGCTTGGCCAGATATCGCTCTGTTACTCACTGACAGTAGGCAAGACAATAGGGAAATAGGGACAGAAAAAGCGACTTTGTTTTATACTATGTAGCGATTGTTATTTAAGTGTGCAATGAAGTGTTTTCTATCTATCTATCTATCTTTTGTGAATAATTATTATTATTATAATTAAAAGGATGCGTCTGTTCGACGCGAGTACGACGCTCTGCGGGCATCCAACGTGGTCCGGTTCACTACGTCCAACGAACAGTCCAGTCAGGTGGCCTTGCAGTTGAATATCACACAGGTAATGGCATCTCCTCCGTAGGCCCAGACACGTTCTCGGCGACCCCGTTTACCCAATCACCGCCGCTAGCTAGGTGACGGCAACCAATTCGCCTCCGCACACTACTCAATCTACCAAAAACCGACCCCGCCGGATGCGGGGTCGAAGTCCCCGCTTCCGCCCTTAGATGCATTCGCGCACCTAGGCGAAACCCTCCTTGCCCTCTTGTAGCATCTGGCAACAGCCCAAGCCGAGGTTCGCACCTAAGTGGTGGCCCTTGTGTGTGTTGCCCCCTCATAACATCGATGACATGGTTCCTAAGAAGAGCATCTTCGTATGTCTTAGGGTTTCAGACTTTCCCATGCTGACCGTTTTAAATGTTACACCCTGTATAATATATAGCAGTTTAAAGTATAGGACACTAGTTAAGTTAACTGTTTAGATTTTACTTGATTCAATTTTAAAGACACAGAAAATTGATTACACATATGAGGAAACTGTTAGGCTTAAGTTACCCATAAGTTATTGTTGTTGAATAAGCTGTTTGTTTTCCAAATAAATAAAATAAAATAACTTTACCCTCTGCGCCCGCCAATAGTCCGGTAACGCTGTCATGGCCATCTGAGGTCAACAGCATTAAAGTACATTCGAAAAAAAAATAGGTAATAGATCTATTTCAATTTATGTTTATTTGACGATCTCTGGAGTAGAGGTTGCGGGTTCGATTCCCGACGCGACACAATTTATTTAAATATTTGTGTTCAGGGTGTTTTTATGTATTCTAATTTAAAATGAGACTATAAATTATTTTACTTAGTTACATTTCTATACTATCTATCATTTGTAACATTACTGTGATTTCAAAAATGAAGTTTTAAGGTTATAGTAATAAGATATATTTTCCAGGATTTCGTGTTAAGCTTGGATCTGATACTGCGACCGAACTCGTCCCTGACCGTGGTGCTTCAAGACAAGGACAAGAAGCGGGAGACGATGCACCTCCACTACGTCACTAACACCCAGCACATCTACGGCATTGTGAGTAGCCTTTATACAGCTTTGAGCACTTCATTGTATCACTAGTTGCTTTCCGCAGCTTACGCTTTAAGTTCGAAACACACAGAAGCCGGAGGCGGAGCGGAGGCGAAGAAGGCGTGGCGGTTTTTCCTATGGCACCGCGTCGCCACCGCCTGCGGTGTGTGTGTAGGCTTTCATCTGATTCAATAGAATACAACTCGCACCTTCGCCTCCGCTCCGCCTCCGGCTTCAGTGTGTTTCGAACTTTACTGATTGAATAAGTAATGATTGAAACGAACACGACCTTGCTAATATAATGTGTAATAAAGTGGTTATAATTGTATAAGAATAAGAATGTTTATTTTTCAAATTTACATGGTAGCCTTAAAATTAATTACTTATAGCTATTTATACTACTAAACAAAAAAGCAAGGTAACCTTAAAATTAATTATTTATAGCTAATTATATTACTAATTAAATAATTTTAGTTTACAAATAATTAGAACTACCACATTATAGAGGTTACATTATATATAGGTTACATTATATGGGTTATTTTTATACTTAGTTCTTCAAGGCTTTGTGTGTTGCATGTGTACCTTCCGCGCTAGTTATAAAACTGTATTACGGCAACGGTAGAGCTCAATACCTCAACGGCTAGACTCTCGGGTTGGGTGATTGACATAATAAATTAGGTCGTTTTAATTAATATTTTAATTGAAGGAGGAGCACATATACCACGGGATAGGCGTCGAGTCGTCGTGGCGGCGCCTCACGCGGGACCTCATCGTGGACATGCAGAAAGGTTGGGCGCTGCACGACCGCCCCAAGCGCCGCTCTCCGCGGAACAAGTTCATTGTAAACACATACCTTATTTATTTATTTAGAACTACCAACAGAAGATACACAAGAAACACAAATTAGAGAGAACATAAATGTATAACCAGTCGTGATCTCCCAATTACAGGTAGTTACATCTAGCACATAAAATATAATGAGTTGACAAGGCAAATAGGTTCTTAATGTATAAGCTAATATAAGAATTGAAAGTAAAAAAAAGCAAAACAGAAACAAAAAACAAAACAAAATTGTTTACTATTATATGCCGCGGCTTCGCACGCGTTGTTTCTTTGGAAACGTTTTCAGACTATTTCCAATGGGAACTGATTTAGGGGATGAAAAGTAGCCTATGTGTTATTCCAGGGCTAGAACTACGTCTCTTCTAAATACAGCAATATCCGTTCCGTAGGTTTTGCGTGAAAGAGGAACAAACATCCATCCATTCATAGGTATAAACTTTCGCGTTTATAAAAAATGTAATGCAATGCAACGAAATGCAAAAGTTTAACTTAGACGATGTTGTATAGATTGCCCAGTATTATTCATGTAATGCAAAGTAATTGTGTCCACAGCTGAAGAGCATAATCCTGACTGGATCGGGTGGGGTGGACAACGTGTCAGTGTCGACGAGCGCGCACATGGAGCAGTTCTACTCGGCGGCGCGCTGGCTGGTGCGGCACCAGCGGGGCGCGCGCGGCGGCTGGCCCATCCCGGCGCGCCGCCGCCTCGCGCAGGGGCTCCACGAGCTGCAGCCCGGCTGGTAACACACTACTCATAGCCCTGAGCGGGTCAGGTGGGGTAACGACGTGTCAGTGTCGGGGAGCGCGCACATGGAGCGGTTCTACGCGGCGGCGTAGACTTTAATTCCACACTTTAATCCCACACTTTCATCCCACTTTTTAATCCCACACAAATCCTTCACTTTGTTATCCCATTGTTTGATCCCAAAAATTTTATGCCACACTTAAAACTACGCAACGGATATTGATGCGGTTTTATTTAATAGATTGAATGATTCATGAGGAATGTTTATATGTAAATAAAGCCTTGCAAAGCAGGGGAGGGTCGCTAGTTTATTATGGTGGATGCTGCGGAGGCTGCTGCTGTCCGTTCATCACAATCCATACATGCTGCACAAAGATTTTCTGAATCCTAAAAACGATCGATGCGATCTCCACGTGCGATCAGACGTGCTGTTCGCCAATTTGTCACAGTGTTGTCTTAGTCCTATTAAATCATGATATTGTAATGTAATTGTTCCCCGCAGGCATTCGGCCATGAGTCAAGGGCACGCCATCTCGCTGCTGTCCCGCGCGTACTTCCAGAGCGGCGAGGCGCGCTACCTGCAGGCTGCCAAGCGCGCGCTCTACCTGCTGGACGTGCCGTGTGACGCGGGCGGGGTCAAGGCGATGTGGATGGACAAATACGTCTGGTTAGTTACACCTACATCTCGCTGCTGTCCCGCGCGTACTTCCAGAGCGGCGAGGCGCGCTACCTGCAGGCTGCCAAGCGCGCGCTCTACCTGCTGGACGTGCCGTGTGACGCGGGCGGGGTCAAGGCGATGTGGATGGACAAATACGTCTGGTTAGTTACACCTACATCTCGCTGCTGTCCCGCGCGTACTTCCAGAGCGGCGAGGCGCGCTACCTGCAGGCTGCCAAGCGCGCGCTCTACCTGCTGGACGTGCCGTGTGACGCGGGCGGGGTCAAGGCGATGTGGATGGACAAATACGTCTGGTTAGTTACACCTACATCTCGCTGCTGTCCCGCGCGTACTTCCAGAGCGGCGAGGCGCGCTACCTGCAGGCTGCCAAGCGCGCGCTCTACCTGCTGGACGTGCCGTGTGACGCGGGCGGGGTCAAGGCGATGTGGATGGACAAATACGTCTGGTTAGTTACACCTACATCTCGCTGCTGTCCCGCGCGTACTTCCAGAGCGGCGAGGCGCGCTACCTGCAGGCTGCCAAGCGCGCGCTCTACCTGCTGGACGTGCCGTGTGACGCGGGCGGGGTCAAGGCGATGTGGATGGACAAATACGTCTGGTTAGTTACACCTACATCTCGCTGCTGTCCCGCGCGTACTTCCAGAGCGGCGAGGCGCGCTACCTGCAGGCTGCCAAGCGCGCGCTCTACCTGCTGGACGTGCCGTGTGACGCGGGCGGGGTCAAGGCGATGTGGATGGACAAATACGTCTGGTTAGTTACACCTACATCTCGCTGCTGTCCCGCGCGTACTTCCAGAGCGGCGAGGCGCGCTACCTGCAGGCTGCCAAGCGCGCGCTCTACCTGCTGGACGTGCCGTGTGACGCGGGCGGGGTCAAGGCGATGTGGATGGACAAATACGTCTGGTTAGTTACACCTACATCTCGCTGCTGTCCCGCGCGTACTTCCAGAGCGGCGAGGCGCGCTACCTGCAGGCTGCCAAGCGCACGCTCTACCTGCTGGACGTGCCGTGTGACGCGGGCGGGGTCAAGGCGATGTGGATGGACAAATACGTCTGGTTAGTTACACCTACATCTCGCTGCTGTCCCGCGCGTACTTCCAGAGCGGCGAGGCGCGCTACCTGCAGGCTGCCAAGCGCGCGCTCTACCTGCTGGACGTGCCGTGTGACGCGGGCGGGGTCAAGGCGATGTGGATGGACAAATACGTCTGGTTAGTTACACCTACATCTCGCTGCTGTCCCGCGCGTACTTCCAGAGCGGCGAGGCGCGCTACCTGCAGGCTGCCAAGCGCGCGCTCTACCTGCTGGACGTGCCGTGTGACGCGGGCGGGGTCAAGGCGATGTGGATGGACAAATACGTCTGGTTAGTTACACCTACATCTCGCTGCTGTCCCGCGCATACTTCCAGAGCGGCGAGGCGCGCTACCTGCAGGCTGCCAAGCGCGCGCTCTACCTGCTGGACGTGCCGTGTGACGCGGGCGGGGTCAAGGCGATGTGGATGGACAAATACGTCTGGTTAGTTACACCTACATCTCGCTGCTGTCCCGCGCGTACTTCCAGAGCGGCGAGGCGCGCTACCTGCAGGCTGCCAAGCGCGCGCTCTACCTGCTGGACGTGCCGTGTGACGCGGGCGGGGTCAAGGCGATGTGGATGGACAAATACGTCTGGTTAGTTACACCTACATCTCGCTGCTGTCCCGCGCGTACTTCCAGAGCGGCGAGGCGCGCTACCTGCAGGCTGCCAAGCGCGCGCTCTACCTGCTGGACGTGCCGTGTGACGCGGGCGGGGTCAAGGCGATGTGGATGGACAAATACGTCTGGTTAGTTACACCTACATCTCGCTGCTGTCCCGCGCGTACTTCCAGAGCGGCGAGGCGCGCTACCTGCAGGCTGCCAAGCGCGCGCTCTACCTGCTGGACGTGCCGTGTGACGCGGGCGGGGTCAAGGCGATGTGGATGGACAAATACGTCTGGTTAGTTACACCTACATCTCGCTGCTGTCCCGCGCGTACTTCCAGAGCGGCGAGGCGCGCTACCTGCAGGCTGCCAAGCGCGCGCTCTACCTGCTGGACGTGCCGTGTGACGCGGGCGGGGTCAAGGCGATGTGGATGGACAAATACGTCTGGTTAGTTACACCTACATCTCGCTGCTGTCCCGCGCGTACTTCCAGAGCGGCGAGGCGCGCTACCTGCAGGCTGCCAAGCGCGCGCTCTACCTGCTGGACGTGCCGTGTGACGCGGGCGGGGTCAAGGCGATGTGGATGGACAAATACGTCTGGTTAGTTACACCTACATCTCGCTGCTGTCCCGCGCGTACTTCCAGAGCGGCGAGGCGCGCTACCTGCAGGCTGCCAAGCGCGCGCTCTACCTGCTGGACGTGCCGTGTGACGCGGGCGGGGTCAAGGCGATGTGGATGGACAAATACGTCTGGTTAGTTACACCTACATCTCGCTGCTGTCCCGCGCGTACTTCCAGAGCGGCGAGGCGCGCTACCTGCAGGCTGCCAAGCGCGCGCTCTACCTGCTGGACGTGCCGTGTGACGCGGGCGGGGTCAAGGCGATGTGGATGGACAAATACGTCTGGTTAGTTACACCTACATCTCGCAGCTGGCCCGCGCATACTTCCAGAGCGTTGTTTCCTAAAGTTTCATGATCGATTCTTTACTTTACTTCACTACTTAGTATAAAACAAAGTCGCTTTTTCTGTCCCTATGTCCCTATATCCTTATGTCCCTTTGAATCTTTAAAACTACGCAACGGATTTTGATGCGGTTTTTTTTTTAGATAGAATGATTCAAGAGGGTTTATAGTATAATAAAAACGTGCGTAGCCGGGGCGGGTCGCTAGTTACTTTATAAAAGGTTGAAGTGAACTAAAATCATTTTATTTCAGAATTTTACGTAGGCATACAATTTGAATTTGCTGACGTTTCCAAGAGTCCTGTAAAGTCTAGTCAGAGTTTGGCGATGAGTTACAACGATCCAACCATTCGCAGGTACGAGGAGTACCCGACGAAGCCGCCTCTGTTCGTCCTCAACGGCTTTATCTACGCACTGCTCGGCCTCTACGACTTGCACATGATAGAGGGAGAGAACGCGATCTCTCTCGCAAAAAAGATGTTCGACGACGGCATGCGCTCGCTCAAGACACTGCTGCCGCTGTTTGACTCCGGCAGCGGCAGCTTCTATGACCTCCGGCACTTCACGCTCGGCGGCAGCCCTAACGTGGCGCGCTGGGACTACCACGCTACGCATGTCAACCAACTCTACCTACTCGCCGGCCTCGACGACGACCCCATCCTTATAAACACGGCCAAGCGGTGGGAATCGTATATGCACGGGAAACGGGCTGCGCATAATTGAAATTTATAAATAGCCTGGTAAGGTTCTAAATTGTCTGTGACTAGTTTTCAGGTCTTGAGCTTGGCTCGGATGTTGGCCGATAGGTGGCGTGATCGAAGGTCAAGATGAGCCGATGAAAATGTACTTAAACGCTATACTATAGAGTATAGAGTGCTTCTATAGTACTTTATAGAAGCTGAAGTGAATGCAACTACGTCCCCATTGTACTGTGCCCGAGTTTCTCGATTATAAAAGACTTAGCTAAATATTTAAGAACGCTTTTAGATGACTGATATTAATTTACGATGAAACTACCTACTTATGATTATGGAATAACATAAACTGATGTTTTGGCTGTACGATTTTTGGAAGTTTAGTGTAAGGTCAGAAAGTCAATGTTGCCAAAAGACTACTTAGTATAAATTGGCGGAAACACTGTACCTCTAGTGATGTAGGTTTATATTTATTTTTTCCCCTTCATTTTACGAAATATTGAGTGTGGCGAACTTTTATTAAGTAGTTATCGACGATAGAGATAGTGTTGTGGTTTTACCCTTTTAGTGGGAAATAGTATCTCATCTTCTAACCTGAATTAATATAAATTGTAGACAAGTACGCACTATAATTAACCATTATTATTTATTTTTAATATTTAAGTATTTTCAAATATGTAGGTACTGTCGGATTGAAAACCCTATTTCAGATATAAATCGTATCGATAAAGTTATAGTAAGGGGACTGCAAGAAATTTCAATGCCTCTTCTTCTCTCAATTTTTTAGAAACACGACTTATATGAATGAATACGAACTGTCAAAGACTGATTAAACAAAATTGTTATTTGAAAACGGCCATGTAATCGATCTCTGAATTCCATCAACAAAGATTCATAATTCTATGAACCAAACAACAAGAAACTAGTAAATTGTAAAACGAAATGGTTGTAAATAATATAGTGGAAGACCGAGGCGTTGCCCCGGGGTCTTTTGGATTCACTTTTGAATGTGACTGCTGCACGTAATAATACGTATCAATGAGCAAATACGAATGACAATTATAATTATTCATTGGATTATTAGAAATCAACATTGTGTTGTGAAACATATCCTCAGATTTTGAATGATGGTCCGACATAGCACACAGAAAAGAGACACGAAAACATTCAAAGAAATGTTACAGGGCGTAGAGAATCATGAATAAACCCGCCGTTGATTCAGAGCGAATATTTCGGTACTTACTTAAACTTTATGATAAGAACTTGAAATTGAAGACATTTTTTTTACAGAACAGAAATAAAAATATTTTTTATTAATCGCATGATTGTGAAGTTGTAAATAAAATGTAACTAAGCTCCTGTACTGTGTGTAGGTGGACAATATGCTCTTACAAATGTTTGGGTTAGAATATTAAAATGTATAAATTTAAATATTATTTCGTGCATGAAAATGGACCGCGTAAAACGCACAATCTAAACTTTCTCGTGAGCGTAATATTTTAAGACCTAATAAAATATATGACTGAAGACCGAAAGACACGATTATTCGTTCTATGAATGACTAAAATAAGGAATTTCGGACTAAACGGAAAAAATCGTCGCACATTTTAAACAAAATAATGTGGGTTGAATCTACGTTTGACACAATGTAAAACTAAAATAATACTTACCTATATTACGAATTATTAAGAATAACCCAATAAAACCAATCAAAAGCGAGACAAGACAACTCGTACAGGGATGTTTTCGTACCACATACCTAACATAACTTTTTCGCAAAACAAATAGTTACCGAAATCGGTTCACCCAGAAAAAAATTGAGCTAAGACAAAACTTATAAAAAAAAATTCAGTTCCATTTTCGTATTATTTTTAAAATAAACGTTAAACTAATATCCCTCTTAACGTTGTTGTATTAACCTTGCCTAGATGACTTATTCGTAGTGATACTAATCTTGCCCTTTTAGGTGTATTGTTCAAATTTATCATTGATATGTATATTTTACTTGGATTTAAATTGTACGGACTTGATTTTGTTTATTTAAATTTATGTATGTAAATATTGTTAATCTGCGGTACGTATTTACTTTGTTAAACTTAATTTATTTAGTCTATAACTAACAAATTACCTATAGGTATGTAAAAAGTCATATCAGTTTGAAAAGCCTTACTTGCGCGTGTGTTTTTAGTGCTTAGATTAATCTGGGATAACACATTTATGTCAATCCACTGTGATAATAATGCACAAAACTTATTTGAACCAACTTAACGAAAATAATACGTGTTATTTGTATCCTATGCTTTGTATTGTGACATTAAAATTAACTGTTACCGTTACCTTTTATTACTGTTATTATCCCAGTTAATAAGTTAGTCATATTATTTATTTATAGAGTTCTAACATTCCATTAATATAAAGAGCTTAACTAGTAGATAAACTGTATATAAGTGTATATACAAACTGTGTTTGTGGTTTTACCTTAATTAACTATTTGTATCCAGGTGTTAAAAAGAAATGTTTGTTTTTATGGTGGATTTTTATCAATATTCTGTTATTGTAATATTACTTTGTATTGTGGGATCAAAAGTGTCAAACAGCATTGCTTTTGGACTTGGCACAGAAAGAAAAATCTTCAGTAGGTACCTAAGTCGTACATAAGTAGGTACCCATTTCACTACCTACTACATAAGCGCACTAGGAAGCTTTTATCTTGTAAATTTTCTGTATCAATAGCGTGTTGTAACGTAATAGTGATGCACTTGTGAATGACAATAAAATGTCTCTCCAAATAAGGTGTTTTATTTAAGTTAAAACGACTATGCAATTCATACAGGTTTTTAGTTTCTATAAATTCCTGACTGAACCAATTCTTCACAAAGAGTTAATTCTTTATTTTTTATATTAGGTTATTAGTCTTACCCAATTTAGGAAGGTAGGTAGGTACTTCAGAAGGCTATACTTAAGTAAGAAAGAAGTGAAGTAGGTACCTACCTGTTTGATGTTTTTGAAGTGTTTAGAACCTGCCCCAAGCTTTTTATCTTACGCTAGACCTCAGACTACAAGTTTTTCATAAAAATATTGGTCATTTTGACATTAGACCAGCATTATTTAAAAAAGTAGGTACTGCAAAGACCGGTATAAGCCGATTCAATAAAGAAACGAATCTTAAATGGCGGCACTTATCATGGCCTCTCGCTTGCACACTAGTGCCGTCTATACTCACTCACGCGCGTACAGTATGCAGAAAAAAAACAGTCTTGATTTGCTTTCACGCTGTCTTGATGCGCCTGGTGATCTGAACTGTTACGAATTCGTTGTTATAATTTTCTGTTATCTTTCCGTTGTTACTTGTTTGTTATTGTTATTCTGTTGAGTTTTCGAATGTTGTCTTCAAAGAAGCATTATGAGGTATTTCGATCTACAAATTATTATAATTCAAGGAATAAAAATACCACGCGGACGAAGTCGCGGGCATCAGCTAGTTTGAAATAAATACGACCCGGTCTTGTTTTTATTACTTATAACCTGAAAAATTCTTTGATCTGAAATTTTGGATGCTAACTGTACTATCTGTCAACGCAAGTACAAGTCGCCATTTTAGATTCGTTTCTCTAATGAACCGGCTTATACTGAGCTAAGCACCGGGCAAGGCAAAGGGCAAGCAATTTGTCTCCGAAATTTCCATCTTGGTAGGTAGGTAATGGGTACGCGCCCGCCCACCTTACACATATTGCGTCCTATCATGATGGTAGGTCGGTATGCTAGCCCCCCCATCAACAATTCCTCTGGATAGAGGAAAAAAACAGCAGTTATGTCAGGGGCTAATTTAAATTTACTTAACAAACTCTGAACTGACTGAACAATTCAAATTAGACAACCGGCAGCCTGCAAAATACTAAAAAACCGTAAAAAGATGAATAAAAAATCAGCTTTTTAACACTGAAGTATTATTATTAGCATATACTTACAACACGCTTCTTTTTAAGAATTTAACTCAGACGGGATCACAGGACATGTTAGCCTTCGAATTTCCTCGATTCGTTCCTCTCGTCATTGGTAGGTAGATATATCTTCTTTCTTTGAATACAAATATACTGAATTTCGTTATCATTAGGTACTAGGAATTTTTCCTCGCAAACCGCAGCTGTCGTCGAACCAAAGCTGGATGCTGATACTAACTCGCTCTACTACCAGCCTCTCTCAAAAAATAGTTAGGTACTTACCTACCTAGGCACAATAGGTAAGTATGTTTAGGTAGGGTAGGATCGTTCAAGGTAGGTACCCTAAGTAAGTCGCGATGTAGAATGTCGGCTCGTTTCGCCAGTGGATTAAGATAAATGCTAAGATCAATTACTACGATAAATGAGATAATATCGAGTGGAGGATTCCATCCACAGCCTGGCATAGACATATTAGCAGCTGCCCCATAGCTGTAAGGTGCACCCAACACCTTGTTGCATCTACGTTGTTCCTGAATTTCCTGATGAGATGATTCAAAAGAAAATAAACAGTATAAAATGCAGATTAATGTCAATGTCACTGCCTGGAATGTAATTGTTTTGACTGTCATTTATTTTACTTTGACAGTTAGACTGATTATTTTGCATTTGCAAATTTTGCAATAATAATTTAGTTTTGTTTTTTTGTGTAATATTCTTTGATTTTTGATAAATTCCCACTTATAATTTTTTGAATTAAGGTTCATGATAGTTTGTTTTAAAAATAAACCAATATTAGTGAAAGAAATGAGTAAATAATCAATAAAGCAATGGAAGATATCTCGGACATCAGTTCCAGATCCTTGCGATCGCTCTCTCCGGTGACCAGAACGTTGCTATCTAGTTTATTAAATTCTACCAAAGTTCTACCTCATGAAGGGAGATCAAGGTATGCGCCTTCTATGAAATAAGTTTTTCGAAATTTGAAATTTGTTGGTAAAATGTTCTATGTTGATAAAACCTTGGAGCATTTTCGAAGAGTGCCTGAAGCTTTACGTTTACACATTAGTCACTCTCAGTTCTATTAAGCAGTTCATATACTTTAATACTCTCTAATTTGTGTGTATTGTGTATCTTCTGTTGGTAGTTCCAAATATACCTATAAATTAAGTTTGGCTAGAACTAAAACAAAAAAGTTGAGCAGAAACTACCAAGCATGTAAGAATAATGTCTATCTTATTTCAGAGACTGGCGTGGCATTGCAGGTTTGACTGGAGTTACAGCAGAAGAAGAAGCTAATATTTTGAACTACGATGACAAGTTCAGCAAAGTCCTCGAACTTTGGATGGACAGCAGGGGCGGCACGGTTGGTGAATTGCTGCAACATCTCATCACTTTGGACAGACATGATGTGTACGAAGATGTTGTAGAAAGCATACGGCAACAGATTCAGCTCAGACCGGGTAGATAGATACATTCATATTAACTTTGATATGCAGGTACAGGGTCGTTCTCAATATAATAAAAAAAAAAAAAAAATGCTGGACAATCTACACAGCATAATCTAGCTCCAAGCTAAGCAGAGCTTGTGTAATGGGTACTAGATAACTTATGTACTTACTTAATACAATACATTTTATACATTACATAGTTAAACCCCGGAACAAATATTTCCAGATCATACAAGCATTTACAATATACCTATTTTAATGCAAATTAACCACATCTGGGCAATTCCTGGCAGAATAATGGTGCATATTGTAATATTGTCAATACATGACTCACTCATAACAAAAACAATAATAGTCAAGATAAACTGTACCATTTAAGTTTGGGTTTGATAATATCCTGGTTTTTTATGTTTCAGATAACCAAGTGGCTATTCTGAACAATAATCATATAAATAATAATGTGAATGGAGTAGATGACTATGAAATGATCACATTTGATGACCGACCAGGCTACCAGCATCGATACCATGCTTACATTTTGTCAGCAGATGAAGATTACGAGTTTACTTCTGAGTTGACAAGAAGATTGAAAGCAGAAGGTTTTCAGGTAAATGTCCTCATTTGAATGAAAAATTGAAATGTAATGACATGACATGCAATTAACCCACACTGTCTTTATAAATGAGTCCATTGTCCACAATGATTACTTTGCGGGTTAAATGTAACCTACCATGTGGCAGATTATTACAACTTGTGCCCAACTATAACTTTTGTAGTGAAAAAGAAAATGATGAACAACTTTTACAACTGAAAAAAAAATGCTGGGACATCACACAGCATTATCTAGTTCTAAACTAGGCAGAGCTTGTGTTATGGGTACTAGAAGACTGATATACTTAATACAATACAGAGATAAATATTTTTAGAAAACATCCAGAAGCCCGGAACAAATCTTTGTGGATCTTACAAACATTTGTTGCAAGGTGGGAAACTACCCGCAATCTCCCGTGTTGCAGACGGTTATTGGCTTCTGTGCCAGGTCGTAAATAAACAATTATCATTTGCCTTGACTTTATTATTATCTTTTAAAGTGCCATTATGACCTTTTGTTTATCAATTTTTTTAGCACTAAATACTTTGGGTAACTAAATGGTTACCCACAGAGATTTTTTAATAGATAGAGTGATTCAAGGAAGGTTTATACATATAATAGAACCGTGCGAAGCCGGGGCGGGTCACTAGGGTAACATAAAATATAAAGATGTCTCTGTACACAGCAATATGAACCTAGCTTTAGGGGAGGCCTAAGTCCAGCAGTAGACTTATATAGGCTGATGATGATGATGTATAGATATTATTTTTATACATAGAATACACCCAGGTAACACGAAAAAAACATCTGCAGATTGTATGAACATTTCTCTGTATATTGTATGGCATTTGTTCCCAGTTATGCAGTAAAGAGAACCTGCGTCCGGGTTTCGCGACCCAGTTCCCTCCGGTGGCGAAGCTGATCGCCGAGCGCTGCCAGCGCGTGATCCTCGTCTATTCGCCGGACTTCCTCACGTGTCGGGACAACTCCTTCCTGAGGGATTACACGCAAGCCATCAGTATACGTAAGTTCATGCTTTTATGAGAAATAAGGTTCTTTAAACCTTACCTTCACTACATAGTATAAAAGAATGTCGGTTCCCGCTGTATGTATCTCCCTATGTATGATTAGATCTCTAAAACTATGCAACGGATTTGAGTTTTTTTTTTATAGATAGAATTTTTACTTTGGCGTTAAATATCCTGATGCACTAAAGCTCTCCATCATAAAGCCCTTTATAAAAAAACAAAGTATGGAAACTTATAGACACCATCAGATTCGCATCCTTTTTTAAAAAATAAACAGAAAACAGTCTTCATTCACTTGCCTTAAAACATTAAGGAACGTGGGCGTGCAAGTCTCGAAATAAAAAAAAGCGTTAGAGTATATACTAGTCACTCTTAGCTGTGATGTTGAAATCCACCGTGCATTCCAGAGCACAGTCCCGGCAGCATGATCCCGATCGTGTACCGCGAGTGCGAGTTGCCGATGCACGTGCGGCTGTACACCATGCTGCGATACTCCTCCGCGCTCGGCGGCTTCTGGGAGCGGCTCATCACCACGCTCGACCGGACCAGGGGCCCACGGTAACTACACAACACAACACATAACTAATAATGATAGCTGCCGATGCACGTGCGGCTGTACACCATGCTGCGATACTCCTCCGCGCTCGGCGGCTTCTGGGAGCGGCTCATCACCACGCTCGACCGGACCAGGGGCCCACGGTAACTACACAACACAACACATAACTAATAATGATAGCTGCCGATGCACGTGCGGCTGTACACCATGCTGCGATACTCCTCCGCGCTCGGCGGCTTCTGGGAGCGGCTCATCACCACGCTCGACCGGACCACGGGCCCGCGGTAACTACACAACACAACACATAACTAATAATGATAGCTGCCGATGCACGTGCGGCTGTACACCATGCTGCGATACTCCTCCGCGCTCGGCGGCTTCTGGGAGCGGCTCATCACCACGCTCGACCGGACCACGGGCCCGCGGTAACTACACAACACAACACATAACTAATAATGATAGCTGCCGATGCACGTGCGGCTGTACACCATGCTGCGATACTCCTCCGCGCTCGGCGGCTTCTGGGAGCGGCTCATCTCCACGCTCGACCGGACCACGGGCCCGCGGTAACTACACAACACAACACATAACAACATAACTAATAATGATAGCTGCCGATGCATGGGATCAAACATTGGTGTTCTTATAATACTCACTAGGTTCGTAGTTGAACCAATGTACAAACACAAAAATGTACAACAATAGTACAGTCAATGAATTTAGAGATAGTTCAACTGATCCTTTAATCCATCAATATGAAGAGTCCGCTGCATGGCAATAGTGTCGCGCTGCGCCACACCATCCCTGAATTAATTAAATAATAAATCTTTTTCCCCAGTCTCAACGGCATCACGGCAGCCCCAGCGCCGTCCACGTCTCGAGCCATCCAGGAATCCTCCACTCACTCTGCACTCAACATAGAAACGATCTCCGCTTCACAATCGCACACCGACGACGACAAACACTACTTCATACCCTCGAAGAATCAACGAAATCAACAGACTAACAACTTAACCCTTCCCAGCGTACCTTTACGGACGGTGAACGGGAATTCAACACCGAACCTAGTTATCCCCGGGAACTCTCTCCCCGTTTCCGAGGGTCTCCCTCTTTCGACTAGCTCTGTCTCGCTCGCGCAAAGCGACGCCTCCGGGCAGCGCACGATGGATTCCCTGATTCGGAGAGACAAGACGAATAAGAAACGGCCAAATAAAATTAAAAAGTGGTTAAATCAACTGAAAGGGAAAGGAAAGAAGGAGGAGCCGCACACTTGTTGAATAGTTCGGTGATGTGAGGTGAAGTTAAGTGTATAATATGTGTTTTTGCAACACACACCACAAGGCACAAACACACACATGTTTCTACCTACTAAGTAACATAAATGGGACTTACAGTAGGTTAGATTTGGAAGAAGTCAGCGTAGTTAAGTAATACTAATAAGTTAAGTAAAACATTGTCATTGTTGGTGATTTTTAACTTTAGGAAGTAAATTGCATTATTATAAATATGCACGGGTGCTTATTGCGTTTATTTACCTAATACGATAAATACCCGCGTAATTTTAAAAATCTTTAAATTTATACAATTTTAGGATATAAGTATGAAAGTGTTACTGCCATTATGTCTTCCAATATGAATGAAATTGATTTTAAATCAATTTAGTTCTGAACTAAATTTATATAGCAAAGCATTTTGTTGTATTGACAATACAATGTACCTACAGTACGGCCAATGAAAGAATTCGGTCCTGACGTCCTGACACTTGGTCATCCATGACTAGTGATGAGAAAAAATTTACTTTTTAACTGACCACTAAAATAAATAACCTAGTTTATTACCTACTCGTAAGTGCAAAAATAATTAAAAAATCGGGCCATTACTTTTTGAATTTATTTGTTACAGCATACAAAAATACAAACTTTAGTATTGGTAAGATAGATTACCTATTACTACATTCTTCAAAGAAAAACGCACTTTTGTATAGTATAACGTCAAAACATTACGTTTCCCTGTTATTTTTGGCACATCACTGCAATAATAAACTGTTGATCTATCCTGACAACAGCTTAGATTAGAAAAAAGAATGTTTGCTTAAATTTTAATTTAGCACATAAAATATAACATTTATTTTATGTTGGCTTAGTGACATATGTTTAGAGATTATTATATGTTAGATGATTATAAGAATGGTAAACTTTTTTTAATCTTAAATGCAATGCTATTCAAAGTTAAGTATTTGGTCCGGTTGATTGCGACTTGTCAGGATGGAATTCTTTTGCTGGCCGTCAAATTATATTTACATTTTTATAATCACCTATCAATATTTTTGCTAATGTTTATATAGTTGAATGATTGTGAGATATTATACAAATTATATCAATTTAAAAACCTACATCGTTCATTCTTAATTCCAGTAACACAGTAATGCAAATAACGGTGGGAAGGTGGTCGCCACAGCCCCTTGTTCGCTTTTCAGTATATCAGTCATCTAGTACCCATAACACAAGCTCTACTTAGCTTGGGCTAGATGCTGTGTGGATTAAAAAGTTAAACCAAACAAGGACTTCAGCTTGCAAAAAGCAGCTTAAGGTCTCCCACACAAAACTGCGAATTCGCATCGCAAATATCTGCGAACTCGCACGATAACGTCCGATCTCATTTGCATCGCGCATACCTGTCATATTACGTCATACTTGGTGATCTCCCTTTTAGTCCGCTCTGAGACAACCTAGGAGAAAGACACGGGGCGCCTGAGCCGCCATCTTAGTGTTGTAAAAAAAACTTCAGTTCTCAACCTATAGTCCTTTCGAGTGAAATACATAGTTCCCATCAGAGTTCATAATCGTAATAAATGGATGAACCCAGAATCTTCTTTTCTTTAATATCTATTTAAAAATAACAGCAGCGCAAAATCTTTTTGCGATCCATCTTACGCTTCCTAAAAACACGTCCAATACGGCTGCCTAAACTTGAAGGTATGGTTACCCTACCAAACGGTTTGCCGCACAAAATCGTATCGCAGAAATTCGCATCTCAAGTTCGTGTGACATCGCATCGCATCGCAGTTTTGTATGGGAATCCTAAGAGGTGTTAAAGAGTAAAACAACATAGTATGTAACATGAACAGTTTATTGTAAGTATGTGAGGCAAAGAGCCGCCTCACTGCGAGGTGTGCGCACACTATGTGAGGCAGAGAGCCGCCTCACTGCGAGGTGTGCGCACACTATGTGAGGCAGAGAGCGGTGACTGCGAGGTGTGCGCACACTATGTGAGGCAGAGAGCCGCCTCACTGCGAGGTGTGCGCACACTATGTGAGGCAGAGAGCGGTGACTGCGAGGTGTGCGCACACTATGTGAGGCAGAGAGCCGCCTCACTGCGAGGTGTGCGCACACTATGTGAGGCAGAGAGCGGTGACCCGCACGAGGTGGTCGGCGCCGCAGCTCGCCAGCAGCAGGGCGCCGTCGGACTGAAGGCGCGGGCTGAAGGCGAGGCGCCTCATTGCGAGGTGTGCGCACACTATGTGAGGCAGAGAGCGGTGACCCGCACGAGGTGGTCGGCGCCGCAGCTCGCCAGCAGCAGGGCGCCGTCGGGCTGAAGGCGCGGGCTGAAGGCGAGGCGCCTCACTGCGAGGTGTGCGCACACTATGTGAGGCAGAGAGCGGTGACCCGCACGAGGTGGTCGGCGCCGCAGCTCGCCAGCAGCAGGGCGCCGTCGGGCTGAAGGCGAGGCGCCTCACTGCGAGGTGTGCGCACACTATGTGAGGCAGAGAGCGGTGACCCGCACGAGGTGGTCGGCGCCGCAGCTCGCCAGCAGCAGGGCGCCGTCGGGCTGAAGGCCAGGCGCCTCACTGCGAGGTGTGCGCACACTATGTGAGGCAGAGAGCGGTGACCCGCACGAGGTGGTCGGCGCCGCAGCTCGCCAGCAGCAGGGCGCCGTCGGGCTGAAGGCGCGGGCTGAAGGCGAGGCGCCTCACTGCGAGGTGTGTGCACACTATGTGAGGCAGAGAGCGGTGACCCGCACGAGGTGGTCGGCGCCGCAGCTCGCCAGCAGCAGGGCGCCGTCGGGCTGAAGGCGAGGCGCCTCACTGCGAGGTGTGCGCACACTATGTGAGGCAGAGAGCGGTGACCCGCACGAGGTGGTCGGCGCCGCAGCTCGCCAGCAGCAGGGCGCCGTCGGGCTGAAGGCGCGGGCTGAAGGCGAGGCGCCTCACTGCGAGGTGTGCGCACACTATGTGAGGCAGAGAGCGGTGACCCGCACGAGGTGGTCGGCGCCGCAGCTCGCCAGCAGCAGGGCGCCGTCGGGCTGAAGGCGCGGGCTGAAGGCGAGGCGCCTCACTGCGAGGTGTGCGCACACTATGTGAGGCAGAGAGCGGTGACCCGCACGAGGTGGTCGGCGCCGCAGCTCGCCAGCAGCAGGGCGCCGTCGGGCTGAAGGTGCGGGCTGAAGGCGAGGCGCCTCACCGCGAGGTGTGCGCACACTATGTGAGGCAGAGAGCGGTGACCCGCACGAGGTGGTCGGCGCCGCAGCTCGCCAGCAGCAGGGCGCCGTCGGGCTGAAGGCGCGGGCTGAAGCCGAGGCGCCTCACTGCGAGGTGTGCGCACACTATGTGAGGCAGAGAGCGGTGACCCGCACGAGGTGGTCGGCGCCGCAGCTCGCCAGCAGCAGGGCGCCGTCGGGCTGAAGGCGCGGGCTGAAGGCGAGGCGCCTCACTGCGAGGTGTGCGCACACTATGTGAGGCAGAGAGCGGTGACCCGCACGAGGTGGTCGGCGCCGCAGCTCGCCAGCAGCAGGGCGCCGTCGGGCTGAAGGCGCGGGCTGAAGGCGAGGCGCCTCACTGCGAGGTGGTGCGCACTCCTGGAATACACATTAGCAAATAAATAACTAGGCGACCTCAGTGGTGCAGCGGGCGTGAGCTCGCCTCCGACGCAAGAGATTGCAGATTCGATTCCCGCTTTGGCAAGATAAAAAAACTTGGAACGAGTTTTGCTCCAACTGGAAAACTTACAACAGATTTTTTATTCTCTTCTTTACCATAAAAAGATTGAAGTGAACATCAAAGTGGCACTTTATTTCCTAGTTTTAACTATACATGATTTTTCTGACATGTCCAAGAATCCTGTAAGATCTAAAGGAAACAAAGCTTTATGACAATGTGTTTAAGGTTCAAAGTGACCTGTGGTCGAGCTCCCGCAGCAGCGTCCACAGTCCGTCGTAGCTGTAGAGGCGCACGCTCCCCCCCTCCCCCCCCACCGCCACCACCCGCTCCGCTCCGGCGCCGAGAGCGAAGGCGAGCGCCGTCACCGACTCCTTTAGCTCCAGCACCTTGCCGTGTAGACTATACTCTCTTAGGGATGTGTCTGACATTGTGTTGGTTTTGGACCAGACGCACACCTGAGGAAAATTATTTAATTAGAATAACACGCAAAATTACCATGCCTGTGTAAAGTACGGAGGGAGAGACCTGTCCAATAGTCTAGGACAGAGTGCGGATGTCATGACAAGTCAAATTTAATACTATTACGATTTACTAGACTAGTAGCACACATCCCCTTAAAATCGTATGACTGTAAACAAGTGATAACGTAATGGTTATTCACAAAAAACTATGAAGAGACGGAAGCGCTGATGAGAGTTTTATCCTAATTATTTTGGGTTCCCCGTTGCCCAGACTCTTAAGAGACTGGTGTCCTCAGGGGACCCAAGACATCACTCACACTCATCTTTCGTCCAATATTATCTAATCTGATTTTTATTATTATTTTTAAATCTATAAATTTTCCCACACGCACACTCACACACCACTACACACTTTATTAAGAAGTATACTGTATTTAAAATTGCTTTTACTTTTTAGAATATACATAAGTGAAAAACATAAACTTAATTACATATATCTAATTAATTATACTAGGTAGACACTATGTTAACCCAAGATATATTCACTCATTATCGATACAACAAAATCGCACTATTAATTAATACCTTTTAGTATGGACTAGAATTATTCTAATTAAGTAGTTATAAGCTAGATTAGAAGTAGATTAATATTTTATCTTTTTCCTTTTTAAGATTCTGTTCATTATATCAAGTAATGTTTATGTAATGTCTGACATAGAAGAGCGAGACCTTCTAACACAAATATTTTTACTTAAATGAAGGTCTCCACTACGGCTATATTCATTATTTTATACTGGTACAGAAATAAATTTTATTTTATTTTTTTATTTTATGTTGGCAACGCTCACTAGATATAGGATATTAGATATTTAGTGTTGTTAGAATCTTGTATATACTTAGGATAGTTAAGGTTAGAATTTTGTGTAGAATTAAGTTAAACTGTTGTAAATAAACGTAAAATAGGTATTAAAGGATTGGAAACACAAGTTCTAGTCGGTAGACAGATAATTAGGCCTAGAGAAACTATCCTAAGTTAAGAAAATTGTATATAAAAATGATTGTAACTTTTGTAGTAATAAAGATAGGAAAATGGGCGTTACATCGCCATAAAGGTTACATAATTGCACACATTTTGGTATATAAAACATGTAAATAAGTTAACAAATAAAAGAGATATAAGCCGATAAACCCCCAAAGCATAGAGAAAAATAGGAACAAAATGTATGCGAAATAGAGCCGTCCTCTACACGGTAAAGCTTGGGGGTGGATAAGCTAGTAGAGTGCGTGCTGCGTCACGCTGCAAGAAAGTCGTCAAGAATAAATAAATAGAAGAAAGAAGAAGTCTTTCACTCCTCAAGAAACCCCCCTCAAAGGAAGCAGAAGCGGACCTGAACAGAATCCCCTCCAGCCGGCGTCTTCTGGGAATCGGCGGGCTACCCAGCCCAGTACATCGTTGGCTAACCTACCCAGGGGCACCAACATTTTTTGGTCCTTCGAGCGCCGGATAAGAAGAAGATGCCAGGCAACAGGTCCAGATCACCGCGTTCCCGCTCCGGAAGAGGGGAGGGAAGCTCCGACGAGGCAGAGACGACGGACTGGTCGCTGGAGACCCCAGCGACGAGCACGACGACAAGCGAGGGGACGGAACCCCCCGCTACCCCCGCGGCTCCCGCGAACTCTGCGCCCGGCACGTCTCTGGGCCAGACGACTCGCGGGTTGGCGGACGCGAACCCTGCGCCCGGCATACCGCCGGGAAAGAAGACTCGCGCCGCATCGACGCCCGCCGCTCGGGATGCAGCCGTCAACAGGAAGACAAGAAGCGCCGCCGCCGCCGCGGCCGCCGCCGCCGCCGCCGCCGCCGCCGAGACATCCGCAAGATCGACGCCGTCAACGAGTACACTGCGGGCCGCGCCGCCCGCACGACCCGCGACCCCCGCGCACCCCGCGCCCGCGCCCGCGCCGCCCGCGCTCGCGCACCCCGCGCCGCCCGCGCCCGCGCCCGCGCACCCCGCGCGCCCCGCGCGCCCCGCGCACGCACCGAACGACGCCGCCGCCACGACTGTTCGCGCGCCCGCTGTGCGCAACACGACCGTGGCGCCGGTCGTATTCGCGACGCCCGCCGCGCCGCGCCCCACCAATACGAGGTCGCAGTCGAGAAGAACAGAAAGGATGGCATTCATCGAACTACAGCGGAGAAAATTGGAAGAAGCTCAACTGGCAACAGCGTTGGCGCAGTCTGAATATGAGATGGCACTGGAGTGCGCATCTGAAGAAGAGGACTTCGACAAGTCCACCCAGGTCGAGCGCTGGTTGAATGAAACGACAATGATTGAAGCACCGCGCCCGCCCATGGAAGAAGAGATCCAGCCACCACCGGAACCGCAGAGATACCTGCCGCAGCAGCAACCCGAGAAGGAAGAGAGTGTCCTGAACCACATCAGGGCGCTGGCCGACGCCATCACGCTACGACAAGGTGACACCACTCGTAACTTTTGGCCTCTTCCAGATTTTGACGGCACTGCGGAGGAGTGGCTGCCCTTCATGAAGACATACAACGAGAGCGCAGCAGCACACACCGATGTGCAGAATACGGCGCGCCTTAGGAAGGCGCTGAAAGGAGTCGCCAGGGAAGCGGTCCGGAGTCTTCTCTACGTAGCAGACGATCCAGGTCTCATCATGAAGACGCTCGAGAGAAGATTCGGCCGCCCAGACGACATCGTGGAAATGGAGCTGCAGAAGCTGAAGGCGCACCCGAAACCTGGCGACAACCCAAGAGACGTGGTCATCCTCGCCAGCCGCCTGAGCAATGCGGTCGCCACGATACAGGCGCTCAAGAAGCCGTTCCTGCTGCACTCTCCGGAAGTGGGTAAGACAGTGATTGAAAAGTTTTCCCAATTGATGAAATACAGGTGGTACGATTTCAGCGCTACCACACCTGAGGAGGAGCCAATCCTGAAGAAGCTGGAAAGGTTCCTGAACAGAGAGGCTGACATCTGTGGGTCTGCAGCATTGCCCGAGAAGCCCCAGAGGAAGGGGAAGCAGATCGTCCACGCCAGCCAAGAAGAGGAAGAACATGAAGAGCAAGCTGCCAGCACCACCGCGCCGGGCTGCCGCGTGTGCAACGGGGCACACTACAGCAAAGACTGCGAGAAATTCAAGAAAGCGGCAGTCGACGCGCGCTGGGAGATAGCAAAAGATAAGAAGTTATGTTTCAAGTGCCTAAAAGGTAAGCACACTGGATTTATTTGTAAAGCGCGACCGTGTCCGAAGTGCAGACGGCCACATCATGTGCTGCTTCATAAAGAGAGGCCAGCCGCGCCGCAGCACGTGCAACAGAAAGAAGAGGCCACAGTGAAGACGGAGCCCGCAGGACCGAAGGACGTAGTGACCAACGTCTACGCAGCGACCACCGGAACGAAAGCCTACCTGAAGATGGTGCCGGTGGAAGTGTACGGACCAGAAGGATCGACCCGAGTCCTCGCTCTCCTGGACGAAGGGTCAACAGTGACTCTCCTGGAAGCAAGAATAGCTGAGAAAATTGGTGCTACAGGAAAGGAAGAGAAACTGGTCCTGCAGACGGTTGGAGGTAAGGTCACTAAGTGTGATTCACAGAGAATGGACCTGCGGCTGAAAGGGACTCACAGAAGAGACAAGCACGTACTGCGCGGCGCACGCACGGTGGAAGATTTGAAGTTATCTGCGCAGCACATCGATGAAGACGCCCTGGAAAACTGCAGCCACTTGAAAGAAATTAAGGAGGAGCTGCTCTACAGCAGCGAACGCCCAGCTCTACTCATCGGTCAAAACAACTGGGACCTCATCGTGTCAAGAAAGATATTGAAGGGTAAGGCTAACGAACCTGTCGCTTCTCTCACCAGCTTAGGATGGGTGCTCCATGGAAGAGCCACCGCAGCAGCCGAGGCGGTAAACTTCCTCTACCATTGCCGGCTCGCCGAAGAAGAGAAGATGGACGAGATGATGAAGCGACACTTCGATCTGGAAGCAATTGGAATACAGCCGCAACGCCCGAGCAACGACGCCGATGGGAGAGCTTTGGAGGTGCTGAAGAAAACGACGAAGAGACTACCGGAAGGACGCTTCGAGTCTGGACTCTTATGGAAAAGTGATGGTGAGTCGTTGCCGCATAATTATAAACAGGCCTACAACCGACTGGTGGGCATCGAGAAGAAACTCAAAAAGGACGCAACGCTCAAAGCAGAGTACCAGAAGCAGATTAAGAACCTGCTAGACAGCGGATACGCAGAAGAAGCTCCGGTCACCTCCACTCCGAACAGAACATTCTACTTGCCGCACTTCGCAGTAGTACACCCAGTGAAGAAAAAGGTACGTCTTGTGTTCGACGCTGCTGCAAAGTTCGAAGGAAAGAGTTTAAACGACGCGCTGCTGCCAGGACCTGATCTACTCCAATCCCTCTTCGGAGTCCTACTAAGGTTTCGAGAGGGACCGGTCGCAGTCGTCGCAGACATCAAGGAAATGTTCCTACAAATAAGAATACGCAAGGAAGATCGAGACAGTCTACGGTTTCTGTGGCGAGATGACACTGCAGCGCAGCCGAAAGAGTTTCGGATGAAGTCAGTAATATTCGGCGCTGCATCATCACCTTCTACGGCGATCTTCGTGAAGAACAAGAATGCGGAGGAACATGCGGAAACCTTTCCCGAAGCCGCTCGAGCAATCCAGCGGCACCATTATATGGATGATTACTTACAGAGTTTCAACAGCATCGAAGAAGCAGCGAAGATAGCGGAACAAGTGTCAAGAATCCACAAGGCAGCAGGGTTCGAGCTGCGACAATGGGCCAGCAATCGGGAGGAGATGCTGATGAAGATCGAACACACCGCAGTGAATGAAAAATCGCTTGGAGAAGAGAAAACGCTGGGCATGCGATGGCTGGTCGACGAAGACGCCTTGGCCTACAACGTCGGGCTGAGGACTACGCCGCCAGAAGTGACAGATGGAAGCCGCTTCCCCACCAAGAGAGAAGTAACCGCCGCGGTCATGTCCACCTTTGACCCTATGGGACTCATCGCGCTGGTACTGTTACAGGGCAAAAGACTGGTGCAGGAATTGTGGCGAGCCGGCGTCCAATGGGATGAAGAAGTCAGCGACCAGCACAACACCGCCTGGCGCGAGTACCTGGAGAAGATAGAAGCACTGCGCGAGCTGAAGATACCAAGATGCTTGGCGCCGGACGGAACGAGGACTGGCGAGCTCCACACATTCGTCGACGCGAGCGAGACAGCATACGCAGCCGCCGTGTATTGGAAGACAACGACGGCCGAAGGAACCCGCGTCACCCTCATGGCAGGAAAAGCAAGAGTGGCGCCAGTCAAGATAACATCGATCCCGCGAATGGAAGTCCAGGCTGCACTTCTAGGAGCCCGACTAGCAGACAGCATCTGCAGGGAGACAGAATTTGAGGTAACATCTAAAACTTATTGGTCGGACTCCACGACGGTGCTGCAGTGGTTGAAGGCGGATCCACGGCGCTTCAAGACATTCGTCGCGCACCGACTGGCAGGAATTGAAGAACTGTCTAAGCCAAGCGAATGGAGGTGGGTACCTACAAAGGAGAATCCAGCTGACGACGCCACAAGAAATGGGCCTGCGAACTTTGGAAGTACATCGAGATGGTTCGTCGGGCCAGCATTCCTCTACCAACCCGAAACAGAATGGCCAGAGAAGAAATTGAAATACAAAGAAGAACCCTGCGAAGAGATGAAAAAGGATACATGCTGCGCAACGAGTACAGCCCCTCAACCGAGCCTGCCAAATCCCTGTAGGTTCAGTAGTTGGACGAAATTGCTTCGTGCTACCGCTAGAATATTTATGTTTATAGATTTGTGCCGCCGCAAGATCTCTAAGCCACGCACGAAGGAGAAGACCGCAGCATTGCTACCCCTCGATGAGGGCCACCTGCGAAGGGCTCAGCGAGCTCTAGTCCAGCAAAGCCAGCTAGAAGCCTTCGCAAACGAGATCGACAATCTGAAGAAAGGAAAGCCCTTGGAGAAATCCAGCAGATTGCAAAGAATTGATGTGAAACTCGACGGGGACGACGTTCTGCGACTCAACGTAAGAACGTCCAAGCTAATCGTAGACGAACCCCAGCCACCGATTCTTGACGGTAAGAACAGACTAACTTCTCTCATCATTGAACACTACCATCGGAAGCTGCACCATGGAAACAGCGCCACGGTAATAAATGAACTTCGACAAAGATTTTGGATCATATCTCTTAGAGATGCAGTAAGGAAGATCGTGCGACAATGTCAGTTGTGCGTCGTGAAGCGAGCCAAGCCAGAGATCCCGCCGCAAGGAGACCTCCCAGCAGAACGACTGGCACACCATCAGCCACCATTCACCTGCACTGGAGTCGACTACTTTGGCCCCATGCAGGTGACCATCGGACGCCGACACGAGAAGCGCTGGGGAGCGCTCTTCACTTGCCTGACGACGCGGGCGGTACACTTGGAGCTGGTGAACTCGCTGAGCACAAATGCAATGATCATGGCGCTGAGGAGAATGGCCGCACGGCGCGGCAGTCCACGAATCCTGTTCAGCGACAACGGGACCAACTTTGTCGGAGCCAACCGGGAACTACGAGAAGAAGTAAAGAAGATCAGCCCTAACGAGTACATTGAAGCGGCGGAAAAAGAAGGGATGATCTGGAAATTCATTCCTCCTGGTGCACCCCACATGGGGGGAGCATGGGAACGCTTGGTGAGATCCGTGAAGACCGCGCTCATTGCAGTCCTGGGAGAAAGAAGTCCTCCAGAAGAAGTCCTGCACACCTACCTCACAGAAGTGGAGCACACGATCAACTCTCGGCCGCTTACTCATCTCAGCGCCGACCCGAGCGACGAAGAAAGCCTCACGCCTAATCACTTTTTAATTGGCAGATCCTGTGGGGCGGCCGTGCTGGGGGCGTTCGATGACCGAACGCTCGTTGGCACGCCGAATTGGAAAACCACTCAGCGCCTGGCAGACCACTTCTGGGCGCGCTGGCTGAGGGAGTCGTACCCACTCTCATGCCGAGGGCCGTGAGAACAAGACAACGAGGGGCAGAACTACAGCAAGGCGACGTCGTCATCATCGCCGACGCCACCTTCCCGCGCAACACATGGCCGCGCGGAGTCATTGAGAAGATCTACCCAGGACCGGACGGCAGAGTGAGGATCGTCGACGTGAGGACCAGAGGCGGCATCATCAGGCGTCCCGTATCAAGACTGATAGTTATAGCGTTGTCCCCAAGAGATGGAGTGCCAGGAACACCGGGCACTCGGGGGGAGACTGTTGGCAACGCTCACTAGATATAGGATATTAGATATTTAGTGTTGTTAGAATCTTGTATATACTTAGGATAGTTAAGGTTAGAATTTTGTGTAGAATTAAGTTAAACTGTTGTAAATAAACGTAAAATAGGTATTAAAGGATTGGAAACACAAGTTCTAGTCGGTAGACAGATAATTAGGCCTAGAGAAACTATCCTAAGTTAAGAAAATTGTATATAAAAATGATTGTAACTTTTGTAGTAATAAAGATAGGAAAATGGGCGTTACATCGCCATAAAGGTTACATAATTGCACACATTTTGGTATATAAAACATGTAAATAAGTTAACAAATAAAAGAGATATAAGCCGATAAACCCCCAAAGCATAGAGAAAAATAGGAACAAAATGTATGCGAAATAGAGCCGTCCTCTACACGGTAAAGCTTGGGGGTGGATAAGCTAGTAGAGTGCGTGCTGCGTCACGCTGCAAGAAAGTCGTCAAGAATAAATAAATAGAAGAAAGAAGAAGTCTTTCACTCCTCAAGAAACCCCCCTCAAAGGAAGCAGAAGCGGACCTGAACAGAATCCCCTCCAGCCGGCGTCTTCTGGGAATCGGCGGGCTACCCAGCCCAGTACATCGTTGGCTAACCTACCCAGGGGCACCAACATTTTATATTCCGGTACTTTAAAGAAAAACTCTTCACAATGAATGTCTTATACATAATATTACGTCTATAAATAAGATTCCGACGAAAATACATCACATTCTAGAAAATTGTGGAGTTCTTGGAGACTCATCTGAATTCCCGAAAAGGGTGTTTTCAACAGCTCATGTTGTGTGTGCTCAAACTTTAGGTAAATAAGCTCCCGAATTTCCGATCACTGGATTTCTGTGAATTTGGTTAAGTATTTCATACACATAAGACGTCAAGATGCGTTAAATTAGTCAAAAAGCGTGTTGGTCATTATGCGTCAGAACGATACTACCAATATATTTAAATTTAATAAGTTTAAACCAAAGAATAAGGCAAAGGTTAAGGTTAAAAAGACAAACTTTTAACCAGGAGCCTAGATATAGTGGTAAATTTAATAGATGCGGTAGAGATACCACTAAAGTTCAGAGTTACCTTTCCATCCCTAGAGCCCGTACTGAAGACCTGTCCATCCGTGGACCAAGCGCAGCACCAGACTATCCTGCCGTGGACGCCATTGCTCTTGTCCGTGCACGCGGCGAGCTCGAACGAATTCGAGCCCTGTGCCCGTTGGAATAGCGTCCATCTTCGGTCGCGCGACACCGACAGGATCTGTTGGCTGTTCGGTGAGAACTCTATCTGTGTGACTGTGAGCGAGTGGGACGGGAGAGTCTGGATTTGGTTCCAGGTTTTTGTGTCCCTGGAAAGTTAAGAAATAATTATTTAATAGACGTACATAGCATCATCAGGGTTAAATTATACTCCATCAGGTATAACGTTTTTGAAAATACTTGTATCAAGAAATGTTTATTCCATGGTGGGAATTGCATTTTTTTTTTTTTTTTGCGTTTTACGTTATGGACCTCTACAGCTCATGCTGCTCAGGTCACAGAATGATTAGCATCAGCCTTTCTACTTCGCAAATAAATGTTTGGACCCTTCTAGAGCGACTACAGGATCACTCACCAGAGGACCAGAGCCGCGTGCTCCACGTTAGTAGCCTTGCAGGCCGAGGCCAGCAGGGCTCCGTCTGGACTGGCCGCGAGTGCATGCACAGGAATGTTCTAGTAAGTTCTGGAACCTTCTAGAGCGACTACAGGGTCACTCACCAGAGGATCAGAGCCGCGTGCTCCACGTTAGTAGCATTGCAGGCCGAGGCCAGCAGGGCTCCGTCCGGACTGGCCGCGAGTGCATGCACAGGAATGTTCTAGTAAGTTCTGGAACCTTCTAGAGCGACTACAGGGTCACTCACCAGAGGATCAGAGCCGCGTGCTCCACGTTAGTAGCCTTGCAGGCCGAGGCCAGCAGGGCTCCGTCCGGACTGGCCGCGAGTGCATGCACAGGAATGTTCTAGTAAGTTCTGGAACCTTCTAGAGCGACTACAGGGTCACTCACCAGAGGATCAGAGCCGCGTGCTCCACGTTAGTAGCCTTGCAGGCCGAGGCCAGCAGGGCTCCGTCTGGACTGGCCGCGAGTGCATGCACAGGAATGTTCTAGTAAGTTCTGGAACCTTCTAGAGCGACTACAGGGTCACTCACCAGAGGATCAGAGCCGCGTGCTCCACGTTAGTAGACTTGCAGGCCCAGGCCAGCAGAGCTCCGTCCGGACTGGCCGTGAACATGCACAGGAATGTTCTAGTAAGTTCTGGAACCTTCTAGAGCGACTACAGGGTCACTCACCAGAGGATCAGAGCCGCGTGCTCCACGTTAGTAGCCTTGCAGGCCGAGGCCAGCAGGGCTCCGTCCGGACTGGCCGCGAGTGCATGCACAGGAATGTTCTAGTAAGTTCTGGAACCTTCTAGAGCGACTACAGGGTTACTCACCAGAGGATCAGAGCCGCGTGCTCCACGTTAGTAGCCTTGCAGGCCGAGGCCAGCAGGGCTCCGTCCGGACTGGCCGCGAGTGCAAACACCTCGTACCCGTGTCCGTATAGCTTTTGTTGTTCAGGCCACAGTGTGTTCTGCATCAGAGTTTCTTCGGTTGGCGGCTCTGTAAATAAATGATATGTTTTTATTTACCAACAAACACATAACGGACATCAATTTAAATAATTATTACAAAAGAACTTGAAAATGTTTAAATGGCATAGTTAACTATCACTATCTACATGATCTTTTGGAACTGATGTTTACATACTTGGTTGATAGTGACCTTCTGGACATTGTGCTATTATCGTGAACAATAAACTAGTTTTGCTTTCCTGTTTCACCTTGTTATCGTAAGACTTATTGGCAACTGTAAACTCATTATAAATATCCATGAGTCAACCCGTGATCACGACAGCGTGTTAACCTGTTGAAACTTCGGGGAAAAATAGGTAAATTGACGAGATAAATACCCGTGGATATTTATTGTAATGTGTTTTGATCGCGTAAGTTTAATGAACTTAACTGTAAAGTAGCACTAACCAGTGAGGTAGACAGGCACGAAGTACCCGTCGTCTTCATCAGAGTCCTGCAGCCTTTCTCCTCACTGAACACGGCCTCGTTCGAGTGGTAAGTAGTAAGTGTAAAGTAGCACTAACAAGTGAGGTGGAGAGGCACGAAGTACCCGTCGTCTTCGACCGTGTCCTGTAGCCCCTCCTCCTCGCTGAACACGGCTTGTTCGAGTGGTAAGTAGTAAGTGTAAAGTAGCACTAACAAGTGAGGTGGAGAGGCACGAAGTACCCGTCGTCTTCGTCCGTGTCCCGCAACCCCTCCTCCTCGCTGAACACGGCCTCGTTCGAGTGGTAAGTAGTAAGTGTAAAGTAGCACTAACCAGTGAGGTGGAGAGGCACGAAGTACTCGTCGTCTTCGTCCGTGTCCTGCAGCCCCTCCTCCTCACTGAACACGGCCTTGTTCGAGTGGTAAGTAGTTAGTGTAAAGTAGCACTAACCAGTGAGGTGGAGAGGCACGAAGTACCCGTCGTCTTCGTCCGTGTCCTGCAGCCCCTCCTCCTCGCTGAACACGGCCTTGTTCGAGTGGTAAGTAGTAAGTGTAAAGTAGCACTAACCAGTGAGGTGGAGAGGCACGATGTACTCGTCGTCTTCGTCCGTGTCCTGCAGCCCCTCCTCCTCACTGAACACGGCCTTGTTCGAGTGGTAAGTAGTTAGTGTAAAGTAGCACTAACCAGTGAGGTGGAGAGGCACGAAGTACCCGTCGTCTTCGTCCGTGTCCTGCAGCCCCTCCTCCTCACTGAACACTGCCTTATTGGAGAGCCCCAGTGACGGGACGGATGCGCCTTGCGCTCCTGACAAACAAACAACTATAAAGTAGTTATATGTAGTAAATAGGTTAATTTTATGTACAAAAAAAGTCAAACATTTGCAGCCGTGTCAAGGAATCCGATATTCAAAGCCTACTTCGTTTTAGGGAGTGAACATGTATACATATTATGTGTGTGGTGAGTGAGACAGTTTAGTTTATACGGCGCGAACGCGTTTCGCTAAGTCAGCAATTACATCGGCCAAGCCGAGCACATCGTCACACGTCACACGTCAGTGACTCCAGCAACCTCCCTCAGAAAACACATACCCTAATTAAGGGTTATACCTCTAGATTATCGAATATGTAATTTCTTGTACCCGTGTTCCTGTGTATGAATAGACTCAGTATATCGCACAAACATCTTTTATTCTAACCAACCCACAGTAGCTAAATTAAAGACTTGTAACTTAAACACAAAATAAGATTAGGGACTGACGAACGATGTGGCGCGGTGGGCGTAGCAGGTTGCGGGTTCGATTCCCGCCGCGCAACAAATTTGTGTACAATCTGCAGAAAGTTGTTTCGTTGGTCTGGGTGTTTTCTAGAATGCTCGAATCTGACCGTTTTTTTTTAATAACCTTTGGATCCAGTTCCAATAAACGAATTTGAATGACGTTACCTTTATGTGAGGTCTCTTGGAGTTCCTCCCCCGTGATGCTGTTGAAGTTGCGTACGAAGCAGGCGGGCGGCTCGAAGACGCGGATGACTTTCTCCTCGGCCGCCGACGCGAAGCTCCCGCCCGGGAACAGTGCCAGAGACTGCATGTCGTAGCCGTGCACTTGCGGACGCGCTAGCTCGTGCCACTCCGATGTACCTGACACACAAATAACATACATTACTAGCGACATGCTCCGGCTTCGCATGGTTTTATTATACGTATAAACCATCCTCTTGAATCACTTTATCTATTAAAAAAAACCGCATCAAAATCCGTTGCATAGTTTTAAAGATTTAAGCGTACAAAGGGACAGTAAATCAGTAAATCAATATCTTTATTTCTTTATGCTTACAAAATAAGCACTTAGACAAGTCAAATTCAAACTATCGGGGACTAGACAAAGGGATATAGGGACAGAGAAAGCGACTTTGTTTTAGACTATGTAGTGATTATATGGCTGAAGACAGGGCTCTATGGCGCTCATAAGGGGAGGCCTATGTTCATTAGTGGACTAATATAGGCTCATAATAGTCATATATCTATCTGCTGCTTCGTACGCATTGTTTCTATGGAACGTTTCAAGCCTATTTCTATACCATGGGATTTGATTTATGGCATGAATAGTAGCCTATTTATATTAAGGCTAGAACTACATCCGAGCCCGATCCGATTAGTAGTTTTTTGCGTGATTGACTTTAGGACTTTTTCTGAGTGATTATGATTTGTTTTTTATTTGAAAGAAACTAGCACCGGTGCTTGTCGTTTAATTTAGATTTAGATCTGACCATTACTTTTTGAGTTAACCTCAATAAATAATGCAATTTTTTTGTACAGAGAATAATCTCGAGATGCTTGAAATTTGATATGTTGTTTTTAGTCATAAAAGCGAAAAAATGATGCACAACAAAGTAGTACTATACTAGCAGCGCCACGCGGTAATTCCCGTTCCCGTGGGAATTCCGGGATAAAATATAGCCTATGTGTTATTCCAGACTATAATCTATCTCTGCCATCTATCATGCCAAATTTCATCCATATCCGTTCAGTAGTTTTTGCGTGAAAGAGTAACAAATATCCATCCATACTTAAAACCTTTCGCGTTTGTAATATTACTAGCGCCCGCCCCGGCTTCGCACGGTTTTATTATATGTATAAATCTTCTTCTTGAATCACTTTATCTATTAAAAAAACCGCATCTAAATCCGTTGCGTAGTTTTAAAGATATAAGCAGTCAAAGGGACATAGGGACGGAGAAAGCGACTTTGTTTTATACTATGTAGTGAAGTATGCTACAAGGTACCATCGGGTTTCTTCCAGGGCGCGTGCACTCTCGTGGTCTGATCCGCGGAGAGGCTCATGATGTACCGGCCGCGCACCGGCTCCCACCTCACGTCCTCCACCGCGTTGAAGTGGCCACCGCACACCACCGCCGGCTGCCATTGCTTGCCTTCCTGTCAAAATGCACTCGAACATTCTAGGAGACAGTTTGCAAAACGATGATAGTTAAAGCACCCGAGAAGAGTACAATTCATTGTTTATATCATCATCATAAACATTATCATCAGCCCATATTAGTCCACTGCTGGACATAGGCCTCCCCATTGTTTATATAATATAGTGAAAATTTAGATTTGTGTCACTTTGATATGTAACTGAAGGAAAGAACCGACAGTGAAACCTTTAGACTGTTAGTTGTTATTTAAACAGCAAAGTTTTTATTTTATAATAAACTAGCGACCCGCCCCGGCTTCGCACGGTTTTATTATAGGTATAAACCTTCCTCTTGAATCACTCTTTCTTTTAAAAAAAACCGCATCAGAATCCGTTGTGTAGTTTTAAAGATTTAAGCGTTCAAAGGGACATAGGGATATAGGGACAGATAAAGCGACTTTATTTTATACTATGTAGTGATAAGTTTAAAATTTGACTTGTATATGTGGTTATTTTGTAAGCCTAAAGAAATAAAGATATTGATTTACTGGTTGTAATACAGCCGTAATAACTTCCGCCAGTTCATACAAAAAAAACAATATCATTTAGTTCTAGAAGCGTATTCAGCACGTCCATATACATGTCGCAGATCGCTGCATTTCTAGACCTCAATTCTATTTTGTACTTGCGAGCCTTCCTTGTGATACCATGCATTTCATAGTCAAGAGTAGGTAATGATAACTTCTTGATTATGTATGCGGTCTCTTTGCTCTATGCGCGGCCTGTCCATAGAATCTGTGATGCACCGACAAGTAACTGTTGATGGAAAAATATCATAAAGAAAAAGGAATTACTTTGGTTGCAATATGACAGTGAAGATTTTCCAAATTATTATTCGGAGTTGAATCCGGTTTTACGGAGATGATCATGAAGATGATCCTGTTTTCCCTCTAATTACGACATCAGAAATGGGATGTTACCCAAGGGCGGATCCAGCTTCGGTGCCAGGGGGGGGTCACAAAGTCGTGGTCAAGTCACAAGAAGTTATAATTTATTTTTTATAATCATAGATAGAAGTAAAACGTAGGTATTTAATGAATGTATGCAAAGTACTTTCTGTAAGTACTAAAATACCTTTATTTAGGTAGGTAAGTATATGACATTTTTTTTCTTTTTGGCTTCTCCCGAAACGTCTTACCTTATCACAAGAGGATTCGATCTCGGTCTTTATTTTCAATCCCGGGATTTCGGTATTGATAAAACGCCATCCCGGGATAATCCCGGGATCGTAGACAATTTAGTAAAAATCGACTAAAGAATCATATGATAAAAGCTTTTATTTACTTTCAAAAAAAAGTAAAATCACAATCACAAGATTATCGAGAATAAATAAATTTTACAACAATTTTGACCACGACGCGACTCAAGATGCGGTCGATTACCTGTTTAAGGAATGCTTTTATTTTGTGTGCCTACAGTTACACAAATGGTATTGTTTGATATAAAAAAAAAATCTAATATAATGTAAGTTATTTTATTTATTTTTATTTTTCACAAAACTTAGTACTCCATCTTGACAGTAGTTAGTTTAAATAAATAAAATAAGAAAAATAATTCCAGTTAAGTTTATAATGTGTGTTTATATTAGGTACGTAAAGCGCTTCGTTTTTTATTACTTTTAACAATTTAACTCTAGCGACTCCACCATTATGACTATGTCATTAGCAAATCGCAGGTGCCAGATGTAATCGCCGTTTATATTAATGCCCTTACCTTTACAGTCCAGCGTCTTAAACAAATCTTCCAATGCGCTCGTGAACAGATTCAGGGAATTGACATCCCCCTGTCTCACTCCTCTGCGTAATTGGATGGGTTAAGACTGTTGGCCCTGTACTTAGACACTCATAGTGGCGGCATCGTACAGACATTTCAGCACCTCGATATAACGATAGTCTACTTGGCACCGCTGTAAGGATTCCAGAACAGCCCAAGTTTCTACGGAATCAAAGGCTTTCTCATAGGCCACAAAAGCGTAACAGACACGACAGAGTTTAGTGTAAACTAAATTATAAAACAATCTTCATAAAGACTAACTAGAAAAAGATGAAGGATGAACAAAGAGAAGACAACTATTTGAAGCTCAAGGTGACAGAGAAAAAGATGTAAAAAAATACTCATCATTACTAATTGAAGAAAATAGAAAAGATTTTAGTTGAAAATCCATTCCCCAAAAGTTAAAACGATGTAGAGAATAAAATACCTTCAAACCACATCCAAATAGTTTAAAAACCTGACTCAAACCGCCTTCACTTCAAGCCACTCCACGACAATTCATAAATGAGAGATAACAGTACAAACAGAATAAACGGAATCCGACTTTTATTCTCTGCTAAAATTGATACAGAACTACATACCTATATAGACTCGCCTGTTCCCCAGAGGGTAGGCAGAGATGACGGATTTTCACTTACAACTTTCCTTACACCTCTTTTGTCTCATCACTTTTGTCTTATCACTTTTTTCTAGGTACTTTCTTCATACATGCACGACGGTTTAGAATTTAAAGTTAACAAGATCACAGAAAACCCAATTAGAGGGGAAAACCTTGGAGAAGACTGAAAATGTGTTTGACATGTTATTTTTAACTAATAAACCACATTAATAAGTTATAAAAATTGTCTACCATATGGGTATTTAGCAGAAATTTAATAAATTCATCGCCCTCCACACGTACGATTACCTTCCAGGCGATTCTCATTACCCTCTCTCTACCTACATGTTCATTCTGGTTACGCACCTAGATCAATGAATATAATAAAATGCCTAAAAAGGGAAAAATCCATAATCATTAAATCTGAATGAAAGGCTATAACTACCCCTAACCGGACTGGCATTTCTCCACGTCCATAAAAACGTGCCCATTGAAATAAATGAAGTGATAACTAGAGGATTCGATGAATGTCTAAAATCGACCGGTATTTTCAATCCCGAAAATTTCGAGATTCTATTTTTCCAATACCGGGATTTCATGGATTGAGTAAAATTCTTTAAATTGTTAAAACTTATAAAAACGCGAAGCGCGTTACGTACCTAATGTAAACACAAATTATAAACTTAACAGGATTTTTTTTATCTAAACTAACTTACATTATATTAGATAGAATTAGCTCTTTATCTCTATCAAACAATATATTTTATGTAACTGTAGATACACAAAATAAAAGCATTCCTTAAACCGCCTCTTCAGTCGCGTCGTAGTCAAAATGTTTGTAAATTTATTTAGTCTCGATAATCTTCGTCAACGAACGACTTGCCTTTTGGTTGTAAAATAAGTGAGTTAAACAAACTCACGGTATGGTTTGTTTTTATTATGTTTATCAAGGTTCTTTATCTGTGTACTGTAAAAGAGTAAAATTTATAAATATATTAGATGTTTAAAAATTAAGTGTGTGCGTTTTTTACTTTTTGTTTTGAAAGTAAATAAAAGCGATTTTCATATGATACTTAGATTTTATTAAACTGTCCTGTCGTATCCAGGAATTATCCTGGGATCGTGTTTTATCAATCCCGAAATCCCGGGATTGAAAATAAAGACCGGGATCGAATCTTCTTGTGATAGGTAACGCGTTTCGGGAGAAGGCGTAAAGAAACATTAATTATGTTATATACCGAAATATAAAAAATAGCTAAATAAACGCGATAAATACCCGTACCTAAATATTTCATAATGTGTTCTGATCGCGTAAGTTTAAAAAACTTGATTCTAGATTAGGCTTCGGTTAGTCGAAACAAAACGCGCGCAAGTGTCAGTGTCACACGGAACATCTAATGAAAGGTAAGGTGGCGGTGACGCGGTAAAATTCAAAATTTCGTTTCTGTCGTTCCCGAATAATGAATATTAAATTAATTAAACATTTAAGGTACACAAGTACATAAGATCTATAAGTATTGTGATAAAAAAAAAACATGTGTAACAATTTTAATTAGTGGTCTACCTAGGTCCTGGTCCCAGCCCAGGGGGGGGGTCATGACCCCCATGACCCCCCCCGTGGATCCGCGCCTGATGTTACCTTTTGCCCACTTATTTTACGAAAATTAAGGCATTTGTACCAATGGTGATGCGTAAAATTATTTTGATGATTTTTGTTTCTGCAGCCATTTGTGAGTATTGGCACTAATTATTATTATGGAATTCTAAAGAGAAGAATTGCAATGGGTGAGTCCTTAATTTTGTTACTTTATTTTTGTCTTGTACCGACTTATCACTCTTTCGTAGCGCAACTGGTAATGTTTAACGAGTTAATGCTGGTTTTGAATGGAGCACTGGGTAAGTGCTACGCGTTAATGCTAGTTAAGCATGGAGTACTGGGTAAGTGCTACGCGTTAATGCTGTTTAAGCATGGAGCACTGGTTAAGTGCTACGCGTTAATGCTGGTTAAGCATGGAGCACTGGTTAAGTGCTACGCGTTGACGCTGGTTAAGCATGGAGCACTGGTCAAGTGCTACGCGTTAGTACTGGTTAAGTATGGAGCACTGGTTAAGTGCTGCACGTTGAATGCTGCATAAGCATAGAGCAATGGTGAAGTGCTATGCGTTAGTGCTGGTAAAGCATGGGGTACTGGTTAAGTGCTGCGCATTTGAATGCTGTGTAAGCATTGAGCACTAGTCAAGTGGTATGGATTGTTTGCTGGGGTAAGCATTGAGCTCTAGTTTTGAGCTATGGATTTTATGCTGGGTTAAGCATTATGCGCTAGTTAAGCGTTCTCGTTGATATGACACGTTAAGCATTGATTACCAGTTCAGCGTTATTGTTTCTACTTTGCTGGTCAAGCGTAAATGTTCACTGGTTAAGTAATGGTATTATTCCAATGATAAAGAGTGATCAGTCAGGAATGTACCCTCTGTATCGAAACATTGAATTCGGTAACATTATTATTATGATTTTTATTATTATTTTGCACTCTGTTGATGCAAATGTTTTGATCAGCTGAGTAGGTAATAAGTCGGGAAGCTACTAAATAAATTTGACTGCGTTGTTAATTTCAATCCTATGATTTAATTCGTTACTATGCACTGGTTTAGCGCAACCGCAACCAACCAAACTTTGCTCGCCAGCATCAAAATTGTATTGTGGTGACCTTTATCATTTGTTTCATTTTTTTTTGGCGTCAGAATAGCCGAGCGGTAGAAGCGGTAGATTGTAGATCCTTTCTACGTTCAGATATTGCCTCACACAGGAGTGTGAGAGGCCAGGATGGTCGTGTCGCAGATCGCTGCATTTCTAGACCTCAATTCTATTTTGTACTTGCGAGCCTTCCTTGTGATACCATGCATTTCATAGTCAAGAGTAGGTAATGATAACTTCTTGATTATGTATGCGGTCTCTTTGCTCAATGCGCGGCCTGTCCATAGAATCTGTGATGCACCGACAAGTAACTGTTGATGGAAAAATATCATAAAGAAAAAGGAATTACTTTGGTTGCAATATGACAGTGAAGATTTTCCAAATTATTATTCGGAGTTGAATCCGGTTTTACGGAGATGATCATGAAGATGATCCTGTTTTCCCTCTAATTACGACATACATATATAATAAGATACACAAATTTAATTAAACGAAAGATAGCAAGATTATTCAGTTGTATAAGCGTATAGAGTACACACCTTACAACAGGTCCAACAAAATAAGCGTATAGGGTACACTCAGACTACCTAGACAGAGCGCTGTCAACAATGATTTTGAAGCCGGTTTCGTAAACATGTGTGCTCGTACTGAGTGTTGCCGTGCAGGTGTACTTTCGCATGAAATGTGATTCCATCCTGCTTTTTATGTCGCGAGTTTGGTTTGAACACCCTTTCAAAACATAATTCGGCATTTTGTCCCTCTAAATCTCGTAATAATTTAACGTGACACTCGGCGCGACGGCTTAGCTGGACTGACAAGGTAAGGCGTAATTTCGTCATATTTGTGTGTGTAAGTGTGTTTGTACACGCCAAGGCTTAATTTTACCTGCCTCAGTGCGGGTTTCGTTGGGGCTCCGTCTAGATAGTTCTATAGTCTGAGAGGGTACATAACATACCTCGCAACAGGTCCATATATGGAAGCTCCCGTTGTACCCGTGCGCCAGCACCGCGCCCCCCGGCCCGAAGCGGCTCCCGTAGAAGCCGAGCCCCCCGCCCCCCGCACCGCCCAGCCGCACCGCCTCCACCCACGCGCCCGACGCCGCGGGACGCCACACTATCAGCGACTTGTCCAGGGAAGATGACAGGAGACTGTATACGGCTTGCTTTTTACCTGGAGATTGAGGGGTTAATGAATCATCAGCAACCAACTACTAGTAAATACAACTTATTTGTATGCTCGCCATTGAGTTTGAGGCATAGATGTTTGGGGGTTAAAGGTGGAATTCCCCCAAAGAGTTACAGGAGAAGATCTTCCCTGTACCGGGTCGGCCCATCTGGCCCACATACCCGGGGTCTTTCGACCGACAGTTGATGTCGGAAAGTTCTATATAGGCTAGATGTTGTAGAAACCAACGCTTGCGCGATCTAGGAATAGTGGTCACGTGATCTACTTTTTGCACTCAGAATATTTGTTATTTCATTTTCATTTTTAGTTCAGCTCACATCATGCTAGATGTCGCTACATCACTCCCTTTCCAGACCGAAGGTCGATATAGTTATTTTTGATATCAACATATCCAATGTCCAGCTTAGCTCGTCGTAGTCTTCAGTGAGTCGAGACTGGTGCGATGAGCAGGTTGGGGACGGGAGAGCGCTTGTCTGCGGTGAGTCGAGACGTGTCCACGGTGAGTCGGGACGAAGCGAGGCGCTTGTAGTCTGCGGTGAGTCGAGACGGTCCACGGTGAGTCGGGATGAAGCGCGGTGCGGTGCTCCGGGTGAGTCTTCGGTGAGTCGAGACTGTATGCCCAGATTGATGCCGCTGAGGAACTCCACGAAGCATTATCGAGGAGGGGAGAAGCCTGCAGAACCAGGAAGTCGGGGCGGCTGCGATGGAACTGCGGAGGCTGAGGGATGATGCTGGTCCGGAAGGTAAGCTTGAGGGAGAGAGGAGTGCTGCTGCTGATGATGATGATGATCATTGATGGCTAGAGTGCTCTGCTGCTGACGATGATGATGATCGTTGATGGCTGGAGTGCTGCGCTGGTTGTTGAAGGAATCGTGTTGAGGAATCCAGTCGTCGGGTGTCGGCAAGAATCGTCCGAGGTAGTCGACGGCTGGCACGACGGAGGTCACCAGTTTGGGGGTTAAAGGTGGAATTCCCCCAAAGAGTTACAGGAGAAGATCTTCCCTGTACCGGGTCGGCCCATCTGGCCCACATACCCGGGGTCTTTCGACCGACAGTTGATGTCGGAAAGTTCTATATAGGCTAGATGTTGTAGAAACCAACGCTTGCGCGATCTAGGAATAGTGGTCACGTGATCTACTTTTTGCACTCAGAATATTTGTTATTTCATTTTCATTTTTAGTTCAGCTCACATCATGCTAGATGTCGCTACAGATGTTAATAGTCAATAGTCAAAGTGCTTTATTTCCTTAAAACTTTACAGGACACTTGGACACGTCGTCAAATTCGTTTTATGAATAACTAACCCTAGTAAATAAAGATAAATATATCATTATCATCCGCAACCAACCACTAGCAAACTACAATTAAACTCGCCATAGAGTTTCAGACATAGATGTTAGTATTATTTACGAAATAATTTAGATTTAAGGGTAATGTGTGAGTTACGTATTATAAACACGGCAATAAAATGAATTTTAACCATTACCCGTGTTACGGGTAATGGTTAAATAAAATACACGCACGAGTTGAAATGCTCTGTTCGTGCGCGTAGTGTGCGCGCTAGGCGTCCGCACTATGAGATTTCTGTTACATTGCATGATACATTGCGACAGTGTGGACGGTAAATTCTATCATAGCGTGTTACATTGCATGTTACGTTACAGCAGTCTGTACGCGGCTTTACAGTTTTTAATAGGCCTCTGTCACTAACCGTCCTCAACAACAGGCGGATGCCACTGCACGCCATACACCCAGCCCTCGTGTCCGCCGAGCACGGCGTCCAGCGTGACCTCCCACTGCTCGCCGTACGCGCGGAACAGCGCCTTCTCCACGGATATGTCGCCCGCCGCCGGCGACGAGTGCGCCTGGATGCGCCACAGCCGGATGTACGTGTCCTGGGAGCAGGAGGCCAGGAGGATTGTGGTGTCATCTTGAACACAACAGATTAATGGAAAATTATAAAAAAAAACTACTTTGTTCTAGTTTTTTTGTTGTTGTGGGTGAAGGTCTTCAAAGATTTTTATTTTTTGTTACAGAGATAGTTTAGAAAATAAAGATTTTCTTATTCTTATAGAGTCTGATAAAAGACATAGGCTACAGCTACCTTTTAACGCGAATAATGGGTTGTAAGGGGATAATTAAATAAAAGGAGATATTAAGGCTTTTGATCAGATATAAATAATTATGTTAGTCAAAGTTTGTAAAAATTCTAGCCTTACGCCTGGTTTACACTTTGTTAAGTATCAAGTTTAAGTGACACCTGCGTCTTGTAAGCGCGGTTTCTATAAATACCGCGCCGCGCGTTCAAATCGCAATACTCAAGACGTCATTGAGTAACATTGCAATTTACATGTATGACTCAAAATTTTACTTGCACTTGTCACTCAATCTTGATACTTAACAAAGTGTAAACCATGCATTAGGGCAGGGTGTTAAATAAAATTAGGGGCATGTAAGAGTTTATGTGACTGCCCAAAGTCCACCACATGGATGAAACCACGATCACACAGCTAGTATGAATATAAAGCAGTTCTTACCAACAGATAGCACATCTAGGCCTCTCACCCAGTCTTCATGGCCCACCAGCTGATGGACCCTATGGAAGTCATCCCCCACAAACACATGTATCTTGTGGTCATCCAACCCACAGAACAGGACGGGTTCATCCACCACGGGGAGGATGTGGCTGTGAAGGGTCAGGCACAGGCCAGATTGAAGGGGTATTAAGTGCTTGAGAACTGTTAAACCTGCAAGATAACAATTACTTGATATTGTTATTCTTACCAATATTATAAACGGCAAAGTTTGTATGTATCCAGGGTACCAAAACACGCCCCTGGGCATCATCAGTAAAGTTGCTTTCTCTGTCCCTATGTCCCTTTGAACTCTTAATTCTTAAAAACTACGCAACGGACTTTGATGCGGTTTTTGTTAATAGATAGAGTGATTCAACAGGAAGGTTTATATGTATAATAAAACCGTGCGAAGCCGGGGCGGGTCGCTAGTGGAGAATAAAACATAAACAAGTATTCTAGAGAATAAAAACTAGTCCTTGCTAAGATTATAAATGTGATAGTTTGTATGGATGTATGTTGGCTGGAATTACACAGTCTACTTTCATCCAATAAATTAGTTCCCATGGGAGAAAAATAGTGTTGAAACATTTCCATAGAAACAAAGTGTGTGAGGCTGCTGGCAGATACTAGACTTATACAATAATGGACTAAGCTCCTTTTCTCTATATTATAATAAAATAAAATAATATTATACTTAATCTGTGTTTAAATTGATGAACATACTTAAAATAAAGGGGTACATACATAATAACCAAACATAGAACCTCCACTTGTTAAAAGAAACCTATAGTTTGTGGCTTTTAATTTAACTCTATTGACTTGGAGTACTGACCATCTGCACTCCTTTCCCAGACTTTGATAGTGGAATCTATAGATCCAGTGAACACAAGAAGCTTTTCTCTGTAGTATGTTCCATGTATACACATAACGCCATCTTTATGTCCTTGTAACACTGACGTGACGGTCCACACTCCATCCTTCAAGGTCCATATTGCAGCTGTCTTGTCAGAGGAACAGGAGACTAGTTCGGTGCAGGTACCATCTGGTTTGCGGAGCCATTTCACGGAGTTCACTCTGCCCCGGTGATGACTCAGTACAGATATTGGATCCCTGCTTTTAGCGTTCTGTTTGGCACAGTAAATGAGGAAAGATAAGGGTAAGAGGTACACTTTAAATTAATAACACATAATAAGAAGAAAAGGCCAATTTTAGCCTTCAATAGCCTGTTATATTCGGGGATATTGCTTACCGTATCGTAAATAATAACAGCATTCGAACCACCATAACAAATCAGTCCGTCGCTGTTCCAGTCTACTATTTCAGGCGTCCTATTACAAGCAATGGACGTATATATCTGCCTTGTTGATATCTTCATTCTTCTAACAGACAAGACATGTAAAATTACGAAGATATTCTCAGTTTTCTAATTCAAAACAAACAATATGTATTTTTCGAGGTTATATCTTGACGGTAGATAACTTTTGCCACTTTGATTTGATGATGACAAAATGTGTCTATCTGACGTTGACGTAACAAAAAAATATAGTCCATCATCATCAGGGTTTCGTCAAACTGCGCTGTTCTGCGTTTGTTTTGTTTGATAAATAAATAGCCGTGGGAATAGCCAGTCAGTCAGTTCAAAAGGCGGTAAAAATTTTGCTGAGCTTTTCGTTGTTTTGTCATGGGTAGTATAATATAACATTTTACTAGAATTTCCGTATAATTAGACAGAATGCCTGAAGTGATGATCTTGGGTATACCAGTCAGCTTTCCCTTTGAGCCTTACGATGTACAAAAGGCATACATGGAAGGTGTTATTCAAAGTCTTCAGAACAATACTAATGCTATATTGGAATCTCCAACAGGAACTGGTAAAACTCTCAGTTTGTTGTGTTCTTCGCTCGCATGGCTCCTGGTAAAGAAGGCTCAGTTACAAATGAACGCCCAGGTTGGTAACTTCGCGGAGCACAGCAGTGGCGCTTTACGAGACAACCTGAAGTTGGGCGCTGGGCCAGGCAAAGGAAAGGATAAAGATAACTCCAGTTGGGGAATGCCCAAAATAATCTACTCCTCACGGACACACTCCCAGTTGACGCAAGCCATGCAAGAACTGAAAAGGTCCAGCTACAAACATGTCAAAGCAACTATCCTGGGTTCAAGGGATCAGATGTGTATCCATCCAGAGGTGTCTAAGGAGACAAATAATATGAATAAAGTTAATATGTGCCAATTGAAGGTTAAAACTAGAACATGCCATTTTTACAACAATGTGGAATCTAAGAAAGATGATCGAGAAATAAGAGGAGATGAAATATTGGATATAGAAGATCTTGTTACTGTTGGAAAGAAGTTAAAATGTTGTCCTTATTATATTTCAAAAGAACTCAAACAAGAAGCTGATATAATTTTTATGCCGTACAATTACATTTTGGACCCAAAATCAAGAAAAGCTAATGGAGTGGACTTAACAAACAATATTGTTATTTTAGATGAAGCTCACAATGTGGAGAAAATGTGTGAAGAGTCAGCATCTTTGCAAATACGGACAACTGATGTAGCTTTGTGTATTGAAGAAGTTACTTATGTAATGAGATCCTTTGGGGAAACTGCTTCTGAAGATCTAGACATGACTGCAGAAGGTGGACAGCCAAAAGATTTTACGTGTGATGATTTGTGTATCTTGAAGGAAATGATGCTTGCTTTAGAAAAAGCTATTGATGAGATTGAAGTAGGTGCAGAAGGTACAACATTCCCTGGTGGATACATATTTGAGCTTCTAACCAAGGCTGAAATCAAAGACCAAAACCAAATGTCTGTCATTACTTTGATTGAAAATCTCATCCAGTATTTAGCAACCGCCAGTGCATCACCTTTCTCACGCAAAGGAGTTGGACTTCAGAAAATTGTAGATTTGCTCAATGTTGTGTTCAGTGGAACAACTTATTCCTACAAAGAAAGAGTCAAAATGTGCTACAAAGTGCATGTACAAATTGAAGATAAAAAGAATAATAAAAAGGCAGATGGCTGGGGAGCCCTAAAGACTGCTACATCCAAGTCTGCTGAGAGAGTCTTAAGCTACTGGTGTTTTAGTCCAGGCTTTGGCATGAAACTGCTTTCTGATCAGAATGTCAGAAGTATAATACTCACCAGCGGTACACTAGCTCCTCTGAAACCTCTCAAATCAGAGCTAGGAATTCCTGTAGGATTTCAGTTGGAAAACCCACACATAGTCAAATCAAATCAAATTTGTGTAAAAATCATAAGTCAAGGTCCTGATTCCACAATACTGAATTCAAATTATCAAAACAGGGACAATCCAAAATACATCTCAGCCTTGGGTAGAACTATTCTAAGCTTCACCAGAGTTGTACCAGATGGTCTGCTAGTGTTCTTTCCATCCTATCCAATTATGGCTAAGTGTCAAGAGATGTGGCAGTCTGAGGGAATTTGGACCAGCATAAATAGTATCAAGCCAATATTTGTAGAGCCACAAAGGAAAGATACATTCAATGCTATTATAAGTGAGTACTATGGTAAGATAAGTGACCCCAGTACTAGAGGAGCCTGCTTCATGGCTGTTTGCAGGGGTAAAGTGTCTGAAGGCTTGGACTTTGCTGATATGAATGGTAGAGCTGTTATCATTACTGGTCTGCCGTTTCCTCCCCTAAAAGACCCAAGGATAATACTAAAGAAAAAATACTTAGAGGAACTTCGGTCAAGAGACAAAGATTACCTATCTGGTGATGAGTGGTACTCCCTAGAAGCAACAAGAGCAGTGAATCAGGCAATTGGAAGAGTTATTAGACACAAAAATGATTATGGAGCAATTTTACTTTGTGACACAAGGTTTAACAGTCCCAAAATAAAAGGCCAATTGTCAGCCTGGCTACGAGATCACATCCATGTTTCTACTAAGTTTGGTGAAACTGTGAGTGAGATTTGCAGATTCTTCAAGACAGCTGTATCAACATTACCATCTCCTAAACTCAAGCCTCTTCTTCCCCATGAGACCAATGCATTTTCTGAAAAAAATAGTATTGGAGGAGTAGCATTCCCAGTTACTAACTCCAGAGTAGTAAAAGCAGCTAATAAGAAATCTGTAAGCCAGTATCCTAATTCAAATGAGGTCTATGCCGATTTTTCTATGGACTTCTACAAAAACTCAAAATCGTCAGCTTATGTCAATGAATTTAAACCGAAGGAGGCAAAAGATCTTTTCAGTGCTTTGGATAACAGCAACCAATCAGTAGAAAGCACTTCTCAGCCTTTGGTTACTATTCACAAAAGAAATGCTGAAGATGAAGGATTAGCATCCATTCCAAAAAGAAAGAAGCTTAAAATAAAACCATTTGGTTTTGAAGAGAATTTAAATTCTGAACAAAATATGGTAGAGAAAGAGGCCCCGGTGGCATTAATAGATTTTGTGAAAGAAATAAAAGTTCTCTTGAAACCAGATCAATATAAGTTGTTTCAAGTTTCAATATCGAGTTACAAGAAAGATGGAGATTATCAGGTTTTCACCAAGGTTTTGTCTGGTCTGCTGGAAAATGTACATACATTTTATTTATTTAAAGGCATGAAAAGATTTCTTAAAGAGGAGCACAAACATACCTTTCAGGAATACTGTGATAATGTTAAGTTTGATAGTTGACAAAAATAATATAAAATTAAGTTAATTTTAAAAAGAAACTAATATTATGTTATTATTCTAATTTATTTTAACTAAAAGTAATACAAGCTTTAGTACACATTATTGGGAGTTTCATTTATCTTACTTCCTATTTCAACTGAGTTTATTCTAAGTATTGTTTGCTGGGCTCTTTGGAAGTTGATCCTCATGTATTGCTTCCTCCTCTTCTTTTTGAAGTGTGTTCTTGTGTGAGAAAGTCCTTTGGATATGATTGTGGCAGTCACATCTACCAACCCTGGTTGCACTAATGGCCGGCCAATAAGAGAAAAGTCTTTGGTGCCTGCTAACAGAACTTTGTCTAATCTTATCTTGTCACCGATGTTAGGTGGCCAGTACCCTTCAACTACTAGCAGATCCCCATCAGTTACTCGCCACTGTTTGCCAAGCAAATGAATTACGGCGAAGTTGCGAGATGCCTGTGCTTCAGCTAATTTGTTACAAGTTGTTATGACATCTTTTGTGGTCTCAGGCACTGACTTATTCTCCACAGGTGTTAGGTTTGTGATGAGTCTGGATAGGATGCCGCCTGTAATAACAAAAGAAACTTTGAACATTGTTTTATGCATGAATATCATCCCTCAGTTTCAAAATATCTTATGTACGGATTAAATGAATAAAACAATGGTTCTAGTGATTACCTTGGCTATTGCTGAATACACCGGCAAGCCGTTGCAAGCCAGATCTTATCATAGCCATTTTTATCTTATTTTGCAACAATATTCTCGATTTATTCAATTCAAATCATCACAAAACAAATCCTCTCAAGACAGAACCATTGATCTAACCTCAAATATTTGGAATGACAGTTACTTAATATGTCACTGACAGCTATCAATAATGAAAGCCGATTCAACTTCTTGATTATCGATTCGAACGAAGTCTAAAAGTCTCCACACACCGCAGGCGGTGGCGGCGCGGTGCCATAGGAAAAACCGGCACGCCTCCGCTCCGCCTCCGGCTTCTGGGTGTGGACGCTTTTAGAGCGTTGTCGCCCACTTGTCCGGCTGCCTAATTGTCTAACTTAAAATCGATTAACAGTTAAATTCAAATGTCAACCAGTGGTACAATCTAAAAAAAAAGTCCAGGCTAGGTTTCAAATGTCAATAGAAAGCCACGTCTCCACCTCGGCCTCGCTCGGGCGAGGCAGCCTCGCGAGCAAAATGCTCTGTCGGTGTGGACGTGGCTCGGGTTGTGCGGGCGCACGGTGCTTCGGCCGAGCCTGCCTCGAAGCCGAGCCATGCGGCGTCGGTAAAGTGCGTGTGCACAGAGGCGCCTCGGTGTGTGCTGTGCGTTAGTGGGGACGTCCGCATCAGTGCGTTTGGCTCGCGCGCGAGTCACGAAGCTTTCGTTGATATAGTCCATTTTAAATTGCTCAGTGGATCGGGATGGCTCGGCTTGGCTCGCGAGCCTATTCGCTAGGTGGAGACGCGGCTAAAGATAAATCGATCTCGATTATCAGTTGTTTGGACATTTAGACAATAAGACCCTTGGTTTTAATCGAATGATTATGTAAGCTTTCATACTTTTCTACTGTTTACAACCTGCTAACTCGATGCTATTACGAATGAGCTGCAAAATGGGCATTCTAAAATGAGCCTTAATGCAAGGGACGAGAATCGCTACCACGCCGTTACACAGTGTTTCAATAGAGCGGGTGGTAAAAAAAGACTCATTAACTTGTATGCTTAAAAACTGTGCTTAAAAATTTGCGCAAAAAAATTAATCGTGTGATTGTTAGAATGTTTTACCTTTTTGTAAGAGTTTCTTCATTGTATAGTTATTACCCATCGTATTTAATGTACCTTATTAGTTTTAAGTATATGTACTGTTCATTTAAGATGGCTTAAAATAAGATTTATTAGGAAATAATAAGTAATAAGTAAGTAAGTATTTTCGGAAACCGATTTTGTGTCGGCTCCGACAAGAATTAATGTCGGGTCAGTCGGGTGTTTTGTCAGCCACGATCGGAAAAAATCATATCTTGCTCGCTTTAGACCTCGTTCGCCCGGGCGCTAAAAAGTGTTGCGTTAAAAAAGCGCCAACGCCGTTAAAAATAGAACACTGCATAATGAGTTCTAACACCCAAAGCCCAGCGCTCAAAATGGAACACCGCGCGATAAAAAAGCGTCGCGCTTTAAAAGCGCTTCGTATGAACGTATACCTACTTGGAATTGCATGTTTTGTTCTATTCGAACGCTTTTTTAACGTGCGTTGAAAAAGCGCTCGTGCGAACGAGGTCTAGAAGAGTAGGTAAGTAGCTTTTCACATTTTTTTCGTTGGTATTTAGGTAGTGGATTGGTATCCAGCTGTTATTCAGTAGGTCGATGTTGATAATTGCTTTTTGTGAAATAGTTTACAATAATAATGATAAATATTTTATATGACAACCGATGTGGCGCGGTGGCCGAAAGTCTGCCTGCGACGCAGGAGGTTGCGGGTTTGATTCCCGTCTTGGGCCAAATGTTTGTTTTGTTTTATTCGTTCTGCGATTCTGGTTTTTTTTTATGTAATTATAGTAAAAATATCTATCTATGAAATGTATTAAGTACCTACCTATATCAGTCATCTAGTAGCCATAACACAAGCTCTACGCGTACCTACACGTTTATATGTAGTACGTTGCTGTGTAGTATTTATATAATCGTGTTATAATAGAATAGTTTACGTTTAAAGTAAACATCTCAAGCCGTCAAGCACAGTATAAATCTCCGTGGTATAAATGTAACTACCTACTGTGAGTAGAAGGAAAAACATGCCTTCAAAATCTAGGCTCTACGCACTTTCTAGGCTCCAGGTGTTCGGGCGTTTCCGCCGCAGTTCGCTGGTCTCCGGCGGGGCGGTTCGGCGTCTGGGGCGCGTTGCCATGGCGACCAGCGAGCGCCTTTCGGCAGCAGCCACCGCCGAAAATAAACACGAGAGCGAATGCTCGCGGTGAAGTACAGCAGCTGTTCGCTACTTGAAGGGTGCTTCTCTCGAGTTTTCCCGTGACGGGTAGCTTGATGTGATCAGAATTTTGATAGTGAGGACTTAGGCGATCAGTCGCTAGGCGTCATATAGCTTTCTTATCTACATCTAGGGAATCGGATGATCAACTTCTACAAATACATATTTATTAAGATACAGTAAGTTTCTATTACCTAGATTGTAAGTCTGAGAATTTTTTTTGTTTATTTTACTGCAACATATTCATGAATTTATGTATCGCCTTGACATTTTAGTCCATGGAAAGTTTTGCGAGCGAAGTGAAACCTTTATCGAACGATCAAAGCCTCTTAAGTTGAAGTATCTTATGTGCCATATCTAGCCTCTCATTTTATAAGTGCTTACTGATTTTTATCGGTAGTTCTACTTATTATTTTCTGTGCCCAGTCTCGTCGGTGAGATAGATAGAGAGCGAGCTACATGATGCTGAATGTCCGCCAAGGGAGAGAGAGAGTGCTTAAAGTGCTCACGATGCTCGTGAAAGTTACGGATAGAGATATACTCATACGACTTAAGTTCTGCCTAGTCTCTTTTTTTGTACCAATCTTTGAGCAACCGTTTTAATCATTTTATTCAAAGCACTGAATAGGTACCGAAGGATCACAAGAGGTAAAATACGTCATAGGTATAGAACTAATTGTTAGGTATAGGTAAGTAAACTTGGAATACCAGTGTTACATTGTGAAGAATTTAAGGAGAAAATGAAGTCAAATTTGCCCAGAGGGGCAGTAAGGGCTAAAAAAAAAATTTATAACGAAAGCAATTAAAGCAATTTTGCTTACCTGTTAAGTTTTCACGCCTTAACAGCTAAGTAATCAGGTATTAACGAAATTTTAAGGATTTTAAAGATAAGGACATATTAGGTAACCTTGCAGCCAGGTATAACACGTGAAATAAGCTGATTTAATAATCTAATGAGCCTGTATAACAGGTAGCGCAAAACTACGAACGCTCCATTTGAATCGATTGCTACTGAATTTCAACCGATTTCTTAGCTACTACTCAACCTACCCCTATTTAGCGAAAAAGTTGACGAAGCTACAAAAATCGCCTTTTCCCTGTCCTGCGATCGGAACTCCTATTGGTAGAGATCCAGACACCTAAGTACAGGTAGTAATAGTATGTAGTACATTTCTGTATGGGATTCGGTAGAGTACTGTGAGCTGTTCCACCCAGGATCGTCCGGGGCAGCTGCGTGCCTCACCGCGAGGGCCCACAATGGCGGGCGCGTCCGGCGCGTGCGCGCGCAGCCCCCGGCGGCAGTCGCGGAGCGCCGCGCGGCCGGCTGGTCGATAGCCCGAGCTTTCCGCCGCCATGCTGGTAACACCGCGGAGTGCATAACATGTGACAGGACTACATGACCAGGATCTATTGCTGCCGGTAAGAGCGGTTCTGCGAAACTAAATTGTATGATACTTTTAGCCAGAGCTTCGTTGGTAACGCCGCTGAATGTGTCACGTGTGACCAGAAGGATGTATTGCTGCTGGTTAGAGTTAAGGGCTGAGGAAGGTTTTGAGGAAGGGTTGCTTGCCTCGTACTAGCGTCTAGCCGCTGGTAAAACCAGCGCGGAAATTATAACATAGGTGATAGGAAGATTGGGTTCTATTGCCAGTATAGCCGGTGAGTAGAAGTAGGATTGCTAGGATGTTACTTGTCTTATTTTTTCCGACCCTTGAATACTGAGATTTTACTAAGATCAAGCTAAGATCTAAGCAAAGCAGCTCTCGAGTCACTATTTCTAAAAAGACTCGTTGATTGTCAACTGTTCTTGCTCTCAAAAAGGTATTTTGGTTATACAGAGTGATTGTAATTGCTATGACTAAAAGGTTTTACCGTTTTCTTGTAAAATACTGGCTTGATTTCGGATATTACTACAACAATCGAAACAGAATGGTCCGATCTCGTACGCCCCACGAGCACTGATAAGTTGATAACGAATGGTGGATTTTAAAATATTACAAATTCGAAGCATCAAATCAGAGTCTCAATTGACGGATCACTGACATGTTTGATAAAGAAGGATAATCGTGGATCCGCCGTAGAGCTTAGCAAACATAATTTTGAGGCTGGAATAACACACATTTCCCGTTTCGATTCGCTGACACACACTTGGCAGGCCGCAAGAAATTGATGGATTTCTAAGCACCTCCCTCCCGAATCGAGTCATGATATGATAGAGACGTTATAGCGAGCTAGGTGAGTTAGGTTAGGAAATTATGTTTCATGAATGTATGAATAAATTCTACTGTGAACAAATTCTGCAGATTTAAGAGGAAAGTGCATAAAATCTGTTGGAAAACAATTCTGTAGCAGCGCGTAGCATCAAAATATCGATAAAAGCGTAGCATCCTCTACGCGCCTACGACACGAGTGCTACGAGCGTCTACGAATTTGCTACGATATTTGTATTGCGTGTGTGATTGGTTCCTTGAGTTTTGCTATCACTTTCCCATGATTTATGGAGTGGGTGGGTAATTGAATAGCTTCGGCGAACGGCCACAGATGGCGTTGCTTGTCTAGGGAAAACATTAACACGGGAAAGTTGCTGTGTAAACCACGTGTTTGAAGTCACGTGTATCTTTTCTCCAAATTTTAGGGTTTGGAATTAAATGGCAATGGGTTTGAGTAGGGACTTCTATACCAATTTATCTCTTCGGACATTGATAGGTAGAAATAAATTCAGTGTACTTTCGATAAGATAAATACGTATAAATCGACTTAACTAAGCCATTTGTCGAGTTCGAGAACATAATACGGAGTAATCCATTGGGGGTGATAAGAGCTGATATATGGAAATTGGTTTCGGAGGCATATTAAGAAACAGTAAAACTCACGCGTATTAAGTATGATAAAACGAGCATAAATATCAAAATTTTCAATAAAAACACCAAGGAAATTTGAAACAGGCTCCAATTCCACAAAAATACTAAAAAGTTACTTACCTACTCTAAACCCAATAAAAAGAAGCCATAGCTATGACTGGCTGAGAAACCAATAACTTGCAGATAAGCTTCAGTGCATAAACAAGAGCAATCGTTAAATGACAGATGCAAATCCCCGAGAGAAATCCCTAAGACATCTTCCCACCTACCCGGTTACCGAAAACGTTCAGCTGGGTTAAAGCCGCATGTAAACTTGTGAAACGTGGTCCGCAGACGAATCCCCAATTTATAACTTATCTAAGGCTCAAGATGCAGCCCCGCTGAATTCTAAATCGATCGCCGATTCAGATTCTACTGTGGGATTGGTCTTTTTTGGGTACGTACTTATTTCGAAATTTTACAGTTTTGTCGGATCGATTTTTTATACCCGAGGTAAGGTTTTTTAAGCCGAGGTACAACACTCGACTGCCACTTATATAAGTGGCAGTCGAGTGTTGTACCTCGGCTGCCACCATAGACTTTGGTAGACTTTAACATCATCTCAACAGCTACTAATTTTAGTTTATATCCTAGATGCGCCCCGCGGCTTCGCCCGCGAAACAGAGTTTCTTTTTTCGTATTCATTTCAGAAATTTATAGCACACCCCCTCGGGGTTATTGTGGAGAAATAGAAAATACATGTTTAATTATTCAGTCCATAGTTTATTTATACCGAGTTTTGAGTGAATCGAATAACGAAAAAATATTTTACATACAAACTTTACGACCCTATTTAACCCCTGAGAGGTTAAATTTTCCAAGTTTTAATAGACGCCATGTCCTATTTTAAGTTCTACACTATCTACATACCAAATTTCATTCAAATAACTAAAGTAGTTACAAAGATTACTTATAAACATTCACACAAATTTTCGCATCATCACTACATCACTATCACTATAGTATAAAACAAAGTCGCTTTTTCTGTCCCTGTGTCCTATTTCCCTATGTCCCTTTGACTGCTTAAATCTTTAAAACTACCCAACGGATTTTGATACGGTTTTTTTTAATTGATAGAGTAAGGTTTATACGTATAATAAAACCGTGCGAAGCCGGGACGGGTTGCTAATATAGTATAAAACAAAGTCGATTTCTCTGTCCCTATGTCCCTTTTTGTGCTGAGATGAAGATGAATAAAATGACGTTTATGCATTTGGTTTTCTAATATTTTTTGCGCTTGAAGACACTTTTATAATTAAAATGTCAAATTGGTAGTTATAAAGGTAATCGTCATAGCTATGAATAAACCTCAAAAAGTTTGTGCTAGTATAAAATACTAAAAAGAGTCTCACTGTCATTTTGAAACGATACTATTGAAATGGTCAATTTATTTATCAATTTATTTAGTGGAATTCGGGTCCTGGTCATGTTGCCATCAACAAAGAAGTCTATAGTAAAGAAAATACCACACAAAATTTACTAACTCTGAATTTTGAAAGACCGTTAGCAATTTCCAAAACTGAAGAAGAAAAACCTGCCGAAACACGGTCACGTGTAACAAGATCACAAGTGATAAAGTGATTAAGTGACCAATAAAAGTTATGAACGAACCTTCGATAATGCGTTTATATCTAGTTAATTTGTTTACGTGTACCTGGACTGGGCTTAGCGCAGCCATTACTAAAGCAATCGTCGGGATTTACGCGATCCCTTCCTATCCTACTAGCGATTGGTCACTGGAACGCTACTTGCAAATAGATAGGGAAGTTAGGATTAAGCATGTGGAGATCAGGAAAGGTTCGTCTTTGATTAATTTCACATTGTATATCGTCATTGTGTTTGATCAATAATAATCATGAATTATCTTACAGAGTTAGAGATTTGAGATTTTATGAAGCAAAAGAACATTGTTAAAAATATTATTTCACAGGTGTTCGTCTAAACCATATCAATTGATTTTTCACTACGTGTCTAAACACATTGGAAGTTTGTAAATAAGCTGAGGGTCAATTACTTGCGGATGCTTTTTTGACATGTTTTTGATTAATAAAAGAGCAAGATAATTTTGCAAAATATTTGAAACCCCCTAATTCATGTCATCAGCATATTTTGTTAAATATCTTGTAAGCTCAAAACTAAAGCTACCATCGAACCAAAAATCTAAATCATTTGGATTGATACCTTCCTTGGACTTGATGTTGAACAGAATATAGGTAGAAATCACACGTTAGGTAAACTTATTTTTTGCATCGTATTCACTCCAAATAATGTCGCAAAATCGTAAAAATTGTACCAAATTAGAAAATTCTACACGAGTGTCTTTTTATTCGAGCCAGATGCGAACAAACTACCGAGAAAAGCTAGTTTTTGAGTAAAAATGTATGAGTTACAATTTAAATATACTTCGTTCTATCTTTTGTAGGTATCTCCCCGGCGCTTTATCGTAGCTAATATAGAAGCCTTGGTTACTGCCAAAACTCCTCTAGAGAACTGCGTTCTCGTTTTATTGAATATATTTACTACAGCTTCAAATCTATTGCTTATTTATGAGCAAATCAACTGCAATTGTAGTGTAGTTTTAGTATTGGGGTGTGTTTTTGATAGAAGCGACAGTGAATTAATGAAAATTAAGTCCGAAAGTCTTCTGCTCCCAGGGAAAAAATCAAAACGAAAGTGAAGTTACTCCATAATATATTTATAAAAAAACATAACCTTCCTTCTTGCTCAGTCTGGTATAAATATCTTTAACCTACATATTTTTGACTAAAATCCACATTTTATGTCTATTTTGTTCATAATAAAAACGTACATCAGAATACGGGCTCATTCGCGTATTTTATGTAGCAGAAAAGTAAACTTTCTCAGTGGAATACTTCCACGATATTGTTATTGTACCCATCAGAAGCATTATCTGGCCGCGAACATTTTTCCTCAAAGAGGTAGGTAATATACAAAATGTATTAGACGTTAACGAGATCCCTCCTCTATAAAGCTTAAAGCAGGTACCTGCGGCTAAGAGGCCTGTCTTCTCTATTCATACTCCTAACGAGGAACTACACAATGAAATAGAGTAACCATTTTATTTATATTCGGTACTAGCTGGTGTCTACGACTGCGCTCACCTGGCTTCGGGATAACGTACCCAAGTTAGGTTATGCATAAAAATGAAAAGGTTTATTTAGCACGGCACAAAACGTACTTTAAGCGCAAACAGGAGCTAAAGTGGCGCCACCACCTATTTTATCATATAACTAGCGACCCGCCCCGGCTTCACACGGTTTTATTATACGTATAAACCTTGAATCACTGTGTCTATTAAAAAAAACCGCAGATTATAAAACAACACGTTGAAACAAAGGAATTTCCTAAATTCACAGGTTTAGTTTTTTAAACCTAACATACGTTTGTTTTAAGCATCTGTAGTTGTTTTCACGTCTAATCATGTATCTTGTATGGGAGTCTCCTCAAATATTTCTTTTATTATTTTATAGTAAGTATTTGCTGTTATAGCGGAAAAAGAAATACGTCATCTGTGAAAATTTCAACTATCTATCACGGTTCATGAGATACACCCTGGTGAAAAAGAGACAGACAGAATGACAGACAGCGGTGTCTTAGTAAAAGAATCCTGTTTTACTCTTTGGGTACGGAACCCTAAAAATATTCAAGAAATTTACGCATTTAAAACACTAAACTAGGGCCTTTATTTTGGAACTTTATTTTAGAACTATCCAAAGGCACGTTGTTGCCATGGAGACGTTTAATGTTCACACTTATCCTACGGGAACTGAGTTATCACACTAATATCTTAAAAGTGAAAGTTTGGATGGATGGATGTAGTTGTGGCCTGAAGAGGTAACAAACATTCAAATGTCCATTAAAACTTTCGCATTATAAATTACATTTATAAATTAGGTAGTGCAAAAACCTAGGTACCTAGGTTTTCTAGGTTTTTGCACTACCTAATAATATTTTTTTCTCAATTTAGGTAGCTTGGTACCTAAATTAAGAAAAAAATATGTTCACCATTTACACAGGCAGCGTGTTGGATGCTGGAACTAAAAATAGAAAAATATAAGTAATTACAAAAAAACTTAGCTAAATAATGTAAACCCTTTCCACAGTGGCCAAAAAATACAAAAGCTTACTTACTTGGCATATGTCACTTTGCTTCATCCAACCGAGTCCATTCACTTTCATTGAATGCCTCAACCTTTTATCCAGCCCAGTTACGTTACTGTACCAGAGCTCTGTTGTTAGCGTTTCCACCAGAGCTATGAGAATGCAGCTGATTAGTAGATACTCTACATTCGCTACTGCAGAACGCATTAATAGTTTATGTACCTACTTATTTTCATTTCTATTTTTAGTTCATCATAATAAGATATTGTCTCTAGTTGTAATTTTTCTTTTTGTAATTTGAGAATTATTTATTTTAGTACCTAATTGTATCCTTCTGTGAATATTAAAATAATTGTGTGTATGTATATACCAAATAAATGATATGTCTATGTCTACTCTAACATCGTCATTATCTGTTTTCTGCTGAACATAGGGCACCTTCAAACAACCATATTACTTACTAGCAGCTCCTCGCGGTTTCACCCGCGTAATTCCCGTTCCCGTGGGAATTTCCGGTTAAAATATAGCGTGTGTATGTGTTATTTCAGACTATAATTTATCTCTGTGCCAAATTTCATCCATATCCGTTCAGTAGTTTTTGCATGAAAGAGTAACAAACATCCATCCATCCATCGACACTTATAAAGTTTCACGTTTATAATATTAGTAGGATAGGCAAAATTCCTAAAAAAATGAATTATTCCGTCAGATAGAATTTCAAAAAATGAAGGAAACTTATTTTTTCTTTTGTCAAACAACAATTTTCGAGATATCCTCGATTCCCGTCATCAACAAATAAAATAGGTAATATTACTCTTGCTTGGAAAGGTACTTGTTAAGCGCTATGATAGACTTGCGCCCCAACTTGGATCCTCTATCGTATATCCTCGCATAGTTGTTATGCCTCCGGCTATCTATAATTATTACGTCGGTTTGTTTTATTACGAGTACGAACTAACATATTGTTAGTATATGGTTTAGTTGTTGGTGTTCTATGTGTGTTTTGTGTTGTTTGGATAGGTTCTCCAAAATGTAATGAGAGATATTTTTAGATGTTAGCTAAAGACTATCTCCAATAATAGTGAAATAGTACCAGACTATTTGGCAGAAATCGCTCTTGAGACCGCAAATTGTAGCTTACGTTATAAAATGTTTCTTAGTTTAAAGTATGCAATTAAGTATCAAATGTTATCTCTGTTGCACTTAAGCTTTCATATTTCCATATACCTACCTACTCTTAAGTCTATTAAGAAAGACCTGTAAGGGCTGTTTTTGTGTTTTGTGATAACTTTACAATGTACTATTGTAACTGTTGGTCTTTTAAATAAATAAACAAATATTTAACACTGTTAATTAAACAACGAAAATTACAAGCAAAGGAATAGAAAAATTACAACTAGTATTTACAATTGAAACCATTGAGCTAACTGCAGACGGTTGCAAACAGTCTAAAGGTAGCTCAATTGATCCATGTCAATACCAGTCGGAAGCGTCCCCAAGACACTGGCTGCATTACCACGCTGTATGGCAATGCTGATACGCTGAGCCAGATATTCACCAGCTCTCGGGTCACGCGTCGCATCGACCAGACGCTCAATAAATAAATAAATATAATGTATCTACCTCAAGTCTGCAAAGTTAAAACATTGTTATTTCTTACTCTTTCTTCTTCTGGTGCCATAGATCAAAGTGAGAAATAAAACTCCTTATAATTATTTTAAGTTAACAGACCTTATGGATAAGAGTATAAAATTGCAAGGCAATGTACAAAACTTATGTCGCGAATGTCAACATAAAATATAGACGTCTAAAATCACATTTTTTTCTTTCTATATTCCAATTTAATTTGCCGTTCACTTCGACGAAGTTAACACTTTTACATGGAAAATATTGGAATAACTTACCTACTAAATTATTTTCATGAAGATTGAAGCTCTTAAACGTAACAAGAGTCATTGTAAGTTTCTACGAATGCGATTAAGTGCTGAGAGTGTGGGTAGATGTAAATCAAAGAGTTTTCTCTAAAATTCTAAGTTAATGGTTTCTCACTAAATTTACTTATGTCAATATCAAAGATTCTAGTATGACTACGTTGGATACAACATCTTCACTACATCACTACATAGGTTAAAACAAAGTCGATTTCCCTATGTCCCTTTGACTGCTTAAATCTTTAAAACTACGCAACGGATTTTGATGCGTTTTTTTTAATAGATAGAGTGAATCAAGAGGAAATTTTATACGTATAATAAAACCGTGCGAAGCCGGGGCGGGTCGCTAGTTGGTAAATATAGAGAGCGTCAAGCAGCATCCACCATCGATGTAGGTTATCGTCCCCTGCTGCATCTAGACCAACCTCAAACCGCAACCGCCAAAGCCAGACGCGTTTAAAAAAAACCCTGAAAACTCGGAGCTTGCGTCACGGGGGCGTGCGCGCTGACGTCACTCCGGAAATAGAACGAGGCGGGCGGGGGGCACGGCCCTGCGTCCCAGCCCCGAGCTATTCCAGACCTAGTTATGTATTAGCAAGGTTCTGTTTTGCAAACATGCATGCTATTTGTGTGTTGTACGTCATGGGATGTCAGATTGGATGGTGATTCGATAACGGTTATTTTTGCGCGGGTTTAGCTAACCCGTAATAGTGAGTGGAAATACTCGAAATACAAGCTTATGATAAACTTGCTTCTGTTTGCGGCTTCGCAAGCATTGTGGAAATAAACAAACTTAGTTTTTTTCCCAGATCTTTGTGTCTACGCAAAATCTAGGCTCGATCTATTTTGTAGTTTTTACCAGGTTCAGCCCATAGACTTAGAATTTTTTCATTATGGTCCATTGAAACTACATACTTCACAGCAGCGGCACAAACATTTACATTTAAGTTTTTAGTACTTAAGTTGTTATATGACCAAGCTTTTTGTACCAAAGATAAAACAGATTGTTATAGAACCATAATCGGCAAAATTTCATTTTTTCAGGTATATCAATAAATCAACGCCAACCGTTCTATCCTATTTTCGTAATTTATTTCCCTCTAACAATAGTAAAGTTCATTACCCTGTCACCGGTTTTATAGACCTAACTTTTTGCCCTTGAATATGTCTATTCCTATGTATCCCAGTAAACTACTTCTTCAAACAGCCCAAACCGCGCATTTCAACTTGTATGTAGTTATAGTTAGCATGCGGTCCCAATTGTTTTGAAAGCTTCCATCCATGTTGATGTTGGACCGCAAGTTTCAATGCTAAAATAACTTAGTAAGTATCCTCTAAGTAAACATAAATATGCATCGCTTGCTAAATATTCCCCTGGCTCTATGATTATTCTCTTTGGAGCTATCTTAGAAAGTTCTCAGTCTAGGTAAAGTTTCGTAACAGATTGCTTTTGATTTGTAACATAACTATTTATGTTTCAAGATGTTCTTGTCTATCAAAAAGAAAGTTTATCATCGAAATTATTGTTTCTATTCCTTTTTTTGTCTTAGTTTGTATATTTCTAATTTTGAGGTAGTATGAGAAAGAAATAAAAGTCAAATATAAACAGATTATCCTACTAATATTATAAACGTGAAAGTTTGTAAGCATGGATGGTTGGTTGGATGGATGTTTGTTACTCTTTCACACATAAACTACTGAGCAGATATGGATGAAATTTGACACAGAGATAGATTATAGTTTGGAATAACACAAAGGTTACATTTCATCCCGGAATTCCCACGGGAACGGGAATTACGCGGATAAAACCGCGACGCGCTGCTAGTTTAAACTATGAACGCAGCACCATCTTATGTCTTAAGATTCTGTGCCACTCGGCCATAATTAGACTATTGCTTTCGGATATTAGACTCTAATCTAAAAATAGACTCAAATCAGGTCAATAAGCTATTCACGAGGAACCATTATTAGGAAATCAATATTATCATGGCCCCATCCTTCCTGACCTACATATATTATGTTCTATAAATAAGCTGGGATGGAAAGCGAATGAATTTAGCGACATCTATAAACTAGAAACTATTCTCATAACAGAAACGAATCAAGGTTAGTAAACTCACTCGTCTCAGTGTCGCATTGACCTAACTACACCCACCCGAGCCCTGAAAACTAAACGAAAAAAAAATCTGTTTTCAGGGCTAGGGTGGGTGAAGGCTAACCTTGATTTGTTTCTGTAAAAATAAATACTAGTTGCAGAAGAATGGTGATTTCGCAGGTAGAGGTAAATTTCACTATTGACTGAATAAATTTATAATTTGATTGGACTACGATAATTTCTTCAATTCTCAATGCATTTTTGTCAAAAATTTTCAATCCTTTTATTACCTACTTTAGTCGTATTTCTTTTTTAAATAAAAAGTTTTTTATTTGTACGCTTACCCACACTTTCAGTATTTTACTGTTATTTAAATTTTTGTTATCAATATTGTCCAAATGATAGACTGAAGGTGAAATTTAAAATATTTTATGGCAGTTAAGTTAATGCTTACAATTTACATACCCTCTCTACTTACGTAATGTGTGCCCAGTAGGGTCTATAATTTTAAATAATAAACTCCTCTATAACATTACCTATGGAACTACAATAAATAGTTTACTATTGACCACTCCCTTGCTTCGCCTTGACCCTACAATATGTCACCCTTTGCGTAAAAATAAAGATAGCAAACTGATGAATGAAGTTAAAAACTTCCTCCATTCGGAAATCAATGAAACAATGACGCACAGCCTCTCTGACCCAGTAGCATTCTATAAATACCCGGGGCAGGGAAAGTGCACGGATTCAGCGACATTCACTACTACAGGTGTGCCGCTATTTCTAAATAGTCGAGGTCAAATTTTCACTTTCTTAGCGCTTTAATTCTGTAGGGTTTGACTGAAACTGAAAGTGCCAATTAGCTAGAAAAGTTGGTTGAAGAGGAAAAAAAAATGAAATTATTTATTTTTGAAAAAGACTGTTAGCAACCGTCTGCAGTTAGCTCAATGGTTTCAATTGTAAATACTAGTTGTAATTTTTCTATTCCTTGCTTGTAATTTTCATTGTTAATTAAGATTGCAGGTACCTATATAGTTTTTGAAAATATAGTCAAATAAATCAATCTTTGTAAATTTCGTAGTGGGATCTAGCCTTCATGACTATCACTACATAGTATAAAACAAGGTCGCTTTCTCTGTCCCTTGTCCCTATGTATGCTCTATCTTTAAACTACGCAAGGGATATTAATGCAGTTTTTTTAAATATATAGAATAATCAAGAGGAAGGTTTATGCGTATAATAAAACCGGGTGAAGCCGGGGCGGGGTGTTAGTTTTTCATAAATGAAAGGGCTATACGCCTGCTACGTACGTACTACGAAGATGCTACTACCGCTTTATTCAATTCAATTCTAAATAATTTATTTCATCTTTGTGAACTTTACATTTTACTACATGTTAAAAACCTGGTCTTTTTTCATAACAAACAGTCTCTTTTAGACCTTTTATTCCTTTTATTACTTCTTTGGCTACTTTCAGTCACGTGAGATTGTAGTCATAAGAAGTTTACTGATTATAAAAATTTTCACAGAATACTAATGTATCACCTACTTACACCAAAAATAAATGTGAATCGAAACATATCAGAGCAGTAGTTGCAGCGGATTTACGTTTTGCAATTGAACATTTGCCCGTCAATTTATTCAAACCAGACTCCCACTATTGCTCTGTAAGCTATAAATTCAACCTATTGATCAAGAATTGAAAGAAATTCTTCAGAAAAATTCTGTACATAGTATAAGAGAAGAAACATTTGAAAACCAAAAGTTACTTCAAAGTAGTACCATTATGTTTTTTCCCTGTAGCAAATGTCCACTGTAACAAATGTTACCTACCGAAGAATAATGACGAGTCAGAACAACCCTTTACATCGTGACTTGTGCAACAGCGTATTTCATTTGAAACACAATTCCGCTTCGTTAGGATGCTAACTGTTACTTCGCGTTAATTATACCATTATTTCGTAAACGGTTTTTATCAGGCATACTATAATAGAAATTAAAGCTGCTCTTATTTAGAGCATTTTTTTTGTTGAAATTTTATTTATCAGCGAAGGCTTATTACTATAACCATCCCTGGTTATCTTATAGCTACCCAATTATCGGTTGACTAGAGTTTCTCTGAAAAGCTTCCTCTTATTTTGTTTATGTATTTCAATCTTTATTTTGAAAGAATTTATGAAGTTCCTGGGCATTTGGACATTTTTTTTCTAAATAAAGATACTATAAGAAATTAATATCCTGGATAATTGAGCTTCGAGTTAGTTCTCTAAAAATCGTCACCGAAAAAACGATCTCTTTCTCGAGGGTCATCAATGCAAAAAATCTAAATAATGTCTCAAACAATTACATATTCCAGGAAGCAAACACGCCAAAAATGGTAATTAGCAAAACGAACAAAGCTATTACACAAATTAACCCAACAAAAAAACCTTTTAAATCTACCGATAACATCTTTCATTACCATCCCCTGTAACGGACTTATCAAAATGACCCGCGGAAATCAGAATTGCCCATAGAGCCCAGTTTTATCCGCACGGCGGAGGCAAAACGTTCTATGTCTCTGAATAAAGTTGCAAGCACCCCCTGCGGCCCCCGCCGCCGTTGATAAAAACGGATAACCGCAGTTTTCCCTTTTCCACTCGCCTCGAAGTATTGAATGCCAGTATTTGCGTGTAACACGTTGATAGAAACATAAACCATTATTGTTATTAACTTTTCTGCGAATGTAGCCTTATATAGAGCTGAGACTTACCGTATTACTGAGGGAATAAAACGGGTATTTACAACTTGTAGTCTTAGATCGATTCCTGGAACAACGTAGTAAGTAGCTTTTTCTTAAAAATGCAAGATGAAGAACTAACGTTAACCCAAGTACCTAAATACTCATGAAAAATTACACACAGACATAAAGTTTATTTTGCTTTGTTCCAAAATACTTGAGAATGTAAAGTTAAGGTTTAATGATCATGTTTACGATGTTTTTTCATGGACTATTCCAGAACTGGCTGTGCTTAACAATTTTATTTGGGAAATAGAAAAGTATAGTGCCAATAAACGCTGATAAGTTCTCGAGCGGGGTTGTCTGTCCAACCATGGGAATTTTCTGGTTCATTAACATTAAAATCAAGGCGATTGAAAGAACACGGTAAAACATTTTTTTTTAAATCCTTTCGTAATAATACGGCCACGGTTCGTAGAAAAATATACATTTTGACCCGAATCCCAACCTAACGTAATTAATCATAATATAAACAAGATTATGCGCGGACGACCTCAGCAAACAAAATTGTAATAAATAAACAACGTTTTTGTTTTTTCTCTTTGGTAATGTGGCTACAAGATTGAAAGTCTACCAGAGCCAGCTTTGTATTTGAAATATGTGTTTTTGGTTCCAGCGGAGCAAGGAATTCCCTTTAATGAAAATAGGTAGGTTATAATGATTACTGCATAGGTATTGTACAAATAAATACTTGAGCAAGTATTTATTATTAAGAATTGATCTTTAGGAAAAACCTTCATCTGCTCCAAATGAATTGAATTCCGGCGACAACTGACGTAATAATACTATCGTGTTTGGGAAAATAAGAGATAGGAACAGAACCAGTATATAAAAAACAACAATATTGTAACAAACCAACAAACATCAGTTTAGTTTTTAACATCGGCTTTCATAACGGTAAATAAACAGCCGAAAGGGTTTGTTGATTTGTAATTACCTTCAAATTAGTTTACATAAATGAAATGTGGATCAAAATGTGGACTAGGTATCTGTTATCGAAGGCACTAAAGTGGTCACTAAAACTAAATGAAAGAAAACTTTAAATATTAAACGAACGAACCATTTTACCAAACTCCCCGACTGCCCTTTTACCCAACACTTTTGAAACCGAACGCTGTACGTCCACATTGTCTGATCGACGTTGCACCGTCCAACTAACCCTGGTCTCTAAAAATGCTTGAAACACCGCGTTTTCTGAAGGATTTAGGAGGGTGAAAGGCAGCGGGGAAGGTCGATTGATTCTGGTAGTGAGTACTGATAAGACCGGAGCGCTTCAAAGTTGTAACGTACGGAGATAATAGATTAAGGGCTGCTAGTGATAGGAGCCCCCATCGCGCGCTCTTGAGAACTATCTTGAGTTGACACTGCTAAGTAGTCCGGCTAAAGTTATGCAAAGTGATTTCGGAATGGCCAATTTAATAACCGGCGCATACACCGAATAATCTGTGGGGAATGGGAGCTTAGTCGCTTCATTTGGACGTGATGGACTCTTCCTTAATTTCGAACTGTGTAACTTCCTAGTTTTTAATAGATAAGGAAAAAATAATAGTAGGTAGTACATTTATAAGTAATGTTTAATACCTTATGAATTTAAACTGACAACGGTTGTGGCGCGGCGGTCTAAAGTCCGTCTGCGACGCAGGAGTTTGCGAGTTCAATTCCCGATTTGTGAAATGGTTGTATTGCGTATCCATAAAATTGATTACGTTATCATGGCTGGATAGCCATGATTAAACAAAACAAAAACGATGTTTGTTAGGGATATTATCTTAGAAAATGCCAATTAACCCTTTCGTCTTTCGATAGCCATCGTCACTTATTTCACATTGAATCAAAAAGATTCAGATTGAGGTACGAACTCGTAAAATGTACCAGTAACTGTACCAAACAGCACACGACGCGTCAGTTTGAAACTTTGCACTTCAAAGTAGTTCATGCAATTACCTCTCCCTAGTTCTGTGTCTTAGTGTTATTGCGTTCGTCACTGAGATGAGAATCTTGTGTGCATTTGTAGCCTTCGGGAACGCATTAATGCAGAAGGTTGCTGAGTAGACGATATCAGCTCACCTCGTTTTAAAGCACCTCAAAGCATTTTGGTACAGCGTCCGTGAAAATCTTGTTCAAAAAAGTCTATTTGATTTTGCTGCATTGTAAAAGAATGCACGATGAAGATACGTTGCTGTGACGCATATTAGTTGAGGCTTTTATTAATAATTTGACTCATGAAATGATAGATAGCCTATATTATTGTAGAATTAGAGATAAAACAATGATTTTTTTTTATATTATTTCATAAATTATTTTTCATGTTTGCCTATTTGTATTTCTGTTTAATTCTGTTGTTTTAATTGAAAGTTATTATATTTTTCGGTGAATGTTATATACATAAAAATATTTTAGAATTGTATCAGTTATTTATTAGGCAGAATACATTGTAACATTATTTTAACAAGTTTTATAACATGTATATTCATGCAAAAAATAAATTAATGAAATGACATCGGCAGTTCTAACGAATCAAACTTTTAAGAGAAGCAGGTACAATGGTACAAGTGGGTTGTGTTTTTGTAGCGTTATTTAAAACTAAATAATATGTGATTTTGATCACCGATCGTGCAGAGCTTTACGTCGCAAATCTGAACAACGAATGTCTTTTACAACAGCACTTCTCTTTAACGATAACAGTCGAGTGAAATTCACGACACGTCCACACCTCCATGTGAATATCAGCGTTATAATAAGGCGATAGGGTCGTGAATACAACGCTGGGTGTGAGAAATAAGATGAACAAAACGACTGGATTGTTAACCTCTAGAGTAAATGGCGTCATGTTTTGAAATACGTTAGGTGCAATGAAAAATTTAGAAAATAACTTTGTATTTTTAAGCGAGGTTTTAAATATTTACCAACTGGTTTCAGCGGGTTATATGAACGCTTACAGAGCAGAAAATTCCAGTAACGACCAATGTTTCAACCCCGTGAGGTTGTACCTAATATTATCGACAAAATTTTAAGCCACATTATAAGTAAGTATCAAGGAATAGAAAAAATTAAACTAGTATATACAATTGAAAAAATTACTTAAGTAATAACTGCAGACGGTTGCAAACAATCTAAAGGTAGCTCAACTGATCCATGTCAATACCAGTCGGAAGCGTCCCCAAGACACTGCCTGCATTACCGCATACTGCATGGCAATGCTGACGCGCTTCGCCAGATACTCACCAGCTCTCGGGTCACGCGGCTCAGTTAAAATAAGAATAAAATAACTACACAACAAAAAAGTCTAGTCTAGTTTTAAAAATACAATAAATGCGACCTATAACACTGCCAGGAATCTCAACACAAACAGAAGGCGTATCAAAGCACACTACGACACTTGTCAAAAGTGTTTTAGCAAAACACAGTGAAGCCTCCTGAGGTTCTCGGCTTTATAGTGCTGAGACGAGGTTACCTTTGCTATTTGTACATACATACATGCAGATAATATGTACATTTGGTTTGCTGAACGTATTTCCGGACATATTGCAATGTTGGAAAACTAATCTAAACAAATCCTCGATACGATTTTACCCAATAACCCAATAAACATTAGTGATTTTGTTTAGATTTGGTATTCGGAATTTATAGAATATCTAAGTAAGAAAGCAAAAGTTTATTTGAATTTAATACAGAGATAAAAAAAACCATCGATAATGTTTGTGATTGTTTTTATAGTGATTGTGTGCGAGCAATTAGAGAAATTTCAAAGAAATTTAATAATATCTCAAAACCTCGTTTGAACGGGTTTTGAAGCCACAATCTGCACAATGGTTAGCGCATTCATTATACTCAAGAAAGTTTGTGGGCGTTAAGTCGTACATTTTACGTATATTTATAACTCCAATATAAACTAAATTGCGAAATTTGGTTTCTCATACATATTGGGTAAAAAGAACAAGGGTTCTGAGCAAAATGTTTATGTTTTTTAATGATTTTGTGTGTTTGTTTGTATGCACTTCACCGTGTTCAATTCCCGTGACGTCATGAAAGGGCTCTGTCTGAAGACCAGCGTTGGTTGTACGTAAATACAACCACCATATTTTGAGACAGGGGCCATATTGTGACTCGAGCAAACTGCTATCTTTTGTATTGTATTTTTTACTCTTCTTTGTATTTGAGTTCTATTCTATTCAATAAAATTCTTTGATAAGTCTTTAAATAATCACAAACCTATATATTATATATATATTGAGCTACCTTTAGACTGTTTGCAACCGTCTGCAGTTAGCTCAATGGTTTCAATTGTAAATACTAGTTGTAATTTTTCTATTCCTTTGCTTGTAATTTTCGTTGTTAATAAAGATATTGTTTTTAACCTTAAAAAAAAATCACAAACTGAGATACGACATTATTTTACGTATATATTTTAAAATACCTCGCAGCTCACATCCACCTGTCCAGCCAGCACAGTTTAGTCTAGATCTCAATCGCAGGCGAGCGATTGATCGAAGCAATTTGTTGTTCGTCTGGAACCAGCTTTATATAGAGATGCAATTTGGCTGCAATATCCATGCAAAGTGATTTTACTTCCTCTAAATTGAATACCTGCTGCAGAACAGGTTGTGCGAATATCTCTCGTACGAAGATAATATCGACGACATTTCAAATTATGAAATGAAATTTATTTATTCGCATGAACGGATTGAAGTAGTATCACTATGTCCGTTTTTTTTGTCGTGGAAATGTAAACTTTGCAGGAAGATATTTAATTAGCAATGATTAACGTAGTACATGACAATTAATTATGTAAGATTTTCAAGGCCATGTTCAAGTTTTCATTAATTTTCTATTAAACTAGAGTCACTAGCGAGTTTAGGTTGTAGAAACTCATAGTAAACCTACTAGGCCTCAAAGAAATACTATAACATCGTATAGTAATTCTTTAATTTTTTTTTGCATCAGCGACTTCCTTTGAGTAGCCCTACAATTGATTGACTGATTGATTTAATAATTTTTTGTTTGTTTTCTTTTGTGTGTTTAGGTTATGATGGGACTGACATACTATCTTAAAAGTCAAAAGTCCTTAAAACAAAGAAGAATAAAAAAAAAGTTATGTTTTATGAAATCTTTGCTGGACCTCTATTACAGATTCAAAGAGAACACAAAATTACAAATATCTTGGTAAATATCCCGCTACGGCCGAGGTCTCCAAAATGCACTGAGCGCTGACAAAGGGACAAAAGAGCTGGGCTGTGACAGTGTAAAAAGACCATTAACGTGTAAACATTTACGACGTTAACGTGAAGGCACAAACGATACGATTTTATATTATTTTTCACCCTCGACTCTGTACAGGAATAAATGGTAGTTCTGTCACTTAGATGATAGCAGACAACAGATGAGAAAGATGAAAAAGTAAATTATTGTGGATAGAAAACAATGTTGTTTTCTCGTTAAGACGCTTTTTTAGCATTCTTAGAAAAAAAATATGAAGATGCTGCCATTGCTCGTTTTACCAATGACAATTTATAATTTCGAGCATTTTAAGCAGAGCGGCAATTCTATGCAGCGCTTTGGTGTCGATTCCGTCTAGCATTGAATTGATCAGTAGAGCTTTCTTTACTTTTTGCAGTAGTCTGCAGTTAGCTTAATTATTTCCATTGTTAATACTATTTCTAATTTCTGTTCCTATAGTTCGATTATTATACAGGGTGTTAGTGTGAACACCGTTATCCTTGAAACCAGAGGTTCAGCATCATGAGTAGAATCTAAAACGGATGAAAAAAAAAGATTCTATTTTTTACTCATTTTTTAAAGAAAATTTTTATAAACACTAAATGTTTGTTCACAAACACGTGACACATGTACTTCGACCAGGCGACACGTGGCATGTGCACCTCAGTGTCGGATCACCTTCTGTGCGAATATCCCGTCTTTTGAAGGGCACAAGTAATGAAGTTACGATCCAAGTAAGGCGCGGGTATAAGTACTTACGTAGGTAGGTACTTAAAGTATGTAGAGTGACTAAAGCATTGTGTACGATAGCGAAGACATGAAATATCAAAATCTTGAAAAACTAAAATAGTAACACCTATTTTAGTTTTTCAAGATTTTGATATTGTGATATTCGTGAGCGATGAGAGAGCTTTTCTCATCGGTTTTGGATTCTACTCATGATGCTGAACCTTTGGTTTCAAGGAAAACGGTGTTCACACTAACACCCTGTATTATTATTGTATACCTAATATTCGATTATAATATTTTTATTATGTGATGCCATTCTAGCAAAGAAGTTAAAATTTTCGTATCATTTATCTACTGCACTGCACTTTTCCTACAGTGCCTTTGGTATGCTACAATAAATTTATCAAAATAGATACGGAAAGAGAAAATAACAAAAGACGGAGGTAAACTAAAGAAATATACCCTTTGAAGACGTAAACTATACTAATAAAATAATGATAATCAGTTAGGTTTGAAAATTTGATCGATCAGTTCATTTTGAGCCGTTACTAACACACAGAATGTTCCCAAAACGGCACTAAAGCAGGGTGGTGAATACAGCATGCAGCTTCCAATGCCACATAAATAATTCCCCGCACCGATTACATGAATAAAACTTTCCATAAATTTCCACTGCGTTCACACTTCTTGAGCAGCTGAAGTTCTGAAGTAACGACAATAAATTAAAGTGCTCTTGGTTTTTTCACATACAAATTTTTTCATTCGTTTTCTATTTAACGGCTTCTGTAACTATTACAATTATGTTTTTAGAAGTTTGTTCCTGTGAAATATTATTACTATTTATAATACTAAATTGACAAGCATTTAAGACAAACCTACTTGTAAGGACACAATCTATGATCAATAAGGGCGAAAAGTGACTGTAGGTACTGTACGTGACTGTTATTTCCATACCGGAACTAGAAATAACGGTGAACGGTATCTAGAACAAAAAATACTACATAAGGAAGTACAGAGAGCACTCGAGCCAGCAAATGACATAATTAAATTAAAGGTTTCTGCACATCTTCTTCACTACACAGTTTAAAAAAAGTCGCTTTCTCTGTCCCTATGTCCCTTTATATGCTTAAAGTTTTTTTCTTTAAAACGGATTTTGATGCGTTTTTTTTAATATATAGAGTGATTCAAGAGGAAGGTGTATACGTATAATAAAGCCGTTCGAAGCCGGGGCGGGTCGCTAGTCTTTATATATAAAAGAAAAAGCTATTTTAGGAGACAACGCCCAGCCCACAGCACTGAGAGTATTTACCTTTTTACTACACAGACACCCATAAGAAAGGATTTTTGGAAATTCCATCCCTGGTGGGGTCAAAATGAGGGGTAAGGTTTTTTAGGTGATTATTGTAACTCCTTAACCAGCGGCCCTATTTACTTGAAACTTCCAGTGAATACTAAAATATTGAACACATCTTTCAGGATTTTTCATATTAATCCTGAACATGAGGTAAACGGGGTTATTAAACTTTGAGGTTCGAAGTTACGAATGCTGTCACCATTTTGAAGCATTATGGCATGGCTCTAGCATTATTTATTTAATTTAATAATTTATTACGTAAATATCACAGAGACCGCTCGACAGTTTCAACTAAATCCGTGTACCGGAGATCTGAATACCAACAAGTTTCCATGGATAAATAACTAATTGGCGACAGACACGGGTGAACACAGAGCTGAGGGCGAGTCTAAACTATTGAGTCCGCTGTCCAGACTATGGCTTACTAACTGATTTGTATTCAGCTTGGATCTTAGGTAACTAGGTTTGTTTAAAGTTGTGCGGTTTAAAATTCGCTACAAATGTTTAAATCACATTCAGTCTTAGCAAAACTTTCCGTTTATGCATCATGAATTAATTTGCAGAGGAAAGGCAGGTTTTTATAAAATACACCGAATTTATCTTCCTATGTAAATAAATAATAAATATTCTGGACAAATCCACACAGCACCACCTAGCTCCGAAGTAAGCTACTGAAAGGTTGTATTATGGGTACTCGATAACTGATATATTACATTAAATACATGGATAGATATTTTTTAATTATACATAGAAAACACCCAGACCAACGGAATAAAGAAGGATGTCCACGCTCCATACATTTGTTGACCTGTCACTCAGTTTATTTTTTTTGTGATGCATTTTCATGGTAAGTATATCAAAATAAACCTTAATAATTCTTATATAATTTGCATAAATATTTTTAAAATCGCCAATCAGGAAAAAAAGTTACGATGAAAACAAATTTTGAGGTTAAATTAACATCAGAGACGGACAATGACAATCTCGGAGCTCCTAATAAACGGACTCTATCAAAGAGTGAATTATTTTTCGTTCCAGATCCATCCTTTTTATAATTGCGCCCATTGTGAAAGCCAAAGTTAAGACGGAACCAAAATCGAACAGTACACATCGAAACGTAAACGAAAGTATACTGCCCAGATTAAAACTCTCCACACACTGAAGCCGGAGGCGGAGGAGCGCAGGCGAAGACGTGGCGGTTTTTCCTATGGCACCGCGCCGCCACCGCCTGCGGTGTGTGTGTAGGCTTTCATAGGATTCCATGGAATACAATTCGCAAGCCTTCGCCTCCGCTCCGCCTCCGGCTTCAGTGTGTGGAGACTTTATTAGATATGTAGACTGCATGAAAGCAATCCAAAGTGACGAGCTGATGAAGTTTTTTGACAGGTAGAATAGAGTTGACATTAACTTGACAGCGCTAATTAGCTCTGACGTTTCGTTTTCCTACTCATCATGAATCAAATTCTATTTTAGAAGTTTATGACACCGGCAGAGTCGTGGCGAAAAGGAAGCGGTGCCATACAAAAAGAAGTTGAAGATGAAGTTTTCTGAGTCCATCCTACTGAAATTAAAAATCATTATCTTTTTTTCCTGATTATTGATTTCAGTAAAAGTTTGTGATAAGTAAATAAAAAAAATATACTATTTTTTTCAATGAATATCAATAATATACACTACATCTTCTGTCAAAATGTATGACAGGTCAATTCTGGACATTCTTCTTTCTGCAGATCGTACACAATTTTTTTCTGAGGCAGGAATCGAACCCGCAACCTCCTGCGTTGCAGGCGGACCTTCACCCACCGCGCCACATCGGTCGGTTAGAGTATCTTTTCTTCAGACACTACTAATCAGCTGCATTCACATAGCTCTGGTGGAAACGCTAACAACAGAGCTCTGGTACAGTAACGTAACTGGGCTGGATAAAAGGTTGAGGCATTCAATGAATGTGAATGAACTCGGTTGGATGAAGCAAAGGTTGGTGTATACGCCAACGGCCTTGAAGATTCGGGCGAAGTCAAAATTTTTCCCCGCGCCAACCGCTAACCCCCGCTACATTTTTCCGCACGCAGACCGCAGCCTCCGCTCATGGGAAGCGGTCGCGCTTCGCGATTATTCGCAATGTTGAAATAAGAAGGACTTGCCTAGTTTTACATCATAAATGCTAAAACTATTCTACCTAATAGTAGATCTTACTATCTTACTATTATGATAAATGGGAAAGTCTGTGTGAATGTTTGTTATAGGTAATCTCCGTAACTACTTAAGTTATTTAAATGAAATTTGGTACGTAGATAGTTTAGGACCTAGAATTTTAACCTCTGAAGGGGTTAAATAGGGTGATAAAGTTTGTATGGAAAATTATTTTTCCTTAGTTCAATTTACTCAAAACTCGGTATAAATAAACTACAAAGTATATAATTAAACACGTATTTTTTATTTTTACGAAACAACCTCTAGGAGGCGTGCAATAAATTTCTGAAATTTGACAAAATAATTTTCTATAGGCGAGGCCGCGGGGCGCAACTAGTATTATAATAAATGGGAAAGTCTGTGTGAATGTTTGTTATAAGTAATCTTTAACTACCTACTTAAGTTATTTAAATGAAATTTGGTATGTAGATAGTTTAGGACCTAGAATAGGACATAGGCTATTAAAATTTGGAAATTTTAACCTCTGAGGGGCTGAAATAGGGTGGTAAAGCTTGCATGGAAAATATTTTTTCCTTGGTTTGATTCGCTCAAAACTCGGTATAAATAAACTATGGAGTGAATAATTAAACTCGTATTTTTATTTTTACACAATAACCCCTAGGGAGTCCCCAGTTGGGACAAGATTTATGGTACGAGTTGACGAAAGCCAAGCGAGTTGAAGAAGGTCTTAGCGCACACACTGTTCTTACTGTCTGTAGATACTGCCCACTTGTAGGTACCCAGACTCCCTACTACTATACTATACTATACAAAATTGATGAAGTATTTTTTCGTAGGTGTTTACTATGATTATGTTGTTAATAGTAATGTTTGTTATAAGTAATCTTTAACTACCTACTTAAGTTATTTAAATGAAATTTGGTATGTAGATAGTTTAGGACCTAGAATAGGACATAGGCTATTAAAATTTGGAAATTTTAACCTCTGAGGGGCTGAAATGGGGTGGTAAAGCTTGCATGGAAAATATTTTTTCCTTGGTTTGATTCGCTCAAAACTCGGTATAAATAAACTATGGAGTGAATAATAAAACTCGTATTTTTATTTTTACACAATAACCCCTAGGGAGAAAGCAATAAATTTCTGAAATTTGTATGAAAAAAACTCTGGTTCGCGGGCGAAGCCGCGGGGCGCATCTAGTATTCAAAAAATCCAATGTTATATGCATACTTATTACTTGTTTTCTCTTTCATTTTGACATTCCTGGAATTTCATTGGCTGAAATTTTTGTAATGTTTTTTGTTGCACTGAACAAATGGGACCACCTTTGTATCAGTCGCAGTGTGCACAGAACAACTGGGAATAAGCGTGTGCGGGTCTAAGAATCAAAATAATAATATTTTTCATTTTGTCATCTCACACCATTTGGGACAAGATTTATGGATCGAGTTGACGAACGACTAACAAAAGTGTGAGTGTATATTTAATACTGCGTGGTTCTAGAACGTCATAAATGAGTTCAGCATTTTTTTCGCTTTCATAGTTACAAAGTTTTACCTATTTTTTGTTATCGATTTATTTACTTTTACAGATTCAAAGCTATTTATTGCGTCAAACATGTTATAAAGGTGGTATAACTGAATAACTAATTAGAATTTAGCATTTAATACAACTAATTAGGATTAAGCATTTAAAAAAATATTGATAAGTGGTATTATCAAATATCATGTCATTAAGTCACCCAACCAATTTTACTTTAAATAATTTAGATAATTTTAATTTCACTTGTTATCATTATTATAAATATGTTTACACATAGACAGTAGTAAAACAGCTATTCATGATTTTCGCTGAATTCGGAGTATCCTTCAATATAAGTCTATTTGGGGTCTCTACATTGTCTAGGGTGTTTGTCACAAACTTTTTAAATAGGTTTATACTAGTTGCGCTCCGCGGCTTCGCCCGCATGGAAATGTCTTTGTCAAATTTCAGAAATTTACTGCACGCTTCCTAGGGGTAGTTTCGTTAAAATAAAAAATACGTGTATAATTATTTACTTTGTAGTTTGTTTATACCGAGTTTTGAGTAAATTGAACCAAGGAGAAATAATTTTCCATACAAACTTTACTTTATTTACTTCCTTATAATTTTTGTTTGTCGCAATAATTTATCAGTCTGAAATATATAATTTTTCACATATTTTTGAGAAGATAAGTATTAGCGTTATTGCTCGATAGTTATCTATCTCTGTCCGTTCGCCCTTTTTAAATAATGATTTGACCATCGACAGTTTTAAGGCATCAGGGAAAGTAGCTGTTGAAAAGGATAGGTTAATTAGAAATGTCAATACAGCTACTATTTCAGGAATGCTTTTTTATTATTATCACTGTGTTTATTCCACCATAGCCTTCAGACTTTCTGTTTTTTAAAGCCAAATCTTCCTTTTTACAGAAACATGCAACTTGAATTAGACTATGAAAATACAAGTAAGACGATTACAAATTGTGTTAGTTACTCAATTTTCCAACTACAGCGACGATATCACAAGTGTTTGATGAAAAATTAAACTATTTAATTAATAAACAATCTTTAACTTTCACGCGGGAACCCATATTTCTAAACTAATTAAAATTTAATTTACTTTCGCAAGCAATTTTTTTCTTTTTGTTGTGGTACTTCACCATCACTTATTTCACCATAAGTATACAATATTTGGAAAATTAGGTGTTCCATTATCATTATCTTTCAGGATATGATTTTTACACCGAAGTTTGTATTTTCTATGATTTATCTCTCTGTTTCCCTGACCTCTTTCTCAATATTTTCTTTATTTATTTTTTTTTATTTATCGTAATAATTTATTTTTACGGTATTACTTCAAAGCTTCTGAAGGCAGAAGGAGCCTCCATTATGCAGGAGCTACAGAACATCATTAATACCGTCCTCCACAGTGGGAGAACTCCTAAAGTGTGGAGCCGTAGTTTGGTGGTGCTCTTTTTTTAAGAAGGGTGATAAAACTCTCCTTAAAAATTACAAAGTCATCACACTCCCGTGCCACATCTATAAGCTGTTCTCACGAGTGGACACAAGATTTGACGAGTTCCAGCCACCGGAATAGGCCGAGTTCCGCGGAGGATATGGCACCATAGACTATATTCGCACCTTGAGGCAGTATACAGAAGTCCGAAGAGTATAATCAGCCCCTCAGCCCTTTTATGGACTATGAGAAAACGTTTGACTCTATCAAAATTTCGTCTGTACTGGAATCCTTATAGCGATACCAAGTAGACTATCGTTATATCGAGGTGCTAAGGTGTCTCTCCGAAGTAAGTCCAAACGTAGAGCAGGACGCCATCCGGTCAGGTGGCAGTCAAAAAATTGTTAGATCAAATTCTTAATAGTGGGCCGCGACGGTCGATTACGCACGCCGAAACTTGCGAAGGTTCACAGTAAAAATTACCGTTTTTCATAAACCTTCTTCCAAGCTGTCACGTATCATTTTCGTAAATGTCTATGTTTTAATTAAACAAACTCAAAATATGGCTGACTCAACAATTGACAATAGAAAATGACGCCCAATTCAAAATTCAAGTTCTTGCTGAGATACCCTTTAGGTTGATGATAATGATGATGATAATAATGATAACCACTTATGAAAATAAGTGTGTGAGACAGACGGACAGCCAAATAAATATTTTTTTCCGCCTTTCGCCAAAATACTTTCAACAATAATTATTAGTAGGTACTGTTTCACGGGTATATATTGAATTTATTTTCCTATTTCTTTCCTATTCCCTTCTATTCAACAGGTGTACAGTGTACACACTGTCGTGGTCAAGTGATGACTAAAATATCTGCTAAATAGTTGTTAATAGTCATGTGTTCAAATCGCATTGTTATAATATTTAATATCAACATACTTCTTCGGTATTTTTAGTAACTGCAAAGTTTATATAATTTTCAGTAGTAATTGTAGTTTGAATTTGAGGAGTTTATGTTGGTTGGTATGGCTATAACTCTGGCAGTCTAAAATATTAAATATTCAAAAGTAAAACAATCTAAATATTTTCTACGAAAATATAATAAGTTAACGAAACATTTCGTACTTTAGCACCGTTAGCTCCACCTACAGGGGAAACATTGAAGTTTATCTAAACCTTTTCAAAGGCTACTATTAGAGTAGTAGAATATACTATTCCTAGTAAAAATCGAAAAAATAATATTCATGAATTCGTCAACTCACACCAGTTGGGACAAGATTTATGGTACGAGTTGACGAAAGCCAAGCGAGTTGAAGAAGGTCTTAGCGCACACACTGTACTTACTGTCTGTAGATACTGCCCACTTGTAGGTACCCAGACTCCCTATATACAAAATTGATGAAGTATTTTTTCGTAGGTGTTTACCTAATACAAACCGCCCCTAAAATTAATTTGATTGCCGCGTCTTTTCAATTGAAATTTACAATAGGTACCTTCCTAGGTACCTACTTGTCAAGTATGCGACTTTTCCTATTTATATACCTACTATCTTACTTCTTACTATCGTACTATTATAATCTTACTATCTTACTTCTTACTATTATAATAAATGGGAAAGCCTGTGTGAATGTTTGTTATAGGTAATCTCCGTAACTACTAAAGTTATTTAGATGAAATTTAGTACGTAGATAGTTTAGGACCTAGAATAGGACATACGCTATTAAAATTTGGAAATTTTAACCTCTGAAGAAGTTAAATACCCCTGAAAACCTCTGTAAACCTCTGAAGAGGTTAAATAGGGTGATAAAGTTTGTATGAAAAATTATTTTTCCTTGGTTCAATTGACTCAAAACTCGGTATAAATAAACTACAAAGTAAATAATTAAACTATTTAATTAAATTATTTATTTTTACGAAACTACCCCTAGGAGGCGTGCTATAAATTTCTGAAATTTGATAAATAAATTTCCATGCGGGCGAAGTTGCGGGGCGCAACTAGTTCATTCTAATAGTGAGATGTACTTAGTGGTCTATTTCCAAACGTTCTACATTGAGATTGGCAAGTGGTATCTCCATAAGTTTTGCTATTTCTACTGATATGCTACTTGATTAGGTAGGTAGGTACCTACCTACTTCATCCTTGAACATTTGACTTTCTAAAATTTACTAGTAAGTAGGAAGATAGGTAGGTAGGATATTTACTTATTCGATTAATTTTTTATTCTTATACATAGGTAGGTAGGTAGGTACTTATTTGAACGAACGGTGACACTTACGGCGATAAAAACTCCTAAAATACGACTAATAAGTATATATATCAGTAATAAATTGGGACAAGAAACATAAGTAGGTAGGTATGACAATAATTTAGAATTTGATGTAAGTGTAAATATAAATCTATTATATGTACTTGTATTTACTAGTTGTAATTGTTTTACGTAATAAATAATACACAAATTATCTTTTCTTCTCTCTCATTTTGGCGACAAGCTCACGTAAATATTGTCCTATTTTCGTGGCATGGTAATCATTTTTCAATTCTATAATCGCTATTATTTTATGTCACGTTACTAGAAAATAATTTATGATAGTTTGGTAGGGTCACGGAGTCACGAGCAGCATAGGTCCGTCGTCCAGGAAAGCATGAGCGGCACTGACGGCTCGTACCGCGCACCGCGCAAGGGCCCCGCAGATACTCGGAAGTAAAAGTCGTAAGCGCCAAATAGATTTCTTCTAATTAAAAGAATACTGTTCAAGTAATCAAAAAAACATTTTGGCGAATCTGTAACTCTTCTTTTACTTTATTTTTCAGTATATAAACCAAGTCAATAAGTCATATCGTTTCGGAGAAGAAGGCAAATATGTATCAAAATTGAGATATTTTAAATGATTTTTTTTATCAAACACATGGAAGTGATCAAAAAACTATCTTGGCGCTTCTGTACAGAATGAAATAGAATCTTAGGTGTAGGAGTCTCAGAATCCTAGGTTTCATATTTGAAGAGCAGTAGGATCTCAAAGATCGTGAAAATGTTGATTTTTGGGAAAAGCAGCCATTTTTGTATTTTTTGGCCACTGTGGTAAGGGTTTACATTATTTAGCTTAGTTTTTTTGTAATTGCTTATATGTTTTTATTTTTATTTATATTTTTATCCAACACGCTGCCTGTGTAAACGGTGAAAATTTTAACGATTCTTTTTTTCTCTATTTAGGAAGGTACCTAGGTTTTAGCACTACCTAATCATAAATGTAATTTTTAATGTTTTTTTAGTTATGGTTAGTTATATGTATGTTAAATATTAAATTAGGAAGGTAGGTGTATCAGTGATCTAGTATCCATAACACAAGCTCTGCTTAGCTTTGTGTAAGATGATACTGTATCGATAGTCTAGCGTTCTTTGTCCCACCACTAAGACGAAGGGGAATGGGCCACGCAAAATATCAATCACTACATAGTATAAAATAAAGTCGCTTTCTCTGTCCCTATTTATGCTTAAATCTTTAAAACTACATACCCAACGGATTTTGATTCGGTTTTTTTAAATAGATAGAGTGATTCAAGAAGAAGTTTTATCCGTATAATAAAACCGGGCGAAGCCACGGCGGGTTGCTAGTAAATGATAAAATAGTTTGCAGTCTTACCTAGTGATTTGAAAACAATCTGAGCCCTTTTCTAATTATTCTACGAAACTCAATTTGGTGTCTTTGTAATTATAATAGTTCTGACAGTTCCGAGAATCAACATCAAAGGCATTCTCATTAAAAAATAATTAAGTGTTTGTTACAAGAGATGAGCTAATTAATTTTTAATTGATTGCCTGTCTGCAGACGTGATTGTGGATCGATACTCGTTTCGGCGAGATTGGATAAACACAGAGCCCTGTACTTGTCTATGGATAGAAATACACAGTCTATCATCACTACATAGTATAAGACATATCACTTTCTCTGTCCCTATATCCCTATGTCCCTTTGTATGCTTGAATCTTTAAAACTACGCAACGGATTTTGAAGCGGTTTTTTAGAGGAAGGTTTATACGTATAATAAAACCGTGCGAAGCCGCGGCGAGTTGCTAGTTATATTCAAGGAGTACCTAGTGAGTGCGGAATTAATCACATCACACTTAAAACCGATCTCGTTGGAAAGTTTCAACAAAAGATTGTGAAATCGAATTTAGTTTTCATGTACAGTTGAAAGGCTGTTAAGTTTAATCTTATCGTTACCATTTCCTTCATTTCCACAGCAAAAAAATTACAAAATTAAGTCAGGTTGTAAGTTTGAATGTAAATAAGTAAGTTTTCAAAACCTCTATTGTAAAATCAGTTACAATTTTTATTTTGGAAGTAAATATGTTCCTACAATTATAAGATTATTATTAGCTAAAAATAAGCTGGAAATGTTTTTGATCTTTACCATGTACCTGCATTAAAAGCCTCACTACAGGAACATTGGCTCATTGTTCACCCGGCTCAGAGTGCGTGCCAGTTCGCGGCTCGGAAACAATCAATCACGGGCTAGACGCAGCTGAAAACAATATCGCGGGCCAAGATTGAGCGCTTTCTATGATACACTAGGTGCCTTGCTATACTTTACATCGTGTGCTTTATTGCTCTTGCTATAATTCTATTTTGCTGGGCTTAAAAACATAATTTCATGCTAGTTCAAGAAAAGAAAGGCATCATTCGTATGAGAATGTGTTTGTACAAATTCATACCTCGAAATTGTCAAACACAAAATACACGAAAAATATTTTTATTCACATATTATTTATTTGTGACGTCGCTTTTCGTCCACAAAATAAACCATAGAGATATCTATCATATCTACATAAAATTATTAATATAAAATTCAGGGAACCGTACACCACATCTCATATATCGGATAAAGTACAGTAAATTTCATGTGACTCTGCATCGGCTTAAATATTTACTCTATCGTGTTCTCAAATAAACTCGCCGTTCAGATAGGTACACTTTGGGCCGCACGATGGTGATGCTGTAAAAGCGATGTCCTCAACATTTTGCAGCGGACCCGGCACGTGAGGTGTTACTCGCTGTTTTAGACACTAGTTTATTATATTGCCAAGAAGATATTTCGAGAATATTCTTCTTATTCGAAAGTTACGAAGTGGACGGTCATTTTCATGATATGGGAGAGCATTTTCACTAAAATGATAAGTTATTGAATAAGTAATTGAGCTGGATAGTTCTTGTTTTGGAATAACATTATGTGCTAGGTTAATTTGTCTTACAAAAACGTTGCATAGCCGTGAGTAGAATGGAAGTTTCTTTTTGGGAATGTACCTTTGTTTGACCGCAAGTGAAGACATAGCCGACTTATTATCATGAAAACCTCAAAGACCTATTGATGAGACCCAAAATGTAAATGGCCCGAGAAACAGAAGCAGTCAGCGAGCCAGTTAAAATAGAGCGAACAAATACTATTTAGGCATGAAAAGCTTTATTGGGTATTTTTTAATTATTTCGATACAATACGGTAATGATAATGAACAGTAGTCCTCAGAGGAAACAATGAAAAAAGCCCATTTCCATAACGTCTAAAGTTTGTTGAGCCAGTCATCCCAACCCGACCTGTCATGCCTTTGCCTTCATAATAAACATTAACATTTCCCCAAAGCATTGACACGATTTCGCTGGAGTTGCGATGCGCGCGAAGCTACAGTCAAGAGCGTCGTAAAACTAAATTTTTACGTTCAGTAAAACGGCAATGAAATGAATTTTTAGTATCGTTAGGCACTAGTTTTATTAGGCGCGTAATAAATGTTGTGTTCTTGCGATTGTTTCGTGGCAGGCAACTTGTCAAACTCTGTTCTGTTTTTAAAAGTAAAAACAGTGCTTCCTCGCTTCCTTAATTGAGTTGTATTTTTCACTGGCCTGTAACTGGTTTTATACGCAATGGATTGTAAATTCATATATTCTATTTGTTTCAGGATTTCTTTCCAATAATGCGGCAGTCTATTGAAGACTAGCTCAGGCGCAACTGGAGCCGGTGAGTGACTTAATAACTTGTACGCTTTCATGAAATATCGTTTAGTGATTGTGACCTATGTTTTATTACAGTTCTAGAGCTACGTCTATTCAAAATTTCATCCCCAACCGATCAGTAGTTTTGGCGTGAAGAGGTAACAAACATCCATACAACTAACAATCAATGAAGCTGATAAGTGATAACTGTCCGACTGTCCTTTGGTGAACACTGGTCTAAGAGGCTTTCAGGCAAACCGAATCACGGTTTTAGTTAAGCTTTTTAAATAAAATAAGTGCTTATTTGTATAACATAAAAAAACTATCCCCCCTAAAACTTTCGAATTTACAATAATAGTAGGTATCATATATTCTGGATGTATATAATGCTGATAGGCACACAAAACATTCCCGTATCTCTCAAGGCAACTTACTGGCGTAGGCTGGGTCCAAGATCGCAAGCCCAACAATATTTTTAAAGCTAATCTCGAGTCATGTAGTCGTCAGCGGCGCAGTAAATCAGGCATCGGGACAAAGGCCGACAGTGATGGATACTCTCCTTCTGCCCACTGGACTGCACGCACTAATGTTTTTATATTATTCCGACGGATTTTAGGCCAGTCAAGTGGACCAGTGCCCACTAAACTGAGAAGTGAACATGGCTCAAACTAACATCTCATAATGCCAAAAGTTCAGATTCGGGCGCTTTTATAAATAAAAATATACTTTATTATACAGGGTTATAAGTATTTAATGATTAAGTTAAATGTTGTTGGTCTTGATTACCCCAAGTCGCCTTTAAGAGGAAAGGCGACTTGGGGCAATCAAGACTAACAACTTTTGTTCTATGACATTTGCCAAAACGTAATACATCTCCAGTTTTAATTATTTTTGTTTTTGCGGGAATTTCTATCAATTGTTAGCTCTATGTCTTGTAAAGACCTCCATTTCCTATGTTTATGTTTCATTACCTATGTTTCATTTATTCGATTCAAACGTGTGCGCAGTTAGCTGAGTGCTACGACTGTTACTCAATCACTCGGCCGAGAGAAAATAAGAACTAAAAATTAGCTAATATTTTTTTGGATGGGAAAAAAACATTAAATTAGAAAAAATCGTAGAACAAAAGTTGTTAGTCTTGATTTACCCAAGTCGCCTTTTGAAGGTTAATCATTAAATACCTATAACCCGGTATTGTATGTATTATTAAATCATAAGTTATAATAAAACATATATAGGTCGTCAATTCGTATACCTTTCTCTAGATTTCAAAATAAGTGTTTTTAATGTTTAAGTGGTTTTAGATTTTTGGTTTTTTAATAAAGATAATTTCTATTTATCTTTACTTTAGTTACTAAAAAAAATCCTTGAAAAAAAAGCTGCAAGACTTTTTTGGATTACGGTTTTGCAGAAAGTGTTGAGTGCATTAAAAACTACCAATACCAAACAATATTGAGCTCGTAATCTAGAGCTTAATGTCTTAAAAGGGGTTTTTGGTTTTGCTAAATTTTGTCAGTTAGTGAGCCAGAAACAAAAGTACAGAGACTCAAAAAAAGCTTTTAAAAACCTACAATAGAATATGCATAGAGCATTCGGGTGACTCATCCAGTCCAGTAATACATCGATCTAAATTACTGGCATAATGTAAAGCGAACATGCCGAGATAAGTTATGCTTTTAGTGGAATCCGATTTATTGAGATGAGGTATCAGATGACTGATCAATTCGGCGAGAAATTAATTTTGTGAGTGATAAATGCATTACCAAGTCGGTTTTAATGTGCATACGGTTCATTTGGCTCGCTCATAACTGAAGGTTACAGTTAGGGTATAGTTGCGTTACGTAAACAGAAATCTTAAGTCAATATTGTAATATCTACCTAGCAAGTTCCAAAACCTTAAAACTGACTTCTTATTATATCAATAGTATTAAGACATGAATGAAAGAAAAAATCATGAAAGGATCCTAAAGATCTTAGAAATTATAACGAAAAATTTACTGTAGCATTTACTGCACCTTGTATATGTGTATGTCAACAGCTTTAAATGTTAAATATTCATGAATTATGTTACGAGTGAAAAGTTAAACTCGATATCAGTTTAACATTTTAAACAGTGGATAAAACGCAGTCTAGTTTTTGGTCGGGCAAGATATACTTTAATCCAAATTTCAAGACGATTTACTACGAATACATGATACGGAAGTAAGTATTATCCACTAAACCATTTCAGAAACGTTTCTCGGCGCGCGCGCGTAGTAGGCGCGATCCGCACAGGAACAGCCAATCAATCACCCGTTGACGTAATGACGTCATCCATTATCAATTATTGACAGAACACCGATCGGGACCGTCGGACGTTTTCCAAGTTTTATGCCTTGTCTGCTGAGCTCTTCGAATCAGGGCTGTCAGATAGGAGGTTTGACAGCTATGACATTTTGACAGATGGATATTAGCTGTATTGTTTCCGATTGGGACTGTCTTTGTGAAAGATTGATGGGATATTATTTTGTTCAAAATCTTTATTAAAGCTGCATGTTAAACTTATTAATACGTAATCATAATCATAATCATAATCGTTTATTTGCCAGAAAGTATGTACAAAAGTTCTTATATTTATAAATAGTCCAATTACAATCTACCTGTTATTAAGGTGTGCAAAATATATTAAATTTACAAATTACAAATGTCAAAAAATAATAAACTAATTGAATAAAATTACCTAATTAAATAAACATGTTTTATGGAATATGTAAATTGTGCTCTATATTTTCTTATAATTAAGATATTCCTTTACATCGTAAAAACATTGTTCTAATAACCATTTTTTGATTTTGATTTTGAACATGTTTAAGGGCAAATCTTTAAAACTATTGGGTAGTTTATTGTAGATAGTTATGGCATGATGGTATGAATTACGCTTAGCAAGTTCTAACCGACAATGAGGAACGTATAATCTGTGTTGATGTCTTGTATGTCTAGTCATAATGTCAGCGTGAGTTTTAAAATATTTAGGATATTGCTTGACAAAGACACAGACGTCCCTGATATACATGCATGGCAGCGGAAGGATCTTAAACCTTCTAAACAACGGCTTGCAACTATCTGTGCTCCAGAGTCCACAGATAGCTCTCACACACTTTTTCTGTGCTTTAAAAGCTTTATCAGAGTCCACCGAGTTACCCCATATTAGTAGGGCATAAGCCAAGGTTGACGAAACGTAACCATGGTAGGCCGTGAGGGCTGCCTCAATTGAAACCCGAAGTCTTAGGCACTTTATAGCATATACAAATTTGTCAATTTTTTTACAGACTTGTTCAATATGTGCTTTCCAGCTTAGGTTTTGGTCTAGTATAACACCTAAAAATTTCACAGACTCGGCTTCCACTATATGTGTCGTGTCATAACTTTTCCCACTGCTACACACACGCATTTTTGGGTAGACAATTTATTATCAATAATGCTTTTTAATGTAGGCATGTACATGTGTTCTTCGTTTCTTTATAGCCACCTAATCTAAGCTATGTTCTAATTATGCCTTTTCCCTACCAGTAACCAATAATGTATGTGTGTTTTGTTCTGTGACAAATAAATGATTTACTTACTTACTTACATGTAACTAATTATAGTTTGTTTAGGTTACATAATGTGAGTGATTATCTAACAATAAAAACAGTTTAAAAATTTAAAATCTTCCTAAAGATATATTTTAAGCTATAAAAGGTAGATATATGAAAAAGCTATAAGAGCTATAAAAGTAATGCCTGATTTACACTTTGTTAAGTATCAAGTGTGAGTGACAAGTGCAAGTTCCATATGATTTCCGACAATTTGTTCCCGGAACATCTTACATCTTACGCTTACATCTTTCACACAACTGCATCTCAGTTTGCCGCTCGCGCGGCTCAATGCCGCCGCGTCTATAAATCGCGCTTACAAGAGGCAAGTCGCGACGCGTGTCACTTGCACTTGTCAATCGCACTGGACACTTAACAAAGTATTAATGAGGTAGCTATAGGTAACTAATAATTGGGAAGAGTTTTTTAAGCAGGAGTCAGCCCTGGTGTTATTAGCTCCATTGATCATAATTTAGATGGAGTGGATCTGGGTAATCTAAGTTTAGGAAACTGTATTACAGTTGTATAATGTTCGTACCCACTAGTTCCGAGTTAATTTAGTACTTGTCTCCTTTGACGCTTGTTAAACTTTGTGCTGTGTTTCTGATAATTAGGTTAAGAGAGAGATTTTAATTATACCTACTTTATGTATACTTTATGTGTACTTTATGTATATTATCAACAATTATTTATTTAATGTCTTAAAAAAGAACCCATATTTTATTTACTTAAGCTAAAATTTAAATTATAATTAGCTAAAATTAAATGTTTAAACTAAACTAATAAACCTATTCATATAAACGATCTCATATCCTTATTTTACTTATTTATGTAAACCAATACTTTACTTTTTACTTTTAATAGTGATATTTCCCAGGAATAGGAATTAGTTTTCTGCAAATAGTGGGAGCAACAGTTGATTTTTGATCGTTTTCAACGAAATTTCGTCTTTTTTTTGTTTTGAGGGAAAAGGCGGATAGACTATCCACCATTTTTGTAAGTTGGAAGCGGTCAAAATCATTATTTTAAACATTATATTTTTTGTTGCTCACCAAGTGAGTGCCATGTACCCAGAATATTAAGCAGTAACTGAGGTTTCTGAAGTTTTCTGAAGTTGTCAGTTTGGATTAGGGTTCGATGAGTGATTACGAGTGCTCGAACTAAGGTATCCTCTAGCTGCAGGATTTGTGGGTTCTCTGGAAATAAACATATCTTGTAACTCAATTATTACTGACAAAGAACATACAAAAAATATAAAAGGAAATCACTCGTTGTTCTTACACGAACTAAAAACCGATTTCATATTTCATTCATTATTAAGGATAATTTTAACTTAAAACTAGTCATAAGATAATGAAATTTATATGGAATCACATGAAAAGTACCAGCTCTTAAATAAAAAAGATTCATCAAAATCAAGTATACTTAGTGAAATGTTAAATTTAACACACAATTGTTCTTAATAATTAAAAAAATTACAATCAAGGAATAAAAAAAATAAGTTTTTATGTTCAAATCGTTATACATAAAACTTATTTTACCTATAAAAATTTTGTTCTACATGAATTCCAAATTTTTAAATGAGTTCTATTACCAAAAGTTTTGTTTACAGACCATGAATTTGAATCGGATTCTAGATTGTAGAATATAATATAATTTTAAATTTCTGTTGCTCTTCTGTTGTTAGAGTAACAGCCTGTCCAGATAGGGCGCTTTACAGCCTGTCCAGATAGGGCGCTTTACGCGCGTAAAGCGCTGGACTCTCGACTCGCGCGTGCTACGCGCGAGTCGAAATACTCGGGCGAACAGTGGAGCGCGCGTAAAGCTAGGTTCATATTGCTCTGTCGGGGTGTGTTGTGACGCGACAGAACGCTATCGGTCTCATACATTTAGTATGACTAGATTCACATTAGTAGCTTGTGTTGGGGTGTGGCGCGATCTGTCGCAGCGGCAATCGCTCGGCGCCCGGTCGCGCCAGAGAGGTGGTGGGGGATCTGTCGCGACACAACGCGCCACATCAATGTGTATCTGCCATTCTGGCGCGTAACCGCGTGGGATGCAGTTCATTCCGTAAATAGAATTATTTTTCGTTCTACGCAGTTATTCCTACTTCATTTAAAAATGTCTGATTAACCTATAGAGTTAATACGGCAATATTATAGTGTACTCTATGACACTAAATATAAAAAAAATAAAGATCAAGGTATCAGGAATGGTGTTTGGGAAGAAATAGCAAAAACATTAAATATTTATTCTTTTTTTTAAGATGAGTCATTAATAATAGAAATTGAATATTTTCATCAAAATGACTGTCAGTATCAGATGATTCCATTTTAAAACCAACACGTTTTGACGCCACAACTCTCAAACGATGAATGATCTAAAAATGCGACATATTGCGCCCCAACACAACACATCAGTATGAACGCTCAGCGAAACGACAGACGGCGCCCCGACAGACCCCGACACAGCAATATGAACCTAGCTTAAAACGCCGCATCTGGACGCAATATAAATTGAAACGCGCGAGGGCACTCGCGCGTAAAGCGCCCTATCTGGACAGGCTGTAAGGACTATCTAAATATTAGTCGTAATAAAACGTACACATGAGTAGGTCAAAAATGTTCATCTTTTCTCCAATAGCATTGTGAAGTTGTTTATCACCCACTACTCGTCCTTTATATTGTTTTCATTTCTGATCGTTACACTTATCAAGTCTCGACATTCCGCATTTGAACTGCATGCAGCTTAGTACCAAATAACATAATCGTAACTTTGAATTCCCGAAACAGTTTAATGATACATGTCCACCGCGTCACTAGCCTCGCTTTTAATGCGGATACCTTTCCGGCAGGCTGTACCGGCATTATCTGGTTTGATCCGGCGCGAGCCAACCCCGGGCTGTGTTTAACACCTCATTGTAGCGGTTAAAACAAGTAACCTCGACTGGCTAACACTTTCGCACCAACGCCACACAGATAAAGTTCCTTTTTGAATGCACGAGGTTCCTGTTTGTTGGAATTTAAACGGCAAGTTTCGTCACCTTTCGCTGTTTGGAATGTTTGGGACAGCTTTGTAGTGATTTGAGTAACATTGGATGGCCTTTGCGAGCGCAAATAAAATGGCTTCTAGGTTCGTAGCTCGACAAAATTGCTACGGAGTGCTACATAGCACCGTAGCACCTCTACGAATTACCATTGAATGAATTATATTGACTTCTAATTTTAAACTACCTGTGGTACTGGTACACCCTTTTTCTTAAATTCATATAATTAACCCGAAAGGAGCCTGAAAGAATTCGCTTTTAAGTGATAAGGGCGTCCATTGTAGTTGTTTTGTGTAGTGTCTCTTTGTTGTGTTCTGTTCTGGTGTACAGTAAAATATTTTTGTCTTACATTATTATTATTATTTGTGCAATACTAAGACAGGTTTTTAAGACCAAAGAGCTGCGTTGTGTGGGATTGAAATAAGTCTAATTTGGTGGCTTCTGGGTCGAGATATTTAGAAAAAAAATTCAATACGAGTGCTCGAATCTGATTTGAGTTTGAGTATTCGGGCCGACCGCGACCATATTAGATTCTTCTTCAAATGGAAAATTTAGTTCAAAAGTTTCCTGTCCATCATCCTATGAACGATGCATCAGCGTGAACAATGGCACCTACACTCGTGCTTCAAGATGTTTCCCTCTTTTGTTCCATCGCCAACATTTTGCCCGCGTCGCAGAATATTGACGAGTATCCATCGTGGAATCTCACTGTGACGTCATCACGACATCACGCTGCACGTCAAATTAACGTGTTCTCCTTTTGTTTTAGCAAAAATGTTTTGATTCTAAATTCAACGATTCAGTTCGCAAAATCGATCTTTTGTATTCTGTTTTCAAAGAGCATGTTATTTTGACATTGACATAGACGTAGCGAAAAGCAAACGTTGGCGCCGTTTGCTTTTTGATGAAACGAGAAATTGATTACATTATTTTAAAAACTGTATTCAAAATTATTTAATGTTCTTGACCTTTCGACATTTTTAAAATATGTCCCGACAAAGAGGTCAAATCCGGGACCTCATTTTCAGCAGTTGCTCTCGCAATCGCTGGACTCAGAAGTGCTTTGAACAAACGAGTTATTAGGTGCACTGATGGCTTTCTATCATCGAAATAACCGTTTTGATTTTTATAGTATTTATTTTTTATAAAACGGTTATTTTGATGATGATAGAAAGCCTGTACTTACATAATACTTACTTAGTTACGATTTACATAACACATTTCATACGAGTTTTCACAAGCAACAGACGACCCTACTGAAAAAGTTTCACGTCGAAAACATTAATCTTAATTATCAGTGTATGTTTGTCCACGGCTGGACATATGCCTCTCCTAATAAGGATCCCCGCGAAAAAGAAAGAAAAGAGATTTTTTTTCCATTTAAGTACATAGATTATATACATAATAACACGTTTAATACAGACACAAGAAAAGGTAAAAATATATGAAGAATATAATTCTAATACGAAGAGTAAAAGAATCTGAAACTATTTACATACGAGGCTAAAAAGGACTATTTCTCACCATAGTGTCTCTACAAGCCGCAGATAGCACCGGCGGCGGCGCTGACTAAAACTGAAAACTCTTACACGGATGAAAATCTTATATCATTGAAAACCCTCAAAGAAAATCATGAGAAGAGAGTAACACTTACCCAAGCTACAAGTACAAGGCAGTTGAAGTGGCGGCGCCCAAGGTTAGGTAGTCTTAGGGATGAGCTTGTAACAATACGAACAGCTCCTTTGTCTTCTGATTAATGTGCCGCCTTCCTTCCTGTGGGAGGTAGCGGGGTAATGAGTGCGGATTATTTCTACCGGAATTAGCGTTTTGAGTGTGGGATTCTATAGATGCACGGCGATCTCACTAAAGATTCGATTTTTAAAAATTAAAAATAAGAATCGTCTCATTTTTGAGATCGTAGTACCGTAGATGATATCGTAGATCGTTAACCAAATCCTAAGGAAGTCGTGACGACCACGTTACGATATTATCTTACTGGACTCACTTCTATAAATCACTTACTGCACCTAATAATCACCTTAAATATGACTAGAATTCTAGACCTACAACTTTGAATAACACATCGAATACTTTATAAGAAACTGTAAAAGATATCTCATCATTAGGTATTAAATCAGTTCCCATGGGGATAGAAATAACCTTGAAACATTTCCATAACGCGAGCAGTAAATAATACATTTATTACACGTTATTAGCTCTACGATTTTTAGAGCGAAATTGAAATTGTTTTTGGTGTTTCAGCCTTTCGATGTTTTCAAGTTTGCCTAATCACCATCTTCGTTAGCCCTGTTCTACTCACTACCGTTAAGTAAACCACATTGGATTGAAGATTAGTAGAAGTACTACTAATCTTAAAATAACTGTAAAACAGAACTATAAGTAAATTACAGGTATTGCTCGAGTTCCTGAGAGTTCGACAGGATCACTGTCGTGGTCACGGGATGAGTAAAGTATTAGATCAACTTCCACCATAATATTTAAATAAGATTGAAAAAACTGGCTCTTATAGTGTTCTTTTTACTCTGTAGATTCTATGGTTTAACTATTATATCACTACATACTATAAAACCAAGTCGCTTTCTCTGTCCCTATATCTCTATGTCCCTTTGTATCTTTAAAACTACGCAACGGATTTTGATGCGGTTTTTTTAATTTTTTTAATAGAGGTAGAGTGATTCAAGAGGAAGGTTTATATATATAATAAAACCGTGCGAAGTCGGGGTGCGTCGCTAGTAATGTATAAAATAAATGATCAATGTAATGTATACTTACAATTAAATAAATAATACTTTTATTTCTGGTCAATATTAAATTGAATAGCTTATTGCTTACCTCTGTAACTTAGCGTTATGAATAAAGAACTATAGTGTATTGTAATCACCTTTCACACACATATGATAGTCAAACCTAGAATTCTAGACCCAGTCTTATCGTTGCCATGGCGATTCAGAGCCACGACATGGACTGATTAATAGTCGATTCATTCCGGACAGCGTGACAATGAGCTTAATCTCACGGTAACCCCACGAGTGGGCGCGCTACGTATCGCTCCGCAACAGAGATGGATTATCACCACGGTCTGACGGACGGTCTCGGTTTTTGACCTATGTTATGTTTCTAGGGGTTCCGACGGTTTTTTGAATATCGGAATGCATCTGCATGAGAGGTTCTGTTGTGTGAAACTGCGTGATAGATATCTTAGTTGAAATAACAGTGTATAGAAAAAAACTTCTGGGTTAAATAGACTGTGTCCTTATTACTTCAAAACTTAAGAATAAAGTGTACTTACACGATATATACAGGGTTATAGGTATCTAATGATTAACCTCTTAAAAGCGACTTGGGTGAATCAAGACTAACAACTTTTGTTCTATGACTTTTGCCTAAACGTAATACATCTCCAGTTTTAATTTTTTTTAGTTTTGGCGGGCATTTCTTTCAACCCCCGCTCGCCTCACCGCAACCCCTTTCTTTCCTTACTAGATTATGTATACGACATATAGGTCATGTACCCAACCGACATGTCTCAATCTGCGACGCCTAGATAGAGCTAAGAAGATTAGAACTGGAAATTTGCTAATAATATTTTTTTTTTGTATAGGAAAAAAAATCATTGAATTAGAAAAAATCGTAGAACAAAAGTTGTTAGTCTTGATCTACCCAAGTCGCCTTTTCGAGGTTAATCATTAAACATCTATAACCCTGTATATAGAATAGTAGAACAAGATTTTTTGAATTATATATAATTTTTTAAATTTCACAGGATCTTCATAATTCAATGCAAAACACTTATTTTAATTTTTAATTACATTGGGATACTACTAGTGTTAAATAATGCAAAAGTGCTTGTAAAAGAACACGAATAGAAAGTAAAAAGTATTTTTAGTTAGTCTTTTTTTAGTTATTTTAATTAAACGAAAAATAAAAAATCTTCGAAATAAAAAAAATGCATTTACTACACTGTCGGCTTCTAAGCCGAAAGCGAAATGTTAACTGACACATGTTTTTTTCGTCGTACGCCTCTCTCTAAAGCAACATCATTGTTTGTTTGCTCCGTATTTTTAATTTGTAAAAGTGTAAAAAAGTGAAGTGACTCTGTTGGGAATTATTGCAATTTGTGACCAGTGAAAACACCAATCTGGTAACTTTTACTTTATTCTCATAGACTCAGTGGTTATAAAGTTATAAGCAAAAACATTTCAAAATATTTAGTCAACCGTCCTGTAACTGACCTAGGACAACTCGCGCTCAGCGCGCGCGCACCGCGCGTGAGTCACCCCCACGCTCCACCCGCGCGCGCAGCCCTCTCTACCTACTGGAATCCTACGTCTTCGACAAGCGCCTACGACTTTTGTCATAATTACACGATGAGTTGCTCTGCCTGTAACGGTGGCATATTTCCCGACGAAGACTATCTCCGATGTGTGATCGAAAATTGCAACAAGCGGTATCATCTTCTATGCATCGGGGAAAAAAGCTTGACTCTCGACGAGACGAACACCTGGGTATGTCCTGAATGTTGCTGCGCTAACAAAAAAGGAGGAAACAACAGCTCTACTCCGGTAGGTTCTAGAAGACGGGATTTCAGCTCAAAGGTAACGAATAGAAAGATAACACCTCTCCCAACCTACACGGATTCATCTTCCAAATGCGATAAGCCTGCCGATCTTTCTTTAGAAGTCAAAAGTAAAGTCGGAGATAATATTATGACACCTGACGGCACCGCCTCTAGGAAGAATCGCGATCCTATTGTTACCCAGCGAAATAAGAAACCCATTCTTTCGGATGCAGAGCCGGTAAATTTAGTAGAAAATGCCCCAACGCAATTGTCAGCAGAGATTCGCAGTTTAAGGCAAGAGGTATCGATACTGAGAGATCAGCTTGCTCTAGCAATATCAATACTTACCAGCTACGACGCAAAACTGGAAGGCTATTCATCACAAGTACAAGCGCTTCACATCAAATACGAGCAGGTAGCGACAGTTCCGGTAGCAACATGTCCGCCCCAGCCCCAGGAGATCCCCCGGGAGCCCTTGACAGCGACACCTTTCAAACCGGCAATAAAATCAAAGTCGACGGTATCGGAGAAACCAAACACCGCAGCTCCAATCACGCCACCACGTCCAGGCAGGGACATTAATACCAAGGCGACACGGCCCCGCAGCGGTAATACAGGTTCAAGTACCAGCGAATCATCGGGTCAAACTCATAGCCTCAAACAAGGACCAGAGGACCGGCAGCAGTGGACAGAAGTAAGGCGAAGCCGGAGGCCAGTCTCACTGAGTGGTACGGCGGGCCCTACTGTTACGACACTAAAGGCGGTTGAGCCTCGAAGCTATGTTCATCTGTGGAACATGGAGTCAAGCACCGAGGAGATCCGTACCTACCTACGGGACCTGTGCCCTGGTGGGAGCTGCTCAGTGACGGAACTTTCGGCGAAGGGGGACTACAAGTCATATAAAATTGGAGTTCCTGTTCCGTATGAGAAATTGTGCCTGTCCGCTGAAGTATGGCCGGTTAACGCCAAAATAAAGCCGTGGATTGTGTATCCATCTAGATATAATGCACACAAACCGAACCAGCCCTTTCGTGACGGCGGCGGCGCGCAAAACCAGCACTAAACAAGTTAGTAATATTGAAATATATTATCAGAACGCTAGAGGGCTGAGAACGAAGCTAAATCGGTTTTCCACAAACATAGAATGTTCAGGTAGCGACCTTTTCGCCATCACAGAGACGGGATGCAATGATTCAATAGATGATGCAGAAATAGTACCTCCGGGGTTCCAAGTACTGAGGTGCGACCGCACGGACGGGCGAAAGCACGGCGGTGTGTTACTAGCGGCCGCGCCACGGATAGGCTTGCGAAAAGTGGATGTACTAGCAGGCGTAAACGTCGAAAAATGTGTATTTGAAATTATTGGGGCTACAGTTTTTTTGAATAGTAATTTTTTGTTTTTTTGTAGTGTTGTATATATCCCTCCGAATAGTACTGAGAATGATTTTATGATTTTATTTAGAATACTCGAAAACTGGTGCTCCAAATATAATTCTTGTTTAGTCTTAGGTGACTTCAATATGTATTCGTGTAGTGATAATGTAATCAATTATTTTGAATATGTAACAGCTTTCTGCGAATTCGCTCAGAAAAATGAGATACGAAATTGTAACGATCGAATACTGGATTTAGTGTTGGTCTCTCTGAGTATGAATGAGGTGGTGGTATGCCGCGCGGACGAGGAGCTGGTGCCGCGCGACGAGCAGCATCCGCCGCTCGTGGTGTCAGTGCGCCGCGCGCCGCCCGCCGCGCGCGCGCCGCCCTCCGCGCGCGCTCCGCCCTCCGCGCCGCTTTCCCCGCTTATAGACGAACAGCAGTGGAACTTTTCTAAAGCTGACTACCATGTACTGTACTCGTCGATAGCGGAAGTGGATTGGGGTGATCTTTATGAAATACGAGATCCCGAGGAGGCCGTAGCTAAATTTTATAGCATTCTTTTTGATATTTTCGACAGTTGCGTTCCTAAAAAACGTCTGCCGAGAAAGGACTCTAGATACATTTATCCAAATTGGTACACTGCAGACATAATCAGGGAAATTAAATTAAAGGCCAGATTACACAAGCAGTACAAGGTAAGTGGATCCAATTATGAGGCTTTCTCGAAATGTAGAGCTGGAGTGAAAAGGATGATAGAGCACGCCCAGGCGCAGCATCAGAGACAAGTAGAACATCGTCTGACGGAGGATCCGAAATCGTTTTGGAATTATGTGAGAGCAAAGCGAGGTGCCGTGAACCGAAAGCAGATCTCACTGAATGGAAGAACTCTGACAGAACCGGAATGTGCAACGGAATTTGCAAAATACTTTCATTCGGTCTACGGCACTTCGGCTGCTCACCTGGACGTGGCAGCGGCGGAGGCGGCGAGTGACGTCAGCGCCGCCCGTGTGCACGTGCCGCGCCTGGCGCTGGCCGAGGTGCGCGCGGCGCTGACGAGGCTCAAGCCGAAGTGCTCCGCAGGTCCGGACGGGATCCCTGTATATATTATGAGAGACTGTCGGATGCCTCTGGCCGAACCGCTCGCTTATATTTATAATCGTTGCCTAGAGGTGTCACATTTTCCAAAGCGATGGAAGATAACAAGAGTTATTCCAATACCGAAAGGCTCTGCAGCAGATGTTACCGAATTCAGACCAGTGGCCATTCTGTCGACGGCGGCGAAGGTATTCGAGTCGGCTGTGCAGCGCAGCATGCAGGAGCAGGTATCAGCACGGCTATCTGATGCGCAGCACGGTTTCCGGCCGGCTCGTAGCACCTCCAGTAACCTCCTTGACTCAATGAACTTTATGCTACCGCAGGTCGACGCCGGAGTGCAAGTCGACGCCGCCTACTTCGACTTCAAAAAAGCATTTGACTTGGTCGATAACGACATACTGCTTATGAAGTTGGCGACGATTGGCTGTACAACCAAACTGCTCCAGTTCTTCGCTAGCTACATGAAGAACCGGCAGCAGTACGTCGACTATGCGGGATGCAAATCGGAGCCTTACTCTACCTTAACTGGAGTGAGTCAGGGAAGTAATCTGGGGCCGCTAGAGTTCATTATCATGATCAACGACCTGCCGGCAGTCGTCAAGGATGCGAAGTGCTTGTTGTTCGCGGATGACCTCAAGTTACTCTTACCGATTAAAGACGAAGAGGACTGTGAACGCCTTCAACGTGATGTGGACAGAGTGGTGGAGTGGAGCAGTAAGAACAAACTGCAGTTCAACGTCAGTAAGTGCTCTACCATAACGTTTAGTAGAGCAAAGACACCACTCCACCACAATTACCAGTTGAAGGGTTCACAGTTGAAAAGAGTCGATTCGGTGAGGGATTTAGGGGTTCGTCTCGACGACAAGCTGCATTTCCGTGTACATGTGATTAACATCTGCAAGAAGGCATACAAGACTCTAGGATTCGTACTCCGTCAGACAAACAGGTTTACAAATATGAATGCAATAAAGACTCTATACGAAGCATTGGTGAGAAGCCATTTAGAGTTTAATTCGGCGGTATGGGCACCACACGAAGCTAAGTACAGTCAAATGGTGGAGCGCATTCAAAATAAATTCACCCGGTTTCTGTACTTAAAAAACTACGGCATCTATCCATTCTTCCCGTTGATGTATCCAACCTTGTTTGTTATAGGCATGGTTGGATACAACAAGCTGGAGGTGAGGAGAGATGCAGCGCTTGCTCTATATCTGGTTAGGATATTTCGCGGGATGATCGCCAACCCAGGCATTTTAGAGGAAATGCGACTGAATGTGCCTGATGAGTTTTTGCATCGACGGAGGCGGCCCGCCCTATTGGCTGTACCAAGAGGAAGGACCGACCTCCTGAATAAGGCTCCTCTCACGCGTTGCATCCACACGCTCAATCTAGTAGCGGAGAAAGTCGATCTGTTTTACTGCTCCCTGAGCGAATGTCATAGGACTCTGTTACTTATTCTCTGCTATTCTAATTCGATTTGATTGACGAATTTTATATTATTAGGTTTGACATTTTGTAATTTGAATTTATAATTAACTATCATTTTATTTTATGGTTTTATAAATTATAGGATATTTTATATTGACTGACTTTGAATTTAATTATTTTTTATTGTGTATTTTTTTTTTTTTTTTAATTTTCATAAATCGACAATTTTTGTTTTTTTTTATTGGACATTGTATATTAATTGACTTTGAATTATTATTATTTTTATGGTGTAGGTAATTTTTAATTATGTTCAGGTTAAGATGTGACAAATTTGTAGGCTGTGATTGTATCGTACTGTTATCTTTTTTACACTATTGATTTAGGAGCTCCTGTTATAATAGTGTAAGTACTTATAAATAAATAAATAAATAAATGTTATTTGACACCCTGTATAAGCTCCATTCATAAAAGTAATTAAAACAGAACTTCCATAAAACTTAAATCCACTACGTCGGTCTTCGAGTCGACTCACTCAAGTCGGTCCACATTAATTCCCGGCGTACGATTCAAAGCGTTTTCTTTGCTGTAACAATAACAACATCTAGATTGTAAACTGCTCAAAACTAAAGCAGGTGTACTGTTCTAGCTTAAACAAGGGCGGCTTCCCCAATCATGAACGCGATACTCAATAATACCATCCTCTTTACTATTCACCTTTTTTAAAAGTAGACAAATAAAAGAAGCGAAGAGAAGATAATGTTGAATTATTTTTCATATTGTTAATTACCTAAATGTAAGATTTACTAAATGTATTTAGTATGGTATGGTAAGTGACATGCCAATGTTACTATGTTACTTACACAACGGTACGGTACAATATTAATTTTATGGTTAAATAAAATGAATTTACCGATCAAAAAATAACCGACTAAAAAATTTAGCTCATCGTTCATAATTAGCACGGTCAGAGAGTGGAATGAGCTTCCACCGTCTGTTTTCCCGCTAGAGTACGATCTCGGAGTCTTCAAATCAAGAGTGAATAAGTTCCTTCTGGGAAAGCTTGCTCCATCTTAGGCCACGTCTTCACTTACCTGGGATAGTGGCCAAACGCTCGACCATTTTCAATAAAAAAAAAAAAAAATCTTTTATTTCTTGATCGTAAGAAACCAATTTAAACTTTCATTTCTTGTTGAGAATGATTCAAGAAGATGGTTTATAATATGTATAATACATGCATATGTGGTATCATTATTCTCTTGACATGTATCATTTATCACTATCACTCCACATTGACACCATATTAGTATCAACATGGCAACCGTGCGAAGCCGGGGCGGGTATAGGCATGTGTAATATACATTATACTAGTCCACTACTGGAGATAGGACTCCCCTATTGAGCACCATGTAGCGCCCTGTATCTTGCCGCATCCAGTATCTGTCAGTTGTCTTTCGCATTTTTGCAAACTCAAACTCAAGTGAAGCTGAAGACAGGGTGCTAAGCAGTGCCGGATTTATATTTTTTATGAGTGTAGGCCACTTTTTTCCGCCGCCCCATGTACGGAGCCGTTCATTCATTTAGCCGCACCCCCCCCCCCCGTAGACATAGAATTTTATTGTCTGCAATCGAGTGACCGTCCTCTGAAATCTGCCGCCCCCCGTAGTACGCTGCCGCCCCCCTAGGACGCTGCCGCCCCTAGGCCGCGGCCTATACGGCCGGTTTACAAATCCAGGACTGGTGCTAAGGCGCTTATTAGGGGAGCCTATGTCCAGCTGTGGACTAATATAGGCTAATTGTTGATTAGGATGATGAAACTCAAGTGGTTTATTTCCTTTAGACCGTAAAAGTATCTTGGACATGTCAGAAAGTTCATATACATTATATTAAAACTAGGAAATAACATGATCACTATCAATTTTGTTCACTTATTTTTTTTATGAGTTATTTAGAGAAACTAGCTAGTCGAGATACATCAAAGGAACTTTACTGGATCCCATAAATCGTATAATAAACTTCTATTTTTAAATCTTTTCGATTAAGTATTTGATTTGAAGGGTTATGCTTTGCCTCTTTGATGTTTCAAGCTATTGGTAAATAGTCAACTTCAGTGTAGCAATCAATATTACGGTGCTGTAAATACTTCATTAAGAAACCTTCAAAGTGGACAGTTTCTCCTGCTTTGTACAGAGCTTTAGTCGAGGTTAGTCGGTAAGGGATCAGGAAATTGAAATATTTTCTGGATTGTTATATATATTATGCGAATAGAGAGATTGTTTTCGCAAAACACTTCTGTTTCCACTTTTAATTGGTTTATGTGCTGCTGTTTAAAATAAATAAATAGGTACTATTTTCTGACAGTTTTCAAGTAAGTATTTGATAATCTTTTGTTTTGTCAATTTTAATTATATGTGTGATCATACGCTTAGGTTGAAAAATATCTTTATACAGACGGCTGCATTAATTGGTATCCCCCTCACAGAAGATGTAGTAGTGCCATTCAGTAGCATGCGGGTTCAAACTTGAACATAAAAATAATTGATTTTAGTTGACATATTTCTCGTTAATTTCGTATTTTGTAAAGCCTTTTTTAAAATCTGTAGATATCCCCCCATACCCATAACTTGATGTTCTCTGGTTTTCTCCAGATTCTGGAAATTATCAAGAGCTGCATTCAAATTTCCTGGCATTCCTTTGGCAGATACCTTTGCCTAATAGATAGGCGCGTCCACGAGAGCACATCGCACGGGCGAATGCGTTCACAAAGGATGTCCAGTATACTACCTGGAAATGTTGAATTGCGACTATCAAATGGTATTTACAGTGATTTTATAACGTAGGACGGTATTGCTTTGCTCTCATTTGATACATTTTCTATTTATAGAGAAAAAGGGTTATTTTCAGGAAAAATATATTTGTAAATATATTTTGAGCGTATTAACAACCGATGTGGCGCGGCGGGCGAAGGTGTGTGACGCCGGAGGTTGAGGGTTCGATTCACCTCTCGGAACACATATTTGTACGTTCTGCAAATATTTTTTCTGGGATTCTGGGTGTTGTCTACGTATTCTATAAATGTTTGTATATCAGTCATCTAGTAACATAACACAACCTTTAACTGCTATAACACAAGTTAAGCTTGGGGCTACAACAAAGCAAATATAAACCACTTACCTACACATTTTTCATGTTGAATTCGTCAAACTTAAAGCTTTTTATAAAAACAATCTTGACGTTGGCTATTTATATTCGATAACATCTACGTACCTTGTGATTGCATATTTTACCTTTAAAATATAGAAGTGACCTAGCTCAACAACACTACACTCGCAGGCAAGTAGAAACATAAAGTAAGGAAGTTTTAGATGCACTCAAGTGTAACTCAGATCGCCGAAAAGTTACACAGTAGTCTCGTAGTAAACATGTTTTGGTATCGGTGTAAGTGCAGTCAATTTGGACTTGTATCTTTTGATGTTCACTTTTAGGAATCAACTTTCTGTTCTGTTTAATGTATCCGTATTAAATATTTTAAACGCGATTTGTTATATTATAACGATCTAAATATAAAAAGAATTATAAAATACTAGTTACGCTTCGCGGTTTCGCCCGCGTGGAAATTTAAGAAATTGTTACACGACCCTCAGGGGTAGTTTCGTAAAAATAAAAAAAACATTATTAATTATTTATTTCGTCGTTTATTCCTACTGAGTTTTTAGTATATCGAGCCAAGGGAAAATAATTTTCCATACAAACTTTATCACCCTATTTAACCCCTTCAGAGGTTAATTTTTATGATGATTTGAACAGAAAATCAATTGACACCTTATTTTTTATATTATTTTGATAACCATTTTTATACAATGTGATTCTTCGAACCTTGATCAAAAGAAATGTGCGGATACACGACACATATTTATCAGTAAAAATAGGGATAATTTTTTTTATATGTTATTTATCTCAAAAACAAAGCAGTTTTAATAATTTTTAAAATGAAGACTACTTCATCTGGTTTTTTCTTCGTTTCTTTTTGAGTAAATGGTGTATTTTATTCGAAGTAGTCTCATTTGAAAGCTAAATAGTTTACCTAGCTAATAAAATAAATAAAAAATACTAATACGATAAAAACAGTATTTTTTTAGAAATAAGACAAAAAAAACGATTTTTATTTAATTGTTTCTCTGTAACTTTAAAACTGGGTAATTAAGGTGTACTTTTTTGCATGTTGTATTAAACTTCATAATTTATTCTACAAATCCTTCAAAAACTGGGGGTCTATCTCTTTCCGTTGTCATGTTATTCACCATTTAAATTAGGTACTTTCTGCCATTTAGATTAAATCAGTTGAGATTCCTGTTGATATCTGTACTTGACTTGTGTTTAAAAAAAATAACATTAAATTTTTTTTATCTCGGTTTTTATCGATTAATATGTGTCGTGTATCCGCACATTTCGTTTGATCAAGGTTCGAAAAATCACATTATATAGTTTAAAATTTGGCTAGTCTAAGTGATTATTTTGTAAGCCTAAAAGAAAAATAAAATTATGAATTTCTAATTTTGGCACTTTCTTAGGTAATGTCCTTTTTTTTCACTCCTCGAGTAACAAATTACGAGTGAAGTCGTACGTAAATGTAAGTCTCCCGAGAGCTAGAGCTAATGCGCAGGCTTTTACCGCTCGATCTGACGTCACTCATGCCCACTTTACTTGACTGACAGGTGACAGTGACATTTGCTGTGAGATGTGCATTTGTAGCTATATCAGTTGGCTCTACATCATCATCATTGTTGTCCTTATAGTTAACATCCATGAAGGATGGCTTATGTAGTTTTAGATGGATGGTTATATGTTCGTTTGAAAATACCCTATGTCTTTGCCCTATGTTTTACAAAACATTCGATGAACTTCCAAGAAGATATCGACTAGACAAGAAAGAAATATAATGAGGTTATTTTATAAAACCATAAACAAAATTTCAGATGCTTTAGAGTACAAATGATAAAAATGGTCATCATCTATGTAGTCAAAGTTAATAAAATAATTATGCGTCATTAAATATAACTCAAAAACTGTTTTTTAGATCTTAATGAAATTTATATGGGACGGCATAAAAACACTGTCCTCAAGCGAATTTGTCCTAAGGCGAATCTGTCTTAACCAGAATCTGACCTAAACAGAATATGACTTAAGCAGAACAAGGCATAATTTGGTACACATATGGAACATAAAAAAATCCAAATGAGAACCTCCTTTTGAAACCGATTGAAAAAAACACAACCATCATCAAACCTGTTTATGCACAGTAAACACAGAGCTAAAGATAAGTTTGTCATGCCAGGGGATTAGTGGAATGAGCCCGTCGTTGACCATGAAAATGTTAAGTAGGTATATTTGAAGAAATAATGCTGGACAATTCGCAGAACATCATCTAGCCCCAAGCTAACCACAGCTGCAGAGCTTATGTACTAGAAGACTAGAATAAAATTAATAAAGACTTATTATTATTATACACATTATTAAAGATACCAAGATATTAAAGATAGACAACCGGAACCCCGGAGCAAATAATTGCAGATCGTAAAACATTTTGTCCCAAAGCGGGAATCGAACCCGTAAACTCCTGTGTCGCAGGCGGACCTCAAACACACACGGTTTTCCATTTTAGTGCTATGACTGTTGCAAAATCCCTCCAAAACACTCATCCCGATCCCGAAGCAATCCATAAAAATAACAATCAGATGACTCTCAGTTTCCGCAGATAGCTTGCGTCCATTAAAACTTCAGGCCTTTATTAAGCTCCAGTGGGCTGCGAGGGAGGCCCCTCATGAAGATTCACCATTACTGACACACGGTCGGAACTAGTCACGGCTAAAATAATAATAATAATGCTGGACAATGCACACAGCACCATCTAGCCCCAAAGTAAGCTACTCAAAGCTTTTGTTATGGGTACTAGATAACTGATGTATTTAATGCAATATTGAGATATATACATACATATAAATAATGCATGTAAAATGTAAATAATGTATATATAGATAGATATGCATAAATCAAATGCGTTCTTTCTAGCTAAAATGATAAGACAATGCAAAAAAAATTCGAAAACACCCGCGAGGCCCGTTTGGCATTACACAGAGATGTGCCGTCGTGCTTGCGTGTATAGAATGTATTTTATGCCTATAACCGGCTTCCAATTTTTATTTTTATAATTTCAAGCTAACTAAAGATTTAGTAAAATATTTATAATTTGTTAAATACTATATTACTGTTAAGACACCGAAAATTCTTCTATTTGCTCTCTTTTGGTAATCCTCCTCCTCTAGTCTCTTCCACTTTGCTTTATCTCTCACCAACCTTATCCATGTTATTTCCTGCTATACCTACCTAAATGTTAAATTTAAAAGTGAAGCTTGAAACTTAAAAGAAAAGTGAAATACTTTAACAATCCTGATACAAACGTGGCTAAATTCAAAACTATCAACAACGGTAGGTAACTTTTCAAATGTTTTGTTTCGGGTCTGCCGTTTCACCATGTATCCGGGCTCCAAGTACAAGTTTAAGCTGGAAACTCGCGGTGCAGTGCTTTTTGTTTGCGTTTTTACAGCAACTAGGCCAGTGGTTCTGCATGAGCTTGCGTGGAAGTTAATACCGGACATAAACCGTTCCGTTCCGGGTTATTTCATTGTAGTCTTGATGTACCTCCCTATTGTCTAGGTAGCAAAAGGTATCAGCAGTACATATCTTTTTTATAATGCGATGCGATAGCAAAGGGTCGCACTAAATTAACGGTATGACGATTACTATCCTGTCTTGTGTTCATTACGGGAGTGGGTTAGCAACGAACCTAGTTTATGTTGGATGAACACCAACGTTGTATTTTTTAACTGGCGACTCCTTTAGGGTGAGTGTGGTTCGAATCTTACGGGTTTCATGTCTATGACCACAGCGCACGAGCCGCGAGTGTCGAGGCCGGGGTTGTTGCGTACTCCTTGGTGATCTTCTCGGCAGGTCAATCTGTATCTTTGAAAATGGAATTACTATGCCTATACGTTCCATTTTCGAATACAGATACCTAAGGGAGGTGGATTCTGTGTCTTTGAAAATGGAATTACTATATCTACACGTTCCATTTTCGAAGACAAAATTGTTTTTTATAAAATGCTTACGAAGGATTTATACTTTTTATTTAAATAGGTGCATGAAAGGAGTTTGCTTGGTAAGGTTCATACACAGAAAAAAAAACAATTCAAACCTAGGCACAGAATAGATACAGGTATAGCTATAGGTGCTTATACCTACCTACTCATCTCATATCATCTTTCATATCAGAAAGTGTTGAGTCATCAACTAACTCACCTGTCTAAAACACAGGCTCGCTAACTACCAAGTCTAGATCCCCAGCTAGACATTTAGTTTAACACTGTAGCTAGCATATAAACCTCGTTATACGCTGTAAGTATGTAGATTCTACACGATGTAAGAATGTAGATTCTACACGCTGTAAGTATCTTGTTACTAACTTACAGCATCAGGCACGAGTAGGTACTAAGTAACAAACTTGGTCCAACTGCTAACTCGATCCGGAAACGAGTGTGATGTTCCATGGAAACGTTTGAAACTCTTTTAATTATTCACATTCTAATTACACAGACCAACAGTTTGAAAACGAAAATTATGGTGTTCCCGCGAGAGTTGTGTTTCGAGTGTTTCTATGTACCCATCTGATAATTATTAAAGATTATAATCTTTATAACCTAGAAGCATCTAAAAGGTATAAACGATTAGGTAACAATGTAAAAAAAATGTCATTTCTCATCTGATCTCGATGGACGACATTTTGTAGCCCTTTATTCTCTCATTTTGGAAAGAAAAGTGAGAAAATGGAGACGGGCTAGGATTTTTATTACTTATTGTTTCGATTACTTACTTATTGTTATTAAAAACTTTATTATTACAGGAGACGAGACAAAGAGAGCGAATTCCTGCTTGAAAATGGAATGCGTTTCTATTCCATTTTCAAAATTAACGTTTGAACCTTTGTTGCTCTATGGTCGCTCTTGACTTTTACAACGCATTCTGAACTCTGTTTTGCAACGCCTTTTAAAGATCGAACTTCGAAATTCAAAACAAATTGCATATTCTAGAACATGTGCAGCATCGAACGCGGCCCCATTCACACCGCAGCGCGACCGTCTATTTCCGACGGCATAACATCACGTGTCAAAAGCACGCTCGTTTTCAGCGCTACATTTGTACGTGTGTACACGGGTACGTACAGTCAGCGCCGAATCCATGTACTCAAACGAAAAGTTATACCGCTGCGTGCTTTTGGTGTTAAAAATAATATCCGAAATAGTTAAAAAAAACAGTCAAACAGACAAATCGCATAAATAATAATTAATATCTTTTAATATTTTATCCAGACTCAGAACGTCCTGTATTCAAAATATTGGGTCAATTTGTTCATTCATTTGATATGTACGTAATTGCTTTTTCTGCTAGGTATTAAGAATACGTATACTTTTGTCGTAGTCGTTCTAACTAAAAACCTATTTCATTTTTCGACGCGTGACCCGAGAGCTGGTGAATATCTGGCTCAGCGCATCAGCATTGCCATACAGCGTGGTAATGCAGCCAGTGTCTTGGGGACGCCTCCGACTGGTATTGACATGGATCAATTGAGCTAACTTTAGACTGTTTGCAACCGTCTGCAGTTAGCTCAATGGTTTCAATTGTAAATACTAGTTGTAGGTAATTTTTTTATTCCTTTGCTTGTAATTTTCGTTGTTAATAAAGATTACTTCTTTGTAAAATAAAAATAAAAAATTCATTTTTGCAACAGAAATATTTAGTAGCTATAGGCGCATGTTCTGAATACGTCATGGCTGAAAATAAGTGTTTTTGCTTCCTAAGCAAAATATGAGCCAAGGTCTTTTTGACGTAGGTACTGCAGCACAAATAATAATAATTTTATTCAAGAAGAAAGGTCTTAAGGTAAACAAAACAAAGCAAACAAAACAAAGTACTTAATCAAATCTTAGACCTATTTCAAATAGACATTTTATCTAGATTTTTTTTACTGGTTTATTGTATACCTGTTGTATTTTATATTTGTCTGAAGTTGCAAATAAAGTCTATCCATATTTCACTGCCAATTAGGCAACATTCACTACTTAATTTAGTCGCGGAGTGTACCACACTCGCACCGCACGTCGGTATGCGGATAAATATTCCGCTCTGCATTATTGAAGATGTTGGTAGTGCTGCGCGACACTGTTAAATAAATGTTTGGCGTTGCCGAATTCGTGGACAGCAAGCATTTTTTTATATGCATATAGGCAGGGCTAATATTAATGATTCTTATTATTTTATATAGAGAATTACTCAGAGCTGGTCCCATTTAAAATGACAATCAAAGACAAAAAAAAATTGTTCAAGTATCAGAAATTTAAAGTCGCCATTAATTTTTTGTAAAAAACAATAAAAATTGTATAACTTTTTTCATTGATTTGCTGTGACAGGTTAATTGGTATGGTAGCGTTTTGACTAAGATAAAACTTGTTAAAGTAAAAAGAAATGGAGTATAGTATGGAGTTTTTGGTCTTATTGCTTAGTTTTGAACTTACCAATCAAATTTATTAATAGAAAATGTAAAGCTGTGGTGTGGCGATCACACTAGGCCTCTTACGGCCGCAGTGCTACGTTAGCACCTTGCGCAAATAAAACAAAAGCTGTGGTTAGATAAATAAGCTTAGGTTCCTTCTAGACGTAATCAGTTTCTAAATAGCCTGGAGGCGAGTTGGCACTTGTGGTATTATGTGGTATCGAGGCTTACTGGAGTTGTGTTTTTTAAACACAGAACTCCAATACTTATTTAAAAATTGCACATTTTTAACATTTTGTTTTGTACATATGGCAATGGCTAACAATTTAAATATGTATAAGTAGTATTCATCTTTTTGTTACCTACTAGTTTTGTATTATAATTTACTAAGTCACATTGTAAAGGTAAAACAATATAAGGCGAAGCCTTCCTTGGATCCTAAAAAAGGATTTAAGATGTATACTATAATGTGATGTGTAGTGTATTTGACGCATCCAGCATCTACCAGCAGTCTTTCGCAGATCGTCGTCCCACCTGGCCGGAGGGCGTACACTACGTTTGCCAAGTTGCGGTCTCCACTCAAGAACACGTCTACTCCAACGTTTATCGGTTCTTCGCGAGATATAGCCGGTCCACTGCCACTTCAGCTTACTAATTCTTTGAGCTATGTCGTTAAATTTTTGGTTGACCCCACTTAAATTACGGTAAAATAATTTTCTATTAATATAGTAGAAAATGCCTCGGCATTAAGCCCACCCTTTGTACTTTAGTGCAATAAAGTTTTAAATAAATAAATAAATATAGCGCAGTCGGTTTTTATTTTTAAACATGATTAATCGTTTTAACTACCATATTTTCAAGGAAAATAAACTTCAAATCGATATTGACGTTTCGAATGTGTTGATGTCAGTTTCATAAAGGTAACATAAAATGAAGATGTCGCAGCACGTCGTAAAACGTCCTAACGTACTAAGCAAACGTAGTTTTATTCTCTCTGCCTACACTCGAAGTTTATAGTTATCACCATTTAAAATAGTACCATTTTAAAACGAAATGAAGGAATATGTTTAAACATTTTCAACACAAATAGAAAGAAAACATATAAATTTTGTACAATTTCAGAACGAAATGAGCAAATATCTCAAAAAAAATTCAACGCAAATAGAAAGAAAATAATATTCTGTACTATTTTCTTTGTTTAACACAAAAAGAACACCTAAAATTATCGTTTGAATAATTTTAAAGAGAATATTTTGAAGAAACTGTATTATATTTAAGGTGAGGCGTATTTAGGCCGAGCGCATTCACACCGACACGAAATGGTGTCTGAAGTATACGTGGAATATTTCCAGTTCAAATAAATTTGGAAGAAAATGAACTTTAAGTAGTGTTAGTTTATTCACAACATTTCCAGTGGTTATTGCAGTATTTTTGTTTGGGCTCTTCGTAAATGTGTTGGCTACGTGTGCATAGGCCTTAGTGTATACATCAGTATATAATGTATACCTTACCTAGGCCTAAGGTAAGTACATAGGTTTGTGTTGTTATTAGTTAAGTAATATCACTATAGTATAAAACAAAGTCGTTTTTTTGTCCCTATTTCCCTATGTCCCTTTGACTGCTTAAATCTTTATAACTACGCAACGGATTTTGATGCGGTTTTTTTTATAGATAGAGTGATTCAAGAGGAAGGTTTATACGTATAATAAAACCGTGCGAAGCCGGGGCGGGTCGCTAGTTAGATAATATAATAAAGATTTGTTGATATAATTTAGTATATTATATACCATGACAAATCCTGCCATCTCTATTGATGTTCTATTGAGATCTAATGTAATCAGATATAGTCTTTTATTTTTGTCAATACGCCTCTTTGCGGATAGACCATTATGGAAAAAAGTAAGAATTTTTTTGAAGAAGTCTTGAATTAATATTGTTAATTACTTTAGCTTACAGAATTTATACTCATATTTTCACGCGGGCTAGTAATATAATAAATAGTACTAGCTGCACTCCTCGGTTTCACACGCATGAAAATAGATGAAATCTAGTCTAGGTTTTATTCTAGCCTAGAACTTCAGCCCGATCCATTCAGTAGTATTGACGTTTAGGGTATCAAACATCCATTCAAACATTTATAATATTAGTGCGACAACGTAGATTATGAATATGGATAACGAACAAAATAAACTAGACACCTAGATGCAAATTCTGCTTAACAACCCATGTAAAAATGTTTACAAAGAAAATGTCGCAAGCAAACTCCGCTAGCCGGCTGTTCACGTAATAAATGTAATTCATAAAGCTCGCGACCCACTGAGACCTAAATAAAGCCGCGGTTCCACTAACGATGCAAGTTTTTCTATTTCAAAGTTGGTACAGATAACGTTGTCTGTGATGTATTAAGTGTCGGGATAGCAATAGATGGCGGGTTTTTTGTGAAAGCACTAACCACGTAAGCATTTTCAATTACTGATAGAGAATGTGAAAGATAGATCGAATTGTCGTTTGTTTCGAGTACTGATACTAAAGAAAGAGCAACATCGGCACAGCGAGCCATAGACAAGAGTTGAACTAAAAATAGTACACAAAGATACATCCACTGAGAATGGTCTAAGTGCCTACTAACGAATAATGGCTATATGGATTTACCTCTTAGCAGCTTCCCGCTGCTTCGTCCGCGTGTTTTTTTTTTGTCAAATATCCATATTATGGATATCGAAGATTAAGAATAAGACATTGTATTATAATATAACTTGTTTCAAACAAACAAATAACCCAAAATATAGATCACAGAGCGCGCGTCCGCTCCCCGCCGGCAGCGCGGCTCAAAAATGCAGATCCCGAATATATTCGCAATTCGCAATCCAAACCCTGCCCACCCCACCAAAGAATCAAACATATTATCAACTCCGTGATCAAACGTCTTATTCTCAATCTTTGATATCCATATTGTTCTGCCTTTGACAAATACATTTTCACACGGGCACAGCCGCGCGGCGGTGTACATTAGTGTTCCATTAACGTTTAACAATAAAAAAATAAAATTCTTTTATTTTGGACAACATAAAAATTTAATTAAGTTAGTATTGTACCTATGTTAGTAACTGACATGTACACTTACGTTTCAATATTGTTTAGTAGTTTCAAACACTGCAATCGAATAATGACATGGTTTTTCATCATTACTCGATTATCAATTATTACCCCGCTCCCATTGTGAGCTTTCAAATTCAAACGCAATACAATATTTTCCAAAAAGTTTCAGGTTTAACCAACCTCACCCAAACTGCATTCATAAAGAGAATATTAATTTTACCGCGATATGTCATCGACTTGGAATTCAAAGCCGCGAGAGTGAACACGTAATCCGTTTCGGATAATAAATAAATGGATTTCATTAAGCGTAGTGCTCTTTATTATAATTTTAATTGGTGGACAGTGGCCTCAATTAAAAAAAATATCTATGTAGTATAATATTATATTAAGTTTATCAGTTACCTATCCCATAACCATAACTTTATTAATCCCTTGTTCTATTTTTTGTTTTCGTTATTTTTCATGTAGTTTTTATTATTTGTAATTAATTAGACATTAAAAATTTTAACTCTTACCTTAATTCAATTTAAAATTTATATGAACATTATGCGACTAGTTATGTAAAACGATTTTTCTTATGTTTATTTAATTAATTAATTTTAAGTTTCTGCATACAATGTATTTTGTTGATATGGAATTAATAAATACAAATACAAATAACAGAGGCTCTGCTTAGCTTGGGGCTAGATGATGCTAGGATTATCCAGCATCAATTATTTACTTCGTTCTATTGCTAGATGTTGATGCTTGAATGTCCAATGTTCATTATCTTTATTCTTACTAATATAAAAATGCGGAAGTTTGTATGGATGTACTACTGAACGGATCTGGCTAAAATTAGGAATAGACGTAGTTCTAGCCCTGGAATAACACATAGAATACTTTTCATCCCATTCAAATCAGTGAGTAATCAGTGTCCCTTGAGATTTTTCCATAGAAATATCGCGTGCAAAGCTGCGGGCATATGCTAGTTATTACAATAATGTTAGTAGTTCTTCAAAACACTCCAACTAAACAATATCAAAATAAAAACATCTCGATTTTAGTGATTTAAAGAAACAGAGCTCTCAGCTTGTTAGCAAAAAGTTTAAATTTAATTAGTGACAGAAAGTTGCTTCGATTGTGTGCTCCTGCAAGTTGCCTTGATAAACGACGAGGGATGACAACATTTTGGACAACTTAGGCTGTGTCCCCAGAAGGCAAACTGTTAGCGGCCGACTGAGTGAGCCGCAAATTTCAATTTTCGTGCGTCGTAAGCTAACTGTTATGAGTTTTTTGAAGGTTTTGGTGGGAGTCGGCCGCTCACTGAGATAGTCGGCGCGCGTAACGCTGCAAACTGCGTACAGTGAGCGCAAAACTAGCAAACTGTGGACACTCCATTTCAAATATATGGAAGGGCGTACTAAATCGATACGCCGCAAGCTCAGTCGGCCGCTAACAGTTTGCCTACTGGGGACACAGCCTTAGATGTAAACGAATTCATTAAATTAGGGAACAGTCACGGCAAGGTGGCATTGCGGCAGTCGACTGGGACACGTCGAATATTTTTTGTTTTTGATTTTTTTTCTTAATTCCGGACAGTCCACACTGCATCATCTAGCCCCAAGATAAGCAGAGATTGTGTTATGGGTACTAGATGACAGATATAGAGGTACTTAATACTATATTAAATAGATAGATATTTTTTATTACATATAGAAAACACCCAGACCAACGGAACAAATTTCTGCAGATCGTACACAAATTTGTTCCGAGGCGAGAATCGAACCCGCAACCTCCTGCGTCGGAAGCGGACCTTCGCCCACCGCGCCACATCGGTCGTCATTATATGACCACTTGCTTCTACACTTGCCACCACGTCTTCGTTTCTTTGTGTAAAAACTGCCAACTTGCTAATTAAAGTCTTTATTAAACTAGAACATTTATGTCAAATTACAGACCATTCTGTTTCGCAGTTATGGCATCAGTGTGTTTGGGAAATTCTTACTTACAACGAGCATTTTGTCACGAGAGATCTTGTTCTTCTATTTGTGGTTTAATGGTGTAACATTATTGAACACACCACTGTAATTTTATTATAAAACTTTATTAATGAATATTCTACCTATAGTTTGCTCCAAAACTGACTTTCAGGCGAGTTTTTTAATGCACCTGCCTTTCAGTGATTGAATTTGGAGGTTAAAACTTAGTTATTTAAGTATAGTTATTATTTTTCCAATAATAATATTTTATATACTTTTAGACAAGTTTTATAAATTAGAATTATTTAAATACTAAATTAAACACGTCTGAACCAATATTAGGCTACTTTTTATCGAGAAAAACGCGTGCGAAGTTGCAAGCGAGTAAAATAAGAAAATAAAAAACATAACTTACGTTTTACTTATTTTCAGTACTGACATTCAACAAATTTTATTCTCTGCTCTCGGTGTTCAAATATTTTAAAAGTTCACGTTTAAATTTGGAATCTCTTTGTAGTTTTCTGTAGGTACCTGATTAGTACGACATTTACATTCTAGTTGCTGCCAGCTTTGCAATTAGGGACAGATGCTGCTAGCCTTGGTTTTCTACTCTATTATTCAAACAGAGCTTGCTTAGTTTTAGGGTCAGAACACATGGACCTAATATCTGCTGCCTTAGACCTAACATTTGCCAAAAGTCTAAACCTTTACATTTATTTAAATTAGTTTAGATTTGAATTGCGAAGTAAGTTGGCCTTTTCAGCGTGAACGACTAAATACAAATGAACGCTCACTGTCTAACAATACTGTGACTAGTTCGTCTACTTCGAGCTTTATGTGCTGCGATCTCGTGAGAATCTTAGCACGTGGAAACCGGAACCATTATCATTTAGGAACCGGCAGACGCTTTCTTAAGGCAATTTGAGGAGCTCATGGCGCTGCGAGCGAGTGGCCGGTTAGCTTAAGCTTAAGTAAGGTAGGTACTCTTTTCAGTTCCTTTCTCTAAACTTAACAGCTTGTTTATTCATTCTTGTTTAGAAACTGAAAAATGCTAGCTTAATCTTTTGGCTAACCAACTCCGGTATTTCACCGAATAAGTCTGAAAACTTTAAAGTTTCCATGATTTACCGCTGCAGTAACCCGCAGCACCGCGCACGCATTAATGTTTAACCTAACACCATCTGAAGTTCACTCCACAAAGTGCCCGGGGGAATGAAAAATTCCGGCCATCCGAAACACTAGCACTTCATACAGTATTCACCCGATGGCCCAATCCACTATACCCTGAAGAGTTGCAGTCTGATGTTGCATTTTCATTGTGATCCTCCGGGAAGACAAACACGTTTCATTACGGCGGCCATTTTATATGTTGACGACTGAAAAATCGTATAGAATAACTTGAAGATGGGCCACATAACTCGCTTTTAAATGTTGTAGTTTACTTCATGCTAGCTCGGTTTATGAGGAAATGCTTTCTTTGAAATTAGATGTATCTTATTACATATAGATTAATCTAATATTATAATGGGAAAGTTTGGATGGATGGGAGTTTGTTACCTCTTCATACCAAAATTAATGAACGGATTGGGCTGCTTTTTAGTAAATGTAGTTCTAGCCCTGGAATAAACCATAGGATTTTTATCTGACAAATCGATGCCCATGGAATAGATATGGGACATACGTAAGTTTTTGAAACTTACGCGATCAGAACACATTATTATAAATATTTAAGAACGGGTATTTATCGTGTTTATTTACCTATATTTCCCGACGTTTCGACAGGTTTACACCTGAGATAAATACCTGTTCATAAACGTTTATAATGATATGGGACATATCACATATGGGATAGTATAGAAACATCGACTATGGACATTACCCCGAAATGATACAGTCAGTTGGCTCTCATTATTCAGTTGAATATCATAGGTTGATGATGATGATAGAAACATCGCGTTCAAAACTGCTTGCAAAAAATAGTTATTTTATGTAAATTAGCTATAAAGAAGACTATTTCTAAGAAACAAATAGACACTACCCGCCCTGGCCACTCTGTTACTTAGTTACTCTTTGTAAAGGAAATTGACATTTTAATTCAAATTTTCTTCTTTATTTTCGACAAACAAAAACGACCCCAGAATAACTGATCAGAACGCTTTCTCATTAGCGCACGTGGAAATTTAATAAAGTGGATAAACGAGAGAGGGAATTACAAAGTGTCAAAAGCAGTGTTTACTGACGACGGTCGAACCTTGCTTATTGACATAAAATCGAATATCAAAATAGAAATAGCCGAGCGGCGCGTACCTGTGCTTTCAAAGGTCACGTTTGTCGCGAAAAAGCTTTTTTGTGCTTCTCCTTGTATACGTACCTTGCCTGTTCTCTCTGTAGGTTCAAATGCTCAATCACACGGAAGGAGCGAGTATTTTAAATAAGCCGATACATTTACCTTTGTGCGGAGGCATGTTTCGCTTCGCTTATGTTCATTTGTAATGTTGTATTTTATTTGGTTGCTCCATTGAAGATTTGTAGGGCAATTACTGCTGTAGGTTTATGTAAATCCGAAAAAATGGCTCACCGTTATTAAAAAACTTTGACAGACTTTAAAAATTGATGAAATTTATCAAACATAAATATTATACCTCTACTATAGTGTATTCAGTCACAGCCGCAGGGAAAATTCTAGATTGTATGCATCGACGACGGATCAAGTCGGGGATTCTGCTGTGATTTGTCAAGATAGAGTTAGCCACCTGTCTTACAGTCCACCCATCTATAGTTACATTTTTGTTGTTAGTATGAATGTTAATACATAGACAGTAATAAAAATGAATGGAAACATTCAAGATTTTTTTTATATAAATATGTATAAAGGTGTTTGTTACGGTAAAAGGTAGGTAAAGGTTTAAAGGTTTTACCAACTGTCGGTAGGCAGGTTGTACATTTACGAATAGACGTGTGTCGCCGTGCTCGCCTTGCCTAGTCACCCTGAAGGTAATAGTTGAAAACCAGTGTTTGCACATAGAACTATATTATCACTGAGATATCACCCATTTCTCACTGCTTCACATACATTTTTGGTTCATATTACATCAACAGTGCGTTGTATAAACTACATGTTTGTCGACCCCGAAACCTTATATTTAAGCTACGTTTTAACTATGCCTTTTCGTTGTCAGAAATCAATAATGTATGTGTTTTTTGTTATAAATAAGTGACTAACTTACTGATTTACTTTCCTTTCTCTTTAAATTTATTTTTAATTAAAATGTTGTTCTTAAATGTCGATTGAGATCAACTTGTTTTTTTACAAAAAAAATTATAAACTACATTAAAATTTTGCCCAACTTTGTATGGTAAGTAATACGTATGCCTTGACAATACACAAATACCAAAGATGTCTGAAATATCTTTGATTCTCGAAGATGCAAGAAGACCAACAAAAACTGGAGTTATCCGTGTTTTCGAGTTTGTTGCAACTTTTTAACAAGCTACTACAAGTGACGCTCCATTGCAACATTTGCAACTTGCTACTTTGAAGGTTGCTTCTGATCGGATTTTAGAGTTCCGTACGTGAGAAGTGGACCCAAATCAAATATAAATCATCATCATCATCAGCCTAAATTAGTCCACTGCTGGACATATGCCTCACCTAATGAGCGCCATAGCGCCCTGTCTTCAGCTTGACGCATACAGCATCAGTCTTTCGCAGATCGTCATCCCACCTCGCCGGAGAGCGTCCTACGTTTCGTTTGCCAAGTCGCAGTCTCCACTCAAGAACACGTTTACCCCAAAGGTTCTTTGCGAGATATGGCCGGCCCATTGCCACTTCAGCTTGCTAATTCTTTGAGCTATGTCGATAAATGTAAACAAATGTAGTAGAATATTATTATTGCACAAAGCATAATCTAGCCCCACTCTAAGCAGAGCGTATGTTATTGGACCTAGAAAATATTTTTTTTGAACGGAAACTTATGCTATTTCTTTGAAATAAAAAGCGTAATTTCCTGAGCTTCAAAACCACTTAAAAACTTCAATCAATTACTGAAAGTCACTCCACTAAATGAGCTTCAGAAAACAAGTAACAATAGAATGCGGATCGCATTAGCGTTGCAATCGGTTAACTATTTACTATTTACGTTCGCGAAGGTTCCAGATAAAAGGCGATCGTGGTTACAGATGCGGAAGTGCTGTAGCTTTTCTGTTTCTCTTAGAGTTTCCAAAGATAAAGCGGTTTTATTCATTAAAGGTTTTTGTTTTTATAGTAGTTACTCACTCTACGAATTAATACAACCAAATTTAGGATATAATGTTTGTAAGCATTGCCGTCTTAATAAATATAAAAATCGTTTTGTTGTTTTGAGAGGGTTTTGAATTTGCACTACTGACTGATTAGAGCTCTTTTTTGTAAAGCAAAGCTGACAAATATTTTAGATAGACTTCAAAAATATGGATGGAATTCCGCAATTCAACAGTTCTCAATGTATTTTTTGTTTTTTGCGCTACCAAGTTTTAAAATAATTGTTATAGCTCGTGGCATGTACATTCTGCATTATTAATTTCTATTATTGTGAGTAAATTACATGCATTTTTGATGATCACCCCAAGCATTCCCTATTCACTACATTCACCTGGCAAACAAAGCTCTACCTAAGGTAAGTTACACATCAGTAACTTGCAAATGTAAGTCATTTGCAATGTTCTATGCGCAATAAAGCTTAAAGCCATTAAGGCGCCACCTAGAGATACACTAGTGCTGCCACTTTTCCTTACTAATGTTATAAACGCGAAAGTTTGTATGAATGTATGCGTTATACGCAAAACAGACTGAACGAATCGGGCTGAAATAAAAGTACTTAGTTCTAGTCCTGGAATCACTACATAGTATAAAACAAAGTCGCTTTCTCTGTCCCTATGTCCCTATATCCTTAGAACCGCAGTAGGGTCACGCGAAGTGAAGCCATTTCAAGTAAGCCTTTAAAGGCTACGTAAGTACATCGATCGACTCGTCAGTGCATTATGTCAAGTCCTAAGGGGAAGAGCACGCTGAATTTCTAATTAAAATTACTTATTGTGCAGTGAAAGGGTGTCACAACTCTTCACATAATCATTAAAACAGTCCAAGATTCCATTTCACGGGTAATAACAACCTAGAATCTTTTATTCTTGAGTAAAACATTAGTTTAGGTACAAAAATAAATCGTAAACAAAACAGACGCCATTACAAAGAAATGTTAAAAAAATATTTTATGGCTTCAAGTTAAAGCGGAATTTTGTGTGAAATTATCACTCTATGTCTAGTTACTCTAAGCCTATATCCTTATGTATGCTTAAATTTTAATAACTACGCAACGGATTTTGATGCGGTTTTTTAATAGATAGAGTGATTCAAGAGGAAGGTTTATACGTATAATAAAACCGTGCGAATCAGGAGCGGGTCGCTAGTAATAACACATACATAGCTTACTTTTCATCCCGGAAATTAGTTCCCATAGGATAGAAATAGCCTTAATATCAATATCATCCACGTTTCCAAAGAAATAACGTATGCGAAGCCGCTAACAGATACTAGTTTTATCATATTCGTAGTCACGTTTTGACATATTACGTTAAATAAATGACTTTCCAAAAATTAAACCTGTTTGTTATACCAGTCATAAGCTTTTTAATGTATTTTATGTAGCAGTTATTTGAATAATATCTATTTTGGGAAGAGATATAAAGCTCTAAATCAGTAAATCAATATCTTTATTTCTTTAGGCTTACAAAATAAGCAATTAGACAAGTCAAATTTAATACTATAGGTACATAGTTATCAAAATAATATCACTACATAGTATAAAACAAAGTCGCTTTTTCTGTCCCCATGTCCCTATATCCCTTTGAAAGCTTAAATCTTTAAAACTACGCAACGGATTTTGATGCAGTTTTTTTAATAGATAGAGTTATTCAAGAGGAAGGTTTATACGTATAATAAAACCGTGCGAAGCCGGGTCGCTAGTAAGAAATAAAATTATATTTGATTGGTGTGGCCACCAAACTCTGTTTATGTGGCTACTGTATCTATAGCGCCTTAACTAAGGTAATTACCGTAGGTGTAACAGAGTAATAAATATAGCTATAGGAACGGTCAAGTGAGCTCTTTACGAGTTAGTACAAGTACGTACATAACGTCTGTTTGCGTGCCATTAACACTTCTCGCAGTAATTAGGATGGCAGTTAAAGTTTACGGGAAAGTTGCTTTGGTCCTCGGGATTATAGAGGATCTGTGAAGTTTGGGATGACGCTATTGTCTATATAAGGGGGTTATAACGGATACCTTATAATATCATACTAATAAGTTATTCCGTAAAATCTTACTATTATAATAAATGGTAAAGTCTGTGTGAATGTTTGTTATAAGTACCTAGAATAAGACATGGGCTAATAAACTTCTCAAACATTTACCTCTGAGGGGGTTGGATAGGGTGGTAAAGTTTTATGGAAAATTATTTTTCCTTGGTTCGATTTACTCAAAACTTGGTATAAAAAAGTTTGAAATAAATAATTAAACACGTGGTATATATTTTTATAAAATAACACCTTGGGGTTGTGTAGTAAATTTATGAAATTGGTATGAAAAAAAACTCTGGTTCGCGGGCGAAGCCGCGGGGCGCATCTAGTTATAAATAAACTAGCTGACCCGACAGACATTCGAATTTCAGAATTTTGTCATGAGTAATATCTCCTGACAATAACAAACACAACAAAAAAAAATGACAAGATCAGTCCAGCCGTTCATGCGTTATGGCGTGAGCAAAGAAAATAGGGATTGATTTTTGTATATAGAGATAACGCTGGATAATCCACATAGCATTATCTAAATAAGCAGAGCTTGTGTTAGTACTTTGTAGTTTGGGCACAAGATGACTTAATGCAATAAGATTTTGTTTTTATGATACTTATTTAAAACACCCAAAACCCCGGAATAAACATTTGTAGCACAAACATTAACCCAAGGTGGTAATCGAACCTGCAACCTCCTGCGTTGGTGGTTTGGAAGTTTTGGAACCAGAAATAAAGTAGTCATACTTCTTTCAGGGGTGGGAAGTCGAGGTATGGTTTTGGTGAGAGTGGCGGATTGTGATGCCGACACTCTCTAGAAAATGCTAAAATACCATTTGCTGTGTTAATGGCTGAAACACTTCAAGAAGCAAAGCCTCGACCAGTCCGAGTTGTCCACGTCCTCGCCGTCCACCCTGGGACCTTCTGCAGCGGCACAGCCGTGCTTTCGCCATCTTGAGCTGCAGATGCTAACGGACACAGGGCGAAAGGCGAGTAATCTGCGCCTTCAAACAGATTCTATTCACCAGGGAGGAGACCCGAAACAAACACCAAGCCAGTCCGTGGGCTTTGAGGCGGCAGCCCCGTCAACGGACTAGGGCACTGTGGGCTAATCCCTTACATGCCTGAAATAAACTGATTAACGAAACAGATACAATGAATAACCGGACTGATCTAAACTCAACGACCTTTGGCATGAAAAAACGGACACGATTAGGCCTATGGAATGTAAGGACGCTCAGAAGCGATAGTAGTCGACTTGCCCAAGCGGAAGCGAATATGCTGAAGTACAACTTGCTGTTTCTCGCTATGACTGAAGTGCGCTGGAATGGTTTCGGGGAAACACAAGCTCCACAAGGCTCTACTCTCATATATTCCGGAAAGGAAAATGCAGATGATACCCACGAATACGGCGTTGGTTTATTACTATCAAAAGAAGCAAAGAGAAGCTTAGTTGACTGGAAGCCAGTATCAGAGCGAATCATCACAGCGCGCTTCAACTCTAGGGTTCGTAAAATCACCTTGGTTATTTGCTACGCACCTACTGAGACATCTGACTACCAAGAGAAAGAGAACTTCTACAGTCATCTTTATAAAACTATGATTGAAATAAAACGACAGGACATAGTTATTCTCATGGGTGACTTAAATGCTAGAGTCGGCAGCGATAACACCAATTACGAAAAGTACATGGGTAAACATGCTTTAGGGGAGATGAATGAAAACGGAAAGCTGTTTCTTGAATTTTGTCAAAACCAAAATTTTGTGGTCGGTGGCTCTCTTTTTCCCCATAAGGACTGTCATAAATATACCTGGACCCACCCTAGTGGTAGAACTCGTAACCAGATCGACCACGTAGCTATCAGTTCGAAATGGCGGAGCTCACTACTTGATGTTCGTAACCGGAGAGGCGCCGATATAGATAGTGATCATGAACTAGTTATCGCGGAATTACGGATTAAAGTAGCTGCTATTCGTCGCACTTCGATGGGGATATCTGGAAAGAAATTCGACGTGACTAAGCTGAAAAATTTAGAAACGCGACAAAAATTCATAACTGAACTCCAAAACCGTTTTCTAGCTCTTGACGAAGCTGATGAAACTGATATCAACACCGAGTGGAACCGCATAAAAACTGTTTACACTAACACAAGCTCTATTGTACTAGGCCACAAACACCCTAAGAGAGAAGAATGGATGTCGCAACATACCTGGGACCTTATCAACCAGAGACGGGAGAAAAAAGTGCAACTCACAGCTGCCACAGACAACGACTCTCAGAGACAGCTTAAAACTGACTACCGAATACTGCGTAAGAAAATCCAACGCAGCTGCCGCTCGGATAGACGCAAGTGGGCAGACTCGCTCGCAGATCATGCACAGACTGCAGCTAATAACGGAAATCTAAAAGAGTTGTACCAAGCCACTAAGACCTTGGCAGGCAATAGTCGGCCTAAGAAACGACCTCTGCGTGCTACAAATGGCGAGGTGATTGCGACTTCCGAAAGGCAACTACATCGCTGGCATGAGCATTTCTCTGATGTCTTTCGCTGCACAGATGTTTCAGAAAATGACACCCTAAACATAACGCCTGTGTTACCCGCAGACTTAATAGACATAGAAACAAACCCACCATCTCATTCCAAAGTCTGCGAGGCGATCAAAAAGCTCAAGGATGGAAAGTCACCCGGCGCAGACCTTATAACAGCTGAAATGTTAAAAGCGGACTTACCAACATCGACAACCGCACTAACCCCCCTCTTAAATAAGATCTGGGAAGAGGAGGATATACCAGACGAGTGGAGGACAGGCCTTCTGGTAACTGTACCTAAGAAAGGGGATCTCAGCAACTGCAACAACTGGAGAGGCATCACATTACTGTCTATTCCCTCCAAAGTACTGTGCCAAATTTTGCTAAATCGACTTTCAAAAGCCATTGACCCCATTCTCCGAAATGAACAGGCTGGTTTTCGCCCTGGCAGATCTTGTGTCGACCAAATTAATTCTCTACGTATAATTTTTGAACAGGCATCAGAATTTCAGAGAGAGATCTATGCTCTTTTTGTCGACTTCGAAAAAGCCTTTGATACACTTCGTTGGTCTGCTATTTGGTCCCGACTTCAGCACATTGGTGTGCCAGAGAAAATCATAAATCTGACTAAGGCTTTGTACCAGAACTACTCTTGTCGAGTCCGCCACGACGGCCTTCTTTCAGATAAAATAGCGGTGAACTCTGGCGTGCGGCAGGGTTGTCTTCTTTCACCACTGCTGTTTCTCGTAGTGCTGGATGGCGTCATGTCTCGTGTCAACGTATACGGTCCACGGGGAATCGAGTGGGGTCTAATGGAGTATCTTCAGGACTTGGACTACGCTGATGACCTATGCATACTTAGTCACCGTTGCGTTGATATGCAGACCAAGTTAGATGATTTGCAAAGAGAAGCAGCACGGGTCGGCCTTAAAATTAATGTGCGGAAAACGAAAGACCTGAGAACAGGTACGACAAATAACACCCCGCTTAGCATTAGCGGAGAGAACGTGGAGCGAGTCTCTGAATTCACCTACCTAGGAAGCGTCGTGTCGGGAACTGGAGGAACAGACTCAGACATAACATCCCGGATCAACAAAGCAAAAGGCGCCTTCGCATGTCTTCGTCCAATATGGCGTTCCAAACACCTCTCTAAAAGAGTGAAACTGAAAATATTCAACAGCAACGTCAAGTCGGTTCTGCTATATGGATGCGAGACATGGAAGGAAACTAAACAACTAATGCAACAACTCCAGGTGTTTATTAACCGCTGCTTACGACAGATCATGGGATTTTTCTGGCCGGACACTGTCATCTCCAACGCTGACTTATGGAAACTGTGCCACGAAAACCCTGTTGAACTACAAATTCGTCGTCGTAAGTGGAATTGGATAGGCCATACTCTGCGTCGCCCTAGAAATCATATTCCAAAACAAGCGTTGGATTGGAACCCTCAAGGATCACGAAAACGTGGCCGCCCGAAGCAAACTTGGCGACGAACAGTCTTTGCCGAAGCATTAAAACTCGGGCTCACCTGGAGCGAGGTGAAGCATGCAGCCTCCGATAGATCAAGATGGCGAAACACTGTATCTGCCCTCTGCCCCGACGGGGGGACATAGGACCCAAGAAGAAGACTTCTTTCATACTTCTGCACTTGATTACATTTGTCGAAGCGCTTCTTACTCCAAGCCTTCCTGACACACACACACACATACAATTCCTGGATATGTCGCGACACACGCATTACTAATAATCAGAGAGATCTCCGTCAAAGCCCGTCTTAGCGGGGGATTGTTTTTGACAGCAGATGGACTGACAGTTTCAGGGTTTGATCGATGTGGAGACTCGGTTTGAACTGTTGGATTCCTTAGTGTGGGAAACTGGATAATGTAGTGTTAGGGAAGAGCGTTTAGGTTATCGGCATTTATGTAGTTGCGTAAGTTTATCTTATTGATTATCACTATGAAATAATAAACAGGGTAAAATAGTGTTTCTCTTTTCTGCGTTGAGGTTATTGTCACTTAAGAAATTTTGTTAGTTTATCTTATTGATAACTAGTGACCCGCTCCGGCTTCGCATGGTTTTATTATACGTATAAACCTTCCTCTTGAATCACTCTATCTATAAAAAAAAACCGCCTTAAAATCCGTTGCGTAGTATCCAAAGGGACATAGGGATTTAGGGACAGAGAAAGCGACTTTATTTTATACTATGTAGTGATATTAAAAACTGTAAAATATTGAAGTTACTGAAGAAGTACATTATTGCTAAAGACTTTATGATGCAATACTTGACCACCTTCCTGATGCATTAGATGCGTTATAATAACGTTGATACAAAGAGCCATGGAGTGAAAGTAATTATGTCTGTTTGGAAACACGATTTATTCAGCAGACGCTTATTCAACTCCTATTATAATATATTTATTAACACACTTAAGTCTTCTGGACAAAAAAAGTCTAAGTGACTACTTGACTTGAAAACTTACAATTTATATCACAATCTTCAGCACAAATTTACATTCACTTACACAGTTGTCACTTCAACGTACGGGTCAGAATTCCACTCAATGACTGAATAGTTGCTCCATACAAAGTTGCCTTTCACTGACAACGGGGCCTCAAGCGCTAGGTAAAGAATCGCTTTCGCTCCTTCCTCAAATGCTTTCGACGTCTTCCGTCCTTCTTTCTGCGTCACGTTACCAGGGTTCACACAGTTGATGACCACTCCTGCATCACTCCATTCTCTGTGCTGAAGGAATGTGACAGCGTTTAGAGCTACTTTACTGAACGCCTGTGTATTCACTCCCCAACCTTCTGTTTTCTCTATACCCTTTCTAGCAGCCTCTTCGTAGTCTTGCACTATCGCTACTAACTCGTCTTCATTCAAGTTCGTATCGCTGATTCGTTTCTTTATATCTTCATTCTCTATCGTAGCCAGAAGACCGGCTGGACCTGATACATTAACAACCTTTGCTCCAGGGTTCAACAGTGGATACACTAGCTTCCCGAAATTGATGTATCCGTAGAAATTGACGCTGAGTATTCTTCTAACCCGTTCTGCGTGTGTTATATTCTTCTCGCTGACATAGTCTGTCACGTTGATGATGAGGTCTATTCTTTCATCCAAATCTTGAATGGTGTATCTCAGCTTTGTGATGCTATTGGTGTATGTGATGTCCATTTGTATATAGTTTATGTCCAGTCCATCTCTTTGGAGGTTCTTGAGTATTTTGAGTCCATCTACTGTTGATTCGGTTGTGAAATAAATCTTTCCTCTGAATACTTTTGCTAGTCTTTTGAGTACTTGGTAACCGAGGTTGCTGGCGGCGCCAATGACTAATGCGACCTGGTACATGGCTGGTTTGATACTAATGTTAAATACGCTATCGTTATCAGGCCATCAATTCGTGCGTTATCAGACATCGAGATAAATTTAGTGATAATACCTAGCTCGTTGGTGAGATCATGATGCTGCTCAGATTGTTTCGATCTAGGCCAGGCGTGGACTAAATTATATCTTATCACAGGCAGATGTTCTTTTTATAGATAAGAGAGTACAAAATAGGTGTACATATGATTTTTTTGTAAAGTGAATTTAGCGTGGTGGCTGTTTTTTTGCAGTTAATATAAAATAGGTTAGTAGGTATTAAGGTTTAATAAAATAACAAATGTGACCTACTGAACACTATTCGACTTTTATCATTATCGGAATCAAGTTAAAACTATGAAAATAATGAGTTTTCTTTTCTTACGCTATTAAAAGTAAACTGATAATACTACTGTTTGTAGTAACTATGTAACAAAGATAAGGCACTACGATTTTTAAAGGTTAGTGAGATATGATTAGATAGCACATAGTTCTACCGTGAAAACTATGTCGATGTCATCGCTGGATCGTAAAATCAGTCCTTTTGTAGAATGTCTAGACCGATTACAAAAGGGCATTAAAATATTTTCAAACTTTATTTGAATTCTTTAGTTTATTTTTTACTTTGGCGCGAATGCAAAGTTGTCATATGTTTAAGAATACTTATCTAATAATACTTATCACATTGTATTAGATATCACATATTAGATTATCACATTGTATTAGTAATACCTACTATAATATGGTGTTAGTATTTTATAAATTAATAATTAAATGAATTCTACAAAACAAACTGCAGATGATTTTCCGTAATTGGATAGGTTAATTAAGTATTCCTAACAAATCAGCATTCATTTAGTAATCGGTCTAGCCATTTTACAAATTGGCTGACTCAACAATCCGACAGCGATATCTATAGGAACTATCTGTTTATCTAATCCATCGACATTCCTCCTCTATTATATCCGCGAACTGTAATCTCAACCCTATTGCACCTCTTGTTGGGCCTCTTTTTTAATACGCCACTTTCCGGGTTAGAATACATCTTGTCCGAATGAATGATGTACTTAAACTAATCTAAAAGTGAAAAGGAGAACGCATCCGCGGACGAATGTAAATGTTTAGCAACATTATCGTTTACTATGCCAACGTAGATAAAATGTACACTATAGAATATCTAAACATAAAATTAAGAGTTTCACAAATTAAAGCAAAGTTTACCATCAAAGAAAATATTAGCTCCTAGTCCATCTAAGAGCAAATCCAGTGGTATTCGTATATTCCATCGCGTGAGAGCATCGCATTCATTGTCATGATTGGGCACAAACACATGATGAAGGCATAAATCGCCGGTTTGCATTAAAGCACGCTATTTGTGAGTGAGCATTAGCACGCAAATCTTTCACTTTTATAGCCACTCACGTCGTTATGGAAATGGGCGTTTTAAGGTGTTTGATTGGTCTGTCATGTTTGGTTTGCAAGGCGATAGGTGTAATGTGTCTTGTAGATTTTTTGATGAAATAGATGTTGCTGCGCTTGTTAAAATCCAAGCTCGGCAGACATTGCTTAGTTCCACTCAGGGAAAGCTATGTAAAAACATTATCAGCCTTACCACAAAATATAATGTCACGATTTAGACACGTGTTTAATAGTTGTTTAGCAAAAGTCATCCTATGTTAAACACGTGTGGTAAGGCTGTTTACGTTTAAAAGTCATACTACAAAACCATGTTAAACTTTTTTTTTTGTGGTAAGGCTGTTGATGTCTAGAGAAAATAATTCACAATGTATTTCTAGTTCGATAATAATTTATGTTTTTAATTTTGACTCGACTAAGTGCTTTTTCTAACAATAAGTTCCTAACAATGGAGTTGTAGAGCACAGGACCGTAGTGAGTGGCACAAACTGAGGGAGGCCTGTACCCAGCTGCGGATGATAATAATGATGAAGTGATAGCATGAAGAAATATGTGTATGCGTTTGTGATTTTTTTCAGAGTTCTATAAAGAAATATACATAGTTCACGCTTGGATACTCTATGGTGTTAAAATGACATATATCTTAGAGATCTTAACTTTAGAATGATTTCTCCATTTATTGACAAATTCTCCTCGGAGTGGAGATGCTGCAGATAAGTTCGGAGAGGAAGGGCGGCGATTCTATCTTCAGAGATGATACGGAGACAGCTGTCATCAAAAGTTTTTGAATGAATTTCTGACAGTTACGCCAAGGGTCGTGCTCCGGTTCACCCGAATCAATAATTCACTCCAACTTCAAAAGAATCAACTGCGTTTTGAACTTTATTCTCAACCACATTCAGAATTTATTTATGGTTTCTTGAGACCATATCTGTAAAAAGTCGATTAAGACCTATTCACACGTGACAATGAAGTCACTATTAAGTATCAATCAATATTTTGTACGCAAAGGGAGATAATAAATAATTGTCACTTCACTGATACATATGTGCGAGTTGGCCCTTTTGCGGTCATTTATTAGGAAGACGGCAGCTTATCAAACCAAGTTTTATATCTCATTTCATGATAAATAACAAATAAGTAGCAGGAACTAAGTTCGACTGGTGGTTGAATTCACAACAGCGCATTATCGATGCATTATTCATTCGCTCGATGACGGAGGGTCTATAAAACAAAGGTTTTTAGGGCATTTAGATGCACACTGAAATCATAAAAAAACGATTTTGAACCGATTTATTTAAAAGACCTTAAATAGGTACATTAAATACTATTTTGTACTCAAGAAATTGTACAGACTTATCTATTTTTGCACACTGCTCGAAACCTGTTCCAATTTACCATTCCTTTTATTTTATACAATAAAACGAGATCCACACAGCTTCAGATAAAAACATCGCGTAGCTCATTCGCGTCTTCCTTTTCACAACTAGATTCAACATCATAAATTTCTCGTCAAACTCTTTTTGCCTGAAAGATATATTGAACAATTTTACAAGACAATAATTGAAAAATTTACCTTTAAATTAATTATTAAAGGGTAAATAATAATTGGACACGTCAGAAATATCAAATTAAAATTAAACTAGGAATTAAAAAATCGCTTATGATCACTGTAATCATTTTAGGTAGATTAAAAAAATGAACAAGATACCTTTACCTTGCTATCCCAGTTTTTTTAATACTTAATAGTATAATATTTTAGTTTATTGCAAAAATTATCATTACAAATACAGAACATAACAATTTGTCTGACATTTTTCAGATAATTATGTGTTAGCCCCAGTTGCCTTAACTGGACTAAAAAGTCTGTAAAACAGGCAACTGTGCTCCTCTACAATGTTACAAAAATAATAGATCAAAATTAAAACATTACAATAGAATTGACATACAGTATAAGTAAAGTTTTCCTATACGCTATATTTTTCACTCTAGCTCGTACCATCGAGTATATATCAAGGGAAGCAAACATACCCCCCTGTAGAAGGCACGAACCGCACGAACCCAAATCAATTTTTACATTTAGATGACACGTTACATTTTTAGCTTTTCAATATATCTGCCCTCGCGGTTGTCATACGTATTGAGTGGTTACCCGGAATGCGGGGAGGTGTTTGCGATGCAGACATTTTTATGGTTTTCTATACATGTCTATATTGGCAGGTGGAAACGATTTTCTGATATGAGTGGTGTAAATGAAAGCTTCCGTGTGGAGGGTTTTGTACTTTGAATATATTTCTGTCTGTTTGTCTGTAAACATATATGAGTACTTACATCACTTAGTGCTATAATGATCTGCGTTTTTAAAATGTTTTGATGACTTAAAAGACCTATGTGAAGCAGCGGGCGAGGTTTGCCTGTGACACAGACGGTGGCGTGTTCGTATCCCGCCTTAGGATAAGTATTTTATACGACCTGCAGACATTTGCTACGAGTGTTCTAAAGTTTTTTTTGGAACTTATTAATCCACTAAACCAACTCTACCGCCAAGGATCATGTATCGTGGCGTGGACACGCTACCAAATCAGAACAAAGACTTTAAATTGCAGATACCATTAAATCCAGCACGATATCGAAATCTATTTAATCCTGGCTTGGCGACAGGCCGGCGCCAAAGCCCTGGGGTGGAGCTGCACGAGCCAGCTTATGCTTCCCAACAGGTGGATAAACCAGGATGACGATATATTTTTAAATGAACTATTGAGAACGCGGATTTCTTCATGTAGTTCAATCCATCTGAGACGCAGAAAGGGCGCATTCAACTTCAATGTTGGTATGATATGCAAACGCGGTCACCCTCCAAATCAAGTAAATAAATATATTTATTTCTTTAGGCTTACAAAATAAGCACTTAGACAAGTCGAATTTTTTCTAGTTCAAACTCTAAATCAGGCTGACATGTGTGGGATGACGTCCTGTGAGGCGGCGTCCTAATTGGGAGCAATCGTACGATGGCGCGATGCGTTCTTCATCTCACGATCAAAGTGGTCGTGCGATGACCTAATAGGTGTCCTAATAGATCGCGCGATGTCCATCGTATGATGCCGTCAACGATGATGACGCCCCTCGCGCGTCACGCATCGCGTAGGTAACCGATTAGGACACTCAAAAGAGATCTGTTACTTTGATTACATGATCGCACGATTTAAGGCATCGTACGATCGTTATTAAGCATTTTATGTGCTCGCACGATTACTTGCGAGGTTCAAATAGGAGACTCTGATGAAATCTGTATGTTTGAACTCATCGCACGACGAGAACGCATCGTACGATCGCTCCCAATTAGGACGACGCCTGAAACACTGCAGGCAGAAAAGAGAAAGAAATTGCTATGATCCAATAATAATGTTTGCATACTTATAAAAAAGAAAATTAGACATTAATCAAGTATTATTGCAAATCAGTAATGTTTTGTGGAAATATATCTCAATGGTCAAAACGCTACTATCTAAAGTTACTTATATTGTGTCGCCATTCAATAGGTAGGAATAATGTTCGAAACGAAACTATACGGTGCAGCGGACCGTATTATAATACATTATCTACATATATCTGAGCTGAACCTGTGTTGTAACGTAGTTTGTCAGTCCAATCACACAGCTGAGATACTCCGGAGCGTGTTAGCTTTACCGATTATAGTCAATGTCCACGGTAACGCTTGGGCAGCTAACTAGCGCAATATCGTGGTTACAATGTTCTAATATTAGTGTTGGAAGCGAACCTAACCTAGACCCAATGTGCCCCAACCTAAAGAAATTAAAGACAGAATGCCCCAGAACAGAAACCTAATCAAAATGGGTTCCGTGTTATATCTACGATGCTAAAGACAAATGATAAAAAGATATGTAAAACTCAAAAAAAGGGAAGACAAGAAATAAGAAGGGGCTTTTGTCACGAGTTTTAATAAATTAGTTAAATAAATAATTATTTTTTTTTGTATGTATTTATAAAATAATCTTAATAATAATAAAATACATAACACTGTATAAACCCGTAGGGGTATGACCAGAGTGTTAATATTCCTCGGGTTTATAAAAATTAACAATAACCCATCTACGCACTTCCGTAGATAAGTTACGTAGATAAGATACTATCTAATCTAAGATAACATCTACATTTATAGGTATTTTATTATGCATACCTGCAGATCTTATAAACATTTAGAATAGAATAGAATATGTTTTATTTGTTACCAGAATTACACAGAAACACTTTATAAAATTAGACTAAACTTATACTAAAATGGGAAGAGTAAATCTGTAACAAAATGGCTCTGTCTCAGCATGAGTTGGTCTCTAGCAAGCTAGCAACCAACGCTAGTCTTCCGTCAGAGCCACATGTTGGCTTTACGGATCACACATACAAACAACAGCAAAATTAACAAATCAGACACATAAAAAACTATCAATTAAGAATTAAGAATAAGTAATGCTCATAATTAATAACTAATGTACCAAAAAATAATTTACGAGACGAATAATATATATACAAATAATAAAATATCTAATTGAGGTTTTGTAAAAAGGTGCAATAAGTAACACATGAGTTGTTATTACCAACTATAGAGCACTCGTGTCGTGCCTAAGGCTTCCCTGTTCCTTCTGATGGTTAAGCAAAAAGTACTTTAATTTAGTTCGAAAACTATGTAAACTCTGAACTTTATTTTGTCCCGAGACGGGAATCGAACCTGTAACCTCCTGCGTTACAGCCTAACCAACGACCGTTTCGCCACAGGGGTTGTCAGGTAATTTGTCATAGCTAACATACCAATCTACGTAAGGTACCTACTTGGTCTTAGCAATCTACCAACTGAAATATAAATCAAGAAAAGAGTATAGAAAAAACACTTTTCTTGGTTGAAGTCAGTCTATGCTTATCCGCGTTTCACCGCGGCCATATTTATTTCCTATGTTGAAAATCCTTACGGCGGACCGTCTTCCATACAACTAGATATTAGGCATGAATAAAGTTTAATATTTCTAGAACGTTGCCATTTCTGTTTTGAACGTTACTAGCCAACTAAGTATACCGATTTAATGTCGTGTCTAGAAGTGAAACGAATGGAAAAGGTGCTTTTATGGTGACCAAATCAATAATTATATACTTTTTCAATATAAACGTCAGGAATGTGTAAAGATAATATAAAATACGCACTTGCAATAAAAAACTCACGAATGAGACAAAAAGTGTCTTGTATAGTCACCATATCCATAAATGTGCGTACACACTTTTGTTAAAAACACTCAAATCGTTAAATTAAATTTTCAGTTCACCCATTTTTGTATGTTGTTCAGGAAAGTACTAAAAATTCAAGTGCTCTTTGTATGGAAGACGATCCACCAGAGCCTTATCCGGTATCAAGTGGGTTACTTATAACTTAAATAAGTATATGTAAAGTTCATAAAGGGTCGTTTAGAATTGCGAGGGCGAAGTTCCGGCGGGCTCTCGTAAACGGCGAGTTTTAATCAAGATATGTACGGTCAGGCGCTGATGATAACTTACGAAGTGATAAAAAGCCTTAGTTCTTAAGGCTTTTTATCACTTATCAATAAGATCAAAACTTATAGTACCCTAAGTTCTTTAAGAATTGGATTGAAATGACGAACACGACTAAAACACGACAAGACGACCTTATGGTCTTCTGTCGTGTCCAAGAGTCGTGTAAGGTCTAAAGGAAATAAATCAATTTGAATTCGGTGTCCCGCTCTGTTTGAAGTACAATTGTACGAACAGAGCGGGACACCGAATATACCTACAATAGCATGATGGGTGAAGTCATTTTCGGTATCCATAAGAATTTACAATTGAAACACTTGGGATAACTGCAAACTGGGCTTCGTAATAAATGTAGTTGACACATCACCCGTCGTCAAAAGCTGAGATCCATTGTAATTCAAGACACAGAGAGTTTTACAGCTTTTTCTGCTGACGATGCCTCGCCGGACGGTAGGTATGAAAGCGCACCTGAATGTTTATGAAACAAAAGAAAGTTATTCGGAATGATCCGCCGCTACGCGAACCAATCTCAGAATATTTACATACATGAAAATTGTTTGATCCGTTCGCGTTTGTATCAAACACTTTCTGGACGATTTTCGACACTATTTTTCTGGAATGTTATGAGATTAATCAATTCAAATTTTAGAATAGCCTGGGCGGGTGCCTCAGCTTTGTACGGTTTTATTATACACATAAACATTCCTCTTGTCTATCTATCTATCTATTAAAAATAACAGTTACAAAATGTGTTGCGTAGTTTTTAAGATTTAAGCATACATAGGGATGTAGGGACAGAGAAAGCGACCTTAACTAGAAATTTAACTAAGAACATTGGCAAAAATTAGCAATAATATTAGCAAAAGTCTCCATTAAGTTTTTGCTTAGCCCCAAGCTTCCGTCATGCAATTTAAAGTAAGTTTTCCTAAAACTAAGTTCACATTCAATAGTAAAATTTCCAAAAACCTATGATCGATACTGCTTAGTCCTTTAACTCACTTTGGCAAATAGTCTTCAGGTTTTTCAGCAGATTTCAAAGCAATGATTGCAAATTCGATTCTCTGCCAATTTTTACATTTCCGACAAGTGCTACTTGACTTGAGATCCTTAAGAGCACGTTCTTCCGTTTCAGGTTTTTCTATTTAACTGTAGGAATGGCATGAAATAATAATTGACGGATAAAATGCATTTGAAAGAGAAAAAACAAGTAATCCAAATCAAATAAATGTCTTATTTTATAAAGACAGAATATAATTATGTAGATTAAGATTGGTGTTGAAAAAAACAGTTTCTGCATGCTGTACCGCTTAGATTATATCCGATTTAATAATGACCTAAGAAGAACAGCATGATCGAATGGGATATTCTCATTTCCAAACTTTATCTACGTGACTTATCCTTACTAATATTATAAAATAGAAAGTTTGTATGGATGTTTGTTCCACTTTCATATACATAGTAAGCAATATTTTCTTATCAGTATACTAGCCAAAAGATCTAAAACACCGCCTACCACAAAAAATTAAAATACACTACAAAACTACCACAATAACATCGTCTGCAATAATCTGCAATGGTATTGGCTATAAGTTTTAACCGGTCGCTTGCACGTGCTTCAGTACACCTTCCATTCCCTCAGTTTAATTCCTCCAAGCAGCCGATGCTTGTGGGGCTTGTGAGCCACTATAACCAGTATCAGCCAGTATAACCAGTATCAGCCAGTATCTACTTTGTAATATTCGATTTAAATGCATGCTGCGGTGGCACCTGCTATACTAGCATCCAGCCTCGATCGCATCTGTATTGGCTTTTTCTCGAGATCCATATCGTGATTTCCTCATTGACGTGGTGATCGGGTTTAAAGGAGTATTCCGAAAGTCGGGTTATGTGAACGCTATTTCGGTGAATGTTTTAGTTCATTCTGGTTTTAATGCAGGTTAAGGTATTTTCTTTAATCGAATCCTCGTTCGATTTTCAACTTTGAGTTTTTTTATTTTTGTATCGTTAATATGATAATGGCGATTCGGTTTATATAATTATGTAATGGACTGGTTATTGTGTTGATCTTTAGGGAGGCCTATGACCAGCAGTGGACATCTTGTAGCTGAATAAATATTTTTATAGAAATACTTTAAAATGCCTTAATTTACCTGAATTAATCTTTTTTTTATTAAGGTGAAAACAGGGCGCTATGGCGCTCATTAGGGGAGGCCTATGTCCAGCTGTGGACTAATATAGGTTGATGATGATGATGAATCCTTTTTTGTCAAAACAGTCAGTTACAGACACCTGTAACTACCTGTTGTAATTCTACGTGTACTTATTCAAATATCAAAGAAGATTGTATCCCTTGCACGCTGTATGCTAATAGTATTGCATGTTGACTTACTTAACACCGTATCTCTGAATATAATACACGCGCAATCAAAATAGGACGGAAAGTAGTAAAATTAAATATTTTAGGTTTATTTTAGCTGACATTTTTATAGAATTTTCTGTTCTCAAAGTCTTTTTCTCATCAACGTTATCTCAAAACTCGTTGTCAAAGTTGGATGGAACCTTGTCGAAGTTTATATCTAACCGCTTTTCAGTTCCCAATCTATTCGCATGTGGTTTGTATTTCCCAGTATGTATATTTTTATTTATGATGTCCACATGGTGAATATTTTTCTGGTTCACTGTTTGTGCTACGGCGTAGAGGTGCTACGGCGTAGAGTTGCTACGCCGTAGTGGTTGCTACGCCGTAGCTGTTGGTGGGAATCCTGATTTTTTTTGTAAACGCAGCTTTTTCATTTATTACTTTGAAAACATAACATAACTTTTAGATATATGTAACTGACATACATAACAAATCTCCTTATAACTGAAAAGAAAATAAATAAATAATGCTGAAAAATCCACACAACATCGAGGCCCGAGCGAAGCAAAAGTTTGTGTTATGGCTAGATAACTGCTTCACGTATCTAATACAATACATGACGTAGACGTTAAACAATCTATTTATCTTTTTATGTCTATGTATATCTCGTCGCCTTAGCCTGAACACTCCCAGAGCGCAAGTGCTCTGATTGCAGCGATTGTGTGCTGATTGGATCCGAGCTCTAACATCGATCAAGAGGAGCAATTATAATGCTTTTAATAATATACTATCACACTTATCACTAAGATTACTAGTATTAAAGTAGTTAAAGTCTTCGACGAATGTAAGCACCAAGATAAACCTTCTCAGGTTTATATGGTACAAAATATATTTTTATTTGACCGTTTTCATTGAGTAAGTAGTAAACAAATTTAAACTAAAATTATATTTAAAAATTAACCCTTTTGGTTGTACATAGATCAAGAGAGAATATTTTTTCACAAATTATTTGAGACGTATGTGTATTATAATGGGAAAATTATATTTAGATGTGTAGATGAATGAACGTTACGCTAAAACTACTGAACGGACAGGTCAAACATTTAGCTCACGTACGTAAATTACTTTATATTTTGATTATATTCAGAACTAAAGGCAAATTTAACATATAAGTGAAGTCACACTTCAGTATAAGTAAACCTACGATTCGGTACACCTGATTCAAGTCAATATTCTGTACTGAGAGAGATTCGATAATACTGAACTGTGACTTCAATATGTGAATCAGACATAAATAATTTAATTTACCTGCGACGTCGCAGGCTAGAAATAAAAATGAGCTTCCGATCATTCATACTCCTTTAAACAAATCTTCAAAGTTTTCCACGCGTTACTCTACACGCTATGTAAACAAGAAGCTTATACCTTCGTAAATGTGCTATGGATGTCAACGGAGCTATAAGGCAAAATCAGTGATTCAAACAAGTAAAGTGAAGATTCTCAAGCGAGCGAACCCACGGCATTTGATTACTCATATTCAAACACACGATATAACTGAGTTTATGGCCTTGAGTATGGAGAACTACGAGGATTTTCAGAGCCAGGCCAATTACGACCTGAGTCTCTTCAAAATAAGAGTGAAAAAATCAAAACAAGATAGGTGTCTTCGAGATTTTCGTGATACCTTTCTAGCAGCATCGATCTTTCTATCATATGTAATTATAGTCAAACGAGAGTCTTTTGATCGTCAAAACTATCTGAAGATTGAACATTCAGTGTGAGTCAAATATTGGAAAAACAACTATGTCGTATAACTATAGCCAGATCGGATGACTTTTGTTAAATGCTGTGAATTATAAGATAAGAGCAGACTATAGAAGATGAAATGTTATAACAAAACTTAGAAATGAAGCTATTTGGTTCCCTTCACTTTTTTCATTTGAGTTTAGAGTATAAGTGTAGAAAATCACAACAAAGATTTGTAGACATGCTTTTGCTGTAGTTCATAGAGTTGACAGCTCGTTGTCCTACCCGGTACCAGAGTCGGGGCCTACAAATGGCTCCCATTTTAATTTCCCAGTCGAATCCCCCCAGACTCCTCAAAGAGCAAGTTTGATACTTTTTTATGTAACCACTGGATTTACAAATAAATACCAATCCTGTCTTGGCTTTCAGTGCTTTGATAAAACAACTCAATTCCATTTGAAGCTTTTTCAAACATGGATTTATGCAAAAAGTCAGTACTTAATTTACTTTTTTTAAAACTCCAGGATATAAACTCATAATAATAATTCGACGCATCTATTAGTTTTATGATACGCCTATGAAGTGCCCTTTTTGTTTACGGGGTGAGTGAATGATGACTGAATGAAATATTTTCCATGTCCACAATCTACTCGGAGGTCTATAGTAAATAGCTATTATTCTCAATTTGACACATAAGTTTCCACGCAAGCGAAGGCGTGGGCCGTAGCTAGTAAAACTATAAAAGGTTTTTTAGCAACCACGGAGAATATCCACTCGCTAGGATTTTACGTTGGTAGAAAGAAATACATAATTGTTGGAATCACTTTGGAAAGGGAAATAAATAACATGTATCGTTTGACATGCTCAGATTAACAATAGCTTGCTTTTAATAATGATTATGATATCTTATCAATAGTGAACCATCCCTTAATTAATGATGCCAGGGGTCAATGACCACCAAAACTGGTTTACCGTTTAAAATCATATATTTCCACTGAATTTCGGTAGGTTCCCATGCGAAACCATTTCAAAGTAAAGGATTGATCGTTGTGAAGGGATTATAAGCCTTATGTTTTGTTGTTACGGCTCAATTTGCCACATTCAATAATGTGCTAGTAGATGTGGGTCAAGAGAACTCAAGGTTAGGGCGGTTGTACACTGCGATGTTTGAGCCAACTTTGCGGGGAGTTTGGTAATTTAAATCACTTTATTATTTTTATTTATAACATTAAAGATGTGAATAATCTAATGCGTACATAGGAAAACTTATATCTAATAATAAATAGCTAATAAACTTAAAATAGTACCTAGTAAAAACACACACTAAAGAACATCTAAAGAAATAATACTAACATCATAAAATTAAAAGAAGCATAACAACAACAATGAACGTAGGACAAGTAGGGAAGTAACTTTTCCTTTAAATTATACTTCATTTCTAAAGCAATGTTGTCTTTTACTTTAAGTTTTTATAAAAAAGAAAACTACAATCAAGGAATAGAGAAAAATAAAAACTAGTATATGCAAATGAAATAATTGTGCTAACTGCAGCCGGTTGCAAACAGTCTAGATGTATCTCAACTCTATACAATAACAGTCATCGCTTCCCCAAGACGCTGGTTCCATTACCATGTTGCATCACAATACTGATGCGCTGCGCCAGATACTCACCAACAGTACTCATATTTAACACCTTCGTTGCCTATGTTATTACATATGATTCTAGAACTGCTTGAAGCCGCGACGGCGGCCTGCCTTTGTGTCTCACCGCAGAGGTTGGGCAGTGAAGGTCTTAACCGATTTAAGAGGTTGGAAAATAGCTCGGATGTCCTGCGTTTAAAATTATGTCACCTTAGTCCATCATCAGATGACTTAATATTAAACTTAATTCCAGAACTTTAAATACAACTTGATTGTATAACGGCAAAAGTCCAACGTGTTTTCTTTTCGGTCAAATAGGGAAATAAGAAATGAAATAACATCGCAGATATTTTCGAATTCGGTGGCACTTGAATCCGCGACTCTTCCTCAGAACGGAATCGCCCTAACAACTGCGCTACGAATTCATGTGACCGCCTAGTCGAAAATCTTTGCGACCTTCTACGAACTCTAGCGCCGTTCTAAATAGGGAATACCTTTAAAACTTTGGTTGTCCATATTGCTTTTTAATAGCGATTATTAGCAAAATTGAAAAAATTTTCATCAATTGAAACTGCCCATTCTGCACACACCCTAGCACACACACACATCTATCATTCCTCTCGGTTTTTGTGTGTTTGTGTGATAGCGTTGTTTCCAAGTTGTGTACGCTATGCTTACGCGGAGCCGTGGAATACGTGATAGTGTAAAATGGCAGTTCACTCGAAGCAGGAGAGTTCAATTTACAACAACTAGGTAGGGCTCACTACCTATATTATTCTAGAATTACTATGAAACGCGGTTCTAAGACTATTACAAGGTTTTTGTAAAGAAGTTAATTAAAACCGAGAGAGATAAATCTGTTGAAGCAAGTTTTAACTCATTAGCTATTTTTTATAATTTATTTTTCTTTCCTCATTAATATGAGAAAGCTAAGCAGCCAGCATAATTTAATAAATTAAAAAGATTGGATGAATGTATGAATGTAAGCATGTTTGTTACCTCTTCAAACCTAAAGTACTGAACGTACCAGGTTGAAAAGCTAAATATACATCCTTTTAAGCCTGGAATAAAACATAGACTATTTTTCATCCCATAAAACAGTTCGGGACAGAAATAAACTTTAAACTTTTCATAGAAACAACGCGTAGGAACCACGGGCAGATCCTAGTTTGATATGTGTCTTTATAAACACGACATTTAATATTGCCATTTATACATGCGTGAAACGGACTATAATATATAATACGTAGCTTTTATCATAAGCTATCCTAGTCCACAGCTGGACAATAAGCGTAGCAGTCAAATGAAACTCCCACTGAAAGTCGCATGCCTAGATCTCCTATTAAGCTTTAACTTCATTTATAACCATATCGACTATAAGACTAAGTTGTTATGGTTGTATCACACCCGATAAGAAGGGGTTTTTGGAAATTCCACCCCTAAGCGGGTGAACGGTTGATGTTTGTTTTGTTGTTTTTTGTAACTTTTTAACCAGAAGCCTGGGAAAACTTACAGAGAAAACTAAACATTTAAAATTACTGACACGAGTTTCAGAACTCTACAAATAAGTCTTGTAAATAAGGTAAAACTTGTTATTAAAGTTTGTCATTTGTGTTTTGGCTTCGTGTTAAAATTTCTGTAACTTTTTAATATGATCCCATATTAAAAAATGAACAAAAATTCGATAAAAATATATCCATAAAATAGGGGTTGATTATATGTATTTAAGTTTTTTAAAAACTCTGAGCGAGCAAAGCTAGGAGGAAAGCTAGTAGGTATAATGTTTTAAAAAATGAGCAAGTTTTTGGAGATAGATAGATAGATAAAATTTTTATTTGTTTCCAGACACACACATAATATATACAATTACATAGACACAACAATTTAAAAAAACAAAAGTACAAAACATTTAGCAAACATTCAATTTCAAAAGTACCTATGTAATAAAAAGTAATTAAAGATTTTTGAAAATTGTGAAAAGTATTTACTGCTGTTCTATGTGAAGTATTTATTGCTGTTTTTATTGACACTTTTTGACCAGTAGTGGCCCGATTCCCTTGAAACTTATAGAGAATGTTCAGTATATAAAAATTAGGCAACGTGTCACAGGATTTTTTATAATAACCCTGGAAATGGGGTAAAATGAGTATATTATCCATATATTTCTTTATTTAATACTCTACGAAGTTCACGTCCAAATCTAAATCGTATAGTCTACGCGAGCAAACCCTAAGAAAAACTACATAAATGGACTCTAAAGCAACGGTCCTAAGGTTCTCTTTCCCCTCTATCCCACAGGCAGTGATAAAACAAAAGTCTTGTATGTGTGCGGGCCGCGGAGTTGTTTGAGGAGCCAGCTGATGGATTGTTTTCCTGCGACGTTATTCCACGTAGCTATGGATTTGTATATTTATAAGCTGATATTCATAGGTTTGAGAGACTGAAAAAGTCACTTATTTACAACATGTTTGATTTTTGCCAAAACTAGTCAACAGGTATTATCTTCCTCGTGTTGACGGAAAATTTAAGCGAATAAGAAATCAATTAACATCTCATTCTTATATAATTTACATGGATTTTGCATTGATGAGATAGTAAGCCTAAATAAAATTTTTATTGAATACTAATTCTTGTCCTGGTTTTGTTTTTAATTAAAAATAAGTAGTAGTAGTAATTGTAAAACTTTCACCTGACGCATTTAGTGGTACCGGTAGATCCATCTATGCACAAAACATCTGAACTTTCCTACTATAAAAAATAACCAACCAGTGCTCTCATGCTGAGCCGTTAATAAGTATAGATAGGTATTTACCTGAAAGTATGATTGAGAATAAGCTATTACTGTACTAAAATGTGCTTTTTCTTTTCAGATACATGTCATGCGCTGAATTCACACGCTATGCTATCAGTCACACGTAAGTTGTAGACGTAAATTAGTACGGTACGAAAAGTACATCAGATTATCATCCAAAATCAATAACACCAGGCTGATAAGAGTCCTAGACTATAGTACTATCATATTCTCCTTGACTAATGTATATAGTGCAAGCTTGGCCTGCTGAAGAGATTTGTAGACATCGACTTGCCTCTTGCCTACTACAAGGAACCGGAAAGCAAAACTATATTACCTTTACATTTAATTAGTGATTCAAGAAGGGATGGATGGATTCATTCTAGTTTCTCAAATCCACAACTCTTATCTAACCAATTTACGTAACTTTATGGCTAATAAATATTATTTAATTAGGTAGGTTTACGTAGGTTCCTCAAATACTTCCACTCCTGGGGCTGCCAGCTCACTGTTATTCCCTCGGAGCAAGGAAATATACTTTCCCTAAAAAGATTACATTTAACTTCCTAATGCTGCGGCGAGACTCCAACTCCAGGTAACCCCGAAACTTGCCGACCGTCGATTAACTTACGAATAATTTATTCAGTTGTATCCATCATCTACATTCCCGTTTATCTGTCCCCTGGGCGAGACTTGCCAAAAGCTATTAACTCAACTCTATGAAGACAACACTGAGGACATAGTTTAAATTGACTAAACTCGGTTCGATAATTCGACATATTTTATATCAACAAAGGCATTTATCAATAATTCATACCTTATTAACAACGAAAAATACAATCAAAGAATAGAAACAAATTAAATTTATTAATATATTATTTATTTATAAACGATTGAGCTAACTGAAGACGGTTGCAAACCGTCTAGAGGTAGTTTAACTGATCTATATCGATACCAGTCGGAAGTCCCAAGACGCTGCTGGCTGCATTACCACACTGTTTAGTATTGCTGATACGCTAAACCAGCATTTGGCAAAACATTACAAAAACTGACAGCACCACCTATCAATAACAAGGTTAAAGCAATTTTATCTCCTACCTAAGACGTTTAAAAAAGAATAAAACATATATCTATTTCACTCTAAGACTCTAATTATGCACGCTGCTTATTACCCAGTTTGACAGCTAAGTAGTAACTGACAACAAAACAGAATTGATTGGATTTTGATTTATCAATCACCTAGACATATTTAAAATATTTACCATGCCTGTGTAAAATGTTTTCGAAAACGGTTTCGTTAAACATCAAATAATAGTTTTGGTTATTGGACCCTCCGTCCAGCCTGACCCGTTTTAAATTAAAGGTCCGAAGCAGTTGACGCGTTTAATGGAATCTATCGGCAGTTTTTGAGGCCCTCGGGATGCATAGTTAATACGTGACGAAATATTGCCAATTTATACGCAAATTTGGTGAAAATATTGAATATGATTAAATTTTGCACCGTCGTCTGAAGCGATAAAATAGGTGTAAAAAGTATTATATGCCTACTTACTAGAACTTATTTCTTAACCTTGTTGAATTTGGTTTTAAAAATACTTCTATCAAAAAGATAATTCACTAAAATCGGTCAATAAATTACAACACTACATAAAACCTTGTAACAAAATAAAGTACCCACCTTTTAAACACCGACTAGTGAAAATAAGTTGAGCACACTGGTATACAGAGTGATTTTTATGAGCTGTGCAAATACCTAATGAGAGAAAATGTTTGCAGTTCTCAGTTCAGTGAGCCGAGCCCGCGAACCGGGCGTTTTGAGAAAATCCCGAATCCTAACTTGATTGCAGCATCGCAACGAGAATTTTTGACACAAATATTTTTTTAACCACTGCGGTGCGCTTCCGAGCGTAATTTAATTTTGGGGATGGCATATTAAAACTGTACCGGGTTTGTTTGTTCTTGACAATCTTGGAGTTTTCTTGGAATTTTTAAAGACGCTCAGAAAAGCTAATTTTCATCAAGTTTGTTTGCTACACAAGCTTTGAACTGCTATATAGCCAAATCATATAGAAAATAAACATTTAAAATGAACGAAAATTTTAGAAAATTATCAACTACAAACATCGCATGTTATTTTCTCTCCCTTGTGTGAAATTGTCACTACAGGCGATTCAAAACTCGAGCTCCGGAAACTATTCCAAGTTTGAAATAACCCAAGAATGTAACACGGAACTAGACCTGTACTAGCGACATCCATTTCCGTGTCAAAGGGCGCGCTCAAATCAAGAGGGCCGGCAATCAGCCCTGCTGCCTTCGATTGAATGTCGCACAAAGGGAAGGAATTTATATTACAGCGGCCATCGCTGTGCTGTCCGGTTTTGATACGTAGTCAGATTTGTCACTATTCGTGTGAATCATTCGTGTTAAAATCTTCTCGGCCGGTATATTTACGCATGGGTTAGCAAAACAATAAAAGCTTTTAGTTTTTTAGCTTTTAAAACCTAGTTCTGTGTGTACATTGAGGTAAAACCAGTAAAACACCAAAAAGCAAAATGTAGGTATCAGAGGATTTTAGAATAAATCTGAAACAGAATATTCAATATCGTGACCTGAAAGCTTTCATGAAATGTTTTTAGATTTTTACACTTAGATTCTACAGCAGATGCTATCTTATATGTTCCATGTAGGCATAACATATAAATTTAATTTACCTCAATGTAAAATGATTCGCAGAAGGTTACATTTTCAGTAATGGCACATGCGTTGGGGATTATTTTTCTGACAAAGAACATTTTTTTCTTCACTTTCATTGTTCTCAAGTTTAATTATTGAAAACTCAGTCACTAGCACCGGGTGTACGCCAGCAGGCTAGAATGAACCATACCACCACAACGCCATTCAAGTATAATTTATACTACAAGATTAACTTTACTACTAGGGTGGCATAAGCATCAAGGAAAAACACATTTGATTATTTACAGGTTAATCTCTAATCAACTTCTGCTCCCCTGATACTACGAATCATCATCATCATCATCATATCAGCCATAGGACGTCCACAGCTGGACAAAGGCCTATATATATAATTATATACTATGAAAAATACTCGTGAATGTACAGTTATATAAAATCTACTCCGTTTGTATTACACACTGCTCTAACCGCAAAGCATTTTATTTTTTTGCCTTATCCGTTTGACTATAGAATTTGTTATTCTGGACGGAAACGAATCCAACAAATCTAAGTTCACTAAAATCTGTTCAGCCGTTCTTGAGTTTTAGGAGGTGTCATTAACCTGACTTCGTTTTATAATTGAGACATTACTTTTCTTTCTGTGTCTTTTGTATTGATAAGTACAGGTAATCAATTTCTTATGTGGCTTTTGTGTCACTGCGCCATGATAGGCCTATTGTGATCGCCACTTTATATGTGCACCCTCGAAGACGGCGTTTATAATTCGCCACTTACTCCTGCTGCTATTTTCTTCATGGTGATGTCTCTTAACTCTTCTGGGTAGGTGTTTCCACTTAAGTTCGTCAGCAAGTTTTTGCAGCACATGTGACGAATGTGACATATAACGACGTGATGATTCCCGCTACCTCCTTTACGACGCACTTTATGCCCGTAATAAATGGAATTTAATTTAAAAATTTAACGTCTCAGCCATTTATAAGGGTTTATCGGCAGTATATTGAAACTAGCTTCAGATACCTTGCGTTTTAGTTAGGTTTAAAGTTTTATAGATCTTTAAAGATGTCCTTAGATTTTCGATGATAGCGCGGTCTCATCCTGTTATTGGTTTGAGATAGTTTGATCCCTTTTGAAAAAGTGGATTAATCATGTCAGAATCAAATCTCAGATAGAATAATCGCCAAACTCATAACAGAACAAGTAAATATTATTACTACACAAGCTACGTGGCTTCGCATGGGTTTTCAGAAGGCCAGTGGCTTACAGTAACCTACTCGATATCTTGTATACAGTCGACTATACTAGTATTTCTAGACCTTACTGAATCCACGACTGTGTCAATTATTTCTAAATAAGTATAGGTGAGTACTTAAATTTCATGGTATAGGTTCAGCCGACAGTAGCCTACATCACATTTTGTATTTTGCCAAAAGATTTTGTGCCTGTCGGATATGATGAGTTTGCACAGACAAGTTAAGAAAAACGATAGAATTCAAAAGAAAGAAGAGAAACCATTGGGCGATATCGGCTGACCACAAATAGCTGGATTGACTAAATCGCTTCGTATTCTACCAGAGACCTAACTGAATGAAATAATGATTGTGTTGAAGGTCAAGTTTCACTTGATCGCTGAAAGGAGGTTAGTAGAGAAAGCTTTCCCAGGGGGGTTTGCGTTAAGCAGATTTTTTTGATTATAACTAGTGGTACGCGCACATCTACGCTTAGGTCTGGTCTACTCCGACCTTTATTAAATAAATACATAAATAATGCTGACAATCCACACAGCATCATCTAGCTCCAAACTAAGCAGAACTTTTGTTATGGGTTCTAGTTTAGGTTAATAAATTTATAGGCAATAAATGATTTTTCTATTTTCTTCTATGACTAGTATAGTTAATACCAATGTACTACATAGTAATTTTTGAAACAGAAAACAACCAAAACCCCGAATCAAATTATATTGTAAATCTTACAAACATTTTTCCCAAGGCGGGAATCCAACCCACAACCTCCTGCGTTCCAGGCAGACTTTCGCCTGCCACGCCACATCGGTCGTCACAGTGCCACAGATCTTACTCCCCAAGTTATTATATATTCTGCGACACGTCCATAATGAGGGCTAACGAGGACCTTGCGTGCGCGGATAGATTACAAGATAAACGTGGCCGCTGATTAGTGCGTCTCGCTACCTTTATTTATTAACACTTGCGTAAACTAAATAGATTTCTAGTCTAAACTGCAGCTGCTGCACTGACTACTATAATCTTTGTCCTGCTGCATTAGGGTACATAAAGGAAGATAGATAGATAGATAACTAAAACTTAAACCCACACAATGAAATGAAAGAAAAACAAAAAAAAAATACTAGGTACATACTAAGCCTAACAAAGTAAAGGAAGTAAGAATGTGTACACAATTTTACAAAATATTATTATTTATCATTAATTACTTGGGTACCTCTATTTTGTGCACCTTTAAAATCATATATTAACATGGAAACAAAGTAAAAGGAATTAGTTTTAGTTTATACAAATGAGTACAATCAGTTTCAAATTTGATTATATTAGGTTTTTATTCCACATAATTAAAAATAAATTAAATCTATGATTTTCTATAACAAACAATCATGGAAAAAAGATAATGTTTCTGAGGGTAAGTTACAATTTTCCACATTTAAAGTAAGTATTAATCTGACCAAGGGCAGGCTGAAATCACACCTCAAAATTCTGAAGAAGATAGGAAATGAGATTTTAGATAGGAGTATTTATAGACAATCCAAGGCACGAGTTAAATTCCTCTGTGATCTGCAGTAGCTACGGCTCAGTATAAACAGCAGGTATGGTCCGTTGATATTTTGCCGAGTCATCATAAACATCATTTGTTTTCTTCGATTTGACAGCCTAGACAAGCGGCCATGATTCAGCCATGACCCGGTCAACGTGAGTGATATCTATTTAAATGCATTATATAAGATCTTTGTGAGGTCTGGGGCTTTATTGTCCAACTCAACTGATTATCGAGATCGATTTATTTTGGTATTTGAAACCTAGCCTGGACTTCAATTGTACCACTGGTTGACATTTGAATTTAACTGATAATCGACTTCAAGTTGAACAAGTTGGGCCCTGGAATTTGTGGAAATATCGAGAGTGAAAACCTAAACCATATTTTACAGTTATTTTACAAAACTTACCAAAAAGTAATGATACCTGAAGTTTTGAAGTAGAATCTGACGAAGTCTCCAGCAATACAAATTCTATTAAAATGCTCTAAAGTATGATTGTAATTCTAGCAGTGAAGAGAGCCAAACTCTATAAAGAAGCTTCTAGACTGAGATTGATTATATGTTAAGATTAGTCCTGTTTAAAATAAGCTCTCTAAAATTATCATCTGGGCCAGGAGATAGGCCTACTATTATTCTAGCCAAAGACAATGCAACGTACGTGGGTGGTTGCGGATATATGTACACTCTACATTGTGGATTCTACCGTGGTCGAAGCTCGCACGCCGGAAAAACCGGATGCACCAGCCTTCCAATATTATAGGAATCATAACCAACTCCAGTGCAGTTTTTAATTCACTCTGAATTTATTGTGGAGGAAGCATAAAGTCGAAGATTAATAGTTTGTTGACCAATAAAACAAATCTGCGAAAGACTGCTGGCAGATGTTGGATGAGGCTAGCTGAAAACAGGGCGCTATAGCGTTCATTAGGGGAGGCCTATACCCCTGATGATGATAATTATGAAAATAAAAATGACGTTAGTGTTGTGTACTTATTTGCTTACCTCTACTTGGTCTAGACTGATATCTTAGCACTAAAGGAGCTCACCTTTTTACTTGCGACATGTTGAAACTAGCTGTGGTGTATTTTTTTTAAACAAATGCTAGCAACACCACATCATCACATGGAGCCAAAGTATCAGCCTACGTTACGCAACACGTGAATAAAAATAAACAAGTAATATACAGGGTGTGAATACATGGAGTGCGAATATACAGGGTCGTCCCGTTACCCGCGCGTTCACTGAACCTGTATAGGAGAAAAAGCGCGGTTTATTTTGAAGACAGCTCGTTCACACGCAGATTACCGACGTTTTGCGATACGCGGACAAAGCTATGATACAACATGGAACGACCGATGCTAGGGATGGGAAAGTAACTGTCGATATCTTTTCAAGAAATTTATTTTTTTGGATACAGCAAATCATAACTTAAACCTTTAAATAAGTAGGAACGTAATTTTTTCAAGGTATTGTTTGATTTTATTAATTAGAAAGAGAGAAGTTATTGTGAATTCGCTGAATTAAAGTTATAAAAATTTCCCCTTAAACGGCAAATAATTCTAAATGGACCGAAATGGTGAGAGTGATGAAAAGTATAACGGAACTACCGTATATTATTGTCGAATAATTCTAGAAATAATTTAAAACCTTCATTCATTCTTCATTATGTTGAGAATTCTTCTCCCGAACAAGTAATTAGCAACTTCCCAGTATTACTGAATGACGCATTACTTATTGTTATGAAAAATATTGTTGTCAAGTATTGAAATTCCTAGAAATTATAAAATTTAACACATTCGAAAACAATAAAGCGCTTTTCAAATACAGAAATAAACATGTTAACATTTGAATAAACACTTGGCGGGAATCTTTCTCGCAACAAGAGGTTGTTTTTTGGACTTTTTGTCAAAATATGTTCGGTCTAATTTTTCGAAAATGTTGCTATGCATTCATACCCCATCCCTAGCGACAGCATTTAGCGTGTTGCGCAACACGCGTCACGATTGCTTCCGCCAGTCGACCTCATGTGTGACCCCGCCAGGTCACACCGTGACCTTTGTGCCTTTATGCCATCATTTAGGAAGTGAAATGTCAAGTCGGTGATCGAACGAAATAAAATTACTGGTGACAACACTATTTTGCGATATCGATGGCGCGTAGTAGGTATATTTACCGTAAAGGAAAAATGTTGCGTATTTTTATGAATTCTTTTGAAGGTGCTTTGAAACGGAAAAATGCAGTTCGAAATAATTTCATCCTATTTTTGTTAATGTATATTTTGTACAGGGATATTTCACGCATTAATTTACTGAAGTTAGTTTTAAAAATGGACCGTGACGTCTTCATGGAGCGTTTTGTGTTTATAACCTAAAGTATTACCGATTAAAATGAATTTATCCAAACCAAAAACAATTTCCACCATTGTTTATTATCAAACGAATCTTCCTTATTTTCGCAGCCAAAAGGAGACAGCGCCAGGACATAACGATTCACTCCTATTGCTCATTATACCAAAGGAATTCATTACGAATGCCACAGAATACCTCACAGTCCTTCCCTGATCAATAGGGGCGGGGAAGTGAGTATTTTTAGCATTCAGTACTCGGATATCAGATAAGGATCCCAGAATCGTTTTCGATCAGAGTGAGGTGGCTGTGTCTTCACTCTCTCGTTGGGATGATGTAGAGATCGGTATCAGATGATTTGTCATTAGCATCGCTGGATATCGGTGAGGACAGAATTTGGACATCTCTTGTTATGTTTCACGGTGTTCCATTATGTATCCAACTTAGTGGGGTTTCGAACTCAATGCCTCTTCTGTGTCAGAGATGGTATAATTTCGTGATTATTATAAATGGCATATTGAATCAAAACAGGCATCAAAATGCCTCAAAACTCAAATAGGATTGATTGTATAAGCAAGCAATCTTCCACGTCTCAAACTGACTTTTTCCCACTGTGCCACAGTGGAAGTAATATGCCTTCGTTGGTATGAAGATTCCCACGTAAAGAAAGCTCGTTAGCGAATTTATTTTGTTAAGCCAAACGAACATAGTCGGTTTTAATGTATTGTATTAAGTAAAAACTGTGAGATTATCTAGCATTATTTTATTTAATTTAACCTATCACACGATAAGGCTTAGTTGCGGAAATGAGCCCGAAAACAAGTAAAATAGTACACTAGCTCATTTAATGTCCGCGTCAACTTACTAATTCCCCTGACAAAGCGTAACTTGAGCTGTGTGAGGTATCGGCAATAAAGCAGGCGAGTCCATCGCAGTTTCCACGTCAGCAGAGCGCAGTGGCCCGTGGGCAGCGCACTGACGTCATCGCTCTGTGACCTATGACGGAAACTTTGCCGGTAAAGTACAACACGGTCACTCCACGTCGTTAAGCCTCAAACTAGAGACGGGATAAAGGTGTCTGCACACCACACCGTAAAAGATTAAAGATGTTTATTTGCACGAATATAAGTTACAGTGTTGGTCTTAAAACTAAAATAATGTCCATATATATTCTACCTTAACTAGGCATGCAAATATTTTGACTTATTACAATAACAAATTAAATAATATCGTCTGATTGCAAAATTAAATGAATTAATTAATGGAAATACCGTAAACTCTGTGGCGGTACGGTCGTGGTGTGGTGTGATCGGCAACCAATTATTTATGTGCTTATCTAGGCTTTTCCAAGACGCGACTTTGACGAGAATAGATAGAGAAAGACCAGAACGTATTCAAGACCTTATTGGTACTCGTAACTTATTCAAACAGAAATAAAAAAAATGGCCATACTAGTTTCAATTAGTTTTGATTCCTTGATTGTAATATTGTCTTCATTAAAATAATACAAAAATATTTTACTGTCTGACACAGGTCCTAGCATGGTCATGGTATGATACGTAGTAATGGGCACAAAGTCTTCAAACCTTAGAGTAAAGGAGTGGTTAATGTTGAGATAGGGCTACGAAAACCCATTGTATATTGTTAAACAAGATAATTATGCTTTGTTTTAGCTACTCACTTGGTTAAATAAATGAAATCCTTCAAAAAACAACGAACCCATCGTTGTAGCGAATGAAAACGTGACGGAAGACTAGAATAATGGCATAAGCTTGAAAACTTTACGGAAAGACGCTTGAAACTTCCGGTCCAGCTTTTATAATGTCTTTATCTCCTTGAGATTGAAGTGACGTAGAGTGAAATGATTGAGCATAATTCTAAATCGGATTGAAACTGATGGCAGATATCAAATCGCCACCAGATCTGTATAGTTTTCTATTTCCAATTAAAAAAGCTATAAACGAATAGCACAGTTTTTTAGGTTTTGTGGGATAAATACTTTGCCTTGGGAATAAGAAATTATCATTTTCTTCACAATCTCAATTTTTTTTGTTCTAATTATTTAGGGACGGTTTTAATAGACTACGCCTGTCCCGTATTTTAACTACAAACTATAAAATCATCATGAATTTGGGTCCATAATCGGAATATATACAAAAAACATATAATTTATATACATATATATAACACAAGGTCTGCTTAGCTTGGGGCTAGGTGATGCTGTGTAAACTGTCCGGAATTATTATTATTATTATACATACATCATAAAACTTCCTCCTTTTTTCGATGGCGGTTAAAATATATTAAGTCCAGAGACACAGTTAGCGACGTAAAATCTAAGCTCAATAGGAAGGATTTGAGCAGAGGTTGGCAGTGCGTGCGTGCACTGAATATATGCTGGCTTCACAGATTCGCGCAGTTTGAACAAAATACGGTATTCACGGAATGCCATAAAGAGGTCAGCAGAAATTTTCCAAGGCGGTAGTGGCGATTACTGCAATTAATCCTTACTCGTATCATAAACGCGAAAGTTTGTTTAGATATACATATGGATGGATGTTTGTTCCTCACGCAAAAACTACTGAACAGATCGGGCTTAAATTTTGAATAAATGTAGTTCTGGCTCTGGAATAATGTAACTTTTCATCAGTTCCCATAGTACCCATAGGATATAAATAGCCTTGAAACGATTCAATAGAAAAAAAATTACAACATAGAACTAATTTGTAAAGTCATTAATAAAATCTATTGTTTGTTTAATTAACATAATAGTTCATACTATTCTATTGATTGCTTTGTTGGGTTCCCTTCATTTAGCAGAATCCCAGTCCCAAATACCCAAATCCCAAATAATAGGCGACTTAAAAAAATCATACATATTTTTGTCCACACACATCACGATCATCATGCTTATATTAGTCCACAGCTGGACATAGGCCACACACAGCAAAATAGAAATAATCTTAAATACCTTGTATCCTAGGATAGGGCGTGCAATACCGCGGGCAGGAGTCTAGTCCACCAATAAATACGAATCAGATACTCCACCTACAGTTTGGATGGACGGATCTCACTCAATTTCCTGTAATACACAAATAGGTACTTGATCTCCGTAGCTCCGCCAAACTTGTCCCAAACTTAATCCTGAGTAATTCTGCCGTTTGATGAAAGGGATAATCTAATTTCTGTTTCCTTGGGTGGGAGTGGGAGCGAGCGATTGAACTTCCGCCCGAAACGTGGACGTAGCGTAGTTTTTCAATTGCCAATGATTTTCAATTAATTTCATATTTTAGTTTATTATTACATCTTCAAATCAGCTTTCGTTATTTATGAGGTAGGAAGTGTTTTCAATGGGCAAATGAATTTTTTTTTTATTAATTTATAATCATCTTAGACAGATAAAAATACTATTATCATTTATTTGTAAAAGTAATCTTATTTGGAACTCTGCCTTCTAGAGACGGTGATATAAAAAGATGGCTTTTGCAAATCTGTATAATGCAAGTATACTTTTAATAAATATTAAGATAAGCCTCATGGGCCCTCAAGAAACATAGTATATCCATAGATATATTTCAGACAACAAAAAGAAGTCCAAATAGAAATCGCGGTCCATTAAAAGAAAAATATGGTCTAACCAAGCGAGAAAAAACAATAAAGGAAATAACTTCCTCCATTGATCACGAGACACTTCCAGAGTTTGCTGATCATCAGATCAGCAGTCTATCATAACCCTCAGCGCGCTATTGCGACTGTCTCGTAAAAGAGTCGATTCGAAGCATTTCACAAGCCCGCAGTAAAAGTACAGAGAATCGCAGTGATAGGGGCCGGTCGAATCGATACCTATACGGATGTAGGTAAACCTACACGGACGGGCACGGATCCGCTCTCGAGAGAAGTGGCTTTTTCCACATTTATTAACTTACTAGCCTTTATTACACGCCAATAGAGCTGTAAGTGGCCTTTTAATTGATTTTACATGGACGCTCTCGGACAGCGCTTATTTATCGCCGTTCACACTTAGCTAGTGGTTTCTGGATCTATAGTTTCAGTATTTATGTGGTTTTATAACTGGTTATCATTCTGCGTAGTAAAAAATTTTAACCCAAGATCACTCACATTGCAATTACGACGTGTACTAGATAATTTTACGTTTTGGTAAGACCATGCCCGTTTTTCTCATCATCCTTTCTTCCTAGTTCGCTTCATTGGTGAATCGCACTCACTACTATCAATTGCGGATGTACGTTACTCAGTTCCAGATATATCGCTTGATCGTCGTAAAGTATACGAATTACTTAGGTTATTGATAACGTTAGGTACTTAAAATGAAGGTGCGTGTGCAACGGTTGAGTTGACAAGTCGATCGATAATTCTTACTCAAGTGATTATAATACTCCATGATAAATTACTAACATATTTCTCACTTTAGTTATCCTTATAGTTCTGTAACCTAGAGAAGCTCTCTAAGATAATTGACGCGGGGCTAGAAGTAATCCAGTGAGCTTCAGTAGTTCTTTAAAGCGCTCTGTTATCAAACACAACTTTCTTAGGAATCAATGAAGTTGCCAAGTTGTAGAAGTTCCAGGAGTTGTGATGTGAAGTGCCTCTCCTTCACGACTGAAAGAACTTCTACTTAACTGGTACTTAGGGATTGCCTCAAGGAAGAACATCAAGGGTCTATTCGAAATCATCGTGCCGACGAAATTGACGTCAAATTATGATTATATTGATATACTATATTGGATAAATAATTGAAGCGAAGGGAAATCAAAGAACACCGTATTTCTTATATTATTTTGATAAATAAATAATATTTCCGGACAATCCACACAGCATCATCTAGCCCCAAGCTAAGCAGAGCTTGTTTTATGGGTACTAGATTGTACAAAGTACAATGTTATTCAGGGTGAAGCAACATGCAAAAACTATATCATTTAAATTCCTATACTTTAGCTTAGCAATCTCGATATAGCCGAACGTGTAATGCGTGATGTTTATAGTTTTACGTGCCTTTAATCTTCCGTATTTTTGTCTACATGTTTAACTAAACGTAATCAATAAACCAGTTGCGATCTACAAGCCGTTGTTGGAGTTATCCTTTCTATCCCGGTTCCATTAACATAGATGACTGATATACTTAATACAATAATTATTAATTGTTTAAAATTTTACTTGTCTTAATTTGACGTGCTTATTCTTAAGTGATTTGTTGAGCTACCTCTAGACTGTTTGCAAGCGTCTGCAGTTTAACTCTGTTTCGGTTTTGGTTTGGGTGGTGCCAAATATAAAGATTCTAGGAGGGTTTAAATGTTGTACTAAAAATGGTAGAGAATGATATGAAGAGGCAATTCGTATATGTTTAGGATTTCGCCATATTAAATTTATTAAAAGTATTAAAAACATTCGATTATAACGCACTGTTCGATGGTTGTTCAGATGGATTAGAGTACATCTCGTCTATGAAAAATCGACATTGGACGAGTCGTCCTCTTCACTTTTAGATCGGGGTAAAACTCGTCCGAGTTCCAAATCTTCTAATTTTAGATTTGGACCAGTTGTACACAAATCCCAAAGTGAAGTGGACAACTCGTCCGAGAGAAGATCGTCGTTACTTTTCAGGGTTACGCTGCGAGAAGTTTAATTGTTGGAATTGTATTTACTAGTTATAATTTGTTTCTATTCCTTGATTGTATTTTATTATGTATTTTCGTTGTTTATATAATGAATAAAGAAAAAAAGATAAAGTCTTTACCTTTTATTTCCCTTATAAACACGTCGCGGTGTTATTGTAATAGGTTGCTAATCTAATCGTTTGTGTTTACGGTGCCCCGTTAAATTGGAATTTTGATGGTTTGTAAACATTGCCAAACCCGTAAATGTTATCTGGTGTGAGTGGTTTGACTGAGGCTGATAATGTTGGGTTCGATTTCCACTTCGGGTCAGATCTGCAGATATTTGATCAGAGTGTACCGCGTGTTATAAAAATATCTTTGTGATGTATTGTTTCATGTATATCAGTTATCTCGTTTCCATAACATATGCTTGGGGTTAGGTGATGATGTGTGGATTGTCCAATTTTTATTAGCAATATGTTTACTTTCAAATGTCTAATATAGGTTTTATATTAGTTTTTAAGGTCTTGTATGTAAATTTTTTCCTAATATGAGCTGTACCTACTGCTTGAAATAAATTATTTTTATTTTTTTTTATTTTTTATTTTTATTTTTTATTTATTTTATAGGACATTAGTTTTGATCTTTAGTTGCTATTGCTATATAATTCTCTAAAACTTTTTCAGGTTCTGGGTAGGGAAAGGCGCGTGATGTATGAGAATTTTCACTATTCGCTTATTCGAAATCTTTCAATACGTGAAGAGTGAAGAAAGAAAAGTCCTATAAATCTAAACTCTAAAATATAGCTTAGATATTAGAAAATATCTCGCAAATAATAGCGCGACCATTACCACACACCAATGCACACGGCTGCGCTCAAACTTCGCCTATAACGATCATTTTCCTATAACATCATATCCGATTATTGCACCACACTCGAGCCATACAACGCTTTACTGCCACACGATTTTAGAGCTTATAAACAGGTTCTCGGCGGTACTTCTAAACTGGGTATAGTAGAGCCTTAGTCGGGCGGGGCGGGGCGCGGCGCGCATGCGCGGATCTCAATGTACCCTTTGGAAAAGTACGATTTACCCACAATTCCAGGAACAATTAACTTGTTGAGAATTTAATTTGTATGTACTCAAAAATGTTCTTTGCAATATGAAAGTGGAACTACTTAGGTTTTATTGAATCGGCGCTCGGCGCTGGCTTTACGAGGAACCTTATGACTCTGTTTACATCCCTCACGGGTATTGTGTTTCTGTTCCGGATTTCGTGTTAATATAAGTTATTGGAGTTCATTTGGTTACTTTTTAAGTATTATTTTTTATATCCGGAGTCGAATCTCAGTGAAATATGAACGTACTTTCCCGAGATAAAAAAAAAGCTTTGCAAAATTGAAGTAAGCCCAAAAACATACATGCATAGCAACATCCAAATTAATCTTTTTATTAGTATGTTTTCATTATAAAGAATATTAACATTGTAAATTCTTTATAAACTCTTTCGGCACGCTTTCACACTTTTATGATAATTTTGTTATTTTAATAGGGAAAAAAAATATTTATTATTATTTTATTAATTTTTTTTACATTTTATTTGATGATTACGCAGATCTTTAATGTTCCATGTGATATAAATACTATGATTAAAGCTCTTGAAAGTAGTTCAAAACATTTCCTGTAAAACCTGCTATGCCCCTAAGCAGTAGAGCATACCTAAAGCTCACTTCGGACTGGCGGAGCGAGCATGTTCACCTTCCAAAGAGCCTCCTCAATAAAGAGGTTACCGGGCTATCTCAGTAATGTTGCCACCTATGAAAATAAATTCCTACCACCGCGCACCAATCACGGCGCACCTTGGTAGGTTTTCCCGCGCACGGCAGCGTGGGCAACCCTAGGGGTGGGTTTGCGCGGCACGCGGCAGTCGGCGGCTGATCGTGGACGGAGGCGGACGCGCTCGCAGCGCCCTCCCCGCGAAATGACTGAGCTCTTCAAACGTCTCATGGATAGCTGACTGTGAAAGTGGGTTATTAACTTTGAAACTTGCTATATTTGTGGATTGTTTGATGATGATATATTATGAGTGTGTGGTTTTATAGTGATCATCGGTAAGTTTTAGTTGAATATAGTTTTGGAGAGTTAGTAAGCTGAATTTATTTGGTTTACGCATTGATAAATTATGAGATAATACAGTGTTAGCTTATATGTAAGTTATCATTATATTCAATATTATAAAATATAAGGGAAAAAACCTTCGCGTTATTATTTTTTTAATAAATGAAAAAAAAAACATTTATTTTTCAATCTGTAGGAACTTTATAACGTACAACAGTTATAAAATTGACGTTCATAATTTTTTTTTAAATTATAATAATAGACAAAAAATCTCCAACAAAAATAAAAGAGTTTCACCTATGGCATGCAACCTTTCCCAGAAACTATCTCCAATTCTATAAAATGATCCACCTGAAAAATGTCATAGGTCCGTAATTTACAATTCCCTATACATTATGTCCTCCCATGAATTTTAAATGTAAAATTCCACAGAGTGACACCCTGCCAGCCGCACTGGCCGCGGCTTACGGCCCGCACCCGCTTGTCTCACTCGCGAACTTAGGCTTAATATGTAAAAACATTATCTTTTTAACTAAAATTTATTCTCCCTGTAATTAGGCAAATTTTTGAAGTATGGCAACACTTTGGCGGAAGAGTTTGGCTATGAAAATAACTTGGAGATTAAGTGATACTTATACGAATAGGATTTTTCAGAATTATCGCGGCCTTACATTCAAACTGCGTATTTTACTGCCGGAGAAAAAATAGGAATTAAAAACTATGTGTCCTCAACATGGTGTCCAAAATACATTCAAACTTATTTCTAGTAGTTCCAATATCGAAGTGTTCAGTAAAAACTAAAAAAAAATAGTCGGATTCACTTACTCTTAAATCAATCAAAATAATAATAAAAAAAATAGACAAGCATTCACATGATGTAGATGTTACCAAATTAGTATTTTTATGAAGAAAGAAAAATATTTTCACGTACACTTGACCACACCCAATTTAGGAACCAAAAATATTATCTCTAAAATTCCTAAATTTGGGGCTTAAGAGGAAATCAGTGGTCCAACCTGAACATTGAGAATATTACCGTGGCCCATACAAGGCACAGAGAACGGTGTTGCAATTAACCTACGCTCTTTGCCGTAACCGTCTTGAAAGCAATACCAGACTCGGGAGTAGATGTGAAATTCATTACAGCTAGTTTCATCATTATCATACACAGTTTTACACTGACACTGCTGGGTATAGGCGGCAAAATTCATGTGCCACTCCCAACGGCAAGACCGTAGTCCGCTAGTCTTTGTTTTGCGCTACAAGGCTTGGCGTCTGCCTCTGTTGATGCTGGAAGGCATTTGTTCACGAATCTATGTATTAATTTAAAATAACTTAAAACCCATCATAAAAGCTTTTTTGTGTAGTAATTAGGCCGGAAAGAGTGAAGAATTTTGAAAATTTCAGTTTAGAAAATAAGAATAACTTACCTTTTGATTACTTAGACAGAGGCAGGTAATATAGAGCTTGTTTGTGTAGACTGTACACTAAAATTGATTTTCCCACTCAAATATTTAATTTTAAGGAGATGGTTTCACAGTTCACTTCAAACTTAAAAAATTCTGTAGCAATCAGACAAGAATTTCTAGTAAAAAAATTCTAGAAAAATATGCAGTTTTGCTCAAGTTTGATTTATCAAATAAGTTCCAAAGGAATTTCGAATCTAAAGCTCATTATGTTTTGAACCGTTACCGTGGCGGCTACGAACTGCGTAGCAATTAGTGCTACCGTACCTACGTTACGTAATTATGGGCGTTTAGAACGTTGAGGTGATGAGTGCAAAAAATGTAGCAATTTTTTAGCCTGAATTCAGTTTTAAACATTTTTGATGAGGGCCTTAAATTTGAAGGTAGTGTCGTTTTACATTAATTTGGATTTTCAATTTAGTAAAAAAAAATCTCTTTTGACCTGATACGTGAAGAAAATATTTTTTTACTCTGGAAAATAATCCACTGTAGGTAAACTGTAAAGTCTTTCAAACTAACCGAAATAACGACCAATAATTATTCAAACAAAATACGCTCACTACAGAATGTTGCCAACTAAAATCATCAGAACACGTCGCACGAACGATGTAAGGACGAACTTTACTAAATATATATTCACACTGGGCATTCCCATTGTCCTATATACTTGTGTGTACTCAGGTATGCTCGCTCAAGTGCATTCAATGGAAACACCCTAATGAATACAACAATAGCGTAGCACTAATCTTCGTAGCGATTAGTGCTACGGTACGTGACGGTGCTACGCCGTAGACCGTCTACGATAATCGTATGGTTGAAACAGAGATACTGTTTTACTGGTTTATTTGAAGAATATTTTAGATGATTGTCGTGAGTATATTGGACTAATTTATAATAGTATTTGGAAGAAAATTAACCCTCGACGCTTACACAATTTATAAATATCTATTTCTCTTTTCTCTAATTACACTTTTTTCAGTAGATATTAACCCATCTGTGTTGTGACCCATGTGTTTTCAAGTTTAATAGCATGGGTGATGAAACAAGCCGGTATTTTTTATTCAGCACATTTTTGAAATTAGTTTAAAATGAAAAATTTAAAGACATGGTGCTTTCGTATTTCACTGTATCTCCTGAACAATGTTCAAGAGGTACAGTGTTTAAGGACTGTGATTTATGTACATAATTCACTCAGTTTTTCGCTTGTTTGTTCGTGCTTTTAATTTTTAAATTTACGACCAAAGTTTACTTTGCAACTTGAATAAAACCAAGTTGCCTAATTAAGTCCACGGCCTAATGAAATAAACTTTGAAAAAACAACAGTACATAAAGTTGTTTTCTTTTAAAACAAAAACAGGTTTAATAAGTGTGGTGTCTTGAAATCCAGAAAAAATAGGATAGAAAAGCATCAGATCTCTGGTACAAAGTACACAAAATAACGATGATTAAAAGCCATGTTTCTGTTGCGGATAAACTCTTCTAAGAAAGTTCTTCTAAGAGAGTTTTAGGTATTAGAATTATCTTTTTATATCTTAATTAGAAGAGTTCATTTATAACGATTTCAGTATAAAAAGTATAAAAATAATTTGAAAAAAGGACATATTGAAGAGCGCTTATTCAATACGCGGGTTCAATTTCGGCCCGGAACAAATGTTTGGAACAACGATCTTCAAATGTTTGTACCAGGGTTCTGGGTGTTTCAAATGTAGAATCAAAAATATCTATGTAATGTATTGTATTATGTATCTCAGTCATTTAGTACCCTTAATACGAGCTCTACTTAACTTGAACCTTCTCCTTTTTTAAAATCGGTTAAAAATAGGTTACAAGAGATTGTCAATATCAGCGCCATCTACAGGGTGTCCCATAATGAGTGGATAACCTGAAAGGTGCTTATGCGCCAAGTCAAGGCCAATCAGAAACATTTTTTATTTTTTTTCTAACTTGCCCCGTTCGGAAAATATTTAATATTTTGTAAATTTGGAAAACTTTGTACCTTTGTTCACATTTTTGGACTTTGTGCCTATAATTTTAATAATTTTTAAATTTTTATTTTTGGAATATACTAAAGAAAAACAGCTTATTTGAACACGGTTTGAAATATTTTGGTAACTAGGACCAGTAATTTTCAAGGCAGGTTTAAAGTAGAAAATTTTAATTTTTCATTTTATTATGCAAAGTTTGAGCTGCTGTGGTTAAAAAAAAAGATAAGGAAACCTAAGATGCCAGGTACTTTAAAAACATGTCCATTTCAAGAGCATCCTAAAATAATAATAAACTTTGAAATTTTGTAGGGTAAAAAACTGAGATATTGCTACTTTTGTGCCAAAAGGGGCCAATGCTACTAAAAATAATATTGAACCAACACATCAATAAAATATCTTTATCGCCTTACTCGTTCAAAAAAAAAAATGTTTCTGATTGGCCTTGACTTGGCGCATAAGCACCTTTCAGGTTATCCATTCATTATGGGACACCCTGTATATAAAATATAACCATCCAAATAAGCCATAAAACAGTCTACCAAAAATATTCTCGTATTTCCCATTAAACTCTTTACTGTTCTCTCAAGGCAAAGGACAAGGGTACAAAAGCCCTGTGTAAAAACACGATGAAATTTATGCCTTATTTTATTGGATGCGGTACATAACATCCATCAATCTTATTATGGGTTCGTTTCCGAGGTCTCACAATGAACATTAGGTATTATAAATTAGTAGTCAGACATTTGTGGGTAAAAAATGGCTTCGTTTTTTTTTATTGGAAATGGTCGATCGTTTTTTGGTTACTATCTCACGTAAGTGAAGATGTGGCCTAAGATGGAGCACGCTTTGCCAGAAGGAACTTATTCACTCTTGATTTGAAGACTCAGAGATCGTACTCTAGCGGGAAAACAGACGCAGGAAGCTCATTCCACTCTCTGGCTGTGCTAATAAGGAAGGTAAAGCTAAATTTTTAGTTCTACTTTGTGGAGTATGGACCAGGTACAGGTGGTACTTTTTGATGCGTTGAATTCGTAATTTTATAAATCTTTATTAACTACTACATACTTTTCATACTTTTCATGTTGAAATAAAAAATATGCTGGTCAATTCTTTATAAATCATACAGAGTAAAAGCAATGAAATGGTCTGTGATAAAATATATTTATTATTACTGATGAAAATTTATTTATGAAATTATTTTGAAGGGAAAAGCTTTCGCATCAACCAAAACAACGCATAAATCCGTATTATTGATCAAAAAATATTGAAACAAAACATGTTATTAATATTTTTTTAAACGTAAAATATCATAGATTTCACCAGAAAAAACAGTAAAGTGCAAGTTGAACTCGCGCACGTAGGTTTCGTACTATATTACTAATATTATAAATGCGAAAATTTGTAAGTATGGATGGATGGATGTTTGTTACTCTTTCACGCAAAATGAACTGAACGGATATGGATGAAATTTGGCATAGAGATAGATTATAGTCTGGAATAACACAGCCGCGTAATTTTATTACGAATACGCGGGTGAAACCGCAAGACGCTGCTAGTTATCTATGAAGTGGCAAAATTTCTGTATGGAAGCTACCTTAAATATTTATTAAATTCTGTTTGCTAGTATTTGTTGTTATAGCTGCAATATAAATACATCATTTGTGAAAATTTTAACTGTCTATCACTGTTAATTTCATACAGCTCGTTTTACCCGGGTTTAAAACTAGCTGGGTGGGGTAAAACGAGCTGGGTGGGGTAAAACGAGCTGGGTGACTGTATGAAATGTATGATCCTGTATGATCCTAAAAAACGGATGTTACAAAATTTGTCTCACAGTGAAACTCAAACATTCTGCATCTTAGGTGAACCTTAACCACTACACTTCAGAGGTCATTTTCAAATGATATTCAAAGCCTGCTTCAACCTTGAAATCACAAAAGCTGCGAACTGTAACATAAAACTCAAGTTGCGAGTGTATCGTGCGTGGACCTAGATTAAACGTCTAAGTATCAAGAATCCTTCGTCAATGTCGCGGCGTATGAAATATCTTCACATCTCTCGCTACGGCTGATTCGATTAGAAGATTGATTCAGTTTGATAAAAATATGATTCACTTGTTTGTTACTTTTATCTTCAAACTGCGTGTTCCGTTTCCATTTACCAATAGGCTCGATCAATTATAGATAGATGGAAATGGAGAGGTCTACTAACGCCGTCGATTATTGTATCATATTATTACATTAGACAAAGGAATTTCCAAAAATCAAACAGAGTTTGGTGGCCACTAAGACCAACTTCGTTAGCGCTTATGGCTCTCAGTTTTGCTCTGATGGAAAAGCACCATAATATGTAGGTTTTCCTTAAACATGACTCAAAAAAATTAAAAATAAACCTGTTGACATTGTCAATAATCCCTGTAAATGATTTAAACTTAACGGAATCACACCTTTCCAGAATGTTTGGCTTCTACTAAGAGTGAAACACCTATTTTCCAATCCCATTTTGTTAGAAAAACTAAACACTACGACCGATGCAAAGGGGGCCAAACCAATGTGTGTTCAGAAGTGTGTTGTTTCGATCACGTGTAGAAGCCCTCCGACCAGAAAGAATTACGCGAGGCAACGTTCAAGCAGTAATTGAATTTTAAAGTAGACTGAACAAGTCATGTCATAGCAAGAAGAATAATCGATGAGGCTTCCGGGAAACCCCTGAGCCCCTTTACTATTTGATGTCAGCCTGGGGTTTACAAGGAATAAACTATTCTACAAGAAAACTTAACGCAATGGTGTTTGATGTCAGTCCATCTTGAAGTCTATTTTGGTCCACTGCTGGGGCCGAATTCCACTAATTTCAAAACAAAAGTCTCGCGATATACCAACTATCAAGATAGCTAAAATGATGTTTGTGCTTTTGGAATTGTACAGTTTTTTTCATAATGTAGACAAAACAGGCAATCTGGTGGTCACACACGTAATCGTCGCAGCTATGAATGTTCCACAAAAAGTTTGTGTTAGTAGAATGGAGTTTAAAAAGAAAGTTAAACACTATCATTTTGACACGATACTATTGTAATGGTGAAGCGATTTATTCGCGGAATTCGGCCCCTGGACGTAGGCCTGCTATGCCCAGGGTTCATGCTTTGGGCATAGGTATGACTGCACAGTCGTTATCAAAGCTTGAGTATGTAGTTTTATTCGTATGTCATCAATTTTATTCTCTATTGATGTGGGTCTAAAAATTTAGGTAAATCCACACGAGAAAGAATCTAATCAAAATACACTTTTCAGAGCGCTTTACAGCTATCGATCGTGTAAAAACTAGGTTCAGAAATAGGATTCGCTATGTAAATAGACACTGGAATTAATATTTCATGAAATAATGTGATAAGTTTGATTGCATGCCGTGTCTCACGCCAGGGTATCAAATGACGTCATACGTGGAAACTTTGTCGATTGAAATACATACCTAATAGATACTGCATTGTATAACTTAATCTTATCTAGCGATGACCTATGCGGCGCGGTGGGCGACGATCCGCCTGGCACAGAAGGTTACGGGTTCGATTCCCGCCTTGGGATAAATATTTGTACGATCTGCAAATATTTGTTCTGAGGTTCTGGGTGTTTTCTATGTGTAATAAAACTTAATATGAAGTACTTGTCTACTCCTCGCGACAAAGAAACTGTAACACCTATTATTCGATCTGATCAAGGCAAATATTCTCATAACCCACCTCCTTTGATATAATTACCACTAATGTAATTTGCAGTAAATCAGCCCGCCTGATCCTAGTATTCATCAGCGAGCGTCTCTTTCTTTTGTGAGGGTAATGAAAGGGATGCATAATGGATGACGCGCTCGGAGCATCGGAGTTGGAAGCAAAACAGAATGAACCTTCTGTTTTTGTTTTAAGATTACTGAAGTGGGTTTTCTTTTATAAACAGTTTAATGGATTCACTGCCCGGGTGAATACGTTTAACTACAGGATGAAATATTTTAAAGAACTGATTGGTTGGCTTGTAAATAGTATTAACAAAAAAAAATAAGCGAAAGATAAATAAAATATTGCTAGATTTAAATAGTATTTATCGCTGTAAAACAAACTCTACCCTAACCTGATATATTAGGTTTAGGTTACATTGATACTCACTAATTTTGGTGTTGTTTTACTACCTATCAAGTATGTTGTTTAATATTTGCAGACATGTATGTGGGATTTTAGTATTTTTATTTTATTTATACAAATGACAAATATGTAAATGCCATGGAGAAATATTAGTTGAGCTCATATAAAAGTATCCAGAAATTGAATACAAAATATATTTTTTTACTAAACACAGCATCATCTATCTAATATACACCATCTTGTCACCGCCATCCGATCTTAATAATACTTACCTACTTTTACTCAGATGCGAAAAAAAATATCTTTCTCCGTCCATTTTTCTCAAGAACACGGCACTTCCGCCTTGACCCCAATTAAACGACGTGTCTAACAATACCCCCGTTCCCACACGCACCCCGTTTCCACGCACCCCATTTCCACGCACCCCCTCTCAGGCAATCATGACAAAGGCACAGGTAATTTACGGAGCTGCCCTCTGTCCAGGTCGGAGGAGCTTGTAAAAATCATTTATCGGAAGATACGATAGAAATGTTGGGGTTATGTGGAGGCTCTTGGGGGTCGTTTGAAACATTTGTAGCAAGTTGCTTTAGAACACGTTTCGTACCATCGATATAACGGTCAAGTGAGAGTCGGAAAGAGATTGCTTGTGGGTCATATATTATATTGTTATACATGCTACTTGGTAAACGTAGTGTAGGACGGCCTCCGGCCAGATGAAATGACGATCGGCGAAGGACTGCTGGCAGATGCTGGATGCGTCAAGAAGATGACCGGGTGCTATAGCGCTCATTAGGGGAGGCAAATGTCCAGCAGTGGACTAATATGGGCTGATGATGATGATTGTTAAAAATACGAGTTATGCGTTAGTAGAATCTTAAAAATTATGAGATAGAGATATAAATAATGGAAACCAGACATTTTCACCGAGCATTATCTTATCCCAAAGTAAGCAGAGCTTGTGGTAAGGGTACGCTACCAAGATTTACCAGAGTTTCCTAATCGAAGGATAGGTATAGTTTTATGACTACATAGTATAAAATAAAGTCGCTTTCTCTGTCCCTATGTCATTATGTCCCTTTGAACAGATTTTCGGTTTTTTTTAAAAGGTAGTGTGATTCAAGAGGAAGGTTTATACGTATAATAAAAACGTGCGACGCCGGGGCGGGTCGCTAGTTTAGTATAATACATAAGTAAAACAAAGTATATTAGGTAGGTACCTAAACACCTTATTTACATACGTGAAGTGAGGAATATTATTTTTTACATTACATTTTACAGTATAGTATATTACAAAGTGTAGTAGTTTAGTAAAGTACAAGAACGACTGTTATAATTTACTATTATTTTTGTTCTGTTGTGACGTAATTGTCTTTATGAAAAATAAAGTTCTTTAAATATTAAACATTTAATTTTTCGGCCTCAATTATGAGCAGCCAAAGCCCGGCAAAGAACGAAAGGGTTGTCAAAATAAACCGTCTGTCTATCCCGAGGCCAAAGGCATCACGAAAATGAAATAAAAATATTTTAAATCCCCAACTCGAAATAACCGAAAGGTCGGTTAAAAAATGTCCCCTTTCACGATATTTAATTTGATACTCATTTAATTTAATTCGAGTACAAAGGCAAAAGGCGTGTGCGACGTTGAAATTGATTTACCTGCTCTGTATGAAGGATATACCTACTACGTTATATTGAGTTGACATAGAAAACGGGTAGGAACCGGCGCCGACAGACTTTTCAAGCTAATTCGGCTTATTCAAAACGAGTAAATCCTGAAAGAAAATGACAGAACACGTCGAGATTTCTGCGGATTAATGTTTGTACTCTTACTCAACTTACTTATTTGTCAGTATCATACTATTCCTGAATCCTGAATTTTACCTACTGTTGGGTACAGGAAAGTTTGGACAAGTTACTACCACAAAATTAAATCGTAATCAGCTATTTGATAATATCCCTGTCCAGTACTTTCCTTTTAAGACATGATTATAATGTTTGATTGTATGTTTGAGTACTTATAATATTTTTACATAATAGTCCAATTATCGAAGCTTGAAAGCAAGTTTCCTGTTTTCCATCTAAACTTATCCCTGTCAGTAATACAGTAAGAAATATCATTAATAGAATACCGAGTGGTGAGCTCTTTTAGATTTTATGCGTGGGTTCGAATATAGGATCTGAAAGGAACTGAATTGTAGGAAACTTTTCTGGAAAATATTCGCTTGATATTATTCTCGGAAAGTGGCGTTTTCTCCACTATCTTTCGAGGCTATTGGGTTAGTGGCGAGCTACTGTAGAAACATTCAGAAACGTTATATCTTAATGCATTGTGTGACGAAGCGTGGTAAGAATTTGTGGCAACTTCACTCTTACGAGGGACTGGTTTCCGCTCGTGGCTTCGAACGAATTGTAAAGAAAGATGTTCTTTCTATCTCATGGGAATTGATTTACGGGGTATCAAGTGGCCAGATCGAACTCTACAGCTATGCAAAATTTTTGCCCCCTGTGTTTAGTATTTTTAACATGAAGAGTAGGTATATAAATAAATATACAATACAATACAAAAATTCTTTATTGTACACCAGAAAAAACATTACAAAAAGGAACATAACAAAATACAAGTACAATGGGCGGCCTTATCGCTTAGAAGCGATCTCTTCCAGGCAACCTTTGGATGGAAAGAATTATGTGAATTTAAGAAAGGCAGGGGGTGTACAAAATGACAATAACAAAAATAAAATAATGAATAAAATAATAGATACCTAATTAAAAATTAATAATGCGAAAAGGGAAAATATCATAAAAATAAAATTAAAATAATATACTATACAATATACTACTTACTAAATACTAAATATGTACATCATCTGCAATTAATCCAGCTATATAAACTTGCAGATTAATTCAAATTTATGTCATGTAAAACATCTTTGTAGAGTTTTAAAACTAATTAAATATGTGTTTATATATTAGGTAAGTACTAATATTTACTACTACGGCGGAACATGTATAGTTCTTTAGTATTTTTTTTTATACTCAGTGAAAATTTTTCTCATTTTGGCCGTTATTACAAATTTGTAACAGCAAGGTATTTTTTTTTCCATAACAATCTAAATAAACTTATCAATAGCAATTCAATGTTTTCGTTTGACATCCTGATTGGCAAAACGTTACTCAAACTTGTTATTCCATTGAGTCCGTGTAAACCGACCGGCTGTACGTTACCAGAACTGTTATGTCACGGAGACTAGCGCCATTTCAGACACTTTGGAATACGTCCAAGTGTTATGCCGACCAATTTATCGAGACCCCCCCTTTTATATTCTACTGCGGGATCCTACTTTTTGATCTTGGGATCTGGTAAAGTTTTTAAAAACACGCTCGCTGCTGTAATCCCGTGGATACTAACAGATTTATAAACTTGGTGTTGCTATATACTTTTTTACATTTGTACATTGCATTGTCGTAAAATGGTAAGCATTGTACAAAAAGCAGCCGCGTTCTTTTATTACGATGTTTTGTGTAAATCTAAACTAAATACTTCAATAGCTAGACCTTTTTAGTGTAAATCTTAGAAGTTGTAATGATTATTGTTTTATTATATCGTACATACACGTATTTATTTTATGTTATTAAAAACTAAGTGAACCAAAAAGTAAAACGAAAACATACTGTTCTAATCTAGCAATGATATTGTATGACGTCGTACATAATCTTGAATATTTAGCAATTTTGGTCAGATAGAATGGAAGTTTTGGAAGTTTTATGGCGAAGGCCAAGAATTGGTCCGCTGAGTCCTTAGTACGAATTGTGCTAGTTTATAAACTAATTTAATTCCTTTCCCATGTATTAAGCGCCCATTCAGTGCCCTTAACTGATAAAGAGGCACTGTCTAATTTTGACAATTTGTACATCATTTGTTAAATTTTGACAGGTCAGTGGTATAAACGAAAACCTTTTTCGTTTTGGTATTGTGCGAACCCATACTAGTCACTTAGAAGTAAGTACGTCTCAAGCCAATATCGATGGCAGATCCAAAGCCTTGTTTTAGTCTTGTACTACGTCTTAGATACTCCATAGCTCCTTCTGTCTGGTTTCCAAGGCAGCGAGTGTGGGCGGCTGACATATTGTCCACTTCCCTCGTAAATATACAAGTTAAAACGTTTGTTACTTTACTATCCCGGAAACTGTATCTGTCTGCCTCTTAATAGGCAAAGCTTTTGTTAAGAGAGTTGATTAGGTCTGTATTATTATTTCAGGAAGTACCTACTTTCTATTTTGGCAGTTGATGTAATGAATGTGTCTTGCGTATCACAGGACTGGAACAATAATAATGGTACAATATTTGCTTTATTTCATATATTTGTTTGATAATAAATAAAATTTGACATGTCTAACTGAAAAGAAATAAAGTTACTGATTACCTATGAATTATTTTTTTTGTAATATTAGTTATCTGGCACTTCCTAAATTATTGTTAGTGTGACTACCCAAAGGTTAGCAGGTAGAGAATGCTATCTAGCATTATGCTCGCCCACGCACATTTTTAACTTTTTTTACTCAGTATAAATGTATTGACACTATTTCTACCATTTTGTACATCACTTGTTTGCAATAAAGACTTGAAACTCGATTTTCAGTTCAGTTTTGTCTCTTGCTTTTAACTTTTATGAACTCCTTGCAACTTCGATAGAAACATCGAATCTTGCCAGATGATTAATTACCTTTAAACCTTATTGCTTTACAAATAAAGTTCTTTTCACAAAGCAAGCTTAAAGACATTTTAGAGAAACCCTTCAGCTCCCTCTTTCAGTATATTCGAACCTCGAAGCTATGTCAACGGTTCATCGCAAATCGTGTTAATTTGGAATCTTCACGCTTCTAAATACAAACGTGTGAAAATTACATTATAATTGCCATTTAGCCATTCACACAACACAGATCACAGGGTCCCTTAATACGCTTAGTTTGTTTCCGTTCAGAAATTGGATCAGACATGTTTGTGAAAGAATATAGGTACCTTTCTATTTGTGTCGCCGTCGAAGGGACTAGGTTGGTTCTTTATCAGAAATTTCCTCGAATCTTTAGTGGTGTGTTATTTCCATAGAAACAAGCAGTAACAAAAACATTTTTGCTTTTCTTTGATATAATAGATCAAAGATACCACATCAACAGCCTTTAGTAGTCCACTGCTGGACATGGCATCTTCCTTTTAGCACATTCCATTTCTTATATATAATAAAAGCTTGTATGTTTATAAGTTTGTTCTTCTTTCAGGCAAAAACTACTGAATGGATCGGGCTGAATTTTGGAATAGGGTTATCATATCCATTAAATCAGTTCCCATGGAATATAAGCCTTGAGTCGTTTTCATAGAAACAATGCAAGCGAAACCGCGGGCAGATATATAGAACGAAGAAATGGGTAGAACATAAAAAAGATCCAAAATGATTTTTTAATTAATTATTTAATTTAACGTACCTATCTATCAATGTTATAAGTAGTCGTCTCATTAATTTTAAATTTTGTCTTCTCAGTGCTGCTAAAAAACATTGTAAAATATAAAATTTAACAAAAAAGAAAGAGGAATTAAAAGTCACCGGTCACAATAACTCTTCCTCGTAACACGAAATATTTGATATCAAAACTAGGACGTCTCAAAGGACATTTTGTATAAAATAACTTGTATTCAGAAGACCGTGTTATAGCTAAATGAAAAGAAAACCGCTCCACCGGAATGCGGACTCTATTATTTGAGGCACAAAGAGGTTATTTCTTTGATACAATGGGAAGTTGTTTACATTACACGGAGTGCATCTGATGGATCCCGGACAGACGCAATCAAGGCTGATGGGGCTCTGCGGGGGAGGGAGCGGGGCAGGGGGGTGAGGGGACGGAACGAGAGGTTTTGTTGGAAAAGGAGATTGGTAAAACTGGGCCTAGGCAAAACGGGCTCTACATTTTTTTGATAAAATGTCATAATATAACTAATAACACATGCGCATATCGAGAATTACGATAAATGTTTTTTTGAAAAAGGATAAAAATAAAAAAAATAAAAAAACGAAAGTTTTTAATTTTCGTTGTTAATAGAAGAACAAGGAATAAAAATGAATTAGGGTTCCGTTCTCAGAGGTCTGTCACCAGGTATTTTCTCATGCGCCATGATAGTTATCAGCTAAAATTTTCACAGATGATGTTTTCTGTTGCGGATATGACAACAAATACTTACTAAAAAACTAAAAAAAAGGTAAAAAAAGGGGGTCCCATAAAACAAACATGATTTTTTGTGGTTTTTATAGATAACTAGTGACTTGCCCCAGCTTTGCACGGTTGTATTATAAGTATATAAATCTTTCTCTTGAATCTTTCTATCAATTAAAAAAAAACGCATCAAAATCCGTTGCGTAGTTTTAAAGATTTAAGCATTCAAAGGGACATAAGGACATAGGGACAGAAAAAGCGACTTTGTTTTATACTATGTAGTGATAGTGATGGTACGGGAGTGCCCGAGTCAGACTGGTAGGTACTTGGCCGGTTTTATTTTATCGGTCTTCTGATTTTTGAGTTTGACAACATACGATGAGACTGGGGGAAATTGGAAACAGTCAAAATTAAATGATTAAGCAGACAAATGAACGACATTACAAAAAACTCAATCTCTCACTTTTCAGTCATGTTTTTACAATTTTCTCAACTAACCTCAAAAGTCAAAAAGCAAAAAAATGTTTATCATGTCGATAGGATGAAACTCTGACCGAAACTTATAGCTTTTAAAATATGTAAATTAAACGCAAATGGTTCCTTCTTACCAGAGCTACTCTACCAAAGTTCTCTTGCACCAAAACTACGGTACAATGTAGAAGTGGGGACTTTAACTAAACCAAAACTAAGACCAAAACTCATACAAAGTGAGAGTGAGTTTGAATGACTTGTGCGATATCATGTATCTAACTTTACCTATTAAAGCAAGTGTTCAGAACCGGTAGGTACGTCAAGGGTTCTCATGGAACTTAATGTCGATGTTTGTTTAGAAACTTTTTGTAAAAATAATTTAGTAATAAAGAGATCTGTCTAGAACCACTATTGTTTTTTGTTGTTTTGTGGTGCAGAGATCAGATATTAAAAACATTTTTTCTAGGCTTACAAAATAAGAAATTACAAGTCAAATTTTAAGTTATCATCAAAATAATAAAAGAAATAAGGTGCTTATTGATTTTTCTTTGTAATTTTTTTGTCTACTAGTGTAGTTTAGAGTTTGTTTTAATTATTATTTAAAATACGCATAATTTCCTATAGAGACACTTTCAATTGCATTAAAAAAACCACAACTTGTTGTCCTCCACAATGTCCAACGTAAAGTTAGGGCTCTATTATAATGGACTCGTGCCTGCCGTTGACTTGCGCCGCGGCTGATTGCGTTGCTGCCGGATTATAAGACCGCCCAGACTCCCCGATGTCCTGGTTTCACTCCGCTTTATTCATATTTCTACGGCCTGGTTGAATTTACATTGTACAGTCAGCAACAAAGCAGGCACCTTGATTTCCAAAACTGTTTACCACATCGTTGATGTTAGTTTGAAAGACATCGGAAGATAAAAGTATCTGTACGCGGCTTAGCACGCCTTTTTTCTATGGAAACGTCTCAAGGCTATTTCTATCACATCGGATTTAATTTATGGGATGAAAAGTAGCATATGTGTTATTCCAGAACTACGTATATTCCAAATTTCAGTATGATCCGTTCCTACTAAACGTAAATTTGGTGAAAGAATAACAAAGATCTATATTCATACAAACTTTCGCAATTATAATAGTAGTAAGGACAATGATTATTACTGGTAAAATAATTACTGGACAGGGAATTTTAAAATGATTTCGTTGCTGACTGTACCTACATTGTGCTTGAGTGCTTGTAGCTCTCGTCGAAACTGTTTTGTATTTATTTCAGTTTATACTGAATATAACATTTTTATGAAATGTTTGTTTCTGTGAAATACATTCGTAAGCCTTTATCAATTTAATAGCGATATAAATATCTGGTTCCACTCTTAGTTTTTGCTGCCAAATACCTGTATTAATCGGAACTCAAACTTTTGAGTGAATCAGTGAAAAACTACTTTTGTTGTTAATACTTGTACTAACTCTATTATACAAAATGTATCATTCAATTGACATTTCAATAAAAGCTTAAGGCTCTTTCTAGAGTTACGCTAGCGCCGATAAATTTTGTATTTTTTTAACGTAGGCCAATAATAATAAGAATAGGAATCATTTATTGTCAATAGGTATACAAATAACAAATATACAAAATATACTTAATGAAATGCATAGGCTATTTATGACCTGTCACAAAAAAAAAAACATCATTTAGGTATAATACAATTAAATTAAGCTGTAAAGGGGCAATAGTCATAAACTTATAAAATAATATAATTGTAAAACATAAATAAATAATCTTTCACTCTAGGTTAGGTGATATTACGAGTGTCAGGTGACTCTGTCGTGACATTTGTTTCGAAGTGACTGTAGTCGTTTTCTTAATTCTGCATTAAACCTATTTTCATTTGTAATCCTCTTCAAACTTAAAGGGAGCTTATTGTAGAGTGTTTGACCCATTATTTTAGGGAGTCTTTTTTGTATTCGGTCGGTTAGTCGGTACAAGATCGGCTCTAGCATCATTTTGTTTCGTACCGTGCGTTTATCACTACATAGTATAAAATAAAGTCGCTTTCTCTGTACCTATGTCATTATGTCCCTTTGAACGCTTAAGTCTTTAAAACTACGCAACGGATTTTGATGCGGTTTTTTTTATTAGATAGAGTGATTCAAGAGAAAGGTTTATGTGTAAAATAAAACCGTGCGAAGCCGGGGCGGGTCGCTAGTTTTAAGACAAAATGCGGGGCGGCTATAGTGTACATCTAGTTAACGCCTTTTAGTAGACAGTTTGACTTTTGACTGGTCAGTGTGTCAGACATGCTTACCGCTTGAAGCTCGCGGGAAACAAGTATATATGTCACTGTTAAATGTAATGTCGATGTAAATTAGGAGTTCAAGTCCATTTTTGTCTCTAAATATCGCTACTGGAGGATCCACACAGAATCATCTTGCCCCAAGCTAAACAGAGCTTGTGTTATGGGTACTAGTTCACTGATATACTTAAGGGGCCGGCGGAAGATGAACTTCCCATACAAGCGGAACACCAAAATTATTTGTTAGTCGAACATATTTCCACAAGTACAGTATTTGTCTATCCTCCTAAGTATTTTTTTTGAGAAAAAAAACTACTTAGGAGCATAGATAAATAATATTCAAATACAAAAAACATCAAAATTTTATGGAAATATGCTCGACTTACAAATCATTTTGTATACCGTTTGTTTGGGGAGTTCATCATCCGCCGGCCCCTTACAGTATGAGATCCGACTGCAATTAGCCCGCTCATCGTTTTTGTTTAAAACTGAAGAAATTCTGATTGGCAATCTGGTAGATACATATTCTCCTTACAAATAAACATAAAAATTTGGTTTTAAGAAAAAAACGATGAGCGGGCTAATCTTGCAGTCGGATCTTAGACCATTAATACATTAGATAGATATGAATGTTCATTAAGTGAATGACACGGCAGTGTGAGCGCAACCTTAGTGGGCAATGCGGCCTTCGTGCAGTCAAGCATGGCAGCCTAATCATTGCGCATTATTACAAACACAGATGTATCTGACGTACAGCAAATAACAATATTTCTCACATCAATAATTAATTAATTACAGCATATTGTTCTTGCCTCGGAGCAGCTGGAACATTTTAATTATGGCAATGTATTGAGGCAAGAAAAAAATCACAAATAATGCTGGACAATCCACATAGCGTCATCTAGCCCCAAGCTATGTAGAGCTTGTGTTATGGGTACTAAATAACTGATATACTTAAAACAATACATTACATAAATTACCATTACATAACCTACGCATTTGCTCCCCATGGATTCGAGACCCTAGGTCCGTGGGGTACCGAGGCTCTCCGGGTTTTTAAAAAAATATCTGAGCGTCTGGTCGATGCGACGCGTGACCCGAGAGCTGGTGAATATCTGGCTCAGCGCATCAGCATTGCCATACAGCGTGGTAATGCAGCCAGTGTCTTGGGGACGCTTCCGACTGGTTTTGACATGGATCAATTGAGCTACCTTTAGACTGTTTGCAACCGTCTGCAGTTAGCTCAATGGTTTCAATTGTAAATACTAGTGTAATTTTTCTATTCCATGCTTGTAATTTTCGTTGTTAATAAAGAGCTTACATTACATAAATAGTATTATAGTATATAGTGACCCTCCCCGGCTTCACACGGGTGTATTATGTACATATAAAACTTACTCTTGATCACTCTACTTATTAAAAATGCATCAAAATCCGTTTCGTAAGCGGATGTGAAAATTATACTATGTAGTGACTATGTATGTATGTATGTGTAAAATATAATAAGTAGTATGGAGTGAGTTTTTCATCCTAACTAAAACTTCTAAAATGATGCAAAATTCTGGCTTAATAAAATTGACGCGAGTTTGTGGCTCATTTCGTGGCACATTCCTATCACGTTTAGTTGCACATTTCGTAGCACTTTCGTAGCACTTTTATTATTTTCCCTATAGTGATTCTCAGGTAGTGCACTATCGTTCCATGCAGAAGCTGGACTTTACTGTTCCTCACTTTAACTGCTCATTCATATTTCACCAATAAAACCATAAATTCGCTCGTTCAAATAGCTTGCAGGCTTTTGGTCAAAAATGCTATGACTACCTTTGCCATTGATGTTGTGACGGATTCACCCAGACAAGACACGAAATCAATCAAAAGTAAAACCAGCCAAGTCAGACCCGCGCACGAATGTTTCTGTACCACTATCCATAAAAACGGCAGAAAATCATTTCTGTTATATGGGAGCCCGCTTAAATGTTTATTTTATTTTGTTTTTTAATATTTATTCGACAACAGACATACTTCATCTGCGAAAGTTTCAATAGTCTAACTATCACGGTTCATGAGATACAGCCTGTTGTTGAAAGATAGACAGCGGAGTCTTAGCTCCCGTTTTACCCTTTGGGTGCGGAACCCTAAAAAATATATCTCGTTGAAACGTGTGCAAAGCCGGAGCTAGCTCAATAATAAGCCAGGACTTCTCCAATCATGTAGCTTGATAGCAAATCTAGTTTAGTTCTAGGTACATTGCCAGCGCTGGCCCGTTGATTGAATCCTCCGTCTTTGCATTCGATCGATGGACGCTAAACATTGCTTGTTTGTCGAGCTGGGACCGGATTGTACTCATTGGTGGAGGTTCCATAGCATTTTTGGAAATTGTAAAATAAACAAATAATTCTATACAATTCATACAATAACATCTAGCCCCAAGGCAGAAATTGTGTTATGGGTAATAGATGACAGATAAACATATTAATACAATGTGTAGAAAACACCCATAATCCCGGAACAAGTAGTCACAAGGCGGGAATCGAATCCTTCACTGGCCGCGACACATCCGTCATTATTGTTACTAATACAAGTATTAGTACCTATAAAGGAGTAAAAAAAGCGCCGGGCAGACCACCGAAAAAAACTTGTCTCTAAATTCACTGAAACTTCAAACCGGATCGACGTATAAATAATTGCTCTTATCATTAGGAATTACGCCATAATTCTGCATACGACAAATCATTCAAATCATTAGGAATTACGCCATAATTCTGCATACGACAAAATAACATTAAAAAATCTCTCATGTAATAAGAATCGGAATACGGAATAGCAAGCGGCATAATCTCCGCGCGGTAATCCGGGCCGACGCGTGACCCGGCATAATGACGCGACAGCGGCACACGTAGACAACTCAGGGGACGTGCAGCTTGACCGATGACGTACACACATCAGACTATGTGCTTCTAATGTTTTTAGGGTTACGTACCTAAGGGGTAACATGGGACTTTAGACTCTGTTGACCGTCTGTCATCACTGTGTATCTCATGAACAGTGTTCGTTGATTTTAACACCTGATGTAGTGTATTGCTGATTCCGTTTACCAATATATAAACCTAAAAACAGAATAAAATAAATATTTAAGGGGGTTCCCATACAAATAAACATGATTTTTTGGACTTGGTTGGTTTTATTATTTTGTAAATCTGGTTTGGTATTGTGTATTTTACCCAAATAGTTGTGGGGTCAACGGCAATTTCTTACGATGCCTACGCTATCTATTTGTCTGTTCATCTCGCGTAAGACATTAACCTTTAATAATGTATCAAGTCACGGGGTCCAATTCTAGTAATCAATCTTTAGTTTGACAATAGAATCATAACAAAATATATATTTTCTGTCATATAAGGTGAAATGCCAAAATGTGGTCTTTCTGTGACGCTACTATGCGGCCATGTAACAGCGAAGCAATTAGTTAAGGTAGCAGAATAGCGGTTTATTTTCTTTATGTTATACCAATATCAATAAGAGAAAAGTTTTCCGTGAAGTAGGTAGACCGTTATTATGAATAAAAAGCATTTTCTATTGTATCGTGTTTCTTTGTAAAACCTTTTCATGTCAAATTATCATCCAGACTTGAACCTTGAGCTTCTTCTCAAAATCAATTCGAGAGCTCTTTCAGTGGGTGTTACAATTTCTCGTTAAATTGAAAGCCGTATATAGTTGGATTTCAATTATAACCATCATTGGATTCATCAGATTGGATAACGGACGAAAATGCTAAAATTGTTTCACGTAATGTTTGTCCAGAATCACAGGAAAGAAATTGCATTAAAGAACGAAATCTTAAGCATACTTAAAATCATTGTGTTATGGCATTTTGGGTTTCATTCTGCTATGAGAATTATTACAAATATACATAAATTCATAATACATAATAATTCATAATACATAATTTTCGTAACCGGCTTCATTCTAGGTATTACGTATTTTACAAAAACGATTTAGCGCCATAAAGAGTAACATTATCAACAGAATTTTTTTATTAAAGGTCCAAAAACCAGTTCGTTTTACTATTAAATTAAATAAAGTTGCCAATAAATTTGCCATCCTTAAATCCAATAGAACAATAGCGTCCCCAGCTTTAAATGGCAATGCCCATAGCCTAGGTTCCATAATGTGGTTGACGGCCATGGCTATCTCCCGTTTGCACACCTTTCAGTTTTACTCCACTATTATTTCAAAACTAAGAGGAGGATAATGTAAAGTCTCATTTGCTTAATGGCTTAAGTTGGCAAAGTAATGTTTTTAAACAGGAATGCTGGCAAGTTTACTGCTATCACTGATGAATTGTTTTTAGAAAACTTTTAGAGATGGAACATTCTAGTAATCGTTTTTTAACGTGTATATACAGTGACATAACCATGGCGCAGGAAACCTCAACACACATTTTATTTCACTGCAGAATGTGCCCCCAAAGACAAAGGAGTTTTGCGATTTATTTATCCTTTGTAACAAACATCCAAACATACTTTCGTTAGTGATATTATTACTATAGGAAATAAAGCTTGTAATTTTCGTTGTTAATAAAGTTTATTAAAGACATTTTGATTTTTGTTCACTTCAATAAAAACCGTACAACAAACCCTTACCTTGTTAGGTTGTTGGTTTTCGAGTTGGAGCAAAACTCGTCCCAAGCTTTTTTATCCTCTTTGTAATCTGATAGATCTCTATGTCCAGCAGTGGACTAATATAGGCTGATGATGATGATGATGAATCTAATAGATGATTGATTCCTCGATGTCATCAAAATGTATGTACACTGTCTACCAATGATATTCGTTAACAAAACTTCATGACTGTGACATATTCATATCCATGGCACGAGTAAAATCCATCTTGGATATTTTACTTACGTTATCATTCATCGAATACATATTCTGATGTACTACAGGACCTCTATTCTTGGCGTACATTAGAGAAATCCATGTTCAGCAATTAACGCATTTGGGCTGGATGATGATGGAATATTCCATAGCTAATAAGACTTACCTATAACCTGATGCAAGATAACAACGCTCAGCTCTGCCCCAAAGGCAATTTAATAGAAGTTAAAGGGCCACGCTCTATCATTAAATGTATTGATAAAGGCATCTCACAAACCGCAGCTCAGATGTCTCAATCTACCAATACCTTTAGAAACGTCCCGTACTCGGTTTGAGAACAGAATCCGTATTTATCATCATTACCTAAGCCGAAGATATGCATGGAATCTATTGGGACAAATTCGTCCCAGCTTCGCCCCTTCAAGTACCCTTGTCAAGGGGGTGGGCCACTCCAATCGGCTTGGCATTTGGAAATAACCCTTATCGTACTGATATAAGATTGAATTAGATTTGTCCATCTGGGTTTGGGAAAGTTCATCCTTATGCAGATAATTTGATAGGAAAGGCTTCGAAATCCTGAAAAGGAAACAAAGTTTTAAAAATTACCTAGATATACTTTTTACGTGAAGAACTTAATTTGTGACAAATATATAATAACCCATTTTAAGAATTACTAGCTGGTGCCCGCGACTTCGTCTGCGCATGATTAGTATTTGGAGTACCTACTCGCGCTTTTACTTGCGTAATTCCCTTTCCCGTGGGATTTTCGGGATAAAATAAAGCCTATGTGTTATTCCAGCTTATAATCTATCTCTGTGCCAAATTTCATCCAGATCCGTTCAGCAGTTTGTGCGTGAAAGAGTAACAAACATCCATCCATCTATCAATCTATCCATCCATATATCCATTCATACTTACAAACTTTCGCGTTTATCAGTTTAATTCAGTTTGGTTCCCCTGGGCTATACGGGTTTTCAAAAATGTCTCACAGTATCTCAACGACGCGTGAACACGGGAATTCCGGGATAGAATGTATCCCACATCCAATCGTCCCGAGTTCCATTCGAATTCATTCACTTCCGTCGTGATGTGTGGTTAAAGAATTCTTCTTTCACCCTCTCTCCCAGGGGAACCTTACTGAATTCCGGGATAAAAAGTATCCCATGTCCTTCCTTGTACTATGAACTCAAATCGTCCCGAGTTTCATTCCAACTCATTCAGCAGTTTCGGCGTGATGCGTGGAAAGAATTTTTCTTTCACCCTCTCTTCCAGGGGAACATTACTGAATTCCGGGATAAAATGTATCCCATATCCAATCGTCCCGAGTTCCATTCTAATTCATTCACTTCCGTCTTGATGTGTGGTTAAAGAATTCTTCTTTCACCCTCTCTCCCAGGGGAACCTTACTGAATTCCGGGATAAAAAGTATCCCATGTCCTTCCTTGTACTATGAACTCAAATTGTCCCGAGTTTCATTCCAACTCATTCAGCAGTTTCGGCGTGATGCGTGGTTAAAGAATTTTTCTTTCACCCTCTCTCCCAGGGGAACATTACTGAATTCCGGGATAAAAAGTATCCTATGTCCTTCCTCGTAGTATGACCTATAATCATGCCGAGTTTCATTTCAATCCATCAAGTAGTTTCGGCGTGATGCGCGTTTACGATACAGACAGACAGACAGACAGACAGACAGACAGACAGACAGACAGACATGAATGAAAAAAATTACAGTTTTGGCTTGAGTATCGATAATAGAGTGCCCTCCAAAAAAAATTTTCAAAATTTCTTCAATGTACAGAATTGGACCTGTTACAGTTTTATTATAAGTATAGATTAGGTACATGATTAGTGATTACACTAAAGAAGCTTAAAAAATTTACTTCTTTACGCGATTACCTCCTTTTGTATTATTTCTTTCTTAATTTTTTAAAAAGCGTTCAAACTAGATGTGGAATCCAGTTTGGTTTCATCCTTCTGTATCTATCCTTGTTTATTCTGTGGTCAAGGGTCCACTGTAGCGCAGTAAATCAATCGAGTCGTGCTTGAAATTACGATTTCATGATGTTGTGATAACTCGGAGATATGACAAATGTGGTGAAGCCACCGTGTAGCGGTCAAGGGCAGACTTGTTGATTGGTGCCCATTGAATTCCATTGAGATGGAATTCAAATTGAACTGAACAATCGTAATCAAACTGTGTAGGTACATTATTGCCAAGCGTACAGATGTTTTATATTAAGTAGATATAAACAAGCAGGACAAAAAAGTAAGCTTCATGTTACAGCAAGATGAAGATAAACACAATTTAAGTCTCTCTGTGTAACTTTGTCTCCGTAAAAAAAAAAATGCCGAGTTAAATTTGAAGATTATTTCAGATTATTTATATGGTATGTACTAGCTTAGCACAGATATTTAATTTACTTTATTCAATCATAGATGAAAAAAGATTTGATAAATAGTAATTATTCAATGTATTTATTCTATACGATTTAGAATTAACAATCTGTCATAGATTTTACACTCCATGCAATACTTATAATTGTTCACACTTTTAGTTTTTACATAAAATGGCGACGCGGATGATCGCGCATCAGTGGAAAGGTTTTGAGCGCATAGCTCTCATCAATTCGCTAGATGGGTGGTATTCCCCACAAACGTACAGCTGAGCTGATTTTATAACGTTATGAGATACGTACGGTGGAAATAGAAAAAAGGTCAGGGTAAAAAGGTAAAATTTTTGCTAGATTCCCTTTACGTTTTATTTTTGTCAGAGCCTACTAGCATGCCAACACAATTTTGAATTTCTTTTGTTTACTTTTGTCATTCTGTAACAATTATAAAAAATAACTTGAAGTTGGTTTTGGCCGGCCCTTTAATTATTTTAATATTATTTACTAGAATCAACAGAATTTCAAACTATGAAATAATAGCAGCGGCTCGCGATATCACTCGAGTAATTCCCGTTCCCATGTGAATTCCGGGATAAAATATAACCTATGTGTCTAAATCAAACTATAATCTATCTCTGTGCCAAATTTCATCCATATCCGTTCAGAAGTTTTTGCGTGAAAGAGTAAAAAACATCCATACTTACAAAATTTTATAATATTAGTAGAATTTCCTCGAATATTTCATCCGTCTACTAAGTTACAGTTCGTGAGAAACAGACCCCTAACAAACATACAGACCGCGGGAGCTTAATTCTAGAGTCCCGCTAGCCCCTTTGAGTAAGGAACTCTAAGCACTAAGCAGTAAAATAATGAGTCTCGTCTTGACGTAAACCTATAGACGTCTGAAATAAAACCATTTTATTTATCAACAGAAAGCTCTAACTTTCTGTTTTACCCTACTATCAACAGATGAGGGCTATGACTTACACAATGAAAGATAAAGTTACAAAGTCTCGAGATCAGTTCACACTACCACCTTTAATTAAACTCGAACGTTTTGATCCGTTACGTGAAACGTAATGTAGATAACGTTACAAACGGAATGATACGGTAAATAATGCTGGTAGAGAGGAGAATTTCCTGCGGTTTTGGTACTTGTCTTAGTAACTTGATAACAAACCTAAATACACGCAAATTGTTGGGTGACTCGCTAGTAAGACTTTGTAGGTAATCTTTAAGAGACAAGATACTTTAAATAAATAAATAGAACACGTATGATGTAGAGATTTTAGACTTTAGTTGTGCTACTAATAGTAACCATGATTAGCGCGAATCTATGTAAATCGCGCCACAAGCCAATAAAAAACATAAATAATAAATAATGCTTGTCATTTCACTCATTATATGGCCCAAAAGTAGCGTATTAGAGCTTACTCAATTATTCTGATTCATCTTTAATGAAACAAAACTATAAAACTAAAACTATAAAAAAATAAAACTATCACTAAAAATAGTGATAGTTTTATTTTTCAAAACATCCGGGTTCGATTCCCGGACGGAGTACAATTAATTTTTTAAACGTGTGAATGCAGTTTTTCTTGTTACTAAATTCGATAACATGGTTCCTAAGAAGAGATCTTCGTATGTCTTATAGTTTCAGACTTCCCCATACTGACCGTTTTAAATGTTACATCCTGTATAATTGCAAACATTATGTAGATAGAAATATTCTATTCTATGCTATGTTACTACATACTAATATAGAAAAAACCCAGAACAAGCAAAATAAATACATGCTGTTCGCACAATTATTTTTCCGAGACGGGAATGAAATCCGTAACCGACTTTGCCACTGCGCTACAGAGATCGTCTGTTAGCTGGATAAACACTTGTGTCTTCTAATCGCTGATTTTCAGTGGAGTCAAATTGCAACTGAACGCCACCAATCAAAAAATAGGAATGTAGGTACACAATTTCCGACGATTTAAAAATAAATCTACCTATTCTCAATATTCCAAGTTTGAAGTACAATTTCAACAGCATCATCCCTCCTCTAGTTCGTTAATAGCCCGCGTGATGTACAGTCAAACGCAGAATTACGCGATCGTCTCGCGGTAATGAAGTCGGGATCTACCCCTCTTTGTGTACTCGTCAGGAATTCCTGTATTGAACTCTGTGTATGAACCAGCTTAGAGAGAAATAGCTCGGTCTTTAGAAAATTATTGTAGAGCTCTTTTGATAGACCTCATTGATTGCTCATCTTTTGTAGAAATATAGGTATGTTAATTTATAAATAATAATAATAATAATAATAATAATAATAATAATAATAATAATAATAATAATAAATTCTTTATTTCCAGACACGAGATCCATATAGTTAAATTATAAACATTTTACTTATAATATTCTTAAACTAACACGAAACAAAATTATAAAAAAATAAAATAAAAGAATACACAAAGGGGTAAGTACATAGGGTACCTATGTCAAAAAATAAAATGGAATATATATATATATAAACATTCTAGGTGGCAATAGCCACCCATCGTTTGTACATGTGAGATTGGATCAAACGATCAGCCATACTTCTTATTATTGAGTTTTTGCACATGTCAACCCTGGACATAAACGAGGCTATTCTCTTTCTCTGGATGGCGGGAAAAGAGTCAACGCGAGCTTCTGTATACATTTCTGAAGCGCTACAATAGCGCTTCAGTCCCATAAGATGTCTAAAAACGTTGTTATAAGTTACTCTGATACCATCGTGTGATTTTTTGGTATAATCTGTCCAGAGTTGACATGTGTAGAAGGATTGACAGTAGGATTTAAACAGGGTAATTTTCACGTCAGACGAGCAGTTAAAAAATTTCCTCGCTATCATATTGCCAACCACACACAAAGATCTCCGCTGACGCTCTATATCCGCATCGTCTTTCAGGTTTGACGTTACGATATGTCCTAAATACTTGAAACTTTCAACTATTTTTATAGGGTGCCCACCAATGCAGACCTCAGGAACATTCTCCGGCCCCTTCTCCGATCTGAAGATAACCATTTCTGTCTTTTTGCTGTTGTAGACAAGATCGTGATCCTTAGCGTATTCCTCACAGATCGCGAGCAGCTTTGTCAACCCTTTGATCGAAGGGCTGAGCAGAACCATATCATCGGCATAGCTCAGATTGTTGACGTACCTGCCATCTAATCTGAGCCCTACCTGGGTGCCGCTCAGTTCCTCGATCAAACCATTGACATAATAGTTAAAAAGATCGGGAGAAGAGAGCCCGCCCTGTCTCACTCCGCAAGAGAGCTGGTAGTTGTCCGATAGCTCAGTGCCCCATCTGACGCTGTTGGTCTGATTCTGATACCAGAATTCAAGTAGATCAACAACATCAGGTGGAACATCCGAACCATCTCGCAGCTTTCCCCATAGTCGACTGTGATTCAAAGTGTCAAAGGCACGGCTGAGGTCGAGAAATATGGCGTACACGGACGTCCCTCTTTGTGTGTAGTAGCGTACAACCTGCTTCATGGAGAATATAGCCATGTCAGTCGAAACTTGAGGACGGAATCCAAACTGACCATCATTGTAAGGCAAGACGTTAAGGTGCGACTGTATTATGCGATCAAGCACTTTGGCTACTACTGTTGCCAAAGAAATTGGCCTGTAGTTGGCCACGCTCGAGATATCACCAGTTTTGTTTTTCGTAATCGGAACCACTACGGTACGAATAAGCTCCTGGGGCAGGTAACAATACCTCAGGCAGAGAGTGAAGAAACGCGCCAGCACATCACAGATATGTTGGCCCGCATACAGTAAATGCTCTATGCTTAACCCATCATGTCCCGGAGACCTACCACGGTTCATCTTTCTCAGAATTACATCTACTTGTTGTGGTGTGATTATGACATGTCCGGTCTCCGGGACCGGACGGGCTTTCTGAACATGGTTTTTAGTATGACTACAATTACTTTCGTCCTGATTATTAACATTGAAATGATTACGAAATAGATTTGCAATATTTTTGTGACTCTTCTCTCCATTAACATTAGTCGGTAAATAATTTTTCCTATCCATCTTTTTAACTTCTTTCCAAAACTCTACAAAGTTTCCAGCACTACGATGCCGGGCCAACATATCCATTTTGATCATCTCTTGATTTTTTTGTACATATCTAAGTGCCTTTTTAAACTCTCTGCGTGAGGAAGCCATTTTATCATAGTAATATCCCGAGCGGGGCCTTCCAACCTGAACCCAAGTTAAAAAGTTCTCTCTAGCATGAAGGTGGGCTTGCCTGACGTGAAAATTCCACCCTACCAATTTCTTTCCCTTACTAACTAACCTACTCTCATAGCTTTTTTCGGCTGCTTCTTGTAATAAACTGACCATGTCCTGGTATATGTTATTTAAATATTCATCAAACCTACTGATTGATTTGTCTGTACATTCTAAATTATACTTATTAATTAAACCCTGTAAAGCCTCTCCACATAAATTAGTATACATTCGTTTCTGATATTCGTCCCTATTACCCCATATTTGCTTATTTATTAATCTTTGGTTGTACTCACAAATAATTTTTGACCTAACATTTTTAAAGTTACATGTTAATACAAGCGGAAAGTGGTCAGACCAGTATGTGCCGTATTTCACATCTATACCGGTTATTAAGCTAGCCGCCGCGTCCGTCGCGATGCAATGGTCCAGCCAGCGGCACGCCCCGTTCATGTCACTTACATAGGTAAACGTTTCAGGTTTCAGTCTCTCGAGGTCCACACAGCGTAAAAGTTGCTCACCACAGAAATCCACCAACTCTTTTCCAAAAAGAGTGGTTGGATGCGCGTTGAAGTCTCCTAAGACCAAAACACTTTCAGTCTCCGAGCTCTCGATTACCGCACTTATCTGTGCAAGGCACTGAATAAAGTCAGGCAGATTGTCCTCGTCGTTAGTAGGCATATAAACACTAAAAACCAATAGACTTCGTTCTTCTTGTTTTAAACGCACTGCAAGTACGCGGTCACTATGACACTCTATTATTTCAGTACTGGTGAACAGGCTGGATCTCCACATTAACGCCACACCCCCATAAGGTCGCCCACGAAGAACGCCTGCCGATGTATCAATAGCAGACTTAGCATAGCAATCAAATTCCTTATCGATTTCGTTTACGAAACCCAAGGCATGTGGCATAAGCCAAGTTTCTTGCAGTGCAATAACATCTGAACTCTTACACAGATCTCGTACGTGCTGAACGGACCTTTTAACTCCCTGGCAATTAAAAGTGACCAATGTACACTCTCCTTTAGGTTGTACTATCATATTTATTTAGTAGGTTCAGCGGTATCGTTCGCGATGGAACGCTGTTGGCGATAACGCCGAAAAACCAACCCCTCGGGCCAAAAATCCATTTGTAGGAATTTAGTCAGCTTCGAAGTAAGTACCGTTAGTTTAAAAGAATTAAAATTAGTTTCTCGTGTCTGATTCAATAATTCTATTTCATAACAATTTTCATTCATTTGATTTATGTGTTCTCTTATGTCACTCTCCGTAATATTTTTCTTAAGACGTGATAAATACACGTAGGCGTAAGAGTCCGCCACTTGTAACTTACTATTCGAACTCTGTAGAGTGCCACGTACATTCCTGTACCTATATTTATACGTAGGTTTCTTTCTGGTTACCATTGTAAACCCTTCATTATCTGTCCGCGATTCACTAGGAATTCTATTCGCTATATCCCTGTAGGTAGGTATGTACGGTGCATCATTCGTAGCACTCGGCCGTACCCAGGCCGGTTTGTCATTCAGTCTTCGCGCGGATGTCAGAGCCGGCGCGCGCGCAGGGGGCTGCGCCTCCGCCGCCGGCGCAGGAGCCGGCGGCAGGCGCCGCTGGCTCGCGGGGACCGGACTCGCCACCGCTCGTTCGATGCTCGCTACCCTCGCACAAACGCCGCCGACCGCGCACGGTGCCGCAGGCTCAAGCTCTACAATACCCTCAATTATACTTGGTGCGCTATTCCGCTGAATGTTTCGAGTGTTCTTATCATTATGATAAGACCTACGAAACAGGTTTTCTTCGCTTTTGCTGGTATTGGAGGTTTCCCGAAGCTCCGCCAATATGTTTTTAACGTTGTCGATCTCCTTTTTTATTGCGTCTATATCGTTAGAAGTGCCTATGCAGTTATTTTCGGGCTTAGCTTTCAAACATGCTACCTCGTTCTTTAATACGGCCATTTCCTTTAAAAAGGACACGATGTCAATATAATCGAAGGACACACTCGGTAGTTTATTTAAATTTTGGGCCACAAAAATAGGCAGCCCGTCAGGCTGAAATTCTTTGATTATTTTAATAATCTCTTGGACGCTTTTCTGTTCTCCGCCCTCTTTTCTTCGCAAGTACTTTTTTGTAGGGGCCATCAGCTGATAAGCAAGAGATCTCGCGGTTTCTATCTCTTCAATAGTGTAAGCACTTAGACAAATCTGGATAATTCCTGTCTCTGGGATCGTGTCAACCTTATTACTGACAAAGGCCAACATCTCGTTAATTATCACTTTACACTCGGAGCATTGCGAATTATCCATAGTTGAGTTATTCGAATTAATGCGTGTTACTACGCTCGCGGAAGGAGATCGCGCCAACGGCATGGCGGCGCGTGCGTCACGTTCGGTGACGGCGGTCAGACTGACAGATAAAGATACAGCTGTAGAATTTTGTGTTAAGTAATTATTATTACATAGTTTATGTTCATAGTTTTCATCATCATCATCAGCCTAAACTAGCCTCGTGCTGGAAATAGGCCTCCCCAAATGAATTATGTATGATAATGTAGCGTTTAAGTACAATGAAAATACCATATAAGCCATTATTAGGATATTATATGTTGTTAAGTACTTACCTGCTCTTGATAGGTATTTTGATGGCACTACTGTTTAGAATTTTATTAACTTTATGTGTATTTTTTCTTTGGTTTGTGGAGCTATATAATCTAAAAATATGTTTTTTCACTCTGTCTTACCGACACCTACGTGTATTTGTCGTCTGTTTGGTTTTTACATATATTATGCTGTCAATCGATCTGAAAAAATAATACTAGGTATCTGTCTATCATCACATCACACTTCACATCGTATTTCATGTTACAAACTTAACTTGAAGGATCAAATCCAGTCGGTATCTTCATCACCGTTCCGTTACAGCCGTGAATAGTTGACATTAGATAGGTAGTTTCCAATCATGTTAACATTTTTGTTAGTAATTTATGGAATAGACCAGTGATCCTTAATAAGCTGTGCCTTGAATTCGGAATTTGAAATTCATGCTTTGTTACCAACTATTTGGAGTATATTAAATTCGTAAATAGTTTGCGTAATGAACGCGCGATGTCTAATTTAGGATGAAAATCATAGAGAAAGAAAAATGTATTGCTAGGAAATAAATTTTACTTGTTTTAACACATATATGACATGGGCGTGCTGGTGCAGCGAGTAATTTTGCCTGCGACGCAGAAGGTTGCGGGTTTGATTTCTGGATGTTTTCTGTGTAAATTAAAAATATCAATCTAAATAGTATTAATATTAACCACCTACTAACCAATAACACAGCTTTATTTAGCTTATAGCATATATATTATGAAGCTGTGTACTAAGTTGTCCAGCATTTTTACTTATTTTTTGTTTTATTATAACTCACCGCGGGATTGTAATCGTACACCGTTTGTAAAATGGCAAGGAGTACTTAAAAAAGACATGCTGATTTGTTGAGAACTACTTATTAATTCTAAAAACAAATACACCCTTTTTTGTCTTTCGCTAGGCTCCATGATCTGCATAGGTTAATCCCATAACGTACTCATACTCACGGCATGTTATATGCATATAAGCTAAGAATAAAGAAAGAACAAACGAAATTCAGACATGCACATAATGCATACACACTAAATCCTCAACGAAATTACTTGCATGCAACGAAACATGAAACATCCCACGTTACATAAATCAGACTTACAAAAACAAACCACAGTAAATGTGAACCAGTCTCACACCTCAAATTAGCCGCGCGTTGCCCGTCATAACTAAGTAACCCTTCTGGGGAGCTAGTGTTTGCACTCTTGTAAATTATTTGTAAGTTACACACAGGGAACTCCGTCTGAAATTCACACGTATGTTTAAATTAAAGTATTAGGGGTCGTTTTTAGTGCTGGCAAGAGCGGAAGGTCTAGCGAATGGAAAGATCACAATAAAACGTTCGCGTGTTTCAATCTTGCATAACAGTAACTCTCTGTTAAAAACTAAAGGTACCTACGATTTGATAGATAGATTATAGCTTTATTGCATTATAATAAAGTCAAAAATACCATAGCTACCACCTAATGCTTTATCGCTTCAAGCGATATCTGACGGGTTGTTTGGCTTGAAAAAAAAAAAGGTTTTCAATGCAAAATATGATATAACACGGGGAGTTTTGCAGTGTCATATTCACGATACTGACAAAAATTATTAGGTTTTCAATTTTATTTATAACAAGGTGGCACAAGCACGTGAAGAAACACTGTGAACATACCTCAAGTCATACAGAGTAAATCAACACAGTAGCGCAACTGCACGCGCCCGAGAATTCCCGAGTAATTAGAATGCCCTACTGACGTTGTTTAAACTGCGCTGCACAATGTAATTTAGCATTTTCTTTAGAGAGACGTGGATGTTTTAATTGAATTGGGAACGTTTAATTGGAGTTGTTGTACTGTTTTACAGTTGGTGTTGGTACGTTGTCGCTTTCTTCAGATTTGTTTCTTGTTTGGTCTCATTAGATAGTTGACAAGATCGGAACCGAACCTCAAAGTAAACCTTTTTTGAACGGATATTGAAGATGCGGAGAAAAACAAACTTTGCTGATTATAACTTTCATTTTATTTTACTGTTAAAACAGCGAAATATTAACTAAAAAACTGAAGGAAACTAAAGTCGGCAGATTATTACGATCTCTAATGGTGATGTTATTTACGTTTTGAACAAGAATGCGTTATTTTTTATGATTTTTTGACGATTTTGACTGAGTTCCATACAACCGTTCCCCAATGAATATGACTCGAATATCAAAAATAGGATTACAGTTCCGCTCAGATTGGATTCCAACTGAGCAGAAAAGTATAAGAAATGATGATCTCAACCCAATTCTAAGTATAAGAACATAAAGATAAGTGCATTTTCCCCAAGAAACAAAAGACTAGGCAAGGAGTTGCCAGGCTAACTCGCCTCGCGATTAAATAATGCAAAAAAGTAGTTCGCAGAAGCAACTTAACTTGTTCTGCATCACGCAGAGCCGCAATAACGTCGGCATAAAGAGCTTTACAAAGCTATACTAATGAGAGCACCTGGAAATTGCTGCGTACAACTAATACCTAGCTTTTTGCTTTATATTCTTAAAGGTTGGTGAGCTTAACTTGGAAACTTCAGGATATTTTTGTAGCTTTTTTGCATACCTTGTTAAGGGTACTTTGTGTTTAGTAAGTTACATACAAATCTTTTCAGTTCGTTCGTATTTATAGGAGAATTCCAAAGTTGACGACTTGTTAGCTGCATTTAATGATTCGATGATGTATATGCTTAGGTTTTCTAACTTTATTTCTCTACGTAGGTTTGCGCCACGCCGACGGACTTCAAAGCGTTTCCCACTTACAAAACCACACCTCATTTCAAAGTTTCTCTCCACACCTGAGTCTAATTAATATCCGAGACGCGAATTGATAGCCTGCCACAAGTTGAATCTGAAAGATAGATATTTCGTCGAGTTGGCAACTTTGAACTCAATTGCTTTAATAATTGTTGGAAGTTATGAAGATGCTTGATTGGGGCAGCTGAGCCAATAGTTCATTAAGTTTGAGCGCTTTTATACAGCTCAGAGAGAATAAACCAAAGCAAACACGATTGAGATGTAATCCATAGATCGATCAAATAGTAGATAATGATAGAAAATAGACACTGTAAATTTACTGATACTGCTGAGACACTGTAGGTATTATTATTCACGTAGGTTAAAAGTTGTTTAGGTTCGTCTGTCCCATTACAAAATTGAGGGAAAAAAGAGTACCTACACCTGTGTTTGCACACACACTTGTGCATTGAAATAATATCCTGCGCACATGGTTAGTTTTGTTGAAGTCACCATAGCCAAAAGGCTAGGACCTCATTAACATATAGCTAACATAAAAAGCTCGCTTCTTTGAAACTTTATGACTATCTTACAGCTCGCTAACAGAACAAATAAAGCTACGACATAACAGGAGGCTAACAAATAAGCAGACGAATGAAATTACTCCAGCTAGCATCGTATTTGCTAACTTTCAGACACTTTCAAAGGGAATTCAGGAGCAGGGAGTCAAATCACATTCGCAGTGAAGTTTCGAAACAACATGATTATGTAAAAACATGTATTGAGATAACTTTTAACAGTGTTTCGGTGTTCAGGTGACTGAAACTAATAAAAAACAGTGCTTTCAGTTTAAATCTAGACGGAGTGAACTGTGAAAACTAGATTTGGCAATTGCCAGTGCCATTGCTCATTCACCGGAGTTAGTGAGACGCTACGCTAAAAACTTATAGCAAGAGACGATAACCCAATCACTTTTGTTGTTATGAAAACTTGTATAATGTATCAGCTAGTACTGTAGATTGTGTTTAATTGTTAATTTTTGATTGTTTGTGTAAAACGTTTTTTCTTTCGTGACGTCAACAAACGTCTCTGACGGAAGACCAGCGGTGGTTTTAACGAGTTTACACACAACTGATGCTAAGACAGAGACCGTTTAAGGACTTAATGCATTAGAATAATTATACAACATACTTAATTTTTATTTTAAAGTGTGTTTTGAGTTTAAAATAAAATATGTTCTATTCTATACTAGTAACCCGCCCCGGCTTCGCACGGTTTTATTATACCTATAAACCTCCCCCTTGATTCACTCTATCTATTAAAAAACCGTATCCGTTGCATAGTTTTAAAGATTTAAACATACATACATAGGGATATAGGGACAGAGAAAGCGACATTGTTTTATACTATGTAGTGACTATAATAATAGGTACCTATATAAACAAATGCATTCAAAGCACTAGTTCGGTACATTGTTGAACACTGAGCTATGAACTAAAAACAAAGCTAATAATGAACATTCTCAAACTCAAGCCGACGTTCCCGACCTCACTCAAGTTTACAGCGCCTAATACTTCCCCAGAAATAATCCGGGCTGTAACGCTCCCATCCCTAAAATGGGAACATTAACTTCTCAAGAATCTTATATCTTGAGCTCGGACCTCGGAGGATAAGTTGTGGAAATAATTTTGAAAGATATTTTTGTTGTTTTTGGAGTTGCGCGGGTTAATAACTCTGACTTTTGACTTACTGTAGTTTCTTTAATTAGATAGATAGATATAAAATTCTTTATTGCACACTTAAAACTAAGAAACAATTTACAGAAACAATTTATACAAACTTAAGCTACAATTGGCGGTTTTTGTCGCTCAAGAGCGATCTCTGCCAGACAACCTGGTATGGATAAGATCGTCGGATTGTATGTACATGGGGTAAGATGTGTGTGCGTCTAATACGAATACAACTTAAAATAAACAATTTTAACACATAATTAAATAATACTAAAAATTAAGTTATTTTAATACAAAAATGTAAACAAATACTGAAATACTGAAAATGAAAACAAATTACTTCGACCTCCATTTCTCATTATAATATGTTTTATGCAAAAGGACGAGTGAAAAAAAGACATTAGACGAATGTCCTCTTCAGTTTTGATTGGGGTAAAACTCGTATGAGTCCCAAATCTTATGATTGTAGATTCGGACCAGTTGTACCCTAATCTAAAACCGAATAAGAGATTAATGGCGTTACTTTCAGGGTTTCTTATGGAATTCTTTTGATTATTATTTATTTAGATGGTAACTAGAATTTATAACTTCACATTGTTCGTATTTATTTATATAACTAGCTGGTGCCCGCGACTTCGTCTGCGCATGATTAGTATTTCGAGTACTCGCTATTTTACTGGCGTAATTCCCTTTCTCGTGGGATTTTCGATATAAAATAAAGCCTATCTGTTATTCCAGCTTACAATCTATCTCTGTGCCAAATTTCATCCAGATCCGTTCAGCAGTTTAGAAACAAAGATTTGAATATTCCAAAGCTCTTCTCACCTTCATAAGCCTTTTTTTTTTGTTTTGTCGTGAAAGAGTAACAAACATCCATCCATCTATCAATCTATCCATTCATACTTACAAACTTTCGCGTTTATCAGTTCAATTTAGTTTGGTTCCCCTGGGCTATACGGGTTTACGTTACGGGAACCAAACTGAATTCCAGTATAAAATGTATCCCATGTCCAATCGTCCCGAGTTCCATTCGATTTCATTCACTTCCGTCGTGATGCGTGGTTAAAGAATTATTTTTACCCTCTCTCCCAGGGGAACCTTACCGAATTTCGGGATAAAAAGTATCCCATGTCCTTCCTTGTAGTATGAACTCAAATCGTCCCGAGTTTCATTCCAACTCATTCAGCAGTTTTGGCCTGATGCGCGGTAAAGGAATTTTACTTTCATACCCTCTCCCATGAGAACCTTACTGAATTCCGGGATAAAAAGTATCCTATGTCCTTCCGCGTAGTATGACCTTTAATCATGCCGAGTTTCATTTCAATCCATCAAGTAGTTTCGGCGTGATGCGCGTTTACGATACAGACAGACAGACAGACAGACATGAATGAAAAAAATTACAGTTTTGGCTTGAGTATCGATAATAGAGTGCCCTCCAAAAAAAATTTTCAAAATATCTTCAATGTACAGAATTGGACCTGTTACAGTTTTATTATAAGTATAGATATAGATAACTGTCGTAAAGTTCCTTAACATAACTTGATAAGTTTTTATTAAATTTTTTCAGTATCATTCGTATATGATGTTTTTTTCCATATTTAGCTGCATTATTTCCACATTTAAACAAAATTACCTTTTAGAATCCAATTCGAGTACAATTAGAGCGTGAGTAATAAAGCAATAAAATTATGGTAATCGCAGCTACTTATAATAAAATGAGACAAAAAGCGCACATTACGAGAAACAAACCCGTAAAGTTTGCTCATATTACTCGGCGTGACTTTCTCAAGGGCTGTTATGACCCACTTGGATCAGAATTTCTACGTGTTTAAGAATTTAGGTACTTCATGAAACGTTGTGTGTATTTTACAGGTTTGATACATAGATAGTTCTAGAAAAGTTTCTTGAAGTAAGAAATAACTATGATTGGAAAATGTGTTTTATCACTACATTCTATATAACATAGTCTATTCTCGCTGTCTGTATGTCCCCATGTCCCACAGAAATCTAAATAGGTATAAGATTTATGTGGTCTGTTCCTATGTACGCTTAGATCTTTAAAACAACGCAAAGGATTTTGAAGCGGTTTAAAAAGATATGGTGATTCAAGGTTAATGTCTATAAATTTTATAAGTAACCTAAGTGTTTCTTTGTGTTTTGATATGGGATAGGCATTGTCAAACCGAAGACTCTACCTCTACAACTAATACAGAATGTACAAAATCTTTTACATAATTTTATATAATATCTATTGTAATAATTGTTTTTAGTAAACTTGAGCTATATTTTCGTTAAAAAGCGCAAAGACAAAATAGCTGAAACTACCAAAACTAAGTAGGTATTCATTTTTCTCTACAAAATAGAAATCTAGGTCAAATAAGATGTAAATCAACTTCTCTATCATGTTAAGCCTTAAAGATTAATAGCAGAACTTCAAATAAACTCCGTGAAACTCTAAATCCACTACTCTGTATTCCTCCCGAAAGTTTGGGAATAAAACAAGGCTGACGGATCGGCAATCGATTCGCATCGGAGCCGGTGCACGGCGACAAAACGCCTCTTAAGAGACAAGTGGTCGACACACAAAGTTTTACAGTTTCTCCAACTCTGTAGCTATTGGGTATAGTAGAGGAGAAATCTGATTTTTCGTTGTTCGATGTAGTCGTATGAGTTTTATGTATTTTCTATTGATTTTTATATCGTCTGAAACTTTGAAGGTCCTCTTTTTTTGCATTTTGTACGAAGATCACTAAAACACCGACTCATCAAGTATTTATCATCAACTCATTAATTCAGCAAATTGTAACTGAGATATTAATTAATTATCAGTTTTTCGTATTCAGTGATAAAAATATGAGTTGTCAACATCAAAAAATGACTAAACAATGGTGAACATTTCTCAAAGCATCATATAATATCGAATATTATTTTACCACAGCGCATTGAAATGGTTTAATTTCATAGTGACTAGTCTTCATAACAACCAGATCACCATGACTTTGCAGACAGAATTCCAAGCAGCACTAAAACTTCAGAATACTAACAAAATGAAAATAAGCAGAATCTTCAGCACCAATTTTCACTTGACAATTGCATCCAATGCTATAAATAAACTACGAACGAAAATAAAACCAGAGACGCTTTATTTGTGTCGGGCTATAATATAGTTTGCAGAAACTTTTCTACTCCTAGCACTTTCGCTGCCATTTGCGAATAGATGTAGCGAAATTTCTAGCCAGACGAGTTTATGATTAATGCAACACTTCTGATGAGTCTGGACTTTACTCTCGCTTATCTCAGGACTGTAGCGACGGCGGATTCGTATCTATTCCTTAAATAGACAAAATGAAACTACTACAGATGCAATAAAAAAGCTTATGATTGGTTTAACAAACTTTACTTGTGAATTTTGGAAATTCCTTTGTTTGGAATTACTTCACTACATAGTATAAAACAAAGTAGCTTTTTCTGTCCCTATTTACCTATGTCCCTTTGACTGCTTAAATCTTTAAAACTACGCAACGGATTTTGATGTGGTTTTTTTTAATAGATAGAGTGATTCAAGAGGAAGGTTTATATACTTATAATAATACAACCGTGCGAAGCCGGGGCAGGTCGCTGGTATATGATAAAATTAGTGGTGGTGCCACTTTAGCTCCCGTTTGCGTCTTAATCTACTTTTACGTTTTTGAATTTGAACTAATAAATTGTGCCCGAAAATCGTTAAACATAAAATCTCTTAGCTTACTATATACTGCAAATGGTAGGTGGGTAATTCATCTAAATGTAATAAAGTATTAACAGTAGAGATTAGATACGTGGCGCGGTGGGCGAAGGTCCGCCTGCGACGCAGGAGGTTGTGGGTTCGATTCCCGCCTCGGAACAAATTTGTGTACGATCTGCAGAAATTTGTTTCGTTGGTCTGGGTTTGTTTAATATGTATAATAAAAAATATCTATCTATGTGTATAATGTATTAAATATATCAGTTATCTCGTACCCATAACACAAGCTTTGATTAGCTTACTTTGGGGCTAGATGGTGCTGTGTGGATTGTCCAGCATCATTTATATTTATTTATTTATAATTCCAGAGTTCAATTGCCACGCATCAATTAATAATTTCATGGAAATACATATTATTATAATTCATCAGCGAATCGAATGTAGTTAAATAATTTCATATTACGCTTCCGGCTAGTAATGATATGGGTCAATTGAGCTACCTCTATATTATTGGCAGTCACTCAGTTAGTTCAATTGTAAATACTAGTTTTAATTTGTTACGGTTGTTTGATTGTCTTGAGCGATAAGACCGCCAACTATCCCATATTATTTTGTAATTGTTTATCAATTACAGTGTATACAATAAATATTTTTCTTTTTATCTATCGGTTTACTCATTTTGGCTAATTTACGGTTTATCTACTACATATAAATACAGACAGACAGACATGCAAAACTTTAGCAATAACACAATACCCTCCAAACCTTACGGAACCCCAAAAAGTGGCAAACTGTTTACACCCTGAGTTCCATAACATTCAAATCCTGACCTTTACTCCACATCTCACCCAAACTTCTTAAAGTACAGTCAGCAACAAAAGTCGCTGAACAAGATTTGATTTTAATATTGCCTGAACGGTTTTGGTCCCTTTAATAAGTCAGGCCATAATCATTATAATAAGCACATAAACTTACTTTTAACTTTTTAACATTAATGTACATATCTTCTTCGAACGTGAGCTTAGAATTGTGTGATTAGTGGGACGTTACAGACCAATCAAAATTGTGTTTTTAATAACATTTTATGTAACACTAACTTCTTAATAAGTTTTTTTAAATAACTACGTTACGCTAGTCTACGTTACAAATCTCGTTCATCAAAATTCTATATTCAACTGTACAGTAAGCTGTTTTGAAAATCAATCCTTGTATAGCGACTTTCCTTGCTGGCCGTACCAAATACAAGCACAAATATTCATTTCACCCAATTCCTTTGCAAAGGTTCTAGAAAGGTTCAGTTGAAGCTTTCAGTGTAATGAGAGCTTAATCTCGACTATGTAAGGCTCAATATTGAACGTATGTGAGTGGTTTGGATGTATTATATCATAATTGAATAGCATTCGTATCATAGATTGGACGATTCAGAATGACTGGTCAGTAGGTAGTTTTATACGTAAATGGAGGGAATTTCAAAGGAAGATGTTTCATTGGTTAAATTATTGAGAAATATTATAATCCTTACTGTATAAACGCGAAAGATTGTATGATCTTTCTGTTAATTGTTTCTGTGAATTGTTTCTTAGTTTTAAGTGTGCAATAAAGAATTTTCTATCTATCTATCTATCTCTTTCACGCAAAAACTACTGAACGGATCGTTCTGAAATTTGGCATAGACGTAATTCCAGCCTTGAAATAAGTTATAGGCTACTATTCATTCCATAAATATCTTTATTAACAACGAAAATTACAAGCAAGGAATAGAAAAATTACAACTAGTATTTACAATTGAAACCATTGAGCTAACTGCAGACGGTTGCAAACAGTCTAAAGGTAGCTCAAAAAAAAAAATTAATTACCATAGGATAGCTAATAGCTTTGAGACGTTTCTGCTGGACAAAGACCTTCCCCAATGAACGCCATAGCGCCCCTGTCTTTAGCTTGTTGTTATCACTTGATTTCTTAGATTATTTTGATAATTACCTATAGTTTAAATTTGACTTGTCGAAGTGCTTATTTTGTAAGCCTCAAGAAATAAAGATATTGATTTACTGATTTACTTGCCTGAACTACTAATACTACCTAAAACTGAAATACCCTATACTGTCCGCAAATTCAAAGATAGTAAATATCGCACAACTTCAAAACAAAATCAATCCACGCAAAGCAACCCTATCGAAAAATCAGTTTGGCCATTGTTCGCTTCCACGTAATTCGCAGTGTCATTGCGTAAGGCAGTTGTACACGGGGGCCCTATAAAGTGACAATTCAATTACAAAGGCAAGGCACGACTCAGGCCGTTATTGGACTCTGTCAGATTGATTCGTGCACTGTCTGCTCCGGCCTAATAAATGCGATTGTTTTTTTACGGACAGTGAATTTGGCTTCGGAACTTTAAGATTTTTCAACTTCTGTTTTTTAGGGATCAAAAGTGTTAATGAAAGTTACAAAATATATAAAGATAAAGATCGTTTATTCCAAAAATTTACAATGTAGGCTTAGGCTATAGTAAAATATTACAATAGTTAAATTTAAAGTTTTTCCTTATTACAATTTTATTATAACATTATATAATATTATATAAACGTGAAAGTTTTCATATAATATAATTATGGATATTTGTTCCGCTTTCATGCAAAAACTACTTAACAGATCGGGCTGAAATTTGGAATAGACGTAGTTCTAGCCCTTGAATAACACATATATATTTCACATCCAATAAATCAGTTGCCATGGGAAAGAAAAAGTCTGGAAACCTTTCCGTGTGCATTACTAATTTACTAGTCATCAATAAGGAAGTACCCTGGAATATGGGCGACGATGATAATGATTGAAATGCTTCAAAGGAGGATGTTTGTTGTGTACAGGTGAGGGCGAGCGGAAGGGCGAGCGGCGAGGCGGCGCGGGCGCAGCGGTGTCGCGCGGCATGCGGCGCCGCCCGCTGCTGTCGCTGCTGCTGCTGCTAGCGCTGCTGCGCGACCACGGCCTGCTCGCCGCCTCCGGAGGTACGTACTATACGCACATGTAGCTATCCATCTATAGTCCAGTCAGTCCAGTCCTCTCCGCAGCGGTGTCGCGCGGCATGCGGCGCCGCCCGCTGCTGTCGCTGCTGCTGCTGCTAGCGCTGCTGCGCGACCACGGCCTGCTCGCCGCCTCCGGAGGTACGTACTATACGCACATGTAGCTATCCATCTATAGTCCAGTCAGTCCAGTCCTCTCCGCAGCGGTGTCGCGCGGCATGCGGCGCCGCCCGCTGCTGTCGCTGCTGCTGCTGCTAGCGCTGCTGCGCGACCACGGCCTGCTCGCCGCCTCCGGAGGTACGTACTATACGCACATGTAGCTATCCATCTATAGTCCAGTCAGTCCAGTCCTCTCCGCAGCGGTGTCGCGCGGCATGCGGCGCCGCCCGCTGCTGTCGCTGCTGCTGCTGCTAGCGCTGCTGCGCGACCACGGCCTGCTCGCCGCCTCCGGAGGTACGTACTATACGCACATGTAGCTATCCATCTATAGTCCAGTCAGTCCAGTCCTCTACGCAGCGGTGTCGAAGAAACTGCAAAGAGAAACTCTGAGTAAGCTTTAATATTTCCGTTTTAAATAAACTTCCACCTGATTTCTTTATTTATTATGAGGGGTATAGAATCGAAGTTAGCTAAATCCATACTAAATCGGTTTATGAGTTATGAATGCCACTTCGTTGTTCGTACAATTTCCATCCAAATAAAGAATCGTTTCACTATCAAAACCAGCTAAATCTATAAGAAAATCCACTTCAAAAAACATGATTAGTATCGAAGAAAGCTATATCCATTGGTGTTGGAAACGAACATAGCTAAAGTCGCCGTCTGCCAATGACAGCCCTCCATTTTAAAATTTCAAGATGGCGTTTCCCATACAAATGAGTGCGTACGTGCCTGCAGTTTTTGCTGTTTTTATTTAGTAATTTGGGTGATTTAAGTTTAAAAGTGTGATAAGTTAGTAGAAAAAAGAACAATGGAAGTGCCCGTCATAGAAAGCCGGTGAAGGAAAATGTTGCTCAATAAATAAAACAGTGTCAAAACGTTGGTCGTTTTCGCACTTCTTACAAAAAATTTAAGAAAAGAAAGAGAATTTGCTTTATATTCCTGTTTTTTTCAATTGCCGGTTGTTCCGAAGCAGTTATTCATTTTCTTGCATCCTCGATACTACCAATGTAGGCAACGCACATCACATTACAATGACATCATCGCTATTCTGCTAGAAACGAATGCAGCTATATCCATGCATATCAGAAACAAAGTCAGCTAAATCCAGTCGGTTGGTAACGAAAGCAGCTAACAACATTTTATTAATACAATAACAAATTATCCCGTCATAGTAGACGTTCGGTGTACTATCCATAGAGTTCTAATTTCAAATCTTCATATTTTGCCGTTTCGTTCACACAGTTTTGACACCTTAACAAAAAACTAAAAGTTTTTTCTATTTTGTGTAAAATTTCAAGACTGGGATTTAGCTAACTTCGATTCTATACCCCTCTCATATTTCTTTTTTTTTTATACCACCAAGGTGGCAAACAAGCATGCGGCCCGCCTGATGGAAAACGGTTACCGCAGCCTATGGACGCCTGCAACATCAGAGACATTAAACGCGCGTTGCCGACACTTTAAATATCTGAAAAGACCCTTTTTGAAGAACCATTATGTCATAGTCCTGGGGGAAAACATCGGCTGGAAGATCATTCCACAACCTGAGTGTTCACGGGAGGAGATCCCTCATAAACCTTACAGTCATAAACCTTACAGTCCGCGAACTAAAAGACTCCAAGGTAACTTATCCAGAATTCGCCCGCATTTTCTATAAAATGCTTTACATTTTGATTCTAGCACACTCAAGTATTTTTCTACATCTGTTATCTTATAACGATCTCAAAACAACAGTTAATCAAAGACCATAAGCACGTGGAACAGAAGGTTCACCTCGTTAGAGGTGCTTTACCTTATATTTCTATAAGCGAGGACATTTTAATATTTAGTTTTTTAATTTATTTTTAAGTATTCTGTTTGTAGAACTGTTTGTTCTCCGAATAAACCAAAATAAATAAATAAATATTTCTCCCTCATTTGGCCTTTGATTTAAATAAAATCTTGACCGACAATATACTTCTCTAGAGAGGCAAAGTTTTTGTCTACTTTAAGAACCCTACCGTAATTTTCATTCTAATTATGGTTTATGCTGTTTAATTTTGATAAGTTGTTGACGATTTTCTCTTGACCACTTCTCCGTTCTTTATCTATGTTTTATAAGTTTTCTTCAAGAGATATTCTTCTTATTCTTAGTATATTGGCCAAGATCTATTAATACTTAAGATACCTGGTTATCTAAGATTGCAGTTACGATAATATCTACAACACATACTGTCATAACTTGAATCTGATAATAACCCATTACATGACCTGTATTTAATTGTCAACCAATTAGCAAATCGCATAATCGCCGATAATTCCTGAAATATAATCCTATGATTACCATCTGCTTAGTGCTTGTCAGGGAGGATTAAACAGGCGAGTCGTGGTCACTAGTGTTGTCATGGTAACGTATTAGGTATGACCCTGACTTGACAATGACCATATTAAAGTGCATGACTTTGTGAGCCTGAGTTTGGACTCAGGTAAAGGGATCGTCTAGTCTCATTCTTATATTTTCCTTTTGCGAATTTCATAGTTTCCCGTCCGTACTATATAGGCGGTGTATGGTCGTATACCAGCTGAATTATTGTATAACTTCAAATCGATTATCAGTTAAATTCAAACAGATTACTAGTGGTACAATTGAAGTATAGGTTTTAAATGTCCAAATTGAATCGATCGCAATTATCATTTGAGTTAGAAGAATAAGGCCTCAGATAAATAGTAACTAAGCTGGATGTATGAGCAATACCAGGAGCACATAGACTGATATACATATATATAAAGACAAAATGTAAAATAAACCAACAAATAATACCAGACTAGTTAAACGTTTGTTTCATTTAAAGTGACTTGAACAGTTATGTACCTCTATAGGAATGTTATGGTGAGAAAAATATCATCTAATCTACTAAAATTTAGATGACAGGCTAAAAACTACCATACGATTACGATTTACGATTAAAAATACGATTCAATTGTATAATATCCAAGAAAAACCACGTAAAAGCGACTGAAAATAATCCGTCTATGTCAGTTTAGTGCGATCCGTCCGATCAAACGAATGTGTGGTGCCTGTGCTGCCACCTACACAGAACGCAAGCTTTCAACACTTCGCGTCTAAAGCCCGACTTTCAGCTTTAAATCCTAGCTGAATAAAGTCTATAGTTGGTTCTATCTAACTTAACTAATCCACACTCTGCGGGACTTTATCTAATGGTGCAATTTATTTTTCTAAGGCTTCGACCACACTGCTGGCCGGTAGGCAACTAGATTGGCTGGTTGTTTCCAAGAGAGGCACGTGGCTCAGAGTTTTAAATCAGAAAACAGATAATTATCAATATATTCGACAGACAGCTAGAAACTTGCAGAATGGCTGGTCCCGTACATTTTTTAACGACTTTGAAAAAAATGAAGACGATGATATTCGGCTGTAAATGTGTTTTTTGATGTAGGTATTTTCACCAATTGCTCCGTTATTTGTTGGCCGAATATAGGGCTGTTTTCTTTTCTATTGATAGGGAATTATCTTGAAATGATCCAATATAAATTGAGCTGCTTGTATTACTAAAAACAGTGTAAATATTGAGCAATTTGAGCAATTTTTATTATTGTAGATTTATAGGGTTTATTTATCTTGAATGCAAATCGATTTTAGGGACTAAAAACCCGTGTACAAGTGAGCATACCTAATTAAATCAAGGTTCGTGATTTATGTATTTTTTTTCATTGAGCTAGAAGAAAATATAAGACTCTACATTACACTACAATACACAATAACATAAGTACTGTAATTATTTATTAAACTCACTACCTATATAAAAGAAACTATATACTTCTGACGCGCTACGCATACTACGCAGCACAATACACAAATAGAGTGTGGCTCTAGCTAAACTCAAAAAATTTATATAAAATTCAATCTCGCAGTTGAATTTAAAAGTGGAATTCAAAACCTTCGTTAGAAAATTGAATGCTGGCCTCAAGTCCAACAAAAAGTATTTTTACTACTCGAGCTAGGAATCGAGCTCAAAATTCCGTGGGGTTGACAAATAGACTGTTCGGTACAAAAGTGATTTGTACTGGTGTGTCGTTGGTATGTGGAGGTTGACAAATAGACTGGCTGTTGATTAGGAGAATGGATTGCGACCGACGATCGAGCAGACGGTCTTTGGTCGATGGCTTTGCAGTTACGATGTGTCCAATCTTATGACTATCGTAAGAGGGTTCTAATTCTTTAGTGTGTGTTCAGTTTTGGTATGTAGGTAAATTAAAATTTTACTTTTTTGTTCTGAAGATTTTTCTACTATAAACCAAACCAGTTTTTCGAAGAGCTATGGTGGCGTGTTTTTTCGAAGCAGTAGTGCTATATTTGTTGCTGGAATTATCTAAAACAAATAAATGATGTCTTTGTAAATAGTCCAGCATAATTTTATGCTTTAAAAAGCAATAATTATAAAATAAGATTTCGTTTACCATTATATGTATAGCCAGCTTTATTTACCAACGTTTCTGAATTTTTGCTATTTCAACACAGATTCAATGCGGGATTTGCCAAATACCCGCAGAAACAGGTAAAAGCCCAAAATATTACATAAAAAAATTGCCAACACAAATCAAAGCGCACGTCAGCCCTAATGTAGCCACGCTATAAATAAGGGTCAGAATCGCGCCTCACCTTAATAAATCCCTTAACGCCCGTATTTTATATTTTCCGAAAGGTGCTACCACACAGATAATTGATATTTACATTGTACTAATAAACGTAACTCAGAGGCTGACTTCTCCTGAAAATTATGGAAAAATATCTGTGCTTTTTATTACAAGTCTTAGCTTTAAAATGGTAAAAAAGTACTCAAAACACCCCCAGTCAAACAGTATCCATCTACTTGCCGTTATCAGGTTAGGTCTTTAGTTCTAAATGTACAAAATCTATTTCAATTAGACTAAAAATAATCCATTAATGACTACAAACCACGGAATAGAAACCCGCGAAAGCAAAAGTTTATTCTCTGCACAAAAAACTCGGCAACAAAAGACACTTTATAAATGAAAAAGTCCAAAAGCGGCCCAAATAACGCACGGATCTAACAAGTGGGTATATCTTCAACTTTCCCAGTTTTCCGAGTCTTTGCCAGTTCCCCAAGTCTTTCCAAGTCTTTATCCAATCGCCCTGAGGGCTGAATGGACTCTCCCAAGATGTTTCAGTCTGTAATTAAAAGATAATGAAAAACTTCAAGTGGGAAAAGTATGTAAATTAGTTCGTAAGATTCGGCCCTCTGAGGACAAAGACTATTTTATTATCATCGTTTTCTTAGGCCGGATGGGACCATTGTTGTCGGATTAGTTATGGATATGAACCCTTTAGGGTCTATTGTGATTCTCAGACATCGCACGTTCAATTTGATTGACCGACTGAGAGATATAGAAATAGAAATAGAAAACATTTATTTCGACACATACATAAATAAATTACAAAAACTAACAGTGAACATGGAGGTCTATACAATCACAGTAATATAAATGAATGCGCGTCAAATCGAGTTTCGCCTCTATGACTCTGTGCCGAAATAGGTGTTTTATAGGTATAGCTGGTTATAAACATCACTATACTGAGTCCTATATGACTTAATAATGACAAGAAGAAAGAACAGGGGAATGTTTATAGATTTTTTTTGTAAGACATCCATAGAAAAGGTTATAAAACATAATTTGGGATAGAAATTTATCGTAATTCATTATACAAGAAACAATTTCACCTTTGCCGGACGGACTAGATAGTGCTGCAGTGTACTGTAATTTTTTAAAAAGTATTTATAAAAAGAAGTAGTTTAGATTTCAAATATTCTAAGTAGAGCGTCTTTTCTTATTTACTTTTTGCATGAACGAATTCTGTAAATGCGAAGAATTTTAGTTTCAAAAGATTTACTGAAAACTGGTGAAAATATTTCACTAAGATGTATCCGAAATAAATTTTATTGTAGGTGTCGAGCGAAACATTTTTTGGCGCGTGGATTGAGTTACGAAATTGAAACATTTCGTAGTGAAATTCTTCAAATGTCTTCAAAGGGCTAAAGTACTTATTTTGAAAACTTTACTAGTTTTCAAGAAGAAAACATCCTTTCGGAAATCATCTTAAACAAAGATATTTGTCTAAAATTATTCTAAAGGAAAAATTATGATTATCTCCAACTTTATCTTCAGCGTCATAGAACGCTAAATCATAGAGAAGTTAGTAAAATGGCAAGCATTAAGCACTGCTTAAGCACATTACTTGCGCCACACCTCACCTCGAAGATTGGCGCCTTGCCAACAAGTACCTACATTCATGCCAAAATGGATTCCGCGCGTAACTTAAAAAAATCAATGTTAAACTTTTTGTGAAGCGCTTCCTTGCTTTTTTGCTCAGTGCTGCGTTTTTGTTTTCAGGGTTTCGCAGTGAAAGGAAGAATCCCTTTTATTATATTTGTACTACTGTTTATAAATTTTATAATAGTAATATTAATATAGGCTGATGATGATCAGGATGATAATACATTTAACGCTCCGAATATCAAAATCTCTTCCAGTGCAAGAAAAAAACAAAAATATCCTCAAAACAACCAAAACTAGACAGTTTTTTGGTTTGTTCGGAGTATTTTGGTTCTAAAAAGCTTACAAACGTTTTCGATGTGTAAACAATTATTAATTTCAATGTATTAGTCTTGGGATGTTTGCTGTCCATAAAATAAAAGTCAAATGACTTGTCTTAGTTTTCCCTGTGAGCATATAAAAGCCTTTATGAACCTACATATACGAGTCTTTGAATAAATGAACGAAAAGCCTTTGAATGCATGCGTACATGTTTCTAAAAATAAAATGCTCTCAATTTCATCGCCAATCAGAAGTATCGATATTGAACCATGTTTGATGGGAAACTAAAACAAACCAAACGAATATAAATACTTCATGTTGCAAACAAATACATTTTTTGTTCAATGTTCGATGCATGACCTCACTGTATTTTTTCATTCAAATTTTCTTTATTTTTTACAATAATATAATGTAAAATAACATTCCTCTCTCTTTTGTCAAATAATAGATAAAACCTTAATAGAATCGGTTAAAGTTGAAGTTAAGTTTAAGAAGGCTGAACCATGCTTAATGAAATTTGGCATTGATAAGGTGATACCCAAGGGACGGACAAAGGCAGATCCTTTTGAAAAAATAAACAAAATAATACACGTCATACTGGAAAAAAAGAGAGCAAAGCCGAAATTTTAAATAGTTATTCGTCATTATTTGGACTTCAACCCTGCGCCGATCTCTGATGAAGTCATATTTCCTACAGATTTTACGACTTTTTTATTTACAAAGAACTTAACGAAAATCCATAAGGCCCCGATCCCAATACCATTAAGTTTTCACATTGATAAATGTAGTACATTTAACCCGCGTCTCGCGAGCATTGCACCTGGCAGACAATAAAGTAATGGACGACCTACATTGCTGGCTATATCCTATCAGTTGATTAATGGATCGCAGCGTGGCGGCCGGTCGATACGATAATTTGAGATTGGCTCGCCTGATGCACCGTCACTCCGTTACACCACTGTTTTATTGTTAGGGATTTCTTGTGGCGCTGGCTGTTCGATCTATTCGCTTCAATTGATTGTGCATGGACGAAGAGCGCTTGTAACAAGGAAAGAGTTTTATTCAAGTATTAAAACAAAACTCAGACAATATTGAATTAAAATTGCAACTAGAACTATTAATTTTGAATTGAAATGGAAGAATTTTTGCTGTATCTTACAACTTACAGGGTACGTTTACTATTGGCCTAAGCTGTAAGACCTATATAGGTTGTCTGAGTAGGTACAAGTATAAGTGAAATAAATAAATAAAATCAAATCAAATAAAAATTATAAGAAAAAAAAACTCCATAGGAAAATCCATGGCCTCTTTCAGACTGCATTTTCAGTAGACAGCGAAATCTTAAACTATATTGTAACAAGTAAATCTATTTGGTGACGTTTAGGGCCATCTACCGATGCATAGATACACAAATCAATGACGTGCTGGAACCATAATTTCAAGTTCAGAATAAGGTCAGCGCCATCTGTCGTCGAGTGGTGTATAAAAATGACGGGCGTTGAGTTGTTTAGCGAAAGCGCAGTTAGAAAATTAATTCTGTCTGTTGGAAAGGGAAGACACGCAAGAATCCTGCATCCTTACGAAAGAAGGAGTAACGAGGCACTCGTCACGTCGCAGGAGAATTTTAGGTATCACAGACCGGTTACCGCGCCATCTATTAGTAACTGGAGATACCACTAGCGGCTAACTTGTACAGGATGATGCAGCAAGTGCACTAATAAATTCGTGAAGGACAGGTCAGGGTCAAGAAGAATTGCAAAGTGATTTTTGAGTCTTAGGATTTTCAACAGGATCGAAAGGGATAAGAAACGGTTTTTCATTGGTATTGATTTGGAGAGGGAGCCAAAATACGTTATTATTTTAGCATTTATAAAAAGAAAAAGAACGTATAATTTCCTTATAGAAAAATATGATCACTAAATTCGGGATCGGGAATTAAACTCGGGAAAGGATTTTATCGATGGTTAGTTGACTTGAGGTCAGACGAATAAATGGTGACCTCAGAGAAAAAATAGAACACCCTGCCTCGGGTTTAAGGTCGCCCTAGCGTCGAGTAGCGGAACGAAAGGAGACGTTGTTTCTAGAACATTCTTTTGAAATTTAGTATAAATAGGGCCACGCCCGAAGATCTTGGCATTCTGGAAAAATTATTGCGAGGGGTAACTTTGCCTGTGTGGAGTCAGTAGTTTGTCGAATCAGTGCTGCGTGATCCCTGCCCTGCCGTCGCTGCCGTTTTGGAGCCGCCTATCCCGAAAAATCTCTGCCGTACGAAAAACAGCGAATCGACACGATCTTTTGCAAAATAGCGGGAAGGCGAGGGATTCAAGGAGTGACGAGCATCGGTGATCCTGGAACGTTTGGCTGCCAGCGCGGGACCCCCAAATCCAAATCCAAAATAAGCGACGGGAATATAAAATTCAGGTACCAAGCGATAGAGAGAGGGTTTTTCTCGGTGGAAGGGGGGTTTCACGGCAAGTTCCAATTCGGGAACACCGCCAGGATATAATGAACTAATGGGATTTCTTTTCGGGGAATTTCAGGATTCCAAAGGGGATAAAAATCCCAGGAACTCGAGCGCCGATAGACGGCGAGGACAACTCTCAAGCAGGGCGAGCTGTGTGAGAGGAGTCCACCCCGGTCGAAGAGCGAGCGCCGGGTTCGGGAGCACCGAGCGACAGGAGCGATTCCAGGACTCGAGGGGCGAACGTGTTCGGCGACCGTTGAGTACGGCGCGGCGACACGTCTTTCTAGAACAAGGTGTGTTCTTTCTAGTTGTTCGGGGGTCGGTTCCCCCCTTTCCTTTTTCCAGAATCCTAGGGTGTGTTTGTATTGGTTGGTCATATTTCTTTTGTGTCTTTTGAGTCTATAAATCGGAAGTTTCACAATATCGTGTTCGGGAAGTTACGGTTTAGGGAATTATACGGAAGGATTAGGCGAATAGGTTGGCAACTAGTTAGGGTTACAATTTTATATACATATAACTAATTTATATCTTTGTCGATAACGGCAACTACATTCTTGGTAACTGACTAGTAAACTAAGCTACAGCAATTCTCTGCAAAACTCTAGCCTAAACGCCACCGTCAGACATTTTAATTTAAGTAAATTTAACCTTACCTACCTTCAGTACCTTTTGTAATGCATCTTTCGTCCAGTGGTTTTCCCCGTTGAATTCTAATATTTATTATTAACGATCTTATGATTGAAGAGTAAGAAACTTTAATCAAAAGAACAGAACTGAGAAAGCCATTGAGCGGACGGTGACATAAGTAATAATTTTGAATATTTAGTTAAGGTGATTGAAGTTACAAGGTGATTCGTAAATTACAGGGTAATTCGTAAATTGCAGGGTATTGAAGAATTTGTTAGTTGATAATCTAAATATTAAGTTTATTTCAAAATATAAGGTATATAAATGAAACTTTTCTCTTTTTATTTATTAAGCGTTAGTTCCCTGTTAGCGAGATAGGAGTAACTTATCACGGTTTCCCGTTTTCTCTATTTGCTAGCCTGGCTGTGCGGGAACTCGTGACAATGGCGCCCAACGGTAAATTTTAGGTATTTTGTTCAGTTTTTTTTTTTTGTACAGAGGAACTAACGCTAAATTTGTTTTTGTTGTTTTGGATTTGTAATTTTTTTGATTCTGACTCTTCCGATTTTGACTCCAATACAAACACACTCTAGCTAGTTTTTAAGTTTATTTTTATTGCCTGGTATTGTACTTCTTTGATGTTGAACATTTCTCGTGTATTTTTTTTTTATGTATTTTGTGATACATAGTATTTAAGGGTATATACTTCGTTATCGTTAGGTACAACTGAACCTTTGTATTATTAGGTTTATTGTAACCGGTGGTGCCTAGGCACATTATTTCTCTTTTGTTTGGGAAAGCGTGCTCCACCTCATTGGTGGGAGTTCGGATTTTTTTTTTTTTAATAGTTTGGTTTACCAGGTCTGGAGCTTGGCCGCTTACGCATAGATATCAAATTATTTTCATAATTGTTTATACTATCAACTCATAATGGAATCGAAATCTTACTCGTTGCCAATACATTCGCTGTCCAAAGATGAACTGCAATACGAGGTTTTCATTAGGTCAGAGACACCGGAGTCCACGGTGGAGAAACTGAGGACTCAGTTGAAGAGACTTATTTTGGAGGTGCCGTCAGAAGAAATTTTGGAAGTTCCTTTATTTTCAGTGAACGAGATAGAGTTTGTTCAGGGAAAGGTAGCGGAGCTGCAAAAGAAATGGACTGAGTTCGAGGCAACAAGAGAAAAACGTCACATGGCTCGGGCCAAAGCGTAGGCAATCCATCTTTTCTTTCGATTATCGAGACCGATTGAAGGGGAAGAAGAGGATGTGAAGGCTTTAAGGGAAGCTGATTTACAGGTTGTCTGTTCTTATCTAGAGAAGTTATTGGGGAAAGATGAGGCCGTTATAAACGTTCCACTGGTCGAAAATAGGTTGTTATCAGGGGAAAAAGGTAGTCCAGCTTCCTCTTTAGAGAATAGAGATGCGGGAAATATCACGGTGATTGAATGCGGAGGTCCAAAAATCCCAATTTCGAGGTGGGGAATTAAATTTGATGGGTTATCGGATGTCCAAGCTTTTATAGAAAGATTACAGGAGCTGGCAGAAGCAAACAACGTCAAGGAGGATAAACTCTTTAATGCGGCGGCTGAATTATTTGTAGATCAGGGTCTATTATGGTTTAGAGGGATTAGGGACTCGGTAGAAACTTGGGATGAACTGAAAAAGCTGCTATTGGAGGAGTTTAGCCCTATAGACTACAATTACAGACTGATAGGGGAAATCAGGGCGAGGACGCAAGGTATAGATGAGCCGACACATATTTATTTTTCAGTCATGAGAAACATGTTTGCTAGGTTGAAGGTGATCCCAACAGAACAGGAACAGCTGGAGATATTGATGCACAACATTCGTCCGGTTTTCGCGGAACATTTGGCTTTAGTGGATGTTAAGTCAGTCTCGGCATTAAAGGATTTCTGTAGGAAATTAGAGGCGGCTCACCAGAGATCACAGTACTTTGAGGAACCAGCAAAAATAAACCAAAGAACGCTTCACCCCAATTTAGCTTACAAGCCAGCTAAGCCAAAAAACCAAGCAGCAGCAGCAGTGTCGAAATCACCTTCTCCACAGTCTACATCGGAGACAGCAGTGGCTGTACAGGCAGTTGCTACGCCTCCTTCCACAGCAGTCCAAACGTGTTACAGGTGCGGTAACAAAGGGCATTTCGTTAGAGATTGTAAGGCACAAGTACCAAATCAGTCCCAGGTTCCAATACAGCAGAGGGTTATGCGTTGCTTCAGTTGCGGCAAGGAGGGTCATTTTTCGAGGAACTGTAGGAGCCGTAGCAATAAACGGGTAGAGTGTTTTGTCTGTGGTGAAATTGGTTACACATCCAGGTCCTGTCCGAAGGATCATAAAGAGTTGGTATCACCTTCGCCAAAACAGGAGTCAAAGTCACAGCCAAAAAACGAATGAGGGACCGAGGTTGTTTTACGTCAAAGTCGGAGTGGGCAGCCTGGCTGGAATCTATCAGGAATTATTGGAATTCTTGTAAGAACCAAAAGGGTGTGGCCTCGGTCCTTTTTTCGCCAGGGTCGGATGACTCACGCCCATTTTTAAAAGTAAGATTATTAGATTTAGAATTTTGCGGTTTATTAGATTCAGGAGCTTCAGTTTCGCTACTAGGGAATAATTCACATAGGAAACTCATTGAGTTAGGTTACACTTATCAGCCACTCGACAAGGTGGTCGAAGCGGCAAATGGAGGTAGCATGAAGATAACAGGGATCATGAGTTTACCTATAACCTTTCAGGATAAGACAAGGGTGTTGTCTTTTTATATAGTACCAGGTGCTACAAATGAGGTCATTTTTGGGGTAGATTTTTGGAGAAGTTTTGGTATAGCTCCAGAAATTTTTGATTGGAGCGTGACTTCGGCAGTTAAACCAAGGTGTTTTGTAAATAGTTTGTCGGAAAAACCGGTACACACAATTCAGTCTTACCAAACACTATCGTCATCGCAGAAGGTGTTGGCAGACGCTGTGATAAAAAGATTTGAGGAAATTTCCTCGGAGGTAGCGGGTTTAGGTAGGACTACATTGATAAAACACACTATTGACACAGGGGATGCTAACCCTGTCAGAACAAAACAATACCAGTTATCACCGGAGAAGAGAGAGGCTCTGCAAAAAGAATTAGACAAGATGTTACAACTAGGCGTGGTCGCACCCAGCGAAAGCCCATGGAACAACCCAGTCCTATTAGTTCCGAAAGCAGAAGGAGAATGGCGGTTTTGTCTAGATTCCAGAAAATTGAACGCGGTGTCGAAAGGAGATGCTTACGCAGTGCCGTATATTCCTCAAATCTTAGACAGTTTGAAAGAAGCAAGATTTTTATCGTCCATAGACTTAGCATCGTCGTTTTGGCAGATTCCGTTGGATGAGGCGTCTAAGGAGAAAACGAGCTTTTCAGTACCAGGGCGGGGCTTATTTCGCTTCGAGGTTATGCCGTTTGGATTGAGTGGGGCTTCTGCCAGGCAACAAAGGTTGATGGATTTATTGTTTAATACTGGTTTTGCTGATGATATCATTGATGGGATGGTTTTTGTTTATATAGACGACATCGTCGTAGTGAGTTCAAGCTTAGAATCACATCTTACTCTGTTAAATAGGGTAGTAGATAAGCTCAGGTATGCCAATCTTACGGTCAATTTCAAAAAATGTCAATTCTTCAGGAAATCATTAAAGTACTTAGGGTATGTGGTGGACGAATTTGGTCTTAGGACAGATCCAGACAAAGTCAAGGCGATCTTAGATTTTCCAGTACCGGAGTCGGCAAAACAGGTGAAAATGTTTTTAGGAACGGCATCGTGGTATAGACGTTTTATTAGGGACTTTGCATCAATAGCAGCACCATTGAATGCACTAACGTCAACTTCGAAAAAGGCCCCGAAATTCACTTGGACAGATGAAGCAAACAGCGCGTTCACAAAATTGAAGGAAAGTTTGGTCACAGCTCCGGTATTAGCGTGTCCAGATTTCGATAGGCCATTTATTGTTCATTGTGATGCATCGTCGTTTGGTTTAGGGGGTATGTTGACACAGAAGTTCGACGACGCAGAACACCCGATAGCCTACGTGAGCAGGTCGTTATCCAAGGCAGAACGAAATTACAGCGCTACCGAACGAGAAGCGTTGGCGGTAATCTTTGCGATTGAGAAATTTCAGGCATACTTAGGGTCTAGACATTTTACAGTCATAACTGACCATGCATCACTGAAATGGTTCATGAATTTGGAAAATCCAACAGGTAGACTGGTACGTTGGGGATGCAGGTTATCACAGTTCGATTTCCACATAGAACACAGGAAAGGGTCAGATAATGTGGTCCCAGATGCCTTGTCTAGGTTGTTAAAGGTTGAGGTTTTAGGTAACATTTCAGACACGCAGGTGTTAGACCCGTGGTACGATGGCATCGTGGAAGGGATAAAGTTACATCCAAATAACTACCCCAATTTCACCATGAAAGGCGATAAACTGATGAGATTTTCCAAGGCAAAGTACACACTTAGTGAGGAATTCGAGTGGAAAGAGGTCGTTAGATGTGACCAGAAAGAAGCAGTTTTAAAGGCAAACCATGTGGATCCGACAGCTGCACATTTAGGGACTTTTAAAACACACAGAAGAGTAAGTTTGTTTTATTATTGGCCAAAGATGTTTAAGGACATAAAGGAGTTTGTAGAGAAATGTGATGTCTGTGCGGCTTATAAATCAAGTAATCGCACAATCCCAGGTTTAATGGGGAGACCTAAAGTTTGTCATCGCCCATTCCAGGTGATCTCGATTGACTTGGTGGGTCCTTTACCGAGATCTAGAGCAGGTCATACATTTCTGTTAGTAGTTACTTGTTGTTTCTCGAAATATACAATTCTGTTCCCACTCAGAAGGGCAACCAGCGCAAGGGTCGCAACGGAAATAGAAAAAGGCGTTTTCTTGACTCACGGGGTTCCAGAGACCGTAATTGCAGACAATGGAGTGCAATTTACGGGATCAGAATTCCGTAAACTACTAGAAAGCTACAAGGTTCCTAAAATTCATTATACTCCGCGTTACGCACCTCAAGTGAATTTAGTAGAAAGATACAATAAAACGGTGATGACGGCGGTGTCAGCCTATGTAAAGGAAGACCACAGATCATGGGACCTAAATTTACCAAAAATCCAGTTCGCGATTAACAGTGCTATAAATGAGTCTACACAGTTCTCAGCGTTTTTCCTAGTACACGGTAGAGAACCGGTGGTGGATGGTTCACTCTATAAGGCAGAAGACGGGGACTACGAACCAGGGATTCCGAGAGAAGAATATGCCGGTAATTTGGGACAGTTACGTGGTATTTTCGAAGAAGTCCGACAACACATGCTAAAGGCGCATAAAACGAATGCAAAGTTTTATAACCTGAGAAGAAGAGAAGCGAGCGTAAAGGTGGGGGATGTTGTATGGAAGAAGACTTATCCGTTGAGTGATGCAGCTAAGTTTAAGGCCGCAAAACTATGTCCCAAGTACGAAAAAGTTAGAGTGAAAGAAATTTTATCACCGTTGGTTGTTGAATTGGAAAGTATGCAGGGGAAAGTATTAGGCTCATGGCATATCAAGGATTTAAAGATTTAAATAAATAAATTATATTGGTTTTAATTTTGGTAGTAACCTTTAAGCATATTAAGTTTAGTATAGATGATATATTTTTTTTTCTACCTAATTTGTTCGCAAGGTTTTAATATAAGATGTGGTTTTAACTTTGAAAATGTATTTTTTTTTTTTTGTTGATTTGGTGTATGTTATAGGGCAATGTTTAGTTTTTTTTAGCTGTTTATTTTTTTTGATGATTTTGGTGGATTTGTATTTTTTTGTTTTTGTTGTTGAATAGTACCTAATATTCTTTTTCTCCTTCTCTCGTTTTTGCTCAAATTCTTGACAACGATACCGCTGAGGGCAGCGTAGTTTCAACCTGGGGTTGAAACTTTGAATAGGAGGGAGGGTATTGTAACAAGTAAATCTATTTGGTGACGTTTAGGGCCATCTACCGATGCATAGATACACAAATCAATGACGTGCTGGAACCATAATTTCAAGTTCAGAATAAGGTCAGCGCCATCTGTCGTCGAGTGGTGTATAAAAATGACGGGCGTTGAGTTGTTTAGCGAAAGCGCAGTTAGAAAATTAATTCTGTCTGTTGGAAAGGGAAGACACGCAAGAATCCTGCATCCTTACGAAAGAAGGAGTAACGAGGCACTCGTCACGTCGCAGGAGAATTTTAGGTATCACAGACCGGTTACCGCGCCATCTATTAGTAACTGGAGATACCACTAGCGGCTAACTTGTACAGGATGATGCAGCAAGTGCACTAATAAATTCGTGAAGGACAGGTCAGGGTCAAGAAGAATTGCAAAGTGATTTTTGAGTCTTAGGATTTTCAACAGGATCGAAAGGGATAAGAAACGGTTTTTCATTGGTATTGATTTGGAGAGGGAGCCAAAATACGTTATTATTTTAGCATTTATAAAAAGAAAAAGAACGTATAATTTCCTTATAGAAAAATATGATCACTAAATTCGGGATCGGGAATTAAACTCGGGAAAGGATTTTATCGATGGTTAGTTGACTTGAGGTCAGACGAATAAATGGTGACCTCAGAGAAAAAATAGAACACCCTGCCTCGGGTTTAAGGTCGCCCTAGCGTCGAGTAGCGGAACGAAAGGAGACGTTGTTTCTAGAACATTCTTTTGAAATTTAGTATAAATAGGGCCACGCCCGAAGATCTTGGCATTCTGGAAAAATTATTGCGAGGGGTAACTTTGCCTGTGTGGAGTCAGTAGTTTGTCGAATCAGTGCTGCGTGATCCCTGCCCTGCCGTCGCTGCCGTTTTGGAGCCGCCTATCCCGAAAAATCTCTGCCGTACGAAAAACAGCGAATCGACACGATCTTTTGCAAAATAGCGGGAAGGCGAGGGATTCAAGGAGTGACGAGCATCGGTGATCCTGGAACGTTTGGCTGCCAGCGCGGGACCCCCAAATCCAAATCCAAAATAAGCGACGGGAATATAAAATTCAGGTACCAAGCGATAGAGAGAGGGTTTTTCTCGGTGGAAGGGGGGTTTCACGGCAAGTTCCAATTCGGGAACACCGCCAGGATATAATGAACTAATGGGATTTCTTTTCGGGGAATTTCAGGATTCCAAAGGGGATAAAAATCCCAGGAACTCGAGCGCCGATAGACGGCGAGGACAACTCTCAAGCAGGGCGAGCTGTGTGAGAGGAGTCCACCCCGGTCGAAGAGCGAGCGCCGGGTTCGGGAGCACCGAGCGACAGGAGCGATTCCAGGACTCGAGGGGCGAACGTGTTCGGCGACCGTTGAGTACGGCGCGGCGACACGTCTTTCTAGAACAAGGTGTGTTCTTTCTAGTTGTTCGGGGGTCGGTTCCCCCCTTTCCTTTTTCCAGAATCCTAGGGTGTGTTTGTATTGGTTGGTCATATTTCTTTTGTGTCTTTTGAGTCTATAAATCGGAAGTTTCACAATATCGTGTTCGGGAAGTTACGGTTTAGGGAATTATACGGAAGGATTAGGCGAATAGGTTGGCAACTAGTTAGGGTTACAATTTTATATACATATAACTAATTTATATCTTTGTCGATAACGGCAACTACATTCTTGGTAACTGACTAGTAAACTAAGCTACAGCAATTCTCTGCAAAACTCTAGCCTAAACGCCACCGTCAGACATTTTAATTTAAGTAAATTTAACCTTACCTACCTTCAGTACCTTTTGTAATGCATCTTTCGTCCAGTGGTTTTCCCCGTTGAATTCTAATATTTATTATTAACGATCTTATGATTGAAGAGTAAGAAACTTTAATCAAAAGAACAGAACTGAGAAAGCCATTGAGCGGACGGTGACATAAGTAATAATTTTGAATATTTAGTTAAGGTGATTGAAGTTACAAGGTGATTCGTAAATTACAGGGTAATTCGTAAATTGCAGGGTATTGAAGAATTTGTTAGTTGATAATCTAAATATTAAGTTTATTTCAAAATATAAGGTATATAAATGAAACTTTTCTCTTTTTATTTATTAAGCGTTAGTTCCCTGTTAGCGAGATAGGAGTAACTTATCACGGTTTCCCGTTTTCTCTATTTGCTAGCCTGGCTGTGCGGGAACTCGTGACAATATCTTCCGGAAATTTCCAAGTTTAGTAAGAAAATTAAACTTTAAAATCTTCTAAAATCCTGACTTAGTTTCATCATCAAAAACTTAACCCACTTGGTGTATTTCTTGAATTGATTCTGTTTTTATTTTCTTAATGATGCCACGTATCCTTTTAATGATAAAATAAAGTGTCAAAAACACCAGCGACTAAGGAACAGAGAAATTGGCACAAAAGAAAACCCTATAACGCTTGAAATAAAGCCCATAACGGTTCCAAAAACCCAAGCCCTTAATAAGACCAAAAGGCACGTGTCTCGAATTATAATGATTATAAGAACTCTTAGAATTAACTCTTGCGAATTGCTACTTTTGTGTCGGCCAAATTGAAAATTTTCCAAAATAATACGTATTTTGGTCATTGTTACTTTTAACGAGGGTTCAAATTAATTTTATCATGTCGTATTTTGAAGTTGGTGGAGCTTTCTGTAATATTTTTAGGATAAGCCCTTGTTTAGTAATATTTTAACGCTGTTTTGTGCTTAGAGGAAAAATTAGGAAACTTTGGTGTGAAAGGGCTACTTTTAAATTTAAAATTTGGAGAAATTGACAAAAGCGTAGTATCTACTGAAAAATATGCATGCAAGCATATTATCCTATAAAAATAACATAAGAGTTTTGGCGACATATAAAAGGTGATTCCTGATCTGAAAACCACAAATAAGACATTAAAATCTTATTTTAAGCTGAATTTACAGCTTAGCCGTTCTTTTGTGGTTGTGATAGCACACACACACACACACATGTTTCACAAAGAAGCATTCTTTATAAAAATATGAAAAATATTTTTATCCCTGTACAACAAACATCGCATTTCCCGAACCTCACATCATAAAATTTGAAAGAATCATCCAACCGCCCCAAATAAATCCATTTCCCATCCTTATACTTCACAAAAGAAGTCCTCAGAAAAACTGATTTAAACATAAGTATCGCAAAATGGTACCTGTAAACCAATTTGCCCTTCGGCTTCCAGTAATGAGAGCTGACAAAGTACCTTCGATCCCAGCTTCATACGATAAACGAGAATGTAATATAACCTCTTTTATAAAATTATGTGAACACGCAATTCTCGCTCAGTTTTAATGAGACACCCTGTACTGTACATAGGTAGATAATTGTGGGCGTGATTACGGAAACGACTTTTGGGAAATGATTTCTTGCGATAAGGTGCTAAATTATATGGCTGTTAATTATCACGCTTGTTAAAAATCTAAATTTATATGTTGCGAATTTTATAGGATAGTAAAGGCTAACCGAATTTTTTTAGGCTGATTTATTTTATATGTATGCATATAATAATCATTGTGGTTTTTAATAGATTTGCAATTTTTTAAATTTTGTTGTAATTCAAGAAGATAAAATATAAAAACATTGTATGGTACAATAAATGAACTTTTACTTTTACTTTTTACGATAACCATGTAGAAAATGTTACCTGGATTTTCTTAAAAATAGAAAAAGGCTTTAAGGATCAAGTTGAACAAAATATTTAGAAGATAAATTGGTGGATACAATTCAAATGATACTTCGTCAGAAGCGGGATATCCTGAATATCTGAGCAAACCTTCAGAAATCTCCCTGAAATGTTGGTTAACATTTATTTCTGAATTATGATGAGGCTTATCCCATGAATATTTCAAAGAAGGTACCAATCAAGTATAATTTGAAATGTTATTCGAAAAATAAAAATCTTTAAAATATTTTCTGAATTTCGAATTGGGATTCAGTGTCCGTCTGTATGTCTGTTGCAATTTCAACTGACTTCAATAATCCTCCTTGCGCAGTCGAGTAACGAGATTATATTAATCTGTAAAACGAGATTATGTTAGTGTAGCCGTTAAAACACGCATTGATTGGTTAGCATCTAACTTTGACCACAAAACTACATATGACAAAAATGACTTACATCTCGTGACAACTTCACATCACAAGAGGCATGATCTAGATGGCTCGATGGCTAGGGATTAGACAGTTCGCCAAAAACTACTATCACGATTTCAAAAATAACTTTATAGTTTTGAAAACTAGTACCACTAACAACGAAGATTACAATTAAGGTCTAGATTTTTTTAACTAGTATATACAATTGAAACCGTTGAGCTAACTGCAGACGGTTGCAAAAAGTCTAAAGGTAGCTCAATTGATTCATGTCAATACCAGTCGGAAGCGTCCCCAAGACACTGGCTGCTACATAGTATCATCATTATGTCACCGGGTTGTGTTCTTATAAACTATTGGACATTGCCTGCGGCTCCGCTATCCTCATACGCATAGTGCCTTTTAGTTATTTAGATCGGTGATAGATGCATGCGGAATTTTCTCCCGCGAACACTCGGGTTGTGAAATTATCTATCCTAAGATATCTAAGCCCTAAGGCTCCAGCATGTGCATATTCTCGATGTTGCCTACTTCCATAGGTTGCGGTAAACGCTATCCATCAGGCGCACCGTATTCCTGTCTGCCATCTTGGTGATATAAAATTAAAAACCACACAAAAAAAACAAACAGTCTAACATCGTTGAGGGGTTAGATCACTGGTTTTTGATTCACAGACACTGTTTTTGATCTATGACTGGTACCAAAACTACTATTATTACGTGGGAGAATCTATCATACAATTTTGAAAATGGTAAAGGTTGACTTTACCATTTTCACGACTCGATATTGTAAACTTTGCCAACTACTACCATTGTCTCTAAAACGACTATCACGTCTTCTAAAACTACTATCACCTCGTGAGAGAATCGTCTAATCCGCCAGTGGCCGTTCTCACGTCACTAGAGGCGTGACCACGGCTCGAGATTGGAAAGTTCGCCAAAACTCCGGAACGTCGTTAAAACTTTGACGAGCCATCCGCGGCTGATAACAATTGTCTTAGAATTATGGAGTTTCGAATGGAACTGTGAAATGGAATTATATGGATACGAGTTTGTTGTAGGTGCAGTTATTCAGGGTTAGTTTGTACCGCTCAGTATTAATTAATTTTAGAAACACACTTATGACTAGTGGTAATACAGTTGTCGACTAAACTAGTTTGACAGCACTAAATTTGGCAACGTCCCTTTCATAAAGATTAAAAATGTGACTTTCCAAAGCTGCTGTGATTAGAAACCCTACTTAATTATGAATGTTATTTAATCACACATTATAAATACCGAAATTTGTTATCTCTTCACTTTTATTCGATGTCTATTTTACTGTACTTTTTAGAACTCAACTTAGTTCGGTTGAGTTTCTTTATTAAGTAAAATTTTCTTTGTAGTATAATAACAAAACTATAATATGTAATATAATATTAAGTCAATCAGTTATCAAGAACCAGACACAAGCTTTTCTCAGCTTGGTGCCAGATAATGGATTGAAAGCAGGGGCGTAGCTACCGCCGTATCTGCCGTATCAATTATATGGGGCCCCGGGGCCACGGGGGCCCCCAACATGCGTTAGCAAATATTTATAAAAACTTCCCAAATGTTTTTTCATCAGAAATGGAAGTTACATTTTATTTTAGTTATCATAAGATAAGATAATTTCAGACCCGGAATCCTATTTCAAAGTTAATGTCTACTATTGCTATTTAGATATATAAATTTCAAATATTTCTTTTAATTTTATGCAAAAAATTTTTTTTTTTTGTGAAATTTACACTTCCTTTGGGGGCCCCCAAACAAATTTTTATACGGGGCCCCGCCATGTCACGCTACGCTTCTGATTGAAAGATACATAGAAAACTGTTTATTGCACGCTTAAAACTAAGAAACAATTTTACAAACTTAAGCTACAATTGGATATATTTATTATTCTATGTACGTACAGTTTATACTAAACTTGATAGGAAAGATACTTACTAAGCCTGAGGATTTCCACCATTTCGAATAATGCCTTCACTGATCTGTTTCCGATACATCCTGTCACTATGTATACCGTCTAATCAGAGAGCTTGCGGCGGACCAGAGGGCAGCACCGGCACAATGCTTGATCTGCGGTTTTTGAGCCGTACTATAGACATTGTCAAGGTGTTATGACCTTTAGCATCTTGAATAGTAAACCCAATTTCGGTTAACACCGAATGTTTGCCCAGCAAGATGGAATTTATCCCGTATGATCTGGATGGTAAACTCAAAGTCGCATAGCATGTAGCTTACGTTGACAGATGCTGTGTATTGAAGCATTGATGCATACTGATACTGTGGATTGCTATGTTGTGTATTTATTCCATTATGTAGATATCCACATAAGTTTAGATCTCTCTGTTTTAGTATTGTCGTCTCAGACAGCTTAACCTATTGATTGGTTCTGTCTTAAGCCCTGAGTTTGATTTCACGATAATATCGAGACGTCAGTGAGATGTTCCATTTTAAAACAAATTAAGTATAAAAAACCGGCCAAGAGTGAATCTGTCTCGCGCACGAAGGGTTGTGTGCTATGTAAAAAAACGGCCTAAAATCATGTATAATGTAAATCATGTGTATGGGATTCCACTTTAATACTTATATCATTATGTTTTAGTAAGTATTTGTTTTTATAGCGCTTACAGAAATACATCATCTGTAAAAAAATCAACTGTCTAACTATCACAGTTCATGAGATACAGCCTGGTAACAGACGGAAGGAGTGGAGTCTTAGTAATAGGGCCGTGGCGTTTTACCATTTGGGTACGGAACCCTAAAACTGATGGGGTTCTATCTTTGGCAGTAGATACTTATGTGTAGACAGGGCGCTATGGCGCTCATTAGGGGAGGTCTATGTCCAGCAGTGGACTAATATAGGCTGATGATGATGACTGTGTATGTTTTTTATGTGTCTACGTCAATTTATTGTTCAATCTATTGTGTAGTAAATGATCAAGAGTTAACGGTACTAAGAGTATTATATTCTGGGCTATACAGGAGTTAATATGACGTCTCAATACTATCGTCAGACAAAACTCAGAGCTCTGCTGAACTAATGTACTTAAATAATAACCTACTTATAAGTGAAACAAACACCTTTTATCAGAGATGATACCAATATAACAAGGAATATTTATTGTTTGTAGCTAATAGAGATAGCTATAAATATCCCTTCTTTCGTCATAAAAATAGGAGCCTCTTCAACCATAAATACCCACTTGGCAAAATGACAGAGTAGAACTTATAGCCATTAGCCAAAACTTCCATGTATTTCGTACGGCGCGGCTCGGATAGTGGCCGGCTTAGCCGATATTATGTAAATGCCGGGCGAGGTTAGGACGCGGCCCTGTAATGAGTTCCCGGCTTAATTTACTAATAGAGATCGAAAGTGGGATTTGTATAATATCTTTTGTGGTAATTTTAGCTGGAATTTCAAGGATTTAATTGTAAGGGCCGAGTTGTATTGAATTCGTATTGTATTGTATTTTCTTTATTTATCAAAAACTAAACAATATTCTTAGTTATAAAACCCAGAAGGTTTGTCCAGTGTCCACAGTCTTTGCATGGCTTCATTCATTTAGGAAACTTGAGAAATAAATACATAAAAAACAATACATAAATACATCTAGGAATACATCTAGAGAACCAAAGTTATCGACATAGCCCAAAGAATTAGCAGAATTGCGAAACATTTTCAGTTGGCTGACCATGTTTCGCAATACAGACAACCGTTGAAGTAAACGTGTTCTTGAGTGGAAATTGCGACACGGCAAATGTAGTGTAAGATGCCCTCCAGCCAGATGGGATGACGATCTGCGAAAGACTGCTGGCAGATGTTGTATGCGGCAAGCTGAAGACAGGGCGCTATGGGGCTCATTAGAGAACTTATAAAGGCTGATGATGATGAGTTGTTTAGCTATGCAGTTAGCTAGCTACATTTTTAGTACAAGAAGTTGAAGTTAAAGTTTAATGGTAGTTTGTAGAAAGTTATTGGAGGTATTGTACAACAATGCATTTAGGTATAAGCTAGCTAATTATTATAAAATCATCGATATTATTAAGATCCGGACGACTTCGTTTATTGCATCAGTTCACGTTTTCATCTCATCATGGAAGCTGCGTACTCTATTAAAAATGATTTTTTTGTATAGAGATTTGTGATAATGAATATCAGAATATAATATTAAATATACTCTTCTTGTCATATATAATGGTATCCCGTACAGGTATCATTATAAGCATACGGTCCCTCAAGGATTTCATCTAACAACGAAAGTTTTATTGGAGAAAAATTTGTATCATGGTTTGATAGCTACGATATTTTCTACGGCGTAGAAGTTTCGTAGCAACTTCGTAGCAATTTCGTAGCATGTAAAAATATTTATTAGAATTTAATGAAAGCAAAACCAACAGAATAACAAAGTTAAACAGGTATTTATCAGTACAGAAGGTATATTTACCAGTAGTTATATTTACATAAAATTCCTTTTTTGTGGGGAAATTCTATATTAACAAAGAAAATTACAACTAGTTTATCCAATTGAAACCATTGAGCTGACTGCAGACGGTTGGAAACATTCTAAAGGTCAATTGATCCTATAAACTATAAAATTCCTTAAAATTTAAGCCGTCACCAGAAGGCTGTGTTCAGAATATTGGCATCATTGCTATGTTTAATGGTAATGCTAAGTCATTTAACGAAATAGAAGCCAGCATTTCGATCACCTGAGGACTCTACGAGAAGTTCGTAAATAAATAAATATGTAACTATACAAATATGCATCCGGATTTTGACGTCTTTTCTTAGCGTTAAAAAAAAAGAACTATCGCATTTTAAATATTAGTATATGATGGAATACTATGTAAAATAGACCCTCGAAGTCAAAGTCAAAGTCAAAGTCAAAATGCTTTATTTCCTTAAGACCTTACAGGACACTTGGACACGTCATAAAATTCATGTTATTACTAATTAATAAAAAAAAAAAAAAATTTAAACTAGGAAATAAAGTGCTCACTTTGATTTTTGTTCACTTCAATCTTTTTAAGGTAAAGAAGCGAACAGAAACCTTTACCTTGTTAGGTTGTTAAATTCAGAGGAATCATTATACATAATTATCTATGTAACAAAGATTAAATTAATTTACTCATATTTCCAATAAAGTCTTTAAACTCAACTTGGCCTTTAAAATCTCACAATCATACCTTTTAGTACCCAGTTTGTTAAATACAAGGTATCTAATGTAGTTCGGTAACATTTCATCCGTTTTTACAACAAAACTTAAAGTAGATTTCTGAGACGGAGTAAACAAAGTATTTCCGACAGAGGGCGCCAGCGACGGTTTAGTGCATCATAAATGTGAGCCGTTTCGGTAAAATGGCCGAATAATAGGCCAAAGATCCACGCGGTGACCAGGAGGGAAGGGATAGAAGGACTCCGATAGACTAAAATAACTAAAGATTATGTAATTACTAGCAGCGAAACGCGGTTTCACCCGCGCAATTCCCGTTCCCTTAAGAATTCCGTGATAAAATATAGCCTATGTGTTATTCCAGATTATAATCTATCCCTGTGCCAAATTTTATCCATATCCGTTCAGTAGTTTTTGAGTGAAAGAGCAACAAACATCCATCCATATATACTTACAAACTTTCGCGTTTATGATATTAGTAGGACAGTGCGTAAGCGCTCGCTCTCTGGCCGTCCGTAGAAGGTCGCAAAAGTATTTGACTAGGTGGTCACTTGGCTTCGTGGCGTAGTTGTTAGCGTATCCCGTATTGAGAGAGGTTCGCGTCGCGTTCAAGTCCCGTTGAAGTCGAAAATGGTTGTGATATTGTTAAATTTCTTAAAATAACTCTTTAGCTGTCTGACTTGTCTGAATATTAAATCAATATCCTTATTTATTTAGGCTTACAAAATAAGCACTTATACAAGTTAAATTTTAAAATAAAGGTTCTTAAGATTATCAGCACATCACCACCATTTCGATTTGTATTCAAGCTGTGATTCAAGGCTCTATTGCTTTTTGCACTTCACTGGAAACTGAACGCAAGCCTTCGCCAAAAAAACTATCTAAGTATAAAACAGTAAACACGGACACCCCCCGATACATTACAACTCGTGTTGACTCAACGTTAACCCGCTACAAGCCCTGTGTTGTCCTTAACCGGAGTTTTAACCGGGTTAGTTTAACGTCCGGTTTCCTCCTTTGATGTTAACCGAGGAATCATTGAAAGTGGGATTGGATTCTGTTTGTTATTGTTTTGTTTACGTAAACACAAGGTTTGAGTTTTACGATGCAGTTTCTATAATGTTGGTGTTATGGCGAGTTTTGACTTCCTTGGCCGTGTACAGACTGATGGCTTGGCCAAAATGCAATTCCACTGTAAGATAAACGATCACTGCGTTATTGACAGGACCACCCAGTTAGTACTAGCGGCCCGTCCCGGCTTCGCACGGGGTATGCATAAATTTAGGATAAAAGGTAGAGTAAACTCTCTCTAGCTAAGCTAAATACAAGTTTTTGAAGTCATTATTTTACCTAGTGATAACAGAAATAGATAAAGATAGCTTAGTGATTATAAGATTTCTAAGGTAAGGACACATTTTACAAAAACAAGTTCTGTGTACGATCGTTTTTGGAAAAAAAATCATAAGATGGAAACACTCCCTGCTTTTGTTGTCCCAGAAAAAAAAATGGCGAAGGCACGTAATGTTAAAACTTGTAGGGCGATAAAATACACTGAAAACGTGTAATATTTCGCGGAAATCAGCTAATATAGAGCATATAGTCTGGTGCTGGTGACGAAAACTTGTATTTAACTTGCTCTCTCCCCGCGTTGCCCGCTGCGTTGCGTTAGGCCGCACCGGGCGCGGCGCGGGGCGGCGCGGCGTCTATTATTTTTCTGATAGTATTTTGTATATATTAACATTTTTAAATTTGTATTTTTTTTAAATATAATACAGGTATATTCATTATTTATATCGATTAGTACATATACAAAAAATTAATTAGGAATTCTTAATACATTTTCTAAATTCTAAAAAATACTTTTCCGCAACAGGTTGCTGTATCATAACTGAGAAATATTAAACAGATTTAAGATGTTAAATTAGTAAGCGTTGGTAGATCGCAGTCCTCGAAACTTTACTTCGAGTAGTTTATACATTTATGTTGGTAATAATAATTCTTTCATTTTTTTCTTTCTTTCATTCGGTTGATAATAAATCTTTCATTAATACTTCTAAGCATCTATGTATAGGTTATTTAAGATATTTTTACTCAATAAAGAAGGTTCGAAGCTCTCGGCATCCCATCGTCAATCCACGCAATTTATAAGACAAAACGTTGCAATTGAAACTGAACAAAATAAACTGAACCAAGAATCTTCCCCCTCAAGGCGCACAATAGAAAACTGTTATATTTTACCAGACAACAGCGGCCAGTCAGGTAGACCCCTGGCCACCTCTCACCAGTTTCTATTTCTTACGGCCGAGGGGTCTTGCTACACTGGTTCATGTCAGAATTGAAGACAATGAGCGCAAACATTAATAACTTTCTTTGTTTCCGTGCAGTTGGCAGGTTTGTGTCACCGAAACCGGTTTTTATGGTGAATTAAGCCTTATTTCTCGGGCTTAAGATTTATTGTATGGTTGATAAAGGCAGCTCAAAATTATAATACACGTTGGCTAAATAAGATCAAATTTACAAATAAGTTTATTTTTTTCAGAAATCCTAGTTACTATTTTTTACCCGTAGTTCTTTTGATATGATGATACTTAGATATTTTTTATTCCTTAATGCAGCAAAACCAAAGATTTATTGGATTTAGCAACAAAAAATCTATCATCTGATCACCAGAACTTTAATCAGAACTGTGAACTGCCAAAGTAGAGTTTATTTTTCAAATTTTACCCGACTTTTGAAGGAAGAGGGTTATGACGTTGGCACATCCAATGCATTTGTTTGATTTGAATGTTAATTTGTAAACGATCGGTCGAATGATATTCACATACATATATTTTACATTATCTATATACTTACTAGTTTTTGGACTGATTTCCGCAACTAGGCCACATGTAGCCTCTTTTTGCATGTCGGGTGGGGTCTGCTAGTCTAACCCCCGATGTCCTCCAGGAAAGCTCGCTGAAGCCGCCGGTGCCTCAATTGGCGTCCTCGGTGTCCCGAGGTAAAGTTGTCTTTGAGACGCTATGCTATCACACTCTACAAGCACATAGATACGCGGCCGTTTCCTCTGCATTCATGAACCCTCTACATAGGGTGATGCCTAATTTAAATAGGTCTTAGTTATGAGTGCAGTGTCTTGTTACAATACCTACTATTTGTTGGAGTTTGTCACGTTTCAGATTGAACAGTTTTCGGGAGGATCTCCCGTTTAAGGAAAGCCTCCTTCGATTGTCTTTAACATTACTTTATCAGCCTTTAATTTTGCAAGCCAATTAAAAGAAAATTTAAAATGAAACTGTGAAAATTTATAATATGAACAATGTGCCTCCAACAAAATGGCCAGAGAAGCATACATCCAGAACAATTTAATTGATATAGCTGTTTGAACGTACGGTACACTGGTTTACGTTTCGAGTCCATTGCCTAGGGATCACAAGGTTTTAATAAATTAAACATTTGTTACGAAATGTCATAGTGTAATGCTGAAAAAAAACATCGTTAATGTAGAACGATGTTTTTCCTTCAATTAATGTTGGTTTTACAGGCATTTTTGATTAAAACCACTAAAAGCCATTCCGATTTATTTAGGGTGTTCTGGTGGGTTTCTATGTATAATATCAGTTAAGTAGTATCTGCAAATGATTTTAGTAATAACAAAAATTACACACAAGGAATAGAAAAAATTACAACTAGTACATATATACAATTGAAACCATTGAACTAACTGCAGACGGTTGCAAACAGTCTAAAGGTAGCTCAATTGATCCATGTCAATACCAGTCGTCGCGTCCCCAAGACACTGGCTGCATTACCACGCTGTATGGTAATGCTGATGCGCTGATACTCACCAGCTCTCGGGTCATGCGTCGCATCGACCAGACGCTTATATATTTTTTTTTACTCCAAGGGGAGCAAATGCGTAGGTTCTGTCGAGACCTGCATATTTGCACCTCTTGAGATCCTCAGCCAGATCTGCCGCCGCACCAGCCCTCGTGGATTTCCTTGGAAGATGGGAAGGTCGAAGTGTGTCGACGCATTAGTAACTACCCATATCACTAACTCTGTTTAGCTTTGGGCTTGGTGATGTTGTGAGAATTGTCCAGCTAAATGTATTTTTTTGAATTTCTTGCTCTAAAATTTTACTATGACTATATTTTTTCTATTCAATCGTAAACTGTATTAGGAATTACTTTTCAAATTGGTTTATTTTTAGTGAAATGGAAAATGGAAACTCTTTTTATTTTTATCATGTATAAGCCTTAAAACAAAGACCTCATCGATTTATCTCACTGATCCAGTATCATTTATTCACGTGGCAGGCACACCCTCAAATGGTTTACAATTGTCCCCCGTCGCCCGCTCTCCAAGTAAATTTGTTATTTTTGTAGGCCCTTATGTATAATATCTGATACTTAGGGAGGATCGATTTACTATGGCGCGAAATCTTCCTTATCTTTACTGATATTATAAACGCGAAAGTTAGTATGGGTATTTGTTCCAATTTCATGTAAAAATTATTATCGGTTTGGACTGAAATTTAGAATAGACTTAGCTCTAGGTCTGGAATTGATAACGATTTTTGAGAAGAATATTTTTCATCCCATAAATCAGTTCCCGTGGGATATATAAAGTGCGAGACGCACTTTTCCGTTAATTTTCATTGATATAGAAAATATTATAAGCCGATTTAATTTCTACATTTCCTGCCACTCACGAAGCGTACCACCATAAGGCTGTGTCCCCAGTAGGCAAACAGTGAGCGGCCGACTGAGTGAGCCGCAAATTTGTGGCGAACAGCTACAAACTCAGATCAGTTTACGTGCGTATCGCAAGCATTGAACCTGCGAGTCGGCCGCTAACTGAGACAGTCGGCGCACGGATCGCTGCAAACTGCGTACAGTGAGCGCAAACTAGCAAACTGTGAACACTCAATTTAAAATATATGGAAGGGTGTACTGAACTGATACGCCGCAAACTCAGTCGGCCGATCACTGTTTGCCTACTGAGGACACTGCCTAAGGGCCTGAGCCTCAACAATTTGGGAGAAAACATGTTATCTACAAAACGGAAGGCTTGCTAAATATAATTCACTTTTATTGCGAAGGTGCGTAGGTACCTTTTCGATGTTTTTCCCGATACGTTCTTGTAAGTCCGTAGATTTTTCATTGTGAATTAATGTGCCCATTAACAGCTGCTGTTAGCGGCGAGGAAAACCACAAGAATAGTTAAATGATTTCAACCCATTCTAAGAGGAGGTTTTCAATTCGACTGTTTTTTATTTGAGTTTTTTATATGAGTAAACATTTTTTGGAGCTGGTATTGACCATTTTTTAGGAGTCCGTACCTAAAGGTAAAATGAAACCCTATTAGTAAGACCCCGCTTGTCCGCTTGACTGTCTGTCTGTCTGTTATCAGGCTGTACCTCATGAACCGTGATAGTTAGACAGTTGAAATTTTCACATCATCACTACATAGTATAAAACAAAGTCACTTTCTCTGTCCTTATGTCCCTATGTATGCTTAAATATTTAAAACTATGCAACGGATTTTGATGCGGTTTTTTAATAGATAGAGTTATTCAAGAGGAAGGTTTATACGTATAATAAGACCGTGCGAAGCAGGGCTGGGTCGCTAGTATGATAAATTTTCCTTTTCGTTATAACAACAAATAGGTATAAAAATTAATATTTATATGTAAAATACTGTGCTCTAAAAGATAACTTTATTGAACCATCAAAACGTGTACTTATCCTACTAATATTATAAACGCGAAATTTTGTAAGTATGGATGGATGGATGGATGGATGTATAGATGGTCATCCATCTATACATCCATCCATCCAAGTTCACGCAAAAACTACTAATCAGATCCGGATGAAATTTGGCACAAATATAGATTATAGTCTGGAATAGCACATAGGCTATATTTAATCCCAGAATTCTTACGGGAACGGGAATAACGCGGGTGAAACTGCGAGTATACTCTAAATACTAATCCTACGCAGACGAAGTCGCGGGCACCAGCTATTTAGGTATATTTCGAGTCGCACAATCGGCGGCCTTATCGCCTCCAATGTGGCTTTGTGTATCATAGTGTGTTTAAAAGGAATTTAAGGAAGTGCAACGTGCTGTAGAATTCATGCATAAGAATTATTTAAAAAAATCACAATGAAACATGATCTCTATCTTAAAAAGTAAACTGCAAATAAGCGTGAGCGTGTAATAAAGCCGTGAACACACGTGCAAAATAAAAATAAAGCTGCAGGTACACAAATAAGGCCGTTGAAATACGAGGATTAAGGTTGTAGCACACATATCAACAAGGACCCATTCAGTTTACTATGCCTGAAACTCTTTAAACGCACACTTATCAGTTTAGTCATAGTCCAGTACAACCTGTGTATATTTTTATTTTAGCCTTTCTACTATCTGTATAAGTTTTTAAATGTATTTTGTACCTTCGGTGCTGAATCATCATCATCAGCCTATATTGGTCCACTGCTGAACATATAGTCATCCTACCTAGCTGGAGAGCATCCTACACTACGTTTGCCAAGTTCGGTCTCCAGTCAAGAACAGGTTTACCTCAACGGTTCTTCGTGAAATATGGTGCTGAATGAATAATTTTATTTTTAGAGATAATAAAACCAGTTTTCAGATGAAAATAGTTCTTTTTTTTAAATCAAATTATACACACCTTTTACTGAAAATCACTGCAAATATTCACGTGGCTAAGGCGAAATGTAATGGGTGATATACAATTACGTAAATACATGCCGATTTCAAGAGTGCCTTGTGCTCTTACGGCGAAAAAGCATGAGTATTCGTGTTGATATGTGTGCGATAACCTTTACAGTGTAATGAATTTGCTGCAACTCACTCGAGACGGGCAAAGATTATGCAGATTGCGCAGAATGGACACAGTATGAAGCTTTTGATTTCAAAGGGAACTTGATCTGAGTTGGGACGAAATTGTATGTGCTTGGATGTTATCAAACGTTTTGAAAGATTTTTGGGAGCGCATGAAGTAAAAAAAGTAAAATCTTCATTTTAGCAAATAAACAAGGTGTTTATCATAGGGTGCCATAATAAAAATTGAAAGCTATGCGACTTGCAGACGAATTTACTGCGTGGTGGATCGCAACAGTCACCTCCGGGCTTGAAGTTATTTCCAGCATAGTATCGCATCTTTTAAATTAATCTATATTTCAATATATCAGTAAATCAATATTATCATTCTTTAGGCTTACAAATGCATGATGTTTGTGTGTTTGGCGCTCCCGAAGGATACCGGTATTAAGAGTCCGAGCAATAGGAGTGACCATGTGTAATAGTGTATGTATGGGTTTTAATTTAGTATTTCAATTACCTTACATGATATTAATGATTTATGGATCTTTTATTTCTCGGTAAAAGAGATTGAAGCTAGGACGCAGTTTTTAGCTTATAAAGCTGAATCAAAAAGATGCGTGCTCAATATATTTCGATTTAATAAAACTATTCATTAGTTCTTATTAATACAATATGAAAATGTTATGAAGATCATAACGGGGGTGTAAACTTAATTTGAGTGTTTAAGGCAAATGTTACGAAGTCGTTAATATTTTTTTCGCTGCGCTCAAATACCCATTTCTGTAAGAAAAACAAAAACACTCGACTCAGCAATTAATTAAAGGGCTCAGTCAAGTGTCAAAAAAGTAATTTACCTCTAAATTAAAAAAGCGGGGAAAATATGCAACTCACGCATCCAATTCCTTAGCTCGACAACATCGTCATCAGAAAATCGTCTTGTTTTAATTTAGAGTCTTGAAACCTCCTTCATAAGGTTTAGTATCGTTTGTTCAAGAGAATGTTGTAATTTTTTTATTGCGTTTAAATGTGTCAAATAGTTTCTGGAAAGAAAAAAATCAACCAGACAATATATGAGTGAGACTCGCTAAGGATACCTCGTAAAAAATATTTTAACAGTTTCTTGTAAAATTTCACTTCAATTAAAATCATTTAAATGCCCAACCTCAATAAAAAATAATTAGTAACGTTTTAATTATAAGTAGCTACCTACAACAGTGCAAGTGTGCAACAGTACAAGTGCAATTGTACCGGTACTCTCTACTTCGCTAGCATTCTTCAGCTTCAAAACAAGAAAAAGCATGTCTTTCTGTTACGGAATGAAAAATATGTGTAAGTTACCACAACATGCACATCCGTAACAAGCAATCTACATGAAGTGGCGTGCGGTTGGCACCGCATACCTACAAGACAAAGGTGCCAAGAAATTGGCAATGCAACACGTGTCTCTGGTGGTGAACATGTTGTTAGCGGTCGACCTGTCCCTTCGAATAAACATACACTTACTCTCTGGATTATTCGATTATAGTCAAACCGCAATCATTTTTTGAGTTCTTGTGTACGTTACCACTTTCTAGATTATTCGATTATAGACAAACCGCAATCATTTATTCAGTTATTGTGTACTTCACCCAATAACTCAAAAAATGAGTGTTGTTTGTCATGAAATAAATTATTTGGTCTTTGTTTTACGCCGTGTGGGTTTGACATTTTTAATAATTAAACATTAAGAAATACGTTATTTTGTTTTAATCGTCGTCGTTTGGATAGTGTACTGTTGTGTGTACTGTTTGTAGTTCCTTAATAAATAAAAATTGTATATATTACTCATTGCCAATTATCACTTCATAGTATAAAGCAAAGTCGCTTTCTCTGTCCCTATGTCGCTATATCCCTATGTCACTTTCTACGCTTAAGTCTTTAAAACTACGCAAGTGATTTTGATGGGATTTTTTTGAAATAGATTGATTTAATAGGAAGTTTTATACGTATATTAAAACCGTGCGAAGCTGGGGCGGGTCGCTAGTTAAATATAAACTTTTATATCTCTATGCGCTACTTCATTCACTATCGGAAAATTGAAAAAAATTGCATAAAAAGGCATCATTCCCCTTAACAATTGTGCATTTATGTTATAAAATATTTTAAAAGTATTCAAACAGATCATTTCATCCGTAGAAGTATAAAAAAAATAAAAAAGAAGAATAGTACCATTAAAGAATAAAAAAGTTAAATAAATCAAAACAACAGGTTTTCATCAAAACTAAAACTGCTCTCCCTTTAGAACCATAGTACTTTGGAACTCCACATACTAAAGCATAAAATCGCATCCAGAGACCCTTAAATATTCATAAAGCTTTATTCTGCTCAAAATATAAGTCCTCCGGGAATCGGTTCCGAGTTACAGTCTCTGATAAGAAGTACCGGTATCTACGGCGCTGGATTTATACGGTCGGACTGGACTTAAGATATTGTAAAATACGGTGGAGGTCCTTTCATAGGGTATCTAAATAGCTTGGAGTAAACTTTGGTTAAGTTTAGGTACTCGAAGCATAGTCGTAATCGTAGAGAAGACATTCTATACAAATGAAAATGATACTTAATAATATGAACGCCAAAGATGAAAACTAAATAACTGTTATGATAATTTATTATAAATACTGACGTTTAATTTAACGCATTTGAAATAAAATGTTTATTTGTTTATTTTTCTTTGTTTTTTTTTTGCATTCAATAGTGGCAAAGTTGGTAGGATGAATTTCATACCCGTAAGATAAAAATCTTATATCCTAGCGGAAACGCTTGGACTAAAAATTTTTTCTAATTGTTTTCACTCACGCAACAAAAAAATACCGATATCTAACTGAAGTCTGACTTTTGGAAAAAAAATAATTTTTACGGTAGAGAAATTTCCTCTTTTGATCAAGAAATAATATCAACATAATTCCAATATTATGTGGGTTCCATGTTTCAGTAACGAATTTTTAATGTTCAGGTTCTTTTAAAAAACCAAGCTAAAACTGTTAGTCTGCAATCTTTCACAATGTTAGCAACTTCCATAGTTAAGCATTCTCCAGAATGTTTTAAGCAAACTAAATAAAATATTAACCTAATTATTTAGAAGTGCTATAAAATTCTCCAAATGAATTAACTGCAAAGTTTTCCCGCAAAGACTGGACGTGGCAGAGTATCGGTTGCACGCTCCATACAAACGATATCAGGGATAAACATAATCTTGGCCCTTTTTCAAAATGCAAACTAAACAGTCACTTACTCTAATAAACATGGTTTGGTTTGCTCTTCTTTGTAATATTTGAGATAAATGATATTATTTTATTAACCCTATATAAATATTAATTTTTTGAATTTTCTATGTTCCTAGGAGTTTATAGAACAGTTTTCACAAAATTTAAAAAAATTGTTATAGTTATGCTTTTATGACTAGTATCTAGAGGAATACATTGCCAAGCTGGTCTTAAAGTTAAGCTAAAAATATTAGTATCCACGTGGATACACTGCCAAGCCCAAACCACGGGTAAGGGTTAACCTACCATCCGTCTCACTAACGCAGGACAATTCTACCGGACTGACATCAATAATGACTCAATAATGCTCAATTCCGATGAAGTGTGTAATTAGACCGTGAGGATCTAATCATCATCATCATCATCAACCTATATTAGTCCACTGCTGGACATAGGCCTCCCCCAATGAGCGCCATAGCGCCCGTTCTTCAGCTTGACGCATCCAGCATCTGCCAGCAGTCTTTCGCAGATCGTCATCCCACCTGGCCGGAGGGCGTCCTACGCTACGTTTACCGAGTCGCGGTCTCCACTCAAGAACACGTTTACCCCAACGGTTGTCGGTTCTTCGCGAGATATGGCCGGCCCATTGCCACTTCAGCTTGCTAATTCTTTGAGCTATGTCGATAACTTTGGTTCTCTGTCGGATGTATTCGTTACGAATTCTATCCTTCAGAGAGACTCCGAGCATAGCTCTTTCCATAGCTCGCTGGGCGACTTTGAACTGGTGGACCAGCCCTACCGTGAGTGTCCACGTCTCAGCTCCGTAGGTCATTACGGGTAGGACGCACTGATTGAAAACTTTCGTTTTCAAACATTGCGGTATGGATGAAGAGAAGACTTGACGTAGTTTCCCAAATGCTGCCCTGCCTAGCTGGATCCTCCTCTTGGCCTCCTTCTCAAATCTAAGTGAGGATCTAATACATGTCTTTAATTTATGTTAACATACTAGTGACAGTCCCGCACGGGTGTATTAAGTATCACTATCACTACATAGAATAAAACAAAGTCGCTTTTTCTGTCCCTATATCCCTATGTCCCTTTGAATGCTTAAATCTTTAAAACCACGCAACGGATTTTGATGCGTTTTTTTTAATAAATAGAGTGATTCAAGAGGAAGGTTTATACGTATAATAAAACCGTACGAAGCCGGGGTGGGTCGCTAGTATATAATAAACCTTCCTTTTGAATCACTCTATCTATACCATCGCCAAGCTGCACGGCGTGGTCAATAATACCACTGGAAAATCGGTAACAGCAACTGACCATAAGCTAATTTCCTTTCCGCCGTGCAGGTGGTCGCGATTAGTCGAATGGCCGATAATTACATCCCGCCGGCTTATAATTTCATTTAGATCATGTGGGAACTTTCCGAGATTAATTTACTATCGTAGCGTGGGTAATATGGCCCACAGTACCGCGCATATAAGAATAGAACAGATAACTCTATATTTAACTATACCGCACAAAAAAAAAGAGTAGTTACAGACATAAAAGTAAGTTTAAAGGGCGGCTTTATCGCTTAAATGATCTCTTCCAGACCACCTTGGGATGGACTGGACGCAAAAGAACAATATTAACTACTTGTTTTGGATAGGTGTCTTAGGAAGAACTAGAAGGAATAAAACAAAAAAAAGCTCCTGTCGTTCACCATAAAGCTCAAGCTTAGTACTGCTAGCTAAATTAAAAAAAAAAACTAAACAGAAACAATTAGTCAGTTGAAGAGCTTATAAATTCCTTATTTGCATTTAAAATTTTACTTAGTTATCTATTATAGTTATCTCTTCCAGACAGGGCGCTATGGCGCTCATTGGGGGAGGCCTATGTCCAGCAGTGGACTAATATAGGTTGATGATGATGATGATGATGAATCTCTTCCAGCTTAAAAAAATTAACAATATTATGACATTAATCATTTGAGTAATTAAATTTAGCAACACCTCCCTACAAACTAAACTCCCGCAAAAGAAACCTTAATAAAACTTCCTTAGGACTTAACAAAGTTAGTGGAACTCGATACATTTTCACCTTCACGATTCTGAAATCCAATTCCGATGTGAAAAAACATGAAAGGAAATCCAAGGAAGTTCGTATGAAAGCTTTCAGTACAAAATGAAATTTCCAACACATAACGTTTAAAATGGTCGGAATGCCGCGCGGTTGCCTGCAGAATACATTTCCGGTCTTAAGTTCTACACGTGGAAGATAATAGAAGCCAATAAAATAAATAAAAGTTTTATAACAAATGCAATGCCTTTGAGGCAACGGACGATTAGAATAGACTAACTTTAACTTGAAAAAATCATTTCCAGAGAAAATTCCGTTTCTCCTGTTAAAGTCAATTGTTAAGGAAATCCTAAATGGTTTGAAGTTTTAGAAAAGTTGAAAACATACAATTTAACTTTTATTTTACAACAAATGTGTCAATGACTAATATGTATACTACAATGTAACAACAACAAACATATTGCAAATCAGCAAACACCTTAATCCGGGCCTTATTACGGACCAGTCTCATATTACCAACATGGCCAATATTACCAACATTGCCGATATTACCCACATAGCCAATATCGGCGGAAGGTACAATTCTACCCTCACGGTAATTTCACCTGATGCTGTACTAATTAGTTTTACTTGTTCCGTAATGCAGCACAATTTGAGGGCAATCATTGAAACCTATTTCTGTTTTGGTTATGTTTTCATTGTGCTTTGGAACGTTTATGTTGTTTGTTGTAATTTAGATGAGTTTTAGGGCAGCTCCTTCCTTCTATGTTTTAAAACCTCTACCAGTGCGTCTGAAGTATGGTGATTGTGACAAGACCCTCTTTATATAGGATAGGCATATCCAGGCGTTGTTGCGAGCTATCAGTTCATTTATTGGTTATTTAACTTATTATATAAAGGAACAAGTGATTTTTTGGAGACAACGCAAAAGAAAAAACCCTTTTTAACATAGTAATATAGGGTATTATATAGTTAGCCTCCTACTGTATATTAATATGATGATAGATTTAAGCTTGTTTTGAAATACATAGGTAATATTCTTTTACGTTTTGTTGTTCTTTTCGGCCCAACGCATGCCTTCTAAAGTTCCAGGCAACTATTACTATGACTCCAGATTATGAAAATGAGATACTCATAATATAGTTTCAAGAAAGTAATAAAATATCACTATAGCTCCATTAAATCCACCCATTTAAAATCGAAAGCCGTCCATTGCCCGCCATCTTGAATTGTCCATGTTCATAAAAGAGGCCAGGAATGAAGCGGACGAAAGTATATCGTAAGTGGCACTTATACCAGACGTACACAAGCACCCTTAATGAAAGAGGTTATCTTTGCACGGAGGGTCCTTGAGGTTGCAGGTAGGATGTCTTTTGTAACTCAATATAAAGTTCAAAATATATCTTTGGTTATCTCTTGTTACTATGGTAGGCTTTGCAGGGTTTGTTGAAAGGCTTTCCTCGATTGGAACCACTACTTCCTTCTCAATATTTATTTTATCTGGCTACAGGGACGGCCATAGAGAAGTCGAGGTCTAATTTGTTTCAAACGATGAGTTTAATAAAGTAGGTGCCTATATTATTTGGATGTATATAGAGTCCAAAGGTGAATTGATTGCTGGCTTCTATTTTGGTCTACGAATTAGGATTGCAATTCCATGTCCTAAATTGAGATAGTTTAATTTTAATAACTTATGTACAATATGCTCGCCTAAAGAAACTTAAAAATGTCAATGCTGCCAGCATTCTTGTGCGCTTAACCTATATTTTGATTTTGTTTCTATTTCTAATTGTTCTTTTCTTTTGTTATTCGAAGTTCAAAATCATTTTATGTATCTGCGCTCCGCTCTACATTGTCTATTATTGTCTACGTATCAAGCCTAAGTAAGCGGTGGATCCGAAGCTGGCAAAGCCGACTGTCTACGTTTGTAATGCAGCTCCCGACTCGAGATAATATCCACGAGGAACTTATATTGTTCAAGATAATAATAACCTCGTTTTGAAAAATATTTCTATTCTCCTTTAAAAGATGGTGGCAGTTGAGATGCTTTTATGAAATAAGTTTTAATCGGCTTCATTTATTGAAGTTGTATTTTACAACCCACCGCCTTTGTGTCATCATTAGGTGTCCTTACGTATAGTTCGTTTCGTTTCTAGTTGATTTGATATACTGACGTGTTCATACGTATATTTGGTAATAGGTTTGACTGTATTTACACGTATCACAGATGACGTAAATTACTGCTTACTTTTTTCTATTTTCAGACACGAGTAGGTATGCATGTGAGAAAAGTAATTAACTTTAAACTGAATATTTTTTATTTCTTAACTAATTAACATTTACAACACGAGAAAAGTGCTCTACCATGAAATTATAGATCAAAATACGTAGTCCGCTGTAAACTAATTATTATATTTGTTTTTTTTACTATGATCAGTTGTGGCCTATTTTCGATAACGCATGGATTGTATGTGGAATGCGTTAAATATTTATATTGACATGGTTCCGTCTATTTAATCAGGCGAGTAATAGACGCAATACATAATCTACGCATTTTAGGTACTTATGTTGACAGATTAGGCAGATCTACCTACGCTTTGAATATAAAGAATTAGACTAGAAACTCTCAAAATTTAATAATTAGTTGACCTTCTCTCCAATCAAGAACAAACCGCAAATTTGGAAGCCCAAACCAATCTAGTCGATAATTATGCCGAGCAAAGTGACCCAATGGTCAGTTAAATCAATCGACTATCCCAATAATAGGGTTCGGACCCGATCGAACCCGTCAGCTATTAGACGAGCTCCTTTATCTATGGACAGGCCGCAGGATTATTTTAAGTAGCATTGAAGGTCCAGCTCCAGCACATGCGCCTTAGGCAAATACAAAGTTAAGGCGCACACAGTAGATCCACTAGCGCCACCATGTAATTTATCATATTTCTAGCTACCCGCCCTCGCTTTGCACGGTTTTATTATACGAATAAACCTACCTCTTGAATCACTCTATCTATTAAAAAAAACCGCATCAAAATCCGTTGCGTAGTTTAAAGATTTAAGTATTCAAACACATAGGGATATGGGGACATAGGGACAGAAAAATCAACTTTTCTTTATACTACTACAGACTAGCGACCCGCCCTGGCTTCGCAGGGTTTTATTATACATATAAACGTTCCTCTTGAATCACTCTATCTATTAAAAAAAACCGCATTAAAATCCGTATGCGTAGTTTTAAAGATTTAAGCATTCAATGTGACATAGGGACAGAAAAAGCGACTTTGTTTTATACTATGTAGTGATGTAGTGATTACGAAAACAGAGATTGGTGGCCACCAAGAGCAACTTCGTATCTCTTTCTAAAATGACACTCACTAGCCATGAGATAAGAGTTGCTAAAATAAATTGCTTAAATATGTATATTAACTGTTATAAGTATCTGCGTGTATGATTTTCGCCTTAGAAATTCTTTATGGCACATTTGTCATGTTTGTAACATCTGTAAATACTTTCTCCATGATCCTGGCTTTTTTTATGTATATTAAAAATATCTACCAATTTAATGTTTTGTATTAAGTAGGTATACCAATCATCTAGCACTAAAACGCAAGCTCTGCTTAGCTAGGGGCTAGACGATGCTGTGTGGATTGTCCAGCATTCTTATTATATTATTAAAGTAAATTTATTGCCGAATAATATTTTAAAACCTCACAATCTTATTTGAAATATCATAATGTAATTCGAGTGGAATAAGATATATTCGCCGAGACGGTCCCTAAACGTTCGCAAGCGTCCTGCGATTTATTTGCGATGGCATTATCTGACGTAAGGTCTAGACTCATGTAGGCTCAGTTTTATGAGGGCTGGGATATAGAGGTCGGGTAAAGCATTATTTGTTGAAGATCTATGCTGATCAGTTCATGAGAAGCTTTACGACAAAACTGAGAGACAAAGATTTTATTTTATTTTAATGCTGGACAATCCACATATAAATTGACGATAAATAACATAATATCTTTATTAACAACGAAAATTACAAGCAAAGGAATAGAAAAATTACAACTAGTATTTACAATTGAAACCATTGAGCTAACTGCAGACGGTTGCAAACAGTCTAAAGGTAGCTCAATTGATCCATGTCAATACCAGTCGGAAGCGTCCGCAAGACACTGGCTGCATTACGATAAATTAATTTTTGTGTTATAGTAACAAAGACAGTGAAAGTGTTAGGTAGCTTGTTACAAAACTACTTTTTTATGTAACGAACAATTTTTTTATCAAATTCTATTATCTGCGTCTATTCCAACACAGAAAAAAGTTATCAATTATTATAACAAGGCAATCGCTTTGTTCCGTTTACGTCAGATTATGTTCAGGTCAGATCCTGGTTATGACACATTCTATGAATAAAACAATATTATTTCTGAGTCATGTATTTAAATTGTGGGGGCAACTTGATAGCTATCTAAATTCTATCCGAATCGTAATACGTAAAAAAATACGATAGACGATAGAGCCAAATCTCAAAACCCACATCAATACAAGTTTTTGAGATATCCCTATACAAACATACCTAAAGCTTACATTGTAGCGAGTCAAAGGGTTCCCGTTCGTTATAATCTGGTGGGATGCCGGCTCATCCGGCTTGTGGCAACACCGGCCGTCGTTCGCCGAGCCGCTATCACGTCAAAAGCATTGATAGGCCCGCGGCGGTGTTTCCACTAAACATAACCCAGCATTCCCACTTTACTGCTTAAATTGTTTATGGCACATTATTTTAACCTCACTTACGCTTCTGACAGGTAATACATATAATAGACAGGAATATTATATATGTAGATTAGTTGAGATAGCTCTAGACGTGTTGACAGTTACCTCAATTGTTTTAATTGTTAATTTAATTTTTTATAAACTAGTTTAAGTTTGTTTCTTTTTCTTGATTGTAATTTTCTTTGTTAATAAAGTAACCTATTGTATTTTCTTTATTTAAAATGTAAATCTTTTATTGGCTGTCGGTTAAATAATAAGATAATTTATAATGGTGTTTCTAAGTGCTGTTGATTTTGTGAAAACGTAAAATCACATAACAACCATAACCTTTGTCACACTCAACCGCTCTATTGATCCATAAATAAGCCATACAAACACTATAGAGACGAACAGAGAACCCAGGACAAAATCCTCGTAGCAATTCATTGGACGTCAATTCCCTACGCCGGCTGAAGATAAACCGCGTCGGTGGCATCGCATTGAGACGTCCGCAAATATTGTGGATGCCTCTATAAGAGCGTTGCAATGGAGCTCTACGGCTCATTGTTTGTAGACGCCTCTAGTTCCCGTTGATAACGAAGGATCTATAAATATCTATAGTAGAGCTATTCCTACTTAAGTAGCCAAAATTATTATTTATCCTGTTTTAAAGTAGAACTTAAGTAATTGCTTTAAACAATGTGGCTGCCAATTATATTGCCTTTCTATAGGATAAGTTTTATTAAGTATTATAATATCCTATAAATATCCTATAAACGCGAAAGTTTGTAAGGATAGATGGATGGATATTTGTTACTCTTTCACGCAAAAACTACTGAACTTATCTGGATGAAATTTGGCACAGAGATAGATTATAATTTGAAATAACACATAGGCTATTTTTAATCCTGGAAATCCGGCAACGGGAACTACGCAGGTGAAACCGTGAGGCGCTGCTATGCAAAAACTACAGAACGGATCTGGGTTGAAATTAGGCACAAAGATAGATTGTAGTCTGGAATAGCATATAGGCTATATTTTATTCCCGGAATTCTTACGGGAACGGGAATTACGCGGGTGAACCTGCGAGTATACTCAAAATACTAATCCTGACGACTAGACGAAGTCTTAAATTGGCTACATAATAAAGTATTATCTATCTAAATAACATGAATTTTAGCGAATCAATTGAAATCTTCTATTTAGTTGACGCAGCGCATTGCCATACAGCAGGACAATGTAGTCAGCGTCTTGGGGACGCTTCAGACGTTAAGCTACCAATAGATTGTCTCTAATAGTCTGCGATCGCTTAAATACTAAATACAATAGGTATAATTTGATAATCTCTACAGGGCAATTGTTTCAAGCTATCCGTCCGAATCTGATCTCTCCTTTGAATGCTACATAGGAACCCGCTCTCTGATGATAATTAATACTGTTAATACGTTTGAGATAGTATTACAGCCCTAATGGCTAATGTTATTCCAATGACGTGTTGCTTGGCTATCGGACAACAGTCGATGAATGGAGGCTATTGTTGGCAACTACCTCTAGTTTCAGCCATCGCAGGTCACGAATAATTAATCTAATATTTAAGAATATTTGCTTAAAAAGGAGCCACAATAGACTACTTTCTAAAAAAAACTAAATTCGTCCGTTCGTTAGATTTTCTAATAATATTGGTAACCCTTTTTTTCTGTTGTCTTGTCAATTTTATAAGAAAATATGAAGATATTTTTAGTAAAATTTCCATGTGATGCTATAAAATGTCATATGTGACGTCACAAGCCCCTAATTCCTAATTTGAATGCACTTTATCTTGATCATTTTCTATTTGATTGAAAAAAGATAAATCCACCGTATCCAATAATTATTTTAAAAAATATAACTCATGAACTAAATAGAATAAGTATTTTTTTATCTCAGGAAATTAAAAACTAACCCGTTAATTTCAGATCAAATACTTTCAAATTACATATCTGAAAACACGTTACACTATAGATAACAGAATTCTATGCGTTACACAGATTCGTACAAAGATGGATAACTAAGGGGTAAGGAGCGGAATAGTGATAAAGTATTCTATTTCTTTTTGAAATAGTGAAGCGAAAAATGATTTTTATTACAAGAAAACTACTCAACTAATTAAGAAACTGGCTTATAGGAACCCAATTATTACTGATACTCTGTTATGTAATTAAAACATAAGAAATTTCTTTTTAAAGATTCTCTATTTTTTCTCTTATAAAATTGGCAAAGAGTTTTATTCTATTTAAAAGAGTACAGCACTGAAAATGATATCTGTTCGCTTGCATTGTTATACTTAATAAATTTGTATTTTAGTATCTATTCTCACGTGAAATATCCGGCTCACTGAAATGGAAAATCAGTCGTTATGCGAACTACGTTCCGTGTTCAGGGTGAACCACAAACGCAGCGCGCTAAATATGGTAAAGTCTTTGGAAATACTCAAATTATATTATGATAAATATTCTCTACAATAATTATTATGAAATAAACATTACATACAGTGAGCGTGCTACGTAACTCCGAAAAATGTAACACCGAATTACAAGTCCCCGTCAGTTAACGAATACGAATCACTTAATAACAAATGCACGCTACAACAAAACACTCAACGCCGAAGCCAAGCGATCTCGAATAACGAAAATGATCTTTAAATGACTCTAATGATCACCAACAAATCAAACAACAACGAATGCACGCTTACAGGAAACCCTTGACGCCGAAGCCACGCTACGTCACATAACCCAACCTTGAAAGAAAGAACCCCTGAGCTCCAGTAAAGATTAAATATTTAATAAACAAAAGGTTTTTTTTCATTTGAAAATTTTACACAACGCAAAAATGTCAAAAAAGTAAAATGCTATTTTAATATCAACGTTTCATGTAAGAATAAGATAAAAAAATTACAACAACTTAATTTCCAGTCTGATTCGGTACTATAATTTTAATCTTTTATTTCTGTAATGAAACAGGCCATTCTTCATTATTTTTAATGCGTGGAAACCACATGACGCAGCTAGTAAATTCTACAAGGGTTAAAGATAGATTGATCTGTCTCTGGAGTCTAACCATAGATGCCGACTAGCACGACCCGGCTGATAATGCAATGCCTGCGAGTTGTTCAGAATGCATTGCGAATTCTGCATACTACGCGGGTTGAGGCCACTGTGACATTGCGCTCACCGACGATGATTCTACGTCGCTGTGGGATTCCTAACGTCTCAGTTAGGTTCTGCTGAGCCGTAAGGTGATTATGTGGAGAGGAGACCTCAATTAAATATAAACCCTGTCAAAATTTCAAGCATACCTTTTATGGTGCAACGAGTTACAAATATTGTAGGGTTTGAGTAAAATATGTATATATCACGTTTTTGTCCCTTTATTTATAAATTTATGCAACATTTTTTATTTTTGTGTTTGAAGAACCCCGACGTCCCTTAACCAGGGCCTTCTAAAGGTAAGTGTGGATCTAGATGCCAACTAAAATTCATAGGGTCATAGTTAACCCACCTACGTTTATACTGAAGTAAATGCTGTGTGAAAATTGCAACTATCAGCCTTTTATACCCTTTTAACAGACGGACTATATAATTTCGATTGCGGATTTAAATTGAATTACTTATAATTTTTTTTATGTCCTTACATAAATTACCTATTTGTTTGCGTGAGTTTTTGTGACATAAGAGGTCTACTAGTGGACATAAAATGTATGAATATACTACTAAAATAAGTGAGCTAAAATAAATGAGACTGTTGCAAACAGTCTTATTGTTTTATTTATTTAGTGTTAATGTCGTTTAATAAAAAAAGTTGTGCACACCAATATTGTATATTCATAAGACGTGTCCTTAAGATAATCATTTTTTTCTTGTTTCAGGTATGTACAATAACTTGATGTGCTGTTATGTTACTGATGGCGGTATGTTTGTAAAATATAATAATTTTCGAATTATGTATTATGTCATAATTATTATTATATCTGTGTTGTTTGTTGTTGTATCGCTGTTATAAATAAAAGTTATTCTATTCTGTTCTGTTCTGTTCCATTCCATTCTATTTTAAAGAGCTTGCCACAACCTAGCTACCACGATAGCCTACCCAACCGCATGTTTTGACCGCGCGCTGTAGTCAATTGAACCATAAACAAGCAATAATAAAGCTAGTTTTTCCATCAAACGGCTCATTGTTGAGCGAGCGAAGACAGCGAGATGCTCCAGAAGCTGCTCAGCCTCCGCGTGTATAGCACGAATGAGCTGTGCGGTAGTGGTGCTGTTTAGCTATTGCCTATATATCCTTAACCCATTTAACATTGATAGATTCATATTAGGTGCAAGAGGGAGGAAGAATTGATTTTTTTATAGAAATAAGTGAATTGTCCGGACATTGCTTTATTACTTAACTTAAGTACCTTAATACATTGATTATAATGCCTTATTCTACACCAATTTAGATTGATGTCCATGGCTGTGAGCTTGAGACTTTAGACTTACAAAATAAGCACTAAGACAAGTCCGAAGCAAAGAGACTGGTTTACTTTGGTATCGTAAGTCATCGATAAAATTAATAGAGTATGAAAACAGGTTTCTCAAAGCAGCTTCTAAAGCATGATGCTCCTTTCGCAGAACCATTAATCAAACTGCTTTGAACTAAGAACCGAAAGCATCGATTCAAAATGGCGACGTGTACCAATACCGTTAGAAGTTTAGTGCTTCATGACAGGTTTTGCTAGCTCTTTTAATATTTTATCTTAAAACACAAGTTATTGACGGAATAACTATTTTAAATTTTTGGAAAATGGAATAATTTTTCTTCATGTATATCAAGTAAATGAATATCTTTATTTCTTTAGACTTACATATTATGCACTTAGTCAAGTCAAATGGAATGTTCCGATAGTATATGGTCCGATTTTGATTATTATTTTGCTGTTGTATCAGGAATAATACCGTAATCCGGGGAAATTCTTGTAAGGAAGTTTACTTTTTTTTGTTCTTATGATAAAACTAGCGACCCACCCGCCCCGGCTTCGCACGATTTTGACGTATAAACCTTCCGCTTGAATCACTCTATCTATTAAAAAAAACCGTATCAAAATCCGTTGCGTAGTTTTAAAGATCTAAGCGTTCAAAGGGACACAATGACATAGGGACAGAGAAAGCGACTTTATTTTATACTATGTAGTGATAAGTGATGATATTTGGAGCGTTTGTTGGGACCTTTGTTTTATGTAAGTAATAATTAAACTAAGTAAAAAGATAGAGTAGTATTTAGATTAGGTCTGTTAATACAAATTATATTTATATGTACAACTTTTAAAAATTATAAAGAACTACGTCAGTAAGCCTAAGAAATTTCAAATACTTTGTTGCTGACAGTACAATTCTATTTCCTATCGAGATAAGTCGTTGTTCTTAGACGAAAGCCTCGGCAGAGTGTTTTGCCAATAAATTGTAAATCAATCCAGCACGGAGGCAGGTACCCTGGTGGCCTGAATGCTTTATTGTTACTTCAGCTGGTTGCATGCCAAATAGGATTTCAACGATTTGCTAAAAGTGATACGCTGACACCTTTACTAGAATCGCTTTTCACTTTCAATCAGTTATCATCTGATTGTTTCCCGAATGTTTATATATTGATATGGACCGTAGAATAAGTTATATAAGATCTTTTTACTTGTTCTAATGTTGTCCGAAATAAATGACTTTATTATTTATTATTATTAAAAATCTGTTTTGCGAACAACGAAAGTCAAATTCCTTATTATTACACTAGGTTTTTTTAAATTTCGTCAAACATAAATGTACTTATAGGGAAGAACATTTTATAGGATCATCTCGGAATCATTCTCTACACAATACAATTAAATAGGTACAATAGAATAATAAAAATTATGTTAATACAAAAAAGTGTTCGTAGATAACTTTTTTAAAGACTGGAAAGACTTTGTGTCTAATAGATAAGTAATAGTTGTAGGTAAAGCTTTTGACAGCAAATTAGCCAAAGTCAAAGAGCTTTATAACAAGACTCTTGAATACGTTATAAAATTGGCCAACGAATTGTTAAAATCCACAATTTACTTTCCAGCATTATTTATTGACTGACTACTTACCAAACTCGCCGACAAAGTCCGGCGGGTTGGTGCGACATCTCACTGTGAATATTGTAGATAGCCGTCAATATTTTATGAACTTGTTGCCGGCCAGAAACGTTGGTTTATCTTTATGGGTACTTAATACCTACATACATGGGGACGCTTCCGACTGGTATTGATATGGATTAATTTAGACTGTTTGCTACCGTCTGCACTTAGCTCAATTGTTTCAATAAAATTGTTTATATTAGTTTTAATTTGTTTCTATTCCTTGATTGTTTTTTCCGTTGTCAATAAAAATGTTACATACATACATTAGTTTTTATTATTTGCTTAGCAACAAGCTTCAATCTTTAAAATATTATTTATGTAAATAACTAAAGTTGTCTCAGTACAACTAATTTAAATACTGTTTACTTTTATCACAATAATAATCTATATATATAAAAATGAATCCCTATTTCCCTTGGTCACGGCATCACGCCTGAACGGCTGGACTGATTTCGCTAATTCTTTTTTTGTTCTGTTCGTTATTATCAGGAGAAGGTTCTTATGAAATAAAAAATTAAGAAAATTACGCGGAAAATTCTAATTTTTCATAAATTAGGGTAGGACAACGTCTGTCGGGTCAGCTAGTAATATATAATTATAACTGTAAAATTCATGATGGATCTTTAGATGTATGTTACCTATTTATGTCTCTTCTATTAAACAGGGGCTAAAAATTTGCACAGATAATAATAGACTTAGGCCTGAAAGAAAACAGTTTTTTTTCTTTTTATAGAAAGTTCCTATGGAGTATAAATAACCTTAAAACATTTCTAGAGAAACAACGCGTGCCAAGCCGCGGACTGAAACTAGTCTATAAAATAATGATTACTAGTAGACATGATTTCATTCCAGGAACTCAGGGTTTCGTAACTCAACATCAAAGGTTCTGTTTTCATTTGTTTAGAAACTTTGTTACGAATCTTGAAATAAGTTGTTTCATAATTTTACTGACTTTGTCATTTTAAAGTCTTCTCGAAATAATCATCTTCATATCAGTTCACAAACATAAGCCATACGAGGACGGCATAATAAATAATCTTATAATATAAAAATGAATCGCAAAATGTGTTGGTAAGCGCATAACTCAACAACGCCTGGACCAATTTGGCCAAATCTTTTTTTAAAATGTTCGTTGAAGTTCAAGGATGGTTTTTACGAGAAAAATTAGAATTATTGCTGGAAAAACCATAAAAATAGCCCTTTTCTTTTTCCCATACAAATGATTTGTAACTAAAACGTAGTCAATTTGAGCTTTATTGCTATGGTATAAAGTTCATATTCGCGGGCGAAGCCGCGGGGCGCATCTAGTAAACAAATAATTCTGGACACACAGCATCATCTAGCCACAGTCAAGCTAAACATAGCTTAAGTTATGAGTACTAGATAACTGAATAACTTTATACAATACATAACATAGATATATATTTTTGTTTTACATTATTACATATTAGAAACAAATTGCGATCCTAAGCCGTTTTTTCCACCACTTGAATAAATTAGAAAAAATTTACTTCATAATGAAAATACGTTTTATGTATTTTTAACGATCCACTGCAAACTTTCGATAACCTAACAGCGTAGTGAGAAAATTCCTATTAATTTTAAAAGATATAAGCTCTTCAGGTACACTCACACACAAAAGGCTTTTGACGTTGCAAAAATACAACCCTCAAACAATAAGTGGCCGTTTCATAAAAGCCCTATCAATAACAGCGACCTTGTGACGTCACCGCTTCAAACCTTTCTTGAAAATGAAAGGAAACTTTGTAATTATTTGAGCGGCAGAAAAACAATTTTATCATTACAGAGACGATGGGAGACAGCGTTTTGGGTCCATTCTTGTTTTTTGGCGGGCTTCCAATTCTGGGAAAACAATTAAGGCCTTTTTGGAGTGCTTTCATTTCTCAGTGGTGGTTCTAGACTTGCAGCGGTTTTACTGCGCTCGAATGTTACGGTTATGGTTTGATTCCGAGCTTGCCAGTACTTATACGCCATCGCTATTGGAGTTAAACTGAGCGAAACTGTAGGTAGGTTAGTACGGAAATTACCAGTAGGATAACTATATATTTGGTCCAATAAATCACATCACACGGATATTATAAAATTACACTAATAGATGCAAAAGTTTGCATGAATGTTTGTTATCTGTACACGCCAAAACTGCCATACGATTTGCTCTGAAATTGGAATGAACAAAATCTAGGCATTGAATTAAACATACAATACTTTTCATCGCATATATCAGTTCCCTTGGGAAAGGATTAACCTTATAACACTCCCATAGAAATCAAGCGTGCGAAGCAGCAGGGTAGATAGAAGTAATTACATAAATAAGAGTGTCTATCAATTAATATGCGACATCCGACTCTTGAAAATAGCGCTTATGCCATTGCTATTGAAGTTAAACTGAGCAAACCGTACAGTTAGGTTAAAAAAATACCAGTTTGCTAATGAATATGATTAGAACATTAAATGGCTAAATAAGTCTGTCAAGTAACAAAAAAAATTGCTAGAAATAGTACTTATTTAAAAAACAACTGAGAAATCTATTTAACTTAGCTGTGCTCGTCCTTATCACATACAGTCACTGTCACAAGCGTAAACACCAAACATTTTTTACACCGTTTTTATTTCTCAGACAGAGTTTTTTTATTCCAAATCATCCTGCAGCCAGCATGAAGCAGTCATAAAAACGAATCGTCCAATAACCAGGGGATGCCCAGTTTTTTACAGCCGTCTTTTACATATTCTGAACCTCCTATAAAATAAATAACCGACGTTCACTCAACGGCGGGTGACATTATTCTGCACTTTACTTGTCTCTGAAATCCCCCACTCCTCCCCCCGTGCCTAATGAATCATGCGATGTCATTTAACCCGAAAACGCGTGTGAGCGCACATTATTCCATTGTCTTCTCAAATCTGTCAAATTGTCTCGTAATTTTCATGCTCCTGATAAAAAGCATCCTGTTTCTTATACTTCGTTTTATCTTTCCAGCGTTATGATTTTAGTATACCTGTTTTTGTAACAAATGCGTATTTCCCTGGGTTTTTTCTCTCGCACACTCCTGAGAGTGTTGTTTAAATAAATTTTTCTTTCTTTTTTACCTATTATTTATTTATTTTGATCCTGGACCTTATTTATTTGATTACAAATAGCAACTCGTGGTTCATAGCAGTACTACAAAATATAAAATCAGTCCGTTCCAATTAGTAGTTTTGGTGTGAAGAGGCTACAAACACCCATCCTTCCATTATTTGGCGCCTATAATTTTAGTATGATTGACGTTTCTAAAATATAAATATATACTATAAATACTTGACGATGTACGCTGACACTAAAGTCTTGGACGTACAGCGGTTCGTCCTATAACCGCCTCTGATGGGCCATTAAGGGCGAGTTATCGTAAGTGACACTTTGTACAAATTGGGTGCGGGCCGCTCTACAGTGGTGCTAATCGATGCCGCCTATCATTTTGGACGTGACTGTACTCAATGTACCTACGAGTTAGTTAACAGTTATTGATGGAACCTTTACGACGTTTTGAATGAATGGCTATCGAAGATGAGTTGTATTGTCACGGTGTAAATGATCCACAATCAGAAATATTATTTCTTTAGTGGCTCAAAATATGTTATAGAGCAGCTTAGTACTTATTACATCTAAAATGCCACAATCAGCGGCCTTATCGCTAACAACGATCTCTTCAATAACCTTTAGAAGAACAGGATCAGTTAATTTATGAAATTGAGGGTTGCATAACTGATATGACACAATTTTTTTTTATATTTTAGCTTTATTAATATAAGCTATATAAATGGTAACATACAACATATAATAAAGGGAATGAAAATTACTTTAAATTAGTATTTACTTATTAGTTGTATCAGTGAACTTTGTTCTTTAAATAAATTTTTTTTACTGTAGTAAACGATGAGTGTAGGTCTTCGTTAGTAAAAACAGGAATTTACCAATAACACCAACTCAAAACTAAACTCCAAACTAAACATTAAAGTTTGTTACTATACAAGCAGTTTACGTTTACGTTATCCGTTGATTTCTAACTAGTTCTAAACTATCGTAGTTAAACTTTGTTCTTATTCCACTTCCACGTATTTCATAGGTCGAGTATATTCAGCCGGATGATTTGCTTGTAGATAGGATTTTTTAAAGTCTGAACTACTCTCTGAAATTTACAAACGTACACGCCATTGACTTTTATGTACCTACTTAAGTTTTAATTTTTTTTTTTGACATTTTGACATGACCACAATTTTCCGAGGGGCGTAGTCAAGTGAGCGGGTCATTACCCGCATAAATGAAATAAATTAAAAAACAAATAAACATTAGATAAGACTATAAGTAACTATGTTTGGTACTACAGTAACTATAGGTACTTATTGTAAAATACGTTGCTAAAACAGCTCACGGCATTGTTTGTATTTCCCTTGACCAAAGATGTATTATAGTAACAACGTAGTACTTGATCTTAGCCCTTAACACATATCTATCTTACTTCTTACTATTATAATAAATGGGAAAGTCTGTGTGAATGTTTGTTATAAGTAATCTTTGTAACTACTCAATTAAATGAAATTTGGTACATGGATAGTCTAGAATAGGACATAGGCTATTAAAGTTTGGAATTTTTAGCCTCTGAAGGGGTTAAATAAGGTGGTAAAGTTTGTATGGAAAATATTTATTCCTTGGTTCGGTTCAGTCAAAACTCGGTGTAAATAAACTATGGACTGAATAACTAAACACTTACTTTTTATTTTTACATCATAACCCCCAGGTGTGTGCAATAAATTTCTGAAATTTGTACGAAAAAAAACTATGGCTTGCGGGCGAAGCCGCGGGGCTCATCTAGTTAGTAATATAAATAAAACATCCCTTAATAACCAATTTAATACTTTCCTTTCAAACATTGCCTATAAAAGCTTTATTTTAATTCTAGGCATACAGCATTACATGTCAATGCCTGGCCTAACCAGGATTTTGTATGTCAACAACCTCATTAATGTGGTTTTATGTAAATTTTCTATAAATTATAAGGTCTAGTGATGTTCAAATTTTGCAAAGTAACTAGCTTTTGCCTGCGATTTTTCTCACTGATCAGGAACCTATCTATATTAGTCCACGGCTGGACATAAGCCTCCTCCTTGCGTGGTACCTTGTTCAAATAATAGTCATTGCACAGGAATAACGTAGCCAACGCTTTTCCTGTGAAATGTATGACATTTTCAGAAATTGGTCATTAATGCTCATAGTTTTCGCAGATAACAAAAAACTTTCAATATAATTTATTGTTTATCAACCGTTATAAACAGTATCAAATTAGTCCACAGCTGAACATAAGCCTCCATTAGAAGCGCTTTATCGGCAATCATAATTTTATGACTTCAAATACAATAATATTTGAAGAGATCAATTGTAAATTCTAGTTCTATTTGTTTCTATTCAATAATTATGATTTCTTTAGCAATATCGTCCAGATGTAATATAACACCATAAATGGGTAGGAATGCCATCTGAATTTTAAAGTCTGTATTTGTAGACTATTTTGAATGTAAAAAGTTAGTGAAATGAGGTGTTAAGGGATTGAAAGGGTTGTGTTTTCAGAATTTAAATAAACCATTATAAATTGTTTGACTTTTGTCAGGAACCGGAAAATATTAATTATAATTTTATAATTGTACCAACATTTTGTGCTATTTTTATAGGTTTTTGCAGCACGATTTGAAAGTAAGATACAACAATATTAATCAAACCATTTTCTATTTCAAACCATTACAGAATTTTAAATGACTGGTTAAAAATATCCCTAGGATTAGTGGAAAGAAGTCTAAATAAAATAACTTAACACAACATTTAAGTCCAACTTAAGTAAACAAGTAAATTAAATCTCAAATACTTTCTGTGACCCATTAAATCGGAGCGTGGCTGTTGCAACGGAACTCATCGAATTAAGAATTCAGCTGCTCTTAAAACCTCTACCTTGACTAGTCTGTTTTATCACCGGCCAAGTTGCAGTCACGCCCCAGACCCTGATTCACTATTCCTAGCAAAAAACGCGCGAAGTCTGAACGTGAATGCGTTTAGACTTGGCGCGTTATTGTGTTTCATGTAAGCTTCAACGATTCGACCTACAAATGTATGCTGCTACTGGAGCGGCTTTAACATGCACAAAAAAAAAACATTTGAAAATCTATAAACCATTATGTAGCTCCAATGTAAGCAGAACTTGAGATAAGCTAGTACAATTCGATTGAAATACTTTTTTCAAAATCCAATAGCACTCACAGTTGCAGTTATCGCGCTTTGAAAGCTAAAACTCAAAATAGTCCAGTCATTACGTCGGAAAAATCGGCTTCAAAAAGAAAGTGAACCGAGAAAGCCAAATTTTTGATATTACGTGGGGGGTGGCTAGAAAAGCTTAAGGTGATCCGAGTTCCATACGTTTGTATTTTCCCAAATATGAGCGATGTGGACATAATTTAACAAATAAATAACTGTTTTTGGCTTTGTTATTCGTCATTATTTGCGGCAAATTGTGTTTGATTCATGAAAACACTCGGTATAATTAGATATAACGTGAAAATTTTAGGCCATTTCTATCAATGCGTGAGTGAACACGGATAGTGTCGTACGCCCGCTTACTTGAACTTGTGAGTGTGACGGCGGCGACGAAATCGCCATCTCTGTGCTATCTAAAGAATCATCTAATAATACCATAGTTTACGTTCTCAAAGCGTTTTTCCATCGTCCAAGTATTTATTCCCTTCTATTTTTGTTGCATGTCAAATAAGATCTAGGAAGCCTACGTGCCGTTCCCATGACAACAATAAATGACACTATGTAAACAGATAAAATGTTTGCTTATAGATACCAGTTTAGAGAGTTTTACGCTGGGGCCACACTACCTTACCGTCTACCGGGCTGTTACCGCAATAATTATGACATTAAATTACCGTTTAAATTACTGCATGAACTGGTGTGGTTACACTAGAGTTTACCTAGATATGTCAATAAATAAGGCGGTAAAAATATCACGTGCGTCGCCGCGCCGGTGAGCTCATATTGCACACTGGACAAACGGTAGTGGCCACAAACGCATTAATTACTGCGGTAATCTTCTTTGATGTGCGAAACAAGACCGCCCCCGGAGCTATTGCCTACCGCCATTTGCCATATTGATTGGCATTGTAAAATTATGGCCATAAATCGTGGTTACACCTAGGTGTTGTATAACTTATGGCAATAATTATCGGCATATCACGATAGTGTGGCCCCAGCATTAGACGTGTCAGAGTGTATGCAAAGCATTTCGCTCATTCATCAGCGACGACCGATGTGGCGCAGTGGGCGAAGGTCCGCCTGCGACCGGTTGCGGGTTCAATTCCCGTGTCGGAAAAAAATTGTGTACGATCTGCAGAAATTGCGGGTTCAATTCCCGTGTCGGAAAAAAATTGTGTACGATCTGCAGAAATTTGTTCCGTTGGTCTGGGTGTTTTCTATGTATTTAGAAAAAAATATCTATCTATGTAATGTATTGTATTAAGTTTATCAGTCAACTAGTACCCATAATACAAGCTTTGCTCAACTTGGGGCTAGATGATGCTGTGTGGACTGTCCGGAATTATATATATTTTTTTATTTTATTGGACTAATCGTCACTTTTTACAGGAGCCAAAACAAAATTTTGAACATGATTTTTTTGAAAAAATGTTTTTCTTTCATTCATCACATTCATCATTGTTTTCGTAATTTTTTGCTCTATTTTAAAATAATGGTCGCTGTTATATCTATCACCCAACTTGATAAAAACTACAAAAGCCCTTTTTGCATTCAAATTTTGAAGCAAAGTTAAGATAATAATCCCAATAAAAAGAAATAAATATTTAAATGAAATGTTTTCAAAAGAAGATATACTTTATGAGAAATAAAAATTTTCTAAATTTTTTGAAATGTGGCCGTTTTGCATTCAATGAGCGATTTGTAAAAATGCCTGAACATTAGCTGGCGTAAAGAGCTAAAATAAAATAAAAATCAGTTGGTGTTGATAGTACATAATTGTTTCATTTTATTTTTGTCATACCGTTAGAAACGAGGTCAGGACCCTTTGTGGGATGTACGCAGAACAGTCTACCAAAGTTTTATATTACAATAAAATAGACTTAGGAAGGCTTACAATAAGTAATTTATGACAAACATGAATTTGTTTGTACTAGGTCTATGACATTGTTCAAAACATAAAGAATAAAAATGATAAAAATCAAAAATTTTGGTAGTGTTGAAGGGATTCGAGCCCGTACTAACGGGATGTATCAAAATTTTGTGGATATTTTATCATCAAAAAGCAAAAAGTAAATCAAATTTTCAGTGGTTTCGAACCCAGGTACGACTATACATCGTCGCACCCACCCGACTGTTCGAACCGCTAGTCCAACGTGACTTAAAGGCCTATTACACTTCACGATTTACCGAAACGGTGCGCCGTGATGGCGGAAAGGACGTTCTGATTACACTGCACGGTCGCCGCCTTCCTAACTCAGTTGCCAGTCGAACGTAGTAGGAGTATGGCGCCTGTGCTCTCAAAATTTCAAAAGATTGGAATCGCCCTTGCCGCAACTGCGGCTGTAAATGTGAGAAGAAATAAAAAAAGAAAATGTTGGACCAAGCAATATCTTCTTTTATGAAACAAAATGTGTAATATGAACATCTTGCATTCGTTCCATAAGTTAGGCATGTCTTTATACAGTTCTAGAACATTGGACAATACATCCTTTTCCTTTTGGGAAGTCATTTTTGCACGCAAGGCTCACTGATGCACGTCCGCTCACAATGAACGCCTCGCGCGACTGAGCGGCCGGTCTCTCTGAGCGCGTTTACATTTGCCGGCGCACCGGCAGTTAGGAAGTTAGGACGGCCGGGAGCGCACGGTGTTCCGGTGTCGGCTTCCTTTCTTCCTAACAGCGATTACACCTTCCGTTTTAAGCTTCCTAACTCTTACCGTCGACGGTGCACCGTAAAGTGTAATCGAGCTTTTATTGAAATACGGTGAAAATTTGTATTACTTTTAATCTATTATAAGTGGTCGTAAAATCGGAGCTAAAATACCTAAGTACACAAAGAACAGAGTCAAAAAAAGTGGAGACTTCCTTACGCCAACAATTTTATTGTAATTTTATTATAATATTGGAACAACTTTCACAGTGAGTACATTTAAAATTAATGATTGTTATTGTGAACTCATTCAAATTATTTGTCAATTCCAATGATTTAACGAAATTAATAAATAGTGTGAAAAGTATTTTTTTTACCTATAATTTGTAAGATATTCCTTAGCTTATAAGCTAGTTTGTAAATAACATTACCCTCTGCGCCTTTTTACTTAAATTGTTCAAAACGATAAAAGAAAATTACCTCCAATTTTTTTTTAAATGTAAATAGAGCCTGTTTTTATTCTTAAAAAAAACAAGAGTCGAAAATTAGTTCGTTAACTAGTGGTTTTATTGAATTAATTTTAGATGTAATTTAGTTATGTTCCGAAAACGGATTTATTGGTCCGAAAAATATTTAGTCCTAAGGCGTCTCCAATTATCTCTGTTATTTTTCGAACAGTAGTTATTTTAGTTCCACTGAATTTATAGGGTTTGCCTGTGTGAGTGACTCGTAGCGGCCGATCACTCACACAGGCAAGATCTTTTTTTGTGTGAGTGACTCGTAGCGGCCGATCACTCACACAGGCAAAATCTTTTTTGCTCTTCCCAAATACAAGCTCCATAGATGCTTTCAACACTTGAAAAATTGCTTGGTACATAAAAAACAACATCCCATTTGCGGCAAATATATTACAATTAAACAATTATGCACAATTTAATAAGAAAATAGTGAAAAACTTCAACATAGAAAATCAGCGCCATCTAATAGCGGAGCTATGCTTAGTCCTGGACCAGAAACAACCTTAAGTTCAAATTGTCGACCAAAATAACCTTGTGCAATTTCCGCCATCTTGAAAAAACCCTTAAATTCAGTTTTTTCATCATAACTCGGTTCCCCGTTGAGATACGAAAATTTTTATAGAATACTTTTTTGTAGCTTTTTTCACGATCTACAATTAAGGTCCTCTACATTTTTCACGTATCGATCGTCGTTTTCGAGATATCGATCAAAAATATCGAAAATTTACTAATTTACAGGTGGTAATGTTTTTCATTTTTTTTCATTTTCACGTTCACACGTTTCACTTTCACACATTTTCACACGTTTTTCGTCGTTTGGACGGTCCTGGCTGTTCAAGTTCCTCCTCGGTAGATTCTTCGAGTCGTGAAGAAAAATAAAAAAACGAATTCGTAGGTCTGGACACGCTCTACAAGTCTTATTTCAAACATTTTTTGATATCTTCTTAAAAAGTTAATAGCGAAATAAAAAAAATTCTCCAAAAATTTTCGATATTTTTGATCGATATCTCGAAAACGACGATCGATACGTGAAAAATGTAGAGGACCTTAATTGTAGATCGTGAAAAAAGCTACAAAAAAGTATTCTATAAAAATTTTCGTATCTCAACGGGGAACCGAGTTATGATGAAAAAACTGAATTTAAGGGTTTTTTCAAGATGGCGGAAATTGCACAAGGTTATTTTGGTCGACAATTTGAACTTAAGCTTTTCTAGCCACCCCCCACGTAATATCAAAAATTTGGCTTTCTCGGTTCACTTTCTTTTCCAAATGTATATAATGACTGGACTAAAAGTAAACCCCTCGGTGATTCGTTGCAGGTTGTTTTATTCATCAACCTTCATATTTATGAAACAAAAGTTACACATAAAAAAACACAGACGTCGCTATTTTGATGGAAAAATATCAATTTCAATAAAACTTGAAATTATAAAGAAGGTAAAAAGTATTTTAAAGAATTTCAGATTGACCCTTCCAATTAACCTTGCTTCGGAAAATTCGAAGTTTTTAGAGCCACGAGTTTTTAAAACAGTGCTGCAGTGTGTTGACAATTATGAAGCACAAACTATGCAAAGGCTCTAAGTTTCGTCGTCTAGTCAGTTCATACTGTAAAACGTTGCTTTACTTGCGTTTAGTTAACTATATGCGAGTGAATAAGGACACAACTTGAATAACTTGAAGTCCACTTAGTTTCACTTTAGTTTGGGGATAGACCTCTAACTTTTGGGGGGTTGAAGTGAACTGAAGAACCAATTCTAGCTACTGAAAGTACAGTGATCTAGTGATTTCCTGTTCTAAGCATTAAAACTTGTTTCTTATTGCTTAATTTTGAGTATGATATGATAGGTAACAAATTATAATAAGCAAATAAATTATCAAAAAGCTTCCAATATTCCAGATTAGTTAAAATTAGGAAAAGCTTTTCAATAAAATATATTTATTCCTATAAAAGCTTGTGAAAATTCAATTACTGATCCAATAAACTTGTCAAACATCAACACGGCGGGGGCGGCGTATTGAGGAGCTTAGGGCACTGTCCACAGGGCGTTTCAATTTGGAGATTGAAAAAGACGAGACGAGAGGCTTACGAGAAACTTAAACACTAGTTGGACCTCTACCTGCTGACCTATTAATTTAATACACTTTACATACCTTGAAACCTTACTACCTTATTGACATAATATCTTGGATTCGAAAACCGAAGAGGCTCATCCAGTAGCGAGTTTGGACAATTTTGTCAAGAATGTTCTGGCAACGAAGAGAATTGGAATTTTAGACAAAATTTTAAAAAGAATCTTGTTCTAGTACTGGCTTCTATATTTGTAACGGTTATGTTTTTTTTGGCGTAAATATCATAACAAACATCCATCCATCTATCCATTTTATCATTATTTTATAAATTATTTATAACTTTATCTGTTAATATGTACTAAATATAATGTGAAATGACTTGTAAATAATTTTACCAATAAAATGACTATCTGACTATCTGACCATCCATACTTTCTAATTTATATATTGTGTGTATTTAAATGTTGTATGTTTTAACTTCAAAGAGTCAGATCCAAGGCTTAAAGAAAGCTTTAGGCATCCCACTTTTACAAGTTTCAGAAAGGAAATAAAGTATCGCATCTCCCGTCGTGTGAAAAGATGCCCTAAGAAGAATGTTTTAGCAAGGGTTTGCAAGTTTCGGAAGGCTGGAGAAAGTTTACCGCGATTACGACATGTGCCAATTGCCGCCGAGCGGTTTTATAATTGGGGTGCCCAAGTTTTGGGGCTGGTAGAAAAAAGTAGGAAAAGTTTTGGATTATTCAAATTGAAGTTTGTTTAATTTTTTTGATGTTTTTATTTACAAAAACTAACAAGTGACTTCAAATTTACGCATTTTTAATGATAACATAGTGACGTAAAACAATATACAGTTGGATTAAGAATATGCTTCTTTTTATAGTTAGTTGAAATTGTGGGTTCCTTTTGATCTTTGATTGCATTTTAACAATTTAATTCTATTTTATGCTATTTTATTGAGTTTTTGTTATAATTGTTAGTAGTTAGAAGAATTATACTAATATAATCGTCTGTTCTGATCTGATATATATTATAATTTTCTTAATTATTTTCTTCTAATTATTGCTTACGGATATTCACTTAGAGTCGCTAAGTGACTCGAAACGTCAGAATAAATCTTTTTTATAACCGATTTTTTTCCCAGTAGCCGAAATCGTATTCCCATCATCCCAAGAAAAAAAAGTAGAACAAAATTAATAATTCGCAACCCTTTTAAAAAACGCCGAACAAAGAGAAATACTTGCACGATAATGAAAAATTCAAAACGTCGGAAACCTTAGGTACTTACATCAAAGGTTTTAATGTTCCGGGAATACTTGTACTTTGTTTAATTGAGCAGCAAACTTCGATGAAGGATGAAGGGCCGGACATCCGCCCTTTGAGCCCATTTTATTAAAAGAAGGGAGATTCTGGTTTACCAGGTGATGGCTCTTCTCCGGCGCCGATGTTTGTGGGCGTCAAACTACGGAAATGGGGTAGGTAAGGCTGCGAGTATTTCTTCAATGGACATAGGTATCTATTGTTATAAAATGGTAGAGCAATTCATATTATTAAAAAGCTGGGAAGCAACTCTCAAATATTTTTCATTACTCATACTCTGAAAGTAGGTCTGAACATGCCTGAAGAGCGGGTTGAAATTTATACTTTTCCGCCCTAGGGAGAATCGTTTTCAATTGACAATAACGTTACTATTAAACCATGATAATGGCAGAATAAATTCAGAAGCTAAAAAAAAAATTCGCCTTAGCGACAATGCATGGAATTCAAAAAATACGAAAGACAAGGCAGTATGGCTTTATGGCTTTCGCCTGTACGAGATGAACTAATATATTAAAAAAAAATAGCGGCAATTTGATTAATTTGTTTTCTCATGTTTTTTATTTATATTTCCTTGTATTCGTAATAAAAAGCACAGTGTTTACCTCGGGTGAAGTAACTTATTTAGTCCCTCGAACTATTGGCGCTCTCGTTACACTCGGGCGCCAAACCCCGTCTCGGGATGGACCAAATAAGTTACTTTCAACCCTTGGGTAACAATGTACTATTAAATCTAAAAAATAAAATAAAATAAATAATAATGATTTCTGCGATGTGGCGCGGCGGGTTTTATTTCTGCATTGGGACAAATGATTGTACATTGTAAGATCTGCAAATATATGATCTGGGTTCTAGGTGTTTTCTATGTTTGTTAAAAAAATATCTGTCTATGTGATGCATTTATTGTGTTAAGTATATAAGTCATCCAGCACTTATAACCCAAGCTCTTAGCTTTATTTTGGAGCTAGATGATGCTCCAGATTATGCAACGTTATTTCTTTATTTATTTTCATTTAAAAATTAATACATTATTGTAGTTGCTCTATTCTGTAAAAAGTGGACTAGAAAAACAACTTGAGAATTTCTGTGATAATTGTGCTACGAGAAAAGCTATAAAAAGCTACGGAATCAATCTAGACAGATCTTTACCTAACTCCTCCAATTGCATCCAATCTTTAGTTATTAAAAACATTCAACATTTTTATGTAAAAAAAACACATTCATTCAATCCTGCCAACAGTCCCGCAAATATCCAACTTTTCCTAGATTTTTTAACATATAACATGCTCAAACAGGTCTGATACACGGCATACCTTATTTCAAATTCAAGACCTGCCGAGCCAGACGTAACAAGATTTGCACTCGTGTATTCTATTCCTTATACCTGTGTTGTACTTGTTCTTGGGAATTTTCTAGAAGGCTTTCCAACTTCGGAAACTTCGCTGTTTTGAATAAAAAATTAGATCTGGTATAGATTGATGTAGGAGTTTTTAGAAGTTTAAGATAGCGGTTCCCGCAGAAGTAAAACGTCTTTAAAGTATTCTTTTCAGTTTATAAAACTTCCGTAGCTTTGTTCGAAGTAGTGTAAGTGAAGGCCAATTTCCGAAACCAATCGGTATCAATTTATGGAACGAATCAGTTTCGGAACTTGACTTCTACTTTTTTAGTACAATAACTAAGTAAGTTAAAGATTTTATGACCAGGGAATTTTAAACAAATAACTTTATATCACGAACCAAAACAAAATGGTCTCCGCTATGTATTCACTGGGCGTAATATTCGCAGTAAATACTCTGGACGTGACGTAGAATAATTATTAGCAGTAAATTATCTCAATTTTACAGGGCCACAAAATTTTATTGGTTTTCGTGGGGGAGCATGGGGTTTTTACAGATATTCAAGCGATATGATGTCTTATGGGTTTTTGAGGGAACATAAAAGAAACTTTTTATGTAATAAAAGTGTTGATTGCAAGTACCGTATAGAATAAAAAAATTTAGAACCTGCAATCAAAATATAATTCATTTTCAGATGCCATAATATTTATTTACTTGTTTACTTTACATTAAATATGTTGGACAATCCACACAGCACTATCTAGTCCCAAAGCAAGCCACTCAAAGCTTGTGTTATGGATAATTGATATATTTAATACCTAAATATTTTTTACTGCATAGAAAACACTCAGACCAACGGAACAAATTTCTGCAGATCGTGTACAAATTTGTTCCGAGGCGGGAATCGAATGCGCAACCTCCTGTGTCGCAAGCGGACCTTCGCCCACTGCACCACATCGGTCGTTAAATCTTTATCAGTATCACACATGTAACCCTGTATCCCATAAACCAATTTATCTTACTCTAAAATAACTTCATATTGAACGTACATAGGAAGATACTAAGCGCCAATGGTACCCACCCTGTCGCACAGTCCACAAAGTTGGCGGGGCCGCAGAACAGTTGCTGGAGATAGAAACGAACGGGTCGTAGCAACGCTTCCGCTCTACAGCCTTTATGCGAGCCTTCAGCGTGAAACAATGGCTTTTGAATATTATTTATTACTTATTGAAAAAGCTTCGTAATAATGGATATTTTCACATACCGTCACGTAGCTCCAATATGTGTATAGGTACGCATTTGCGCCACGTCGTTAATATGTTATAACGAGTTTATAGATTTTATTTAATAAGAAGTTTTTGATTTATGTTTCCATTATCTACGACTAGATTATAAGATAATATTCTGTAACTTCTACAAACCAATCAATATCCAATTTCAACTCTTTTTATCTTAGTTTTCATCATAACATCACATAGTAACACATAGTATAATTGGCCTAAGGGTCGTTCTAATTATGTCAATAAATAAATAAATAAAATCACTTTTTGTAGTCATCTGTTATAGAGGTAGTAATAAACCCTGGTTAGTTTCAACCTTTTGCTCCCAAAATACAGTTATGCTCTACCACACATCCTCACACACTTACCAAATTATCATCCCGATGTGCATGTCTATACCATTACTGCACGAGGCCCCTGTTGCTTTGACGTGGGCACTGTTAATGCTCCTATAGGCAAGGTAATGAGCTCCGGCTCAGTACTATTGCTCGAGGACTGTGTGCATGCCTCGGCATTGTTATGGCAAAGGATCTGCATACAGAGCGCTTTAGAGGTTATTATGATGATTTTTTATTATTTTGTTTGTAATGGAAGAATTTTTACATTAATGATGTGGCGCGGCGCGGCCCGGCGGGGTTCGACTCCCACCTTGGGACAATTGTTTGTAAGATCTGCAAGTATTTGTTCCGGGGTTCTGTGTATAATAAAAATAATATTTATGAATTAAATATATTCTACTAAGTTATCTAGAATGCATAACACAAGCTCTGGGCCCGAATTCCACTAATTTCAAAACAAAGGTCTCAATAGTGCCATTCAATCAAGATGATTAAAATGATGTTTGTGCATTTGGTATTCTACTATTTTTTGCGCTTGAAGAGACTTTCATAATTAGAATGTCAGTCAAATTGGTAGTTATAAAGGTAATTGTCACAGCTAAGAATGAACCTCAAAAAGTTTGTGCTAGTAGAATACCAAAAAGAGGTTAATACTGACATTTTGACACGATATTATTTAAATGGTGAAGCGATTTATTTAGTGGAAATCGGGCCCTGATTAGCGTGGGGCTAGATTATGCTGTGTGAGTTGTCCAGCTATTTAAAATGTTGACTGTTGTAAGCAGAATAATGTTGCATTTTTTTTTGTTAACATAAAAAAAACTCAAGCAACATGCACAAGTTCTCTGTTTAGCTTGGGGCTAGATGATGCTGTGTGCAGAATTCAATACTATTTATTTTCCAATTAGTTTAAATAACAAGTTTTCTTTCCTTTGTCTGTCTAGAAAACTTACTGCATAAAATTAACTACTCCACTAATAAGATTGCTGTCATTTTCAAGCTCGCAGCATACCTTTACCGTTCTAAATCAAAGAAACTAATCGTTTGATCCCTCAACCGGTTGCATACCTCAGCTCAGTCAGCGATCACTCTAATCTGAGCAATTACGAATCAAGGCGAAAGCATTTCATAAACCTTTACAAAGAGAGTAATTTCTAGAGATTACGAGTGACTCGGTCGGGCTTCTTGAGGACTTGATTCTAATTAATAGACTAGAAGAGGGATATAATTGGAGTTTTGTTGCGTGGCAGCCATTTTTGGATGGCCCATCTTTGTGAGTCGAAATGAAGGGTGATTCGGGGTTAAATTTATGTCTTTGGCATTTGATTTGTAGATTTTAAGAGTTTAATTTGGGAAAGAACTCTTAGGTTATTTTGTGATATTTCTGTACAACATCTGAATGCAAGTATTTTTTAAAGTCAAGTAAAGAAAAGCATGTTTTTAGCCATTAAAAACAATACATCAAAGTCTTGTGATTAGCGGAAGGGTTTTCCTTCTGAATTTAAATATTTAGCTTTAAATTGGTTGGTATTGAATTTCATAAATATCCCTTTTGTACCTTATACGTTGTACAAATACCAAATATAGGATAAAATTCGCCATTTTTGATACTAAGCCTAAGCCGTCAAACCCGAAATGATATAAAAGGGACCAGAGGCAGGGAAATGAACTTGTTAAATGATATATGAGAGAAATTTATTTTGTTTCCCGACTTCGGTATCGGCCTTTGAACGCCATAAATTCATTTCATTGTGCTTTGCTACGGAAATTGCGCGAACTTAATATATGAGTCAAAAATAAATGTGCCGTTTCATTGTTTCCTTCTTCTTTAAATGAGGCTTTTTCCAAAAAATAAAAAACCCTATTACCTTAGAATATTGGGTGGATTTTTAACGGATGGTTATCTTTGGGATGCCATGACCTAAATAAGTACACTCTAAGAACTTAAAAATTGACAAAAAAGTTGAACTTGACTTTTTGCCATTTTAATGTAAATTCAGGGCACCAAATAAATGTTGCTCTATTATTTATATCCCATGAACACAAACTCTGCATACTTTCTAACGATTTCTGTCAAAAATGGTGTGTGAATAATTTTACACCATTTTGTGTACAAATAATCATGTATCCATTCTATTTAAAAAAGTACACAGCTGGCATTCTCTAGGTTTACAGTGACCCGCAATGTCATTCGCAGAGCATAATGCTGCCGACACGGGGTCAAACCGCGCTGACAGCCGCACTTCTCTGCTGACATTATTAACGTTACGCTGACAACCAATCCAAGAGAAGAGCGATTTTGTACTCTTGTGTTATTGTTGCTGTTGAAGACTTTTTCATTTTAAAATTTTATTGTTTGATTTATTTTTTGTATATATATTTTTATAACTACATTTTTTGAAGACCTTTTTAGTTTGGTTCCCAATTTTATTGTAATCAATCAATCATCCACTTGAGCCAGTGTACATGATAATATTGTCTTTCTTTAACATTAAGGAAGGTAATTAAATACTTTTTCCTTGTAAAAAGTAGCCTACTTTTATTCCGATCCACTAAGCATCGACTTTCTGTATTCCACTTGGAACACAGAAAGTCTTGCAAAAGCAAAATATTTTGCATTGAATTTCCTAATGAGGAGGACCACAACTATTTGCAACAGTTTATCGAATAGCTTGGTGCTGAGAGTATTTAACTATTATTTATTTTAACAATAATAATGTTTTCTCTTTAAACTGTACACCATCCAGTATACCTTGACGGAATAATAATAATAAGAGCTAAGCTGGTCATAATGTCCTTACTTACCTCCTTAATATTAGTATAAACTTGTAAATTTGTATGGATGCATGTTTATTCCTAATTCACGCAAAAGCCATTGAACGGATTGGGTTGACATTTTAAATAAACGTAGTTTTAGCCATGGAATAACAAATAGGCTGCATATCATTTTTATATATTTTATAAATCGGTTCCCATGGCATCGTAAAAATCTTGCAATTTTTTTGTAGAAACGACGCATACAAAGCCGTGGAAAATGCTAGTTGGGATTTTAATATTTAGCAACAATTCCGCGTAAAATCTTCTCTGATAAGGTACAACGCAAAGTTGCTTGAATCAGAAAAGAATTTCATGACATCAAATAGCCAAATAACTTATATTCTCATTACACACACACACACACAACTCAATTTTTAAGAGAAAAACCAAACCAACTACACAATGAAAAATTCTAACAAAGGAAGTTATTGTGGTCTCTAGATGATGTCTTGTGAGAGACGACTACAAATACTTGACACTGAGAATGCCAAGCCAAAATGACAGCGTCATGTTAGTGAAGTAGTGTGAGAGTTGCCTCACCCAAAGATCTAGCATTACTACGTTGCCTCACCGAGCTCCTGACACAAAAAGAGAAAAACTAGGAGAACGGGTGCACGCGAATTGCCATTTTTGTTGGATCTTATCAAAGAAGGTTTCACGCGGAATTGTTGCAGGGCCGTAACAGACTGCATGCTTGATACCCTTAGTTAATTTAAGACCTAGTTAAGACCTCGTTTGTATACTACAGCGTGTAGCAATATAGAATCTTGAGTCTTGAAGGTTTTACGCAGAATTTTTACTTATTACATGTACCTAAATCATAATAATAATCTATTTTTAAACAGTATTGTTAATAAACATTAGTGCTACGTCTATGTAGAAACGAAGAATTTACTACTGGTGATGGGCCCATGGAAACGATTTACATCCTATGTGAACTGACTTATGGCATGAAAAGCAGCCTATTTTTTTTCCAGGGCTGTAACTTCGTCTATTCAAAATTTCGGCTCGATACATTTAGTTTTTGCATGAAAAAGTAACAAATATCCAAAATACATACTTTCGCTTTTGTATTATTATGTTTAATATGTATAATAAAAATATCTATCTATGTAGTATATTGTATTAAGTATATCAGTCACCTAGTACCCATAACACAAGCTCTGCTTAGCTTGGGGCTAGATGATGCTGTGTGGACTGTCCGGAATTATTTATTTATTTATTATTAGTAGCGATGATGATTAACTTTGTGTGAGTATTATCATAGCACACATTCCACAGTCTACATTTTCCACCACCAGTGTGGCACGGCCTTTACGTACGTCAGTATGATGTACAACATTATTTTACTAATTGAGCGAGCTGGCCCGGGGCCAACGCCGCGGGCTTTTCACTTCGTCAGGATTACGGAAGTAATATGAATATTGATTATCTGCTCTATGTGCTGGGTAGAACGGTCATTAGTCGCTTGGTACTTTTTTTGCTCTGGAAACTCGGGTTTTTGAGAATAATTTGCTACATTATGAGAACTAATTTTAGTATCGTGTGTTTTTTGCTTTGGTTCATTAAGAGAAATGAATTAATTAAGCCTTTATTTTACTGACTAATAATAGATCGCTTTTTGGGGAAAGTCAAGCAGTGTATTTCAAGAACGCGTGGAAAAACGTGTGAAAAAACTGAAATCAAATAACGTTTAAAAGTTGGTTTTAATATCCAATAACAATTTTAAAGGACTCTTTAAAATAATTATATCGACTGACCTGAATCTTTCCCACTTATCGATAACTCCGATATTTATCAGCAAACCAAAATATTGAGCACCAGCACTCAGTCAAAGGACAGGACAGCCCCTTCATAATGGAATAATTTAAATTATAAACCCCTCGAAGCACGGGGCTTTGGGAAACGCAATAAAACAGAATGAGAAAAGAATTTATCCGTCTTCAGCTGACGCGGCTAATCCACTGGTTATGCCGCGAAAATGTATTATAAAATGCGGTTTTGCATAATTCCTGGGGGCTGCTGAACTGTAGCAACCTTGTTACGCTTTCGATGGAAGTTACTTTTGAATTATTTTTGGGTCAGATCTCCTTTAAGGTTGAATTTTTATGCCGTTTTTTCAACAATTCTACGCATCAGCTGGACGCAGAAGTTGTCCAACGTTAATGTGCTCCAAAGCATTGGGGAGATCAGAACTGTTGTAAACCATCACGCGTACAAAAGTTAGAAATATATAAACTGCTCTATCTGATCATCTCAGCAGCATGATGAAAAAATGATGAGTACACACGTTGGCAGAAGAAAGAAGTCGTGGTTGCGGAATATTCTAGAGGGGACCAATATTTTCGCTATGGCGCAAGATCACGAGAATTTTTCTAAGCTTTGCATTACTTAAATACCTACCTGTTTTTTTTCCTGTTTTTCTACTGTATTGACTTAATTCCATTTACCTAATTTGTTGAAATGTTTCTTTTGATAATCTTCCTGTGTTGTTTGTGTGTGTTTTCAATAAAAAATCTATCTATCTACTTACCATCATTGTAGTGGTAGTGGAGAGTCCACTACCGCCTCTCGGTAGTGGAGAGTCACTATAGAAGGTAACCCGCGTTACCATATAAATTCAATATACTAAGAGAGCTTTTACAGTCTACAAAGTGATACTGAAACGCGTGCTTACTTCCTTACTAATATTATTTTCATCCCATAAAACAGTTCCCATCGGATAGAAATTACCTTGAGACGTTTCCATAGAAACAACGCGTGTGAAGCCGCGGGCAGAAGCTAGTAAAGAATGAATAAATATTACTGGACAGTGAATTCAAAATATTTTATTAGTTCTCTAGATATCATAGGTGAATAGGGGACGCGAAAGCGTGGGCGGCTTTTTTGCAGGAATTTGATGCCGCGTTCCAAAGAGTGGAATTTAAAACCGCACACGACAAAACTGTGAAAAAGCTCGCTGGTAAAAATACGACTATTTTCTATGTGGATATTGAAGAACCTACTATTTATACGATTTGCTAGGCACTCGGGTTACACAGATTAGATACTACAAAAGTCTATTCCAGAAGACATTAATTCTCATTCCCTTTAATTTATATTACGAGGTTAGGTATCTCATACGAAATGCATATAATTACTGTGGCATTATAACAATGAATGTTTTAGACAAACGTTGCATTAGCAGAGCATTCGGCTTTGCAGCAAATTTGCGGTGGAAACATGCAGGTTCGTTATTACCTAATTTTTATTTCATTATTGCGGTTCACACGCAATGCCACTGTAAAGCCTAAAACTAGAAATATGACTCAATTATTGATAGATTGCCTAATATTAGCGTGGGGATTTGATATTCACTACCAAATGTATGTATGTATAATATTTTGATAATTATGTACTTACCTAAAGTATTAAATTTGACTTGTCTAAGTGCTTATTTTGTAAGCCTAAAGAAGTAAAGATATTCATTTACTGGTTTGATACAATACATACTGCTTCATCATAATATTATTCATTCTAAATACTGTGTACTGTATGTAATTGAGACAGATGAGTATTCAAAGATATACCTGGAATATAATAAAATGTATTTAAGTGTAAATATAAAAACACACAAAACTAAACAAAACACGTGGAGGTCGACTAGCTGTGTAAGTGACACAAATGGTGGGTATAAGATATCCTGAAATTTGATCTTTTAATGTAGGTTTTAGTTGGTGCTTTAACGTCGAAGACCGCTTTTAAATAACAGTCCCCATCATCATCATCATCATAATCGACCTATACTAGTCCACAGCTGGACATAGGCGACTAATGAGCGCCATAGCACCCCGGCAAGCTGAAACTTGCCAGGTTGTTCAGCCTTTCGCAGACCATCTTTCCACCTGGCCGGCGGGCGTCCTACACTACGTTTCCCAAGTCGCGGTCTCTACCCAAGTACACGTTTACAGTAACGGTAAACAGTACCGGCTTTTTAAAAACAGATGTCACGTGCGAGATATAATGGAGTCATGAAAAGGAATCTGTCCGCAACGTGTGCCTACAAAACTCCGATTCGATTCTGACCAAACCATAGGTACGGGAGCTCTAGAAAATATGTTGTAGTCTCTAAATTAGTAGAATATGTTTTATTTTTATTTATTTATTTAATAGGATATCCAACATGAGATCGCAAAGCGTCATAGAAAACAACTAAAATAAATGGTTCTTAAATTTACGTGTCATATTATATTATAGAGATATCAAGATTATTGTCAAATAACAAAAATATAGTGGACGGTAAAAGTAGTAACTTAATTTAAAGAAAAATAATATACAGAAGCAAGGAATATTCATCAATGTTTAAGACTACAATATACATTAATTATGAAGTCTAGGTATTTTAATAAGATCTTATAATTAGAATATAAAAACTATTATAATATTATCTGTGTTCATCTACGTCTGTACATTATCTATATCATCTGCTATGCCATCACGTAGTCCTGATTACAGAGAAGCCTGCTCTGTCCCGTTCTATAAAACATTTTAACACCTGCCTGCGCCGCGTTTTGTCACAAATTGGACAGTTTGTTCAGTAATCATGGTCATTTGTTTAGTTGGGCGATGTGTTCTAAAATTTAAAGCTTGTGGTACAGTAATGAGTTTATTTCCGTGTTCCTATCTCTATTTATTGTAGAGTCGCTTTAAAATGGACATTCACTAATGATTTTTTTATTAGGCAAACATTTTTTCACTAAGCAAAAGATTTTTGATACTAAACCAGTGGACTACTTTTGAGATTGCATTGCATTATTCAGGTCGTCGAAATTTTCTTTGACTGTCTTTTTGTCATCTTAAAAATTAAAGAAGTTGAATAAATTACTTTAAAGGTAAATAAATGGATTCATAAGAATATTATACAATACAATACAATACAATACAATACAAAAATTCTTTATTGTACACCAGAAAAAACATTACAAAAAGGAACATAACAAAATACAAGTACAATGGGCGGCCTTATCGCTTAGAAGCGATCTCTTCCAGGCAACCTTTGGATGGAAAGAATTATGTGAATTTAAGAAAGGCAGGGGGTGTACAAAATGACAATAACAAAAATAAAATAATGAATAAAATAATAGATACCTAATTAAAAATTAATAATGCGAAAAGGGAAAATATCAAAAAAATAAAATTAAAATAAATACTATACAATATTATATTTCTGTTAAAACTACATACAATAACGATCGAAGCGAAACTATTATGTTGTTCAAACGCTAAGAAGTATTTTTCTCTGTGATCCTTTGAAAAATCCTGGTATTACCTGTAGAATTATATATTCAAATCAGGACTCTGGTCATTACGTGATTAGGGATTGTTTTCGTTTGGTCACGCGTCACCCGTCCACCCGTTTCAATCTCAACACTGTGTTTGTAACGCCTTTCTGAACTGGATACAAATAAGTTTTCATTCTAAAATAATTTGAAAAAAATTCAAATACAGAAGCTGTCGCGATTGTGGTCGCGATATAATAATTCACCAGTGAATAGGTATGGATGAGGTGGATTAAAAGGAAAACATAATTGTTTAGTGTTGAAGTAACACTTCAAAGGATAAGCCTTTCCTGAGCGGACCAACAAGTCATCTAAACTAGATGAGGAATTATTCCACAGCTTGTAACAAAGGAGGCACTCGCCCGAAAAAATGGAGCATTAAACCAAACAGAAACTAATTCACATTATCACTGAACTTAAGGGGCGGTCGTTTTTCTTCATTACCATCATTAAGGGGCCGCTCACCGCCGAGAAAGAGAGCTTAATTCAACCTGTTATTGCCTGTTCAATGCTTAATGAAGTTGGATTTAATATATGTTCGCTGGAAATTAGTTGTTCAGAACCTTTACGACTGCGTGAGGGAGATAGGGATAAGGATCAAAAGAGAGAAAGTTGAAACAAAAACGTGTTTAATAATACCACTTAAGGTCAAAAAAAACTGACAGGCGTCTCAGATGAACCCTTGATACGTTACTTTTTCAGTAAAGTCGAAGTTGTTGTTGGTGCCCATCAAACTCTGTTTTCGTATCTCGTGCTTAAATAGAAAATATATAACAAATATCTTAAGTAAGGTTTAACAAACTGATCGAGTGATTTTTGAAATTCATTTATTTAGCGTAAATTGATAAAATAAAATAAGTGATGGACCTCCTGTTTACGCCATAAGTACTTACATCAAACCTGATAAAACTCTACCTTATACTGTTTTTAGTGGCTAAGTTTCCGCAAAAATAAATAAAAATAACTACTTTCGTTCATCCAGACATCAAGATATCTTTGTTTACAAACTATACGAAGATAAAACTGAAAAAGCTCGATCCAATATCACAAGGTATAAAAGAGAGAAGACAAGACGTAGATAAATCATTGTTTTAGACGTCCGGAAGCCGATACCACTAGTTTTTATCCACAGGCTTTTAGTAAATGGTAATTCATCAATTGTCAGCCATTTCCGACTAACATATTTTGCGGAAATTCAGGACGTAATAAAAAGGGACTGGCTATATTTCATTCAGTCTTATATTCACAGATTTTGTGTTGTCTGTCGATGTTTTTGTGTTTTTTGTTGGTGTTATTCAATATTATTTATACCAATTTGAACTGTAGCCGATAGACAATAGAGCTCGTACAAGAATACTGGCTTTTCAATTAGAGTTTTCGAATTAATTTGACTGAAACAACTTCTAGAAAATGTATGATGGATGACACAAGAAGAAAGACGTGCATTTTATAGTGATGTGGTTAGTCTATATAGCAAAAAACTCAAAACTATACACAAATCTATTTTTACGTCGCCTCATAAATTAGCATTTATCTCTCAATGAATGTGCAAAACATAAAAAAGGTTTTATTTCCATGCCAGTTCCGATTGCCAGCAATCGACACCCGCTAACGAACAAAAACATTTTACATAACAATTGTTGAGGATCGCTCGATACCTAACGAGTAACGGCCGCTCGAGGATGTCATCGTTATAGGCTTTAACGAAGGCTGCTGGCGATACGCCAATCCCAGCAATAAGATGTACATAGTTTTGTTGTAATTGAGTTTTTGAATGGTTGCTTTAACAGATATTATGATGCCAAAGCAAATTATACATCAAGGCCTTTTATATATTTTTTAAACATGCCTTATTATTCAATTATCAAAATCCAAACAGATCGACATGATACTAAAGTCATTGCATACGGGAAGAAAACAAATCATGGTAAATATCCCGTATGCAATGACTTTAGTGTTAAAAACCATAATAGTTTTAAAAGTTATAACGACATGATAGTTTCAATCCTATCTTTATCCACAGAACTTATAACTCTGCCTCATACATAACCTTGATGACAGTTATAAACATAATGCTAGAACATTTCACGTGATTACCTCCATTTATGGACCACGCCTTTTACCTCGGAGTGACTTTTTATTTGACAGTTTGTTTTAAAGAACCAGCCTGATATTGTAGCTTACAGTGCGCTTAGTACCAGTCTATACATTTAAGTTTGCTTAGGATACAAGTTTTCGAAGGCTCAATGGAGTTTACCTCCTATCTTGCATACACACACAGAAAAAAAATTAAACAATCAATGTTCCATGAAACCAGCCTTTATTAAATTGAATGTTTCTTTATTTCAGACAACTTCAGTCTATTCTGTTAGTGACACTTTAGCTAGAGGCGTTTAATACTTAAAACCAAAAAGGATTTTATTATTTTAATAAAACCATTCCAAATTTAAAACCGATGTCGTATGAACAGAGATTACATTAGCCTACGAAAATGAAGTTAGGAACATGAAGGCTTATAACATCTTGTACCTATCGATTCTATAAACTATGATAAGTAGCACATTTTTTTTTCTATTTTAGACCTTTATTAACAACGAAAATTACAAGCAAGGCATAGAAAAATTACAACTAGTATTTACAATTGAAACCATTGAGCTAACTGCAGACGGTTGCAAACAGTCTAAAGGTAGCTCAATTGATCCATGTCAAGTAGCACTATTATATGATATTATCTACCATTTAGTATACATAAGTCATACAGAAAACATGTTATTTTAACATTATTTTAACGAATAACTTATTCTCATTGTAAGTGTATCTCGCGAAGAACAGACAACCGTTGGGGTAAACGTGTTCTTGAGTGGAGACCGCGACTTGGCAAACGTAGAGTAGGACGCCCTCCGGCTAGGTGGGATGACGATGTGCGAAAGACTGCTGGCAGATGCTGGATGCGTCAAGCTGAATACAGGGCGCTATGGCGCTCATTAGGGGAGGCCTATGTCCAGCAGTGGACTTATATAGGCTGATGATGATGATGATGATGATTGTAAGTGAACTTTTTATAGATTTATGAGAAATAAAGCTTATTTAACCTTATGGTATTCAACCGCTGCTGTCAAACTACGAAAACTTCCACTCTATCCGCTAGAGGTGCTGCAAGGTACCAAATGTATGGGAAGAGGCGAAATCTTTATCGTGATCGTAAACGAATGGACAGCCGGCACTAAGGACTCGGACATCTTCACGTCTGTTAGCTGTAAAGCGGTGTTATTTCTGGACGGTTAACGATAATGGGGCAGTTACGGTAATATTTTTAATGGTTTGGTGACAATGAGAATAACGATAGTATTGTTGGCTTAAGGTTTTCTTTTAATGTTGGCGTTAAGAAAAGGTAACACGTTTTTACTTGTTCTAAAGTTAAATGAAATAAAAATTTATTTCAATTGTTTACTTGTACTTGTATACAGCTCAAATCTTAAAAATAACTTCAAAGACAAACTTATTATGCCCAAAACCAAAAAATACTTTAGTTTTGCTTATAATTTAAATTAATACGTATAATTTAAATTATGAGGACTTTTACTAGCGTAGCTTAACTCAAGTAGGTATTAAGTTTGTCTTTGTTTCGATTGTTATAATTTAAATTGACTTAGATTTAAGATTGAAATAGATGAATATTTTTTTCGAATTTATTAAATGTAAATATAAGATAATGGTAATATTTTTTTATCCCTAAAACGCGGTCTACAGCTTTGTCTTTGTCCAAACCCTACTTTTAAAAACACATAATATCAAAATCGACTTAAAAATAAACCTTTAATTTAACCCTCTAATTAGCACCTGCAAATCACCAAATTATTCAAAAGGCTCTACATTTTATCCAGCCCGTAAGCCTTTTACCGTCGAACTGCGATTATCCGCCCGCCCAAGTCCGCCCAGGAAGCTGCACTTTGGGCGGATGAGGTTATCATCACGGACTACCGCTTTGGAATTACAATGATTAACGTTTTTTACTCTGCCATAATATTAAACCCTACCTCAGCTTTTTAAAGTGGAAAATTCTTTGGAAACCTTTTTTGAAGAATTTAAATAGCTATGGGGAATACACACCACTTCATTTCGCCTCGAAGTAAAGTTAGTTCGTTGTGGCTTATATTATTCATGATTATTATTAGATATACCTACCTACTTGTACAAGACTTTTTTTAAATCCATAGAAATTACCCAGACCAGGAGAAAATACTGGCAAACTGTATTAATATTTATCCCGTGGCACAGTGTGTCGCGTAGAACAAGCTAGCTGGACAAAAACATTTTTTGTTGTTTTTTGATGGTTTTAGCCGTGAGCAATTATAATTTGCTATTTTCATGATTTTTGAAGAGGTATATATAATAAATAAATAACTTTATATTTTTTTATTGTGTTTTAATAATAGAAATGCAAAATACACATCTTTAAGTATAGGTTGAGTTAGAAAATACGTAAACTATATAAAAAACTTAAAAATACTCTGTTCAAGTTAAATAGAAAAGAAAAACACAACTAACTACATAGGTTGAGTTAGAAAATACAAAAAATATACAAAAACTGAAAACTACCCAGTTCACCAAAAATCATTACATTAGATTTTTGAAAATGTATAAAATATATAAACAACTACATAATTTTAGCTTTATTTTATTTCTGAAACATAATTAGATCACATAGCTCACTAGTATATACAATTATAACAAACTCTTAAAAATCTAAGCCGTCACCAGAAGGCAAAGTACCCAGAATGCTGGCAGCATTGCCACGTTGAATGGCAATGCTAATTCGTTGACCAAAATAGAAGCCAGCATTCTAATATTTTTAATACATAATTTTTAATTTTTTCCAATGTTAAATATAAAAAAAAAAAAAAATTCTATATAGGTTGAACTAGAAAATACTTAAACTATACAAAAATCTTATATCGAGGTACTCAGGTCAAGGTGAATAGAAAAGAAAAATTCAATTATTTTAGCAAAATACCTAAATAATATACAAAAACTTAAAACTACTCAGTTAAACTAAAAACTTTACATTATTTACCAGAAAATTTAGTTACTCATCATCACTCTCACATTCAGACGAGTCAGATACCATGTAATCGTTATCATCACGTGGAGTAACATTTACCTGGGTAACATCTACCTGATGTATGGGTATTGAAGGAGGTGCAATCAAATTTAGCTCATCTGCTCATGTCAAAATCGATTTTCGATACCGAATAGGTGATGTTCTGAAAAAAATTAATAAAAAAAATTGGCACACCTTTGCTCACCCAAATTTTCTCTCATTTTAAAGGTGAATAATGTATCTATGTTATACAAAAAATTTAGACTGGATACATGTGGATACAAAAAGTTACATTCCATGCAAGTTTAAGAACTTCATAATATGCCAGTAATTTTCAACAACTTTTTAAAACTAATCATTAACCTTATCATTGTGTATTAGAATATATGTTTTAGCAAAATAAGAAAGTACACACCTTCTAAAGCAAAATCCATCACAGAGAAAACTATTTTAGGAACCACCAATTTTGAGAGATGTTAATGAAAGCACTGCAAAATTGTAACTAAATTTATCGCGCTAATGCAAATAATTTTAACTTACGTTAAGGGGTGTATAACTCATAAACTAAGAATGTTTGTCAACCCTTTTACCTGGATTTGTTATCTGGAGGGTTTTATCTAAGATAACACACCACTAATTAGGCGACATTTTGGTATGACTTTTGTCCAGCTAGCTTGTTCTACGCGACACACTGTGCGTGGCGGGATCAACATCCGTCACAGGCCTGTACTTTTTCCGATGTACCACGAAAAATTTCTTTACAAAAATTGCTGAACCATCTCAATCGGGTAGGTTACGCTTAATCGGGTATTCCCGGTTTTAATCGGCTGCCGCTTAAAATATTTCAAACCATATTTTCTATCGGCTATGAATTTTAACTCTTTTTAAAACTATTAACGATTCGCTTCTGTGCGCGGCCACACACGCGTTTTACCAGGATGAGGAGTAGCCAATGGCATTACCTGGGAAACTGTCTAAGCTTCCACCGAATAAAAAAAATTAAGCGGTTTAGGTGTGAAAAAGTAACTAACATACAGAATACAGAACTACTTTCGTATACTAAATTATTACAAACAAGGGTATGTTACTACAAATGTAATTTCAAAATTCAGATAAAAGCGATTTCTAACTAATTTTCATTTATAGCCGACTAAATAATATGTCGCGCGGTTTCCGTTGATTAGAGTTCATTAGAAAGGTATGTTGTCTGAGTTTAGGTCATTGTACTCTGGCTAGCAGTGGGGATCTAAGGACCAGCGTGCTTTGAAGATTGAAGGACTGTGATACAAAGGGAATGGTACCTACTCGCTGTGGAGGAATTGTTTGAGGTCAGAGTTACCTACTTGAATCGCATTAAGGGATACTAGAGATTTCTTGTTGCTTATTCAACGACCGATGTGGTGCAGTGGATGAAAGTCCGCCTGCGACGCAGGAGTTTGCAGGTTCGATTCCCTCAGGAACTTTTTACAATCTGCAAATATTTTTCAGGATGTTCTGCTGTTCCCCGTGTAAATAAAAAAATATATATGTAATACATTGTATTTAGTATACCAGTCAGTGCCCATTTAGTAGAAGTTTTGCTTAGCTTTGGTGCCCAAAGTTCGGGCTTAGATGATACTACTATTTATATTTATTATTTTAATAGGAAATACAGTGATTCAACAGTCATAAGTGAAGCAAAATTGTAATAATTTTATTAACTATTAATATTTAGCTGTATTAATCGTTCATGTAATTGAATTAAAGATGTTTCATTAGATTTCTTACATAACTCTAAGTTTGGTTAAAACTATAACAATAACTTGGATTTTCTTAACTTAAAATAAATGGCATTTTCATATCAGGAATATAACATTTAATAAAAGGAATAACCAATTAATACAAAGCTCGTTTTTTATTTTATTTGTACAAACACGCAACAACAACCGGTTGTTGGCAGTACGCGTGTTAACAAACCAGCAAAATGTAAAGTCCATCCGTATTTAAAACGAGATCCTCGTGTAAATATCGAAAGTTCAGGATTTCATTTCCTTTCATCCACGCCCCCCTTTACCCCCCTTTTCCTGAAGGAGGGTAAGGGGGTGAACTCATTATATCGTCCAGTATTGTCCGCTTCTAACTGGTTGTTCGCTAATACGGAAAATCTAGCTTGAGAACAATGGCTGTTTTAATCTGTTGTGTGACTTGCTTGTCTTTAATGACCCATTTCACTAAATTTTATTTTCGATCTCAATTAGGGCTTGTTGCAGAAAAGTTTCATTTCCATTTTTAAAATGATCTAACTTTGAAAAAAAAATCACAAACGATTCCTAATTCGAAATTCAGTTTAGCAATTGAAAATCAATTGGTCTGGTTAGAAACTAATTATCGATATGTACGAGGCAGTTTCAGTATAAATTATATGTAAGTATGTATGTTCTTATATATTTTTTCTAGACACAAGGAACCGGGACAAATGAAAACAAATGAAAAAGAATGTAAACAAATGTTTACTCTTCCTTTACTTTAAAGTTAAAACAGACGATGAAGCTTTTTTCCCAAAACAAGTAACGAATTCGAGATGAAAAAGATGTCAAATAAGCTCTGGCACGAGCCAAGCTCCGAAACAGGATTTAGTAATTATAAAGACGTAATGAGAAAACTGCAGTACCTAGCCATCGCCCGGCTTAAACTGAAAAATGAACTTAAGCTCTAATTAATAAAACCGAGATTGGCTTGACGTAAACTGTTTAATGTATTTAAGTTTAACTTGGAAATAACTCCTTTTTAATGATAGAAACAAGGCGATATCATTTGAAAAGGAATTATGTTCATCAAATCAAAAACATTTGTCTTGTATTTATGGTCGGTGGACCTATATCGAAATATGAAGCATGAGTTTTGAGGTTTCGAAATTTCGCCATTGATCAATTGAGATGCGCCATAATCATCACTGCATAGTCTAAAATAAAGTCGCTTTCTCTGTCCCTATGACATCGTGTCCCTTTGAACGCTTAAATCTTTAAAACTACGCAACGGATTTTGATGCGTTTTTTTTTAATAGATAGAGTGATTCAAGAGGAAGGTTTATACGTATTATATAACCGTGCGAAGCCGGGCCGGGTCGCTAGTAACAACATAATTTGATAATGGCGATAAAAAATTGTTACTAATACCCATTCGTCGATGTAATGCACAAATAATTAAATATTTGTTACCTCAGCTAATAATTTCCGAATATAAAAAAGGTATCATATCCTTATATGATGATACTACCGACCCGCCCCGGCTTCTCACTGTTTTATTATACGTATAAACCTTCCTCTTGAACCACCCTATCTATAAAAAAACCGCCTTAAAATCCGTTGCGCAGTTTTAAAGATTTAAGCATACATAGGGACAGAGAAAGTGACTTTGTTTTATACTATGTAGTGATTATACTCAGACAGTAATTTTAGGCAATTTTGTCTAAGGATGTCAACAATTCCAAGATCTCGGCAGCTCGGCAGAGCCCTACACGTGTTTCATGATACCCTATCGTGTTGCGAACGAGGGCGAACTAACAGAGAAGATTGTCCGCCCCGGGCGGCTGGCGTCCCATCAGCCTGTGAGCTTCTTAGGCGGGCGGATTCGTAGGGCAGCTTTATGAAGCCACGGTTACACTCTTATGGGGTTACAGGAGTTTACTTTTGATTTTGTTGACAAATACTTTTTGTAAATTGTATTGGTTTTGAGCGATAAGCCGCCAATTCCATTGCCTATCTCTAAAGGATAAGTTTACTTAAGAACAAAATGTTTAATAGGGCTTTGTAATGAAGGATCATATATCTATCTACTTTGACATAAGATAGACTGTTATTTTAAAATTACAGAGACTATAAAAATATAATATCATTTACCAAAAATAAACAGCCCTTCTTAGATAACTTTCGATTAAATTTTAAGGATATTTTTTTGTTTCATTTTAAAATCTCGGAAGAAAAAATCTATGTAAGTAAGCAAACTCTCGAGTTGCTACTCCAATGTTTTCGTCTTTAAATTAGTAATACTGTAAATCTGGCACATATCCAGTTCTAAAAGAACATTGGAATCACACCACATGATAACTACCATATTTTAATTTTTTATTCCAATGAGCATGTTGGCACGTACTTACCGTATCTACGTGGGGTATTTACGTGGTGTAGCGTCACGTTCAGCACGTAAAACATTCTGGCGTGAAGCCAAGCTGTACCAACGCCTTGCCGATCTCCCATCCGATTTGGACGAGCCGGTTCAATTCGGAAAGCCTTCCGATTGGATTCACTCGCTGTCAGCTGGTATTGGACTGGTTCATTATAAATACGGTCTGTAACGTGCCTTTATTGTTTTGAGATATTGCTGCCAAATCAGCGGATATCCGTGGATTTTAACATTCTTTTTTTATGATGTTTTTTATCTACCGAAATTTAAATCAAACTGTTAAGTAAGTCTATTTATACAATAAATTAGAACGTTTTTTATTCAAAGAAGAAAGTGTGTTTGTTTGTTTGTGCTTCCTTGACGCCTAAACAAAACCAATCTATTTGATTTTTGGCATAGAGTTAGTTACAATGCTATTTTTTGTTGTGGTAAGATAATGGGAGATTAAATTATTAAATTCTGACATAACACGCGTGACAATGGGGTGAACAGCTAGTATTAAATAAACACCACTCCCACTGCATTGATACTCTACTATTGTTTTCACTTCTTATCTCCAAAGAGATCTATTTTCCTTGGAGACAATTAATTTTGTGCTCCAGCAAGCTCGGATGCTATAATAGACGATTCCTTCAGTATTTGTTCATCACTGTGAAAAAACTAAATGAGTTTTAAACTAAAGGAATTCTATGTTCCTTTGTCTTTGCTTGCAACAATTCATTATGACTTCAGAATCTGAAGTTTTATCTACGATGCGGGATGAAACTTAGAGCTTAATATACCCTTTAAAGGACATTGTAGAAACGAAGTTTTCCAGTTGATTTTAAGGTGTCTGGGGAAATCACGATGACTTTATTATAAGGGTTATAAAATTTTGAGTAGTATAGCAAAACTTGTTATATGAAATCCAGGTGTGAATTTACATATTCGTATAATCAGATGTAAATTATGGAATAACATTTCAAACCAAAACGTTTAATATATTGGTGTTGTATAATCAATTTATCTTTTCAGACAGTTTTGATATAAACGTGGTTACAAAAGGATTACTTAACATCTATTTTAGTTCATTTGGTTACCTAAATTTCTATATAACACTACAGAAGGATTTAAATGATGGATTTCTCTTTTTTATTAATTTGAAAAAATTTCTTCATATGCCTTGATTGATATTATTTTTTTGCGTGAAACTAATGTTTTTAAGTTACTCTTGTATTTTACAAAAGTTTATCTCATGACTAAATAATAAACGAAACTATCTTTGCATCGTTTATTATTTGCAGAATTAAAAACGAAGCATTGCCTTGTCTGATGGTGTTTTGCAGATCTGGCTAAATTTTGTAAAAAGAATTATAAATAAATAGCTCTAAGAAAGTAAGAATGAAGATATCCGCATATATCTTGTATCTCTCCATGAAATAATCTCAGCTCGAGGCGCAATGAGGTAATTTACCAAAAAGCCTAAACAGATCCGTAAGTGGATGATAAAAATTGGATGCGATTCCCCCATCCCTCCTAATAGCCGCCGTGCCGTGGGGAAATCAACTCTAAAACGATGTGTAGGAAGGACGGAAACCCGAAACGGTAAGAAATGGGTCACAGAATTAGACTAATCATTTTTGAAAAAATTATCTAGCTCGGGGCAAATTCAAATGTAGATTATGGAAGACGAAATCATAGAACAATGAATTAACTTTATAAAAAATTTGGGTATCTTCATATTCCATTGGTTCACCATTTTTTCAATTTGCTCTGCAACTCTTAAAAAATATTGTATCTATATCAAAGAAGAAGTACTTGATACATTTTACGCAATATCTTTAGTTTTACGCATGGTAAACTTTGTGAACCAACCAACAAAAATCCTTCCATCAAATTCTGGACAAAATTAAGACAAGAAAATTTATAATTATGTAAGTAAAAATTAAGGCAATATTGGTCAAAATTCAAATAAAACCCCAACTTTTCCATACCTTTCGAGAACAAACCATTTAACGAGTGAAACTAAACGCAATCACTGCCACCGGCCCGAGGCGGCAATAATTATCCAACACTCCACAATTACAGATAGTCTGCAAAACACCAAGCAAGCTTCAGCTAGGGACGTGTGGAAGGTCAAAAATTGCCCGAAAGTTTGCCGAATCTATATTCGCATTTATAATACCAGTATACTGGTATTATAAATGCGAAAGTATGTGTGAATTTTTGTTATGTATGTTTTGTTAATATTTCCGTAACTACTAAACCTAGTTTGATGAAACTTTAAATATGGATATGTTTTATGTAAGTTTTGAAAAAATAAACCTTAAACAGACATGAAATTATAAACCATGAAGTAGGTATTTAACGTTTTTTTTTTCAAATCAATCGTAAGGGCGTGTGAAATAATGTTGTGAAGGGCGGAAAAAAAATCCAGGTTAGCTTCTATAAAAGGTAGGTAGTTGAAAAGAAACTTTGAAGCCGTTACCTAAGTAAATAATTTATAAATACATATACATTTTTTTATAAATACATATTGGTAAATAAAATTGTGAAGCCATGGGAAGCTACTAGTATAAAAATATTGCTGGACATACAACATTGTCCGGTTCCAATTATAAGTAAGTACATGTTTTTGCATATACATTTCAGCACATAACCTTTTCTCTTTCGATCGATTCGTCCATCTCATCAAAGTGTCAGTTATATTAAAAAGTTTTCGATTGCACAAAACTTGCAGCAATTATATTGATTTTTTTTGTACAACTGGACTAAAAATACAAAGGAAACAGCATCAATAAAGTATAGGTACCTGCCTGTGACGAACTTACAAATACATTTTTATAGATACATATGACTTTACTTTCAATGTATGGAGTGTACAAAAATATGACGAACATACTTTGTGGCAAATATATAATAACCCATCGCAGCAGAGCTAGAATAACAAACAAAAGAACAAGTTTGAACCTAGGTAATCATGTGAGACGAAGCCGAAAACTCTAAAGCCGAATTTCCACATAAAGTTGGAGGTAAACCTTAACTGAGTACAAAGATAAAGTTGAATGAGACCGAGGCTGGCCACCTAGTTTAGTGTAAAGTCCCAAAGTGGGTAGTTTTCGTTTACAGCTAATTGGTATGGGGTTAATGCCGTTTCCAATTTCAAGGATTTCAAAGGTTTTGTGGGTGACCCGAACAGAAAATAAGTTAAATTAACAATGGAATTTACTATTTACAGAAACACAGAAATACAGAAATACAGAAATACTATTTTAAAAGGTTTTAATGTGACGCCTTTACGCTTATCCGAACATAATTATCTGCTACAAAAGTATCATAAAATTTGTAAATCGAAAATATAACTACAACACCAAAAATAACTATAGACCCTGAAAAGCTTTTTCCTCATATTATGTACATATTTTTTTCCAAGTTACGGCAAATTTTAATTCGCGTAATTCTTCATAACGCGCGCACGTGATAAAATATTAACCACAAAAGTGTTGGGCAATTTTGCAAGATTATACCATTCCTTGGGGGCGGAGGGATAAATTGGGACGCTCCCGAATCCTCTCAATAATAATGAATGATATTACAATTACTTACAAAATAAGGTCTTGTTTTTACTCAGAAGGTGACAGAGTGACAGACTCTTGGTTATGTTTAAAAGATACAACAAAAATAATTGAATAACTAGATTTCAAAGTTGGCAGTAAAGTCTTCCTTATATTTTATAAATATTTATTTGGAAAAACGTATTATTTTGTGTGAAAAAAGGTTTTTTATGCTTAAACGTCCAAAAATCAGTTTAAGATATTTGAATCACATGAACTTTTATGGAGCCGTAATTGATGCAAGTATTCAAAAGCTTTGTCAAATTTCAGGTTCCAAAACGACACGTTCGTAATTTGTTTGAGAAACAGCCCAAAAGCTGCGGGTTATCAAAACTGACCGATCTTGGCCAGATTTGTCATCAACCCAACTCATCCCACAATGCCAAGACAGGTCACTCATTCAGGCAGAAAGGGCATCAATATGTTTCACCATCCCGTTTTGCCTCACAATAGCGGCATTGACGAAAACCTGAAAAGATCAGACCCAATGAAAACGGTCCGTTCCTCAACTCACTACAAATGCCTTTTCAAAATGTTGCCATCTACAGACGTCTCAAACATGTCTATTACATTTAGCTATTGAATAATAAACGTTGCGCCAACCCTGAATATGGCACAAGACGTGAGTCGACTTAAAGAGCCTCGGATGCACAAGCCACATCCCACAACCCAAATTGCACTTTATTACCCAACACCGAAGACCGTTTTTATCCTCAGTTAATTTAGCCGCTGCGAAGCGTGCTTGAAAAAGTTTTTTAGTCGGGGCTTTCTCAATTTTCTGGGTAATTTCCAGGTTCTTTTCATTGTCAGTCGGAATGTGTGCACGAAATAGTCAAATAGGTGCCGCGGTGGAATTTATCACTGGGAGACTCCAAGTGTGTTTGACACTCAAGAGTTCAATTAAATCTGGATGCTCATTCGGAAATGATATATTTGGAAAGTTGATAGAACTTCGATATAATTAAAGTACGTTTTCGAATTTCGAGTTGTTTGATGAGTTGGATATTACTTATATTCACTTCACGCGTTGTTGTTTATCAGAATGATACTTTGTACTTTATTTTGTGTAATTTATATCCTAACTATATTATAAACGCGAAATTTTGTAAAGATGTATGAATGGATTGATATTTGTTCCTCTTTCACGAAAAAAACTACTGAACGGAACCGACTGAAAATTTGAACAGACAGTGTTCTAGATCTGGAACAACACATAGGCACATATTTCATCAGATACATCAATTTCCATGAGATCGAAATAGCCTTGAAATGTTTCCATAGAAATAATGGGTGCAAATCCACGGGCTACTAGTAGTAAATATAATATACAGCATCGAAAATAATAATAATTCAAAGTTACAGTTTCACGGAAAGTACTCTGTTTTTTAATCATTTATTTATGGGCTAGGTAGGTTCTCAGCTTTCATATTTCGACAGAAAAAAATGAAGGAAGTCAGCCCCATTCCTTTGTTTCTCGTTGATCAAAATTCAAAGTGCTTTATTTCCTTTAGACCTAACAGGACACTGGACACGTCGCACACATATGATGATGATGATATACAAACGGATGCTCTTGCACTGACAGGCTGACCTCATTGCACTAAGGGTTAATCAGGGAAGCGCAAATCGTCAGGACTCAGGACCTACTCTCTCACTCTCTACTTATTAGGATAAAACGTTTGTACTCTTCATTACCAATAAAGCTCTGTGGCCTACGCGTTTGGTACAATATACATTCTCTGTTTGTTTCATTTCGCTTTAGGCATATGGTAGCTACAGGCGCTTTTGCAATTCACCGCCTCAAAACATAGCGTCATAATAACGAAAAAACACACAAGCGTTGGGCTTTCAGCACAACAAATATTGGCTCAAGTAATGGCCACAACCCGAAGGAAAATAAAATACAAATAAACGGAAGTATGTTTTGAAATAACTGAATACGATTATTGTGCTAAATAAATATGATGGATGGTGATACCCGCGTGTTCAGGTTTATGTCCAATAAATAAGTGGCGTAAGGATGATTTCTCGCGCGCTTTTCATAAAATATGTATGTGCGAATGTAGGTCTGATTTGGATTCGGAAGGATTGACGCATTCACAGAAATTACATAACCCTTTTGAACTGAGCTGCGAATGATATGTAAAGGTCAGAATGCCCTATTCAAATAATGTACGCTCAGTACACACAGACGCTCTTAAAATTATCTTTGCTACTATGTTTTTGTGTTGTTTTTGAGCTGTAAATGAGTTAAGAAATTCCTACGCCATGGAGGTTCCATCATTTCAGTGAATAAATAATATAGACAGCCAAGTGCCGACAATATTCTGGTATTTTGTTGACTTTATCTGTAGACTCATTAGACTATTGACCCTTCAGAACACAGAAATCTATAGTTGCGGTCATTTCTCTACAGAAATGACCGCAACTATAGCGAGCGAGTTTGCTCATTAAGGTATGCCTACGCATACCTTAATGATCAAACTCGCTTGAGGGTTACGCGAGCTATAGGATCGGTGCTTCGACTTGGGGAATGCTTTTTCCATATGAGTTTCCTAACCTGTTTTAAAAGGTCATAAGCACCACGATTGGTTGCAAGACAATACCTTAAGAATCTAGGTTACCAATTCTGACCGCCAACGTACAAAGAACCCCACTGACTTCCCTTCGCGTCTTCGTTAACCACAAGCGTGTTTTTGGGGACCGTACCCAAATGATAAAACGGGACCCTATTACTTAGATTCCGTCTGTCTATCTGTCATCAGGCTGGATTTAATAATTCGTAATAGATAAAAAAACAGAATAAAATAAATATTACATATTTATTAGAGGCTCCCATACAATAGACATAATTTTCTGCTGTTTTTATAGAAAATGGAACGTAACCCTTCGTGAGCGAGTCCGACTCGCACTTGGCCGGTTTTATTTAAGTTTCACATTTCAGTTTCACCTCAAATATGTAGTATGTGCCTCAAACCAGTTGATAACGCAGTATCATTTCCAGCGCTTCGCAAGCTAAGCCGCTTACGGTAATGTAAGCTGCATGCAGGTTTACGTTAGCATAACTCTCCGCGCAGCGCTCAAATTGTTTACGCTGTGTATTTGTTTTATGTGAGTTCACTCGTTAAATCGATCGGGTGAAGTTAAATTTGAGTCTTCGGTCAATTGGACGCGCTCGAAATTGACCCGCGGGATCACTCAACCCAATCACATTTTGAATTTGTGGACCGAACCTACTGCCCTATTTCATTATTCATTTCTGGGTTCAAAAAGAGTCATTAGAAAAACTCTACAAGAGCAGTTTTCTTTGCCTAGCAACCAGGATACTTCGAAATATCTCTTGATTTCAAAATTTTTAGCCCCTTTTCAATTCGCAATGAAATATCGACAACTTTGTGAACTCGATTGACAGAAAGCATTGTTTTGGGCTCCATAGATACATTTCTATTGAGTTGCGTTCAATTGATAACCATTACCATTATTGATAAATTATAAAAATGTTTGTAGCGTGGATATTTTAAAATTAAAATAAAAAAATTAGACTTTATATTTACACAGCATAGTTTTATAAATTCTGCTGCGGGCTTTGCACGGTTTTATTATACGTATAAACCTTCCTCTTGAATCACTATATCTGTTAAAAAAAACTCATTAAAATTCGTTGTGTAGTTTTAAAGATTTAAGCATACATAGGGACATAGGGACAGAGAAAGCGACTTTGCTTTATACTATGTAGTGATGATTATTCGTTGTATCTAGTTTCGCAACCATTCACCAAAAATTATTTATTGTTGTGTATTTAAATGGGTAAGTTATAATTGGATACACAATTCCGTGCGAAACTACGCCCTGTTCCCGTGGTGATAGGCGATCCATTCAATAAGAAGTACCTTGTCCCGGTTAATATTTCCCGTGCCCGGGGCCCGCACGCCCGGCTGGCCCCGGGATTTAATCTCCTCCAAATTGCCTCGGACCGCTTGCTTTCGGGGAAGGAATGAGGGTAAGATGTAAGCGGGTTGGGGCTGGTTACCGGCGCCGATGTACCTGCTGTCGTATTTTTTAGTCTCATTTCGTTCGCTCGCAGCTACTGCGATATGGGAGTGGAATGACGAGGAATACTGGTATGTTGTACAAGTATTGTGTATGCTTGAAGAAAAAGGTATTTTGTACTGTGTTATTTTTTTGATACCTCATGTGTGGTGAGGGCAAACACTACACAATATTTAAAAAAATCGAATTCCTGTATATCTAACGATTAATATGGTTTCTATTTATGTCAAATCATTGAATAAATCAGGCCATATAAGAACGCTCGTGGACCTTAGTTTAGTATCAAATCACCTCTCAATTGATGAAATTAACTAACTAGAAACTTGAATTGGTAGGTTCTTGTAGAAAAAAATACGCCTGGCTCAGTTATGCAGTTGGCTCAATTAAGCTATTACTCATTATAACTCTATGGAACGATAGTATAGAAATCAACAACTATTGGTATTGCAAAAAAATATGCATATAAAATAGTAAGAGTTCCTTTTGCTAAGATTTCCTGCTTTCAGTGTAAACTATCTCAAGAGCCTGCAGACATCTCAAGATTTTTTCCTCCTCAATTTAAAACGTTTCCTTATTACCGTGTGTCAAAAGGGTGTCTTGTAAGATTAGATTTTTTCAGTTTAATGTAATTGTTGGACCTTTTTTATTGGAAAACGTTCTGAGTGTTCTCGAGTTTAACGATCTAGTTCACTTTATAGGCGCTGAGAACGCTTTTTAGTTCCTCTTATGAAGCTGTTAATTAGGATAAAACAAAATTAGCTTTTTATGATCAGTACCTACTCTAAAATTTAACTACCTACCTAAAAACAATGTTGAAATAATATTAGTTCCATAGTATTTCATTTTGTATTTTTATTGTCAAATAATGTATAAAACTAATTGGTGTTACAATAATATGTAGTGTTTTATTTTTGTATTTTTATTGACAAAGAAAGAATAAAACTAATTGGTGCTGCGTGAATTTGATTGTGCAATTTAATTGGTGCTGCATGAATTGAGTCTCATAAGGTACTTGATTGATAAAAGTATTCCTATAACATTTCATCCAGCTAGCAAGGCTAGATATTTCCTAAAAGAAATACAATAAATCGAGCTACACATGTAACAAAACTCCGAGCCCCAATAGAAGAACATTTCATTACCGCACCGCTACTTCTCCAGCGCCACGAAATTATTAACTGATCCTAATTGCAGCCGATACTATCAAAACTCCACCAAATACCGTTTGAAAGCCTATTAGCTGCCTTAATTTTATTTCTCCGTTCCTGAACCCAGTATATACCCTGTTGGTATGTGAGACACGTCCGAACCCACCTACAGTATGAAGATCCAATTCGGGCTTATTATCTTACTTCATAACACTCTGGGTTTCTTTCTGTACGTGTTCACTTGTTAATACACGTACGTACGTACTTTATGCTTTTGTAAAATCTGTGTCGTTTTAGAAATGAGGGTTTTTGGACTTCGTTAAGCTAGGAACAAAGCTGTAGCAGTTTTTTTGGGAAATTGTATAAAAAGTTTTCTTTTTATTTCCGGGATTTCACTCGACATGCTAGTTTTTTAAGGGATAGTCTTTTAAATGAACAACATAAGAAAATATTAATTTAATGGAGTAACATTTATCTAGCACAAAAAAATATTAAATTATTAAAATTAACTATAAAATTAATTAAAAGAGGGCCCATATCACTGAAATGAATTAGATTAAGATAAAGAAATATATTTTTTTGTATTTGGATTTAACTAGTGACGAGCCCGGGCTGGCACGGGTGTATTATACCTCTACATACACAAACCTTCCTCATGGATGACTCTATCTGTTAAAAAACCTCATCTAAATTCGTGGCGTAGTTTTAAAGATCTAACAGGTATTCCAAAAACATACTGAAATATCTGGTAGAGTCCCCGTAAAAAAGTTCCTTGCCTCCTTTTTAAGATAAAAAGTCTTTGGTATAATCTCTCGCTCTCACTTACCAAATCCACGTTCAAAACGCTTCCAAGATCAAGCAAGGCAGTATTACTGAGAATATGTAAGAAGATAGCGTGGCTTAATGTGCGTCGGGTGTCGGGTCGAAGTTGCGGGTTAAATTCTCGTAATATGCTTTAAGCTCTGCTGTAAATAATGTTTATGATTTTAATCCTTATGGTGATAGTGTTTAGGTTACTTCCAGTTTTATTCATAGTTTTCAGCAAGTTCAGAAGCTGTTCGTATATTTGTAGGTTGCATTTGTATTTGTGGAGGATGTTTTTGTGTCCAAATTATGACAAAGCTGCTGATTTACCGATTGGAGCGTCATCGTTCAGTGATAGTCATTTGTTAGTTTTGCGTGATGTTTCAAGTTTTTATTATCTATACTTATAATAAAACTGTAACAGGTCCAATTCTGTACATTGAAGATATTTGAAAATTTTTTTGGAGGTCACTCTATTATCGATACTCAAGCCAAAACTGTAATTTTTTTCATTCATGTCTGTCTGTCTGTCTGTCTGTCTGTCTGTCTGTCTGTCTGTCTGTCTGTATCGTAAACGCGCATCACGCCGAAACTACTTGATGGATTGAAATGAAACTCGGCATGATTATAGGTCATACTACGAGGAAGGACATAGGATACTTTTTATCCCGGAATTCAGTAAGGTCCTCATGGGAGAGGGTATGAAAGTAAAATTCCTTTACCGCGCATCACGCCGAAACTGCTGAATGAGTTGGAATGAAACTCGGGACGATTTGAGTTCATACTACAAGGAAGGACATGGGATACTTTTCATCCCGGAATTCGGTAAGGTTCCCCTGGGAGAGAGGTGAAAGAAAAATTCTTTAACCACGCATCACGACGGAAGTGAATGAATTCGAATGGAACTCGGGACGATTGGACATGGGATACATTTTATCCCGGAATTCAGTTTGGTTCCCCTGGGCTAGCGTCGTTCAGATGCTGTGAGAAATTTTTGAAAACCCGTATAGCCCAGGGGAACCAAACTGAATTGAACTGATAAACGCGAAAGTTTGTAAGTATGAATGGATAGATGGATGGATAGATTGATACATGGATGGATGTTTGTTACTCTTTCATGCAAAAACTGCTGTACGGATCTGGGTGCATTTGGTACAGAGATAGATTATAAGCTGGAATAACACATAGGCTTTATTTTATCCCGAAAATCTCAAGGGAAAGGGTATTACGCAAGTAAAATCGCGAGTACTCGAAATACTAATCATGCGCAGACGAAGTCGCGGGCACCAGCTAGTTATGGAATAAATGAGAATGATAGTTCAACTGTTCATGAGTAATTATTTACTTAGTATTATAATCTCTAAATCTAAATCTCATAATCGTTGTACTTTGTAAGTAAAAAAAGGTTTTTCGGTAAATCACACGAATATTATAAACGAGCTGCGCCCCACCGCATCACCAGCGTAACATTTGTTGAAAAGTAGCCTCTTTTATTCCAAGCCTAGAACTACTTCTATTCCAAATTTCAGCTCGATCCGCTCAGCAGTCAGTTTAAGGCCCTTTAGTACGAGGGTTGGCATAAAACACAGGCTACTTTACATCAATTTTCAAGCGGGTGAAGCCGCGGGACGCCGATTGTAATAAATAAGTAAAATATGAGGATGGAATAAAGTTTTATAGTGGGATTGAGGTAAGTTACAAGTTCTGTAAATACTCTACCTTTTTTCTAGTTGTCTTTAATCTCTCAATATTAAAAAAGCTTTTACTACAAAGTACATAGCTGACAAAAAATGCTTGAAACGTAAAGGGACTCATGACGTATTTGGGTTAATTTCGTACGCGGCTGATAAATTTAATATACGTGATGCTTTTTATGGTTTCCATGAAATACTCGTGGGAATGTTTTTGTATGGGAAATGCGTGTGTTTGAAAAGAGATATTTTTTATGCCAGTTGATATTATTGAGCCTTTGAAGTATTGAATGGGAATATAAATTCAGACCAATAAAAGGGGCGATTAATTGTTTTACAAAATGTTTTATACAAAGTACAAAATTATTAATTTTTATAACATTTTTGAGATACACTTTTCTGGTGGCAAGCCTGTGTCGCGGAAAGCCTGATAACAGTCGTAATGTTAATAGTTAACAATTATTTTGTGAGAAAATGTCTGTTTGGACGATGAATTAACCAAAAATATGAAATTTAATAAAGTTTGCATAAAGAGCCTCAAACGCGGCATTAAATTTTGAACTCTTCACGGTTGACGAGAATCATCTCTATAGGCATTAAATTTACAGCTCTTACATAAAAGGAGCCGTTTTGACTTGCTGGGACTTTTCACAGACAATTTAACTTCAGCTGGTTATTTTCAGTCAGAAAAGCAATGTTCATGACGGTACATATTCCAATAAACGTAGCTAAAATGTAGAAAGATATTTCTGTACAGAGATATTACGTCTGGCTGACCTTTTACCTTTTACTATTTTTTTATTTAATTAAATTGTAACGAATGCCTTATAAATAAATAGATGAGTTATCTAATTGCTTTAATTTATTATCATCCTCTAATGTATCCGCTCTCTCAGAGCACCAAATCCCTGTTCAATATTAAGTAGTTCAAAGTTCACTAATAGAAAATCAATAGAATTTTTGATTTACAATCAAGGAATATAAAAAAAGTATAACTAGTTTAATATACAATTGTAACAATTGAGCTAACTGCAAACGGTTGCAAGCAATCTAGAGGTAGTTCAACTGATCCATGTCAATACCAGTCGTCGCGTCCCCAAGACACTGTCTGCATTACCACGCTGTATGGCAATGCTGATGCGCTGAGCCAGATACTCACCAACTCTCGGGTCACGCGTCGCATCGACCAGACGCTCAGATAGTTTTTAAGAACCCGGAAAGCCTCGGTACCCCACGGACCTAGGGTCTCGATTCCAACGAGAGCAAATGTGTAGGTTCTGTCGAGACTTGTGTATTTGATATAATTAGTATTTAAGACGCTCAATGTTTTTTTTTATTTCGAAGGTCAGTGATTCAGCTACCTCCAGGTCAGCTGCACCTCGGTCCCGATGTTATCTGTCCTGGAAACAGAGCCGGTTAAAATTATAATTCAGTGTTCGCTTAGCGAAGTAATTTGTATCTACAAGTGGTCGTTGACCTTTTCAAAGACCAGGAACGGTTGTAGATGAGAATCTTATCACGGTTAAGTGGCAAGAAATGCGGTTGTTTTTCTGTTTATGGAACTTCAAATGGTTATTATTATTTTAAGGTTATTTGGCCATAAATTATTCAAATTGCTTTATATAAGTGCTCCCGCGAGCTTTGGGTTTCCTTTCTGTATTGTTTTTAGTATTTGTTAAGTACAGTAAATAGTTATCTATCTATTTATTGTTTTGATAACTGTATGAAAAAATAATACTTCTTACTTTTCAACATTCACGAAGTTTAAGGAGTCTTAAAATTTTGTATTTTTCCTTACTTTGATTGCAATTTATGCAAAAATAAATATGAATCTGTTTGATAAATATATTTCTTTTTATATTTTCAGGTATGTCGTATTTCCTGCTAGCATCAATGTTATATTGCACGGGTGAGTTTCAATCAATTATTTAATTCTTTCGTAAATATAAGAATAACTTATTTTTAGACATCATACAAGACCTACAAACGCGTTTACATTAGCACAATTAAGTACCTATGGCCAGATGAGAAACGGGAGTCTCAGATAGTTTTTTAATATCGATTTTAATAATTAAACATTCCCCACCGTTACACAAGCCGTGGAATCAAAATCAAGATTGAAGTTTTTTCTTTACTACGACGGAAGAATGGAAGTCATAAAAATATTGCCAATAAAATCATAAAACTTGTGGCATAAGATTCAAATCCAATAAGCATAATTCTCTTTACTTCTTTTTCAACCGACGAAAAACAAAAGCAGGCGGTTTTCAATTCGGCAGTAAGATTTTTGTGTGTTTTTGAATGATATTAGTTTAAGAAAAGATAATTTATTCATGGTGTTTAATCACCAGAAATAAAAATAGGTACTCAGTAACATATCACAAACAAAAGACCAAATTAAAAAGTCAAATACAACAAAATAAAGGTACTTGTTACTCGATATCTTCGCTTATTATATAATTTTTCTGCGATTATGACTTTTTTTCTTTTCATTTCAACAAAGAGTTATACCAAGATGGTCCCGTAAAATAATTATTCCCGAGGGATTACTGTTTATCCCGTAAACTTAAAATTACATTAGGACGGTATAAATATTCCAAAATTGGGGGTCGATTTACTTTTGTTTAAATTATCTTTATCAATGATTTTCTTTTCTCTGTAGATAGTATAAACCCGCAATTAAGAACGTAAGAGGCGGGCTTCAACTTAGATGATTTTTCTTTGAATATTAGTCGTATTCAATCTTTTAATGTTATTGTAACTACATAGATAAATTCCCCAGCTTAAATCCTTAAAATTATATTTTACTAACATTGAAAAAAGAATATTTGAAATAAGTAATAATTACTTACTTTTATTTATTATTTAATTAAAGTTCCACTAATTGACATACAACGCAGCAATCAAGTCATCAAGAAAAGAAGAGATGGAGATTCCTGCAAATGCTGTGTTTCCGCTTTAGAATTCCTACGCTTTACCGTTGCCAAGAAGTTGGGCAAAGCGTTTGGATTCTAAAACGGAATAACAGAATCACTACGGACTGGATGAAGATCGAAGACGAGCTTGTGGTGTGTTTTGGTTTTTCTCTGTTTACAGATAGCTCTATTGATAGTTCATGTTGACCAGTTCCAATCCCAGTACTTTTATTTTAGTGTTATAATATCAGTAATTACATCATTTTTATAAGGTACATCTAAATTTTGTAAAGATCAGCTTTATTTTTTTATAGACAGCTTCTTTTAAGATATTTCTGAAATTTTATGAACTGGTTTCAAACTTCCTATCAATGGATCTGTATGTATACTGTATTTCTATGATAACCGATGTGGCGTGGTGGGCGAAGCTCCGCCTGCGACGCAGGAGGTTGCGGGTTCGATTCTCGCCTCGGAAGAAATTTGTGCACGATCTCTGAATTTGTTTCGTTGGTCTGGGTGTTTAATATGTATAGTAAAAAAATATCTATCTATGTATGTAATGTATTAAATATAGGTATCGGTTATCTAGTACCCATAACACAAGCTTTGAGTAGCTTACTTTGGGCTAGATAGTGGTGTGTGGATTGTCCAGCCTAATTTATTATTATTTATTCTATCTGAATTTTCAAAATCAGTATGTACTTATTGTTCGAGCTTGTTATGTTAAAAAACAAAGTGTTTTTATATGAAAAACTGTATAAAGTGATGACAATTAGTCGTATATTTAGATATATGTTTCTATTGCCTCGATTGTGGCCAATGATTGTCTTTTAAAATTTTTATTTCACTGTGAATCTTCTACAGTTTACTGACAAAATACAATTTGCCAGTTAAAAAGGAACCCAATTGTAACTTTACATCGTAAATGTGTTAAAAGCTCCAGACTTTTTATTGCTGTCGTGGGTTTTCTTGGAGACTGCGATTTGCGAGAAAAAAACCTTTTGTTCAATTAACGCTTTTGCATGCAAAAGCAGTTGAAAGCAAGGTTTTATTTGACACTTTGTTACAATCTCGTAATGTTCGTGGTAAATACCTAAATGACTCTAAAAGACCATCATTCTGGATCAGTTGAGATACCTCTAGATTGACTGCAATAGTCTGTGGCTAGCTCAGTTGTTTCAATTGTAAATAATAGATTAAAATTGTTAAAACATTTTTTTATAGTTTTTTTCTAAGTAATTCGAAGTCAAGTATATTTAGAATCATTTATGTATTTATTTGTTATAGAGCTTTAATGAAGATGACAATATACAAGTTAACTAATTTACCTGGCCGAGGATCTCAAGAGGCGCAAATATGCAGGTCTCGACAGAACCTACGCATTTGCTCCCCTTGGATTCGAGACCCTAGGTCCGTGGGGTACCGAGGCTCTCCGGGTTTTTAAAAAATTATCTGAGCGTCTGGTCGATGCGACGCGTGACCCGAGAGCTGGTGAATATCTGGCTCAGCGCATCAGCATTGCCATACAGCGTGGTAATGCAGCCAGTGTCTTGGGGACGCTTCCGACTGGTATTGACATGGATCAATTGAGCTACCTTTAGACTGTTTGCAACCGTCTGCAGTTAGCTCAATGGTTTCAATGTAAATACTACCTAGTTGTAATTTTTCGTTGTTAATAAAGATGTTTGTTTGGCTTAAAAAAAAAAAACTAATTTAATATCTTATTTTATAAAGTCTTTTCAGTAACACAACATTTTACGAAATTCGCAAGAATCTGATAAACAGACAGTGTTATTACGAAAATTGATAATTAACTTAACATTTCAGAATATACAGGGTGTCCCATAATGAGTGGATAACCCGAAAGGTGCTTATGCGCCAAGTCAAGGCCAATCAGAAACATTTTTTATTTTTTTTCTAACTTGACCCGTTCGGAAAATATTTAATATTTTGTAAATTTGGAAAAAATTGTACCTTTGTTCACATTTTTCGACTTTGTGCCTATAATTTTAATAATTTTTTAATTTTTATTTTTGGAATATACTAAGGAAAAACAGCTTTTTTGAACACCGTAAGAAATATTTTGGTAACTAGGACCAGTAATTTTCAAGGCAGGTTTAAAGTAGAAAATTTAAATTTTTCATATTTTTATGCAAAGTTTGAGCTGCTGTGGTTAAAAAAAAAGATAAGGAAACCTAAGATGCCGGGTACTTTAAAAACATGTCCGTTTCAAGAGCATCCTAAAATGATAATAAACGTTGAAATTTTGTACGGTAAAAAACTGAGATATTGCTACTTTTGTGCCAAAAGGGGCCTAAGCTAGTAAAAATAATATTGAACCAACACATCAATAAAATATGTTTTTCGTCTTACTCGTTCTAAAATGGATACTAAAAATAGTGAGGGAAATCTATTTTTGCTGATTCATGCTGGAAAATAGGAAATATTTTGATAAATAATAAACAATAATCTAGCCGAAAGTAAAGAGAGTTTGTGTTATGAGTACGAATTTGGTGGTATGAATTTGGAAAGAAGATTACAACTGCATTCAAACTACAGAATGACGGGTGTCCAGTACACTAAGCCGTTCAGGAACGGCGTTATTTAGATTCAGCGTATCCAAACAGATGGGTTACGCGTGGTGGCGCTTCCCAGTGGCCAGCGCGGTAGCTGGACTTGAACCCATTGTATTTCTTTTACTGGGGCAACTTGAAGGAACTGGTGTACAAAAAACCTATTCCCTAAATACTATAACTTAATTTAATTTAATTTATTATAACTTAATATAACTTCGACGTCGAGTCTAAAACGATGCGGAAAAAATTAACCCATATTAGTCCACTGCTGGACATAAGTCTCCCCTAATGAGCGCCATAGCGCCCTGTCTTCAGCTTGACGTATCCAGCATCTGCCAGCAGGCTTTCGAAGATCATCATCCTACCTTGCCGGAGGTCGTTCTACACTACGTTTGCCAAGTCGCGGTCTCCACTGAAGAACACGTTTACCCCAACGGTTGTCGGTTCTTCATGAGATATAGCCGGCCCACTGCCACTTCAGCTTGCTAATTCTTTGAGCTATGTCGATAACTTTGGTTCTCTGTCGGATGTATTCATTACGAATCCTATCCTTCAGACAGAGAAACTCCGAGCATAGCTCTTTCCATAGCTCGCTGAGTGACTTTGAACTGGTGGAGCAGTGAGTGTCCACGTCTCAGCTCCGTAGGTCATCAGGGGTAGGACGCACTGATTGACAACTATCGTTTTCAAACATTGCTGTAAGGTGATGAGATTTCAATCACTGTTTTTAAGAAGCAAAGTAACCATTTTAGAACGTGTAAGACGAAAAACATATTTTATTGATGTGTTGGTTCAATATTATTTTTACTAGCTTTGGCCCCTTTTGGCACAAAAGTAGCAATATCTCAGTTTTTTACCCTACAAAATTTCAACGTTTATTATCATTTTAGGATGCTCTTGAAATGGACATGTTTTTAAAGTACTCGGCACCTTAGGTTTCCTTATCTTTTTTTTTAACCACAGCAGCTCAAACTTCGCATAAAAATATGAAAAATTTAAATTTTCTACTTTAAACCTGCCTTGAAAATTACTGGTCCTAGTTACCAAAATATTTCTTACGGTGTTCAAAAAAGCTGTTTTTCTTTAGTATATTCCAAAAGTAAAAATTAAAAAAATATTAAAATTGTAGGCACAAAGTCCAAAAATGTGAACAAAGGTACAAATTTTTCCAAATTTACAAAATATTAAATATTTTCCGAACGGGTCAAGTTAGCAAAAAAATAAAAAATGTTTCTGATTGGCCTTGACTTGGCGCATAAGCACCTTTCGGGTTATCCACTCATTATGGGACACCCTGTATATACCGTTTTTTAAGCTTTTCGGGAGTAATAGTAATGAAGGCCTCGGGATCATACTGTAAAATATTTTGGAGTTTAACTTTATTTTTTTATTTTGGTTTTTATTTTTGGTTTGAAGAAACTTTTAATTCTTCAAAGCAAAACTGGAAACCTCATCAATGTAGTCGAATTAAATAAAATTCGCATAACTAAGGATATTTCTATAATAACGTAAGAAGATCTTGATTTTATATAAGACTATATGAGAAGCACCAGTTTTCAAACAATCATCAAAATTGGTTGTCCTAAAAAAATTTAGGTAACACACATAAAAATACAGTCGAATTGAGACCATCCTCCTTATTTTGAATACTGCCAAAAATAAAAACACATGAAAAGAAAGAAAACAAAATTGTATAATGGGCGGGCTTGTCGCTAAGAACGATCTCGGCCAGGCATCCTTAGGATGGAAACAAAACAGTTGTACACGTATAGATGTAATAAAGTCCAAATAGTTTAGTAATAGTCCGTTCTAAAAAGTCAGTTAATAAACCAAAATCAGTAACACGCTAAATTGAAAGACCTCGAGAGCGGGACATTGCCATGCATTAAGGCCCACCTAGTCGATTATTCGTTCCCGGTTTACGACCGGCGCGGTCCCAGTGCGATTGTGGGCTCGTTAGACTCTTTTTATAGACTGCTCAGCGTTCAGGGACGTTTTCAGGATATTTCTAATCACGTTTACGACGATATTGTGCGCCGAAAGCAGACGTTTATTACAATTTTCAATTCTTACTTTGTTTTTTGATCATCCTTTTTTATTTAATTCCCAGCTAATTCCTTAGTCTAGTTAATAAGCTAATTTTCTAATCTAATCCTGGTCAGAAAAATTTAGGAATAATCGTTTTTTAACACTTTCGTTTCTATGGTTATTAAAAAAAAAACTCAAAACGTGCTGGACTTTTTATACATGGTTTTGTCCACAGTGAGTCTTATAATGTTATTTAAAAGCAAAGAGTTTTATGACCAAACGTAAAACTTACAAATTTGAGTTTAACCTCTTCAATAACAAAGTTTATTGTTCCTCGAAACATTAATTTCATTGGTATTTTAGAGATGACATGAGATGCATTTTATTGCAGACTCGTCACAAAGTTGCACATTAATTTCATATGAAATTCGTGTAAGCTGACAGTGCAACAAAGTTTCAACGTGAACATTTTGCACATGTTCACTCATTAAACTAATTTCAAGTTGAGAACCTAAACTGGTAAGCTGGTTTAAGTTATGATGAAAACGATGCATCTTAGTATTTTTTATGAATCTGATACTGTCTTTAAAATATTTAAATTTTCTCGGATTGAAAAATATTCTACTAAAATCAGTGACGGAAATCAGCTATAATAGAAAATAACTAAGTTAAAAGACAATGTTATTTATGAGTGTGATTTAATAGTTTTTTCACAAGATTATTTATGTAACTATGTAGTGAGATAAAAATTAGCACACACTGAAAATGATTATCTTTGTCATGCTATCTCGCATGGATCATTATTAGTATTAATATATAAACAAATAATTGATCAAAAACATCAAAATCAAAAATTATCTAACATTGCTAAGCTTAACAGAGTTTGTCATTATCATCATCATAATATCAATAAAAGCGACTCATAGTTTACACAAGTCTTTCTTGGTGTAAGACACAAGCGTTTACATAGTTAAGCCAGGGATACACTAGGGAACGTTTTGTCCCGCAACATGACGCGCAATACTAAATTTACGTGACGCTGCAACGTTGCATATTGCCCCGCAACATTGTACGTGACGCGGGGCATGTTGCTTGCTCCCGCCTCGAGAGCGAGCGCACGTTCAATGTTCCGCAATATTCACTACGGCATGTTCTACGTAGTTGTTGAGCAACATGTTCCGCAACATGTTGCTTCATTTGCCCCCAAGTGTATCCCTGGCTTTAAGTCCTAGAAGGCGAAGTACTTTTGCGTGAAATTCACCTTAAAATTAAGGTAGGCGCGCTGCTGTTGGTGTACAGCTTAAGCCTAACAAAGCCTTTGAGTGTGTTAACTTCAAAGTAAATTCAAGTTTTATTTTCAAAACTTACGAACTCAATTAGAATGTTCTTGGAACTTGTTAAAGGATTCGAAGTTTAAAAGATTTAAAGTGTTTTTCTAAGCATATTTTTCCAATAAGGTTAGGGACTTTTTAATTGGTTTTATAATATTTTTATCGTTGAGTTAAAGAATATCTATGGTTTCTTAGTGGATGTTACATATTTTTTATAATAAATTTTTGAGTAATATTATTTCAAGTTTCTGTTTTTTCTACAAATATTGGTAAACGGTGTATTGGGTGTTTTCTAAGATTAAAAAAAGCAAACTTAAACCCTAAAACTCAAACTGAAAAAAGTTTTTTATTTCCTTTAGACCTTTCAGAACTCTTTGGATACGTTAGAAAGTTCATAAAAGTATGTATGTTAAAACTAACAATTAAAGAGATCACTTTGATTTTTTATATGAGATATTATATATCATAAAGAAACTGAATATGCAAGAAAAAATTAAAACAGTCTATTTTTTACCACAAAAAAATTAATCAGGTTTTGTTAAATTCATTCATCAAATAAGTCGCGAATTTAAAATATTGGTTGTGTTACTAAAATAATCGCTGCGCAATTTCCGGAGGGCATCCTATACTGCGTTTGTCGAGTCACGGTCTCCACTCGAGAACACGTTTACCCCAACGGTTGTTCTTTGCGAAATATGGCCGGCCCACTACCACTTCAGCTTGCATATTTTTATATAATTTCATTCATTTATTTAAACATTATCAATTATAATTTTATATAAGTAATTATTCGCATATAAACATGATTTCCTCATAATCTCTAAAACAATAAGGATAAGACACATCATAGCATTCTCGGTTGTAGTAAACTGTTGGAGTGGTGGAGGTAATCCGGCCTGATTGAGGATTGCGCGGCTTACGGCCGACGTACAGGGAATGTTATGAAACAGACTTACTGACGGCCAAATGAGAATTGTATTTAAAAGTACAGTCAGCTATCATATCAAATCATTTATTTTTTATAACCGAACTTTCTGAAAATTAAATAAACATTTAGTATTTGTATTTTATTGCATGAAATACATGTTCAATGTATTCCTACCTTTACGGTGTGCTAAGAAAGTCACTCAACAAGGGTGCGTATTTGATTTTAGTTATAACGGGTTTTCTCTGTAAAGTTAAAAGTCGGTTTCAAGCGTTTTTTCAGAAAAAATAGCTTTTTAGTTTTTCCAAATCTAAAACATATACAGACAAAACAACAAAATTTTAACATGATTCGTCCAGAAGTTTTCCTGAGAAAAAGTAACAAAATTAAAAGTTTTATCGTTGTACAGCCTGATTTTTTACTTTACTTTTATTATTAGTAAAACATACAGTTATTGTAAACGCCTGAGCTCGTGACTGTCTATTGAAAACACTCCTAAATTTATTTTTGAAACCATTTGATGTAGGAACAGCAACTTCCTTCGCTGACTGTATTTACCGTTTCTATGATTATTATTAGGTCACGGTTGAACCGGTCAAATGATATAAATATAAATAAATAAATAATAAATAATTGGCGGAAGACTTTGGGCAAGTATAGGATTATGACATGGTTAGTTGATAGATGAGCTTACTTCCTGATAACCAATGAAGATAACAACCCGTACGCACTAGTTTCACAATCGCGCGTTACGCTTGATGGGCGGGTTGCAGTCATTTGCGCGCACAGGATAGGATTTTGCGTTTATAGGAGCGGGACAGAGCATGCCTTATTGAAAAGGCGCAAGTGAAAAAATCAAGTCAATGTTTATTTCAAGAAAACTACTAAACTAATTAAGGAACTGGTTTAAATGAACATTTAATCATGTAAAAGTTGTAAAACCTATGAATCAAAACATAAATTACTATAAGAAAAATAAATAAGAAATAGTGAACTTCATGATTATTTTCATTGCGTTTTGGTTTTCAATAGTTTTTACACATATGAGATTTTTATGTTACATAATTTTTTATCCGATATGTCCCATGATAAGTACTGAGATTTAAGCCATGATTGTATAAATAAGCTATGGTGGCACCCTCTTCACAGCGTTTTATAGCTTAAAAATAAAAATGCGGCCACCGCGTTTTCGGTTCTACCCCCAGTGCGTTCGAGTGAGAACCTTAAGTCTAACTATTAAATAGAGATTTTTTTGTATAATTAATAACACGATTTTGTCCAGAAAAATCCTTTATTATTATTCCCTACGTTTATAAGAGATACGTTTTCAAGAGGATTAGCTTGTGCAGTTAGGCCATTTGTTGGTTCTGTCAACAAAATGCAAAAATTTCATATATGCATAAAACTTTATTCTCGGGCTGCGTTTCATCTGCTGATTAACTGCAGCTTAAATCTGCTTACGAGAGGGTTAGTCAAAACTGTCGTAAAACAATTCTACCCTTAGGTTTTTGCTTGTCAAAAAGTCTTATCCAGCAAAACCTTTGGGAATACGAACTGAAGTGACGTGGATGTGTGGATAAATTATAATGAACTTACGCTGTAATCGTTATTAAAATAATTAGACAAATCGAGGTCTGCCGTAACCATCAGAAAGGACTTTAGCCATGACTTGGCCATAATCTTAGCCTGTCATCAGCATAGTGATAAGTTTATCTAGATACGACCGTATAGGTAACTATCATCCATGGTCTGACAGTCTTAGTGGCTTTTAATTAAACCGACCAAGTGCGAGTTGGTCTCACGCAAGAAGGGTTCCGTACATTGTCCATAAAAACAGTAGAAATGTCATGTCTGTTGTACGGGAGTATAAATAATAATTTTATTATGCTTTTTAGTGTTTGTTATTATAGCGGCAACAGAAATACATCATCTGGGAAAATTTTAACAGATTAACTATCACGGTTCAGAAACAGCCTAGTGACAGACGGACAGCGAAGCTTAAGTTATATTACTCCGTTTTACCCTTTGGGTACGGAACCCTACAAAAATGATGAACTTGACTATAAAACCGTTAAGTGCAGTATAAAACGATTTTTTTTAAATACACTACTTTTTAACTGGACCGACAACACTAAAAGGCGTAAAGAAGTACGTTGTTTTACTGAAATTGTTATTTTTTAATGACGTAAACCACAGCGTTACAATTTCTGTTAAAATACTTAAAATACAGTTTAAAATAAGGCCAAAAAGGATTCGAATGGTGTTGACCCGGTAATAATAAGTGATGATAAGGTCGACGCTGTACGAAGGTAAATTAACCTTATACGGATAAATTTATCACTTGGTCTACTTTATTCATTAATCCTTAATATCAAAACTACCACACTATGTCCAACTAAAATAATAAATTGTCTAAGCTCATCCCAATTACAGTAGGAGAGTCCCATAAATATAATCAGATCAAAACGCGCTGGGTCGTATATCAGCCGGACGCGCGCTGTCAAAGATACCGCTTTTTATTTATTTCCTTCCCCTGGGACAATGTTAGTTGTGATTTTCTAATGTTTGGAAAACGTAAACGTAAAACTATGCCCAGCTCAGCAATTTATTTTTTAAACTTTAAAGTTTAGGGAAAACGGAAGCAAGTACGAAAAACAGCGCTTATGTTTTTGATTATCATTTTTTTTAAAGTGGGTTTTTGTCTTATCACATAGAATGTTTGCTCTTCGCACGTAATATAAAAACACCGAAATTGTATGTGAAAGTACTCATTTGGTTCAAAGTTTTTGTAGGTATATCTTTCTTACAAAATCATTTAAATCTTTTCCCATTGCTGCGACCGCGGTGTTCTAAATATGTTTTTTTAATTATTTGTTCATCCCACAGAATCGCAGTTATTTTCCGACTTCAAAAGTAGCCTGTGATAAATCAGGATTTTAATTTTCTTTGTACCAGTTTTCATCTTAATCCCCTGTTTCAGCGATAAACGAACATACAAATAAATACATAGCCTTATAATTCTTTGTTCGTTTAGGGTCTGAAATAAAAACTTTTTATTTTGATTATTATTATAATATACGTATGATTGGGTAACTAAAAAAATATATAAAAATATTCGTTCTCATTCCATAATACTATATTTATAAAGAAACCACAAACTTTATCTACCTCCAATGTACTACAATATAAAAGAACCTATAGGTATCCGTTTCCTTTTCATCAAATCCAAAACATGCCTCTTTGCCAAAAGTAAACACAAAACACAGTCACAGTGTAAACAGTCTTCTGAGAAACTGTTTCGATGTAAAAAGTAGAAATAATATACCGGAAGACATCGTGAATTATTATTGTTACTTCTGCTTGTTACGTTTTATTGTTTATATATGATTTGTGTGACCTACTTAGAGAGAATCAGTTCGTTAAAATCATATAAATCGTATCTACTAAAGCCTTCGATGAAAAGGTCGATACTTTCAGTGATCGTTTTCAATGAAACGGCCATGAGCGAATCGTTTTACGTTTCGCAATAAAATCTAGCATAGAAATATCCTCCATAGGAAATAGAAACTCTCTCTGTGAAAATTTAAACTATCAAACTATTATCTTTCACGAGACAGCCTGCTGACAAACGGACCTTTTTTACTAGTATGAATCACTTCCACAAACCATGTCTCTGATGGCATTCGATAATATTGCTGAGTATAGATACGAGGACATAGTTATTGCTAGAGATAAACTGGAGATAGTATATATTATCACGATAAACTCGTAGAAATCTGGATACACAGCAGAGTATCAGATAAGATCGGAATTTATTAATTACTAGATGCGTCCCGCGAACCAGAGTTTTTTTTTCGTACAAATTTCAGAAATTTATTGCACACCCTCTGGGTTATTGTGTAAAAAAACATGTTTTATTATTCAGTCCATAGTTTATTTATACCAAGTTTTGAGGGAATCGAACCGAGGGAATCGAAGTTCTAAGTGTATGTTTGTTATAAGTTATAACAAACATTCACACAGACTTTCCCTTTTATTATAATATAGTAAGATTACTATCTTTTAATGCTAAGATATATATAGAGCTAAATAATTTTATCTTATACACTGTACACTCGTGGAATAATCATTTTCCATCCACGTGCATTCAGTTAAAAATAAATTACAATGACTGTCGAACGTAAAATGTATGTTGTTGACCGAATGGCCAAGTGCAAGACTCAAATAGTTTTGCACCTTCAGACAAGCTCAATATCTGCTGAGACGAGGTGCATTAACCGACTGCCAACCTGATTGGTGGTCGCACAAAAGGCGAACTCCCTTTGGCACCCTGCCAGTCCTTTTGTCGACATACATTGAAAATTTTCTCTTCCCGCAACGCTACTGTTACGCAACCTGTTTGTTCTTAGTTTCGATGTTAATGGCTTTGTGAGTGTATTTTCAATTTCGTTTCTATTGTAAGTACATGATCTATCACCCCTTAGACCGCCTTTTGTAATTTCCTTTAATTATTTCACAGTAAGGATATGTCTTTTTGTATTGTATTTTGTATTGGTGTGATAGGTACAACAAGGAGTTATCTAAACAGGCTGAAAAATTATGCGTCATTCTTATCAAATTTCATTCTTTTTCGAAAATATAGAAGTGTTAAATTTCAAATAAGAAACGTTACATAGCAAATTTTAACAATACTTATCATAAAACACTTTCATAACAGCAATATTGAACAGATTAGGCTTAAATAGTCAATAGGTAGATGTATTGAAATATTTGAAACCTCTATATCCGGGTAAAGCGATAGTATCAATGAATAAATAACAAATCAAATCAATATAAGATCATAAAAAAGACAATTTAAAATTAATAATGATGTTTTTTTATCTTCACCTCAATATGGCTGAGTATAATTGACAAAGCCATGAAAATATACCTACCTTATAATTTGGTGCCCGATCGCACGCGTTGTTTTTTATTGATACGCTCATAGGTTATTTATTTCCTCGTTAATACCCAAGGGAGAATAGTAGCTTATATATTTATATTCACCAAAACGTTTCCCTTCTATCCCTTAGTTTTGGCGTGAAGATGTAACAAACATCTATCCTTTTACATTTCTAATTTTATGATTACTCGACGCATAAAAATGGGTTATTTTTTCAATATTCTACCCTATCGCACCGAGAAATATTTAATCCTTCCTGCAATTCAGTAATTTCTCGTAAGATCACTCCAAAAGAAATTCCTTTCAAAAGCCAACTCTACCTCCTTCAGAATAAAATTCACTCCGTCGAAACATCATTTTCGATAACGTAGTGACCATCAAAGTCAATATCCTCGTCGTGACGCTGAGCATCATCATCGCAACAGCGGGGTTTGGCTCCGAGCCAGCTACAGATTTATAAACCACCTTCTTACTCTTTATGAGCTTCTTAATCTTCAATAACTAGCCTTTTTCTTTCCGTCCTTTTCTGCAAAAGACTTCTATAGATATTTCTTTAGTCGATGGTATTATCGATCTTCTTTTCAGACTATATAATAAGTAATGTAGTCGTAGAGCCAGAAGGTCGTGAGTTAAAGGTTCTTTCTTGCATTAGCAAATAAATAACGAAAGACATTGGTTCCGGCTTATTAGGTTTAGTTAATGAGGTCTTGATACTTTTGCGTATTGTTTAGTTGCTTGCTTTGCATGATGTTTAAGTTATTTTCTGAAACAAGAAAAAAAATGTATACCTAAAGAACCTACGTTTCTCGATAAAAGATTAAAAAGAAGAATCTATTTTGGAAGAATGTACTTTCTGTTTCATTTCAAACCTTTATATTATAATCTTATTAAATAAATACAAATGGAATAAAAAAAAACTTTTCATTATTTCAACACAAGAAATCACAATACATGAAATAAAAAATAATTTAAAATAAGAATTAATTCTCATGTTTTATAATATTAATAACCTGCAATTAGCTAGTGGGTGGATAGTGGCTACTTTTTAATCCCAGTTACACTAATATATACAATACATGGGGTTACCCATGTATTGTATGTATATTTCAGTGAAGGGTGAACAATAGGAAAAATCCACGTTAAATTTGATAACTTTCAAACTTTGCAGCGTTTACGGTGATGTCATCGTTAAATTTTAAAATTATTAAAATGTAAATCCTCCATTAGCTGTTAGATATATGAATAAGAAAAGTTATTTTCATTATTGTAAAAAGCTGTAGATTTTATTACTAAATAAATAAATACAGTTACCAAGGATCAAGACACCTCCGTACCACGCATACGTGTTAATTCCGATACAAATTCACCTCAGTAGCCGTAATTTCGCTTCACGACTTGGAAATAAAATAAATACGGAGAAAAAAGCAGAAGGTCTTTTTATGGGACAAGTTGGCCCATAACATCGGTTGATGGCGATGTGGGCCGTAATGCGTATTTGATTCCTTTGGCCGGATTGCTTCGGGTTTATTGAGGACTTTGTACTTATTGCAGGTTTGAGTTTTAAGGCCCACTTGAGAAACCTCGGTACTACGTTTTTGACTCTTGATCGAATAAATTTTAATAAATAAAATTAGCGAAGTGGTGGCGCGGCTGGCAAAGATACTTTGAGGTTGCGCTTTCAGTTCCCGTCTCAGGACAAATATTTGTACGTTCGGTCTTTAGGTATTGGTTCTGGGTATTTTCTACGTATAATTAAAAATATTTATCAATGTAATGTATTACGCATATGAGTTAACCTGTACCTATAACACAAACCCGCCGTTTGCGGCGAGATTACATGGTACTACATGATTACATGGACTTATATACTACTATAGCTACACCCCAAAATTAGCAAAAGCTTTTCACTTTACCTATGTATTATCCCAGGCCTAGAACTACGTGTGTTCATAATTTCAGCTCGATCCGTAGTTTTGGCGCGAAGAGATAACAAACATCCATCTGTCAATAAACAACCAATCATCAATATTGGTCCAGCCAGAAAAAAACTGTCGCATAACACATAAAGATACAGTCGAATTGAGAAAATCCTTTTAAAAATCGATTGAAAAGGCAACAAAACAAAGTCCCAAAAAACACGGTTATATAATAAGGCCCCGCGCACACGCCTCCCAACGTAGCTACATTATAAGGCCCCGTGCACACGGCTCAGCTAATGAGGCTCGTTAGCCCCGCTCACTAATCCGGGGAAAAAGACATTTACGTATTTAAGGCGCAGAACTTTGTAAACCTTAATTTTGCAACCAAAATTGCTTTTAGGAAAATCACATTAAAGAATTGAGAAAATGCGTGGTTCAAATAAAAAAACATTTTTAACTGCATGCTTCTAAATGAATTCCAAACGCCATTTTGAAAATATAGAGAATTTGTTATTTTGTAGAAGTTCATACCCAAAATAATTTTAAAAACCTAACTGGGTTTATGAAAGCCCTCAGTTTAAAAGGCAGCTAGTCGATCCAGATTCATTTGTGAGTGAGTCAGTCATACTTTATTCGGGTGTATTTTTATTACAAATAAGTAAAATCAAAAGTAACCAACGAGCGGTAAAACTGGTGAATGACACTGACAAATACATCTAAATCCAACTTCGGTACTATTACCTCGCGACATTTACATACCATAAATACAAACATCGTTTAATTTGATACACTAATAGATTTATAGTTTTACAGTTAGGCACAAAAAACATCGAAATCGGTGTGTCCACTCAGAAAAAAGTCATCACACACACATAAAAAAATAGCGAAAACTCTTTCCATTTTTTTAAAGGCAGTCGATAATTAAATCTAACTGTAAATAAAAAACAATTTATTTATATTTTTCGCTCTCTACCTGCTTTGTGTTTCCGTTTTAGATTTAGAAAACTGGAAGAAAGCATTCCACCCCTTAACATTTCGTTCCAAGACAATGCTGACACGTGTGCACTGCACATACAATTATAAGCCTTACTTATCTGGCACAAAGTTCACATTCGAGAAGTAAAACGTAAGGCGGAAAACGGAAATTTTAAAATTACTCCTAAATTACCTGAATTTTTGGCTTCACGTGCTTTTAAAAACTAACAGCTGAATGTAAACACGTGAACTTATTAGTGCATTATGGCAGCCATTTGCAGTATTATTTAGGGCTTTTAACGGAGAGAGGTGTGCGAAGCTTTTTAACTCGATTTGCGGACATTTTTGTGTTAACTCAAAATTTTAAAAGCGAGCGTCATGATTTTTTTATTCAGAGATTATAAGTAAAAGAATAATTATTTTCCAATGGCAACATCGGCGGATGGTCGGTTTTCGAAAGATACCAAAACTTAACCAAATCTAAAGTACATTTCATCATCATTCTATATTAGACCACTGCTGGACATTCGCCTACCCTAAACCAACATTTACCTGTATTACATTTTTAACGCTGTATTTTTTTTACCCGTGGCAGTGAACTTTTTTGCGCAGCAGTGAAAAAATTCAAGAAACTGGTTTCAACAAAGCAGTAGGTGAAATTGATAGAAGGGAGGCTGGCGGCTCGCCAGACCCCATTCCTAAGGGCTCTCGGGCTAGCGCGGCCTTCGGTGCTCTTTTGATGTTTGACCCTGGAGAATAACACAGACCTTACATAGCTATACAAGAGTTATGTTTTTATTTATAGTTTTAACTATAAAACGTTCTGTGCTTTTGGCTAGAAGTCGTCCGTGAAAATGAATACTTCTTTTTATCGGATATTTTTATATTTTTGGAAGAACTTCTAAATCAACTCAAACTATCAGTAAATCAGCAAAAATCATCAGTAAATAAATTCAAACAAATTGTCAAAACTATTCTTTGTAAAAAGGCTTACTATAAAGTATCAGATTATTTACATAGATGATAAAAAAGCTTGGGACGAGTTTTGCTCCAACTCGGAATTTAACAACCTAACAAGGTAAAGGTTTCTGTTCGCTTCTTTACCTTAAAAAGATTGAAGTGAACAAAAATCAAAGTGAGCACTTTATTTCCTAATTTTAATTATTAATAACATGAATTTTATGACGTGTCAAAGTCTATAAGGTCCTATAAGGTCTTAAGGAAATAAAGCATTTTAACTTTGACTTCGAATTACAAATTCCGAAGATCACAAAATATATCATTGTGGAGATCAAATCAGCAACAAACAATAGTCTCAGACAGGCTTCACTCTCCGCTCATAAAACTATGAATCCATCAAAAAATCCCTAACAACTTGTCAGATACCAAAACGTCAGGTGCCTAACGTAGATTTACGGCCATCTCGACGCGATATATGAACCAAGACACCTATAAACCACGTCCCACCTCGCTAAGTAATAAACCGGCATGATTCGACATAAAACTGTGCGACATTTTATCGAACGCGAATGAATCGTGGCGACAATTGTTAATGAATGCTTTATTAATAGTTTTATATTGATACTGTTTAATTAAATAAACTGACATAATAAAATCGAATTATTCGTATTGATATGGTATATTACACAGGCTTAGATTTTTAGGAGTTTGTTATCAGTGTAGTATTAGTAATAGTATTTTAAAAGGAGTGTATCACTGTCGGCCACATTGTCTTTCATCATCACGTGATATTGTGGTTCAGCAAAGTTCTATTTGATGAATAAATAAGATAAATAAGATCTAGAAATTTACTTAATGTAATTAAAAGGCCCATGATCGAAGTTCCGTTTTCGTGTTCACGTGCCTCATCCTCTTCGATTATTAAAAAGTAGAGTAGCTTATTTTTTACATAACTAGCGACCCGCCCCGGCTTCGCACGGTTTTATTATACGTATAAACCTTCCTCTTGAATCACTCTATCTATTAAATATATAAGCATACATAGGGACATAGGGATATAGAGTCATAGGGACAGAGAAAGCGACTTTTTTTTACCTAGTGATTATTTAAATAATTTATAATTAGTCGAATAAAAAAAACATTTTTTTAAATAAATTGACAAAGGATGAATAAGAGATTTAGTTTCACGAGAACCAAGCCGAAAGGATAAAATTTTCCCTTTAAAATTTTAACAATCAACTATGCTCACTACTACACCTACACAAGATTCAAATTAGTTTGTTTAGCTGCGATAAAGGTGTATGTACACTGTTTACGCGCACATAATTACGCTGAACCTGTTTGTTCTGTAAACTCGCTAATAGTCGACGCATGTTAGTGTTGCCATAATACGGTGTATTCTTTTGTCTATATTGGCATGCTAATGTATGCAAAAACTTTTGTAGTTTTGTTTTTATTTACTAACAAAACTAACAGAGGATTAGTTAAACCTTTTACCCGCAAGCTCTTTAGTAAACCTCTATGTTACTGTATTTGTTTTCACTAAAGGCTAGTTACCTACGCACCGATCAACCTGCATTGCATTTTCTAAAATACAGCAAAAATATCACTCATACTTAACCAGTAGCATTTATTTCGGAAGGTTCCGAAAAACGTTGGCATGGAAAGAAACAAGACTCAGGGTTGGCTCCGGTGAAAAAATAATAATACCTATCTTTACTTATATTATAAACGAGAAATTTGTATAAATGTATGGATCGACGTTTGTTCCTCTTTTATACAAAAAATACTGAACGGATCGGGCTGAAATTTGTAATATACATAATTCTAGCCCTGGAATAATACATATGCTTCTTTTCATCCCATACATCAGTTCCCATGGGATAGAAATAGCCTTGAGACGTTTCCATAAAAACAACGCATAATTTAAATATTTCTCTTTTCTCTCCTCTGTTTCCTGTCTTGTTTATAACTTATGTACCTACTCTTGTATCTTTCTGTTATGTAAGTACTGTCTGCCTTTGTGCCATCACACCAGGCCCTGTCTGAAAATCAGCGCTACTATTAGTAGTGGATTCGAAGTAGGTTAGTTTTAAAATAATCAAATTATTAAATTTTGCCGACTGATTTGGTGTGATGGGAGAAAGTCCACCTGCGACGCCGGAGGTCGCGGATTCGATTCCCGCCTCGGGACAACTGTTTGTACGATCTGCAAATATTTGTTCCGGGGTTCTGGGTGTATTCTATGTATAATAAAATAAATCAGATAATAAGATAAATAAAGAAAAAATAAATCTATCTGTGTTATTGTATCTAAGTATATCAGTTATCTAGTACCCATAAAACAAGCTCTGCTTAGCTTGGTCTAGATGCTATGTGGGTTGTCTAGCATTATTTATTTTTTCTTTATTTATCCTTAGATTTCGACAACCCTAGTTCAAGCGAGAAGGTAAAATGAATTCTGGCCCGTTCATTGTTTGAAGTCGCGACGAAGGTTCTTTATTGTGTCCATAATGAGGCGACGTGTGTACGCCGTGCTCTTACGACAAGATGTTGTCTTCATTGAGCAATGCTTTTTATTGTGTTTATTCGGTGACTTTGACTGCAGCAGGTGATTGACGGAATAGGTACTTCTTGCAGACTCTCCAAAGCTTTAAGCGATTGGTCTCCAAACGTAGCCTGGTTCAGGCTATTAAGTTTTCAATCTTATTAATAATATTAAGTTAAAGATATCATGAGCCGGTAGTATCTAGTGATTGACAAGCTGTCAAGTATCAATACATCTGGGTTCCTGAGATGTTGGTCACTTGGTAAGGAAAAATCATAATCAATCTTTTAATATCATAATAATGTTTTTCTTTACTTTACTTTTTCTATTTCTTTATTTTATTTTTTTATTTTTTTGTGTGAGGAAACAAATTAATAATGTGATCCTAAAGGCAGACTGTTACAATATAGAAGTAGTTCAACGGATCCATATCAGTATCATTCGGAATCGTCCCCAATACGCTTGCTGCAAAGTAATTGCTGCCCTTTTAAAGTATTTGCTGCCCAGGCCATCTTCAGGTCATATTTATTCGTTTCTAATAACAAGTCACCGTTCAGCCGTTCATGTTAAATTCCATATTATATGCAAATAATGTAAGAAACCACTTTTTGAATGATCGTTTCATTTTTGGTGAGGAGATTTGATCTTGGGCCGAACTCTGCTTCAATCACTTTAATATGACAATAGCATCATCGCAAAATCGTCCATGGATCAAATTAATTCTAGTTAGTACATTTGATGTTATTTGAAGAAATATATTGATAGGATGGTTTCAACCGTGACACTGTTGACGCCTCCCGTAAAACAAGTCAACCAGTGAAGATGCTACTGTTATGATGCTACTATGGTGATGCAATTAATTTAGTGGAATAAGGGCCCTGACCAACTTCACTCATTTCTTTCAGTTATTTACCAAAGTCTTATAAAAAAATGTTTTCGTTTAGAAGAAGCAATCTGTCACTTCGTAATGTTCGTCAAAGGTAACTTCTGCAGTAATAGCCCACACTACCGGTACGTCTATGACTAAGATGTGTCGACACGTGCGGTGTACAATGGCTATAATTAAGACAATCGTTAACGACAGGTTATTTTCCTTTATTATAAGTATTTTTATTTTATTTTCGCTAGTAGGGGAGTTATTACTAATTATTGACTGAGACTCAATGATATTGTGTTTCAATAAGAAATGTCAGAGTCAATAGGAATAACCTCTATATCATATATCTTATTTTTAGGGTTCCGTACCCTTTTACTAGGACTCCGCTGTTCATCTATGTCCATCTGTCTACAGGCTGATTAACAGAGAAAAATAAAAAGCAAAATAATGTAAATATATTATATAATAAGAAAATAATATAATATAATAATAGAAAATAATATAATATAAGAACATAATATAATATAATATAAGAAGAAATATAATAAGGGGATTGCCATACTTACATCAGACATGATTTTTTTTTCCCGTTTTTATAGATAATATTAAGAACTTGCTTGCTCGAGTCCAACTCGAATTATGCCAGTTTTATTTTCTTTTAGGCTACCTATCTTTCTTTACCTAATTCTGTTACGTTTTCATGGCAATCCCTATATAATTTGGCAAGGAAATGATGGTGTTCTAAAGTTACTAGTTAAGCCTGCAGATCAAGGTTTAACTAGTTATCCGAATGGTAGTTTCGAACAGTAAGAAATAAAAATAAATACAAATCTAAATTCGACAAGAAAATTTCGATGCCGTCCTGACAACACCTTCCAATTTCAAAAATTAGAATATTCCCGAACGCATTGTAAGTTAACCCGTGCCTTCTCACCTATCTCATTTAAATCCCGCCTTATCTCAACGACGTAAGGTTAGTTTTTCAACACCAAAATCAGTGTTTTCTCCTCATAAATATGTAGTGATATGTCGCGGTTCAGTTTATGATTTTCGTGTAATGGATTGGAAGTTTCTGTAAGAAATGGAACGTAAAATGATTTTGTTCACCTAGATTGGAATATTGGGGTGGATTTTCATTTTTCTTTGTCGAATTTATCATTGCTTTTCCCTTTTATTATTTCTGGCGTTTACCTGTGGAATATGGAATATAAGAAATATGTATTATTGGAATACAAGAAAATGTGTGAGAAAGTTCAGGTTTTTTGACATTAGCTTATAACAACCTCGGTTGCACAGCGGGCTTAGGCCTGGACATTTTACTTCTTATGGATAATAAAATTAAAATGCCTCTGTATTGTAATCTGCAGTGTATCACTTACATACCTACCAGAACAAAAACCTTGGTACGCTTCGATGCAGGTCTAAGTGTAGATAAGTAATTCCAACCGTTCATCAAAAGTCTGTAACTTTAATGACTCATCCGTATCTGCAGGCTAAACCAGCGCTTGCTACCTTAACTTTAATAATATTTATTACAAAACTAGCGACCCGCCCCGGCTTTGCACGGTATTATACGTATAAACTTTTCTCTTGAATTACTCTATTTATTAAAACAAACCGCATCAAAATCCTATAGTTTTAAAGATTTAAGCATTCAAAGGGATATAGGGACATAGGGACAGCAAAAGCGACTTTGTTAATAAACTTCCTGAAGGTAAAAAAAAATTAAGTGAAGATTAAGTGAATTATCACCTTATTTCTTATAGTTTTCATAATTATAGTTTTAAATTTGACTCGTCTAAAAGCGGTATTCCACTACACGATATTCAGGGACCCTCACCCTAACTAAGGACTCCCAAACAAAACTGCAAACTCGCATTGCATCGCAAATATCTGCGTACTCGCACGATAACGTCCGATCTCCTTTGAATCGCGCGTTCCTGCCAAATTACGTCATACTTGGTGACCCCCCTTTTAGCCCGCTCTGAGACAACTTTAGAGAAAGACGCGCGGCGCCTGAACCGCCTTCTTTGTGTTGTAAAAAAAAAATCTTGAGTTCTCAACCCATAGTACTTTCGAGTAAAATAGTTCCCTTCAGAGTTCATAATCGTAATAAATGGATGAACCCAGAATCTTCTTTTTCTTTTATATCTATTTAACAATAACAGCAGTGAATTATCTTTTTGCGATCCATTTAAGCTTCCTAAAAACACGTCCAATACTGCTGACTAAACTTGAAGGTTGGTTACCCTACCAAACGGTTCGCCGTACAAAATCGCATCGCAGAAATTCGCATCTCAAGTTCGTGTGACATCGCATCGCATCGCATCGCAGTTTTGTGTGGGAGCCCTAAGTGAGGTGTAATAAGATTTAGAGCGGCGACCGGACGGACCCGGCTAGCCTTGCTCCCTAATCGCCCTAACTACCGGGCCCTGAATATCGAGTAGTGTAGCTTATTTTGATAACTTTGATTTCTGATATAATCTAGCCAAAAAGTAGAGTACCTATCTTATAATAAATACCTCGACTGTATTTCAAATGCATTCTGTTCCGTCTCACTACATAAACTGAAGGCGATCTAGAATTGAAACATTTGTAGCGAACCGTCGAGGCGATGCTAAAAAGTTTTATCGCTCAACACACTCGTCGACTTTCTGCTGCTGTTTTATAGTTTTTGAACGAAACCCATTCCGTTCTTTTGTTGAAATATTTCGTGCTTCAATCCCGTATAGGGAGCTGGGAAATTGCGTGATCTGTTTTAGATGCAATTTTTTAAAAACACTGGTCAAAACTAGGTATCACACCTTTAAAATTGCAATAACTTTTTAGGTATAGAAAATATATGTAGTTCCGAAATAAAATGGAATCAAAAAAGAGTTTATTTATGTATCAACCAGGTGACCTGGTGAGCGATACCTTCTCATAAAGAGTCCAGAACAGTATAGGTAGAGTAGGGATATGTGCAGAGAAGATACATAACATGTACCTCTACATATGGACTATCATGTATTCAGAAGGTCGTATATCAAACCGGCTCCAAGCTGTTGTCGAACCATTACTATGGAACACATCCATACTCATAAAATGTTAATTTAGTTTTTGAACAGAAAAACTAAATTAACTAACAGCTTAAAATTTCACTGATTTATTGTAGATATGTATAGTTTTAAAGTAAGCTAATAAAATTTAATTTAATAAAACATTTTTATATTCAACCTCTACATTTCGTATAAAAATATTTTATAAATGTGAGATAGGTACAAAATTTGCCGCCCATTTGCGGTAGTTACTTTTTTAATTGTTCTGTACGATGTTTTTAAATTTGAATTTAGAACACCTCTTACCTAAAGCAGAAATTATGGAATACTTAGGTACGAATTTGAATTCAGAACTGAAGGTTTAGATTTCCAGAAAAACAAAATCAAACAGCCAGTTCGTGTTCCAAATACAAAAATGTCTGACAATCCACTTATTCAAATTAAAATGTATCGCATAAAAGCTTACAACTAAAGCAGGCGACATCTCAAGAACTCTTTGTTTACCCGGGAACACGCAAGATGGCGTGACTAAGCCAAGTAACTTCACTTTCGTAAGTAAAACACCAATTACAAGCTAATTATGTAATTCGTAAGATTATATCGGGGTATGTTATTTGCTTCATCGTGAAATTAATCAGTTTGGTTGTTATTTATGGCTTGTTAATTTGTTTTAGAGTATGTTAATTATTTAAATGTCAATTTGTGTTATGTAAGGCCGTTCATGAGGTTAACGTTTTAGGTGGGAAATAAAATTCACAGTAGATAGATAGGTAACTACTATACTAAGTACTTAGTGTCAAAGAGTACAATCTCAAGGTTGTCTAATTCATTTAGGACTCTTGGACAAGACTGCAAGTTCATTTAAATATAGTTGCTTATATTAAAACTAGGATATAAAGTGATCAGTTTGATTTTTGTTCAAAACTTTTAAAGATAAATTAAGAACCGAAAATTTATTAACAACGAAAATTACAAGCAAAGGAATAGAAAAATTAGTAGAAAACTAGTATTTACAATTGAAACCATTGAGCTAACTGCAAAAGAACCGAAAAAGAAACTGGATCTCTTTGAGCATTGTAAAGTATTGATGTCTATACTATTTTTTTTCTTTCATGAAACCATTCGACATTTTGTTAGTCACCCTATTATACTCGAGCTATAAGATTTTTTATAAACTTAGCATAATACAATACAAACATAGGTATATCTTAAAACAAAAAAACCAAGAACAAAATATCTGCAGATCATTAACATTTGTCTCGGCGGGAATTGAACCCGCAACCGAATAGGTCACAGGCGGTCCTTCGCTTAGAGAGGTCATCTTATATTAGCAAGTTACAGTAATGCCTCCGACCTTTCTTGGCCTCCTCGAAGGTGACATTAGCTGTAGTAATCAGTATAATTGTACTCATTACGACTTTCAATCGGATTTAATGAAAAAATCCTATTATTTGGTGAAACCTTTAGGAGATTAGCTCTGCGAAGACTCATCCAATTTGCTTCATTAAAGATCTCCTCTCTAATGTTTTTCTTGTGCTTTAATTTGAACAGAAATGAAAACTGTAATGTAGTTTGATAAGAGATCATGTATCGAATGTTTGTAAGAATCGTTTAATAGTTTATAGACGTCATAAAAGCAACTACGTGAGCCTACCAGAAAAAGCAGCAGCATTTTGGCAAACCCCCTTGGTTTGGCGTACTCGACTTTATGGGATAAAAGTTGTTTAGTTTTTATGTTTCAAGTCTTTAATTTTAGCTTTTTTGGGTTGGTCTGAACAAAAAAGTTGCGGTTTACTGAGTCTATTCAATAAACAGAGACACGGATAAGTACATTATATCCTATACTAGCTGCGCCCCGCAGCGTCGCCCGCGGGGAAATTTATTTATTTGTCAAATATCATATTTTTATACATAATATGCTATTCCCGACGAAGACAAATCACAAAAATCATAAAAATCGGTCCAGCCGTTCTCGAGTTATAAGTGTTGTAACAAACACGACTTTCTTTTATACCGTTGTCCTTGAAACCAGAGGTTCAGCATTATGAGTAGAATCCAAAACGGATGAAAAAAAATGATTCTATTTTTTACAAATTTTTTAAAGAAATTTTTTATAAACACTAAACGTTTGCTCATAAACACGTGACACATGTACTTCGACCAGGCGACACGTGGCATGTGCACCTCAGTGTCGGATCACCTTCTGTGCAAATATCCCGTCTTTTGAAGGGCACAAGTAATGAAGTTACGATCCAAATAAGGCGCGGGTATAAGTACTTACGTAGGTAGGTACTTAAAGTATGTAGAGTGACTATGGCATCGTGTACGATAGCGAAGACATGAAATATCAAAATCTTGCAAAACTAAAATAGGTGTTAAGCTTTTCTCATCGGTTTTGGATTCTACTCATGATGCTGAACCTCTGGTTTCAAGGAGAACGGTGTTCACACTAACACCCTGTATATATAGAAGATAATAGAAATTACATTTCCGATCTATAATCCTTAATTAGGGTATTTGTGTTCTTAGGGATATTTGTTTTCTAAGGGAGGTTCTCTTAGAACACAATTAGTTAGTATAGAGTGACTGAAGTGAACTAGGCCTAGCCCATGAAAAAGCTGAATATTAGCGAAACGCGCTTGGCCCGCTTAACTAACGAAATATTTTGCAGGTAAATTAAAATTTATTAATAATTTTGGTATTGATTAAGTAGACTTGTTAAATTGATAATCCTATGCAGATTTATACTACCTACTAAAGAAGTGTTCATTTTAATTTTACCTTTGTATTTATCTAACCTGTAACTGTGCAGTGTTATCAATAAAATACAATAAACTTGACTAGAGTTCGTGATAAAATACAGGTTATAATTGAAATATAATAACGCAGTGTGGCAAAAAAGCCTTTTGGCAAAAAGCGGAAATCGGTAAAATGTCACTGAATATTAAAGCGCTTAGTAATTACAAAGGAAAAGTAGATTTCAAATAAAATGTGACAGGCAAAGTGGGCCAAGAAGCACCTTCTCAAGTTTTAATGAAACATCACATTTAGGGCCGGCGTCCACTGAGGCATGACTTGCCAAAGGATTAAAAAATCAGTGTCATATACACTAAAGGAACAGATTTGCATGGGCCTTGTTTGTGTCATAAAAAGAACCTAAGTACCTATAATGTAAAGATAAGATGTACACAGTTCTTGCTTTAAGCCGCGTTGACACGATCAGAGCCAGCTCGGACCGAGTGAACTCGGATACCTACTCGGACGCTACTCGGATTGTGGCAACCTCTAATCCGAGCGCACTCGGACGACGGCGTCCGATCTAAGTAGACTCGGACCGTGTTCTACTCATCCGAGCTAGCTCGTATACGAGTTGGAAAACAAAATGGCGTCTAACAACAACTTCGCACAAAATCCGTCAATTTTTGACGTTGACTCATAAAAAATATTGGAACAATGACGAAAATGATCCGAGTGAACTATGATAATATCAACAGCTATCCTAGTACACTCGTACGAAGCTACTCCTACGAGTCCACTCGGTCCGAGCTTGCTCCGAGCGGACTCTGATCGTGTCAACGCGGCTTAAGTGGTCAGATAATTCGGGGCCTCTTCAGTTGCCAACTCGGGGCCAGTCGAGGCCACCGGTAACTTTCTAGAAGCATTTTTCAGATATTATGAAAGTCTAAAACACACTGTGCTGGATGGTGTTGTTTGATAGAAGAAGTCTTTTTGATTTTAATTATAGGCATATTTGTTTTTTTTATTTATTTATTGTGAGCTTTACATATTGAATATATTATTTTTTAAGATAAAGTGTGTATTTTGCAATCTATAATGGATATTATGGTTCTGAAACTGTGTAATTTATTTTTTTGTATATTATTTTTTATCCTGTTATTTCTGTCTGTAATTTGTTTTATTTTTTTTTAGGGCCGGAAAAAGAAGAAGAAGAAATATTTGTTTTATTTTTTTTATAAATTATTTCTACGTGGGCATTAAATAATTTTGTACCTACATACCTATATATCTGTTGTTTTTTTTATTGGTTTACACCTATCATATTTTATTACGTGCGAAACTATAATATTATCAAAGAAAATATTTAAACCTCTAAATTTTAATAATCCAGGCTAAGCCTCAGTGGGCACTACCCTGAAGCCCGCCCAAGGTACTCTTGCCCTAACAAAATCCAATTTAGAAATTGCTTACGACAGTTCGAACCGTCCCCCTATTTCAATATACTATGCCCCTATAAGATAGCCCGAATAATAGCACGATCGAGAATATGCTTTATTTTAAAGCTCCTAAGGGTCTGAATTACCTGCGGTTGTTTTTGTGACGTAATGTGGCCGTATAGATGATGATATTTCGTAGAATTTTATTTTAACTGGTAATTCGATGATTGTGTTTGTATTATCCACCGGATCAGATCAGATACTTGGAACCGAAATTGGGGGAAATCATTTATCGCTCTTACAGAAATAATTGAGTTATATACAGGGTGTAAGTATGAACAGCGTTATCCTTGAAACCAGGTTGGACTCTACTCATGATGCTGAACCTCTGGTTTCAGGGATAACGCTGTTCACACTTACACCCTGTATAACTTTATTAACAACGAAAATTACAATGAAGTAGTAGAAACAAATTAAAACCAGTAGGTATTTATACAATTGATCTAACTGCAGACGGTTGCAGCCTAGAGGTAGTTCAACTGATCCATATCAATACTAATCGGAAGCGTCCCCAAAATTCACTTCATTACTACGCTGTATGGCAATAATATTTGATTAGTAAATGACCATCACTACATAGTATAAAACAAAGTCGCTTTCTCCGTCCCTATATTGTATGCTTAAATCTTTAATACTACGAAACGGATTTTGATGCGGTTTTTTTTAATAGATAGAGTGATTTAAGAGGTAGCTTTATACGTATAATAAAACCGTGCGACGCCGGGGCGGGTCGCTAGTAAATTATAAAATAATTTGACGTGTTTTTAAAACCATACTTACTTCAAATTCTGTGAAGCGAAAATATTATGTAATAATTTCCTTTACTATTTAAGTATCTGTAAATTACTTATGATTGTATTGTTTATTATTAGTTTTTTTTATTGTCTGTGTATTTTATGTAGGTATATTATTTACCAATTTCAGAATTATATAAGTAATTTATTTTAAAGGAGATCACCCAGCTCCCATACATTTTTGGGCTAATTTTGAAAGAGCCGGCCACCTGAATTAAACTTAATATTATAATAGAGTGTAACAAAATGAACACTTTTTATTACTAGACTAAAGCTGTAAGTCAAGTCTGTGAGATAATATTCTAACTCAAAACATCCATTATATTTGTGTAGTAAAACCTAATTTTTATTTAATTTCTTGTAATAATGTGCAAGTTAGATATAATAAAGGCCCGACCCGGCCGCCTCGCTATTCCTGGCTATGGTAGTGGCCATGGTAACGGCGGGGCAGGGGGTGCTAAGAATCACCGGCCTGCAGGCTACCACACAATTCCTAAACTGACCCTGGTAACGTACAACGGACGCACTCTGAGGCTTGACAATCATCTAGCGCAGTTGGAAGTGGAGTTAGAGAACATTAAATGGCATGTTCTAGGGTTGTGTGAAGTCCGTAGAGAAGGGGAGGACACCGTTACCCTAGACTCGGGCCATCTTCTCTACTTTCGCGAGGGTGATAAAAAATCCCAGGGTGGCGTAGGTTTCCTCGTCAATAAGGCCCTCTCTAGCAACGTTCAAGAAATCTCTAGTGTGTCGACCAGGGTAGCGTACCTGATCCTTTGGCTATCTAAGCGGTATAGCATGAAGGTAATTCAGGTCTACGCACCGACCTCGGCACACCCGGATGATGAAGTGGAGGATATGTACGAAGACATATCCAAAGCCTTACACAACACCACTAAGCCTCACTTCAACATTGTTATGGGGGACTTTAACGGCAAGGTGAGAATCCAGACTGGCAACGTATCCCGAATAGGCCCGCATGGTTATGGAGTTAGGAATCACAGGGGGCAAATGCTTGTCAACTTCCTTGAGAAAGAGGGGCTGTTCTTAATGAACTCCTTCTTTAAGAAACAGCCCCAGCGGAAGTGGACATGGTAAAGCCCCGACACCGTGACAAAAAATTAGATCGACTTTATCATGACGGATAGCAAGCACATATTCAGAGATGTCTCAGTGATCAATACCGGATCTGATCACTGAATGCTCCGAGGCACTCTGAATATCAACTTAAAGCTTGAAAGAAACCTGATGAAGTCCACGCTCCGACCTAATCCAATCCAAATCATGGCGGGCACCGAGAAGTTTTAGTTTTGTTTTTTTTAAGACGGTATTACTTCAGAGCTTCTGAAGGCAGGAGGAGCCCCCGTTATACAGAAGCTACAGAATCTCTTTAATACCGTCCTTCACAGTGGGAGAACTCCTAAGACGTGGAGCGGGAGTTTGGTGGTGCTCTTTTTTAAGAAGGGCGATAAAACCCTCCTTAAAAACTATAGACCCATCACACTCCTGAGCCACGTCTATAAGCTATTCTCGCGAGCGATCACGAATCGTCTCGCCAGGAGACTCGACGAGTTTCAGCCACCGGAACAGGCCGGGTTCCGCGGAGGATATGACACCATAGACCACATTCACACAGTGCGACAGATTATACAGAAGTCCGAAGAGTATAATCAGTCCCTGTGTCTCGCTTTTGTGGACTATGAAAAGGCCTTTGACTCCGTCGAAACCTGGGCTGTTCTAGAATCCTTACAGCCAGCGATGCCAAGTAGACTATCGTTATATAGAGGTGATGAGGTGTCTCTACAAAGCCGCCACTATGAGTGTCCAAGTACAGGGCCAGCAGTCTAAACCCATCCAATTGCGCAAAGGAGTGAGGCAGGGGGATGTCATATCCCCGAAACTGTTCACGAGCGCATTGGAAGATATGCTTAAGACTCTGGACTGGAAAGGTAAGGGCATAAACATAAATGGCAATTACATCTCACACCTACGATTCGCTGATGACATAGTCTTAATGGCGGAGTCGCTAGAGGAGCTGACCCACATGCTGGACGGCCTAGCATCAACCTCGCGACGCATCGGTCTTGGCATGAATTTGGAAAAAACCAAAGTCATGACCAATTGCCAAATTGATCCGGGACCGGTAGTCGTAGAAGGCCTCCTTCTCGAAATCGTTTCCGAGTACTGACCTTGGGCAGATTATGCAGTTGGGTAAAAACAATTTCGAGAAGGAGGCCAAGAGGAGGATCCGTTTGGAAAACTACGTCGAGTCTTCTCGTTATCCATATCGCAATGTTTTACCGCAAAGACTGCTGGCAGATGCTGGATGCGTCAAGCTGAAGACAGGGCGCTATGGCGCTCATTAGGGGAGGCCTATGTCCAGCAGTGGACTAATATAGGCTGATGATGATGATGATGATGTTAACGAAAGAACTTATTTTATTTGCCTTGGTATATACCAACTCAAACAGGCACGTAGTTATTATGCAGAACATTTACAGGCAACTGGTAGGTTCATCATTGAACTCGGAGGACAATATCAGGGAATGGACTTAGAACTTTGGTGTAATAATAAAAAATGTTTGTGATGCTGAGTTCTATTCAAACCAACCTTTTTTTTTTGTTGGCCGGCAAAATAAATATTAGCCCAACCTGGGTGATCTCCTTTAAGACGTTAGTCCGAACAATTCTAAAAAACTGATCCCGCAATGAAAAACACGATTGGCATAAACGGTGACCTACTAATTTCAAAACCAAAATAAATGTCAGGTAAGTAAATTTGCATTCCTAAATGGGCCAAATCCGGCACATTACAATTCCGGATAAATCCAAACTGATTTGTTTACTAAATGAAACGCTCGCATTGTGGACTGATTAGTAAATAATCCTGCCTCAAACGAGTTTAAAATTAGAAAAGGTACCTTATCAGATGAATGAGGTATTTTTGTAAAAGAATAAGCTGAACTATGTTATGTATTGTTTTTTGTTTTGGTTGAATAGTTTTGCGGTGATTGAGTGGTTATATTTTTAGTAGACGGTAAAAGGTTTTCAGTGGAGTAAAGAGTTCATATTGCTGCAATAAACAAAATTTAAAAAAATGTGTTAACTACAGATGGTTTTAAAGTCTAGTCCTCAACTGATTCCTGATTTCTAAGAGAAGACTTAAAGATATATCGAGATCAGATTATAATATATCAGGATTGGATAGTAGGGCCTCCTGTAGAATAATCTCTCCACCTCTCGTGGTTCTACCAAACTTGCGTTATTTGGACCGAAACTGAGAAAGGAGCCACTCGGATGACTCTACAAATCCGACGTACTTTATCCCATACACTCTCTCCCTTCTGGGGCATATCACATCACATCACTTTCTTGACTTCATTGCCGGTCTGCTCTACCTCTTTACTGCTCTATGCCTTCCATTCATTTGCGAAAATGTGTTTTCCTCAACGCGACGTGATTCATAAATATAATACTAGCCTTCTGCTCACGGCTTCGCTCACGTGGACTATACGATTTGTCCTGCTCTTCGATCTTCCCATTTTTCCTTTTTATAGGTTTTTTGAAAATTCCTGATTCAGTTTCTATCAGTTTACAATGAAAATTTCAGGTCATTAACATCCTTCATTAAAAAAGTACCGAATAAAAAGATATTTTAAACTTTAATAAAATTGAAATTTATAATTTTATGAATTACTGATTTAATAGTTACAAAAAACAAAAACCTTTTATATTGTATGTCTGAAGTGGATAAACTGTTGTTACCGTTATATAATTTTAAAACCTCTCCAATGGATATTCTACAAAATGTGATAACATATGTATCCTTATTCTTAAAAGCCAATAAGACGCATTACAGCACAGGTCTATGCCCAGCTGTGAACTGGATCAGGCTGTTGATGTAATGTCACTTGGCTTAAACTGGATGAAGTTTTCTCGCAAAACCTAGAAAAGATTAGAAATTTCCAGATCGTAAACGCAATCCGCAGATGTAATTACACCTGGCTTTGGAGGATTGACGTGTATTTGTGGTAAATGAGAGCGGAAGGGTTATGGCATTTCTGATTGGATTCAAAATTGGAATGTATTGTTATGATTTAGGCCACGGCTGCACTGGAAGGTAATACTTTTATAACGTTGGTAATAGTTTTTGTTTTTACAAAGCTTAAAAACTTCGTTATATTTCAGGCATTAATAACGATAACTCAAAAACTTATGGTCTCCTCGATGATCTCGGGATCATATCTATTTAAAAAAAAGGAATTCCTTAAACACTACTGAAAAGATCTTGATCAAATTTAAATAAGACCACACAACAAGCACTAGCAGTAAAAATAAAAAAAAATATTTTTGTAAAGGGTTCCATAGGGTTATTTTATAAATTTTATTTTAAAGTTAAATCTCGTTTAATTTCGATAAAAAATAGGGTTAACTGGTTGCAACCCTTAGTTCTAGCTAATTACTATTTAAGGAGGCCTCTAAAAAGTAGAACACAGTGAACATCAACTGGTGTGCCCAAATGTTGCATTTCATTGTTCCTTTACAAAACTAAAGATGTCGCTGTTGAAAAAAATGTGCAATGAAATGCCATTTAGGAAACAAGAGCTAATTTCTTAAAAGAAAACTTTAAAAAAAAATGTTATGTCCTAAAACATTCTGAACGATTGCTATCATCAACCATTTCAGTCATCGCGTCATGCTTCAGCCATTAAGCCCAAAATCCAAAATAGACCCAAAACAAAATAGCAATGTCAACTGACGCCAAAAACTCTGCAATCAAATTACAATTAGCCGTCCGTCCGGAAAGCATGTTAAAATTATTAATTAAATAACAACGTGACTTTCGCACATGGGACCAGCCGCAATCCGAGGATCGAGTCTGGTAGCTGGTCCACTTTTATAAATACTGGCCGTTTTCGAAAATTATCAAGTTCTTTTTCTAATGCACTGAGTGGAAGAGAAGAAGTCATCTTCTCTTCATTTTAAACAGGATAACCCTTTGAGAAAGGAAATCTCTTTAATCTATGGAGAGGTCAGTGCTGCCGAGTTTTACTCCGTTTTGTTTTTGTATTCCTAGATCTGAGGGTTAAGCAACGGGAATTAACATTTCAGCTTATAACTATTAACAAAAACCTTCATTTTTAGTCAAAACCTGGATGAACTTCCTTTATTTTCACTTACTTACATTGTATTTAAGTTTTCTCTCAGACAATCGGTACAAAAGAGGTTGTTTAAAATATTATTAAAGAGAAGTTGCACGTTCTCACCCGACTGTACTTATTTATTAATTTCGGGAGGATTCGATTATATTATTATTAATTTCGGAGGAAACGAGAATGGATGGAATCGCCAATAACATAGTATTTCCTAGATAAATTTATCAGCAGCTGGAGTCAAACAGCATTGAGCCCTAAAAATAGGGAGAGTTGTGATAAGGGTTGAAACTATTTTTTTTAATTATAAAAACACTAAATATGTAGCAATTCAAGCTTCGTTTGAGTTTGTTTAAAAAAACATAAAGAACTGGCTTCATTTAGGCACTGTACAGCAAAGTCACGGTTTCACCCTTATTTAACCAATCCATAGTTTTTGCGGCATCGCCTAAAAGTAGTTACAAGCTATTTGTTAATGTTCGCTGCAGAAAAGCGGTTAGCTTATTAAGCACAGTCACTGTTTATGTTGTTTTGCGGTGGAAAATTCAAAGCCTCAGCTTTGAATCCATTGCAGAAAGATTCAAAGTTTAGTAGGCAAAAAAACAATGAGAAAAAGCTTTGGAAATGGACACGAGTTAGAGGTGCAGCCATCGCTCAACTGACAGTTACCTGTCAAAAAAAGTAACCATAGTCCAACTGTAGTCTGTACTTTTCAAATTTCAGGCCTTCAAGCGTGACTTGACAGCACTCAATCGAGTTACGATGTCCAATATTGATACAATTGTACCAACAGAACGAACCCAACATAACTACGGAAGGTTGGTAATTTGATTTGGAGACGATACTCCTTGGAACACGCGAAAAAGGAATTTTATTGTGGCACGCAATTTGACTGAGAATTTTGTCTCCTTCGCATTGTTCGATTGACGGATTTGGCATCTGTTTCTCATATGGAAATCTTTTATACGAAATCCAGTCATCCTCGAAAGGTAAAATTTAGTACCTAGGTATTTGAAGGCAGGCTTTTGGGAGCAACAATATACATTCATATTAAGGATTCGCTTTACATACGCTTTACACTTCAGATTCCTGAAATATCTACAGTGATGAGTATGTGACTAAAATACAGAAGATTAACTATCTCCTGTAGTTTGTTAATTGTTTATTTGTTAAAAATACTAACGAGAATAAAACAAAAATTGAACGCATTTACGAAACCAATTTACTTTTATAATGGCTACCAATTTACAAACAGATTTTCTCACCCGAGAAAATAGAAAAGTTATTTTCTGGAACAGTTTTACATTTAATATTTATAAGATCACACTTTAAAATCTGTTGTTGCTTTTCTTGAGGAAAAATTCTGCGGACTTCATTGTTACTTCAGAGTGAATAAGTCTTGCTAAAATGTCCGTACATTTTTGAAATCTGCTTGGCTCCATTATTTAGATTGTAGTCGAGGGCTGTCTTCAAACTTAAATATGACGGTAAGGTTTTTAAAAAAGTTACGCCTTTGATATAATACTTTTGAACATTTAGGTTACATAGTAATTTTATGGTTCAGCTAAGCAGCTAAGCTACTCTGTTCGATTCAGACGTAAAAACTATTATTTGTATCATTAAAACAGTTTGTAGACCTTTCCTCTTATCTTGATTCATGCGGTGTTCTAAAAAACTGAACCTTAATAACATATTTTACACAAAACCGCTAGTTTAGTAATTGTCCAGTAAAGCCAAAACCCCATCTGTATTCAAAGCAAAAAGCTTAAATGATATGAGGACCGCTTTTCAGCTGCCTTTTATAAAATGCTGTGTGGAGCTAAGCGGCTTGGCTGGATAAAGCTAAGTGTCGTTGTCTTCACAAGCAACTATACTAGACATTACATTTTATAAGTGATGTTAATGTTTCACCTATTCTAATGACGCTTTGATAAAAAATGGATAAAAGCATCGATCACATCGAACAAATTCACTTCCATACAAAGGCCTAGCGTGGCACTTTTGACTTTCTTTCTTTCTCTAAGTTACTGTTTACACTTCTTACATTTTTTATTTATTTAATGTCAACTGTAGAAGGTAGCGACTGCTGGTTGACTAGGCCCACTGATATCGAGACCTCGTCCCGTTTTAGAGTTAGTTCAAAAAGCGTTGCCCCACGTTGGACGCCAACCGAGAAACAACTCCAAACCACTTTCGTTACGAGCAGTGAGTAAACTGTGCTCTAACCTACAACACCGATTAATTGAGTTCCCGGGATCCTATTTCATGACCTGATTTCCTAAACTTTCCCGGAAAGCTTTTGATACGATAGATACCCTACATTTTGGATGATGTTTATTTATTATTCAGTTGATTAGATTACTTGTACACAGTTGTTTTTCTTTCATTTAAGTAGCTCTCATAGATTTTATGTGAGATTATAAGTGTCTCATCCAAATAGAGGAAGAACTAATTTAAGCTTTTTTTTGCTGCTTTAATTTAAGCTACTACAACTTGATTGATACGAAAATGAGTAGGTTCTGTAATCGCTATCTACTAGCTATTTCAATTAGATCCTAATTTAGTCCTGTTTATTAGAAGCATTCTATCAATGCAACGTAATTGGTTATTATATGTGTTCCAAAACACACAGCATTGTTGGAAGAATGGTTTGTACTATTTGCCTTTAGATAGTAGGTTTTAGGTATACTTTACCGACCTCCAGTCTGTTTCGAGCCCATACTCTTTGCAGGAAGTAGCCGATCCAGAATGTCATCTTGAGCGGCTGTCAATATCTTTTCATAGCGTTTGTGTAATTTGCCGATAAAACAACAAAAAAATTTCGTATGACTATTTTTTAGTAAAAAAACACTGTTATAAAAGTGAAATAAAAGCTTTTTAAGTGCATTATTTTTGATCAAGCCGCTGCTTCGGAAGAAGAGCGATCTGATTATGAAAAAATAAAAAATAAAAAAAAAAGCGACGCTTTCTCATCCTCGGAGGATGAGGACGGCCTAGCCTTCCAACTACCTAATAAAAGGCACCGAGTTGTTGGTAAGTCTTATAAAGGTAAAGAGCACGATCAGAAAATAAACTCTGTTGATTACCGAAGTGGGGTAGGTACATCGCAGGTTATCTGTTGCAATATAATATTCCATTGGCCGCTTCTAGTACTCATCTTTTTCCAATCCCCGCGCCAAGTTCACCTAATAAATCCATGTTCCGTTTCTAATAAGTTGCAGCTAGGTGAATTGTCGACGAATTTTGATGAAAGAAAGATCATTCCATCATCTGATTTAAAAAGACTAGAACAATTAAACTATCTTCAACATGTTGAGTGAGACACAAACTTGGAAAGGCATGAGATAAAAGGCCACACTGCAGGGATTTTAAGCAACCCCTGGGTTTGTCGCACTCAAAGTTAATGATGAATTGTGTCACTTTAACAAGAGTAAAGATTAATTAGCTGCTGCTGATAACAATGGGCGGGACCGTGCAGAGCTAGAACGACAAAATTTATTGTAAATAGAGTCTACAGAATCTTTTTAAGTGGGCAGCTAGGAATCTTGGTGAATTGAACTCAATGTCCTTGTTTGAAAAGGTATCTTCCTTATTGACTGCCGCGCTACATGCATTGAAATAAGAAGAGGTAGAATTTTGAAAGAAATAAATAATCCAAGTGCAGAGTACTTGTTTTGTTGCTTTGCAGCCAGTCATTCAATCACTGGGTGGCACAAAAGTTAGGCTTAATAAGCCAGAGTATATTAAGGAAAAGAAGCAGAGTCATTCTAGGCCTTCTTCAAACTTCAGACAAGACAAGCAGGACTAGAGACCTTACACTTGCGTGAATACCAGAGTTGATTTTCTTGTCTGACACAACTTGACACAAGAGACAAACAGAAAGGTGATCAAGGTCAGCAAAAACAAAACTTTCAAGATAACTGACCATTAATAACCAACTAAAAATAAATAACCAGGAAAGTAAACAAAATTTACTAACTATATGACTAACAAAGCCTTTCAGGAGGGGATGCTTAAACTAAAGCATCACATACAAGCATGGGCAGAATTTGGTGCCAACAAATACATTTTAGTAATCCAATCCATACCCAGAGCCCACATACCCTTCATAAACCGACATCCACTGATACATTGTTCATCATTTGACACAGTTGAGAAAGTTCAACACCCTAGTTTCACCAGAGATAACCATAATTATTCAGGAGTTAATAGCAAATGGAGTTTAGGAGAAACCATAGATTTTGAACTCCGGATTCCTGTCAAAAATGTTTTTTGGTTATGAAATCAAATGGGGGGCAAATGTAATGGTACTCATATTTGAGAGAGGACTAAACAGACAAATACAAAACAAACACTTCAACTGGTGTCAAAAGCCGATGTTGTAACATTTTTACAAAGGTCCAGTCGCATGGTGAAAATAGACCTGACAAGCCTACTTTCACGTACCTATTGCAGAGTGACATCGGTGCTTTCTAAGAGCTTATTACAACCTTCAACTGTCGGATCTACCCTTAGAGCTTTCTACAGCTCCTCGAATGTTTGCTTGTTTGCTACCCTTAGGGCTTTCAACAGCTCCTCGAATGTTTGCTTGTTTGCTACACTAACAAACTGGATCGCGGAGATCTTACGAGGTAAGGGTATGCGACTTTGGTCTTTTAAGACGACTTCCTTCTGGTAAGTCAGGACAAAGTCCAACTTCTGGATCAGGTCTCGGAGACCTTGAGTATCCTAGAAAGCTGTGCTTGGCATGTCACTTCCTAAAGTCAGTACTGGAACTGTCTGAGATACTTTAGTACTCACTTTTAAAAAAAAAAAAAAAAAAGTAGAATAGCAAAGTTCTAGAAAGAGGTTGCTGCAACTTACAACAGATTCAAATCTTATTTGGGGTACTAAATTTGGCAAACCTGACCACTTGAATAGGGCGCTTACGCTGTCGCCTAACTCAAAGGTTCACAAGAGCTTTTTATCAAGGCAGAAATAGCTGAGAAGAGTACACCTCCGCAGTTTATAAGGGAACTGGTTTAGTGGCAAAGTGCCATAAATCACAGCATAATTCCTCTACAGAACAAGGAAGTAACTCACTTCCTGACCACAGACGCATCGGATGCGGGCTGGGATGCTCACCTCAACAAGAGGCGCCTGTCGGGCAGGTGGAGAGCAGAAATCCCAGCGTTCAAACATAAAAGAACTGTTTGCAGTATACAGTGCAATAATCTAAATGAGATGTCTACACAATGCTCATGTCCTCATATAGACGGACTACAGGACACTAGTAACGTGCATAAGAAACGAAGGGGAATCACGACCCCTTGTACTACTCAAGCTGACAATGAGGCTCCTAAGCGTGTCGGATTGGAACGCTTGAGCTGGCACTCTCGGCGGCGTATCTCTCGGGGAGATACAACGGCATAGCCGACCGCCTATCAAGAAATCGCTCTGTGCCGGAATGGCACTCACTGCCCCCGGCCTCGGAGGCCGTATTCGGAACTTGGGGCATACCAGACATCGATCTGTTTGCATCAAAAGAATCTGCCGTAGTAGACCACTACGTTACTTGGGACTCCAGAGACGGATATGCCGACTTTTGCGATGCTTTCAGTCGCCCCTGGAATTTCAGTTTAGCTTGGGTGTTTTTTTTTCATCACCTAATCTCATTCCACGCGTGCTAATACTGCGACAGGCATTTACATAATAATAGCACCTCTATGGACACATTGCTTTTGGCTAACATATCCAAAAGGCACGAGCTCTTACCAAACGTCTCCCAATAAAAAACCTGCACAAGAATCTGATAGATCTCACAACTGGCAGGAGACCTCCAATGCTCGAGAAGCTGAATCTCCTAGCTTGGAGGCTTGGGAGTGGGACAGTAAAGTAGGTCTGAAAAAGTAAGTTTGTGACTGTACACAGCACAAAACAAGGCTGGCGAAAATCGACATTAACTAAATATATTGTAATATAATGTATTGTATTAAGTATATCAGTCATCTAGTACCCATAACATAAGCTCTGCTTAGCTTGCGGCTTGATGATGCTGTGTGGACCGTCCGGAAATATTTATTTATTTTATTCCCCGATCAAACGATGAATTGCATGCATGGTGTTAAGTTTTATTAAGTTTCATTGACTCTATTCCACAGAGAAATCATGTAGCCAGATGTACAGCTAAATTATTTCTTGAAGATCACCTAGCTTACCTAACCATACTTTGATACAAATTTGATGGCTCCATCTACTCAGCAACTAGTTCCGATGAGATTACAGCGAACTTCTTAGGGCGTCAAATATTAAGAGATCGAACCCGAAAAGAAAACAGTCATTTGGGATACAGGTATTAAACTGGCTGAAGAACAATCCATCTACAGAATCACTGTTTGATACAGCATAAAGAACAGCTATTGTTCTACTATTAGCATCTGGACGTCGAATACATGACCTTTCTCTTTTCGATTACCGAATTCGAATCCAATTACTTACTGATGATGAAAAACACGAAGTACTGTTTTGGCCAAGATATGGCGTTAAGACAAATAGTGTTGATAATAGACGGTCTGGTTGGCTATTAAATTTTCATCCAGAAGAACACTTATGTCCTGTAAAGCATACATATATAAAGCCACTGAAAACAGACTGAAAACTAAAGAACCTGGATGAACACATTTGTTTATTTCAATAACAGGAGTAATGAACCCAGCTCAGACTAAGATAGCTGGTTGGATAAAATCAATATTAAAAGGTTCTGGAATAAATTCATCTCCTGGTAGTGTAAGATCTGCAGTAGCTTCTTGAAGTATTTTTTTTTTTTTTTTTTTTGAGGAGATTCTACGCAGAGGCAATTGGTAAGCTCTCAAACCTTTACAAATTCTACTGCCGGGCTATTATCAGGAGCACTACTGAGATACAAAATAATAATATTGGCCTTGACCAGTTGTTAAATAATTTCTTAACACATTTAAATGTTTAAAGTAAAAAAAAAAAAAGTAACCTTTAAGTCATGTTTTGAATGAGAGAGATCTCATGATTTATATTCAAATTTATTTAGAAACAAAGTTTACGTTGCTTTACTTATTACGTAATAAGTGTTGATTTACGTTTTTTGATAGTAAATAGAGCTTTCAGCTTCAGCAACGTAAAGCTTGAATTCAGAGAATTTAATAATTTAGAAACTAGTTAATAATGCCCGACTGAACATTTGCCTAGTTTTCTATAAGGGTCGTGTACTTAGGTTTATAATTTAATGCTTACTTTTGCAATACATTTTAATTTGGAGATCACATAGCGTTTGTGCCTACTCTTTCCCCAGCAGATAACAAACAGGTCTTCCAACAATGCTGTGTGTTTTGGAACACATATAATATTACCGTTTTGCATACAAACAAAACGGATATTATGTGTGTGGAGAAACACACAGCATGAACAAGGTGCTTGCTGGTGTTGGGAGACACTATGAAAAGATATTGACAGCCGCTCAAGATGACATTCTGGATCGGCTACTTCCTGCAAAGAGTATGGGCTCGAAACAGACTGGAGGTCGGTAAAGTATACCTAAAACCTACTATCTAAAGGCAAATAGTACAAACCATTCTTCCAACAATGCTGTGTGTTTCTCCACACACATAATATCCGTTTTGTTTGTATGCAAAACGGTAATATTACGATTCCGATTAACGATTAGGTACAGAGATTAGGAGATGCGTGAGTAATGCCCGGGTGATGTCGATAGTACAGTCCCGTGATTCATTGAGCTCAGCGGGCAATATAACTTGATTGGGCAGAGATTCTGTTCGCCCGTCAGTGCCAGTTCATTATAGAAAAACCACGGAGCTTAAATATATCAGAACTAGATGATAGCAAGAAAGCTTTTAGTGCTTAAATCTTCAACCGCTTGACTGCACATCAGTTGTCGTGTCCCCAAAGCCCAGCACATTGAATTAACCTGACTCTGGCGAAAATAAAACAAAAATAATTGTCGGATAAAACTATTATAGGCAAATTAAGGGTTAGTTGTAGAATTTTGAAAGTCGTAATAACGAAATTCTTCAGGCTATTTGATGAACACCTTTTTCGCCATACTTTGTTTTCATCACGAGTTCTAGAGTATCTTCTTCCTAGAAAGCTTTGGTGTGAAAGAGTAGGATTGATGATGGCTTATTTCATCAACCAATCACATACTATGGTTATCATACACGATCATTGATACTTGTTAACGCATTTTCACGTGACATTTATAACGTGATATTTTCAAAAAACTTAAAAAGGAGCAAGTGTGTATTCGACTGTTTTTTTTAATGTGTGTTACCTCAAATATTATTTCTAGTTGAACTAATGTCAATGATTATTTTTATTTGAAAGCTAGTGCTTCTCACGTAGTCCCATATAATATCCCAGTTGTTTTGGAGTTCTCTACAAAACAACATTGATGATGTTGTATATCAATCTCTCTTATTTTCGCTATAGATAATTTGACATTGGTTTATAGTTTTTTAAATAACGAAAAATATAAATTTAGGTAAATTTTAAGTCTATTGATATTTTTTTAAAACGTACTAAGTGAACACTGAAAATTTGTATTCGATTTATAGTTTTGTTAAACACGCCAAATTATCGCTTCAAAATTATGAAATCGGTTTATACATTTTCAAAACATACCAAATTATAGAATAGCGTTGGCTGCTTTCAATTCAAATCGTTCTTAGTTCAAAGGTTTTTCAAAGTATATTTCTCACATTGTTTCATCAAGACTATAGGTAGGTACTCTCATTGGGCCATAAAAGCTAATGGGAACGCTTTCTGTGTCATATTGTTTTTAGGGTTGCCCTTTATAACGGGGCTATAACGTGTTATGTCCATTATGATGGAGTTTATATAGAGATGCTTTTAACGAGCTCTCTGAGTACCTTTTCTTCGACCTTCAACGTATTGTGAACAAAGGAAGAATAAGATAAATGTTTAAATCAATAAATAGCAAAGAAATAATGCTGAACAGAGCATTGTGAAACTTCAAGCTAAGCAAAGCTTTGTGTTATGGATACTAGATCACGGATATACTGATACATATTTATAATAACGCATAGAAAACACCCAAAACACCCTTAAAATACATCGGGAATCAAATCCGCAACCTCCTGCATCGTAGGTGAATGTTCTTCCGCTGCTCCACCGAGATTGTCTTATAGTAGACTAGCGACCTGCCCCGGCTTCGCACGGTTTTATTATACGTATAAACCTTCCTCTTAAATCACTCTATCTATTAAAAACCGCATCAAAATCCGTTGCGAAGTTTTAAAGATTTAAGCATACATAGGGATATAGGGACATATGGACAGAGAAAGCGACTTTGTTTTATAATATGTAGTGATGATGCATCAAACTATTTATTTATTTTTATACGGTCAGGTGGATAATGTTTCCGCACTTTGAACCATTTTGAGTTTATAAATATCATTTAGGTTTCCGAATTTTGCGAAAACAAATACGGGGAAGAGATGACAGGGTTTTTAATCATCCTCATTGGCTCTTACATGCACAAACGATATTTTATACAGTATTCGTTGACAATTAATTAACTAGGAATTTGTTTAAGTCCGTACAGGAATTGACCCAATTAACTAAAGTTGGTATTTAATTTATGATTAGTGAAAAGAAATGGAATGTCCTGAAATGGAAAATTTAGACACTAGGATTTGCCGGTAAGCTATAGCTAAGCGCTGAGTTTGGTGGTCAATTTATATATTTGAAATTGACCTCTTTTTACTATCCTTCACGGAAATTTCCATTTCCTCGTACATTATATGAAACTCATTTCGATATTTTAGACAACTTCCATGTTACTTTATAGGAAATTTTATGGAGAATACAAACACCTAATGGATGTTCTAAATTGAAACGCAAGTTTTGTGGAGATAGACGAATAACAGATAGGAGGAGTACCAAGTAACAGATGTTACTTGGTACTCCTACTATGGATGTTACTTGGTACTCCTACAATAAAATCAAGAAATCCACGGAAGAATCCGTCATGGACCACTTAAAATATAGATTTTTTTGAAGGTCCCAATTGCCACTCTCCCACTGGGACCTAGATTTATTGTTTATTGTTAGAAATTTTACATTATTGCTATTTCACTGTTGGCACACATACTCTATTGACTGTAACTACAAGATTTATACTCTCAACATAATAATTGCATAAAAATATATTTCAGCGAAGAACCGATAACCGTTGGGGTAAACGTGTTCTTGAGTGGAGACCACGACTCGGTAAACGTAGCGTAGGACGCCCTCAGGCCAGGTGGGATGACGATCTGCGAAAGACTGCTGGCAGATGCTGGATGCGTCAAGCTGAAGACAGGGCGATATGGCGCTCATTGGGGGAGGCCTATGTCCAGCAGTGGACTAATATAGGTTGATGATGATGATGGTGATATTTCAACCGGCCGCGACTACGCCCTTACGACGGCCCCATATTAATTATAATAATGAACCTTAGTCCTGTAACTTATTACGGTCATTTCCCACCAAAAAATGTCGTTCCACCTCAAGAATAGTCCTTGCTAATTAAAACAGGTTGCTATTACCGGGTCTTACTCGCCCTTCGGCCATCAAACATAATTACGCCTTAATTTATACACTTTCACACATAAATTTTTCAGGCGCCATTGTTTCGAATCCACCGGGTAACGAGGTAATTACACCAACAATGGCCTACCTACGAGGGCTGGGTAGGTACAGTCAGCGATGACGTTTAATATGAATTGATAGGATAAGATAAGATGAGAAAAAGTTTATTTAGTTTCCACAAAATATACAGTGTAAGCTATAACTAAAACGATGAAACAATAAACTTTATGAACTTTGTTAATTTTGGTTAGAGTAACTTTTATAAAAATAATTGACACTCTTCTTCTAAAACACTAAATTCGACTATTTAGATTGAATTGTTGTTTTAGTGATAGTTCATATTTAGGTTAAATTCATAAAAATTAATCCTACATTGGCTGTAGGTTAAACTATAAGATTAGTTATAATTTATTTTCTACGAGCTGTGGATTTTATGTAATATAATAAAATCAATAATGGAACCAAAACGGTTGCCAGCATGTGCTGTAGGAGCAACATTGATGACCTCAGTGGCGCGGCGATCGAATGTCTTACTGGTGCGATGAAAAAGGGTGCGGGTTCGATTCCAGACTCGGGACAATTTTTAAACACAGATATAATAATATGTTTATCAAATATATGTATATCCATGTGGAGCATAAGTGTATCTGTTATCTAGTGGCCATAACACAAGCTCTTCTTAGCTTTGGTCTAAATGATGAAGTTGTTCTAGAGCATTCTTAAAAAAAATACATTTCCTAAAAAACTTAGGAACTTATCAATATTATTTACATAGTTTCTAATTGTTAAATTAAGAAATACATGTCTCTTATAACGTCACTTTGGGTTTATATCATTCAGTGAACGACTCTTTCACACTATTGTTTCTTTGGCTGTTTTCTGAATATTGACAGGAAAATAATGAACGAACGACAAAAATTGTCCGACGGAGTCACTCACTCAATGCAATTAATTAATTAGCTGGTCAATTACCTACACTTGAAGAGAAATAAGGTTCACTACCGGTAGCCAGACTGTCAGTGTTCTACAAATACCACTTTGGAGACTGTGCGCAGGCACTGCACGACCTTATTCCATCTTCTCCATTCCACCATCGGACCAGCAGACGCACTGGAAAATACCATCCGTACCTGGTCGATATTCCACAATGTCGAACTAAAAAATTTAGCTCATTGTTCATAATTAGCACGGCCAGAGAGTGGAATGAGCTTCCAGCGTCTGTTTTCCCGCTAGAGTACGATCTCGGAGTCTTCAAATCAAGAGTGAATAAGTTCCTTCTGGGAAAGCGTGCTCCATCTTAGGCCACATCTTCACTTACCTGGGATAGTGGCCAACGCTTGACGATTTTCATAAATTCATAGATTGCTAGAAGCATAAAACGAACACCCTTCACATCGCTTTGTCTAGAGTAGATAAAAATATTGACCCAGATTATAGAGAGCAGTATTTAATTGCAATAACGGTTGTCGAAGAATCTCTGAACGTTAATTAAAATACGGATAGAGCTGTCGGGTTTTGGAATTTATCAAAGCTGTTATGAATTCAATGATTTTATATTTTACTGAGCGTTACTGTGGTATTTTACGGGCAATATGAAGGCAAAATTAAAGTTTGGTGCGGTTCGCACGTTCTCGTATGAAACATTTAAAAATAAAATCCAAAAAATATTCAAGAGCATAATGAATCTACAGACATGCATAACACATTAAAATAAAAACAAATAAAATACACAATCAAATAATATAATGATATCACACACAATCCGACACTTTAAACATTTGAATCCTCAGTAAAGCTGACGTAAGAATAGGTAAATTTAAGAGCCAAATCATTAACAAAATATTTAAATACTATTTTAATGGGTTTTTTGAATTGTCTTTTCTTGGGATATGAATTATTACATAAATTGATTTTCTCATTTTATTTCTATACCTCTACAAGAAAACCGCTCTCTCGGGTTGTAGAGGTTTATTCGTGTTAGTGAGCTAATTTTATTGCTGAGTGTACCTCGCAATGAATGGCTAAAAAAACCCGTCATTCCATCGTGAACAGCCCCATTGTGTTATTTATTGTGGCAATGTCACTACCGGTAATTATTGTTTTTTGCATGCCTCCCCTTTTGCGGGGATTTTGATTAATTCGTTCCTGGTTGAATTGATTCCTATGTTTCAGGGGAAATGGTACAACTCTCTTTAGTGGGTCAATTTTAGTATGGAGAGTTTTGGAAATAAAAATATTTAAACTTTTTGAAAAACGGAGACATTGAAATATATGAATAAATTATTGACGACATGACATGTTTTTTTATTTATTCCAAACAAAATAGTAATTTGCGAAAAAGATTAAGTACCTTTATTAATTTATTGTAATTATGATATAATTCTTATTTCGGAAAAACATATTTAACATAGGTATACCTTCTTCCCTTCTCTTATATATATATTATCAGACTATCTTCTGGCCGCGGCTTCGCACGCACTTTACCAGGATAAAAAGTAGCATACTTCTGGAAAATTATCGATCTCCCTGCCAAATTTCATTGAGCAATTTCATCGTAAAAAGCTAAGAAAGAGACAACTATTTCCTTAGGTTAGTTAGTGTACTACTATGATAGACTGACAGAATATATTTCTATTGTCGCAGAAGCCGACTATACTTTGGACGACTCATTCTGGAATGAAGAAAGCCCAGTTGGTGAGTGATAAATGAACATTAGAGTAGCCCCTTAGTTATTCATTCTCACCTAAACCCTTAATTTATCATCAAACTCACGCATTAATAAAAAAAAACAATCCATAATATTTTTATAAAGTTTATCAGTTACCTAGTATACCCATAACTCAAGCTCAGTCCAGCATTATTTCTATTAGATAGATACATTTTACTTCTTCTATCGTGGTAATTGCTCGCTTATCTTTCCAAATCATTACGTACGTCTTCTGCTGTTCTGGCCTTGAAGACCTTGGAGGCTTTGGAGGTTAATCAAGGCGGGTTTTGCTATAATCACCACGCTTGGCGGGCATATTGGTGTTTGCAATTAAAGTGTTGAGTCAATCGTAGTAAGCTACCATTCATCTAGAATGTACCCTTCAAAATTAACATTAAGTAGAATAGCTTCTTAACTACTACTGAAATTACTTGTAGGACATAGAAACAGTAAAACCTTATACATCATTTCATACACACCCACTCTAACGCATTTTAGTTTCTTTCTATTCCGTCTCTAAAATTATTAGACAACATGCAAAAATGTGTAGCAATGCGACACAGAACGCAACGTAGAGTGCCTAAATTGGCCACGTCATGCGATGCTTTCTTGTATTTTTGCGCCATGCGGCCGGGCCGGGCCGAAAAAGGCCAGAGTTTACGCTCTTCGCCACACCCGCGCGCTGCAAATGCAAATGAAGTTTGTGACTGTGGATCCTGGATCCTTGTTGGCCCCGTCAGTACTGTGACTTTGTCTATAGCTCTCGCACGTGAGCTAGTCGCCTCTTTGCATGAAAGATTGTACGAGATAGGATGTGGAAATTAAATAATTAGATATTTTTATAACAATTGACGTCAAATAACATGCATTCGAAAACTATCGGTTAGATCTTGATCGACAACACGATAAGAACTAGCTTTCAAATAACAAACAAAATAAACATCAAAATTGGTTTACTTGAAAAAGTTAAGACGGCACATTAAAAAAATATTAACAAAGATTACAATTTAGCATCTCTTTTATCAAGTTGGTTGAAAATACAATGAACACTTAATAAAAGGAGAAGAAAAGAAAGCCCTTGAAAAGATAGGTAACGTTTTGTTATTTTCTAGTCGTACGTTGCATTGGGGAGACGGTCTTAGGTTAAGATGGTAACTCTTTCAAAGGCAAGAAGGCTAGCTGTCGCGCTCACACTTATAGTACCTAAATCAACCCCATACGGGCTATTTTACATATAAAATTTTAACCGTAATACGGACATCGCCAGCGAGTTGTAAAAACATTCGCCGGACGTGGGCCGCTATTTGTCACGGGCCGTACCGGGAAGCGGGCTATAAAACGGGCCATAGCGGGACTTGTTATGAATTTTTTAACCGGCTTTTTATTGTAACAGGTAAGAGGGAAGACTGGTGAGGAGTTAAGTTGCTTCATAAATTGTCCTGTGTACGGAAAGATGCTTCCTTGCTATAAATTCTTTGAAAATCTCAGCCTTTCTGCGTGAAATAGTGGCTAAAGTCTGCCGGGGCTTATTCGACGACCATGAGGCACGGTCCTGCGGCACAGGAGGTACGGGTGCAATTCCCGTGTGGGTAGAAACGATTATACGATCTGCTGGTATTCTTTTAGGATGTAAAGATGTGCGAAAATGTACTTAAAATAGTCGACAATGTACCTAAACTCATATTTACATATTTATTTCATTCTTATTCCCATAATTAGTTTTATACGACATCTTTGGAAGTCAATGGATGTAGAGTTTTTAACTTCTAGCAAATTCAAACTTTCAATTGCTACTTCGAATTTAAATAAAGAACAAAGATAGTTCTTTCTTTATTCGATTTTAAAATATGAGTGTAAGCTCTACATCTATCCTCTCGACACAGAAAACAAAACAGAATCAACATTCGAAACTATTCGAATCTGTGATCTTCAAAGGCAAACTTATTGCGGTCTTTTTCATGCACATAAAAATCAAAAGCGTTTCCACGCGTACTAACCCTTTGAGGGAACAAAAGTTTGCGTTCGCGGAGTGCCATAGGAAGCTACGTCGACGTATGTGTACGTATGTATGTGAGAATGTAATGTATGTTGTAGTGTTTGAACGTAGGGAACGGGGGGCATTGAGCTATCTTTAATATTTAGAGGTCTGAGTCGCGGCTAGACTTCAGAGCAGGTTCTTTGAATTTTTTATTGTTTTAGTTTTACGTAAAGTTCGAAAATGGTTTGGAAGAAATAGCAAGAACAGAGTTATGGGCTTGTAAAATTTAATGGCTGATAAAATGTCTTGGTAGCTGACTTGTGAACTTGTATACAAATTACCTATTTATTAATTTCCTGTAACTACCCCAACTTTGCAATGACAATGTATGAAAGGTAGAGGGTACGTACCCAATTGACCTTACAAATTCTGTTCGCCTCAAAACATAATTATACCCTTAAACCAATTTCTCAAAAGCCTCTTCAACTTCCCAAAGTCTTCGTTCAAACACAACCTAATTAAATACAAATTTTGACGCAAATACAAACCGAATAGTTAGAATAATTCACTCATTACGAGCGAGGTCAAAGTTTTGTGTCGCCACATCAAAGCGCTCCTGTTAGCAGTTTTGATTTGAAACTGGCTTGCACTAGTTTTGGTCGGTTTAAACCCGATAGGTATGGTTTGAATGTTCTGTTTGTGCCGGTGAAACCGATGAAGTGGTGGATTAGGTCAGGTGAAAAGTTATCTGTGGAATTTTGTGGAAACGTATTTGGTTGCGGTTTGTTTTATGAGGCGGGAAACTCATAGGATTTTCTCTCCGTAAATAAGTTTACAAGGATCTACAACTAGCAATACAAAAGTGTTAAATGGTAAAAACCAGAGAGCTATACAATACGTACTTTTTTGTAGATATTTACCTACCTGTGTGGCAAAATAGCACTTATTTTAGGGGAGACCTAGATCCACGTTCAGCAATGTACTAATATTTTGGCTGGTGATAATGATGACGTAACTAATGCACTTATATAATTTTAGCTCTAAATTTCTATAAACTTAAAAAAGCTTCAAGCTACTAAATTGACAAATCGAAGAAGAACGATCTATTTAAAGAAAATCTGAAATTTTTGGATTTGCTCCGTATTTCCTTCGCTCATAATAAAGCAATAACAAAGTTTCGAGATCCCATCAAAATGATGTCCGTATGAAGTGAACCTTGAAATGGAATCTACATTATATATTATAGTACAAACGTGAAATGGAATCGCCTCTGAAAGCAATCTGTAGGGAATTATCTACACGATATTATGACTTTGGAGGCCTTTGGGGGTTTTCGATTTATGGGGGCAGATAATTACAAATGGATAAATATCTGGCTCTTTCTAGATATGATATTACCCTCTTTAACCCTACTTTACTAACATGAATTGCGATTAACCTTATAACTAGCGGTTCGTAAATTTTACGACAGAATAAAACACTAACATTTTAATAATTTAATTTCATCAACTTTATTTAACTCTGCCATCAATGGTTGCACATTGAATCAATGTGCTCCATGCAAATCGCTTTTTTGCAGTCCTTGCATCTTTTCTTGGTTCTCCCTTGCGAGGTAGATAGATCCTTCTTAAATTTTACACGATTTCACTTTGCAAGGTACGCGTCGTCATTTTGACGAATGTATAGTGAGCTAGGGAATTAGATATTCATCTGGATTCATTGTTTTAGAATTCGTTATTGAACATTTATAACGTAGGTGTAAAATGAGCTTTATTCCGAGGAAAGGCCTCCTCCAGACTGTGCATTTCTGTCTGACCTGCCTAGCATAGTTAGTCAGTCTTTTCCAGCAGTACCAAAATTTCATCCACATTTCGAGTGGTCAATAGAAAGATTGTTATAATTACTTTCAAACCATCAAAACAAGATAAACAGCAAGAGCAAGATACAAATTACTTAGTGATAAAATAATAATATAATATAATTAATTAAATATAATTACCAAAACCAATCAATAAAAAATCTATAAAATTCACTTTTGCTCCTACTTACCTGCCGAAACATAACTCATAGACGTTTCCCCATAGGCGTTTTACCGACTTCGATCTCTTATACCGCAAATGCTGTTTTTAAAATCAATATGAATCAGTCAAAAATTTACGTAACTTCCTGAAAATAATATATGTTTCAGTTAAGGATCTTACAAAGTACAATACGCTTACATTTACACAATCAGATGAACTTCGCTCGATAGAAAAAAATACCAAAATTGCCTCTTTTTAAAAAACATTTTCAATACTGTGCCTAAAATAGTAAACTTATTGATGTTATTTTTACACCAATCTTTAGATAAATCATTTTTCTAGTACAAATCGCTGAGGTGGATGTTGTAGTGTTTTTTTCCTATTAATGATGCCTAAACACCTACAAACTCGCGAAAGGCGCGACGCCCGCGGGCTTCGAAAAATGTTCCTGGCCTAAATCTTCGAAATAAGGTGGCCTTACCAATGTATAATACGTACGTAACTGTATGTCAGTAGAGTTGTATGAGCGTCACCGGAGCGTGCGAAGCAAGGGGCGTGAGGCGCAAGCATGCGAGCCCTTACTGTCTCCACTCTAGCTTGACGTACACTTACCACCAAAAAGCGTTCACTAAAACCTCAAGATACACTGAACATCAACATCACGATAACCATCTTCATCACTATCACTACATAGTATAAAACAAAGTCGCTTTCTCTGTCCCTATGTCCTTATTCTCCCTTTGAATGCTTAAATCTTTAAAACTACGCTACGGATTTTGATGCGGTTGTTTAATAGATAGAGTGATTCAAGAGGAAAGTTTATACGTATAATAAAACCGTGCAAAGCCGGGTCGGGTCGCTGGTTTAAAATGAAATTATCTCTACCCACTTAAAATTATAATTAGCCTGGTGTATCCCATTGCTAGGCAAAGGCCTCTTACTTGACTTTATTCAATATACTTAACTAAGAAAAAATATGCTAAGGTAAAATGTGTAAAAACAAAACGTAGCACACAAAAAAAATCAAACTACTTTAATAAGTAGCATATACGTAAAGATCGTGGCTTACATAGCTGTGTTCACATATACATAGATACAGACTCTATTATTATGTCTTTCTGTGCATTATGATTGCTTGTATTCTTTTTGTGTGCCAAATACATAAATTATATAGAGAAGTGAAAAGGGGCCTAGGATTTTTGCAACCTAATTGGTAAACCATCGAGAACCGAGACAAAACTGCCTTAATCAGTCCACTGCTGGACACCTAATTGGTCATTATTATTATGGGGTCTGATATCCCTAAGTCACCTCTTACGACACCCGTGAGAAAAGTTATTGTGGTGAGACATGTTCATACGTTTTTTGTGTAGACTGTACTTTTCAACTCTAAGATCATATTACTTAGCATGGTTGGGCTTTGGTTGACACTTGTTTTATTGCTCACTGTACAAGTTTCAACTGTATGATGAAAATGTGTGGGTTGGTATTCGGTTGAGTAACTGCTCCTAATGTTTTGGAAAGTTATTTCGTACTTGACTCTTCTTATATCACTTTTGTTTTTATTTAACTTTCTACATTCTCAAATGCTCATGATGATTGTAAAGACAATCGTCATGAGATGTAGTAATTATTGAGTACATAATGTCATGTAATATTGGTCCCAAAAATCTTACATTTTTGTAATAATTAAAGATAACGAAATCAAATAATTTTATACACGCGGTGCTGGATGCGGCAGCTGAAGGCAGGGCGCTATGGCGCTTATCAGCAGAGGCTTATGTCCAGCAGTGGACTATTATACAACCGATGTGGTGCGGTGGGCAAAGACAGAGAGAAGGCAGAAGGCCTGCGACGCAGGAGGTTGCGGGTTCGATTCCCGCCTCGGAACAAATTTGTGTACAATCGGCAGAAATTTGTTCCGTTGGTCTGGGTGTTTTCTATGTATGATAAAAAATGTCTATCTATGTAATGTATTGTATTAGGTATATCAGTCATCTAGTACCCATACCACAAGCTCTGCTTAGCTTGGGGCTAGATGATGTTGTGTGGACTGTCCGGAATTATGTATTTATTTATTATAGGCTGATGATGATACAAGCCTGTATCTAATATAATATAACGACTCATACCCTACGGTTTACACGTATACCGAATCACGACTCATCATAAATTGTAATGAGTGGCTGTCATGTCACGCGGTAAATACATAACAATTTATTCAGCAACCTTTCACTGACTCATCACGCGACTACGGACTAATACAGACGTTACGATGTCGATATAAAGTCGTTTATCCAACACGCAGCTCTGAATTAGCATCTCAAAAGCTTAGGGTCAAAGCACACTGAATGCGAATTGGAGGGAAATTTTGAAGATTTTTATTACATATTGATCCTTATTATCCTTACCGTTCTACTGTGCGATATTTAAGAATAAACAAAACACATTTCATATTTTTTTTTTTTTTTTTTTTTATAACTTTGTAAACTTTATTAACAACGAAAATTACAAGCAAATGAATAGAAAAATTACAACAAGTATTTACAATTGAAACCATTGAGCTAACCGCAGACGGTTGCAAACAGTCTAAAGGTAGCTCAATTTCATATTTTTTGATATATCTTACCTCCTCACATAATAGCGTGTACATAAACATATTTATGTGGATATTGTGGATAGTAAAGAACGAATATTTGCGTAAATATTGAACGCGCGTGCTTAAAACCTACTTCAAAAAAGGATGAAGTACTATGTTTAACAAACGTATTCATTTTAATGCAGATTTGATCACCGATTTTTAAAGTTGTGGACTGAAATAGAATTTATTTTTAGTTTTAAAATGTTAAAAAAATGAATACTCTTACTTTCATTAGTATTTTATTCAGGGATTACATTTTCATCCCGCAGAACATAAACATAACAATGTAACTATTCAGGGTTTTGAAGGTTATATTAAAGGTTTTACAAAAAACATACGTCATGGTTTTATATTTCTATAATTCGGTTCGCTTTCGGTGTGCCTTAACCCTTAGGGTGCGCTCACGAAATCAATAACAACGAACGAAGCTGATTTAGTTGCTACGCGAGTGCTACGAGCTGCTACGAACCGCTACGCCGTAGCACTTCATAGCGCTACGAGCTATCATTTGTTTTACCGCTAATGCTTCTGTAATTAATTTCGAATTGAGGCTATGTGAAAATTAATTTAATCTGGTTGGATATTGAAAACCTTACTGCGTCGCAATAAGGACTAAAACGCTTGCAAGTTATTAATAAGGTAGTTGAATTGTCGTAACTAATATATTGATGAGATGACGTCATTTTATTTAGGTGATCCTTTTCACCAGTTTTGAATTATTATATTTTAATATTTAATTTTTTCGTTTCTTCCATACTTTAAGTACATTACTTACTGTATTCTAAGAGTTAGTACTCATAGTTTGTCAGCCATCTTATGGTTTAAAACGAACACAATTTTTGTTTTCAAATGATTTTGTTGATTGTGATATTTTAGCAGAACACTTTTAACAATGAATTTGTTCGTTTTGTTACTGTGCATGCCTATACTAGCCCCTCTGAATTACATGTGAGAGGTATTAATCAACGGTTGTTTCGGTATTCGTTAATATTAATGTAAATACTCATGCAATGTTAAAAGCTTTTGAAATGGCTCGTGATGATTTCGTATCAATTAATTAGCATTTTGTATTTTACATTTGTTTACCTCTATAATAATTATAATTCAATATTGAAGTAAGTTTTACGTAAATTACATAAAAGAAGTTAAAAAAATAAATCCTCGTAATTGCTACTAAAAACTTGGTATTCCATTTATTACAAGGTCTGCTTATTTCCATGTTAACTGTAAAAGCTGAGACTTTGCAATTTTTCCAAAAGTTTAGTGAGATTTTTTGGTGCTTTATGTTATAAAGTTGTTTTAGTTTTTAAATCGCAACGGTAACTCAACAGAACTGATGGCAGAGACATTTTTTGCATGAAAAGCAAAGATTCAAATGGAAACTGTTAACTAATATTTGAGATATTTTTTAACTCAATATGTTTTCTATGAAAAGTTTGCTAGCCGGGCATTTTTTTCAATTTTAGTAAATGGTTTGTTCCTGTTGCTGAAATAAACCCATGACACACCTCATCCTGAGCGTAACCATTTTGTTACATTTAAGTCTATGACATAATGACCTAGATAGAATAAAACCTATGATTTTTCATGTTCGGTCAAAAGCTTTGTCTTAAATCCAAAAAGACCTAGCGACCAGCACTTTCGAGCGGAGGTACCTACAACGCAGATCTACGTGTCCCGCGTTCATTACGATGTGAAGCCCATAGAGATAGCGGAGTACATCGTAAAGAAAGCCGGAATCAAATTGAGGGTCGAGAAGCTGGACTCTCGTCATAATGTTAGCTTCGGCTCCTTTATGGTGAGGGTCCCGACGGAGATGTTAAAGACCTTCATGAGCCCTGACTTCTGGCCGAAAGGGGTGAAGTTCCGGCGGTTCAAGGGCCGCCTATCACATGATACCCCGCACCGAGACACGCCGGCGACCACGCGTGTCCATTAGTTAGTTATTAGTTTTTATACTTGAATATGTATTTTAGTTTTAAGGTATATATATTGATATGGACCGTAGAATAAGTTATACAAGATCTTTTTACTTGTTCTAATGTTGTCCGAAATAAATGACTTTATTATTATATTATTATTATTAAATCCACCGCGCCCCAATTGTAGATAGATAAATAAGAATCTAGGTCAAAAATTATATATATACCTCAGTCCCATCGATAATCTTTTATCCCAGCCCTCGCAATGCCAAGCAAAACGATCTGTCTCTGCTTTCAAAACGCTCAAGATTATACAAATAATGGATGCTACTACTTACCTCAAGTAGAGATGAAGTTTGTTTCCGATAGAGCAATAAAGCATGAGTCGATTTAAGGCACTTTTCTATCAAACCAATACACTTTATACACTAGATTGTTATTGATAATGCACAATATCTGGTCCCATAAAAAACTGACTAATTAACATCTCCGAACAACGATCACTGCTAGTCATAAGTTATTCCAAAGAATCTTGTCGATTAAACGAAAAAAATATGGATTAATTGAGCTTCCTCTAGACTGCATGCAGCCATCTCCAGTTAGCTCAATTAATATTATTTTAAATAAAAGTTTTATTTGTTAATATTCCTTGCAGAGATTATGGTTATTTTCTTTGTTTAAATACTTTATTTATTATTAAATAGTGACCCGCCCTTTTTTTTGCACGGGTGTATTATATACTTAGAAACATTCGTCTTGAATATAAATATAATATCTTTTAAAACCGCATCAAAATCCGTTGTTTTTAAAGATCTAAGCATACATAGGGACAGAGAGATAGAGGGATGTGACTTTGTTTTATACTATGTAGTGAAGATTCGTTAGAACTTTCCGAAACCTTCGCCAATCGTCAAGTCGCCTCGGAAATATGTATACAAAGATGGAGCGAATGAAAGAATGAATGAATGAACACTTTATTATACCTATGAAATAAAAAACAATAATTAAAATAACTTATATCTAAATCTTATCAAATAATAAAACGGTACAACAAGCGGCCTTATTACTGAAAGCAATTTCTTCCAGGCAACCTTATTACAAACAATAGATATAGTAAGAGTGTTAATTTATCTTATCTTACTTATCTTTTTATCTCAATCATTTCCATCTAAACTTACTGATAATCCCTTCCAATATTTTCACCATCGTGTTCGAGGAGCGCCAACCGTGACTGTGACTGACAAGCTAAAAACGCCCAAGTTTAGACAACTTAGAGCCAGTCCACACGGCGCGTTGCGTTGCGTTGCGTCGTCGCAACGCAAATATTTTGACGCATAGCCGGCCACACGGGCGCTGCACCATCGCAGCGTTACTATGACGCAGTCTTAACGTTCCGTCGGCGCAGCGGCGACGCACAGTTGCGGCAAGCATTTTGAAAAAAATTCGCAGTCAGTCTATAGCAAATCATGGATCGGAAAAGACGTCTAGCATTGCTCCTATTACTACGTCACCGCCGAAATCGACGCAAGATCACAAGACGGTACTGGATCAGTCCTTTCATTTCATTAAGAAATCGTGATGGACAGTTTTTTTTTTTAGAATATCGGGAGTTGCTATTAGACGAAAAGAAGTTTTATAATTTTTTTAGAATGAGTGTATCCAGCTTCGAATGTTTATTGAAGTCCTTAGAACCACACATACGAAAAAACTATACTAATATGAGGAATCCAGTGGAACCAGTAGAAATGCTGGGAATTACTTTAAGGTAACTATATAAATATATTTAAGTAATAAAAATATAACAGTTTTTTTGGTTTGTTTAATTAGTAATCAACTCACAAATAATCAGCAATTGTCATAATTTTAAATTTAGACATTATTTAAGAGAGATATCATCCAGTAATTACAAATTAGAAAAATCGTATTCAGTTTCTTCACTTGCTTGAGATGTTTCTGGAGATGTAATTGAATTATTATAATCAGAAATGTATGTACTTTGAAAATTTGCTGTTTGATACCCATATGGTGATTGGTGAGACGTTGATGGGCCACTCACATATGATGATGTTTGTCCATACCGCATTTCATCTATAATTTGTATAACTTTACTTTGGAAACTTTTGATATGTCTTCCCAGGCTTTTGTTTTTAAATTTTTATTTTTAAAATCTACGTTTGACTTGTCCCATATAATTTCCCTTTCCTGTATCAATGTAATCAAGTAATCTATGTCAAGTTCTTCAATGGTATTCATTTTACTCTGCAAATAAAACTTAATACAAAAACGTAAACGTAAAACGAAATGAACTTCCGTGTATCCTCTCTGTCAACGCACAAGCAACTGAGCGCTGGCGCTCCGACGTCGCACGAGTACACCCCCTCCCGCTTCGTCTCGGGGGCTGCTGTCCGTCATGTGTGCGTTGCGACGACGCAGCGCGCCGTGTGAACACCTTGGTTATTTGTATGTAAAACAACGCAGCGGTAGCGCTGCGCCGACGCAACGCTGACGCAACGCGCCGTGTGTACGGACTCTTACGGGCTGGCTCGACTTGGCCCATTTAAAGTTGAAGAGCTCCGGTTTATTTGGGCTTAATGAGGTGTTTAATCATATTTTGGAGAAAGATTTACTAAGACTTTCGAGGTGAAGCAAGGGACTTATTTAAATTTTGTAACAACCAACGTACCGCATAGTTTTTAACAAAAAATTCAATCATACTAAAAAAAAGAAGATTGGAGCATGTTTAACATCTATTGCTTGCAACTCTAGGATTTGATTTGAACTCAAAAATTTATCTCTGTTTTGATTATTTACATCAAGTATGTATAAGCTTTGGCCCTCAATAGTCGATGCCTACATCCAGCAGGGGACTAACTAATATAGGTTGATGATGTATCAGCAAATAGCTTACTTTTTAATATTAAAAGGAAGTTAGAAATTAGCTGAACCCAAATTACACGAAAGAATCTTCGTCTATTTTTGATTCAGTTTCTAAAACCTTTCCAGAGAACAAACTTATCAAAAATCTCAAAAAGAAAACTATTTCAATTCATTCACTTCAATCTGATATTGTTTCAAAACGTTTGATAGTTGAAAGATATAGTACTAGATACAATATATAAGTTCTCTTTGAAATACATTAGCCTTATAGGCAAGGCATACACAAGGATATCGGGTTTCATGCGTGCCACAGTTCCTGCTTTGTGTCACGCTAGGGCTGATACTTCTTCGTAGTAACAATGTGGATATGTCTTGTTAATATTGCCGTTGAATTGCAGTTTTAATAAAGTCGTCTACAAGATACAGTTTTGTATAACAAACTAGCCACAGCTAAATGAGTGGAGCAAACGTGAGCAAAAGAAATAGCCTAGATCGTTGTGTAGTATCTACTACCTTTTGCCTTCTTTGACAGTCATCATCTGGCTGGTGGTTCAAAGACTCTTTTATCACTCTGTGACCAAAGACACTGATTGCTTTTAAAATTTAAACGAAATAATTAAATTACCTTCACAATGCACCACCCTCTCAACGTTCATGTTTTGTAGTAATACAATAGTTATAATGTGCACCATCAATCAATTCCGACACAATGTAACTATTGATTATCTGTCAGGTCAACTAGTATACAATAGTTATCAATGCAACATTTTCACACCACGAGAGATTCCCTTCGCTAACTATTACTAGAAACTCGCTTATCCATTCACAAAAATGCTCCCAGAGGTGATTGTTTCAGCTTCAAACAGATTCCCTTTAACTAAAAATAACATAAACAATAATATAAATATAACGTAAACAATAATATTACTTCGACCAAGCTCCAGTGCAGCAGCCCTTCTCATTCCGCTATCACTAAATGCAGCGCATGCATAATGCACGCGTCATCTGTGCGCTGCTGCGGGTGTGCCGCGAGTGAGAGCGATATTTACACTTAACTAAACTTACTTCAAGCATAAAATCGAGAGCTACTAATAAAAGCGATAGCTACTTAAACCTAACTTCTGAAAATTGTTATCAGGTTTTGATAGTCAAAAATTGTATGAAGGCTTCAAAACTTAAAGCTATATTTATAGTTGTAAAGCCTTAAGTTGCAACCTTCTATGATGGCTCATGATGAACAACGAATAATATAAACACGTTAGATAAGTTTGTTTTTCATGATATTAATGAGATCATAATTTAAACGAGTTAAATTTATTGTCAACATTTTTATTTTGTTATTAAAAGTAGGATGAACTATAATATAATGATAATTTACTGAGTCTGATCTCTGTGTCAAAGTATAAGATATCAAGATTAATTTATAAATCATTCGAAACGCAAAAACAAACAAAAACACAAAAAACTCGTTGAGTTTCACAGCTTGATCTATTTAAGGCGGATCATATTGTCCGCGCGTTTGAAAAAATAATTTCACCATGAGTGGTTTTACCCAGTTCCCGTCTCTAAATGCAGTGGCATGCATAATGCACCTGTCATCTCCGCTTCGCCTCCAGCGAGGGTGCCGCCTGAGTGAGAGCGAGGATGGTAGCGCAGCGGGTGGACAAGCGAATAAAGAACCTCGTAATTTTCTTAGTCTAAAGAATTTATCTCATTTATGGGAAAATAAAGTTCCACAGCTGAGTGTATCCTTATCTTTATGAAGACTACGGCTATGCTTGAGAAATTTTGTTCTTTAAAATATGTTTACTTAAGTATAGATCGATTATTGAGTATGGTTCTATAATACATAAAAGCATATAAGAAAGGGACAGGTGGATGATTGATTATGGTTTTATAATACAGGTATAAAATAAATCGGATGACTTCTAAGCTCATTGGTTAAATCTGAAATTAAGCCAACATTTCATACTTCGAGAGGTCTCCACAACCATGACTCGCCCATTGTTTTACTGCCAATAAAAACTACCAGTGGAATAAAAATCGAATAGCTCCACTTAACTAAATAAAACCACGCCCGATGATTTGTCTCGGTGAGCACGTTTTGTTTCGTCCAATCTCGCCGTTTATGAGCGGTTAGCACTTTATGACTCACTCGAATAGTCGTGAAAACAGACAGGGTGTGTACGAATTATGGGCATTGCTTTGTTTGCTCTCAACTAAAATTGACGTCTATAGATTTTTTTACGGTTTCTTTGTGCAATCCAAAATCTTCCAAGGCTGCAAGGTTGTCTGGAAAAGATTGATCAGCGGTAACTCTCTAACCACCTTTTGTACTTCCGCGTTTTTCCACTTTTATTTCTGTAATGATTTTTTACTTTATCTAATACTAGCGGCCCGTCCCGGCTTCGCACGGGCATTAAACTAATTTATTAGGTTAATAACTAAGTGAACAATATTTTATATAAATGGGTTTAGTTCTGAAAAGAACTTTTTAAATCGGTTTAGTTACTTACTAAACGAATTATTATCAAGCGTAAAGTTTATTTCGTGATCTTAACCCCCCTCCCGTACCCCTGCCCGAGTGACGCCTACAACGCATAGCTAGCCGAATACAGTTTATTTTTTAATTTTTTTTTAACTCGTGATATCTTTTGAATGGATTGTCAGAATCGAATAATTCAAAAAGTAATATAAAGATATTGAAGCAGTCTTAAATAATACATCATTTATTTTGATAAGGGTTAATACCAAGGTACAAATAAAGAGCTTTTTGTAGCGGTGGTATTTTAATTTCTTTTTTTCAATAAAAAAACGCTTATTGTGACATGACTGTAATAGTTAGAGATATGCTGCCGCTGATTTTTTGTAGATAATGGTGTGTTCTAAAAAAATGTAGTATATCATTTTGTTCTATCATCAATAGTTTTCGCAGCGCACGCGATGTAAGGTAGTTTTTTGATATTTTTTTCACACCTTGGATTACGTTATCGTAATTTTAGTAAGGATGCCTATTTTTTTATAAAATGAAATATAGCCTATGTCACTCAGAAATGATGTAGCTTTCCAACAGTGAAAGAATTTTTCAAATCTGCCAAGTAGTTTCGGAGCCTATTCAATTCATACAAACAAACAAACAAACAAAAAATCAAACCTTTCCTCTTTATAATATTTGTATAGACAATAAAAAGTTATCTATCGGATACTGGGTAAATTGAAAATGAGCTTCATGTCATGTATGTAATATTGCTGGATATATAGCCCAAAGCTAAGCAGAGCTTGTGTTGCTTGATAACCTATTTTCTACAAATTATTAAACATTATCAACTCTAAGAGATCACTATTATCTATTTATATAAATTTTGATAACCTCGATGGTGCAGCAGGCAAGGGTCAACGCAGAAGGTTGCTGGTTTGATTCCACCTCGGGACATCTCAGATCTATTTATACGATCTGCAGATATATGTTCCGGGTGTTTTCTGTACATTATAAAAAATATCCAATAGCAAACCATATCAAGAAAGCTTCTTGCTTTATAGTTGACTAGCAGCGCCCCATGGGAAAGCGTGTGTTCCCGTGGGAATTCCGGGATAATATAGCTTATGTGTTATTCCACACTATAATCTATCTCTGTGCCAAATTTCATCCATATCCATTTAGTAGTTTTTGCGTGAAAGAGTAACAAACATCCATACTTATACATACTACAAACTTTCGCGTTTATAATATTAGTAGGATTCCATCAATGATGATAATACTTGGCCAGATGTCGCTCAGTTCCACTCCTATCATAGTATCTAAGAAATTCAATATTTTCCTATGCTAGTTATTAGATAAAAGCTTAACATCGAAGCGCACGCAATATTTTCTTTTCGTTATCTTTAAGATGGGTGTGTAACTTGTAGTTTATGCTGGCATATAAAATCCAAGCATACTTTGAATATATTTTTAATATAAAACGGTAAAGGATCATGAAACCACACAGCACACTAGTAATCTACTTTTGAATATCACTACATAGTTTAAAACAAATTAGCTTTCTCTGTCCTTATGTCCCTATATCCCTATGTCCCTTTGAATGCTTAAATCTTTAAAACTACGCAACGGATTTTGATGCGGTTTTTTTTTAATATTAGAATGATTCAAGAGGAAGGTTTATACGTATAATAAAACCGTGCGAAGCCGGGGCGGGTCGCTATGACTATATTAAATCATACCAACCTTTAAAACATTTAATTGAATGCATATTCAGTTTTCTACAAATGAATATCACAAAATAAGCAAATGACATGCACATCGATAACAAATTACTGAATGAATTTGATGACGTAATTTCGCTACATATAATTGAATCACCGCGAACAAATGTAGCTGTAAACGGCCAGCATAAATGAAACTCCCTGTATAAATGCAAATACCCGTATGTGAAATGTCTGAACGGTGGTTTTGCACAGTCTACCGAAAAAGCTCTGAATAGAAAAGTAATTTTGTTGTTTTCTACTATATTAATCATCTAGTACCCATAACACAAGTTTAGCTCAGCTTGGGGTAAATGATACTGTATGGATTGTCCAGCATTATTTATTGAAAAAAGAAATAAGTCCACTGCTGGACATAGGCCTCCCCCAATGAGCGCCATAGCGCCGTCTTCAGCTTGACGCATCCAGTATCTGCCAGCAGTCTTTCGCAGATCGTCATCACACCTGGCCGGAGGGCGTCCTACACTACGTTTTCCGAGTCGCGGTCTCCACTCAAGAACACGTTTACCCCAACGGTTGTCGGTTCTTCGCGAGATGTGGCCGGCCCATTGCCACTTCAACTTGCTAGTTCTTTGAGCTATATCAATAACTTTGGTTCTCTGTTCGATGTATTCGTTACGAATCCTATCCTTCAGAGAGACTCCGAGCATAACTCTTTCCATAGCTCGCTGAGCGACTTTGAACTGGTGGACCAGCCCTACCGTGAGTGTCCACAGCTGTGTTATACACACATAAAACATCTAGAACACCTTAAAACATATAAATCTATAGATTATATAAAAATTTGTCACGAGGCGGGAATCCAACCCGGAATCTAACAGGAAGTTGCCAGCTTTCCAAGTGGTCCTTCGCACTATGTGCCACTGTGGTCGTGACATCATTTCAAAACACCCAGAATATTATAGAATATTTTTTAATGATAAAATTACGCTTCAAACACTCACATAGAAGTACCTACTCGTAGCTCGTCCGCAAATTATTGTATCGTACAATCACTACATAGTATAAAACAAAGTCGCTTTCTCATCCCTATATCCCTATGTATGCTTAAATCTTTAAAACTACGCAACGGTTTTGATGCTGTTTTTTTAAATAGATAGAGTGTAGTCAAGAGGAAGGTTTATACGTACAATAAAAACGTGCGAAGCCGATATGCGGTAATATTACACTTCAAACACTGATAGTAGTATCTCGTCTCGTCATTACTTGTAACGCGCATTTATTTAGAAAATTAATCATTGTACAAAACCGCGAAGTACCCTCACGCACTCGCTATTCATGCAACAATTTTGTGAACAAAATGCTTACGCCATGATTTCGCGTTGACATGTAATTAGAAGCAATAAAGGCTGACTTTGAACGATAAATCATGGACGCGGTACCTCTTTGTGTTATGAAATAATACTCGTAGAGGTGAAGATTTGAGTAGCAAAAGAAATATCAAGGTCAAAATCACTGGCAAACAGCTCAGAAATGGTATCTGGCGTAGCCCCATACAGCAGTACAAACGGCATGCGCAGTTTCTATTTCTTTTTTATGCCGCCTATACAAGAAGCAAAAAAGGAATACAATTAATATTTTTAAACATAAATTTGTTATTTTTTTGTTAATCGAGAAGGCTTTTTACAATCTAGATGAAAATCTGAATCAGATATTCTGATGGACAAATTGTATATAAACAAAAGTAAACAATTTTATACAAAAGTAAATAAAAATGTATTTAGTGGCACTGAAATTATTTGTATTGTCTTTGATTATCTTTAAACTGATCATATTGATACATATTCTGTAATCTTATATACCTATAACCCAGTTATCGCAAAATAAATGAATTCGAATTCGATTTGAAGCTGAAGATGTATAACACTCTATAGTTAGCGCAACTGTTTCAAATATAAGCTTTAATTTGGTTCTAGTTATAATTTTCATTATTAATAAAGAACAAATAAGCAGACAATTTGCTTTGGATAATATTATGCACAGTTTAGTTAATTTAGAATTTAATCTGCATTTACTGATAACAAGCTAACTAGTTAATATAAGTTTAAAGTTCCGTATGCTCGGTACCTAGCCTGAAAACTGGACAGAATGGTAAAGTTTTAACCTGTACGGATCCTGACTTTACTACGATAGTCTATACGTCAATAGACTATACGACAATCCTACTAATATTATAAACGCGAAAGTTTCTAAGTATAGATGGATGGATAGATGTTTGTTAATCTTTCACGCAAAAACTACAAAACGGATATGGCTGAAATTCGGCAAAGAGATAGATTATAGCCTGGAATAACACATAGGCTATATTTTATCCCGGAATTCCCACGGAAACGGGAATTACGTGGGTGAAACTGCGAGGCGCTGCTAGTAGACTACAATAGTCTGTTTTGCTGTATACGTGTGCCTAAGCAATTTTTTGAAAAGGTCATCTATTTAAAACTGAACTTGAGATATTCGATTTGTTTTTAGGAAGAATCGCGTTCTCTTACAAGTGAAAAAAACAAGATTCAATATCAACGAAAAATGTCCTTGTATACAGTTCGAATTATATTTATTTGGAAAATGAACGCCAAAACGTAAAGCATTATTTAGTCTCTAAACAACAAATTCTCTACACCGAATAATAATGATTATTACCATTTAGTACAAATTTCTCACTGCGCACATCGCTGCGGCTAAAACTCCATACATCATCTCACACACTCATCATTCAACATTCATCAAATCATCTTTACGAGCATGCATTTTAATGCGAACTCAAAATAAGCAAAATTCTTCATGACTTAATTAACTTTAGGCAGTTTTACGTTTGTTGTTGTGGGTGACTTAGGGCCATATGAACATAAACTTTCGTTTATTTGACTTCATGGCTTATGAAAATGTAACGTTCGTTGTAACGTAGTAAATGATTTACTACTGCGCCTCAATATGTAATGTAAAAGGCTAGTTAGGCTTTAAAATATTACAGTCGTTTCTTTCAATCTCTATGTCGAACAAGGGAAAGATTTATTCTGAGTTAAAAAGGGTTACGGGCACGATTCTTGCCTCAGGACAAAAACGTACAGTCAATAATCGTTAATTTTCAGGCCTATATTTTTCTGTATAGAAATCCACTCCATTCTTATTTATCGTAAATAATTATAATAAATAACTATGGAAAATCCAAAGAAAATCATCTAGCCCCAAGCTAAGCAAAGCTTGTGTGAGAGGCCAGATGACTTGATAATCCAATAGTTACACAGATAGACATTATTTACATTTTGAAATTTTGTGACCGAAATAGAACCCAGCATTCTGACCACCTGTTATATACGGACTCTATGAGAAGTTTGGGAAGATTTTTATAAACTGAGTATGCCCCAGGACCCCAAGGACCTTTACCGCAAACGGCTCAAATAGATTACCTCGTCCAAGAATAACGTATTTTACTTGCCATTTGAGCTCCTCTGATGATATTGCGGAGTCGTATTGTATTGTATTATTCAATGCTGAACTAATTGGGTCCGAACCTTAGTTTCAATTATTGTAGTTTAACTTTCTGCAATATTGAAAGTTCTAGCGTAACTAGGCTGTTCTAGCCATCTAGTAATATGAGATCCTCAACTTTGTCTTCGGTGTTTGGTTTCAAAAAACATTCATTTTCAATTGAGCTACCTTTAGACTGTTTGCAACCGTCTGCATTTAGCTCAATGGTTTCAATTGTAAATACTAGTTGTAATTTTTCTATTCCTTGCTTGTAATTTTCGTTGTGAATAAAGATATGTTTATTAATCAGATTTATACCTATTTATTGTAAAGTTTTATGTTTTAAAGCTTTGAAAAATGTTTACAGTCGATTAAAGATTGCGATCTTTAAAACTTTGATTACATTCCCAGTTGTTTTTGCTACAGCTTGTTTAAAATTAGGGTTCTGAACTTGATGATTAGTTTGGGTTCTAATGCAAAAGGGTTCTGTTTGTAGAGTTCGTTTGGGCCACACTCAAAACGGTGGAACTTTAACTATTACGTAAGCAATTAGCAAGCGTTTAACGCGGCGATTTGAAAGTTTTGTGTTGTTGCTTTTATTTTAACGGGAGGTTAGAATTTTAAAGCTTTTATTTAGCATCTCATCTGGTTTGACTTTCAATAACTATTGGTGGAAAGTAAAAAGCAAATATGGCCAATTTGTATGTAGTTTTAGAGCATGCTGTAACATAAACGAAGTTTATGTATAATGTTCTAGACAACATTATTTTTTGTCGTAATTAAACACGTAAAAAAACACGATTAATGATAAAAAACTTTATTAGCAACGAAAATTACAATCAAGTAATAGAAAAAATTACACCTAGTATATAAAATTGAAACCATTGAGCTAACTGCAGACGGTTGCAAACAGTCTAAAGGTGGTTTGACCAATTGATCCATATCATCACCAGTTGGAAGCGTCCCCAAGAAACTGGCTGCATTACCACGCTGTATGATAATGCCGATGCGCTGAGCCAGATAGTCACTAGCTCTCGGGTCACGCATCGCATCGACCAGACGCTCAGATAATTTTTTGAAAATCCTGAGAGTCTTGGTTCCCCATGGACCTAGGGGTCTCGACTCCAAGGGTAGCAAAATTAATTCATTGCTCAATTAATCAAAACATTTTAAAATATATATGAAGTGTATATGAAGTGTTTTCAATTAATTTTACAACGAAGTTATTTCTCTTTATCAAACACCCTTCTCCAAGAGTCAGCGATTCAAAACCTTCAAATTATAATGTATAAATTGTTTCAAGAGCCATGCTAAAAGCGTCGCAAAGCAAACTCTAGGCTAAATAAACCTTTGATCTGACATTTGATTTCCAATATCAACTAGAAGCTATAAATTAGCAGTGTTCATAAGTACCTAATGATTAATAGCTGGTACGCAGCCGAAACTTGAAGCAAACTTTGCTCTTTGATAATTACCAAACGCGTCGCTAGTTGCTTTTGGAAATCGATACCGTGTTATACTGGGTTGTTTATTTATAATGTTGTCTTTTAGCAAAGAAGCTACAATATTGTGGATAAAATGTAACTGTTTTGTGCCCATGACATATTATTTTCAGACTCAAGGTACGGCAAAGGCAGAGAAAGAGTTAAAAGGGTTTAATTAGTCTAACTTAGGTTTGAAGAACTTTATCTATATATATAAAAGAAAGTCGTGTTAGTTACTTCACTTATAACTAAAGGACGGCTGAACCGATTTAGCTGAAAATTGGCAGGGAGGTAGTTTAGAGCCAGGAGAAGGACATAGGATACTTTTTATCCCGTTCGGTACTTATAATAAAACCGTGCGAAGCCGGGGCGGGTCGCTAGTTTGTTATAAAAAATTAGTTCCTTTAAAACGAAATGAATGAAAATATGTAGGTACTAAATTTAAGTAGGAAAATAGCTCCTGGGATCTGAGGACTAACTTAAATTCTTAAGTACTAATCATAACTAAATATTTAATAGAGAAGAAATGTATTGAGAAGAAATCATGTGCTTTCAAAAAATGTATTTTATACATATGAATGCTGTCACATTCTTGTATTATGTTTTGAAAATAATTAAAGATATGATGTGCTCCGTCCGAAATTACTCATCTTTTTTCCGTAGTTCTTAAATACCCACGTAACAACAATAAACAGTTCAACTCCTCGCATTTCTATAAACGTACTTCCGTTTAAAATTTTAATCCAAACCTCCACAAATAAACTACGGCCGCCCAACAAAGGCACTGCGACATGATATCAAAAATGAAATGTTCAAAAAGATAAAATATCAAAAAACAGCACAATAACAAGTCATCAAAACGCGGCGCGGAACATTCAGAGCGTGAGTAAGGTTGGATCTCAATTCGGAGACCGGCATTGTGGCGTGCATCTAGAGCGTGCTGCCATCTTGCGACGTAATCAGATAGATGCGCTTCGGATCATGATCCGTCTTTTTTTGTTTCAGGATTTATGTAGATACAACCTATCTATATAAAAGACATTGAGTCCATTTTCAGCTTTGTACTATCCATGCATTATATGCATCTATTTGGTGATTGAAACTTCGGCAGCGGTGCGTGCTTATTGATTGCACCTATGCATTGAATTAAAAGAGATTTTAAAAAACTTAGGTGTAATAATTAAATTGGCAACTTTTATTGGAACAAAAACGCATGCAAAGACACGAGTAGAATCTTGTTATGTGAATATGGTATGATTCGGGAAACTAGCAATGTGACGTAACGCATATCTGGAGCGTGCGTGTGTAATCAGATTGATGCACTGAGGACGGACCATGCTGTTCTAGTGTTAGTAGGCACAGAGTTTTCCTCTAGGGTAGAATAGAAACTTCATCATGATGATTATTTATTTATTTATTTATTTATTTATTTACTTATTTATTTATTTATTTATTTATTTATTTATTTATTTATTTATTTATTTATTTATTTATTTATTTATTTATTTATTTATTTATTTATTTATTTATTTATTTATTTATTTATTTATTTATTAATTTATTTATTTATTTATTTATTTATTTATTTATTTATTTATTTATTTATTTATTTAGTCATTTATTCATTCATTTATTTATTTATTTATTTAATATTTATTTATTTAATATTTATTTATTTATTTATTTATTTATATAGCAGTTAGCTTACAGTCTAACACCAAAACACTAACTACTTAACATAAAATGATGTCTATTGTACATATAGGTAGCTAGTATCTATATAAATCCAAAAAAAAACTAGAAAGCATGATCCGGAGCATCTATCAGATTACCTACGTCACATGATGGCAGCACGCTTCTTAGGGTGACAAAACTAAATCGAGCTGTGCTGCGCTGTACTGCGCTGTGCTATGTTTGGTCAACTCATTGACGCAGCACAGCACAGCGCAGCACAGCATGGTTTGTTTGTATCCTCATTAAAATATTAGACGATAGAGTTGACGTTGACACAGCACAGCGCAGTACAGCGCAGCACAGCTCGATTTAGATTTGTCACCCTTATGCACGGTAGGATAAGTAAAATGTATTTTCGGTAAAGCGGATAAAGTGACAAAATCAATGGTACATTTATAATTCAAAACTAGCTACGCTCGATTCTTTACCCCCGTAGAATTTTCTATTTTCAGGGCTTGCAGCTACGAAAAGAAACATGTAGTTTTATTTTCTGTTCTTCCACTAGTGTACAAAAATTAATGTGTAATGTGACAGAATCAACACTTTATTTCATATCATAATTTAAAAATTCTTTGTATCTACTCATTGTATAGCTGTAAGTTTTCCAAAGATTGTAAAAATAAATAAATAATAATTTTTTGTTTAAAATTTGAATGGTCTGTATTTTTTATTTTTTAAGCCTATAGAAATTAAGTTATGGAGTTCTGAAATTAAACTTAATTAAGTGCTGTATCCTATTTTTTCTTAAATAAATAAACCTTGTGTTCTTGAGTGGAGACCGCGACTCGGTAAACGTAGTGTAGGACGCCCTCCGGCCAGGTGGGATGACGATCTGCGAAAGACTGCCGGCAGATGCTGGATGCGTCAAGCTGAAGACAGGGCGCTATAGCGCTCATTAGGCGAGGCCTATGTCCAGCAGTGGACTAATATAGGTTGATAATGATGATGATGATGATGAAATAAACCTAACTCCTACAATAAGAAACCAATCAAGCATCCATCACACATTAATAACATCATATCATTGGCGGCAAATTGCTTCGGAACAATATGGCCCAACTTTTCCCATATCCCGCGGAAGCCTGAATTACTTACGAGATGAAATATGTTTACTACGAGTTTACAGGTGATGACGTACTCTAACTTTAGACTACATAATATCTCTACTACCTGATTGCATAAAGTTTACTTTAGAATAGAAGTTCAAATCACTCAAAAATATGTCCATAAAAATAACGCATTTAATTTTACAATGCATATTACCTGGGCCCGAATTGCACTAAATAACTCTCTTCACTATACCAAGAGTTTAATGCTGTCAAACTGACAGCATTAAACTCTTTTTGGTATTCTATTAGAACAAACTTTTTGAGGTTATTAGTGTATTATTAATATTTATTTATTTATTTAATTATGAAAGTCTCTTCAAGCGCAAAAATTAGTAGAATACCAAATGCCAAAACGTCATTTTAGCTCGCTTGATAGTATGACGCTATTGAGACCTTTGTTTTGAAATTAGTGGAATTTGGCCCCTGATATGATAAGCGATGATGGCGCGACAGGCGAAGATCAGCTTGTGATACAGGAGATAGCGTATTCGATTCCTGACATTGGACAAATATTTGTACAATCTACAGATTTAAAAATATCTAAGGATCTATGTAGTGTATTGTATTAAGTATATCAGTCGTCTAGAGTCCATAACACAACCTCTTTATTTAGCTCATGATTAGCTTGGGGCTAGACGACCCTGTGTGGATTATCCAGCGTTTTTATTTTTATTTGTTCACCTTTAACAAAAATCTTTGTTGAGTTTACGTTAACGTTGATTATTCGCGACATATTTTTTTCGCTTAAGGCGCGCTAAGTAGCTAAAAATGCGGCAGAAAAACCAGGAGAGTTGACAAGGGCTACCTCATAGATGGCGCATGCCTTCTATTAATTAGTATATTAGTTTTTATAAGATCGCGTTGCTGCTACCTGCGTAGGTAGGTAATAATGCTTTACTATGGGTAACTTTACCCTGTTTTGTACCTGATGTAACGACCTCCCCAAGTTCCTAGGTAATGCATAAGTAAATTAATAATATATGCATAGGTACCTCTACTATATTTCATCATTATCATTATAAAATATAATATAATTGCGAAGAAACGACAACCATTGGGGTAAACGTGTTCTTGAGTGAAGACCGCGACGTAGCAAACGTAGTATAGTACGCCCTCCGGCAAAATGGGATGACGATCTGCGAAAGACTGCTGGCAGATGCTGGATGCGTCAAGCTGAAGACAGGGCGCTATGGGGCTCATTAGGGGAGGCCTATGTCCAGCAGAAAACGAAAGTTTTCAATCAGTGCGTCCTACCCGTAATGACCTACGGAGCTGAGACGTGGACACTCACGGTAGGGCTGGTCCACCAGTTCAAAGTCGCCCAGCGAGCTATGGAAAGAGCTATGCTCGGAGTCTCTCTGAAGGATAGAATTCGTAACGAATACATCCGACAGAGAACCAAAGTTATCGACATAGCTCAAAGAATTAGCAAGCTGAAGTGGCAATGGGCCGGCCATATCTCGCGAAGAACCGACAACCGTTGGGGCAAACGTGTTCTTGAGTGGAGACCGCGACTCGGTAAACGTAGCGTAGGGCGCCCTCCGGCCAGGTGGGATGACGATCTGCGAAAGACTGCTGGCAGATGCTGGATGCGTCAAGCTGAAGACAGGGCGCTATGGCGCTCATTGGGGGAGGCCTATGTCCAGCAGTGGACTAATATAGGTTGATGATGATGATGACAATGATGTCCAGCAGTGGACTAATATAGGCTGATGATGATGTATTAGTCCACAGCTAGACATATGCTTCCTAATGAGTGCCATAGCGCCCTGTCTTCAGCTAGCCACATTCAGTATCTACCAGCAGTGTTTCATAGATCAGCCTATGCATTTTATAAATTCATTTCGAACGTCACTTAGGGTCATACTACACGGGCGGTTCTGCCGTCGCGGGTATCCGCTCGACAAAGCTGCCGTAGCCCATCAAACTACAACGGATACGCAGGGATGATAATCCCGCGCAGAATGACGTATAGCGAGAAAGCGTCCATGTAGTAAGAACCGGTTATCAGCGGTGGTTTGAAGCTACATGTGGCGGTCGTATTGCTACCGCCTAGCTGTGAACCGCGAAGGAAAATCATATCTTTAATATTTCATATTAAAATGTGATTAGTGCGGTCCAGAAGCGTATTCCCGCAGCGGGAGAACTTCCCGTGTGTATGACCCTTAGAATCCGCTGTCAGTTTAAAATGCTGAGATTTTGACAATTAGGGGAGAACAGGGCAACAGGAGCCTACTCCAGGATTGTTTTAATAAAAATTTGACAAACTTGTCAAAATTCTTCCTATTATTATTTTAAATTTCATATATTTGTATAGTATACCTATAGTTAAAATACGGGACTGGCATACAAAAGTCTCGAAATATGAAGAATAAAAAAAAACCTTTTCTTTATTATTAAATAGTACTTAACTATAGATATATGTAATGTATTAAGGTACAATTTACAGTTTAATAATAATAATAATAATAATAATCATTTATTGCAGCAAAAACTAATATAGATATTTACATCAAACTTATATTCTAGTACCGATATGGTGAGGAGGTAAACTTATATCTAATTACCTTAGGTACCTAGGTATACTTAAAGTTATTGCTGAGACAGAAATACATATTTTCATTTTCTAATGGCACCCTCACTAGGCTAGGCCTGTATCGAGGGAGCCTATGGACGACAAGTCAAAGATTGTTATTGTCCTGGTTACGGATTTCACTGAGAATAAAAATGAAAAATAACTAGGTGTAAAAAAAAGAAGACATAAAATAAAAGAAAATTAAATTAAACTTAGTAAAATTAGATAAGACCATTATTTATCTACCTGCATCTAGGATAAGGATTTAAGTATATCCTCTGTATCTTCATATGACAAGGTAGCAAGCCACTTATGTATGGTGTGTTTGGCTTCAGCAGTACTCTTATTCTTGAGATTACAGTTTTTAGCTACCCTATTATATACGCGAATTTTCATAAAACTACCTGTGCGTTGTGCAAACTTTGATTTAGTAGAAGGAGTAATCAATCTATAAACTCTACGATTTGACACGAACTCAAAATCAGGGGAGGAGAGACAGGATTTGTGTACTGAAACTGAAGTTTTCAATATATAGAGTTGGCGAACAGTAAGTACACCAGCTTCTTTATAGAGGGCCGAGGTAGGATATCTGAATGGCTTACAGAGCATCACTTTTAAAACAGAGCGCTGCGCTCGCTCTGCCTGGATTATAAATGATTTAGCAGCATTACCCCAACAAGAAATACAGTAAGTTATAAGCGATTGGCAGAGGGCGAAATATACCAGCTTCAGGGTGTCGAAACATGCCACATATCGGAGGTCTTTCATGATACCTATAACTTTTCTAATACGGGTTGCGAGAAAACCGATGTGACTTTTAAATTGAAGTTTTTGATCAATATGAACTCCAAGGTATTTAAATTCTTGTGCACGGGTCAGAGTTTCACAGGTGCAGTGGTTCAGGCGTGTGCATTTACTTTCGTGTACTTGAATAATTGCATTTGGATCTGGAGCTGACGCCGCAGTTCTATGGAAGCTCAGGTACGAGGTTTTTTTAGTGTTTAGAGTAAGGAGGTTTTCTTGAAGCCATTGACCTATAAGTCCCACACCTCGCTCCACACGTGAATAAACATCGGGCCATGAAGGACCATCAAAGATGATTGCAGTTTAACCAGTCAGTCGCTCCTTTTGCCTGTCAATTGCAATGAATGAGTGCCCATTTAATGCTAGAGTAAATATAATTAATTTTAGATCAAAAAATTGCAAAACTCTAACAGTAACATTTGTGTTACTGTTAGAGTTTTTCAAATCATAACATTTTTACAATCAAAATTTTTCAATTAATTTGGCAAACAAAATGGAGAAAATAGATATAAAAATATTGATGGAAAACAAAAGATTGTATGGATCCAGACTTTATGGATCCAAACAAAATGTACAAAATATCTCTCGAATCTGGACTATCACTGCCAGTACACTTTTTCATCATCGATACCACATCTCTACATGTTTCAGTATATAAAAAAATTGCACATAATTTATCTTTTTCAAAATACTAGCTAGGCTACCATCAATTCAATTTTACCTTATCACTCATTGCCCGACAGCTTTCATTAGCCTACGTTCCCCTATGCCCGTCATTCTTTAGCATAGAGCCTATGCTAAAGAATGACGTAGCTCGGTCACTAGAGTGGATTCGAGTTCAAATTCGAGATTTTACAGAATGAGTCTGCCTGCAGATATAGAGGTAGATAAAGATATAAAATAAGGAAATAAACAACTTTATTAACAACGAAAATTACAATCAAGGAATAGAAAAAAATACAACTAGTATATACAATTGAAACCATTGAGCTAACTGCAGACGATTGCAAACAGTCTAAAGGAAATCTCATTTGCTTTTTAGGTAAATTCAGGTAAAATAAAACATATTGCGAAATATAACGAATATGAGGTATAATTTATAATTCTCTATTTTTAATAATGAGAAAAAAATACTCAAAATTCAAATTCGTTATTCCTTATTTTCAAATTCGATCAAAGCTAACTGTCTGCTGCAAAATAAAAATGCTAACTAACATACCTTATACCGCTAAGGTATGAATATATCCGAAATGCTACAAGATGATGAAAAGGAATAGATAAAGTTTTGTTATAAAAGACCCGAAATTTCCCGAGAAATAATGTACAATTACCAGGTTTTGAAATCATCCAGAAATTTCGGGAAATCCCGGGAACCTGGAATGCCCGGGCGCAAATCCTAATTTATAATTTACCATCATAATAATTTTTGTGCCATCTCTATTACGTTCCAGTTCCACTCTATGCAAAACGATATCATATCTCTGGATGCTAAATGAAATTTAGTTTTGATAATTTGTGTATCGTAGTGGTATTCTATATTCAAAAATTTGATTTGCCTAAATCCTAGTTGTCAATCGAAATGAAACATAGTCAATCTGTCAGGGAACGCTAGCTAAGAGCCTGTCCAGATGGAGCGTTTTACTCGCGAGTGCTCTCGCGTTTAAACATTCGCGCTTTCTCCAGATACTAGAGCACTATACCTACATCCCGTCCAGATGCTGGTGCGCGATTCCTCGTCCAGTCAAAAAAAATTACAAATTACCGTACTTTTCATAGACGAAATTGAAAAAAAAGTAGCAGTATGGGAAAATTGAATCAATCAGAGATAATCCAATAGAACCATGAAACGTAACAATTAACTAATAACGGAAGAATTAGTAGAATTGGATGTATGTTAAATCTTTGTAGTGCTTTTTGCTTCCGACGTTTCTAGAACTATTTTATTTGGTTCCATGTTTATAACTGTCTCCGAGTCCCTCCCTAACGCACCGTGCATAGGAGCGCACGTAAAACGCCCCATCTGGACAGGCTCTAACCGAATATTCACGATAAATATTACGTATGGTTTGTCATTGATATTTGAGACGACATCAAGCACACGTCCGGCCTTGACAGAGGTCACGGCGGTACTGATGCATGGGCGGCGGGCTCAGCGCCTGCTGTTAATCGAATAAACTAATATTTAAATTTAATAAGAATCTTCATCAAAAAACTCACTTAACGAGAGACTAGATAAAAATGTTACCTATCTTTACCAATATTTCCCTACTTGATGTTTATCGTAGCTATCAATATATTTTGATTTTAAATTCTGAAACGTATCATTTTGAAAACATATTTTTATTAAGAAAAGATTCTGCTGTTATATTTTCGGACTAGCTATTGATCTAGGTATGAACGTGAAGTAATATAGATACATAAATTTGAAATGTATCTTGCTCAGAAGTATTATCTGTTTCTACTTAAAAAAGACCAATTGTCGACATACAGCCCCTTAAGAATTAAGAATCTCGCTGTCGTAAACTTGAACTAGAATTGATCCGATTGCATTCAACGAAACCAACAAATCAGCAACATTCACGAAGCGCACAAAGGATCCCGTTCCGTCACACCAACCCCGTTCCGTTTCATAGATACGAAAGCAATGGTCACTGTCGCAGCCATCCACTTTATCTTGGCCATTGAGGCACCTGATCGATGGCCGTAAAACCCGAGGTTTGAGGATAAAATTTTAAAGCGTCATCTTAAAGTTGGGTTCGAACCTCACCTCGAGGCAGATATTATTGAAGCTGGTTTATCGGTGAGATAACATTTTTCTAGATTGTTCATTACTTTTGATGGGAATGCAATCTTATGGGTTTTTTAACTTACTGCGGCAAAGCTACAAAGAAAGGAAGTCATATTAGTAGCCATATTTCAGGCTCTACTTATTTTGATGTTACCACAATAACTTGACATGATATTTCACATATTACAGGCCTAGAAACTACGTTTATTAAAAATTTATCCATTCAGTAGTTTATCCGGGAAGAGGCATTCATCCAAACTTAGTATACTAGCGCCACGACTTTTTTTATCATAATAATTACGTAAAAAAAGGAGTTTACAAAATTCGAGCGTTCAGTTTGTTATAACTAACAAAGTTTTTTTAATGACGACCGATGTGGCGCGGTGGGCGAAAGTCCGCCTGCGACGCAGGAGGTTGCGGGTTCGATTCCCGCCGCGGAACAAATTTGTGCACGATCTGCAGAAATTTGTTTCGTTGGTCTGGGTGTTTAATATGTATAATAAAAATATCTATCTATGTAGTATATTGTATTAAGTATATCAGTCATCTAGTACCCATAACACAAGCTCTGCTTAGCTTGGGGATAGATGATGCTGTGTGGACTGTCGGGAATTATTTATATTTATTAATGCTTCTGTAGTAGTTTCTTTTTGTCGTTTATAGTAAGAGAAACAAAAACAGAATTTGGTGGCCACCAACAGCAACTTTTTATATCTTAAATCTATGTTAGCGTTTCTTCTATCAAAAACTACTTTCGTAAGTAACCTGCTCATAGTTTTAATATAATATTAACCCTTTGTGCTAACAGTCTTTCTTCATGCATCAACACTGCCGAGAAGATAACTCTTACAAGTATCTCTAAAATGGCCCGCGTATGTCACGCAAACTCCCCAACAAAACATTTTTACAGCCCTCTCCGACATTTTTCACGTCCTATAAACGTAACGCAAGCTAGACCACGCAAGTGTAACACTTATGACCTAAATGAGTTTCAATCTAGACCTCTATTGTTAGGTTTAAAGCCCGTAAACCCGGATTTACGTCTCAAGCTGGATGCTTTATTACTTCGCCTTAAACTTGCGATTGCTGTTGACTCTTTACATAGCAAGTAATGGTTAAAAGCTTTTATGTTCTTTAATAAATGTTCGCGTTGAGGAAGTACAAAGTAAACTTGATGGTTTCTGTGGCCTCGGCCCAAATGTTTGTACGCTCTGCAAATATTTATTCAAAGTGTTTTCTTTATAAAATAAAAACTATTTCTCTGTAGTAGATATTTATTTCATGATTTAACAGGAGTAATATAATACTGTGATACTGTGAAATGGCAAACACAACTTGAAGAATTCGCATTGTTTTAAGTATATGAATCAGAATTCTATCCATGTAGGAACCTTAACTTGAGAATTAAATTAGTAACTATTAAAGTCAGTTAGATAATTTATTCGCTTCTGCAACAACAATACAATGACACAATAAGAAAAAATGTACGTCACAAAAATAACAAAAGTAGCTTAAGAATTATTGGAACAATCAAAAAAATAAAAATTCTTACTACTATTGAAGATTAATCATTTAAAATACATCCGATGATCGCACAAACATCTGTTCTGAGGCGGAAATCGAACCCACAAGCCAAAAGCACGGAAGACCAGCGCTGTAGTTGCCCCCCTTTTGGTTCCATGTATTTATTGTTTTATGTTTTAGTTATAGCTTACACTGTATATTTTGTGGAAACCAAATAAACTTTTGTTATCTTATCTTTTCTTAGCTTAAGCCCTGGGAAGCCTTAGACGAACCTTTGCGCTGCGCTAAACACTAAACAAAGTAAACACTTCCTGCTGTCAGTATTTTTTTTGTAATATTTCAAATTTTCCCCCCCTTTTCCAGGTGAAGTAGAGAGGCTCCTGCGAGAATACCGCCAGAACCAGGAGCTGGTCCGGAACATCGGCGCCCACTACTACCAGATCATATACCCCGTGCAGCTGCGGCATCACGAGAAGATGGGCATCTCCACCAGGGAAGTCAACACGCAGAAGGTAAGCTCGTACATATGACTTACTTCAAGTGTGAGATACAATTGAATACCTTGGGCTAAGCAAAGCTTAGTAATGACACAAAAATAGGCCAGCATAGTATAAAAAAATTAACACTACATAGTATATAGCAAAGTCGCTTTCTCTGTCCCTATGTCCCTATGCCCATATGTATGCTTAAATCTTTAAAACTACGCAACGGACTTTGATGCGGTTTTTTTAACATATAGAGTGATTCAAGAGAAAGGTTATACGTATAATAAAACCGTGCGAAGCCGGGGTGGGTCGCTAGTATAAGTATAAATGTAAGCTTTCACATTCGTCAACAAGTACCAACTCAAAGACTCGTAGACTCGAGCCAAGCGCGTCCCAAAAACATCTAAAACACCATTTGATAACAATCCCGCCGAAACTTCTCAACTCGAGATTAAAGTCCTGTTAAAATTATTGGGGCAACTTGGTGTCTAGTAAGTCGATTGGATGTCTTTTTGCCCCCATTTTGCCTTTTCACCCCCGTTCTGGGGTGTATTCGGTGTTGTTGTTACGCAAACCTTGGAAAGTTCTGAGTTACATAAATCGACGTATAATTTAGAGTAGGTGTTTCTCTTTGTTCGCTTAAGTGCTCGGAGCTTGGCTTCTTCAATCTTACTTCTGTTAGTTTTGCTTAGAGCTCTCATTATTAACAATCTAATGTTATAATTGGAAATACCTTCTAAAATCGCGAAGCATATGAAATTGTTTCATAAAATAATTATACTTTATGTTATGTCTAGTTTTTTCTTCCTGATTGGGCGTTGGGATTATTATTATCACAAACACTTGGAGTAATACCAAGAAAACTAACCCAGCTGTCCTGCACGTTCTTCAAAATCTTACTATAATAATAAATGGGAAATTCTGTGTGAATGCTTGTTATAGGTAATCTCCGAAACTACTTAAGTTATTTAGATGAAATTTGGTGCGTAGATAGTTTAGGACCTAGAATAGGACATAGGCTATTAAAATTTTGAAATTTTTCTCTAAGAAGAAGTTAAATAGGGTGGTAAAGTTTGTATGGAAAATTACTTTTCCTTGGTTCAATTTACTCAAAACTAATAAATAAACTAAAACAAAAAAATTGAACACATATTTTTTATTTTTATGAAACTGGCGTGCAATAAATTTCTGGAATTTGACAATTACAGTCATTTCCATGCGGGTGAAGCCGCGGGGCGCAACTAGCAATATACAAACTGCAATCTGCTGAAACTTATCTTGTCAAGATAAGTTTCAACATAATGGCAAAAAAGAAATACTTTTGAAGGAGCTTTTTGGAAAAAATTTGATTCATGCATCCAAAACTGAACTTGCTAGTTTTATTTTAGAAAATTTGCCAATTTTATTAGATTGTTAATTATTGTTACTAATTTGAAATGTGTGATCACCTAAAAACCGAATAACAATCGTTATGTTAATTTTTACTTGTTTGCAGTCAGCTAAATATTATTTCTCATGTGCCTTTTCAATTAAACCTAACAAACATTGGAAAATGAAAAAATAAACTATTTCTATCTAAATTTATCAAACAGTCGATACGTAATCTAAGCTTTGCAAGCTCAGAATATTTATCGAGAACTATGAAAACAGAGTTAAAATAAATTTGTACTTCTAAATTCGATTTAAAAATCTTCATTCGTATTTGCCATATTGCCTTTCCATAAAAACGATTCCAATCTGAATTATACTCTAAATTGCTAGAATAAAAACATAAAGTCCCTGAATCACAATTTTCATATCCACAAAATACCTCGTTTGCACAAATGCTATTCCTTTGTTGACCTCTCAGCACGTCTCACGAAAATAAATTCTAATTCAAGCAGTAAGAGTCTAGTTTCCAATAGTACTATTCATATCGGTTCTCTTCGGCTTTGGAGAAATTGATGTTAACTAGTTATTTATCGAAGTAGCGGTGGCTGCTTTATGACGACCGCCAGTATCATTAGCAATTTTCTATTAATATAATAACTTCTTTGACTCAATTAAGACAGGTGTTTTTTATGCTCTGAAATCTCTTAACTTAGGTAATAACTCTTATGTAATGGCTTCCTAAAAATTCCTATTCCACTACCCAATTTTAAGGGACCCTTACCCTAACTAAGGGTGGTGTAATAAGATTTAGAGCGTAAGGGTTAGGTTAATTAGGGCGACCGATCGTACCCGGCAAGCCTTGCTCCCTAATCGCCCTAACTACCGGGCACTGAATACCGTGCAGTGGAATACCGCTTAAAGTCTAACTCAAAGAAGCAGTGGGAGTTTTACCCACACAAAGGCAAGATACCTTAACATCTTTATCATACTGATAAATGTAGTTTTCAATCCTCAGGATTACGACCGTAAAATGTTTCCACCGCTATCTCCAAAATCTTCCTTTAGCAACCGCAATCGAGGATCGCTTGCATTAGATCAGATTTACTAGTAGAAACCCCCGCTTTACGGCTCTTGATGTCCCTTTCCAATTCAACTGCTCTTTGCATCTCCCATCCCGCTTTCGCAGCTTAATTCAATAGTTCATCGTTCCCTGTAATCGTACCGGACACTAATCTTTCAGTAACGACTTCGAAGAATATATTGGCATTTTCAAATTGTTTTACTCGAGTATTCTCTAAAGTAGGTTTTCTGTTTTATTTCTATCTTTTAATGGTGCAGTGGAGCAGGCCAAGTATCTTAAGCCTTAGCAGATTTTTCTATTTTCTGTTTAATAGGTTTCAGACTTTTTTCTTTTGTATATAGACTTCTCTTGAGTTTTGTTCGACGGCTTATTGCGAGCAACAAAACTTTAAAATGCACCTTATTTTTACTCAACTACGCAAGAGGGGTTATGATTTAATGTTATTGAAAAAAATTATATTAGAGTTGCATTTATCAATACCATAAGTTCTGAGTTGAATCAACTCATTATCAACTAAAGACTTACATCATCATCATCAACAACTTATTGTAGTGCACTGGTGGACAGGACATATTATTATGCCCATAATGAGCGCCATAGCAGACAAAACTTACATACAACTTCAAAACCTGACTAATTGAATGTAGTCATAGGCGCTTTGAATGATAGATAGATAGATAGATAAATAATACTTTTATTGCATCGCTTATAAAACAAGTAGGTAGAAGTAGGTACCTACTTATTAAAAACTTATTACTTTTTTTTACTTATTTGGTGAATGGAGTTTGTTGGCGTCATATAGTATATTATACTATTCGCTATTTTTTAAAAACTTGTTCAGAATCTTTATTGGGACAGAACAAAGACTTTTGGTACAATTGAGGGCTGACTACTACAAAAGTTAAAGATTGAGTTATAAATTCAGCGTTCTCCTTCTTCTTACACAATATTAACTTTCAATCTTCAAATAAAATTCACTTTGATTATTTATAATAATGACATTACAGATTATGATAATATAATTCGTTATTTATGGCACTCAACACAACTAACGAGAACTTATTAATAAAGGAAAATAGAAATAAAAATTAATTCTTTGGCCTTTTAAACAGAGGTTTAATACAGAAGTAAGAAAAATAATAATAATAAGAGTAACATACGAAAAAAAATACGAAAATAAAATTATCTAAGTAGGTATTTAAAACTAATTACATAAAGGGCCAAAAAGGATCCTGTCTCAGCATTATACCGCTAGAAGCCGTAGTTAGTAGTGGCGCTGGTTTTCAGATAATAAGAATAATATAACTAAAATTACTTTTCTAACTTAGATTATTTAGAACTTTTTAAAACAAACTTGATTTTAATTATAAACAAGAGACCTTCGGTTGACCACAATCTCACCTGATGCTGATGTAGCGACGACGTGGCCGAAGATGTATCACGAAAGTCTAGAAGACACCTATTCACTCTCGTGTTGAAGAGACTTGGGTTGTACTCGTATGTGGGCGGGAAAATACGAGCAGGCAGCGCATAACAAAACAATAACAAACAAATAAATATTGTGTTAGCAAAAGAAATGTTTTTCAAAGCTTAGGTATAATGTATAAAGGTCGTGTCACACTAAGATTCAATACACTCACTGCCAATTCTGCATTAGTCCCTCGCGCCAAATCCCTTCCTTATAATACTGCTGTCTAAGTCACTATTTCCTGTTTCATCGGTGTGTCCTTAGAGAGGAAATAAACAATGGTGCTTGTAGGTTGAACGTAGTCGGCGTATGAACATCTACGTGTTGTTAGGTTGTTACTCATTGTGTGACGTCATTAGCCAGGTACACAAATTCCTAAGTGGTGGCATTTACCGATAAAAACAGTATTTTTTAAGCTCTGGAGTAACGTCTTTATTAATAACCTGACACCTGATATTGATATTTTGATGTCGTCTAAGCTAATCTAATACAAAAACTAATACTAATACAAAAACTCAACAGAAATCAAATCATGGTAAATATCCCGTATTTAATGAATTTAGTGTCATAAACCATGATAGTTTTAGAAGTTATAAACACTTTATTAAAAACGAAAATTACAAGCAAGGAATAGAAAAATTACAACTAGTATTTACAATTGAAACCATTGAGCTAACTGCAGACGGTTACAAACAGTCTAAAGGTAGCTCAATTGATCCATGTCAATACCAGTGGGAAGCGTCCCCAAGACACTGGCTGAATTACCACGCTGTATGGAATATCTGGCTGAGCCAGATATTCACCAGTTATAAACTAATACAAACTAATAAGTTGCCGTTCCTTTCATTACAATTTAATTAAAAGTTATCATAATTTTATTATTTACCTAGCCTAGCTTGAAGGGAAATTGAAATTGTCGTGTCGTTTTTTGTTATTTCACATACTACAATTAACTGCATAAACACCGCTTTCATTTTACTGTACCAGCGACGAGATAGTCTCGTAACTCAATATCTTTTTCACTCTGTTGAAAAACCCAACGCCTCTAAACAGCCTCAGGGCCTTCGTTATTTTACCTAAGTTTTACACACCCAGTTATCCACATTTAGTTTTATTCCAATCAATTGACATCTGATATGACTCAACCACATTTGTAACTAACGCGTTACAGTAACAAAAGAAGATTACAATAGAATACACATTAAAATAGGATTAAAATAGGAATCGCAATGTCACATTTAAGTTATGTTGTTGACGATTTTGCTCGACCAAGGAGGACCAAATTAAGGAGGTTTTTATTCTATGCCTTATAACTAAGCTTAAATAGAAATTCTTACTCTTATCACTTGAATCACGCCTCTTGGATGCCCGGCCTTGTTTTCTGTTTTCCTTGGTCAAGGGGTCGTTACTTCCAGAATATACGAGTCTTAACATAATAATCCCTCCCTAATGCATAATGTATGTCCCGAAATTTAGGGTAAACTGATTGGCTAGATGTACCGGGCTAGTTCTGGCCTGTCCCTGTCGACTTGGGAAATATTGTTAGACTGGACAATTGATTAATAGAGTACTTATTGAAAAGCAAACTTTAAGTAATTGCACCCACTAGCGGTGTGGGAACTTTTGACAATGACATCGTCATCCTTTTTGCCAAAGATGCTTCAAGAGGCATCGTTCGTCAACAATATGTCTATTTTGATAAATACCGATTGTTTAGTGGATAAAATGGTAGTGCGTTCAACAACCTAAAGGCTAGAGGCCAAGTTCTTGTAACAAACTAATGATAAACTAAATAGTTGTTGATTATTGGCTTTAAAAAAGCTTTAAGTAGTCACACCCAAAAGCGGTGTGTGAACTTTTCACAATGACATCATCATCCTTTTTGCCAAAGATTCTTCAAGAGCCATCGTTTGTCAACAATATGTCTATTTTGATAAATACTGCTTGTTTAGTGGATAAAATGGTAGTGCATTCAACGACTTTATGGACATTTAGGCTAGAGGCCGAGTTCTTGTAACAAACTAATGATAAACCTAAACGAACCAAGAACCCTAAGAACCCGCCGCCATGAGCTATTGCTTACAAGACCTCGTCAATTTACAATCCCACTAGATTATAAGCTCACCCCACACGAGAAATATTCCAAACCAATTTAACTTGCTCTGAACTTCCAAAGATTCTTCGATCGGTGGTACCTTTTAAAGGCATGGAAGTAATTATACAAACATTCTCTGTTGTTGAAGTTGCTGTAAGTAAATGAAGTTATTTTGATTGAGTTTGATTTTCATCTAACAAGGGCAGATCTCATTTTAAGGTGGATTGTTTACAAGTTGAGAACTTTTGATTTTCGATGTGGGCGGATCCAAACTAATTTACTTACAGTCATAAACTCCCCGAGAAACCGAGGTGGTGTTGTTAGGGCTGGTCCAAACGAAGTCTGGGCAATAATAATCACTACATAGTATAAAAACAAAGTCACTTTCTCTGTCCCTATGTATGCTTCAATCTTTAAAATTATGCAACAGATCTTGATGCGGTTTTTTAGTAGATAGAGTGATAGAGTGAATAAAACCGTGCGATGCCGGTGCGGGTCGCTAGTAAATAAATAATCGAACTAGTGCCAAGCTAAGCAGAGATTGAATTATTGGTTCTATTTGGTACTAGATGACACATTTCATAGAAAGATATTTTTTACTATACACACCCAAAACCCTTGAACAAATTTGAAGATCGTGCAAACTTTTGTCCCAAGATGGGAATCGAACGCAATTTGCGTCGGAGACGGACCTTCGTTCATCGCGCCACATCAGTCGTTGGAAATCATCATCAACCTATATTAATCCACGGCTGGACATAGGTCTCTCCCAAATAAGAAATTAAAAAAGATTTTAATAATTCTTTAATCCCAATTAAAACACTTCCTAGTTATAGCTATCAGTTGCAATGCCAGTCAGGGTATGATAGATTGAAAATAACATTTATTTAATCAGAAATAATCTTTGATTATATACTTGTCTAGATGGAGTGTTGCGCTGCAATCGCAACAAAAACAATAGGCCAGACTTGAAGCGCTTGTGTGCGAATTACGCACACAAGTATGTGTAACTACAAGCGTGCTACGTCACATGTGGCTGTACTGAGTGATACCAGCTCTTGAATATTTCCCATAATAATAGGGAAAAAATGTTTAGATTTTGAATCATCTATAATTATTAGATTTTAAATTTTAATTTACTTTTTAGAATGTTGTACATATGGATTACTAAGTAAAATATATGTGTAAGGAAAAGTAAAAATATTACTGAAAATTAAAGTTTATTTATAATATTGTAGTTCTTAATTATATTTATACAAGTCATAAAATCATGCTTACAATTGGATTATTTACATATAGATACATTTGACGACCGTTGTGGCGCGGGGCGTTGGGGTAAACATGTTCTTGAGTGGAGACCGCCACTCGGCAAACGTAGTAGACGTAGTAGGACGCCCTCCGGCCAGGTGGGATGACGATCTGCGAAGGACTGCTGGCAGATGCTGGATGCGGCAAGCTGAAGACAGGGCGCTATGGCGCTCATTAGGGGAGGCCTATGTCCAGCAGTGGACTAATATAGGCTGATCATGATTATGATGACGATGAATAAGAAACGAAAACGGGTTCGTATAAAAGCGATCCCGCAATCAGAAACGCCCTATCTCTATGGCATGTACCTACTAGCTACTTCAATAGGGGCAGTCTTATGGGGGGCAGGGGTTATTTAGCAGTTTCGACTCAATCTACGGCGCCGGCAAAATCTCGAAAAACATTTGTTGGGTCGTGATTAAATACTTTTTTCATATTAGCTATTATTCACTATGGAAATGTTGTATTCATAGAGCAGGCAACCCAGTTAACATGGCGTCAAATGGCATCGTATTTAAGGACAACATTAAAACTTTATTATTAAATTGTTTCGTTAACTTACAGTGATTCAAAAGTGTACTTACCGATGATAAGTAATTTCTTTAGTTGTTTTCAATCGTCCTTTGTAATTCCTGCACACTTTTATAGCGCAAATCGTCATCTTTATTTGTCACGAAACGCGTGTGCGCCGCACAAAGTCAGAGTCGCCACTGACGAGGCGGGATCAGCTTATGAGCCAACAGTTGGCTGATATATTTTTTGGCGTTTTGACGCTCGAACTATCTATCTAGACAAGTATATAATCAAAGGAAATAATATTTCCAAAAAATACATTATTAGAAAAATACAAATGCGTCGAAAAATACGAAGACCATTTCTATTTGTCAGCAAATATCAAGAAGATGTAACAGCCTGTCCAGATAGGGCGCTTTACGCGCGTAAAGCGCTGGACTCTCGACTCGCGCGTGCTACGCGCGAGTCGAAATACTCGGGAGAACAGTGGAGCGCGCGTAAAACGCCGCATCTGGACGCAATATAAATTGAAACGCGCGAGGGCACTCGCGCGTAAAGCGCGCGTAAAGCGCCCTATCTGGACAGGCTGTAACGCACAAACAATAATATTATTAGCAGAACTAAATTCTATTGACTCTGCCAATATTCCGACAAAAATCTCCGCGATCTCTAAATATTCAACGATCCGAATGGAACAGAGCAAGATGTAAGATATATTTATTTTGGTGTTCGAAGGAGATGGAATGTATTTTTAAGGGAAAAATCTCTTTGGAAAGTAATTACATGCTTTGTGTAAACAAGGCAGTTCATTTGTCGACTAATTTTGTTTACCTAATGTCAGAATAATCAGGATCTTAATGGTTGAATTTTCTTTGCTGGTACAATTTAGAGATATAAGCAAATTTAGAGTATTTTTGTATCTAGGCAAATACTACATACCAGAGGAAGTTTTTTCGAATATTCTAAACATCAAAAGTTCAAAACTCGAAAATCTATATGTGAACATATTCTTAAGACCTTAAATAATTATAAAATTCTTTGAATTAAAATTGAGAAATCATCAGTCAACGTCAATCAAATACGCGTTATTAAGGATACCTCAGAAACTACTTGATAGGACCACATGCGAAGCATTAACTTTTAAATAAAAAAGGAATCATTAAATCGGTCTACCTATTAATAAGTTTAAGGAGAGGTAAAAAAAAAAATACAGACGGAATTAGAACCTCCTCCTTTTTGAAGAAGGTTGAAAATAGCTTGTTTTTAGCCAGTGCACTGTGAGTCTAAAGTACAACATGGCACTTCAGTCCGAGCGTTAGATCACAAAACTTTGCTTAATTTTACGCTACAAGGGGCAATTCAAGCAATCACAGACCTTGAACCACTGGACAACAAAAACAAAACTCTCGTAAACTTGAAACATTAACGGGAGTAGTCTCATTAGGTTCATGATTTACGCCGATGAAGCTGCCATTCCACTTCTGAGTGACATAAATTTGCGTCTCGAAGGACAATTTCCATGGACTTATAATCGCCGCGCCCTAAACAGTTGTTCGTTAATTTTACAAAGAGGCGATGAAGCGATTTTTTCTTACTTCGTAGAAGCCTGACTTATATATTAAATGCGAAAATGTGTTTGTTTGTTTATTTTTTCTTCCTTTACGCCCTATCTAAGCAATCAATTGACTTGACATGAACATTTTTGGTTAGATGGAGTCGATAAAGGATGTAGAGCAAAAAAACCTAAGCTACTTTCCAAAACATTGAATTCCCACTGGAGATCAAATTATGAAATTCGTTTAAACTCGGGTGGGACCGCGTGGAAGAGCTACTTTAATATAAGTATGTAAATTTTATACCATTATGATGTCAACCCTTAAAAAACTAAATGATTGCTTTACCCCAACATTAGTATATAATAAACTACAGGTTTATGGACGCACCTAAAGTATCAAATAAACCTTACTAGAACCATACTTACAATCATTATCATCATCAGCCTATATTAGTCCACAGCTGGACATAGGCCTACCCTAACAATATCTTCGTGCAAATAGCACCGCACTTATTATGTAAAGTTTATTTCATCTATGGACATGTCATCATCAATGCAACGATACCATTTTGTCTATGTTAAGCGATTTGTTAGTGGAATTCCTCTTTAGAACATATAATGGGCAATAACATCACTATTTAATGTCACTTGCAAATAATTCTTCTTTGTTTTATCGTGTAATTTTAATTAATGTTCTGTAAATTGTTGAAAGAAAGAAAGAAAGAAAATACATTTATTTGGCCCTTTTACATATTAAATACTTCGTATTAAATACTACATTGTTGTTCGTTAAAGCGCCCTAATTGAAAATAAAGTAAACCATTACTACTCCCTAGTAACCTGCAATGATAGCTCGTACATCGGATTGTCTGGAAAATAAGTAAATAAAGTCAAAAACTACCCCACTTTTAATAAAACTTCCTATGGGTTGTTTGACACGGAACCCTAAAAAACCAGCGCAAAATCCATGTACACTGCGGGCTTGTAACAAAAACTGTCAACCGTTCCAAACGCCTTCCCGCTTTGTCCGATAAATATTCAATTTAAACTTTGAGTAACGTAAAAATCCAAGCCTCTGTTTACGGTGAGAGCAAACTTAAGAAATTGTGTTAGCAACTGAACTGTGGTCTTAGTGAAGTTTTAAATTAGGTATGTTTAGTTGTTTTGCCACGACCAGATTTTGTAGAGCGCGTAGTGTGCTAACTTTTTGATTTGTTAATGCTGCTCCAATGCTTTGAACAGTGGATCTTTCTGGTCCGATGAATCAGTAAAATTGACATAGGTTAAATCAGTCTATGTATGTTTTCACTATTAAATTGGCCTCAAGTAGAAGTAAAGTTCTATTATAAAGTATCATCAAAACACAAAAATTTTAATTCAAATGAGTGAATTGTGGCACATGTGCACTCTCTAATTTGATTTGACCGCATCATGTTAACATAGATAGCCTTCAGTTTTACTCAGAAAATTGCCATTTGATATTATTTCAGTTTTTTGTCAACAGGGTCGTGGCTACGATTACCAGCAGGGCACGAGGTCCCGCGCTCGGGTGAGTACCTTAGTTAATAGTCATTACACATTGCTCAGGTACTTTACATAGAAATAAATTAAATAATATCGCAATAATGAAATATACCCTGTTTTTGTGTAACAAGAATAGGTGCTGTTGCTCTGTGCCCAACAAAGTCTGAAGCTTGAAGCTCACAGATATCTCGATCGCTGTTACTCCTGTGCAATTATGCTAATTTCTATCCATGCAATGGGCCGATGGATATGGAGAATGGGTATAGACGATTACAGTGTCCATTCATCATCATCATCATCAGCCTATATTAGTCCACTGCTGGATATAGGCCTAATGTGCCAGTGTCCATTAAACGGTACCAATAAAAAATCTGGATGGAGCCCATAAAGACGACGAAGCTGTTGATGTCAAAAATATCACAAATTTGACACTTAATCGTTTTAATACGCTACACAAAACTGATCTTTTTTACTTTTTTTCGTTTCATTGTGTGTTTCTTTACTTTAAACCAAAGTTTCAGCAATAAATCGTAAAAAGTTTGAAATTTGTGATATCACTTGAAGTCAAAAGCTCCGTCGTGGGTCAGCTCTATCTAACCAGAGATTTATAGGTTTTCTATTCATATCATATCATGACTGTGATGTAACCAAAGAATTTATGTCTCGTCTCCCATCCATCGATCCATTGGTTGGTAAGATCTAGCGTAATCGCACTTAGCAGAAACATCTCTGTGTGCGGTTTACGAACAGCGCCCTTTTATATTTTCCTGTTCCGAAGCGCGCTCAACATTTTGGCTAATTTTTTTGCAGAAATAGATTTTAGTCCTAAACTAGTGTAGTTTTATAAGGGAAGGTCTTGAACCTTCTAAAAGTCTAGTGTACTTCACAGTTACTCGTTTTATTTTACTTGATGATTATGTTTCCTACTCTCGTTTTATTCAAACTTACGGATTTCCAAAATGGAGCTGAGAATTTCACAGTTTCATCATAATTCCTGCTGTCGACAACATACAGTTTTATTCGACAAACTCTGCGCAGAAATAACAGACGTATTACGTTTTATATACGTAACATTAACTTTTACTTTAGTGTTTGTGTAAGCACCTCATAAAGATAATAACCCGTGGGATGCGCTTTACCATATTAATGTTTTGAAGTATTGTACTGCCTTAAAACACGAAGTGTTGCGCAAGTTTTAGATAATTTGTGTAGCTTTTAAGACTTTTCAATGAGCATGAGCTTGATTGTTTTCAAGAGAACAATTGCCCACCATCCCAAATGTTTTTATTTTTTAAATTCGTCCGATCCGTCCAATTTTGGCCAAATAAATGGAGTATAGTTTTTCAATAATTCCTTTGATATCAAATAGCACAATACACCAAAACCTCAAAGTTTTATTTTCCCTTTTTTTGTTTGATTCTCTAGTGAGTCCGTACTGTGCCCAATGCCCATGTGACTAAACAAATGTACCGGGGCCTTATTGTCTAACTTGAAATCGATTACTAGTTAATTTAAATGTGTAATAGTACAATCGAAGTTCAGGCTAGGTTTCAAATGTCAAAAGTGAATCGATCTCGATTATGGGTTGAGTTAGTTAGACAATATGCCCCTGGACATGTCAGATCTTCTTATCATTTTACCGACTCTAAAAACTGTAAAATAACAAAGAAGAGCAGTTCACAACAGAAAATAAAGGCATCACCTTAAAACATTCAGATCGGATTGTTTTCTACCAATACTCTCCTTACTTATTCCCTAGTGCTTCGATAGCTTCGTCTCGAAGGCATCGACCCCAGCGGAGTGCTATCGCAAGGACCTTAGCTCCTGAGGGTATATTTGTCGAGGATTGAAGTGCATTCATTGAATTGTGCTTCTGATAATGTAATCTGCAAATGGAAATCACATCATTTTTGATGAAACAAGCACTGAGCAGTCCTCGCTCTGCATACATTTAACCAACACCTGTTTCGCTCACCATTTATGTAACTACTAGTATTTGACCGCTGTTTCACACAACTGATTTATGGGATAGAAAGTAATTTAACTATGTATTACAGTGCTAGAACTACGTAATAGCCGAGCACATAGTAGACTCAGGACCCAACCACTGGATTGAACTACATAAACCACAAGTGATCTGTAATGAAAGGCATTACTACAAGTGAATGGTTCGGGAAGCGATTGAAATTAAGAAATATCCCAATTTCAATCGTGAAGACGGTTTCAGACTCTCTGCCTCGTGGAATCCAGTTATAGCTAAGTGTACTCGTAGGCCGGTTTCTCAATGCGTCGCGGACACTGTTAGTGTTGTGTGTCGTCATCCTATCAATGAAGAAGAAATGCGGGTAGTTGAAAATTCAGCTGACCCCGTTTCGCAGAGGCAGTAGCTCCAGTTACTCCAGTCATCCCGTGACCACGGCAGTGTGTAAACCTGTCGAAACGTCGGGAAAAAGAGGTAAATAAACGCGATAAATACCCGTACATAAATATTTATAATAGAACTACGTCCTTCAAAATTACAGCCTGATCCAAAACAAACATCTATAAACCTAGGTATACTTACACCCTTACTTACAAACTTTGGCGTTAATAAAATAATTTGGCAGAAAGCATAAAAAACACACCAATTTTCTTTATTTACAAACAATAGACCTTCGTTCGAATGGTGGAAAAATAACTCATTCATCCTGTTACAAGTGATTTTAACTGGGCATTATGTGAGCGAAGTCACAGACAAAAACTAGAATGCCATTTCTCTATCGACACTGGATCGAGGTCGTTCACCCATTATGATTGGATCCCATTCATTTCTTTCTACGGGAAAATAGAAAATACGTAAAGGAAATAATTACGGTAGGGCTTTGCCCTGATCACGTAGGGGTGTAATTAAGCTGGGGGGACTCAAAGCGCTTTCCCCTGAGAGCACCCATGGAAACAACGTTTTAGACACTTTTGTCTATGTACATATGATTTGTAATTGTTTGACTCCCGAATTTCAGTTTTCGAAAGTTGTCAGTAAATTTTAGGCCACCCCAGTGTACAAGCTATGCTGGAAAATCGATAGCTGGAATTGAGATGGTTTGATTAATAAGAGTAACTATTATTATGGTATGGTTTTCAGAAGTTGTTCTCTGAAAAAGAACGTCACAGACATAAAACAGATATAAAATAAATAAATAAATTAGTAAAATAAAATGTCAGATAAATAAAATGTCACTACTCAGAAACATATGTTCCATTGTTTTCGGTAGAACTGAAAAATTCGTAGCATAGCGGCACTTTTTGATAGGTCGGAGCATAGCGGGACTCGAGCAAAGAGGAACTAACCGAAACTTTATAAAACTGAAACGTACATCAACTTGTTGAGTAGGCTCGTAAATTGGTAGTGCGCTTTTCTTATAGATATCTTGTCTAGATCAGGAAAGCTGATTTGCGAGCGCATTTAATGAGTACCAGCTAGTTCTATCTTCGTACTCGATGCAAGAAGGAGGTTAATATGTATTTGGTTTTAACTTTCAGAAGACTAAAGGTGCTTACTCTCAGGTACCGATACGGTATCGATACCAGATTACCGATAGCAATTTCTCATCACGTAATACGTCTGAACATCTTTCCCAAAACAGAGGGGGTGCTGCCATAATTATCACGCACGGGAATGGGCTTCGTCAGTGTTGTTAAAAATACACTGAAGAAAGCTGCTGCCACTGCCGACAGCCATTGCGAATGTCAAACCAACAACAAAGTGACTCTACAATACTCTACATAATGATGGATACATTTTTCGACGAGTTTTCAGAATAATAATTATACTCAAAGCAAGCATAGGTTTACTTCACACAAATTTTATAAATGCGAATGTTTGAATGGATGGATATTAAATATACATAGGTACGTCCATTTGGATGGATGAATATTATCCATCCAAATATTCCAAACAAATTTTTGTTACCACTTCACGGCAACACTACTGAACGGTACGGTACGGTCTGAAATTTATATTTTCATAGTTTTAGGCCTATAAATAGGCTTTAAGGCTAGACTTTTTACAAATTTTCTCGAGCGTAAAGCCGCAGGGTGCAGCTAGTTTTATCATTTGTACTCGTGTAAGCTTCGAAACTTGACAGTATTTGAAGAACCAACATCCCCACCCTTTTACATCTGACTTCTTTAGAATGAGTGAGGATCGAGTCGTGCGTGATTCGCGACCCGCTTACAACGAGGTTCGTAACCGATTACATTCATTATAAATTCGTAAAATTACTTTTTAAATTTAGTATTACTTCCTATAGCATTTTCTCAAACTCTTGTTGAGCCCTAAGCCTGAGGCAGACAAGCAAAAAAACACAATCCTCCCGCGGATCGTTTTACTATAACCATTGTGAGATAAATGAACCCGACGGATCCGATGGCAGATTGGAATCGACTGGCTTGTCTTGTCTTCCAAGATATTCTAGAGCTGCGTTGGAAATATTGAAAAATAAAAATATAAGTAGGGTAGTTCAATATTTTTCCTAGAGGACTAAGTTTTATTGTCAGATGCATGACTTGCTCGATATCTTCGTGAGTGAGTCCCTCAGAAACATCAAGTGCTCAACTGACAGTAAATTTTAGGTTTCACCAGTGCGTTGCTATTATTTGGATTATTTTGTGGTTGAAATAAAATACAGTAAAAGAATATCTACAAAAGATTTTGCTTAACCCGCTATCACTACATAGTATAAAACAAAGTCGCTTGCCGCTGTCTTTCCCTATTTATGCTTAGATTTTCAAAACAACGTTACGAAATAATGATACGTTTATTTAATAGATAGAGTGATTCAAGAGGAGGTTTATATGTGCAAAACTATTGTGTTAAGTAATAGTTTAATAGCAAATTAGCTGTGCCAGGCAAATCCGGTTAGATAATGAACAACCTGTATTTAAAGAAAAACTCTCCTTTGTGAGACAAATATACTTGATAATCTCGTTCCGACCCTCAATGATAGACTGAACATTAGAATTGTACCCTAATTATATTTCCATGCTCAGACTTTCCGTGCTTTTTAAATACCCCAAAACAAATATGTATCCAGTAAAATGACCGAATGCTGCTGAAAAGGAATTCTGATATCATTTTTCTTTTTGATCAAAACCCAGTACAAATAGGAATGCAAATATTGTGCATAAACGTTCCCGAGTAATCTCTTTGCGATTTTTTAATTAAAGATATGGCTGAGGACTGAGGAATACGTTTTTTGTTTCTATTGTTTTGCTTGAGTGACTTTCCTGTACAATATCGTGTTTGAATTCGAGCTTTTGTGCGCGATGAATTATTTTTTCATTGTTGTGAAAATGTTGTTTTGTTGCTACTGTTTTATTTATTATTATAGGTAAGATATAATCAAGGAATAGAAAAAACAAAACTAGTATATACAATTGAAACCATTGAGCTAACTTCAGACGGTTGCAAACAGTCTAAAGGTAGCTCAATTGATCCAGTCTAAAGCGTCCCCAAGACACTTGCTGGATTACCACGTTATAATGGCAATGCTGGTGCAATTAGATATTCATTACGAAAGAAAAGACAAAGAAGAATATGGTTTTCGTTTGGATTATACGAACAAGCTAAATAAATGATCTATTCCTTGATTGTAATTTTCGTTGTTGAAATAGACGTTTATAGTTAACTAGCGTCCCGCCCTGGCTTCGCACGGTTTTATTATAAGTATATAAACCTCCCTCTTAAATCACTCTAACTATTAAAAAAAACCGCATCAAAATCCGTTGCGTAGTTTCAAAGATTTAAGCATTCAAAGGGACATAATGACATAAGGACAGAAAAAGCGACTTTGTTTTATAATATATAGTGATTGAAAAAAATATATAGCAGTTTCATTAATACTTTTGCACGTACCCTCAGACCTCAGAGCCTGTCAAATCCGCTCAAGACAAAATGAACACATCAAAAATTAAGGCCCTCATGATTTTGCCGCGTAAACATACGTCAAAGATCGTCGCGAGGCGTCATTTCGTAGGGCATTACGCGCGGGGCTGGGAGCGGTTGTGTAATGAAGCACGGCCCTTCCACTCGCTCCGTTAGCGCGTGTAATTGACGGCATTAGCCGCCACCAGCCCGTGTGTGGACCACGCTTTATCTCTGAGGTGATGACTTACCTCCGTGGTTTGTAAACTTCTTCAAAACTTTTTACGGCCTCAGTGGTGCAGTGGGCGAGAGTCCGCTGACGACGCAAGAGGTTGCGGGTTCGTTTCCTAGGAACAATTTTGTGTAAGATCTGCAGAAATTTGATCCGTTGCGTGTTGGTCGTCGTGTTTTCGTGCTTTAAGCGATAAGGCCTACAATTCCATTGCTGATCACTGTTAGAATATCTAAACAAGTACTTCATGTTTTATAAGCGATGCAATAAAAGTATTTATCTATCTATTTATCTTTCCTATCCTACTAATATTATAAACGCAAAAGTTTGTAAGCATGGATGGATGGATGGATATTTGTTACTCTTTCACGCAAAAACTACTGAACGGATATGGATAAAATTTGGCACAGAGATAGGTTATAGTCTGGAATAACACACAGGGTTTATTTTATCCCGGAATTCCCACTGGAACGGGAATTACCGCGGGTGAAACCGCGAGGCGCTGGTTACTCAATAAAATATCACTGCACTTGATGTAAAAGTTCCAACATAATAGTCCAGGAGCGCTGATTCAGCCGCGTGGCTCTGACAACTCCCAATTAGCGTCCTTTGAGCTTCCAGCTTATTGACAGAGGTACTTGGGTAAGGACCAAAATTTTTGCACTTTTTGCGTGAGTACGATGGCACATTACTTTCAAATCAACATATAAAAAAAAATTGTTAACTTATGTGAATATTAATACTTGATTATTATAGCTGAATTTATTTTGCACCCTGTGCTTTATTCATATCTAAAATTCTTTCACTAGGTTTTTGTAAAATTAATTTTATGTAAATAAGGATACTGAATCCATTTTCGTTTTTCATACAAAATGTGAATGGCACATCTCCGACTCCTCCAGGTTTTTGCAATTTTATTCTAAAACTAAAAAACTTTTCAAAGACTTTTTGATTTATTTATATTCACCATGAATTTATCTTCACGTTTTTATTATTACGGTCTCGTTAAACTTTATAGTTAATTTATAATATTAATCTAAAAGCGTGTCCCAAATTTCGTTCCGTTGTGTCACTCAACAAATAATGTTTTGTTGCAAAGGCTACACCGTCATCTAAGTTGTGACTAAATTCAGGCCAATTCCGCCACGTTGTTTTGCGCTCATTTGCAAAAACGTGTTGAAGGTGCATGTGTACCATTATAAATTTGGATTTTCTGTAAGACTTTTAAAGTGTTTTGCGTCAACTTTTCTTACTTTTTACTATTAATTCTAGTAGCTTATTTTGTCTACTATTGAATAGTTCTGATGTGTATTCATAAAGGTGTTTAATTTCTTCAGTATGAATTTTTGAATGCTGTGTCATGTGGTTTTTTTTTCCTGTATGCGACGAATGTCACGAGATTGTGTGACGTGTTACAATGGAATTTTGTAAAGATAGGTATACAACATTACTTAACGATTTTAACTCTCAATCAGGTTTAGGTCTTATAATACGTGTTATTAAATTAATGTATAATATATTTGTATTTGCTATATTTTTCTAAACCTTTATATATTTTTCAATGGTTAAGAAACAATAAGAATGTAAATAATCTATACCAGTGTGATCATTTCTAGACCCATGTACACTAACCTTAACAAATTCTGTTGTGCTACATTTGCTCCGTTTCCGTTGTGCAAACATGCAAAAATTTTGGTCCTTACCCACTTACTGATCCTGGCCATTACATTCAATTATATGTATATACCTACCTCACGAATGTTTATTATCAGAGCGTAATAATAAGCAATTTATTTATTCGTACATTGTTGACTTACTGTTATTATTCCAAAGCGTCAGACACTATAAGATTATAATTACACAATATATATACCTACATTAAAGTATTTAAAACAATGTCAAAAGAAATCATATAGATAGTCAATAACAATATTCACATTGGAAATGAGTAACCCGAAAGCCGTCCCAGCGTGCGTCGCATCAGCATGATGAGTCAGCGCACACAGCGCGGCAGTGTCTTTAAGACGCTTCCAGCAAACATCGATAAGTCGCTTCTTTGCAATATTTCAAACGCAAACTCAAAAAGTGGTCGATTGAGCAATCACCCTATGATATTTACTATTTATAAAAGAATTATTTTATGATTTAATTATGTTATTATGACTATGTATGAACGTAATTAAATAAATTTGAGCGAAATTTATATAATTATATTGACGTGTATATTCTTCCAATAAAATGAGTAGTATAAGTAAGCTTCAATTTTCTTTTTTTTGATAATCGGAATAATATTATCACCATTGTTAAACAATTTCGAGATAATTTTGGAAACAACAGTATAGACATCGAGCCGAAAGTGCCGAGGGTGCCGAACGAATAGATTTTACTATTTCGATTGTTTTAGAATGCATTAATTAAAACCAATGATTATTGTAAGAAATCATGTGCTTGTTAATCGTTTCCCGAGTCCTCATCATCGACACAAAATAATTTGTAATAACGCTGACTGACAGGTGACCCATTCGTCCAACTAGGCCCACTTCTAGATCACATCAATTCCCCATAAATCAATTTACAGTTATCACCTAAATCAATCGCGGATAAACATCGATAAACACTAAATTACTGTCTGTCCGTCCGTTCTAGGCGCGCCCGTGATTTGTGGCCTGTTGCTAACAATTTTTCATCTACCCTGCCATCGCTAAATCATCCTGACAACTTCGGTTCAGTCAACTATCGGTTTAAAAGCAAACCTTACACCGTTGTTATAAAAAATATTTCAGCTTGAAGTTTAATGCTGGTACACAGTATTACACAAATTGTTTTTTGAAATGTGGCAATGCTTTGTTATTTTACTCATTGGAAATGAAATGAAGCCGTCAACGGTAATTGTGTGTTGTTTTTACTGACATGACGACAAGTATCAGGGGAAATTTTTAAAAGGTTGTTCATGTATTTTTGTCTTATGTTATTTGTAATAATACATAAGGACACATAGATATGTCGAATTGATGTTATGTTCCCTCGACTTCCAATGGGGCGCAAATAGATATGTATTTTATAATTTATAGATTATTACTAAAACAGATGAATATAAAAAAGATATGATAAAAAAATATAAAAAAATAGTTTATGTCTCAATAAGGATAATGTTAATGTCGGGTCAGCTAGTCATCATCATCATCATCAACCTATATTAGTCCACTGCTGGACATAGGCCTCCCCCAATGAGCGCCATAGCGCCCTGTCTTCAGCTTGACGCATCCAGCATCTGCCAGCAGTCTTTCGCAGATCGTCATCCCACCTGGCCGGAGGGCGTCCTACGCTACGTTTACCGAGTCGCGGTCTCCACTCAAGAACACGTTTACCCCAACGGTTGTCGGTTCTTCGCGAGATATGGCCGGCCCATTGCCACTTCAGCTTGCTAATTCTTTGAGCTATGTCGATAACTTTGGTTCTCTGTCGGATGTATTCGTTACGAATTCTATCCTTCAGAGAGACTCCGAGCATAGCTCTTTCCATAGCTCGCTGGGCGACTTTGAACTGGTGGACCAGCCCTACCGTGAGTGTCCACGTCTCAGCTCCGTAGGTCATTACGGGTAGGACGCACTGATTGAAAACTTTAGTTTTCAAACATTGCGGTATGGATGAAGAGAAGACTTGACGTAGTTTCCCAAATGCTGCCCAGCCTAGCTGGATCCTCCTCTTGGCCTCCTTCTCAAAATTGTTTTTACCTAGCTGTACAATCTGCCCAAGGTAAGTATACTCGGAAACAATTTCAAGAAGGTGACCATCTACGACTATCGGTCCCGGAACAATGTGGCCATTGATCATGACTTTGGTTTTATCCAAATTCATGCCAAGACCGATACATCGCGAGGCTGAAGCTAGGCCGTCCAGCATATGGGTCAGCTCCTCTAGCGACTCCGCCATTACGACTATGTCATCAGCGAATCGCAGGTGGGAGATGTAATCGCCGTTTATGTTAATGCCCTTACCTTTCCAGTCCAGCGTCTTAAACATATCTTCCAATGCGCTCGTGAACAGTTTTGGGGATATGACATCCCCCTGTCTCACTCCTCTGCGCAATTGGATAGGTTTAGACTGCTGGTCCTGTACTTGGACACTCATAGTGGCAGCTTCATAGAGACACCTCAGCACTTCGATGTAACGATAGTCTACTTGGCATCGCTGTAAGGATTCCAGAACAGCCCAGGTTTCGACAGAGTCAAAGGCTTTCTCATAGTCCACAAAAGCGAGACACAGGGGCTGATTATACTCTTCGGACTTCTGTATAATCTGCCTCACTGTGTGTATGTGGTCTACGGTGCCATATCCTCCGCGGAACCCGGCCTGTTCTGGTGGCTGGAACTCGTCAAGTCTCCTGGCGAGACGATTCGTGATCACTCGTGAGAACAGCTTATAGATGTGGCTCAGGAGTGTGATGGGTCTGTAATTTTTAAGGAGAGTTTTATCACCCTTCTTAAAAAAGAGCACCACCAAACTCCCGCTCCACGCCTTAGGAGTTCTCCCACTGTGGAGGACGGTATTGAAGAGGTGTTGTAGCTCCTGTATAACGGAGGCTCCTCCTGCCTTCAGAAGCTCTGAAGTTATACCGTCCTCACCGGGGGCTTTTCCATTTTTAAGCTGCCTCAAAGCTAACACGATTTCGTCTTGACTGATGTCTGGCAGTTCGTCGGTGTAGTGGCGTGTCAGGGTGGCTCTAGAATCAAGGTCGTCTCGTCGGGAACGAGGGGCATTTGCAGTGTACAGACGGCCATAAAAATCCTCTATCTCGGCTGAAATCTCCGGTTTCGACAGTACGGTCCTCCCATCGTGCGTTTTAAGCTTCGTCAGGTGGCTCCTGCAAAGCTGCTGAGTGAATACTTTGGACCCTCGGTTTCGCTCTATCGCCTCTTCAATGAGGCGTGTGTTGGAGCTCCGAAGGTCGCGCCGTACCATCTTCGCAATTTGCTTGTTCAGGTCTGACCTCTCTGCCGAAGACACTTGGGTGGTGTCCCGTCTTCTTGTCATCAAATCCAGAGTCTCATCCGAGAGTTTGGACTTCTTGCCAGTTCGTTGTTTTTTGCAGAACTTGATGCCCTCATCCCTCAACGTTTCGACCAAATTGTGTAGGCTCTCGTCAGCGTCATCAGTGGGTTCCAAAGCAACAAATCTGTCTCCGAGTAGCTGCTCGAACTTCTCGGTGCCCGCCATGATTTGGATTGGATTTGGTCGGAGCGTGGACTTCATCAGACGGTGTCTTTCAAGCTTCAAGTTGATATTCAGAGTGCCTCGGAGCATTCGGTGATCAGATCCGGTATTGAACCTGTTGATCACTGAGACATCTCTGAATATGTGCTTGCTATCCGTCATGATGAAGTCGATCTCATTTTTAGTCACAGTGTCGGGGCTTTGCCACGTCCACTTCCTTTGAGGCTGTTTCTTAAAGAAGGAGTTCATTAAGAACAGTCCCTCTTTCTCAAGGAAGTTGACAAGCATTTGCCCCCTGTGATTCCTGATTCCAGAACCATGCGGGCCTATTCGGGATTCATTGCCAGTCTGGATTCCCACCTTGCCGTTAAAGTCCCCCATAACAACGTTGAAGTGAGCCTTAGTGGTGTTGTGTAAGGCTTTGGATATGTCTTCGTACATATCCTCCACTTCATCGTCCGAGTGTGCCGAGGTCGGTGCGTAGACCTGAATTACCTTCATGCTATACCGCTTGGAAAGCCGAAGGATCAGGTACGCTACCCTGGTTGACACACTGGAGATTTCTTGAACGTTGCTAGAGAGGGCGTTATTGACGAGGAAACCTACTCCACCCTGGGATGTTTTATCACCCTCACGAAAGTAGAGAAGATGGCCTGAGTCTAGGGTTACGGTGTCCTCCCCCTCTCTACGGACTTCACATAACCCGAGAACATGCCATTTAATGTTCTCTAACTCCACTTCCAACTGCGCTAGATGATGGTCAAGCCTCAGAGTGCGTCCGTTAAACGTTGCCAGGGTCATTTTAGTAAGCGTGTGGTAGCCTGAATACCGGTGATTCTTAGCACCCCCTGCCCCGCCGTTACCATGACCGCTACCATGGCCAGGAATAGCGAGGCGGCCGGGAACTAGGGGCCGTGTTTTGGCTGTACTTATCATTCAGGGGTAATGCCCATAATCCCCACGCTGGGCATGCGGGTTGGGGATCGCAGTTTGATGGTGGGGTTGTTCTAGAGGGGTGCTGCTGCCCACCCCCCGGTATATCCCTTAGTCGCCTCTTACGACACCCACGGGAAGAGTTGGGGTAGTGCAATTCTAAGCCGGCACCACACGGCTAAGCCGGCACCACACGGCTAAGCCGGCACCACACGGCTAGCCGGCACCACACGGCTAAAACATAGATGTTTTTATCATAAGTACAAAAAAAACATTCAGGACCCCGAAACAAATATTTGCAGATCGTGCAAACATGTTTCTAAATAGGTACCTAAGCCAGAATGAACGCTTAGTTTACTTAGTAACTTTCGTTATATTTTGTGGAAGTTTAATAAAATCCCAAATATTTACATTCTGGGCATATCTGAACAGTTTAATCGTTTGGAAAATAATTTACATTCATAAAATAAATTAATAGCACGGCGGCGTTCCGACACAAAAATGTAAAATAACGGATTTCAAACTTTCAGTACCCACCACGGAGTACCGTCTATAAATTGACAAAAATAATGTCTAATTTTGATTTAAGTTTAAAAATATTTTATGTGAATTTGTGGTTTAAGACGTTTATGTACTCATCAAAATCAAAAAAAAATATTTATTCAGTAGTGAGAAAAAAAATAAGATAACAATTACAAAACTGAAATGTGTGTTAAGCATTAATACTGTTCGTACAGAAAAAGAAAAAACGCAAACACACTAATAAACATTCTAAATAATAAATGTATTGAGATCTGGATCCAACCTCTTTTCACATCAGACACATATTTTGTGTTTAAAAATGGAAGCCAACATTAATCAATTCCTACAATCCATAGCTGACAACTTTATTCATATAAACTATGGCTCCAATCAGTCACCCGTAAAAGTACAGAGCATCGGAAACTACCGAAAACTATATTCCAGCCGGAATTTGCATACTGCTGTGACCACACTATAATTTTTCATCCCCTAAACTCGATTGGAACCCGCTCCGCTGATAACTGAAGCCGTAACTAAAGGATTATTTATGCTAACCCCGGGTTTATGTTTCGGCGATAAATTTTAATATTATTGTCGAAAGTAAAACGTTGGTCGGTCGATTTACGATTTTTCCAACGTTTTCGGGTTAACGTGTTATTACACAATCAGAATAATTTGAAAAGCTGTTGGAAGCAACGGCACGTATTATAAAAGACATTATAAATTACAAATCGTGGGCGCTTTCAAAATTAATTTACATCGGGCTGCGTATTTTTACGTAGACCTATATTAGAAATGAACTACGTAAAACTTTTCACTCTACATGCTCACAAATAATACATTAAAAAATAAATTATTAAAATCCTACTGACTCAAAAAGGTTCATACATTTTCAAATGCAAACAAATCGAATGCGAGTCTCCTTGATCAAAATTTTCATTCTTTTTTCGAAGTTCCAAATTCAAACTCATAAATTTTCTTTTGGACCATGGTTCGGTCATGCTGATTCTTGCTTTTGTGCTTATTCTAGTGGTTGGTAGTTGTTTTCATCACTGCATAGTGTAAAACAAAGTCGCTTTCTCCGTCCCCATTTCCCTATGTCCCTATGTATGCTTAAATCTTTAAAACTACGCAACGGATTTTGATGCGGTTTTTTTTAATAGATAGAGTGAGTCAAGAGGAAGGTTTATACGTATAATAAAACCGTGCGAAGCCGGGGCGGGTCACTAGTTGCTCATAAAATAGAACCAAAATAGTTTTGACGAATGAGATGTCTGTCTGTTTGCATCAAGCTAGGCCACATCACGCACGCCCAGGCCACGTACGCTAACCACGGACGCGTCGGAGCTTTGCATGAAGACGTGCTTTACACAGGTACATTACAGCTTCGTGACGAAAAGCGGCGTTTGCCAGATAATGTGAACCTTTTTCTGTGGAAAAAAAAAGATTATGACATGACATGCGAGACATCAGCAGCCTTACCTCAAAAATCAAAGTTACTACTTAGACACGTGTTTAACAGTTTTTGTAGGATAACTTTTGCTAAACAACTGTTAAACACGTGTCTAATTCGTTACTTTTTTTTGTGGTAGTTGTTTAACATGGTTTTGTAGGATGACTTTTGTTAAACAACTGTTAAACACTGTCTAATTCGTGACTTGTGGTAAGGCTGCAGTTGTCTTTCGAATGCTTCCATCTGGTTGGCGGATCTTCTTGAATATCACAAATCATCAAAGCTGTTTTGGTGAATAAGGTACAACTCGTACAAATATTTTGTCCCAAGGCAATATCTGTACGAGTTGTATCTTTTCAAGAAGGCATATTACTCCATAAATGATTACATCAATGATGTTAGTGCTTGGCCAGATGTCGCTCAGTTCCACACCGACAATAGTTTGTAATTATTTATAATTTATAATTTTCGTTGCTAATAAAATTAATAAGGCAAACATGTATTAGACACATAAGTTATACACGTACACGGGTTTCTATTTCGCTTCTTCAACGAGTGGACAAAAGAGTGAAGCGAACTGAAAATCAATTATCACTTTATTTCTTATATTATTTTGATGATTATGTACCTAATTTCAACTGTCTAAGTGCTTATTTTGTAAGCTTAAAGAAATAAAGATATTGATTTACTGATTTACTGCTCTACAGATTATGTAAGCCCACAATCTTCTGAGTCGCAGGCGGACTTTTTAACTGCTAATCCACAGAGTCGTCAAAATTAACAAAAAATGTTTCTACTCTACTAAACTTCTTCAGCTCTTCAAAGCGTTCGTACCAGACATAGCTTAGATTTACATAGACACGTTTTATTGAGATTTGAGCAGCAAGTAGGTAAAAATAAACGTATTGCGTAAATAACCGTTGACCCAGAATAATATTTAATTAACATAAACTCATTTGGAACGTGCAGTTCTTTAGCGCATCGGACCACAATTAAACAAACGCTTAATTTTATATTCATTATGCTGTGGTGGCGGTCACCGTTGGATTCTGCGGATATATGATACTGAGTTCAATTGAGAATTTTATATGGTAAAAGTATTTCACAAAAAGTTTTATCAGTTGTTTTCTTAAATCTTCTACTTCCACACGTAGAGGGGAAAAAAGTAAGTTATACAATTTAAGGGAAGAAAAATCATTTCACACTACTCTTGTAACAATAATACTTCAGTATTTCACACTTATTTACGCTCTGCTTAGCTTGGAGTTAAAAGATGCTGTGTGGACTGTCCGGAATTATTATTATTATTTCTTTTTTCATAATCATACTAATATTAACAATGTGAAAGCTTCGATGGATGGATGTTTGTTACTTTTTCACGCTAAAACTACTGAACGGATAGGGCTGAAATTTTGAATAGATGTAGTTCTGGAATAAGAATCTTAGAATAAGACAAAGACCTTTACTTTTCATCAATTTTCACGCGGGTGAATCTGCAGGGTGGATTTATTATATTCTAGTAATTTATAGTGATTTGTCTTCGTGTTTTAAAAGCTTTTTTTATTTTCTTAAAGAAAAAATCTAAAAGCTTAAATTTTTTAAAGGCCAGTAAGTGGAAATAGATGTCTGCGTCTATTTTCTCACTAGAGTTCAATCTTGGAGTCTTCAAATCCAGAGTGAATAAATTCCACCTAAACCTTTCTCCATCTTTGGTTCTTTACTTACTTAAATGAAATGGTGGCCAAACCTTGAACATTTCCAAAAAAAGAAAAACACAGTAGTTTATCGTTTTCAGTTTAAGGATATTTATTTTCTCTAAAGAACTAAGTTTACCTACTTAAATGATTATGTTTAACAATAATCTTAAGAATACTATCGTAACTAAATAATATATAACTAAATAATCGTAGTGCATAGTTTTTACCCTATTTTTTTCCGATATTTGCGTTCGCATAACTTTGTCTCATAATCACGACATAGTATAAAACAAAGTCGCTTTCTCTGTCCCTATGTCCCTATGTATGCTTAAATCTTTAAAACTACGCAACGGATTTTGATGCGGTTTTTTTAAATAGATAGAGTAATTCAAGAGAAAGTTTTATACGTACATATAATAAAACCGTGCGAAGCCGGGGCGGGTCGCTAGTATTAAGATAAGATAAAAAAAGGTTTATTTGGTATTCACAAAATATAACAATGTAAGCTATTTCATTCATTCATTTATTCATTACAAACCAACAAGCTACGATACCTATTCCTTCCCGCCATGTTCGCACGTGTTCAAAGATTGTGAGACACAAAATAACGTTAACTTCATACGTCATACCTGCGGGCGAACAAACTTCTACTGCATAATGCACTGGACTTGCTGAAGCTGAAATACTCTTGTTAAAACCACCGTCGTGAGGTAAAGTTTATATTATTCTTGGCGTGGCTGTTTTATCTGAAAACATGTTTCTCTACCTTCATCGTGATCTCAGGTAAAAGCTGTCCACAGCTTTACAGTGGATATACAGGCTTTGTTAGTTAAAGATCGTCCAACCTTTGATTTACAAAGATTTTTACTTACAAACTAAACAAATAATGATAATATCTATCTATACTTATAATAAAACTGTAACAGGTCCAATTCTGTACATTGAAGATATTTTGAAAATTTTTTTTGGAGGGCACTCTATTATCGATACTCAAGCCAAAACTGTAATTTTTTTCTTTCATGTCTGTCTGTCTGTCTGTCTGTCTGTCTGTATCGTAAACGCGCATCACGCCGAAACTACTTGATGGATTGAAATGAAACTCGGCATGATTATAGGTCATACTACGAGGAAGGACATAGGATACTTTTTATCCCGGATTTCAGTAAGGTTCCCATGGGAGAGGATATGAAAGTAAAATTCCTTTACCGCGCATCACGCCGAAACTGCTGAATGAGTTGGAATGAAACTCGGGACGATTTGAGTTCATACTACAAGGAAGGACATGGGATACTTTTTATCCCGGAATTCGGTAAGGTTCCCCTGGGAGAGAGGGTGAAAGAAAAATTCTTAAACCACGCATCACGACGGAAGTGAATGAATTCTAATGGAACTCGGGACGATTGGACATGGGATACCTTTTATCCCGGAATTCAGTTTGGTTCCCCTGGGCTATACGGGTTTTCAAAAATTTCTCACAGCATTTGAACGACGCGCGCGCGTCGTTCAGATGCTGTGAGAAATTTTGGAAACCCGTATAGCCCAGGGGAACCAAGCTGAATTAAACTGATAAACGCGAAAGTTTGTAAGTATGAATGGATAGATGGATGGATAGATTGATAGATGGATGGATGTTTGTTACTCTTTCACGCAAAAACTGCTGAACGGATCTGTATGAAATTTAGCACAGAGATAGATTATAAGCTGGAATAACACATAGGCTTATTTTATCCCGAAAATCTCACGGGAAAGGGAATTACGCAAGTAAAATCGCGAGTACTCGAAATACTAATCATGCGCAGACGAAGTCGCGGGTACCAGCTAGTACTTATAATAAAACTGTAACAGGTCCAATTCTGTACATTGAAGATATTATGAAAATTTTTTTTGGAGGTCACTCTATTATCGATGCTCATGCCAAAACTGTAATTTTTTTCATTCATGTCTGTCTGTCTGTCTGTCTGTCTGTCTGTCTGTCTGTCTGTATCGTAAACGCGCATCACGCCGAAACTACTTGATGGATTGAAATGAAACTCGGCATGATTATAGGTCATACTACGAGGAAGGACATAGGATACTTTTTATTCCGGAATTCAGTAAGGTTCCCATGGGAGAGGGTATGAAAATAAAATTCCTTTACCGCGCATCACGCCGAAACTGCTGAATGAGTTGGAATTAAACTCGGGACGATTTGAGTTCATAGTACAAGGAAGGACATGGGATACTTTTTATCCCGGAATTCAGTAAGGTTCCCCTGGGAGAGAGGATGAAAGAAAAATTCTTTAACCATGCATCACGACGGAATTGAATGAATTCGAATGGAACTCGGGACGATTGGACATGGATAGATTTTATGCCGGAATTCAGTTTGGTTCCCCTGGTATATACTGGAACCAAACTGAATTGAACTGATAAACGTGAAAGTTTGTAAGTATGAATGGATAGATGGATGGATAGATTGATACGCAAAAACTGCTGAACGGATCTGGATGAAATTTGGCACAGATATAGATTATTATAAGCTGGAATAAGAAATAGGCTTTATTTTATCCCGAAAATCCCACGGGAAAGGGAATTACGCAAGTAAAATCGCGAGTACTCCAAATACTATCATGCGCAGACGAAGTCGCGGGCACCAGCTAGTTTCAAAATAAGACCAAAATTAGGCAGCAGTTCAAATACCATTTCTTTTTAATTCATTGCTAGAACACAATATATACTTAATTTCAAAATAATTATTCTCGTCAATGTTCAGTCAAGTCAAAGTTAATGTTGTTGTAATAAATATGAAAAACAAACAATGATAAGAAGCGGGAAAATACGACAATCTTTCTCAAAATCTATTGTAACGACATAACATAACCGTTATTTACGAAATGAACATTCAAAACAGTTCTCCTGTCTTCACACTTCGATAGCGATTGCACTCTTAAATCAGATAACTGAAATCTTGCATCTTCATATTTCGAACGTAACAAGGTTCTGATTCCCATTCGGATTGCCTAATCAATCAGGTTCGAATGAAAATCAGTTGTAATTCACTGTGAAAAGGACGTATTTTTGCGTGTCGTCGTTTTTTGAATAAAGGTGAAGACACACAGGTGTGTCGCTACAAGGATCCAACCGGGCGTGGTGCGTTGGACTGCATGCTTGACTGAACACCTTCTTATTGGAAAAATATAAGGAATACGGGTGTTTTCACATTCTGTTCATTGTCGATGTATAGGTGGCTCTGTGGATTCCTATTGTTATACGTCGCATATTGTGATGGTACGTGTAAAGACGATAAATCACGATCGAGAAAATTTCAGTCCACACAAATATATTTTCTTATCAATGAATAACGCCATACTCTTTACGGGTAAGATTAAAATTCAACATTATAATATTTTTTGATTGTATTTGAAAATATTAAAGTCGATCGTAATTCCTTATTCATTTACGTGACATATTCTAATCGCTCCATAATATATTTTTATCCACCTAGGAATTATCCCTATAGATACTATAGAAAAATCGTATAACACACATAAAAAACTTACAAACAGCTTAATTTTGAATTGTTTCATCATCAACCTATATTAGTTCACTGCTGGACATAGGCCTAGGCTACAAAATGAAAAAAACATAATCTATTTCTTTACAAAATCTTGCCATAGATATCCGCCACTCACAAAAAGTAAACCAACCAAAGGGTACCTAACCCAAATCTTTGACTGTAGAAGTTAAATAAAAACTTGCCGAGCACTCGACAAACATACGGCAAAAAATGTCAAGTGTGCCCAAATGTTCAGGCGAATGCACTACGAATACTTCAAATACCTGTGGTATTTGAAGTACGTCATAAAACTGTGTTTACAGTGTGTCCACACGGCCACCCTGTTTGCGAAGGACCCGGTAAACATATTGCTCATAATCGGCAAACGGCAACCGGAAAGGGTTCAGATTGCTTTCTGATGGTATACGTGCTCTGTGTTTATTTTAATTTAGTTGTTTTATGGGTTTAATTAATTGCTTTAGGAATGTTTATTAATATTGGTGTGCACATTTATACCTTATAAAGTACAAGTACTTTTTATAAAGCTTTGGCTTATTGGTTGTCGCTTGCATTGAAACAAATAATTATCTGACACAAAAGATGCTTGTCCAAATTCATAATAAATAAATAAGTAATAACAAATTATAAATTTGGACAATGCACACAGCATCATAGAAGCTAAGTAGGGTGATAGGTATTAGATGAGTGTTATACTTAATAATTTTTTCAATCCGAATTAACCGATGAATTTTGTGATATAATTTTAACTCTTTATAAAACCATTTTGCATGCAATTAAATGATTATAGTAATCATTATACAATAAATTACATAAATAGTAGGTCTTTGTTTATTATTTAAATAGAAAACACCTGAAAACTTGGAACTTATTTATTTTATACTTGTATATCATCAAACATTTGGTCCCAAATTTGTCGCAGACTGACCTTTGCCTGTCTCACCACACCGGTCGTCTATTATAAGAGGAAACGTTCAACACACAAGCGAAAACAAGCGAAGTCAGAAATAACAAAGAGCCTGGACCACCCGGATAAACACACAAGACAATTTGCTACAGTGAACACGGCCCCTTATAATTATTTTTTTACTTTGTGAGTACGTATCTTTTATTTATAAGCCTGTGGCAACATTATCCCTTGTTTTTTTTGCGAATACCTAGCAAAATATCCGTCAAGTTTTCAGCACCCAAGTCACAAAAAAAGGTTTTAATTAACAGCACATCACATTAAGGGAACCCACGAGGCGCAAATTAATAAAGTCGACTTTTGAGGGGAAAAGTTAAACAAAAAAATTCGCCCGCAAACAATCAAAATAATTTCCGCCAGGCGAGGGGTAAATAAAAAATACCGAGGCCCTGGAGAAGCGTTATGTGGGCCCGGACCCAAATCTGGCCCAAGATGGCCATAGAAAGCGTTTTGGCTAAAACGCGTTACATTTCACGTATACACTGCGGGCCACGCTAACGATACGCGATACTCGATCCATGAATCACAATGATGTGTCCTATCAAAATTGTGTTTGTTCAATATTTGACCGTTTTAAAGGCAAACTGTTCATTACAGGTTTTTTACGATCTTTATAAGTAACATCAAATTAGTTTTCAGTAAATAATAATAATCACTCTTACCGCGCTACCCTCAATAATACGACGTGTGTTAACATCAGCTGACGTTTATTGTTTTCTGTAACGTCAGCGACGGGTATTTTCGCGATGATATATTGTTCCGCAGGATATTGCAATTTTGTTGCAATAGTGAATTACTGCGAGGTAAGACAGGGACAAATTATTATTTGAGCCGTGTCCGGTTTAATGAAACTTCGAAACCATCTCACTACGAAACAAATCATTTATCTTGTAATAAGTGTTCTCAAAAAACATTTGTCTTGAGTACGCTTCCGACTGGAATTTATGTGGATCAGTTGAGTTACTCCAGATTGTTTACAACAGTCTGTAATTAGCTCAATTCTTTCAGTTGTAAATAATAATTTAATTATATTATATTTTTGATCCCTCACATTTGTGTTTCGGCTTCCTTAATAGTGTTTTCAGTAATATAATGCTTCATACATTTCTAGTTAGAAACAAATTTGATAACTATTTAAATATCTTTAAAATTATGTCAGTTAAAATGTCAAAAAGGCCATCCTTTTCATTTCCGATCGCTATGAAAGGGATGGCAGCATTTTTGTTAAATTAGAGCATTTGTTGTGGCGTTATCTCATGTGACACCAATGTACCTCTTAAAAGACCACATTTATCTAAACCCGAAAAGAAACGTAGCCAATCTCAACTATATTTCACTCCCGAACTATCTCACGGGAAAAAACCTTATCGCGGCCAACAGTGTACAGCGTGCATTAGCACTCCGCAATATATTACGCTAAGTGTTCACATGTTGTGCTGACTGTACGCGCTTGGATTTAGCATTTAGTTATTTATACCAGTATTTGTACTGTAAATATCTCTGTCTTGTAGTCGAGGGAGCTGACTCAGTCTTTCGGTAATAACGCTTATAGTAAGGCAAAGTTTATTGCTTCAGCAAGGTTCTTGTATCTTATGGATACAATGTCTTAATCCGCACAAGGCTGGTGTATTTTCGCTTTAGTATTACTATTCTAGTTTTGGAGAGGGAATTTCTCTGTAAGGAATTGGAGATGTTGTGATAAAGTATGGCTCTGGCTTTGACTCAGAACTTAATAGTTTTATTTTTTAGGCTTACAAAGTCGATATATATAAACTATGAATCTGAGAATAAATATATGTCAATTGACTAGATAAGTGACTTGGTAGGTGTCAATTGACTTCATCTTCGTTTCTTAATTATGTCTACAAGTGAAAAAGAAAAGCTATTTCCCTAAGTACGCCGAACAACATCAATCCAAAGAAAGGTCTTTTAAAGTATTGATAGAGATATTGATAGGTACTTATACGATGATTGGGCAACAAGGTTCTAAGTGAAGAAAGTCAATAAATACTTAATTATCCTCTTATTAATCAATAGTTCAGTTTAAACTTTTAACTAGAATACGAGATTATTTTGAAAGTGCAAGTAAATAAAACACAGTTCATTTTGTCTTTGACACTTATCGTGCATTTGGGCTGCAAATATTAGAACTTGTCTGTTCTAAACTAAGTACTTGTACAACCTACATATAGTTTGAGTTGTAGCACGAATTGGAGCCGTAATGGGCTGTCTAAGTAATAGAAGCTTTTGCTTAGAACGTAATGTGTACCGATATGTTACTCACCTACGTACGATAAAGGATTGTACCTGTCTAGCTTAGTACAAATGGGTTTAGCATTTACTCGGGCTGAAATAATGAACAATCTTTGTGTAATCGAGCTCTAGGTTAAATTGTTATTTCTAATAGAATGACATACTTTATAATTTCGCCCTTAAAAAGGCTGTTATTCTGAGTCAAATTGTATCGACAATATCCGAACATTCAGACTAGTAGCGCCCTCTGTGTAGACTGTAATTAGTTATATGTTTATTGGTAATAAACGTCACTTCTTGTCCGTATCCCATGCGTTTGATTTATAAGAGGTTATGTGCTCAGCTTGTTTTAGTTTTTTCTCGCAATTTACTTGGACATTCGTGTAATAAGACTTTGCAGAGTGAGAAAAATAAACTGTGTTATAAACGCTGTGAAAATGACGACGAACTATCTTGTCAGTGTGCCTAAACTAAAAGGGCGTGAGAACTACAGTGAGTGGGCTTTCGCGGCTGAGAATTTCCTAGTGCTGGAGGGAATGTCTGATTGCATCAAGATGGAGACTGTTTCAGCAGAAATAGGAGCAGCAGGTGACGCGAAGACAAAAGCCAAACTGATTTTGACAATCGATTCGTCGTTGTACGTGCACATTAAAACTGTACAAACAACCTATGAACTGTGGCAGAAATTGAAAAACCTATTCGATGACTCAGGATTCACAAGAAGAATCAGTCTACTGAGGAGTTTGATCTCGATACGACTCGAAAATAGCGTGTCAATGACTTCATACGTGACGCAAATCATCGAAACAAGCCAAAAATTAAGTGGTACGGGTTTCAACATTAATGATGAGTGGGTAGCATCGCTCTTGTTAGCGGGATTAACAGAAAAATATTCCCCTATGATCATGGCGATCGAGCATTGCGGCATACCATTGACATCAGACGCCATTAAAACCAAGTTGTTAGACATGGAGGAAAGCGGAAGCGGAAACGAAGGCGACAATAAGTCCAGTGGCGCGTTTGCGAGTTTCAAGAAGAATCGGAATGTTGGTAACACTGCAACCAAAGACAACGCCCAGATGTCAAAGTCAAAACCTAAAGTTACTTGCTACAAATGTAAACAAACAGGGCATTACCGCAACCAATGTACGGTTGAGAATAAAAAATCGTCGAATACAAATAAAAAAGAAGGAACAAGCAGTAATGCGTTTAGTACAGTGTTCCTGAATGGTGAATTTTCTAAAAGCGATTGGTATATTGACTCCGGGGCGAGTGTTCATCTTACCGCAAACGAAAAGTGGTTGTCGAATGTGTCGCGGGATCTTGATATAAAAGAAATTGTCGTTGCAAACCAAGATAAAGTACCTGTGTTATGTACTGGGGATGTGCAGATTAAGACAAAGACGCGCGACTGTGAATACGACATTACAGTTGAAAGTGTACTATGCGTGCCGAAGTTGACGACAAATCTGTTGTCTGTAAGTCAACTGATATCAAAAGGAAACAATGTTAAATTTAACAGTTATGGTTGCCAGATTTTCAACCAAGCAGGAGTATTGGTGGCTACCGCGAATCTGTTGAATGGAGTATATAAACTAAACCTGTCTGAAAAATGTTCATCAGCTGCAGTGATGGTGTCCAGTGAAGTTTGGCATCGACGTCTAGGTCATGTCAACAGCCAGTATTTGAACAAGATGCAAGATGCTGTTCAGGGATTGACACTTGATAAGAAGACTGACATATCAAAGTCATCATGTGTTGCATGCTGTGAGGGCAAGCAGAGCCGCTTACCTTTTCCCAAAGAAGGTAGCAGAAGTACAGAATTGCTACATATTGTGCATACAGATCTCTGTGGACCAATGGAAAACCGATCTATGGGTGGTTCTAGATACTTTATGCTGTTCGTAGATGATTATAGTCGCATGACATACATCTATTTTATGAAAACGAAAGATGAGGCATTGAAATGCTTTCAACGGTATAAAGCAGAAGTTGAGAATCAACTTAATCGCCGCATAAAGATCTTGAGAAGTGACAATGGCACAGAATTTTGCAACAGGAAGTTTGATGATTTTTTGATGTCGCATGGGATAGTGCATCACAAAACGAACTCATACACACCAGAGCAGAATGGTCTCTCAGAACGATACAACCGGACTATCGTTGAGAAAGCCAAGTGTCTGCTGTTCGATGCAGGTCTTGAGAAAAGTTTTTGGGCAGAGGCAGCAAACACAGCAGTGTATTTACAGAACAGGACTGTGAAAATATCACTAAATTATAAAACACCTTTTGAGTTGTGGACGGGCAGAAAGCCTGATGTAAGTCATTTACGTATCTTTGGCAGCACAATCATGGTACATGTGCCAAAACAAAAGAGATCAAAGTGGGACAAAAAGTCTGAAAAATGTATCCTTGTTGGCTATTCCAATGATGTCAAAGGTTACAGGATTTACAACCCAAAGTCTAATGTTGTCACTACCAGTCGAGATGTTATAGTATTGGAGCAGATAGAGAAAGAAAATGTTCTGGAGGTACAGGAAAGTTGTTCAGATGAAGTGAATCTGGTTCCAGTGGGGGAAGAAGATTTGACACTTCAGGAAGATTCACTTGAACAATCAGAGAGCTTGAACATAGATGACAGCAGTGAACTATATGTACCTTGTGAAGATGATACATTGAATAGTTCTGAATCTGGTACAACAGACAGTGAAGACTCCATAATACTCAACAATGTGAACATGACGAGTGGTGCTCGACGTAGGCAACAGCCAGACAGATATGGATTTGTAAGTGCTGGTATAGAAGATGGCAACATATTCACGGGTGATTTATCGTTGCAAGAAGCCTTAGAAGGTCCTGAGAAAGCACAGTGGTTAGCAGCAGTACAGGATGAGTTACAATCATTCGAGAAAAATAGTGCGTGGGAAATCGTAGATGTTCCTAAAAATGGCACTATAGTGCAGTGCAAGTGGGTTCTGCGAAAAAAGTACGATAGTGAAAACAAAGTGCGTTACCGTGCTCGTTTAGTTGCAAAGGGCTTCTCCCAAAAATATGGTGTAGACTATACAGAAACATTTTCGCCTGTAGTGAGACATACAACTCTAAGACTATTATTTGCATTGTCTGTAAAGTTAGGTTTAGATGTTAACCATTTAGATGTAAAGACTGCATTCTTGAATGGTGATTTAGATGAAACCATTTATATGAAAATGCCAGATTGTTATAATAATAATAATTCAGGCTGTAAAGTATTGAAACTTAAAAAAGCTATTTATGGACTTAAACAGGCCTCTAGAGCTTGGAATATAAAGGTTGATAATTGTCTAATCAGTAATGGTTACAAAAGGTCAAAGATTGAGCCATGTATGTATATAAAAGATATTAACAAATGTAAGACCATTGTAACAGTCTATGTCGATGATTTCTTTATATTTTCCAATGATAAAATTGAAACTGAGAACTTGAAACAGATGTTATCTAGTAAGTTTAGCATTAAGGACTTAGGTGAAGTTAAACAGTGTCTTGGAATGAATGTAAAATACAATAAAGAGTTAGGACATGTTACTCTGAGTCAAGAAAATTATATTGACCAACTTTTGAGCAAATTTAATTTAAGTGATTGTAAGACTGTTGATACTCCAATGGAGCTCAAACTAAATGTAAACAAAGGGCAAGTAGATGTAAATAATCAGGTGCCCTATCAACAACTAATTGGTAGTTTGATGTATCTGTCAGTTCTAACTAGACCAGATATTAGTTACTCTATTAGTTTTCTAAGTCAATTTAATAATTGTCACACAAAGGAGCATTGGGAGTATGCAAAGAGAGTATTAAAATACTTAAAACGAACTAAATGTTATGGAATAAAATATTGTAAAGAAGGTAATTCAGAAATAACAGGATATGTAGATGCTGATTGGGCCTCTAACTCTATAGATAGGAGATCATATACTGGAATGTGTTTTTTGTTATGTGATGGTGTAATATCATGGGAATGTAGAAAACAAAAACATGTAGCCCTCTCTAGCACTGAATCAGAATATATTGGCCTATCTGAGGCATGTAGAGAAGCATTGTATCTAAAAGAATTACAATATGAAATAACTAATAAGATGTACACAATTAGTCTATTCAATGATAACCAGGGTGCTCAGAAGCTGTGTGTAAATCCAGTGTTTCACAAACGTACAAAGCATATTGATATCAAATATCATTTTTGTCGTGATCTAGTAAAAAATAAAATTGTTAAAGTACTGTATTTGCCAACAGCTGATATGCCTGCTGACATTCTAACTAAAAGTTTATGTTCAGCAAAACATTATAAATTTATGTTGCTTCTTGGCATAGTTTATATTGAATAACTTTGTATACTTATTGTTAAGTGAATATTGCGATAAGTGGGGGTGTTATTCTGAGTCAAATTGTATCGACAATATCCGAACATTCAGACTAGTAGCGCCCTCTGTGTAGACTGTAATTAGTTATATGTTTATTGGTAATAAACGTCACTTCTTGTCCGTATCCCATGCGTTTGATTTATAAGAAAGGCCATAAATGGGAAATCTAATTATTAAATTATCGGGCCACGTAATTGTCTATGTTCAAATAGTTGTAACTGTTCGAAAATAACGCTGGCCAAGTGTAAGTGAGAGAACGAAAACGTACGAAATAAACGTTCGTATAATAAACGCTAAAATTGAAAACTGAATTTTCTGCGAAACTGGACAACTACACAAGTAACTGAAAAACCGCACCTTTTTATCGCCACAACCAAAAGCCAGTGTACAAAAGTTTCTTTACAAAAAAATCTCCATACATATTTGCAGTGGAGGATAAAACCTTACTAAAATAAAATGGACAAGTGTGAAGAACATTTGTATTTAGGAGTTCCGTACGTACAGAGATCCTTTAACTTTTGATTCCAAACATAACCAAAGGTTAACTAGAAGAGCTTTTTATATCGTATAACAGTCACAGTAAAATGGTTTTTTTGCCGACAGCTGAATCATGAGATTTTGGTCAAAAATAATTGGCTTCCACTTCGGCTGTTCTCTGACTTTGTTTTTCAATTCACTCTTTGCAGTCTTGGCATATTCTCAGACTACGCCTTATAGATTTTGTGCGAATTTGTCTGCTACCGTGTTGTGGCTCCCCAATTATGACCTTAACTCCCTCTACAAAGATTTATGTGCTTATTTTACATCTAAATGAAGCTGTGTAAATTGTAATACTGGAACTGAAACCACAATTTTATGAATTTCAGTCCGAATTTGATTATTGCGGTCTGGTTTGGCGGAAGCCAACCATTTGGTTGGCTTCAATCTCGGCACTGTAAAAACACCGTTTAACAGGTTTCTTATTTCTGTAGTCAATCAACCGATCTTTTTTTATCAAATTACGTAGCCATGGTTTTGTATGTAAACGGACCCCCAAAACCAGCAGAGTATTTTATTTCTGTAACTCTAAGCGAGCGGTGCGGTAGGCGAACAATAGGCTCCAGACTTGATACATTGCACAAAACTCTTCTGCTAATTAAAAACATTGCCTCTGTTCTGACCTACTGGATAAAATCTTTAAAATCTGCATAACTAAACAGTTTTAGCGAAAGTTTGATACATTGGTCTAGAAAGTTTTTGTTGTTTGTTGTTGCGTGTTTTAAGAACTACAAACTGATTTAAAATTCTTTAAAGCAAATATGTGGACATCGTTTATGTAGTCGAAATCAATAAGGCTTAAAGAATTCTTAAGAAGAAGTAAAAAAAAATCAAATTTCTCTTTTTTGGCTTTGCTTTTTGCTCCAGTTTACAAAAAAAACATCCAATTCAATACACCCAGTAAAAATGTATGATAACAAAGATTTATTATGAAAAACTACCTAATCGTCTTTTTGAATTCGGTTAAAAAATTCACAAACGAAAACACAGAAATGTTAACAAATAGCTAGGTCCTCTCATTAGAAGATCACATTAACAGCAACTTGCAAGCGAGACTCCTAATCAGATAATATTAATCAATACGTACCTATGGCAAGGTCTGGCAAGTCTCAGAAATCTATTCTGATTTTATTCCTCGCCTTTTTTTCACAGGAAATCTTCTCGACCCTTTTGGGCCCTCTGTAGGTCTATTTGTATGAGAATGTAGGTACCCGGCCCGTTAAAGAGGCATTTAAAGTAGGCGTATCTACGTAAATAATGGCTCAGATACATATCCTTTTGGGTTTATACACACGTGCGACTTTTCAGCGACATTAGGACAACTGTCGACGCGAGGAGAATTGGAGATTAGTGAGCAAGTTGTGGGAAACTAAAGTTCTTATGGAATCTGGAAATTAGGATTTCTGATATGAAAGAAAGATATTTCAAAGGGGACTTTCCAGGTGGTTCCATTCAAGTTATATCTAATTCGGTCGATAGTTTTAAATAACATAAATGAACAATAATCCAAAAAATATATACTGTGATGAAAGTCTTAATGGTCTACTATAATTATTGGTGTTATCGTTACGATTGTGTATACTTGGTGTATAATTAATGGTATGGGCCTGAAACAGTACGCGCGGAATTAAAGTCGGTTTATATTTTTAGAAACCGCGTCATCTTGTAATACTTAATTGTTATCATCTTCATCATCATCATCGGCCCTTATTAGTCCACTGCTGGACAAAGGCCTCCCGTAATGAGCGCCATATTAAATTGTAATACTCAATTATCATCTATTTCAGTCTACGGCATTACATATAGTAAAAAACTATTTATTAGGCCCAATAAATTATCAATACCTTATAACTAGAGGTATAGTATCAGACTAAGTTAGGCAGACGCCTTAAGAGCCTTTTTAATCTATTGTTGCCGGTTTATCTAAGTTATTACACCCGAAACCTTAGATACGGTATTCCATTGTACCTCTTCGCCGGGCCGAGGCAAATAAGTCTTTCAAGTGATGAATATTCCGTTTTATTGCTGCTGTTGTGGTGGGAACAGAAAGGAGTTGCTAAAATGTCGGTAAATATCTTCCCACTTAGGGCTTTGCGCTGAACGCGGGAGGTGTTTTGTTTTTAGAATAACCTTTGGTATTTTGCTTGTAAATGTTTAGCATTACTGCTTTTTAAATCAGGTGTGCCAGTGTACACTTGAAAAACTTCATAAACTATGTCCCTATGTATGCTGAAATCTTTAAAACTACGCAACGGATTTTGATGCGTTTTTTTTTTATAAAAAGAGTGATTCAAGAGGAGTGTTTATACGTATAATAAAACCGTGCGAAGCCGGGGCCGGTCGCTAGTAATTAATAAATAATGCTGGACAAGTGCACAATGAAGACAGGGAGCTATGGCGCTCATTAGGGGAGACCTATGTCCAGCAGTAGACTAGTCTATTAGGTTGATGACGATAATGAAAATGTACAATACAATAAATAAATAAAAAATCATTCTGGACAATTCATACAGCTTCATCTAGCTCCAAGCTAGCAGAGCTTGTGTTATGGGTACTAGATAAATTTTATTTTACTATAGATTCTGGAGATATATATCTTAAATTTTTCAATTACTGTAAGCTAACGGGCAAATTCTAAAACTAATATTGTTTTTACCTACGAAGACGCGTTTCATTGGTACACCCCTGCTGGAATAGCCGCTAAGAATAAGCAGTGAAAGCATTTACTTCCTCGTTAATAAGTTTAGATAGGAGCTGTTACAACTCCTCAACAAAGTTAGACAAATCTCTGGCTAAAGATGAATGTTCTATAGTTGAACATCGTATCAGCTGATAGGAAGCTGCTATAAATCTCAGCACAAAGAGTTCCCAAGTCTGTCGTAAAGCCGGTATTATAGCGTCAAAACTTGTAACAGGTACATCCACGATCTGAATTGGATGGAACCATTTCACACTGAAACTATGGCAGCCGGGAATTAATTAACTATGTTAAACTAATTAACTGATATACTAAAATAATTATCACTACATAGTATAAAACAAAGTCGCTTTTTCTGTCCCTATTTCTCTATGTCCCTTTGACTGCTTAAATCTTTAAAACTACGCAACGGATTTTGATGCAGTTTTTTTTTAATAGAGTGATTCAAGAGGAAGGTTTATACGTATAATAAAACCGTGCAAAGCCGGGGCGGGTCGCTAGTATAAAATAAAATAATAAAAAATAATTTTAATATATCAACTAATTAGTTTAACATAGTTAATTCCAGCTACCTAGTCATGTCTTGTATCAGTCATCCAGTACCCATATCACTAGCTCTGCTTAGCTTGTGGTTAGATTATTATTATAATTTATTAGACGCGATTTCGTAATAATACATAAATTTAAAAAACCCCGAACACCTAGGAACGTAAAAACACAAGCATCTATACATTAAACCAATACAATTTAAAGTTTACAGACACAATCAGGCACTCATGCTATATACTAACTGGCGACGCGGCGACGTTCAAACGAGAGATTCATTTCTTGTTAACAAAACTATCGCGGAAGTTGTTGACAAGTTTTGACTTATCAAAAGCACAGGAAGTCGATAGCAAGTTTAATAAATTCAAGCTTTTGTAGTTTGGAGACCTCGTGGCAAATGAGTGAAGGAAATTTTGATTTTTACGGAGTGTTCGTTTTGAATGGGAGCGGGTAAGCTTTGAACCTTGTTTGTGTTGGAAGAACCTCAACTTTAGGTTTGGTGCGTGGACTGATAGGATGTTTTGAGGGTCATGCGTTGATTTTCCTCGGTAGATCCTACCTATGTCCTATATGTAGTGTGTACGATTCTTTAATTTTTGAAAACCCCCCGAAACTCTTGCCCATAAAATGCAAACACCCTGTATGAAACCTTGAAAGGAGGGAGAAGAAAATGAAACAGCTGAATTGTTTAATTGTGTTAGATTTATAATAATTCTATTCTCGTTTTGTGTTTAGAGAGTGTCCACGATGACAAAAAATATTCAACCTGAGAAAGGAGCGTTTTTTTCTTTTATGGAACATATTTTAGTCTGCCAATATACAATAATTTAGGTGCATCATCAGGTGAACATGGCGTCTTATAAAAAGGTGATGTCCAAAAATTTTGAAAAATGTCTTTTTTGGAGTGGTCTTCACAAGCCTTTTCGTCCTGATGATGAAGAGGGATGAAAGAACTAAACAAAATAACATCCCCACTTCAAATTGACTGAATTTTTGAATTAAAGCATGTTCTAAAAATTATATTTTATGTATTATTTCTGTTTCCAAAAAATGCAGTGCTATGTTTTATTTTACTGGTTATGTATCACTTAAAAACTCACTTGAGATCTTACTGGATCCTTATCTAAGATTGTCTGGAGACTGCAAAGGCGTCAGTGATGTGAACTTTGCTTCTATTGCTTTCTTTGTAAGCTTCCAAAGACTTTTAAGGATGTAAGCGACGTAATTGAACTACAAAGAACTAACTGGAAAGATCTATCGACTGTTGGAACCTGAGAGCTACACTGATTTGTAATGGATACTTAATACTTAGATGTTCATTGATTTTAGAGAGGCCTAAACAAAAATTAAAGCCGTTTTTGTATTTTTTATAGAGGTAATGTCTATATTGTTAAGTCTGTGAACCTCTAAGAGGAGGGAAGATAAGAAACTTGTATAGTAATAATGAACTACAGTTAGTATGTTGAAGAAAACCCAGTGCTTCGATAACCCTAAATAGGTACTGCCAACTAATGTAACGATAGTGAACTCTGTAATTATCTTTATATTTTAAACATACAAATTATAAGAAAGGAGTAGCATTTGAGCTACCTCTAGACTATTTATATTCTTTAGAAAACATTGCAACTGTTGCTGTTCTAAATACAAATTCTCATCTGTTTCTATTCTTTGGTGTATTATTTGCATACATATAACTGACAAACAAAAATATTGTTTAAGACTTATGTACATATATAATATATTTCATCTTTTAAGTACGTACCTATGTAATTATACAACATAAAACCACAACAGAAATGCCTCAAAATAACACTCACCATTTTTCCATAACCAATCAATAATTTAATCAGCCCACATCAAAGGGACAAAGGCGGTCTTATTAACCCTAGTTAATTGTATATTGAATTATACGGACCTTCGTCCAAGAGTCCCTAATGTGTATTGACAGGGCGATGGCTAAGAGCGGCGCGGTCGCCATGCTTTGCAGCTTTGAGTCATTGTGACAATGACAGTGACATTTAGGCCACCAGGCTGATGTCAATGGAAAGGTTAAATGCCTATATAGTAAGGATGCGACTGACATATAATAGAACCGTGACTGGTTTAATACTGTTTGTTGTTTTAAAATATGACATTTAGGGCACCAGACTGATGTCGATGTAAAGGTTAAAGGTTAATGTTAAGGTTAATAGTAAAGATGCGACTGGTATAAAATAGTGAGAAGATAGACATTATACCATGACTTGACTTATATTGTTTTTTATTATGGGTTAAATTAATTTTATTATTGTTTTTTTACTTGTTTAATGTTTAACTGTCTTATTTTGTTGGTATGTGTATATTTGAAGTTTAAATAAAGTCGTTATCTATCTAAGGAAGTGGCCTTATATCTAGTACGTCTTACCGAATATTTTGATACTTAAGTAAAATTGTGATTTACGTACTTTATTAGTTAATAAGAAAATATAATGAGTTCATGACCTTTCGTGTACTTTGCATCTAAGTATACTTAATTTTGACTTGCCAAAATACTGCATTGCTGAATTGATGTCAAATAAATAAAAAAACTTTTGTACGTTCGACACGATCGTTAAATCGGATCGTAGTTCGTTTTACACTTTTATTATAGGTACTTGTCATCAACATGCCTTTGATCCCTTGTACCTATAAACTTGCACTATACAGATTTCAGGCTAATAAATTCAATCACCGCGTTACTGTCAAGCAAATAACGCTCTTAAGCTATGGTACTATGTTCTATATTTGCAATATAGACCATCCAGTACCTCAGATAATTGAGTTTGGCATACGGGTAGCAAAGCAAACATTAGTTTTAAAACGTTGGAGGGCTTAAAAGGGCAAATGCGGTCAGATGCAAATTCTGAAGCTGTTTGAGTAGAAAACTCTCGTGTTGACTGTCCCTTTTAGCGACTGAAATTAGTTCATCGCCATATACATATACCTACAAAATATGAACAGAGTAGCTTAATTTGTGAAAAAAAGTTACAAAACTTAATAACCCTCAATATTCTAACGCAAATTAAGTTTCAACCGGTTTTTTTAAAATGGAAAACTCCAAAAAAAATACCTTTGACTTGAGTTTGAGCCTATATACTCAAACATTCACATATATCTTCATCTATAACAAACAAAACAAACTCATATACCCTAAGTAAATGAGTTTGTATTGTCTGTTATAGACGGCATTATTATTTATTCTGTACCCTGACTTTTCCGTTTGATACACAGAATTCTAAAAATGTTTACGTAAGTGAAGTTAAACTCTACCTTCGTATCTTATACTTAAACATAGCTCGAGTACGGCCCGCGAAATATTGTATTCAATATAGTGTTGTATTATTGATGTGTCATGTATATTTTTCTTAAATTACAATACAATACACTTTATCGCACACCAAAAGAAACAAAAATAAAATACAGGGAAAGAGATAACAAAGTTACACAATGGGCGACCTTACGCTATAAGCGATCTCTTCCAGCCAACCTATATATCTGATCTACTAAAAGAAAGAATTATCTTATCTATCTTATCTTATCTAAAACTAAACTAAAATATGTTTGCAAAGCGAATCTCTTATTTAGCCCGGTGGAACCAGATGAGACCTCTTGTAACAACAGCGTATATCAGGTGCCAGTCGTTTTTCATTACATCAGCGAAACGCCTAAAGCTGGAGATTATTAAATTTCAACAGCGCCGCGGCTGCAATAACCTGACGCATCAGTTTCGACATATTTCGTGGCTTTCCACATACGAAAATAAACCTTCAACACCTATAACAAAGGCCAGTTTGCAAAACAGAGTCTAGCAGAGCAGTGCGCAATAGAGATTCGTGAAAATAACCTTTAGAGTGCTGTTAAATATCGTCATTGACCATCATGGAATGTTAGGAGATCAGTCATGGGTGTTCTTCAGATAGGAGCTAGGTTTGTATATAATCCGCCTACTATTCATACATAAATTTATTTACTATTATCCTAAATGATCACGATAAAGTGTTCAATAATAGTCAAAGGGTTTTCGCGCGTATACTTACGTTTAAAAATGCGATTCATTTTTTAAAATTTTCTATTGTCAAATCTTCTTCTGACAGTTGAAAACAAAACAAAAAATTATTAAGTATATTTTTTGTGCATTTATTTTTGAAGTTATGCGCGTACAAACATATATTTTGGCGCTTCATTTTTAATTATAAGTACAGAAGATAACATTGGTTGATCTCTCCGCTTTAGGCATTTCGTGTTGTTATTGATTGTACACACGCACTACAATATGACCTGAGCTCATAGCTAGCTTCGTTGAGACAGGCTGCCGTGGCCGATATGGCAATTAAGTGGCGCAAATAGCTTTTTAAACTTTCCCTATTGGTTTACATAATAACTTTTATTCACCGGATATCTTGTCTTTTCATGCAGTTGACTAAGTGATTGCGTGACCACGATTGTTTTAGAAACGTCGGGAAAATAAATAAGGAAGTATTTATTGATAAATATCTTTATTAACAAGGAAAATTACAAGCAAGGAATAGAAAAATTACAACTAGTATTTACAATTGAAAACATTGAGCTAACTGCAGACGGTTGCAAACAGTCTAAAGGTAGCTCAAGTATTTATTTATATATTTAATAAAAATAAATACCCAAAATTAGATACAAAGCGGTCTATGTGTAATGGTAATTAGAGCTTGATAATCATGTTATTGCGGTTGATATCAATGACTGTCCTATTGCAAATATTTTTTCTTTACAAATTGTTTAATGAAGCCGATCTATTGGTTTCAAGTTTTATCTCTTTATTTTTCTATCGGTCTTTATTTTATCTATTTTTCATTAAAAAATTCACGACTCAATTAATTCCACGTAGGTACCAAAAATCAAATCGGCACGTAACATTGTCAGTGCTAGGACTAAAAGTGTATTTGAAATACAAAAATAGAAAGGTAAAAAAACAACACAGAAAAACGAATTTACACAATTTTCACAGTGAAATTGAATAATTTAATTTCTGTGGACACACAGCCAGCCGAACCTGCAACAATTCGTTACAAAACCCGTAGTGTTTGTTAGTTTGAAGTGAAGTCCTACAAAACCCCGATTTTACTATTTTACAAATATTTACAATTAAAACAATTGAGCTAACAACAGACAATTGCAAATATTCTTGCTTCCAGAGGTATTTGAGGACTGATATCAATACTATCTCAATACTAATCTTTATCACTTCTTCTTCTTCTTCTTCTTCCGGGCCTTATCCCACGCTAAGTGGGGTCGGCACAACAACTAATCTTTATCACTATGAGGACTATATCAATACTAGTTGAAAGCGTCCCCAAGACGCTGGCAGTATTGCCCCACTGTACCAAGTATCTTTTTTTTAATAAGTAAAGACTTTATTAACAACGAAAATTACAAGCAAGGAATAGAAAAATTACCATGTATCTAGCATTAATGTTCAATCTTAGTTTAGTGTCTCGTCAAATAAACATTTTGATCATATTATTTATTCTTCTTTATTCTTTGATTTATGAAAAATTTATTAATTGCTTTGTATTCAGCCATTGCATGACTTTTCTAAAGCTTTTTCTTTGCTTTCTCTCTTGATATGTGTAAATACTACATGTAATTTTTCGTTTTGTTTTTTTATGATTAAATAAAGTAATTAGACATCAAACTAATATTTTAAATGCGAAAGTTTATATTTGTAATCTCTTCTCGCCAAAACTACAAAACGAATCGGGCTGATATTTTGAATAAACGTAGTTAAAGGCCTGAAATAAAACAGGCTATTGTTAATCAATTTTCATAAGGATGAAGCCGCAGGATCTAGTTATTAAATAAAGGAAATATACCTCCGAAAAGTTTCTTTAGAAGGTTTTGACTGTGTAAAAAATAAAAGCAAGTAACACAAAACCATTACCCCCGCGACAGTTCTGTAAAATATTCCCTCTCCCAAAAGTGTTTCTCCGAAAAAATCTTACTTTGATGTCTCATTTTTCCAATTCCCGCTTAAGATCCAATCTGAAAATGGAAGCGGCTCATGAAAACCAAAATATCATTCTTACCTTTTATTATTCCTTACATATTTGATAATAAAGAATCGTTATCCCTTCCTTTGTGTAGGTTCCCTTTGTCTATTGTTTTAGCTTAGGGCGCAGTTAGTGACGTATAGCATTTACTCATTAGGGAGCTTTCAAACGAACCTTGACAATGTTGTGCGAGGTTCTTTTCTTACGACCCGTTTTTGCCGAAGTATTATGTTTAAAGTGTGTGACATCAATAGAATCTGGAATACAAATTGATTTAGTTTTCCGTAGGTGTTTATCGCAGTCCTACAATGTTATATATCGACTTATCCGTAGAACATAGTTGTATGTGATCATAGACCAAAAATGAATTTAATAGCGAAACGAGATAAGAAGAACAAGCTCTACAGAAGTACGTTTTTAAAATTTTTGTATCTTAATTAGTTTCGGAGATATAAAATCGAACAACGTCCTAACTGATATCAACTCCGCCCAACAACGTTCTACGTGATCATGCAACGGCGCGCGGGTGCGGCGCACTGCGCGTGCGCTCGGTCCGTTTGTCAGTTCGGACGTTGTTCGTAGGAGATAGGAAAAGAGAAAGTCTTTCGATGTGTTTTTTATAGGTTTAATATACATTAAATTCAAATATAAATATTGCTTTTTTATCTCGGTTTTAGGTAGCAGGCGTTCAATGTTTAAATAGGACAGTTAACAGTTTTTGGTGGAGAGCTCGTGCAACGCATTTTTTGTACAGAAATTCTTTGGCGTAGTGCATATTCAAAGGAATAATCATTTTTTCTTTAATAATTAACAGTAAAAAATTTAAGTCATATGATACGTTAGGACCATTTTATGCGAACACTATTGAGCTTCTTAGGATTCCATATGACTATAGGACGTTTTCCTTCGGAATCTGTTAGACGATTTGTCGGTTCGATGTTAAGATAGAACGTTGTTTGTGGGATAATGAAATCATTTAGGACGTTGTTCAACACAAAACATCATTAAATATTGAGATTTTTTTATTTCTAATTAGTGTAATACATTGCTTAGTACATTATTTTTCAGTATATATTAAATATAAACGTATTTTATACATAGCTACAAAAATAAATAGTTTTTTCTTCAATTCCAGTTGTGAATGTTGATAACAGCCGCATGATACCAAAAAACGTCGCCTTTGCTTCCAGGTGCAGGAAAAACTAGCTAATATGATCAGAATTAAATTCTGCATGAGATAGTCATCATCATCATCATCATCATCATCATCATCAGCCTATATTAGTCCACTGCTGGACATAGGCCTCCCCTAATGAGCGCCATAGCGCCCTGTCTTCAGCTTGCCGCATCCAGCATCTGCCAGCAGTCCTTCGCAGATCGTCATCCCACCTGGCCGGAGGGCGTCCTACACTACGTTTGCCGAGTCGCGGTCTCCACTCAAGAACACGTTTGCCCCAACGGTTGTCGGTTCTTCGCGCGATATGGCCGGCCCACTGCCACTTCAACTTGCTAATTCTTTGAGCTATGTCGATAAGTTTGGTTCTCTGTCGGATGTATTCATTACGAATCCTATCATAGCATGAGATAGTGGGCCGATGAAATTACCTGCGATAGCTCAATACCGAATGTTGTGTCTAATACCTCAGCCATGAACGTTTACATCAATGAAGCTAGTTTATTTTCTTTGAAAATTCATTCTAGTTACGAAAATTCACCATAAATATAGCATTAAGAGTTAGAAGTTTCTCACCACAGATGTACCCCAGTTCAAAATTAACCAGGGTGGATCTGTGGTGATAAAATTTTAACTCTTCAAGCTGTATTAATTACGAATTTTCTTAACTAGAAGGTTTTACCAACAACATGTCTATGCCGTCTTATTTTAATGTCCATTCGGTCTGCTACCTGCGTATTCCGTCCTAATCATGTGGATAATCAATGTGATTAAAAAGTGCGCAAATGCTTGTGAAGTAATCAGTGATTACTACACCAGCATTTGCGGTACAGTTTTACTAAAAACTTCAGCGGGCATCATCGAATTCCAATAGTCATTTTAACTTATGTACCTACTTGTTCCGATATAATGTGCCAGAAGACTTTGTGCATCGGAGGAGGCGGCCCACCTTCTTTGCTCTCCCTCAAGGGAGAACAAACCTTCTGCACAAGGCTCCGTTGACGCGCTGCATCCGCACACTGAATTTACTTGCTGAGAGGACTGACTTGTTTCACGGCTCCCTGAACGAGTTGGCAAAGGTTTTATTATTTATTGTTAGTTATTAAGGTGATGCTACTGTATATTTTTCATTTGTTAATTTTATTATTTTTCTATTGATTTGTATTAGTGTTACGATTAGGAATTTGATTGAAATTATTTATTAAGTTAGGATTAGGAATTTCATTTACTTAGTTTATTATTTTTGAAAGTGACATGTTTTTCAATTTATACAACAATGGTGAATTTATTGGATAAGACGAGTACGCTACCGCATTAGGTGTGCCTGTAACGGTAGTGGTACAATATTTTTTTTTTAATAAATAAATATAAATATATATAAATAAATATAAAATATAAATTTCTTTGAAGATTAGATTAAGTAACTAAAGTGCGAAGTTTACACAACTATCTTCATGTTTTGTCAAATATTTACTTAGATTATTTATAATATTACGAATCAGTATCGTTTCGCCCTGTTTTGAAACTTAATTGAACTACACGTTAACCGAAAACTGACTTGTTGGCGTTATTACGCCAACAAAGTTAAAACTTAAAATACTATATCGTATGATAAAATGGTAACCAGGTCAGAAACAGGTAACATGTCTAAAAATAAATGTAGATGGACAATTCTTCACACAAAATCATCTAGCCCCAAGCATTGCTTGTAATTATGGGTACTTGATAACTGATATACTCAAAGAATTATGCTACTTACATAGGTAGATTTTATTACTTTATCTATATTATATATATATAGAAAATAGCCTGAACAAATATCATATATGACCCAAGGTGGAAATCGAACCCGCAACCTCGAGCGTCGCAGGGAGACCTTCGCCAGCTGCCCCACAGAGTTTTTCATAAACTTATCGGCGTACGTAGTCTTAGGTAAACTGATAAATCCACGTAAATATTTATCACCACATGAAGATATTAACATTTCGCTCCTTAGTCTAAAATTTATTCATGCGCATCTTCAGCATTTTTCTAATAGGGAGATGATATAAGCCGTTCAAATATTCTATGAGCTGAATTTTAAATGACGTATTTGTTGTTCTAAATCTTGCCATATATTGGCTATATTACTTATGTTGATGATTTTTTAACTTAGTTAACGATTTTAGTACTTAGAAGTTATAAATTTATAACAATATTTTAAGGTAGTTATCCACGTAGGACTCTTACAGAATAGATAACTCCAACAAAAAACGACCCATATTAATATAAAACGTCATTTTGCTAAGACGTTTCCGTAAAACAACGTTCTATCTTCACAACAGACCACCGCTGTTCCGCCGTACAACGTCCTACGTTAATATAGGACTCACTATCTCCAGAAATAAAAGGTAAATAAATATACACTAAAAAGCATTTAACTAGGCTAGGGCATTGTAACAACATACCAAAAAGTCTCAATGAGAAGTCTCACCGTTTAAGAGTTACACAAGTCAACAACTTCTCTAACGTCTACTGAAAACCATCAACTCTGCAGATAGGACTTTGTTCTACGGATGAGTCGATATTAGTGATCAAAACTGAAAACAAATCATCTAATACAAGTTTCTTTACGAAACTTATCTTAACGAAAATCACAAATTTAAGCAACTCATATTTTCACAAGTACAGCAATACAAGTTTAAATTAGTTTCAAAACTGACGACAGACGTTTATTAATTATGAATTCTGTGTCCTTCAGAATGTATGTATTATTTTTAAAGATGTACGTAATACCGATAAATCCGAAAAAATGAATGAGAGTTTCCAAATATTTAATAAGTCAATCTTTTTATTTTTGATTTTCACCAAGAATTTAACAAATCAGTTTATTATAAACTAGCGACCCGCCCCGGCTTCGCACGGTTTTATTATACGTATAAACCTTCCTCTTGAATCACTCTACCTATCAAAAAACCGCTTCAAAATCCGTTGCGTAGTTTTAAATATTTAAGCAGTCAAAAGGACAGGGAAATAGGAACAGAAATAGCGACTTTGTTTTATATTATGTAGTGATGTTTCAAGTATAAGATACTTTACTTTTTTCGTATACTTAATATAATATTTTGTTGAAGTGTTTGGCTTTGCATTATTATCATGTATAACGTTTTATATAGACTTTCGTTTGACCGCAATCTTGCCGGATGCGTAGTATGACTGTGCACAATGGGAATAAGATACAAGACAAGTTTTCGTGAGCTCGATAGAATATAACTTCTATGTCGCTTCGCTTCCACGTACAAAGAAAAATGAGACAAATGCATTTCGTAAATTTTTCTCTGTCTAAAATCTCAACACTATATTAGTGATCGTATGAATTCTATCGCTGTCATCACGCTAAAAGGCCTTTTAATTATGTATGAATGGAAACCAAAACTATTTCAATATTATTTAAAAATAAACGAATTCTAAAAAATATAGCCCCTTCTTAGCCAAATATATAGCACAAAAGTCTTTCACGAAAACACCTATTCGCTTTTATGAAATAGAAGTAATAAATACATCAACACTTTTATTTGGCGATTTCCAATTTGATGATTATTCGTATCACATATCTCTATACTCTGTTAAATTCAAACTTGGTGCTTCTTATGTAGTCCCATAAAAATTAATGCGTAAAATTTTAATTCGTTTTTTAGTTTTTGTAATAATATCAAATTATTTCATGTAGAAATAAGCCTTTTGAAGTCGTACTTACACACGGTCCAGAACAAATACCAGTAAAACATGAAAACCTTTCGGACCTCACCGGAGCTCTACATAAAAGCAAAAAGGTAACAATATTCATAAACTTTGAATACGGTTCCGAGAAATTAAAAAATAATGTTTTGGAAAGATTTATCAATATTTTACGTGAATAAAATCGAAAGATACAATAAATTATTCAGCGTCGACTTACAAAATAATTCCCACTTGGCCCCTGTTTTATGATCCATACCTTGTTGTATCAAACCCTTATCAGGGCCCGCATTAGCGGATCGCAGGGCTATTGTTTACCTCGGGTATTGTAGGGGCACAATTTATGTTCTTAGCTATTAATGGAAGGGATATAGGTACACTGAAATTTCATGCGCCTTTGGATAACGGATGGCTTTATTAGATGTGGATATCTGTGGAGCTTCTTTGACGATGTTTTACTTTTTTCTATATAATTATAAAAAACATAGGTCAGCGCAAGATAATAAAATTCAATACAAGTGAAGCTGTGGGCACAGCTAGTTAAACCTGGAACAAATATCAGCAGATCTTACAAACATGGCCCAAGGCGGGATTTGAACCCGCAACCTACTCCCGTTGCACGCAGACTTTCACCCGCAATGCCACAGGGGTCGTCATTTTGTTCTTTTATTAGAAAGAGAAACGTAGTTGCTCTTGGTGGCCACCAAACTCTGTTTTCGTATATCACTATCACTACATAGTATAAAACAAAAACGCTTTTATTGTCCCTATTTCCCTATATCCCTTTGACTGCTTAAATCTTTAAAACTACGCAATGGATTTTGATGCGGTTTTTTTTAATAGATAGAGTGATTGAAAAGGAAAGTTTATACTTATAATAAAACCGTACGACGCCGGGGCGGGTTGCTAGTTTTCGTATAATAGACAAAATAAAACTACTACAGATGCATTTAAAAAAATTATGAGGTACAACAAACTGAAAGTTTGATTTTTAGAAATTCCTTTGTTTAACGTAATAATATGATAAATTAAGTGGCGGCACCAGTGTACCTTTACGAATCGCCTTACCAGGCAGTTTTAAAATGAAACAGTTGAGTTTCAAATGGATTTGAACCTTAAAATCCCAGTGTCCATTGTCATAAACCTTGGCAGCTTAGCTTCTGTCTTCTAGAACAATACTTTTTTAATTGATAATGGTTCCAGGTGCTAGTTTAGTTAACTTGAAGCAGTTTTCCCGGGCTCTAGTGTCTCTTTAAACTCGAGTCAAAAACTGAAACTAAGAATGTTATATTACATAACACAAATGTTATCCTACTAATATTATAAACGCTAAAGTTTGTAAGTAGGGATGTTTGTTACTCTTTCAAGCAAAAAGTACTGAACGGATATGAATAAAATTTGGCGCAGAGATAGATTATAGTCTGGAATATCACAAAGTCTATCTCGGAATTCCCACGGGAACGGGAATTACGCGGGTGAAACCCCGAGGCGCTGCTAGTAAAAGATAATGTTTAAATATTTGGAGCTTTAACCTCTTCGCACCAAACCTACTGACCAAATCTGGTTGAAATGCTTCATAGATATTATGTACTGGAATCACTGAAGTTTTTGTCGTGAAAAACGGATGCAAAACCGCTTAGTATATAACTACAAATTGAAAAATAGTGCTGAAACTAGGCGTGGAGCGGTTGAATACTTATTATTATTTAGTTCTACTTGTACCTGTAGGAATAATAAATACATAAAAAAAATTACGTCAGAAAACCCACAAAAAAATGTCATGACTTTACATCCCCGAATAATTTTGAGTAGGGTTAACAAGAAACTGTTAGGTACTCTACTCTAGATTTTCCTTTTTTCTGATTGTTTATTTTGTTGCAGACTGGCAAACATTTTCACCGGACATCACTGCTCATCAAAGCTTTCAACCACAAGTTCAGACTGGACCTCGAGCTTAACACGTGAGTACATAGCTGTTACTTAATGTTTTACTTATTAAATAACATTTCTTGTTTATTATTCATTACTTGATGGATGTTTTGATACTTACAAATCAATCGATCGATCAATCGATGGCAATTCGTAGGCGTTTTTTCTTCCTCATCAGTAACCCAAGCTGTGTGGGCAGAATACAAATAGCAATTCAGCTAAATCACTGTCAGCAAACGTGATTCATTCAACAATCACCGAAAAATAATAATAAATCACAAAGATGAAAGGAACACTCAAACCACCCTCTCATATTACAAAAAGCTTATCTGAAAAACGCGAAAGAAATCCCAAACGAATGATTTCCCCAATCGTAATATTGCGTCTTTGCGATTTTACAGATGCCCCGTCCTTCTTTTACTTTACCCATTACGTGTGCTGGTGTCCCGTTCGGTTATCCAACAGATACATAGAGGGATCATCGTTGTACCTCTGTCCTTTTATTTCATTGATGGTGTTCCAAAAGTGTTTTCTAGTTTCTTTGCAAGTTTCATCGATTTGTTTTCTTGAATCCGCGGATCTACCCGGCTAGGCTGGATTGGCTGATGTTCTTTTCCGGACTCGAATGTAAATTGTTTTACCTTTGGCGTAGATTGTTTCGTTGGTTAGCTCTGGGGATAGGTTGGATTGATGCCCATTCCTTTATTGGAATTTGGCGGGCCGATGCTGCCGAGAAATTGGCTGAGCTTACTTGGAATAGACGTTGAGTGTATGTAGAAGTGGCGTGGGAGGCTATTTTGTGAGAAGAAAGAAAAGCGATGGTAAGAATATCGGGACTGGGAATATATAGAATTGGGATCGCATATGTGGTGGTTATAGCTAAGGTGGAAGGATTCTTAATATTGCGACTATAAAGTCAGAACCGGTCGTGAAGTTCACACAATTTTAGATGAATGTTAGTGGAGTAATTATTATTTAAATTATTACTTTCAAAGATGATTTTGTTTTAAAAACAAACAAAATTTAACTTATTTTGTTTGCACTTGACCGGTATCTAAAATCAAATCTTGCAAGTTGAATTTGACCCAATTTCCGCTTTCTGATTGAGCTGAAATTTGGCATGCGTAAGTAAAACAGATGACGATGCAATATTATGTGATGCCGAGCTGAAATCATGATGAAGCTCATTTGAAGGTGGTCATGTCATATTGTTATAAAATGATGCAATCCCATAGATTTTGGGTTTGTTTGCTTTGACTTTGATTGGCAAGTAAGTTCCAAATTATAATAAAAGCTCGACAACATTAAAGTCTTGTTACCAAAATTGTAAAAGATATACAAATATAGATTCTCTTTATTCGTGTACAACGCAATAAAGCGTAGAAGCTAGTTCTTGTTTAAGCTTTTTTTCGAACCCGTTTGCTGGATTTCGTTTGGTGCAGTAGACTTGTTAGCAGCGCGCTTTGTGCCGACGAAATACGAGTTTTGAGATACGTGAGGTAATTTGAAGGTAGACGGAGACACATTTTTGTATTTTTGCATAATTCACAACGGTTATAAGTTTTTCATGAAATATCAAGTACTAAGTCTTTTTAAACTCATTGTCATGTTAATCAGAGTAATTTTTCGTGGAGCGAGTGTTTTTCATCAATGAGAAACTTGTGTTTAGAGCAATAAAAATAGCTTAACCTAAAAAAATGCTATATTATAGCTTGCTTTTCAGCTTTTCAATCAAAAACTTTAAGCCCAGTGTAAGATTTCCATTTTACGATCAAACATTTGAGCCCAGTACTAGATTGATATTGATAAAGTTTGATGCCTATCTAAAACAGTTACATCCAAAAACATTAGGCAAAACCGCATCCATTTCCAACAGTAATACGAACATGCATTCAGTTCTCGCTTACACCGTTCAAAAGCTGATCCGATTCACACATCATTACCCAACAAAGGAGTCTACTTTTGTTCTCGATTACAGGATTGGAAGTTGCTAATTTATGCCCGGATTGGTCGGTGCTTGGGATCAATCTAGGGTAATGCCATTGTGCGGGGTGCACTGCCGTCGTTTTCCAATTCGGAGCTCAGTTCTAAGCCCTTTCCTTTGCTGGGGACTAGCTAGACACTCATCTAGAATAGCGTTTGGTACAAGCTGTAGGTTTTAGCTAGCATGTTATTATGTAATGTTATCTTTGGTGTTATTTGATTTACTCTTCCCATTTTAGTGTAAGGTTAGTCTAATGGTATAAAGTCTTTCTCTGTAATTCTGTGAACAAATAAAAAATAAGTATTCTATTCTATTTAGTTTTTGCAATATCATGATTTACCCCGGCATTTTTATAAAAAATCGATGGAGCTTACCACAGTATTATTGAGTCATAAAATTGATCTAATACGTAAAAATTTTTAAAAGGTAAAAATTATTCATAGAAAAAACGATGAAACCAACTTGGATTGATTGCATACGGCTGCCTTTGGTATTCAAGATCATGGAATCGGATTATTGACAGAGTATAAGGAGAGTTTACATGCGCTGTGTCAGATGCTGTCAAAATCCGCTAGCGCTGTCTTTCCTTCTATCCATCTTCCGTGTATACAACAGAACCTTTATGTAGAAAACAGTCAGTGGATCTTATCATCTGTATCAGAAAGTATTAAATATAACTATAGTAAACATTTTCTAACTTTATTTTTTGCTTAGGACATGATGTCTGGGCATTCAAACGCAAAAAGTCGCCTATCTGAAAATTCCTACGCTCATTATCACACACGTCAACTTAGATGATATTTCACTGTGTTATGCGAAAATGTTATCAATGTCAAACTACAAAAGTCTCAAAATTCTAATCTCCCCTCTCCCCGTCTCTACCTTGCACCACCCCCGCTCCATCCGCCGCGCGACAACTTCATTAAAACCAGCGCACAAACAAACGCCGTAGTAATTACTTTGTAATCTGTGCTCTGTAAACACGCCTCTTTGTGCGCCAATCAAATGGAAGTAGGCCATGTGTACCACAATAATTCAAAAATACATTCTAAAAAGTTTGTGAGCTTTTTTGTGCGGATTGTGAACTCTTTCGGTCTTAGGGGTCATAGGTTGTGAGTTTGTTCCATTTTTGAATGATTAATTTATTTGGAATGTGGAACAATTTAATTTTCAATTCAAAAATAGAATGTTGGCTCAAAGTTTACTTAACAGACTCATCTAAATCACTAAAATAACTTCACTTATAAAAAAATGTACGTATAGATAGATAGATAAAAAGTTTAATTGTTTACGTATGTTAATTTGGTAACTTTATAATCAGTGCTAGTATATGAATCTACTCTATAATGCCTTATTAAGCACCACGATCCATAATGAAAAACTAAAATCGATTTAAAATTCCACAGATTTTTATATTGGGAAATATACTTACATACCTACTTACTAATGCCTCGGAATTTTAATTTTATGCAACTATTTTTAGATCAATTTCCATACTTACAATGGCAAAACAATCATCAAAATCGATCCACATTTGAACGAGTGCTAATCGGCGAAAAATTTACATTAGAACATACATCCAGCCAAACATGTAACCTCCTCCTTTTCAAATACCTATCGGTTAAAAGCAATTATTATTCCAATAAGATCCAGTCAGTACAAACCAAAACATAGGCTTTTACTTTCCAACGCTAAGTAAGCGAGACGGCGGCCATGTTGTGACGTCACCCCGGGGCTGATTGAAAAACAATACAGCTTAATAAAGCAAACACGCAGTTTATGTAAATACGTAATGTTTTAAGAATGTTGGGTTGATCCCGCTCGGTTATTGGTTACGTGACGACGTTGTTTTTCATGTGTGACTCATACAATTTCTGCTCATACCTGTAGGTACAATTTTAAAGGTAAATTGATTTGGTGAGCTTCATCGCTCTGTGAGATTTGTCTATACCTACACTACATTTTGCGTGGATATTTTGGTCGTTTCAAAATTGGAATTCAATTATCATTGTTCAATCATTACTAGTGCATTCCAATTTTGAACAATCCTAGTTGAATTCCAATTTTGAATAAACTTCATCACTAGGTACATAGTATAAAACAAAGTCGCTTTTTCTGTCCCAATGTCCCTTTGAATGCTTAAATCTTTAAAACTACGCAACGGATTTTGATGCGGTTTTTTTTAATAGATAGAGTGATTCAAGAGGAAGGTTTATATACTTATAATATAACAGTGCAAAGCCGGAGTGGGTCGCTAGTATAAATATAAAACTTACCTATCTATGTTTTAAATTCTATTAAAAAAAACTCAGTAGAGTATCATCATCATCATCATCATCATCAACCTATATTAGTCAACTGCTGGACATAGGCCTCCCCCAATGAGCGCCATAGCGCCCGCAGTAGAGTATATTGGTAGGAGAATTGTATAAGTACCTACTTTTAGTGAGTCGTTGGGAATAAATGCGTCTTTTCATGCGACGCTGGGAATTTTATGCGTTGAGAATTTGAGTTTCATTTCATTTACTTAACTCTAAACAAGCAGTCTCCAATAAAAACTAATATGTATAAATAAATAATGCTGGAAAATCCTCAGAGCATCATCTAGTCCCAAGCTGTATTTGTGTTATGGGTATTAGTATTAGATGACTGATAAGTATACCTAATACAATACATTACATAAATAAATATTTTTAGTATACATTGAAAAAATAATGACAGTACAATGTCAATAAACCTGTTCTACGAAAACCTGTTGTACACTCGTAGAAATATCAATAACTTTCCTAAAAATAGCGATATACACAATGTCAATACTAGAAATAAAAATAAACTAGCTTTGCCTACAACTAGACTAAACAAGGTTAATGTATCTTTATACGCTTCTACAACAAAACTCCTAGTGAGTTGCAACAACTATCAATAAATAAATTCAAACAACTTGTCAAAACTATTCTTTGTAAAAAGGCTTAGAGTGAGTGGGGGCAAGATCGAACGGTTTTTTGATGAGATGGTCAGTGTTGTTTTTGAATCCATGTAGAAGAATAGATATTAACTTAAGCTAAAAGTAAATTAGACATAATTAAAGGGGAAAGACTAGATTTTTATAATATGTCAATAACAGCCTGATAAAGCTGTCCAAAAAGTAGAAAACTGTAATTAAAAATATTATATTTACTTAATTGAAACAGGGGGAAGATGAAAAGGTGACGGGGTAAGATCGAATAAAAATCTAAAATCGTCAAAACGTGTCATAGGCAGGTCTTAGGCAAAGTTTATGGTCCTTAGTCTATAGTGTTAAGTAATTTAAAAAGTTGTAACTGACTGTAGTGCCAAAATACCTATTTTTAACAAAGATATAGCAAATTAAAAAATATATAGATTCCGAACTTACCCCACTGGGGGAAGATTGAAGCAGAGATTCTCAAACTTTGCAGCCAATTTGCATAAGATTTGACTGAAGAAAAAAATATTAAATTGTAATGAAAAATCAAATAAAAACTGAAAACTTCTTTTATTTCACATGAAACCTATATGAATATTCTTTTTCATCACCATAAAATAATTGTTTAATTTTTACTTTTGTAATTTTTAACGTATTTTCTATTTGATTTCTATTTTTATTTCACATTTCTTAGCATACCTATTCTTGTTTTTTTTTTGTTTTACTAATTTCAGCATTTTTTCTTATTTCTTATTTTTCTTGCTGAAACCTACACAAAGATACAGTTTGAGGGCCTCTGGCTTTTAGTATGAAACCTGAAAAAGGGTCAAGAAGAAAACTTTGATATGTTCGTCTTACCCCGTTAAATGGAAATGGGGAAAGATGAAAAGTTGAAATAAATTCTAAAATACGAGAAATAGAGAGATTTAGAAGTAATAACACAAATATGTACAAAAAATAATAGGCAGATGTTTCGATTAAACACTCGTACCTGCCTTGTAATTTAATTTACAAGACACGGGGCAAGATGAAATCACTTTTGTGAATCCTGAAAAATACACTGTCTTAGAAAATTGCACTTTACACACAACCAGGCGTTCTCAGCCGCAACCGCTGACTGAGTTGTGATAAGTAACAAATTGGTGGCCCTAACGCTGTTGCCAGCACTGTAATAAGTACTATAAATCTGGTGTTATTGAAGACTTTTTGTCTTACCCCTTTTCTCATATTCCCCCCACTCACTCTACTATAAAGTATCTGATTATTTAGATGATAAAAAAGCTTGGGATGAGTTTTGCTCCAACTCGAAAAATAACAACCTAACAAGGTAAAGGTTTCTGTTCGCTTTTTTACTTTACCTTAAAAAGATTAAAGTGAACAAAAATCAAAGTGAGCACTTTATTTCCTTGTTTTAATTATTTATAAAAAGTATTTTATGACGTGTCCAAGTGTCCTGTAAGGTCTTAAGGAAATAAAGCACTTTGACTATTAATTATTGACTAAATCACAAAGAACCCCGGGTGCAAACATTTGTAGATCATACAAACATTTGTCCCAAGGCGGGAATCGAACCCGCAAGCTCCTGCGTCGCAGAAAGACCTTCGCCCGCCACGCCACGTCGATCGTCAAAACTAAAAATCACGTTTGCGTTCTATCAGTTTTGTATATAAACTTCTTCCGTATAATATTTGAACTCTATTTATCGAGCAGAATTCAAATAATGGCCTGTCAGAAACTTTGACATATGATATTTGGCTGCGTTGCATTCCAATAACGCAGTAAAATGAAAGTGTCAGTTGGTTTCTAGTAGCACCCAAACAGCACCCAACTATGAACTCTATCGATAAGGAAAGAAAGGATAATATAAGATTGAAGATTACACAAATAACAATGCCGTCTCAGCCGTAATCTGCAGACGCAATTCGCTCAAAATACCACAATGAAGACCTTGATATGCTCCTATAAAAATATATCTGTCACTCTCCCCCACACCCACCTCGTTGGGTAAGAGCTGAGATAGATAATCTTTAATAATAAAACATTTTCGTCTGTCTCAGCGTTCATAATATATTCTGAACAAGTGGTCGTCGGGTAGTCGGTAATGAGATGAATTCAAATTAATGCCAGTCCTTATCTTTAACAAGACGAGGATTATATTTTGCTTGGAAAATGAGAATTTATTCAGAGGAAAACACGACCAGATTTGCCACTGAAGAAAACTTGCGCGGTGTTTGAGGCTTTATTAAAACTGAGCCACAAATTGACAAGATTTGTTTGAAAACATGAAACGTTCTTTTGAGACCGAACTGATACATTTGTCTTTACTCTGCTCTAGAACCCAAAAAATAGATACATATATAATATATATAATAAAAATAAATAGTAGAATATTAGTAATATAATTTCTAACAAAAAAAATCTTTCATAATTAGTACATTCTAATTATGAAAGTCTAATATTTATTAGACTTTCATAATTAGAATGTCAAATTGGTAGTTATAAAGGTAATCGTCACAGCTATGAATGAACCTCAAAAGTTTGTGCTAGTAGAATACCAAAAAGAGTTTAACACTGTCATTTTAACACAATACCATTGTAATGGTAAAGTGATTTATTTGGTAGAATTCGGGCCCTGTAAGGTCTAAAGGAAAAAAAAAACACTGACTTTGAGTTTAAACATTTATATATTTGACGACGTCCGTAGCGCAGCGGGTGAAGGTCCTGTTCAACGCAGGAGGTTCGATTCCCGCCTCGAGACAAATATTTGCACGACTGGTAGATATTTTTTCTGAGTATTTTTATGAATTCTAATAAATACCTGTCTATGTAGTGTAATTTAATTAGAATATCAGTTTTAAAACAATGAAATCACAATTGACTACGAAAATTAATATCCGAAATACAATTGACGGTATCGCTCTTTATCCTCAATATAACTTTTATACTCAGAATTTACATAATTGCCATGTACCACAATACTTTTTATGAATAATAATTTTAATTACACCTGTTACGAGCCCAATTACACCGCTCTAGGCGCCTGTATCAATTTTAATGAAGCTTTTAAAGTCAAATAAAGGCACCAAGCAGGTGCGAATCGAATTTTGGCAAAAGGATTATTTTACAAATTGAATTATATAATTGAATAACCTGTCTATGACATGAATAAATATTAAGCTGGTAACATTTTTCGTCGTAACAATTTCCGTCTATATTGTTCTTTTATATCCAGTCCATCCAAAGGTTGCCTGGAAGAGATCGCTTTTAGCGATAAGGCCGCCCTTTATACTTAGTCTTAGTTTGTAGTTTGTATATATATTATTTTCTTTATATGTGTGGTAGGTTTAAGTATAATAGAGTTTTCATTCATTCATTCATTCATTTTTTTTATTATTGTAAATGGTCGAGCGTTTGTCCACTATCTCAGGTATGTAAGTGAAGATGTGGCCTAAGATGGAGCACGCTTTCCCAGAAGGAACTTATTCACTCTTGATTTGAAGCTGATTACCAGCAACTTTTAACTTCATGTGGTGTTAACACTGAAAAAAAATATCTTTGCAATTGAATCAGACATTGCGACAGTTTAGAAAATACAGCTATTTTTTTTATCAAATTACATTTAAACTGTACCCTGAAATAATACAAAAAGCTATACATAAGTAAAAATCTGGTAGTACTTCAATTATTGATGATCTAATATTTAATTTCATTATTTTTATTTCATAAATTTTCTGTGTGCAAAGATAAATTCTGCAAAAGATAAATTCTTATATTATTTACTTGGTTCACTGGATGTTTTTTTTACCTTTTTATGTGATTACAGAATGAATCGGATGAATGAAATGAATTTTGAATTAAATAAATACATAATTCCGGACAGTCCACACAGCATCATTTAGCCCCAAGCTAAGCAGAGCTTGTGTTATGGGTACTAGATGACTGATATACTTAATACAATAATACATTATAGATAGATATTTTTTATTATACATAGAATACACCCAATAGAATACATCCAGACCAACAGAACAAATTTCTGCAGATCGTAATTGACGTAGTTGTAGCCCTGGATTAAACATGTTCACTTTTGTTTTTTTGTTTTATAAGATTCCATCGTTGTCAAGTTTATTTCAACAAATCCTTAACCTGTAAGTTGTAGGAATTGGTTTCTCTGACTTTCCGCATATACAACATGGTGAAGATTCTTGTAAGACGCCTGTTCAGTGCAATTACAGTCGAAACCACAGTGTAAACAGATGGGCAACAGTAAGCAATCCAAGTTGGAGCATGTCAATCGAACTTCACCGCAGCTTGCTTCCCAGATTTGGTACAAGTTAAAGACTTTTACTATAAAAACTATCATAGTTTAACGAATTAATTATGAATGTTGGTGAAACTACGATTCTTGTTTATATACGAAGAAAAATAAAGTTTCAATCCTTGTTAAGTGACTTCTATGCTGAAAATAGCGACATAAAATATAAACCATAAAGTTATAATCATAACTATTCTTAGTTTTTACTATAACATGTATAAGTACCTACCTATGTCTATAGATGAATTAAGCTTGGAACGAGCTTTGCCCCTACTCAAAAACTAACAAGCTTACAAGAAAGTAAATGTTTCTTGTTCGCTTCTTAACTTAAGTTCTTAACTTTAACTTAACTAAATTATATGAATTTCTGACATGTCAAAGAGTCCTGTAGGATCTAAAGGAAAAAAATACATTGAGTTTGAGTTTTCTTTCTATACAAACAAGGTTCATAAAGTTAACCTGCTAAATAATAACGAACTCATTCAAGACTTGCTGTAGCAATTGGTTTTCCTCTATACCGACCAGTTAAGAAGTTACAGTGCTTATGATGAAGGTAAGCACTGTTTTATTAGTTTTCTTTTGGTATGCTAAGGCCGAATCTGATGATTATAGTCTTCGATCAAATAAAGCTAAAAAAATCGGGTTAGCGGCATTTCACTGAATACAAACAATACGAAAGACAAGGCAGTATTGCTTTATGGTTTTCGTCTGTCCTAGATGGAATAATATATAAAAAGAAAATTAGCGGCAATTCGATCCATTCGATTCTCGTGTTTTATTCATATTTCCTTGTAATCGTAATGAAAAGCACAGTGTTTACTTGGGGTGAAAGTAACTTTTTAGTCCCTCGAACTATTGGTGCCCTCGCTACACTCGGGTGCCAAACCCCGTCTCGGGACTTTACCCGAGGTAAACAATGTAACTACTATTAATTTTAATTGCTCTACGATTAGTACAGGGCTTACACTGAAATCGAATATAACATTCGATCTTTTACGTGTACAAATTGCCACAAGAAGGCAATCGGCTTTACTATAGGTACCTACTTAGAAAGCACCTGTTATGGGATTCGAATAAAAATTTGTTTATTATTAACCCTTGTACCACAACCGGTTGACGCTCAGGTCCGTCACAGAATGTATTCCTGAGGTGTGGCCTGATTTCCTGGGTCATTGGCTCGACACGCATCTGCGGCTGGAATGGCTTCCAAATGGTTTGGGGAAGCTTTATCTGTTTCACGTATAATATCACTCGCATTTGATACTTAACCAAGTGTAAACCAGGCATAAGGTAGGTTAATATTAGAAGTCAACTTTGGGGAACGATGTGGCACTGCGGCCAAATGTCCGTCTGCGTTAGTATTTTGGTGGTTGCGAGGTTCGATTCCCGTCTCGGACAAATGTAAGCATTGTAGATATTTGTTCCGGGTGTTATTGGTGTTTTCAATTATACCTTATACAATACACATACATAGTCAATAGGTACTACATATGTTACACAATAGTTGAATTTTTTTATGTCTACACATTAAAAAAATCGTCGTAATTTGCGCTTAGGCGAAGCTGTAAGGATTTTCCATGTTTAATAAAAATATTATTCACTTGAATAATAATAGTGGTAATGCAGCCAGTGTCTTGGGGACGCTTCCGACTGGTATTGACATGGATCAATTGAGCTACCTTTAGACTGTTTGCAACCGTCTGCAGTTAGCTCAATGGTTTCAATTGTAAATACTAGTTGTAATTTTTCTATTCCTTTGCTTGTAATTTTCGTTGTTAATAAAGAGTATATTTCACTTGAATAAAGTGAATAAAAATTCATGTTTTCGTCAAATACGATCTAAGCGGGACAAAATGAGATTTTCCATCCCTATCATTATCTACGCAACATACACCTAATAATCTATAGATGCGGACACACAACTGTGTAGACACATACTACACATTGTGCTCCGAGATTGCGAATTTTGGGAGGCATTTCCATTGGCCCACCCTTGTTGGCTGGATCGTTAATCACCGGCCGTGCTGTGGGAAGCTAAACAGGGCCTACTAATTAATGTACGGAGTTCACTTTCCGCACTGATAGCGGGAATGTGCTAGTGGACAATAGTGGACATGTCTTAGCTTAGCGTTGCTTTTCCACCAAATGTGGTACATTGCTATGTTCCCAGCTGACTAATAGAATCGCTCCATTATTGCGTAATTTTCGTAGTTGATATAAATTACGCGATAAAGAAAATATCCTAGGTATTCGTCGATCATTAACAAAAGCAACGCACTACATCTTTGGTGGAAAAAGCCTTAGGAGCACAAGAAATAGTTGGATATGTCCATTTACGATAAAATAATTATTATGTTGTATAATATGTAGTATAATATGTGTATCAACTAAGTTGGACAGTTCCGAAATATTTAATTTCACTTTCATCATCTAGCCCCAAATGATGCTGTGTGGACTGTCCGGAATTACCTATGTATTTATTTTGTTATTTTTTCTATTTAAATTTTAATTTGTTCGTCCTAAGCCATGATGTGGCTGCACTATAAATTAGTAAACCAATCAAACACAAGTGAGTAATATTCGCTTATCACAGCGCCATCTCGTTTTCAATATAACATCATAACTCAATATTACCAATCGTTGTCGGCCGTTATTTATCGAATGCGCTACCAGCGAGTATTAACATTAGATTTCATTTGTTGATTGCACGAGTATTTGTAAACACAGGTATTATTATATCAACGAAATGTCATCGATAAATTACTGATAGTTTGTATGATTGTTAAGTTATTTAATTTTGACTACCGATGTGATGCGGTGGGCGAAGCCTGCGTCGCAGGAGGTTACGGGTTAGACTCCCGCCTTGGGACAAAAGTTTGATAGAAAAATACATAGATCATAGTCATTATTATACCGTAGTCAACTCTTGTGCTTGGCCTAATGATTACACCTTTTCAGAAGAATGTTTTTTTATGTTTACTTTAGTAATAATTGTGTTTGTTCCGATCCTTTTCTGTAGCAGTTATAACAATTCGATATCCCGGTGTCTACTTTAAAAGAAAAACATATTTCGATACCGCGTTCAGTTCAGCTTATTTCAATCATATAACGAGAGCTAACAACAAATCTCAAAAGGTTAACACAACACCGTTTGAATCGGATTAAACTGACGCTTACACTGTGAAAGTTTAGATTCTCGCACCCAGGTCTCCGTGGCAGTTTCCATACTAATACAGGTCACAATCCCTTGCCCTTAAACCTCAACAAAGTAATATAACTTGCGTTGCTTGCCACCCTTCAAACTAAAATAATTATCCGAGTTGTCTTTGGCATGTCGCGCGAGGAACAGTCAGCGCCGAATTCAAGTAAACAACATCCTTATTCTACATTTTTGCACACATGTTTGAAACATGGAGGATTAGAAAAAAAAAGAGAGCAGTTAGATCTGATGAGCCCTTTAACCGCTTACGTCGGTTTCATCCGAAAAATAAGTCAGATTAACTACTTTTTTCATGGTTAAAAATAATAAACTTTTTATTTCTCGTCATCATAAGCAAACTTGCATTACTTATCACATTCAAATTAACAAATAGTGTCGTGCGTAAAAAGATAATTGTATAAAATTTTTACAGAAATAAAGCATTTCTTATTATTATTTAAAAAGCTAAAGCTAAATATTTATACTGTTCTTATTTGAGAACCCTAAAGGGAAGGTAAAAGTCATAGTATATCCAACAGTAGCATCTTTTAGAATATAGGACTTTTTTTCGGAGTAAAACAGCTGCTTTCAATTATCTGTGTCGATTGTAGCTATAGCCAGTCGCGTGTTTAAAAACCACAAGATGTTCTTTAGCTAACAAGTGCAGGATACAAATGTGTCTTGCTTTTTATATCTGGAGCTGGTCAAAGCTGCGGCCGGTCTTTTGATTGATTAATCTTAAGATTTAAGTATATTGTGGTCTCTGTAGGTTTCTTTATTCAGGTACTTGTAACTTTTGCCGCTGAGTGTACTTACTCGGTAACAAGTTAATTTATGTTGAGACTAAGTAAACGTTTGCTAACTGCGATACAGTGGCTGATTGTGCGGTCGTGCTGCCGTGCCACCGGATTAGTCTATACAATACAATACAATACAAATACTCTTTATTGTACACCACAGTAAAAATAAATAGGAACAATAAAAAGACTAATACAAAACAGTTGTACAATGGGCGGCCTTATCGCTAAGAGCGATTTCTTCCAGGCAACCTTTGGATGGACACGTAAGCACTGAACTGGTATAGACGGTGGCGTTTCATATAATAATTAAACTAAATTAACAAATATACATAAACAGATACTAATATCAATAAATATAAATGATTCTAAAAAAATATATATCAAAAAATATAAAAATATATACAAAACATATAAATTATAATAATACATAACATACATACATTTATTTAACAATTTGATATAGATTTTAGAAAATGTTCATTTGATTATTGTATTTCATAAGGTGCACGATTGCAACGAGAACCAACGCTAGGTGGCGATAAAAAAGACAAAATCCTTACTAATATTATAAACTAGCGGCCCGCCCCGGCTTTGCACGGTTTTATTATAAGAATATAAACCTTCCTCTTGAATCACTCTATCTATTAAAAAAAATCGCATCAAAATCCGTTGCGTAGTTTTAAAGATTTAAACATTCAAAGGGACATAGGGACAGAAAAAGCGACTTTGTTTTATACCATGTAGTGATGAACATTTTTTCGAAAATTCTTTATCGCACACCAGAAATATTGAACACAGACCAGGAAAAACCAAATAATAGGCTGTACAATGGGCGGCCTTATCGCTAAATATTATTTGTTAATAAATAAATAAATAAATAAATAAATAATTCCGGACAGTCCACACAGCATCATCTAGCCCCAAGCTAAGCAGAGCTTGTGCTATGGGTACTAGATGACTGATATACTTAATACAATACATTACATAGATAGATATTTTTATAATATTAATATAATTAATATTATTATAATGTTAATATTAGTATACATACATATATTATGACCCGCATTTTAGCGTACCAATCGTCTTATGTGTCTTATGTATTTATTTCAATGAAAGGGTGTTTGAGAGTCATACATAACTTATGATTTTCTATCACTAGCCATGATTCAGGTTTACATATCCACGTGGACACATTTCCACACAAAAATCACCCTTTAATATTTTCAATAGCACTCCTGGCCTGATTGAAAACAAGCGTGCAGCGCCCGCTGGGTCGGATTTCGAAAAAAGATGGAAATTCCCGCTTCAATTCAACGAGCCGCGAAATCAACAGTACCTGAACTGGTACCCTATTTTCTCTCCACACAGCTATTTCACTTGGATTAGAAATGTTTCGCCACTGAAGTTAAGGCTGATTTTTAATAATCAGCTTATCAAATAATCAGTTCATCGATGAACCAGCCAGCATAATAAGCCACACGGACAGAGTGAATAAGAACACCCAATATAAGGTTTTATCAACACTTTATTCATTATCATTAGCCTATTATAGTCCACAGCTGGATATAAGCTTCCCCTAATGCCATAACACCTGTCCGGCATCTCATTTGCAGGTCTTCTACCCACCAGGCTGTAAGGCAGTTTAGTATAAACTTTAAAATAATAGGTCCGTGGGGTACCGAGGCTCTCCGGGTTTCATAAAAAATATCTGAGAGTGTACTCGATGCGACGCGTGACCCGAGAGCCGGTGTGTATCTGGCGCAGCGCATCAGCATTGCCATACAACGTGGTAATATAGCCAGTGTCTTGGGAATGCGACGACTGGTACCTATTGATAAGAATCAGTTGAGCTACCTTTAGACTGTTTGCAACCGTCTGCTGTTAGCTGCATTGTTTCAATCAAGGAATAGAAATAAATTAAAATTAGTATATACAACTAATTTTAATTTATTTATATTCCTTGATTGTAATTTTCGTTGTAAATAGAATAATATAAAAAATATATTCAGTCTTAGCACAGTTCTTTTATATTCTGTGGCAGTCCCTTCAGGTACGTACGGATTAGTATAACGACGTTTGACGCTTGAACGGGAACTGATCAAGCGAACTGATGACGTCACGAGGAAAACCCGAGGGGACGTTTTTGGGCTGGATTTTACATATTATTTGGTATATTGTTAGATGGAGGTGAGGTCGACTGCTTTTAAATGATTTGGTGTTTTAGATTCTATGTGTCTTACTCAGATCCAAATAAATTATCTTTACAAAAAATATTAAATACTTAATCGAGTTTAAATTAATATTTGCATGCTCATTTTTAATTTTAATATGTTTAACCTGTTTCATATACGAATAAAAAATATGAAAATAAATAGACCTATTCTAATTCTACAAAACAAATAGGTCAGAAAGAAAAAGTCTTAGAAAAGAAATACTCGTTCATTGATCTTTCACTTCATCAGTTTTTTCGCACTTAGCTGTTAGATGTACTCAATATTCAAAACAGTCTGTTAAAATATCCACTGCCTACACAGATTAGTGAAAAAAGCAAAACATTGGCTGATCCATTTTGACAGACCCTCTAAAAGCATCGAACATCAAATTCAAATTTGAATTATGAATGTCAATAATCGAGCGAGCACTTCTGGAAGCTTCCATAATAATTGAATGGCACTAATATTTAAAATTCGATTTTTAAAGATTTGAATTTGAACTGTTTTAGAACAAGTTGACGCGCTTTAAAAAACTTTAAACTAAATTCAATTCTTTTAACTATCTACCTTCTTATTTGTGTAACGAAATAGGTATTTGTTTAGTATAGAAAATTATCACCGACGTTTTAATTTTTATTTTATTTATATTGACTTTATCAAAAACCAATCGACTGATATCGATGAAAAAAGTCTGCACAGTGAAACAAAAAAAAGTTTTCCAAATCGGTTCACGCGTTATTGAGTAATCGGTGAACAACCATAAAAAATATTGAAGAATAGAAGACGATGAATTGAAAAACTCTCCTTTTGATTTTGCTTTTTATGATCTCTCGATTAACTCTGCCTATTTAAAAATTAGGTGTGGATTATTTTTATTCCATTTGACAATTGATCAAATGGGATACAGAATTCAATTAGAACTGAATGAGGATAAAACATAACCGTCTTTCAGGCTTAGTCGGCCAAAAATTAGCTTAATTGTTTTTCAAGTCTGAACTACCTATGGAAGTTTTAGCCTGATCCGTTGACTAGCAAGGGTTACCAACATTCAAACATCAGCGTTTGTCGTGAGATATATTTGCTAAACTTCTACCAGAGTATAGGAACGTCGTATCTAATCTCTGCTTGTTTGTGAACGAAACGCAGATTCCATTCCGTTGTAATCCCCCGCGGTTAATTCCACGCGATCCTCCTCCAATATTGATGTAATCAAATTCGGAATGCAGCGAGAAAATTATTCTCAATTTGAAATAGAAATTAAACCCATTTACTCTGGAACTGTTGGATGTAAAATGATGTTTTGGGTAGTTTTAAATCTTAATTTGAATTTGATTTGCATACACAAGATATTCGAAATTTCTTAAAACTTTTCTTTATGATATTCAGGCATTTTTTTAAATTGAAACAGCAAATCTTTCATTAAGACCACCCATTTAAGAATTCAAAGCTATTACTTCAATCGAAAATTAATTATGACCATACACGCAGATTTTTAAAAGTTATCTCGTACTAGTGACGTAACACCAGCAAAGACAGCAAATAACAAGTACAGGTAAAACTGGGTGAATGTTAATTCAGGTAATGTCTTGCACCAGTATTTTGTCCATTTCTATTCCTGGTGTCTTTATTCACCCCGTTTTACCATACCTATTTTCTTTCACAAGCTGCAAAACCTAATTGCGTGCAAAAAGCTGCTTGGACGAAATTTTCACGCCCTACTTACACTCGAAACCTAAAACGTCCACAAAGACTTGCCAGATCGAAATCTGTAATCAGTGAATCGCGTCACACACGGAGAGACATAATATAGACTCTATCTCCATGTCTGACGTCACCAAATTGCATCGCGCATGGAGAGAGATATCGATGACGTCACTAGGCCCTATGATGATGCTGCAATGCCGCATTCGAATCGCACTTGCTTACTACGCTCGCTGCTGATGTTTGGTATAAACTACAAGCGATCAAATGTAGGCTGTGGGAAGTAGTCAAATTTGAATAGAATAGAATACTCGTTCATTTTTATAGTTAGTAGCTTGTTAGTAGTAGTTACTCATTTTGTTGTAGTAATTACGTCTCAACTTCTCAAGGCTATTATATATTTCCTTCTAATGGGAACTGATTTATGACATAAAAGCCTTTGTGTTAGTCTAGGGCTAGAAATGCGCCTATTCAAAATTCACCCCGATCCGTTCAGTAAGTGCGATTAAGAGGAACAATCATCCATACAAACTTTCGCGTTTATTATTTTGTTAAGATTATGTAAGGTATTGTAATGATGCATTAGATATCATTATGTAAATACTTTAATTTTCATTTAGGAATATATAATAAATAATTTATGTTTAAAATGTATTAATCAAAACTAGATGTACGCTATTTCATTAGGTGTCCAATAATTACAGCTGTACTTTTTAATGAATAAATGACTAATTCTGGACAGTCCACACAGCATAATTTAGCCTCAAGCTAAGCAGAGCTTGTGTTATGGGAACTAGATAAAAAAAAAACCTACTAAAAAGCGAGCAAAGGCACTGATAGAAGTAGTCTTTCTATAAACTGCGATTTAAACAAACAACAAGTAAAGTGAACTAGCACCTGGCTTAAGAATGAGGCGAGTGCGTCCCTCGCGTTGGATCCTACGGCTCATTAGCGCTGCGGCGTATTGGATGGGGAGCGCGATACAAGAGGCAGCGGGTTCGAATCTGAGACTTGAAGGCATAAACAGGAAGTACACTAGCACCACCACGTATTTTTCAAAATCAAAAATCACACGTTCATACACACTAAATGTGTTATTTTTGAAAATTCCTTTGTTTACCGTAATTATTTAGTAAAATGAGTGGTGGCGCTAGTGTACCTCTTGTTTTTCTGTAGTTCTAGGTTTAAGGTTTGAGGAAACTCCTCTTCGTCTAAAAAATCCCCCTGTATATCACGAGACCCTAAAAACAGGAAATTTCGTATCAATAAAGCTATTCGCTTCTATCCAACCTCACCTATGGCTAAATTCACATCTGAATAAGCTCGAAAGGATGTTGCTTAGCAACATCGACTTTGACACAGATATCGGCACGAATACAGGTCCCTGATTGACAAACGTACAAGAGAATCTCAACCTTCCTTTCATTGATATAGAGATGACTCCTCATGGTCCATATCTTCAAGGCGATCTCGATAACTATACTTAGCCGACTGTGAACAAGTAGGTATTATTGGATTAGTGCGAATGTCAAGTTGAAATGGTACAAGGGCTTCAGACTCGGAGAGTATCTTTTTATGTCGATCTTGGAGACGGGTTTTAATAATTGTGAGACAGGGATGACCTATTTCTTTTTTGCAAGACAAAAGGAGGTTATTGGACTTATAGCGCCTTTAGACAGTCGAGAAAAATTCTTTGCGATTCTAATAGGTAATCAAAGCGAGATAAAAAAAATCACACTTTCAATAGGTAACTGTTGAAAGTGTGAAAGATTTTCTTATGGGTAACGTTAGTTACACATAACTTACACATAACGAATTAAATTTTACATGATATTACTAAACCTGCGGCCGATGTGGCGCGGTGGGCGTAGGTCTGCCTGCGATGTAGCAGGTTTGAAAAACCCGGAAAATAACAAAACAGTCCCTCCATCCGACCCATTACGTACGTCCGAAGCGCAAAGGATAGCAAACAGAATCTTAAACTAACAAACACAATGCACGAAATAATAAACAGATATTTACTTCGCGTAACGGAACGTTCGGTAAAAGAACTGAGGTTGGTTAGGGTTGCCAGGTTTGCGAAATTGGTCAATTTCTGTAAGTTGTCGTACATCAGTTACTGTTGCCTATTATAAAGTTGAAAAAGATTAAGTAATGCCAGAACTAACCAAATATATTGTATTGAGCATTAATCGAGGCATGGGAAGACTACATAGTTATGATATAGTTTTTTTGACTTTACGAGTACAAAATAATTTCCTTGGCCGCTCACTTCAATTAGCAAAGATATTATCAGAAAATAAACTAAAAATTTGTATGTATGAATGAATAATTTTGTACCTTTTTGACATTATACTGAACTTATTTCTATATCTTATATAATATAGTTGCATGCTCATTTTGTATAAATTAAATTTGAATTAAGTAGATTCAATTTGTTGCCATCAAAAGGGTTCTAATTATTCATAGGCATACTAGCAACCCTAACAGTTCCGTTCCATTTTAATAATGTTTACCGTGCGCAAACTGGGAGAAACTAAAAAGCGGGTTATGCGAAAAACCAAAACTGACGGAACAATTCGTGTTTGAATTTAGAATGGGAAAGTTTTGTTTCTAGTGTTCGTTAGGGATTTTAATTTGTTTTTAATTTATGTCATGGACAAGCTTTACTAAGTCAACCTTGAATCGCGTCGTCGTTGATGATAAAGAAGGATGAGTCTTGAAATTTTGTATTTTGTGTTGAATTTAAGTTAATTTAGAGATAAATTCATTTACTATTAAAAAATACAATCAAGAAATATACATAATTTAAACTAGTCTTTTTTATTAAACTTGAATGCAATTTCTTTTTAAGAGACAAAGTTTAAATATATTATAATAAAAATTATTAAGTGTTAATCAACAACTAATAAATCTTCAATTCCAACCTTTTCATTACTAAACTGTTAATATAACATCATACACATCAAAGAGAATACTTACTATTTTATTCAAAAAGGTAAAAGCTAAGTTTTTATGCAAAAACCAATAGAAACATGCCAACAACAAACAGTTAAACCTCACATTCCGCGGGCAAACGGTTGTAGGGAGTTCAAAGAAATCGCTTACCTTTCATCCCCGATCTATTTTTGGGACCGTTTATTTTCTGTTTCCCGTTATATCATAAAGAAGAGATTTGTGTTTTTTTTTTAAGTATAAAACAAAGTCGCTTTCTCTGTCCCTATGTCCGCTTAAATCTTTAAAACTACGCAACGGATATTGCTGCAGTTTTTTTAATAGTTAGAGTGATTCAAGAGGAAGGTTTATACGTTTAATAAAACCGTGCAAAGCCGGGGCGGGTCGCTAGTTTATTTATAAAACGCAACTAAGGCTCAGTTTTTCGGTGGTCTCTTAAATTTACTTATATTACAGTAAAAATACACCTCTGACAAAACTAATTGTATGTTCGGATGTGTAGATAGATGTTTGGATATTTGTTACTCTTAACGCAAAAACTACTGAACGGATCGCACTGAAAATTTGAATAGATGTAGGTCTAGCCTTGGAAAAATCATAGTCTACATTTCATCCCATAGATCAGTTCTAATGGGATAGAAATATCCTTGAAATATTTCCTTAGAAACAATGCGTACAAAGCCGTGTGAAGATACTACTTACAAATAAACGCAAATAAAAGTACCGTCAGAAGCTACATTATAAACATATGTACAGTGACAACAGTAAACAATATCGGAACAACATATTTTTCTTGTATAACGTGAATTTATGTGAACGATGCGGTGCGCCTCGGTTAGAGCCTGTGAATATTTTTTGCGGGGAAATTGTAGAGAATTGATTTGTGATCGTTTCTCGGAAATATCGAGGAAGGGTGGTCCTATGAATTTAATCGGCATGTGATGTGGTTTGTAGGTAAAATTATGTTACATTATTAAATCCGTACATATTTCTAAAATATTAAAATGTGATTTACGGTATTTAACTTTACATGGATAAATATTGCTGATGCAGTTTTTTCAACGTAGGAAGTGTTTTTGCACCTCTGATGTCCATGGAGAGAGTATTCCACAGACGAGTAGCTTGCACAGTAAAATATTTTATAGTTTAGAAAGAGGTAGTGTGAGAAGGGACTTAAAGGATGAGAGTTTTAGAAGAACGCAAATGAGAGAGAAGGTGAGACTTTGAAATGAATTCGAAGCGCTCCACTCCTTGAGATAGGAACGACTGTGTGTTACATAATATGTATGTGATAAACTCATCTCAATGTTTATCATTCACTAAGGTTTATTTCTTATTACTGGCTTTGGATAAATCATCCTACTACTAGAGGTCAAAATATTTTCCCTAGCATTAGATGTTACGGCATAAGACTGTATTGTACGTACTCATTTATCACGTCGGAGGTCACGGACCGCGCAAAATTTATGCCAAATGCAAAGAAACCGACAATTTTTAGAAGTTATGACGTTATTTCCGGCTTTTCCTCCAAGAAAGCGCGAATAAATAAAATGGTGTCAAACACAACGTAGACCATGTAATTTTGGCTTTGAGTGTACAATTTGGTAATTTGTTGGAGTACCTATGTATGTATAAATAAATGAAGTGTATCTACTTTAGCAACTCGAAGTTAGTCGTCTAACTTTGTAAATTTTATTCCTTATGCTTCATCAACCATTTTGCGAGTTTTTGAGTAACTATAAAATGAATTAGGTTACTTTTTGAAGTCTCTTCGTAAAGTTAAAGCATTCACGATTAGCAAATGGATTAGTGATCGTAGTACAGATTATTATAAAATAGCGACCCGCCCCGGCTTCGCACGGTGTTATTATACATATAAACCTTCCTCTTGAATCACTTTATCAATTAAAAAAACCGCATCAAAATCCGTTGCGTAGTTTTAAAGATTTAAGCGTTCAAAGGGACATAATGACATAGGGACAGAGAAAGCGACTTTATTTTATACTAGAGGTATGTAGTGATATTTAGGTACAGGTATTAATCGCAGTACTCAGGTGTTCAAATACACAAAAAAGAAAGCGGCAAACCTATGTACATCAGATTCCCCCAACTTGTCGGACTAAGTTGGATGGGTCAAGTCCTAGTTCACAATCGCAAGAGCCGTAAGACATGACATATTTGGTACTTTACACATGTTAGAAATTTTCTCTCCAGCTCTTGTCACGAGTCTTAGAATACAATAAAGTCTTTAATCCAAGTATCTAATAATCGTCTGTAAAAGTCATCGCAGGTAATTTTGCTCACGTGCCTTGCCTAAGATTACCAGAGATACCTCTGAGGTCACCGTTTAATATGATAATCAGCCCATTACCAGTTCAAATACAGGCTTTAACGAGCTTAAGGGAGTCAGTCACCGCGCTATGGGAAGTTTATACGAAGGGTTTTACACGTGGTTTGTACCGGAAGTTTGTATTGTACTAGAAACTTTGGAAGTTTGTACGATGCCGGAAAGTTTGTATGATACCGGAAAGTTGAGGTTGAATGGTTTGAGGAGATCAGTCACGTGCAATGCGTTCTAGATTAAAGCTGTTAATTTGACATTTTCTATATTTTTTCATGAAAAATGATATAAAAAACTAGTTTTCTACTATTTAAAATTTATATTGCTAATTGCTACCAACGGACACGGTAAATTTCCCTGAGCTGAAGCTAGAGTCATACCGCAGACGCATAGCAATGAATGCGTTTAAGTAGCTCGGATTATCTGCCCAAGGTAAAACTTTAGTACGTTCTAGAATGGCATTTGAACGAAGATTCACAGAGCTTAAACGAAGCTTGTCGTGATCCGTCGTCGTCGATGCAATAAGTACTATTGCTAATTTTTCCATCTGATTTTTTGACTAAACATAAGTACTTACACTAATTTTAATAGTAGATATGGTAAGGAAATGTTAGTAATTCTATTCCGAACAAAAAATTCAGATTTATCTTAAACATGACTCGATCCGTAGATGTTTTAAATTTTCTACATTATTCATGGTATTCCGCATCTCAGTAAGTTCTCGTGTTAAGAAGTTTACAACCAGAGAGAAAGAAATAAAACGCTGGGGATGTAAAGAGGTACATTAAAAAGTTGGGAAGGTGATCTCCAAAACTAATACCTAGTCGGATTAAGTAATTTGATTGAAACCATTCAGCTGATTGAGACGGTTGCATACAGTATTTTTTTCTATTCCTTGATTGTTATCTTCGTTGTTAATAAAGAATATATTTTTAATAATAATTTGATGTGAAATCTAAAATCAGACTTCAAATTTATCGTAGGTATTAATAAAGGCTTGTACTACTTGTCATTTCTTGATAAAACCTATAAGTACATATATGGGACTACATGAAAAGCATCAACTTGATGCGTTAATTAACCCAAAAAAGTTCTGAACTAACCCATTAAAAAGTTGGAATAAGAACCTCCTCCTTATTTAAGGTTATTGCAAAATAAACCTATTGCGTCTCTAATAAACATTCAACCAAAACACCCCAAGGTTCATCCATAACATGATCATACCAAAAAATTTAATATCACTGTGCATTATCACAACAACTCGGCGCAGAAGCATTCATCCACGTGCTTTAAAACCCCAAAGTTTCAATATTAAGCGCACGTGTGAGCCCTTAATACGTGTTATAACAACAGTGTGTGCTGTTTATGTACGCTACGTGGGGCTTTGTACAAAATATGATGCCATCATCATTATCAAAGGCCTGCGAGCGCACACCCTGACTACTTTCTCTAGGCGTTTATCTGATACGTCATCGTCTTCATTTGAGCTACCACTCCATGTCCATCCAAAGGTAATATCGCTTTGAACTATTTGCTCATGGAATTTGATCCTTTAATGCTATCAAATACGCGTACACCAATCATCCAGCAATGGGAGTAGGCTAACACCCTCGTATACCGTCCATACAATACAATACATTTCATACAATACAATGAACCCTTGTCGATATGAAAACAATGGCCTTCAATAATCGCGTCGGACGGGTCTCGCAGGCCCGGGTCTGATGGAACTAAGGCTGGTTTTCCACGAGGGAAGTTCGAGGATAGCGCGTCTAAATGCTTATTTTGTAAGCTTAAAGAAATAAAGATATTGATTTACTGATGTACTGATATAACGGTAGGTTTAAAATGGCCTGAGCTTTAAGGTTATCTAGGAATTATTTCTCTCGATAAGAAGTTAGTTATGGTAACTTAACTGTTATAGATAAAAAGGTTTTAATAAACACTTCAGATTGTTCACAGAAGTCTTTTTATTTTTCAATTTTTGTCTTTGATTGTTACAAAAAATAAATAGTATCACTTCATATGACACCGATATGACGCCGCGAGTGAAGATCTGTCAGCGACGCAGGAAGTTGCGGGTTCGATTCCGGCCTGGGAAAGAATGCTCGATCTGCAAATATTTGCTCTGGGTATTTTCTATTTTTATTAAAAATATTAAGTATATCATTCATCTAGTACCCATAACACAAGCTTTGCTTAGCTTGGGGCTAGATGATGCTGTGTGGATTGTCAAGCATTATTTATTATTTGTGTGTATGTTGACGAAACTAAACAAATTTAATTTGACAACACTAATAAATTAACACGTTTTAATCGAAATAAATAGGATGGGATTATAGAGTTCTTTAAGAGCGCTGTAAGAGCTGCCAAATCAGCTTTCTTTAGTTTTAGCAACATCTAAGTTGACACCAACATAGCGAGTACAGTTCTATCACTCCTCCAGTGTAAACCAAGCCGACTGACCCCTGAGCTATTAATACCCGTAAAAGTCCTTTATTGACGTGTACCGGAATAATTTGTACGCTATGATTATAGGATTAAGATTGGAATTCTATTACCAAGTGTAACTGGGTCGATATATTTCGGGTCTGTTGATTCTGGCATTATATTAAAATTCTCAGCAGCTGTTTATTTTTAATGAATGCCAGTTGGGATAAATGACGCTACTGTTAAAAATTTAAAAAATATTCATAGAAATGAGGTGGATCCCAAAAAGGCAAAATTATAAATCAATGGATGGAAAAAATGGCGAAATAGGCCTATGTCCAGCAGTGGACTTATAAATAAGTAGAAAATAGGTATTGCAAGAAAATAGGTAGTTTGAAGATTCTTGCAATACCTATTTTCTTTAGATCTATGCTCTTAAAAGTGACCAGGTATCACCCTTCGAAGTCAAACTGTTTCTTATAAAGAAAACGTCACGTTCAAACGAAAAAAGGTGAGAATTGTGCTCAAATTGTTCAAAAATTTGTTTTCAAAAAGGTGTTATAAATTTGATGCTCACAAACGAAATTCTAAACATTTATCAGAAACATTTTGCATTCGCGCCGCACCCAACAAAGTAATAAAACGTCTCAACTAGAAGTGCGACGAGGAAGCTACGAGAGCTACGGCGTAGCACGTCGTAGCACCTCTACGAGCGTCTACGAAACTGAGTAATAACTTTGCTAAATAAGCCGTTGTATTTCGTTAAATAACTCGTTGAAAATGTCAGCTTGTTTTATTTGTTGAAGTAATTTGGTTTAATTTTATTTTAGCGAAAACAGTATCATTTTAGGTTATTTCATTCGCAGGTGTAAATTTTGTGTTCGAAATATGAAATTTAATATCTGTGGGTTGATAAGTACTTATATTGACAGTTTTAATTAATAATACAACAACTATATTTCAGGTATTATGTGTTGAAATACGGTTTTCTTTATGGAAAACAAATAGAATATTAATTATAAATATTAAACTTTAAAAATTATACTCTGAACAACAAAATAACAACAGAAAATATCAGATTATAATAATAAAGTACCACCACGCGTAATAATGGAGAAAGTAATTTCAGAACTAAATTTGGATGTTAAATACAAAACCTTTGTTTGCGAATTATTTTGTGTAGGGATGATGTGCTCGGATCTGCCTCGAAGCCATATGAGGCTTAAACTGAGCACTTAGCATGAGTTACTAGCGTGTCAGACTTGTTTTAAATCAACCGGTAGATACAACTTTGTTGGAAGAACGGGTAGTAAGATTTGCTGGATTACTTCAATTCTCATCGTAACGGCATCGATATATAAAAACACTAGCGACATGCCCTGGTTTAGCACGGATGTATAAAACTTCCTCTTTCATCACTCTCTCTGTTAATAAAATCGCATCAAAATCCGTAGACAGAGAGTGGGAAGCGAATTTTTTTTAAACTATGTAGTGAAGTTTTGCTATTGTTTCAATTTACAAAAAATCCAATTCATATATTAAAACACATTACTTAAGAAATTATTACGAGAGGCCTACGTTCAAAAGTGGATTGATATATGTAGGTTGATGATAATGGTGATCAAATAGGAAATTAGCATCAAATAATAAGAACAAATAAATCAAAATCTAAGATAAAAAATACGCTTTGTCACGAAAAAAAGAAGCCTCAAAAACCTACGAAACGTAACAAGAACTCCAGATGAGTATTTTAATATATCATTTACCGTCAATCGTTTCCTGTTAGAATGCTTCGCGGTTATAAAAAGTATCAGATAACCACAAAGAAACACTTGCAAATAATAACCTGTTTCGTCAGGTTAATAATAACGAGTAAAACATCGGAGTTAATTCACATTTACCTTATTTATATTATTACGAAGTTGCCTTTGGTGGCCACCAAACTCTGTTTTCGTATCTCTTCTTAAAATAGACAAAATGAAACTTCTACAGATGCATTAAAAAAGCTTATAATAGGTTTAATAAACTGTACGTGTGAATTTTTGACATTAAATTAATTTTATTTGTTTAACGGATTTTTATGACAAAATAAGTTTCACTTTAGGTGCTGTTTGCGCCATAACAAGCTATTTCATAAACGCGACTTTATAAGAGTTGTTTTATTTATATTTTCTTAGTGTATTTTGGGCTAAAAACCGGCTAATTGCGAGTCGGACTCACACATAGGGTTCCGTACCATTAAGAAAAATTTCATCTGTCTAACGGCTCATGAGAAACAGTCTGGTGACAGATGGAAGACAAAGGGTTCCGTTTTACCCTTTAGGTACGGATCCCTAAACATTAATACGTGTGTTATTCCAGCTGTAGATCTACATCTATGCATTTCATCCCGATCCTTTGAGTAGCTTTGTCGTGAAGACGTAAACAAACATCCAGACAAACTTTAGCATTTATAATATGAATGTGACATAAAGCAGGTGGTTGCAGCCATAAGTCCGCTCCGGCTCTATTAAAGAATATGAGAACTCAGCTTTTGTAGCGTAGAGATGAAAATGCAATAATATTTTGCGCTGCACTTTTAAGCTAGTTATTGGTATTTTAATTTAAACTTTGAACTATTGCGAGTTTATTAAAAGGATTTAGGTAATGTTTTTCTCGTTTACTTTTTCAATTGAAACTAAAAACAAATGGAGATAGTTCCTAATTCATTGTAAGATTTAAGCTAAGCTAAGCCGAGCTTGTGTTATGGGTACCAGATAACTGCTATACCCTTATATACATTATAATTGCTTGTAGGATCTGCAGATATCTATTTATTTGTTTCGAGTGTTTTTCTATGGGTAATAAATATTTAAAGTTTTGTAAATAACACAAACAAAAATTCTGCTTTCTTCAGGCTAGATTAGAATACTGTATTTGTTCAGCAAAACAATTTGTTCAGTTTTATTATGCAAATTATTTTATTATTTTGTTTAATACTAATATTATATTTTGTATTTGTGGTATGTAACGCTAAGGTTAGCCAAATTGTGCTATCGCCACCGGCCACCCATTCAAATAACACTTTTGATACATAAAATAAAACTTTTCTTGTTTGTTTCAGACAACTACTAGCACCTAACCTCAAACAAACACAGTACCTCGCAAATGGCGCTGAGAGCGACATACGGACGGTGAGTTTTAGATTCTTATACCACGAATATCACTAACAATCCTGACCAAAATATCCAAAAACTAATTCTTATCGGCCGCTTACGATGTTAAGTTTTGAAGAAACTCCATGCAAAATTTCAACTTCGTAGTTTTTGCAGTACTGAGATCTTCTGATGAGTGATCCAGTTTTCTCTTATAAAAGTATACAAAAAAATGAAGAGAATACAAAGCGCACATGCAACATTACTTCAAGGCACCATTAAATTGGACACAACGAGAACAATAAATAAATAAGTAAGCTGAAAATATTACTGACCTTTATTTAGACTCAAGTCACAGATCAATAAACCTACCCCAACCTAAGCAGAGCTTATGTTACGGATGCGTATATAAACGGTGAAGAAAAAATCCAACACCTATTCGCATCTACATTATTTTTTATTTAAATTCAAAAAGCTAAATGGCTATATCGAACACAATGAAATCAGTATCGCTTCCTTTTGTCACATTCCGTATTGTACAATACATTCCGCCGAGCACACGACCAATTTTCCGCGCACTGCCCGGCGGCCATTTTCTTTTTTTCTGCTACACACAGCTCACTTTTTACCGCGTTTTTAGTGATGTGCGGCGTAACGAGGATGACTATCGATATTTCGGTATTGCAATCTGTGATGTGTCAAACGCGGATATTTATTTATTGAGGGAAATGTCATCGCATTTCTTTTATGTTGGAATTTTATAGGATTTTATAGGTGTTCAAATAGATTCAGAGTTATAAACCACACAAACAAGATTTGTCGTGAACCCGATTACATTATCTTTTGTATACATGCTTATCTGGTGAAAGTAACACGGCGGCGTTTATCCAAAAAATATATCTCAATTTGAACCTTAAGCTCTATTTGAGTAAGAAAGAACACCTTATTAGATTCTCATTACCATAATACCTCTTGTTAACCAATCCCTGCCGTGAATATCCTTTCCGAGGATAAACTTGGCCATAATAGGGTCGGCCGTAATCCAGACGTGGGCTCTGTGCATTATAGCGCATTATTTGGCCATAAATATGCCGGCTTCGTCCAAACGACGACGGTGTATCTTGCGACGGTGCTTTTGGGGATAGATAGCTATTCACTGGATATTGCTTGGGTTTGCGTTTGACTAAAAATGTAAAGATTATGAGCGGTTTTGGTATTCTTTTTCTCAGCATTACATGTTCAAAACCATTTTTGCTTTGTTGGGTATAAATTTAGCGTCGGCATAATCTACTAGTAACCTATTTAGAGACCACAGGATTCTTGAAGTTGCTGTATAATGTACTACCTACAGGGCACTTGTTTGAAAAATCTATTAACTGACTTCAATTCCGCGCTGCTTACATCCGTTGCCATGGTAAAGAAAAAATGAATAAGTAGTTTATGAAACTAAAAAATATACTTTATGTATAAACATTTTAAATTTTTGTTGCATTTGAAAACCACTCGAACTACTTCGTAATTTTAAATGTGACCACTGGAAAGTAAGAACAAGATAAAAATTACAAAATAACTCAAAAAAAAGTCAGTCAAATCTTCTCTAAATGTTCTATGAATATGCGAGTATTATTTATTTATTTATCGATATCTTAACCTATAGACAGCACATCCCTACAACCTACACGAACGTAGGATTTATAAGGAAACTTTAAATAGTCTGCACTACTTGAGACAGTTGCAAGTTGAAGATTAAGTGGGCACCGAACGAATTGTTTCCACAACAAACTGGAAAACTGCTGCAGTTCATATTAATTGCTTTGGAGCAAAGAACTGAGTGACTGCTGGTGAGGTGTCGTCCGACGCTGTTGTCACCTTTATACCTGGTGGTTTGGTGCTATTTTCCTTTGAAAAGACTGAGCCATTGCTTTCAAGTAGAAAGCTCACTCAAGGACCTTCTGACAATAAATGAATCTAGCTCTTAGATGTTTTTATTTTACCTTTTTGTATGTTGTACTGTCTGTGGTAGTGTTTCAAACATTATCAAAATCGTAGGTTTCAAGTCCCCTACAGTAAAGGATGAAAGTCCTTTAATTTTAATCTACGTACATTCAAGTTTAAGTCATAATAACATTCAAATAGAATCCGAAATCAATGTACTTCCAACATCCTTAAAACATGAAACTTGACTCAGTAAACAATACTCAAAATGTTGTTTTCGGAACAAACTTCCAGTAACAATAACACTCGAAACGCTCCACTGTTGCTCAAACAATGTATTTTAATAACAGAAATATAATCAGGACCTTAGGCCTTGCTTGTCAAAAGTTAGGCACGTTAAAATAGCCTCTTTGGAAATGGTTCGTAGGGTTTACTTTTAATTGTGTGTGGTATGTGCATATTTAATCAAAATGTACGAACTCGCTTTACAGAAAAAGTTGAGAAAACTCTGGCTTTGTCAGTTAGGTAATAAGGCTGTAGGCGGGATGAGGAAATGAAAATAGAGTTCGTATTGCATAAGTTAATCTAGATACTCCAAATTTTTACCTCTTTTGTAAACTCATGCTACACGGAACGCCTGAAATACGTTTATTGAACGCTGGACATTTTCAATTACGCATTTAGTCCGTGCCTTGTCAAAATGGGGTACAACAATTACAGATTGAAACGACTATGGTGGAATATTTACTTTTACTAGGTTACATCCTATCATTGATAATGCGTAAATTGTATGAGAAATGTGACTTATGTATATTAGTAACTTCAAGATAAGAGTGAAAACGTTTTTTTGAATCGATAAGATATTTCTATCAGTTGAGATTGTAGCTAAACGAAGGTAAAGAGAGGGAAAAATCTAAATTAATAAGGCTAAGGAAGAGGTGACTAGCGCGTCACCTCTTCCTTAGCCTTATTAATTTAGATTTTGGTTAGTTTGGGGTATCAGAATCATAATGGGACAAATATTATGAGTACGACGATATGCAAATATTTATTACGGGGTTCTGGGTGTCTGCTTTATGTATCATAATAAAAATCCTACATTTCGACGACCGATGTGGCGCGGTGGGCGAAGGTCCGCCTGCGACGCATGAGATTGCGGGTTCGATTCCCGCCTCGGAACAAATTTGTGCACGATCTGCAGAAATTTGTTTCGTTGGTCTGGGTGTTTAATATGTATAATAAAAAATATCTATCTATGTACGTATATAATGTATTAAATATATCAGTTATTTAGTACCCATAATACAAGCTTTGAGTAGCTTACTTTGGGGCTAGATGGTGCTATGTGGATTGTCCAGCATTATTTATTTTAAATATTCATCTATAAATATATGTATATACTAAGTATATCTGTCATCTAGTACTCGTAACACACACTCTGTTTAGCTTAGGACTAGATGATGCTGTATGGAATGTCCAGCATTATCATTATATTAGAATAATAACGAGGCGATGAAAATAAACCTTTTGATCGAAAACAAAAAGACTAAAGCAGCTTTAAGCGCAAGTATTCGTAGCTCTCATTCTTTGGCTAGTTGATAGCGTAGCAAGTTTTATTTAACTTGCACTGCGAAAAAGAATTCAAAAGGATTTGAATTAGTCACAAGCGATCATATAATTTGTATTTATTTTACGATTGTGTTTGTAAACACAATTTAACCTTCACATTATTTACTTACTTTATAAAGTTAACTAGACGTCGGAAGGACAAATTGAATGTTGATAACCCATACGCGGAACCTTTTAGACTTTAGTTATAAATATAATAATAATATATATTGCCAACTCCTGAACATCACTTAAGAACATCACTTTACGATCTGAATGGCGTATTGAGCAGAAGTCTGTCTAATATTTGGTTTGATTAACGTTGCAAGACAAATGTTTAAAAAAATAAGGTTTTTTATTTGAATAATCTGATTATAAGTAAAAGCAACGCGGTCGAAGCTACGCGAAGATCTAGTTTTTATATTCTACTAGCATCTGCTCCCGGCTTCGCACTCGTTGTTTCTATGCAAAGTTCTCAAGGCTATTTCTATCCTATGTAAACTGATTTATGGTACAAAAGTAGTTAATGTGTTATACCAGGACTATATCCACATTTATTCCATTAAATTTCAGCACAATCCGTTCAGTAGTTTTATTTAAACATCCATATACCCATACAAACTTTCGCGTTTATAATATTAGTAAGAAATGTAATTCCTTTTCTCAGTGCGGATACACTTTATACTCCTGCTCTTTGTTTAACGATGCCAACTCGAGAGCAGCGCTTACTGTTTAATTTCAATTACCGCGCCCGGCATGAACTTCACAGTTTTTCAATTATGGACTCCCGTTGCTTGTTTTACATTGATTTTAATGGGGAATGCAGTTTTATGACGGAATTGCAACCATAAAAAGATCTACAATACTGAAAATACGCCGAAGATCCACCTGCGACGCAGAAGGTTGCGAATTGGATTCCGCCACTGGACTAAATGTTTGTATGATGTCCTAATATTTTTTTCTGGGTATTCTAGGTGTTAGTTATTACAATAAAAATATAAAGATAGGTAAATACTTTCTTTATTGCCTAATCAAAATATGTATAAATATGTTACAAAAATGGTAAAGTAAAACTTTAAATTCAATAATAAAAAAATAAAATAATGAAACTTTTATCAATCAATATACACCTTAAATTTTATTTATCTAGAAACCCCAACAAGATCTTCTTACCTAAGTCCCCAGTAACGTTTCTCTAGAATAATCGGAAAACAATCCGTTTTTTCGACTTGCGCAATTTTTAATCCCACTCGGAAATTATCCCTTCAGAAACTCAATTATAACCTTTTCAACGTTTATTTTAATACGAGAATAAGATATCGATATCTTGACAGGTTAAATATCTTAACATTATCGTCTTGATTAATTTTATTTAGGCTTGTAATCGATATTACACGTATAATGATAATTTGAGAGCCAGAATTAACGTTTCTTAGTATGGTCATCGCTTAATCCTAGAAGTGTTATTTACTCCAAAATGGAAGCAAAAATTTGATTAGAATTTTTTATTATTTATTTTAATGAGACTTATGGCTAAACATTGGAATAAAAGAGTAAAAATAAAATTTAAAATTGATTTTGAAATTATCATATTAAGAACCTAATCGGTTGGAGTTAGTATTGTTTAATGTTTAAAATTAGTGAAATTATTTCATCTCTACCAATATTACAAAGAGTAAGTAAACTTAAGTTGTATTATACTTATATAAAAAATTAAGGAATAAAAAAAAAATCTGGACTGAATCCTCACAGCACCAAGCTAAGCAGAGCTTGTGTTTGGGGTACTAGGAAAACGATATAGGTACTTAGTATAGTACAATACATTACATACATAAGTTTTTGTTTTGGAATGTTAACATAATACGTAATTTTTTTTTCTATCTAGACAATATGTAAGCAATTCCAGCAATAGCTTCTTCTAACAAAATTCTGCTCCAAGGAACTAACCTTTTTATAGTTGACAACTCACATATCAACATTATTCATTAAGCGAGTATAGCTTGGCAGTGCATGTGTTAAAACAGTTCAATTTACATTGCTGGAAAAAACATTGCAAAAATATTTAATCTTGCGCACAATGTTAATGGAAGTCCCTTAAGCAGCTTTCCCATTATAATCCCCGAGTTAAGTTCGATCCGTACTTATCATGTTGATATTTGCTGGGATTCAAGGTAATTAACGTTGAAAATTGATTGGTGCCATGGGATTGGCACGAAACAAGCCTTTACCTGTAAAATCAGTTTTGATTTAGTGGCCTCATGATTTTGTCGTCCTGTTTTTGAAAATATCATTTATAAAGATTCATAACCCATTCATTTTGAAATGAAAACGAAAAGTAAAAAGTATAATTTTATATATAAGTATCTTTTTATTTTTTTATTTTACGAATTTAACTAATGATTTTAGAATAGTTAATTGTTCCTGACGGCTAATTACAATTTTCCACATTTAAGATAAGTATTTAGATATGTACAATAGATTAGGTATATAATCATTATTTACTATCAATAGACTACGACGATGAAGAAAAGTTGTGTACTTTTCTTCATCGTCGTCTATTGAAATGGTATATAAAAGGTGTTTAAAATGGTAAATGGTACATAAAAGTTAATAAAATAACATGGGCAATTTGTACGCAAAAAGTAAATCTACTCAATATAAAAAAAGTTTCCGTTTACTCCCTGAATTATAAAAAAAATGTAATTTACATAATTATATCGATCAAACTCATTCTAAGGCTTCTTTATGATCAAGATACTGACGTCATTGCTCAAAAGTCTTAGATTACCTACTTATGCTAAAACCGACTCATTACATATCTTTTCAAAAACATTTAGACACCCTTCAAGTTCGTACATCTAAGCTATCTAAACCAGACTAACCCAGAGCTTAAATATCTAGTTTTACTATCCTAGAAGCACGCTATCGAAAACACATTACCTTTTTGTCCACCGGGAGGGTTATCCAGCCATTCGTTTCCAGGAACTGCAGGTTATCTTGCGGAACTACTGATTAAAGGCAGATTCGCTTTTTATAGACATGGTTTAGGTTAAGTTATTTATTTCTAGACGTTCTTTATCTAAACTAGAACGACATTTAGTGCAAACTCATAAATTATTTATTTACAGAGTGTATAAACAACATTTCTTTTTATAAATATTAAAATAATATAATGTACCTATTTACAAATGCTTTCGAAGAATTTTATATATTTTTTGTAATAATTTTCATATCTTTATCTGTCAGGTCAGTCTAGGTATTTAGATTTTGGACATATTTTGAAGTGTTTTGTACATTATTAAGTTCTTTAATATTTTAAAATATTTTTTGATTCTCAAGTTCACGATGATGAAGCCAAGTGAGCGTAGCTAGTCATTCATCATTCATTTATTAAAAGAACCTAATTAAAAATGATACTTCAAGATACGTTTTACCACATTGTTATATTGTATGTGATAAAATCGCAAGATTACAAAGTTAAAATCAGTTTCTCGGAGGTCATCAGAATAACAAAGGCAATGTATCTCAGCCAGTGCAATTAAAGAGGCAAGATGGCCGCCTTAATCAAAGTTCTGTCGATGAATAGATCTTGAGAGCAGAGAAATATACTAACTCAGAGGCGAATCAGATCAATGTACTGAATGGAATTTACTTATTAGTGTTATTCTGTAGTTGTCCCGGGAGTAAAGGAGCTTATGTACTATACATACCGTTATATCTTCTAACTCCTTACTAAATTCATTTTAGATCCGCTGTGCTGTTGGCATAAAAAAGTAACGTATACACATATGACTAGAATAACTTCCATGTTATATTATTAATAGGAATATTTGTGTTACTGGTTAAAATGTAATTTTGTACCTAGTGAGTATCTAAGAGTCAAGCGTAATATAAGAAACCATCAACATTTTAAGGACTACATTGAATATAGGGAGTTCAAGATAATTGGACATTTGCTCAATTAATGTGGAATAAAAATTTACACAAAACAGGAAAAGAAATCATAAAAAATATCCCTTTTTAATCAAACCATGAAAATTTAACAAGTTTCAACAAAAATCAATCAATCGGGGCAATCTTAAAGTTCATCGGAATATTTTTAACTTTATTATTCACACCCAATTTTTCACATTTTATAATGCATCCATAAGAAGGCAAGCAAATCGATAAAAATCTATCGTCGCCCGACCGCCCTAGCGTCGATTTTCTTTCCGCTCGCTTCGCATTAGCCAGGCTAGGGCTGCCATCCGTCAGGATTGCGCCCGACCTGTCAGGTGCTCGTATTTTACGCAGAGATTTGTGCTTTTTGTGACCCCTCGCACTTTTTGCCGCGCTGTCGGATTCATGCTTGTTTCAACTTAATTGGGATCGCCAACTATAAGTGAGTAAAAAGTTTCGGTATAGAAACAAAAAGTTTTTAAGCTAAAAACTAAATTTGAATCATATTTTTTTGTAGCCAAAAATTAATCGAATTGTAAGCAAAGCTGTAAAACTGTAACTTTACAACGATGTCCATCATGGACATCGTTTAGCCTACTTAATGTGAGTAGTGTTGTAAGCTGTAATCTATGCAAATTTATCTTCAAATAATAAATACATTGTATCCACTTTTACCAAAACTTTTAAACTTATTTTACAATCTTTTTTTATGTTTTAAAACCCGTTTTACATTAGGTTCAGTTTTATTAATCTAATAACTTTCGTTTTGATTTTGTTTGTTTGTCTGCAGTTAGTTCAATGGTTTCAATTAACCATTCTCGAACCGAATGGTCTGTTCCGTGACGATGGCAAGAGGCCCGACGGGATGACACTAGTCCCATGGGAGTTGGGGAGGCCCATTGTGTGGGACGCTACATGCGTCGACACACTTGCACCTTCCCATCTTTCAAGGACATCCACTAGGGCTGGTGCGGCGGCAGATCTGGCCGAGTATCTCAAGAGGCGCAAATATGCAGGTCTCGACAGAACCTACGCATTTGCTCCCCTTGGATTCGAGACCCTAGGTCCGTGGGGTACCGAGGCTCTCCGGGTTTTTAAAAAATTATCTGAGCGTCTGGTCGATGCGACGCGTGACCCGAGAGCTGGTGAATATCTGGCTCAGCGCATCAGCATTGCCATACAGCGTGGTAATGCAGCCAGTGTCTTGGGGACGCTTCCGACTGGTATTGACATGGATCAATTGAGCTACCTTTAGACTGTTTGCAACCGTCTGCAGTTAGCTCAATGGTTTCAATTGTAAATACTAGTTGTAATTTTTCTATTCCTTTGCTTGTAATTTTCGTTGTTAATAAAGATATTATATTCAATTAACAATACTAGTTTGAATTTTTTCTATTCCTTGACTGTTAGCAATAGAAAAAATTATGCAGGACGATAATATAAACTTTAAATAGGAAAAGATATAGGATAGATCCCTGTGGTACACCAATTACAACTGCAAACCCTGAAATCAAATTCCAGTTTTTGCATTTTACGCTATGCGTATAAAAGTAAATTCAACTGTAATAAATTTTATCAAATAATCATTTCAAATGACATGCCAAAGCCATCAAAACATTGGTTTAAATGTGGCAGCCCTATGAATAGGCTAGAAATGGCTTTAAACAGGTATCAGTGAATGCAAACGTCGCTCGATAATGTCCTATAAGGTGGTCGTAAAATTGTATCGATATCGGCACCTCACTAGACCTTATTGTTTGCGTCAGGCCTTGTGAGCGTTTTAGTTTTTGGGACCAGCACAAATGTTCCTGATAAGGATGATATAACTACCGAGGTTGGTGAAGGTAAACGTTTATTCAAATTCCAAAAAGGTACGGTTTTTTTTGTCTGTTTGATTTTAATATTTGACTTTTTTAAACTAATTAGACATTTGTTAATCATAATCATAAAACCTCATGAATACTTAGAAATAGAAGTTTCCACAGAAATGCCATTAACGGGCTCCATAACTGCTGCAAAGATAACAATATAGCAATAGTGTCGTGGCTTAGATCTACTCGGCTCACCTGCCAATCTCAATCGCCAGCATGCTTTGGACGGAGTCTATCTAGATAGCTCACGAACTTGGAAATGTCATAGGGGTTCACACACTGGTTATTCTAGACGTTTCACTCTTTTTTGTGTGTTGTGACACACGAAATCCACCAATATTCACATAAAAAGAGAAATCGATTGTGCAACGATGTACTTGATTTCATATCGCGAAGTTCTACCTTCTTCCACCAGAGGCGATAGCTACTCCAGTTTCTAGTGTTTATTGGTGCAACACAGGGATACGTTGATTGGTGCATTGAACCACGCAGGGCGCGAAATTTGAATGTAGGGTGTTGCCTTTCAATCGTAGCCAGACCCTGAATATTTTTATCTGCATCATCAGAGCCTGATGTCACAATTTCTAAAATTAGGGAATGTCCATGTCGGTACGAAACAAATAGATCTTTTAGTTTGGTTAGTTTATTGTGTTTTAGGTTTATCAGTTTTCTAGTAACCATAACACAGGCAACCTACTTGTAATGTTTGAATTGTTTTTTATTGATTGTAGAATACTATGGGGAACCGTATTATTGACTGCTATACATAGGTTGATGATGATGATGACATGAGTTTAAAAGCATGAACTCTTGCATAAGGTTCTCTGTCTATTGCAAACATTTGATTGCTCCAACAATTATTGTGGAACCCATTTCCGGAGCACGCGATCTTATCTCAATTTTATATGCAAACAAACTATTTTCTATATCAGTAATTGGTAGCTTAGAAAAAAATTCAAAATTATTTCCATTGATATTTTCATAGGATTTTCATTTGCGTCTGGTCATTTGATTGTATAGCTACGGCTTTGCAAGGGTGTTTTATACATCTAAACCTTCGTTATGAATATCTATTAAAAAATCCGCGTCAAAATCCGTTGCGTAGTTTTAAAGATCTAAGCATACATAGATAGGGACATAAAGATTTGGTCCTTGGTGTCCTGGGGCACACTCAATTTTTAAAGATCTTACGAATCTTCTCATAGAGTCCACAGGAGATCGGAATGCTGGCTTCTATTTCGGTCAACGAATTAGCATTGCCATTCAACGTGGCAATGCTGCCAGCATTCTGGGTACTCTGCCTTCTGGTGACGGCTTAGATTTTTAAGAGTTTCTTATGATTGTACGAGTATATACTATTCATACAACTAGTTAAGTTTGTATTACCTGTAACAAAATAAATAATCAAGTTCAATTTTAAAAAACAAATTTGAAAGGGGATAAATATTTTAAACTATTTTATACTAAGATATCTCTCACAACAAGGATTAGAGGGTCTATATTACCTGCCTATTATTATATGTCTATATAGTACTAACTGATGCCGGCATCGCGATTTCGCCGTCGTTCCTCTACATAGTCTATAAAAACGTAAAAAAGTAAGGGCCTTTCTAAATATATTTCAGTTGAGTTCACCTAATGGATCTCAGTTTCAGTCATTGTCTGCGTTCGAGTAAGTACTGCCTTTTCACTTTCTATGCCCTCGAGGCATCATCAATCATGCCCTAATATTACCGCGGTACCTACTGTATCTACTCTGAAAAGGGTTTCCTTGAAATACTTCAAACTTAATATTGAAGGTTAGAATTAAAGATGCAGGCAAATTTTAAAACAAAAATTCGAATGTTCGACATTCTACTAATATTTATGTATCTCTTTGCTATCTCGTTGCTTTCAGTAGAAGTTTTTTTTTTTAATTTTTCTACCGTACTACGGAGGTTGTACCACGGGTATATTTTACCTTAAAATAAAAAAATTATTACGTAGAGTGTCTTAATGCTTGTTGTTAGGATTTTAGAGTCTGCCTTTGGTATCTTTGTTTACACTTTTAGAGTGTTTAGTACAACTTTGTTTTAGACCTTGTTTGAAAAAGCTCGGTAAGTACTTGAAATTATTTCTATCGGAAAATATCTTGAAATCATCCCAGAAATGTACCTGTACGCTGAGATATAACATAAAACATACGTAGTACCCTGAATCTGGACACCAGACATGAGTTATTGAGGCAATTTCACTATACGATTAGGTATCCAATTTGTTATGTTAGGACCCTGGGATATTACATTTTTACTGGACCTGCTATATAAGTACTTAGTCCCTTTTATTACCTCGTATTTTTAAGTGAAACGAGAACCTTTTGTCCATAAAAATTGTTAATAGTTTACGACCTACAAATTGTGTTCAAGTAATGATGCTTTGCTGATACCGGTCTTAACTGGAATGCTCTATTGAATCACAATAGTTTACTCACCCTTTGGCAAAGCAGCTTGATTTCGCGGCAAATATTCCATGAAAAGACTCCAAATACGCTCAACGTATTCGAGCTTAAGAATGGAATTCCTCGTACTTTGTATAAATCTCTGACACGCTCACTGATATTGATGCTCACGGCTATGGCTCTACACATCACGTGGCTAATATTATTCAACTGATATAGAAATCTAAAAACATCGTGTTAAAGCTCATTTCTCGCAGATAACCGATATGAAGAGTCTTTGGGCTGTCAGGCATTCGTTCACCCGTGCCAAATTAAACAAGGTGCCAGGGTAAATTCAATCTAATCTAAACTTCCGTCAATCCAATTTGAATTTCCTTGCTCCCGAGCCCGCTCCGCTGCCGATGGTCCCTCGACAGGGGCGGAGCAAGAAACTTTACATGTCGTGCTTACATCATTCAGACCTTGTTAGTGCTAGTTAATGTTAGGGTTGGATCTTACGACGTTATGCTAGGCCCTGCTGGAGATATGCACAATTTATAGGCGTATAAGAACTTATCTCTGGGATTCAACCATCTATTCTTCGAAATTATGTATTATTTTTGTGAACCTTAATATTAGGTTTCAATAGTAACGAAAATTACAAAAGGATCGCTCTTACTTGGATGTATTCCCTACCTATTACCTAACTGTACCTATAAGGAAATATCTTTGTTGCTTTTATTGAGTTTTTGTGTTACCATCTCATACTCATTCACGTACTTGGTGCTTTTTTGGAAGTTGAGTTCTGACAAAAAACACCTTCAGGTCGAGTATTAGGAGTAAAAACTGAATCCATCCCTGGGCGCGGCCATGTTCTATCCGTGCAATTTATTTCGTTCTCGGAAGGTGTAGGCGCGTCAATCGGCGCGGATTCGGCATAAACAAGGCGAGTTGGCAACACCGAGGGCTGGGACACGTTTTATCGATGCAAACATGGTCAAATGTGATGTTTCCACGAAATCAGAGCAGTTTTGATAGTTCTCAGAAGGTTTAGGGCCTGGAGCTGGTGCTTGACGCAACGACCTAAAGAAGGCGTTGTGGCTACACCTAGTTATGGGGCGAGTTCTATCGATAAAAACATGTTAAATTGTGATGTTACTACGATATTATATATTATTTCATGTCGTTTTTAGGGTTCCCTACCAAAAGGGTAAAACGGTGTTATTAAACCTATTATTGAGACTCCGCTGTTTGTCCGTTTGTCTGGCCGTCTGTCACCAAACTGTATCTCATGAATCAAAAAGCCTACAACAAAAGCTAGGTAGGTATTATGTAGTGAGACTGATAAAGCATCGAATTATTTAAGAAAAAATCTAACGTAGGCTTTTGACTATAACGTTTCATAGGTTTACAATATTGCCTAACCTTTTTCCACTCACAATGTGAATTTGGTACAATATTTTCTTCTTCCTCAATTTTCCTCCAATTTTCTCCTTCAATTTTCTTTCTTCCATTTTGACAAAAAAATTAAGTGCAGAATCAATAAAAAAAAATTTTTAACTAACAGTTAGCACGCCGTGACTTCATCAACGTAGAATTAGAAAAATGATACTTTTATATTCTTAAAACGGCACTTCATCCATAGAGGAACACATTGAATATTGATGAAACCATACAGTCCGGATTATACCTATTGATCTTTACATCGACACCAAATTTGTGAGACAATCAGTTACCCTCTTTAATAATATATAATTATAATGATTTGATAATTATTAATTCTTAAAATTTGACTTGTCAAGTGCTTATTTTATAAGCCTAAAGGAATAAAGTTATTGATTTCTGATCTCCATAAAGTTCAAATTCTATTAAAGTGATCCAAGCCTTGTATCTGAGTAGTGCCGTAATCTGAACTTACGACGGTTTTCTATTCTCGCGTGAAAACTGCCTGATTTATTAGTTCCACTTCGCGCGTATAAATTACAGAGTGCTGCCGACGTGTTCGATGGAAAATGAGAATAAAATAAGATGGTAGATAAAACACTAACCTTGTCATATTATCCGACTTGTGGGGATGTTTATAGGGTATGCAGTCTATTCAGCTTTCACGCTCGACAGTGCATATTTTAATCCACGACAAAAAGAGGCGTGTAATAAGACAAGTTTGACGTGTGTATTGTCTCTCTGTGGTAGGTATCACAAAATCGGATGGCACGTTTAGGATTTTAGTTTTATCTTCGTAACACAAGTGTTATACCGGTGTTAACATGTTACAATGGTTAAAAGAAAAAAATATCGGAGGGCTTTTCATACTTTTGTAAAATTGATTCCATTCTAGCCTGGAAATAGACTATAGACTTTTACAAATTAGATCATAGAATTTCAAATAAAGTACCATTATTTCCACTGAGTAGGTAACTGTTTACTGGAAATTATTGGCATAAACGTTCCAGTTCAAACCGGATAGGTCGACAAGGACAGTAACGAAATATGTTTCGATTGAATTGACAGTTGAATATTGATACAGTTTCAAACAAACAATCTGTCGTACCTCGACCAAAACCTTATAAAGTGCTCTTTTAGGTTTAGGTCAGTCAATTTGATCTATAAATATAAGTCTATAGATTTTATAAGTATAAGGTACCTGAAGTGCAAGTTGCCATTGGCGAATTATTAGGTTTCAGACACTCTTGAAATTTTTCAAATATTTGCATTAGTATCAACCACAAGACCTTTTAGGCGTGACCTTCAAGTAATGGGTCAAAGTAACGCGCGAGTGGGTCGAAACCACTGAGTGGTCCTGTGGTCGTTTTTACCCACACAAGGAAACCATACTACAGATAAATGTTAACAGAACCATTTACAGCCTAGAGTTTTGTATATGGTGGAATCTTCCCAGATCCCAGTCTGAGCATCAACACCAAAAAACTACTTTGATAATTATGTTCGATATGAAGCTGTCTGAACCTGGCAACCAAGTTTAAAACATAAATATTTTTTATCCTTTTCGATTGTACTAGGTTTGTACCGGATTGAACCGACAACATTTTCGGTTGTACCCTAAGGGTTATAAAAGTTATAGAGAGGTGGAGGTTTTTCAATTATTATTGTTTTTAATACCTACATAACTAAAATGGGTGATTAGTTTCAACATTGAATATTTCGTGGTACTTAAGCAAACCCATTACATAGATAGATCGTTCGAAGAACTAATTCTATAATGAAATAAGATAGTTTTAAGAAACAATAATTATAAAAACAACACTTGTTCTTAAAACAAACACGTTCATTCCTTTTTCTCGATGTCAAGAAAAGCTGAATTTCGCTCCCTTATTTGATTCACTTTCAACAAACTTTTTCAATATATCAGGTTAACACTCGTATTCCTTACAAATTGCCAAAAACTTCACATCTCGCATTTATTAACAAAATTAATCGACGCCTCACAATGTAGCCGCAAAAATTCTTGGCGGTAATTTATGTGTCAACAATTTTGGAGGGAACGCGGGCGATTCATCATGGCTGCCGTGACGCCGCGAAAGTGCGACTCAATGCTTTTTGTGCTTTCGCAATTTGTGTGGAGGAATTAGCTTGAGAATCAAATTAAGGGGTGTGTTACCATTATAAGCCCTTGAACGTATCTTTTATACTTCACTGAACGAACGTAGTCAACAATTTCCATGTCGATAAGCTTCGCACCTTATATTAAGTACTATTAAAGGAATGCGGCAGTCAGAAAGTATTCAGTCAGGTAGGTAGGTGCCTACTTCAACTGACTAAAATCTATAAAACTCACCTAAATGTTATAGTTCAAACGTAGTAAGGTAAAAAGGTCTTGCATTTTAGAAGTAAAAAGCACAAAAACACGAGTTAGACTAAGGATTAAAAACGTCAAACCGCAAGCGGAATACAAAATATTTCCCGCCATGACTCGTGGAAATATTCCGCGTTAAAAATGATATTTCCGGTCAGATCTACCTGTTTTAATTAAATATCGGCTCAAAGAAGCTCTGTTTCGTCCTTTCAGACGAATGAAAGAAACCTTTTTCGATTTCTTGCCGTCCGACGCCATTCACCGCGGGAAAGTATACGCCTAATTGTGAGCGGGGCTTTCAATCTGAGGCTAGAAAACCACAGGGTTTTCTTAAATATCTTTGATTTCTGAGCTTAAAGAATGTTCGTTTCTTCTTTTTTTTTCTTTCTTTTTTATCAACACGTTCTAAAAGATGATGACAGGTAGGCTGGGACGAAGCTGCACCACCAATCTTAGTACTTTGTCTTGCTCAAGATTTACTTAAGGTACCATAAACTGGATGGAACTACTTACATTTCATTTTCCAGTTAAAACTATAAAGGCACCTACTTATTTTGGTTTTATTTCTTCAACTTCTACTCTCCTTGTACTTTGGTCTCTAATACTGCAGCTGACATAGGATCTTGTGTGTAAAAAATGAAGGCATTATTTGTTGACCTAACTATCAAATAATACAGCAAATTATAAAGAAATATTTTTGGTTAAATATTTCCTGACACATAAAACCTTTCTAAGCTTTGGTTACAGTAAAATAAATCAAATCTAGAGTTACATTGAAGAAGACTATTCCTTTCTTTACATCCTCATAACATCAGCAATTCATACCGCAGCATAAAAAAACGATGAAATGCCAGACTCCAGATGTGCTAGAATGCAATCATGTCACAAATCTCACTAAACTCACATGTGGTTCAGAATTCACAACAAGAATCTTGCTGCTCGTGGTTGTTCAGAATTCCTAAGATATTATAGATCTCGCTACTCGCTGATTCCGAAGCCACACACGTACTTTTTCCTCGAGGACGATAGGACAAAACTCCTGAATGACAAATTAGGAGATCTTACAAAGCCCTCTCTCGAAGAATGTTTTATTGAATTTCTTTTATTATTAAATGCGTGGTGTCTGTCTGCTTGAGGTGCGGTGATGGAAATGTGCCTTTGTTTCTCGCCTGTGAACTCGAAATGCTAAAATGTTTCGGAATAAATAGCGATGCGAAAGCAGCTTTTTGAGGTTTTGAATTCAAACGAATATTGACACATTTTTGTCATGTTTTAGACTCAAATATCAGTATCTTTAAAAATTTATTTGAAAGTTCGTTATACAGAATGGACTTAAGCGGTTTGACTACAAAACTAGTTTATAATGGATCAGTTTTAGCATTATCCGTCACATTCTCTAGTTCATCAATAAATGAACCCTGACTTCATCAACTATGGTATATGGCCACGCACTAAGTTCAATCTACCTTTCTCATATCTTCCATTGTCCTCAGGAGATCGAACACTGCTACTACCACGGCACGGTCAAAGACTACCCGGGCGCCTCCGCGGCCTTCCACACGTGTAACGGCGTGTCGGGGGTCATCCACATCGGCAACGAGACCTTCGTCATACACCCCTTCTACGGCGGCGATCTATCGGTCAGTGTCTTTCTTATTTATCACTGCTATTTATTATGTATCTTATAACCATTGAGAAGTAACAGTTTTCGATTGACTCAACGGACCGGTCGGTATGGATCGACTATTTGTGACGTCGTTTGGGGGAGGCTTATGTTCAGCATTGGATCTATGCGGGCTGATGATAATGCTGATTTATCCTGTGGCTGATTCCAAAGAAATGGGAATGAAACAACTAGATATCAGCCTCAGACATAAGGCTTCTCCGTCATTTTGGTACTGAGCTGTCTCTAGCTAGCAGCGTCGAGATCCCGGAGATCGAATTCCACTTCGTTAATCCAACTATTTTGTTGGTACTTGGGGAGGCTGACTTGTCCACGCCCTGACGGTTTTCTCTGATACGCTTTCTTGACAGCCCGACCCTCCTCGGTTCTCAAGCTTTCGCGCCAGTTTATATGAAATTTGCTAGGCTAATTTTATTTATTGTATTCCAAATATTTCGCACTCATTACGAAATCTTCATTATTTGCGGGCAATCTGAAAACCCTTTACCGCACTAAGAAATATCATGACGTTTTGAATGATGACGAAGAACAGAAGAATTTAAGTTAAAATATTAAAAACTTATACCTACCTATATTTTTACCAGACCTAATCTGTACTTTTAAAATAAAGTTGTAGACTAATTAATCGTTTTATCATAGTCCATCCATTCCAGTAATAAATCTGCATTTTATAAGCCCAGTGAAGTGCTGCAGTGAATCAAAAACAGCTGGGTTAGTGAGATTTTTACAATATTATTTTATTCCGTTGCTTTTGTATTTTGTTTTCAGAGTTTGTTTTATGCATAGGTAATTAGGTATAATATATTCTCCTCTACATATTGGACAAAATTAAACACTTTCCTTATTATTTCGATTTCTACCAGGAGAACATAATTATGTCAATACGAAATTCTGGAGATGTTCAGTTAGAGACGTAGGCATGTATTTTGGAAAGTAAGACAAATTAAACTATTTAATTATTTTACTTACATACTTTTAGCATATAATTTTTTATATTTCCTCTACGTCAATAATAAAATTCATATCAAAAGTATATCAATAATCTTGATGTTGAATATGAATTAATGAATGATCTGTGTGTACTTTTTGTGGCTGTACCATCGTAGGTCGCATAAAGCCCATGTTTAACCCTTCATTAAGTTCCCGCATAAAATGTTTTATGCGTAAGACATTAAAATATAATTATTGCACGCTAAGATTACCGTGAAGTCAGGTTGAACTACACTTTGTTGCTTGCATCAGTGTCAGTTATAATTTGGAGTGTTTTAAAAAAACTGGTTGTAGAATTAAATACGCATTATTATGGATAACTCAAAAATTACTTTTCATCAATTGTATATGGGACCTCATGAGAAGTTTAAATTTAAATAAAAAAGAATCATCTAAATTAGTTCACTTATAAAAAAGTGCTGACTTAAAACAAATCACCCTTTTCTTGGTTGAAAAATGGAATTTAGTTAACCGACTGTGAAGTAGGAGAATATTATTGTAGGTTACCTAATATTGTTCAAAAATGGAATTTTGTTAACCGACTGTGAAGTAGGAGGATAATTGTAGGTTACCTAATATTGTTCAAAAATGGAATATTGTTAACCGACTGTGAAGTAGGAGGATAATTGTAGGTTACCTAATATTGTTCAAAAATGGAATTTTGTTAACCGACTGTGAAGTAGGAGGATAATTGTAGGTTACCTAATATTGTTCAAAAATGGAATTTTGCTAACCGACTGTGAAGTAGGAGGATAATTGTAAGTTACCTAATATTTTATTAGAATACGTAATTTCAACCTATCTCGATTATTAACTACAATAATTTGAAAAAACGATATCCTAACCATAATTTGATTTGTTTTGAGTGTTCCAATATTTCGGCACAGTTTCGTCATGACTCATGATCAAGAAAAACATTGTAATGTAATAATTATATTTTGTTACAGCCACGGGCACTCTAACCCCAGGAGTTACTTTGACCTTCTTTTGACTGAATACTTCCTTTTTTTTCCTGTCCAACGTGCTGGTCGTTCAAACTCGCTTTGGGTTTGACTGAGTGCATGCATGTCATTTGTGGCTCAACCCTCACTACATTATAGAATAGACTTTGATGGGCAAAGTTATTTACAACTGTTGTAGATTATTTCGAACACGAACTTGTCATCTTAATGTGAACTTGTTGTAAACAAAGATACAAAGGGCTCTAACAAGCAACACGACTAATAAAGGTAATGGCATTGGTCTCTTTCGTTCACGAATTTCTATTTCTTGTATTATTACTTTATTAATTTATTTTCTTTCTTCTTTTATACGTAATAAGCAAAAACTTATGTCAAAACTATTTGTCTAATTATGTTTATTAACAAAATAATTCATGATAAAACTTCAGTCGGTGTATTAATTATTCTAATTAGAAATGTCTGATTTGAAAAACATTTCAAATACCTAAAGCCCTTGAAACGAACGTAAGTGCCTATAAAGGCTACGACCTTTCGAAGTGAGTAAGGTGCCCTCAAAATCTAATCAGTGCCGTCTCAGTAGCGTTTTTAAAAAGCAATTAGTAACTAGAAAGATAATAACAATTTCGCCGTTTCTTTGCGTTACGAAGACATTGAAATGGCCTTTTTTACAGCGAGTCACTCTTTTTTCATCGTAATAAATATTCACAAAATGGGGACAATTTTTAAGCTCGAAGACAGCTCGGCAACCCTAATTGCGAGAATTACCCTCGAATTAGCGAGGCCTGAAAATATAACTTTTTCCCGTAAAGCATCTTCGAATTAAAATTGAGGGGTTGAGAAATACAGGGTTGGGACTTACATTGGTTTTACGGTGTCTTTTTGGAAGGTATTCAGGCACCTTTAGCGAGAGTTTTATGAATGTTTAGGAAAGTTTAATTCCTTTCATATACTTAGGACTTGGAGTATTAAGTTTTCTACTAGGAATGATGTGGCTTCTGAACCGGAAGCGGATTTGACTTTCAAAAGGCTATGAAAAAGATCATTTTCTGTAAAAAGAACTCTCCTCTCTTTTTCTCTCCAAAAAACCTACAAACCTTTATATAAATTAACGAGTAATTTGGTTTTTTCCATTTTGAAAAACACCCACCCCTCCAGTCCTCACATAATGTAGGTAAGTAAATTGTAATTTGAGAATAATTTATATTCATTTTAATTTGACTTCAGGCTCGTTATGGGTTGTTGTTCATTTAATTTAAGCCTGTGGTTAGACCTTTTTTGGGTGAGTTATTGTTCTGATTGGGGTTTTACAGTCCTTAAATTGTAAAAAGGCCTGTCAATGAAATGGATTTTCAGTACGTTAACCAAACACAAAGAATTAAATGTAACGAGGAATTTGAATTTTATTTAAAATGTGAATGTACTACTGTTTCAATGTAATTCTGCTTAATTTTTCTTATGTTTCACAGAGACTGTATTTGATGATACATAAAACATTGCTCGATCCATCTGTTAATACACTTCCCAAGTGGAGAATCGGAAGCTTTATTTAAAACTAGCTGACCCTCGCGATTTCATTCGCGTCTACTTTAGTAACACCCCATTGACCCCATTTTAACTAGGTAAGGTACCTTAAAAAACGAATATCCAAAAATCCGTTCTTAGCGGGTGCGTACGTCCTAAACGGTACCTCCGTGCAACATTCCAGGGGCCAAATTCCACTAATGTCAAAACAAAGGTCTCAATAGTGCCATTAAAACAGGATGATTAAAATGATGTTTGTGCATTTGGTATTCTACTATTTTTTGCGCTTGAAGAGACTTTCATAATTAGAATGTCAAATTGGTAGTCATAAACGTTATCGTCACAGCTATGAATGAACCTCAATAGCATGCCAAAAAGAGTGCTAGTAGAATGCCAAAAAGAGTTCAACATTGACATTTTGACACGATACTATTCAAATCGTAAAGCGATTTATGCAGTGGAATTTGGGCCCAGTTTCACAGCTCTTGTAGTTACAGAGATCTGTTAAGGGGCCGGCGATGGCTGCACAAACTCTAATTCGAGGCGTTCCTGTGTTCCGTAATACCAAAAATTATGACTGAAAACTTATACTATAATTTCGGACAAAGTGTTGTTAATTTGTAACTAGACAATATAAGATATGTCGAAAAGTAATTTTATTGTAATTTAATTCAATTAAAAAAACTACTTAGAAGCATAGATAAATACTATTCAAATACAAAAAACACCAAAATTTTGTTGAAATATGCTCGACTTACAAATCGTTTTGATATTCCGCTTGTATGGGGAGTTCATCATCCGCTGGCCCCCCAGATTTGTCTAAATATAGATGTACCTGCGAAACCCCAATTTGCCGCGCTAACTCCAAGTTTATAGGGCAAGTACACATTAAGTTCCGTCGGTTCATCGGCCGCCTGAAAGGAGACACCGCCGGGGATCGTCGACAGCTGACACCATGATTGCGAAATACACGTCGCGGCAGTTAAAACGTGTATATATACTCTATATTTAGTTAAGATATTTTTTATGTATGTTAGACTGTAAGGTATTTATTTATATGGGCCTTAGAATTAGTATTTACCATCTTGACTATTTTTATGATGCCTGAAATAAATGATTTTATTATTATTAATCTAAGGACATCGACGTTCAAACAATAGCACTCTTATCTTGTACCCGTGACCTGAGAACAATGCTGGACCGGGGTGAGATTAATCGGTACACAGTCCGAATGAAACACCTTTATAATATAACTTGCTTTACGCTGACGGCTGCGTCCACGTAGACGGTTTGCTCAGCTCTTCAATCTACCCATTTTAACATTTACAGGAGTTTTCCCAAAATTCATAAAATTTAAATTATATTTCTATAAGTCTATACTGAAATGTTCAGTTCATAAACAAGCTACATTAAAAAGTTACAGATATTTCAATACGGAGCCAAACTGTGAATCCTCAAACTTTAAAAATTCATTTTAGCCTATTTTCAGGAATTTTATAAGAAATCCTGAAAAACGTGTCCAATAACTTTACATTTTAAGTACTCTCTGTAAGTTACCTCCATACAAAATTTCAGCTTCGTAGTTGCAGAAATATCTTGATAAGTCAACCAGTTTTCAGAGTAGCAGCAACGGCTGAACAGATTCGGCTAATATTTTTGAATTCAAAATACATTTGATAAAATGATTCATAGAAATGAAAAGTGGATAGAATAATATTAGTCGGGTCAAAGAGTACCTAATATAAACCAGATGAACAGAGGCGGTGCTTTCGAATTTTATAGTTCTTAAATCGTTGAGTTTTATTTCACAACTTTTACTACTTAATAAAATAATAATTTCTGGACACCCATTCGCGTGCGCTTTCTTATGGAAATGTTTAAAGGTTTGTTTTTATCCCATGGGAACTAATAAAGAGTATTCTATGTTTTTTCCAATTCGAGACTTACGCTACACCTAACATGGAACCATCAAACAAAAAAAAATTACCTTACTTATTGACATAGACATAGAAATCTTTATTTTTATACAGCAACCAAAACTTAGAAAAAAAAATCAAACACTCGCAAAGGTGCAAATGCTTCTTATAACAAAATGAAAGATTAAAATAAAAAATATTTTTAATGTTAAAAATAAATTCGGCAATGTAAGTAGTATTAAAAAGAATATTGTTTCTATGTAATTTTTGAAAGATAGGTACTAGTTGTGCGCAAATCAAAATTTAATCTTTCTATTTATCCATCGATCCATCGATCTTCTCATTTACAATAATGATTAGTGTGATCTCTCCATAACTAGTAAATTGATGTAACTGCTGTCTCGCTACTCTCTGTGTCAGTATTGTGTGTTTTGGCACCTCTATCATCTGCCTGCTACTGTTAATATCTGTGGATGTTTAGGGGTTGTAAGCTGTTATGCTAAAATAGACCGCATTCCAAAGGGCAACAGTGAATTTTATCGTAATCTCTAAAATAACATTTATTTGTTTATCGGACACAGTACCCGATAAATGAATCGAAGTCGATGGAATACGAAAACATTAAAAAACATAGATTTTGCTCATCACTACATAGTATAAAACAAAGTCGCTTTTTCTGTCCATATGTCCCTATGTCCTTATGTCCTTTTGAATGCATAAATCTTTAAAACTTCGCAACGGATTTTGATGCGGTTTTTTTTTATAGATAGAGTGATGTTCAAGAGGAAGGTTTATACGTATAATAAAACCGTGCGAAGCCGGGGCGGGTCGCTAGTTTACAATAATGATTAGTGTGATCTCTCGTTAACTAGTAAATTGATGTAACTGCTGTCTCGCTACTCTCTGTGTCAGTATTGTGTATTTTGGCACCTCTATCATCTGCCTGCTACATTTAATGTCTATGGATGTTTAGGGGTTGTAAGCTGTTATGCTAAAATAGACCGCATTCCAAAGGGCAACAGTGAATTCTATCGTAATCTCTAAAATAACATTTATTTGTTTATCGGACACAGTACCCGATAAACGAATCGAAATCGATGGAATACGAAAACATTAAAAAACATAGATTTTGCTCATCACTACATAGTATAAAACAAAGTCGCTTTTTCTGTCCATATGTCCCTATGTCCTTGTGTCCTATTGAATGCATAAATCTTTAAAACTACGCAACGGATTTTGATGCGGTTTTTTTAATAGATAGAGTGATTCAATGAAGGTTTATATACTTATAATACAGCCGTTCGAAGCCGCGGGGCGGGTCGCTAGTTACCAATATTAGAATACCAATACCAATTTTGTTAAAAAACTATTTTAATTCAGATGTCGTCAAAACGGAACTGAAATAATTATACAGAACTAAAAGATTACCGTCCCCTTTTCCCCAATGATGTCTAATTAGTTTAATATTAATAACATCTGTATTAACACCAATGACACTGCCTATTAGATGGATAAACTAGGAATTAAACTCTCTTAAATTTTCGTATCATAATTTTTTTTCTTTCCATTTCCTTTTAAACATAAAATTTAACGCCGCGATATTTTAACCACCATCGACCAACAAATACGGTATCAACTGAAACAAACTAACCTGGAACCAAACTCCATTCAACAACAAAGCTTATTCTCACTGTTGAAGGTATAAATTATATAATTTCAAAGCGTGACAGCAACGCTAAAGACCTGGATTATCTCGTCTTGACAACTGTCAGAGGGTTTTGACAGTTACAGAGGCCAGAGGCATAGCTCGCGAACTAATTCTGAATTGGTTTCGCTTGGTCATGTGAATTGGGTTATTTTATAATAATAAAAAACTTATTTTTGCTAATTATATCTGAACACATAATAATAATAATATAATAATAATATTTTTTATTCAAGAAGAAAGGTCTTCAGTTTCTTAAGTTCAAGTAGTTCTTAATTTTAGAATATTTTAACTGTAGTTACAATAGATTTAAATACATTCCTGTTAATCTATATTTGAATCAAAATTTATTAATTTTTATTTAAATACCGACGACCACGGTACGGCGGGCAAAGGACTGCCTGTAGTGCAGGAAGTTGCAGGTTCGATTCTCGACTCTGGACAATGGAGCAAAACTGTTATTTACAAGCTTTGTTATCCTCTAGATCAGGGGTCGGCAAGCATTTTGAGTGTAGTCCTGATAAAGAGGATTTTTTTTATTCCCAATTCTGCAGTCTTATAGCTAATAAGCTCCTTAGTATAACTGTGAAAAATCTCACGATCACTGCCATGTATTACTTCTTCAGCGTACTTCTTCAGCGTTTATAATCAACATTGAGTAGACTGGATAGGTTGGTACAATTGGAATGAAGTTTAATTTCCCTTCCCGGATATCCTTAAATACAGGACTGACCTAAAGTATCCGTAATCATTAATCTGGAAGTCGATCCTGACAAATCGACGCTCTACCGATACCGAGAACTGAGGTGAAGTTCCAAAGTTGTTTTGAGTCAAGCTTCTGCGCGCGGCTTCGCTCACTCGGTAGATAACTGTTAAAACCAGGAGATTGCACAAAACTTTGGTGTGTGTACTATTCGCTTAATAATATGTCAATCAGAGACAAAAACCTACTTATATGGAAGAATTATTGAAAATGAAACAGTACATATTTCCTGAGATTACTTAGTACACTTTAATATCTGTGAAATAACTTTAAAAATTTTATCTACGGTAAGAAAGAAAAAAATTAATCTAAAAAAATTAAGATTTTTAATTACAAATTACAAGAAAGAAAAAACATTAATCAAGATTGATTTAAAATTGCATGTATTTGCCACTAACTAAAAAAAATACACAGAAATGTAAAAAGATATACTACTCAGATTTATACATACCTACTTAATTAAGTAATAAATAAATAATAATAATAAATAAAAAACACATAGTAAATTAATAACATAATATCGTATGCACCGAATTGTTCTTATGAAAGAAAGTGATTGTACTCGTAAATTCTAGATTTAAAGATTTATCGCGCTAGTTAATCTTTTAGATAGGTAAAGTTAATCTTTTACTTTTAAAAATTAGGTTTATAACCCCAATTTTTTGGTTGGAATACCAAAGGCTGCCTCATTTTTTGTGACGTTAAACAACGTAAATGCCTGTATAAAACATTGTTGTTAACATGAATAAAACACGGGAAAGCTCATGTAATCCGACAATGCGCAAAACATTTCATTTTCGCCAAATGATAGCAATTTCCTACGAGAGTAGTTCGAAGGGAGTCACGCATTTTACCAGCCGAGGATTGTAGCTGGTGTACTCATATTTTGGCAAAACGATAATAATTTTAGTGCGAATACTATATTCGCTATTTTTATGAAAGTATAGACAGAATAGTGACTTTTATAGCAGTCACATAAACCTTATAGATAGATAGATAGATAATAACTTTATTGCACCATCAAAGTTACAAACAACAGAGCTTATATTTCTTATATATATTTATATAGCTTATATACAACTTATATTTCCATACATCCATACCTTTCTATACATTTACGTAACCATAAAAACTCTCATCTCCTATTTTAATTGAACCCTCTAAAGGGTAAATTTGTAACAATTATTGATTGTCATATTTATAATCAACAGTTTAAAAATTAAGTTCCAAGCTTCTAGCTTCAAAAATGACAAAACCCACACAAACTTTCATACTGTATTTCAACCCATTACAACCATTTTTCGCATTAAAAATAGCCTACGTCCTTTCTCAGGACTGTCTCTGCATCAAATAAAAAAAAAACTTTATAAGTTTTGCTTTTAGCTCGCTACTAGCAATATTACTTCGTTTACATACATATTAGCCAGCAATCAATAAACTATTTACAAATACCATTAGCGATTATCTTACACTAGCTGGGAACCGCTGCTTCACCCGCGTAGTCATGATGAAAAGCCTATGCTTTATTCCTGGCCTAGAACTACGTCTACTTAAAATTTTAGTCCGATCCGTTTAATAGTTTATGATTTAAGAGGTAACAAATATTTATCCATCTTTCCAAATTTTCGCATGACTAATTAGTATAAAAACAAAACCGCTTTCTGCTGTCTGTCTGTCCGTATGTATAATAAGATCTTTAAATTACGCAATGGATTTTGATGCGGTTATTGAATAGATAGAGTGATTCAAGGGGAAAGTTTATATGTATAATACATGCTTAATCACTAAATAGTATAAAACAAAGTCACTTTTTCTGTCCCTATATCCCTATGTCCCTTTGATTGCTTAAATCTTTAAATTTTGATGCGGTTTTTTTATAGCTAGAGTGATTTAAGAGGAAGGTTTATACGTATAATAAAACCGTGCGAAGCCGAGGCGGGTCGCTAGTATGTAATATATTATCATTGTACCCGTGCAAAGCCGGGGCATGTCGCTAGTTTATAATATTAGTTTGATACCATAGAAATCAGTAAAAAGCTCTGTTAACCAAAATGCAAATATCCAAGCTAACGGAAAAGGTCTGAAGCACAATTTTGATATTTTACGGACTAAAAATACCACAAAAATACCCTTCAGGGATTAAATTTGCACATTCATAAGCCTCAGTTTCAGTGAAATCTAAACGTTTAGTTTAAACCTAGCCTTTAAACCACTCAAAGTAAATGAGAGACAAAAGGCAGGAAATAATTCGAATAATGCAGGTGTATCTACCAGCTCGCTAATCCACTGGTTAAATTGTACCCTTAGTATTGTAACCTTAGTTCAAATAAAATGTTTCAATTGAACCTAACAATGTTTAGTACTTAGAATAGATGTTTCTTTTGTAGGTACATTTAGTTTATTTATAGCTCCTTGACAAATTTGTAGCTGTAAATACTGACAAATCTTTTCTGGATTATACCTAGTGATTTGTAAATAAGAATAGGTTAAGTTTTTAATAAAATAGAAATCAATAACTTTATTCCTTTAGGCTTATAAAACAAGCACTCGGACAGGTCCTAATTTAAAATACCTACACATGGACATTGCACATCTGAACAAGTAGCGTAGTTGGGAATGCATCGGGAAGCTAAACAAGCTACTCTATGCAATGCTTTGATCAGAAATGAGACTTTTTGCTCCGTCCTCGTTTTACCCTACTCTCATTTTGTCTAATAAGATAGTTCGATAAAAGGATGCTATTCATCATCATCATTATCCTCAACCTATATTACTCCACTGCTGAACATAGGCCTTCCGTATCTTCAGCTTGCCGCATCCAGCATCTGCCTGCAGTCTTGCGAAGATCGTCTTATTATCTTATCATCGTCATTTACGATTAAGGCGCGGATTTGCACCAAACTCTGTTTTCGTATCTCTTCCTAAAATAGACAGAATGAAACTACAAAAGACGCATTAAAAAAATCTTAAGTTAGGTATAACAAACTGAACAATGGAATTTTGGAAATTCCTTTGTTTACCGTGATTATATGATACAATAAGTAGTGGCGTAGTGTATTTCCTGTTTGCGCCTTAAATAAAATGTTACATCTAGGCGCCCCCTGGCGGTCACATTTGCCCGTGTTTGGTATCTGACTGTTTAAAATGGATATCCCGGACAAATGCGCCCGTGACAAGTACACGTGTTACGTTCGCTCCAGGCACCGCCCGGGGCCTTTATTATTTTTCTTCTCAAGCACGCACGCTGTAAATGATTGGCGTGCAATTTTAGCGAATATGAAACGTTTTACGGCAAAAATAAATTGTTTAGGGGAGTTTTGAACGATAGGTATTTCTCAATTTAAGTAGAGTTGTGATAGAGATATGCGTGTACGGATTTTAACAGAAAGTAGGTAGATTGGTTTTGCTTATATTTTCTACCCTGACCTTAACAGGCACGGAATTAGATGAAAAGTAATTATAATTAGAAAAGTAGAATTTAATTAAACGTCTATGAATGTCTTTGTATGTACAAAGTTTGACGACCGATGTATGTAACGCTTTGGGATATAAATATCCTTGAGACGTTTCCATAGAAAAAACGCGTGCAAAGCTGCGGGTAGATGCTTGTCTAAAAATAATTCCATTTAATGTAATGAATAAAATTTTCGAATGTTTTGAAGGTTTTGCTGGTTTGGCTTAAATAAATAAATAATTCAAAATAAAAATTGAACTTGAATGAAAGACCGGGAAATTATGAAACCCGACGAGGACAAACGAGAGCTCCCGTCGACAAAACACGTGACCACGGCTTACGCCATTACATAAATGTATTTCTGTTTTATATGTGCTTTGCAAAACATCGAAACTCCATTACCATGTTGTTGAGACAAACTCGTTTAATTTATGCGTATATTCAAACAACAACGTATGTTGTTCGTTTGTTTTTGCCATCCCATTTCAAATTATAATACCATTCCTGGAATAATAAGGTGAAATTAAGTTGGTAGGTACCAGTTTTATAATTCTGTGTTCGTGAACTTTGGAATAATAAATTATAAAATCTTTTGTTATGAAACCCCTTGAGAAAGCTGAAATTGATGGACAACTCTTGTAAAAAATCCTTCTGTCGCTTATAATAGAAATAATACCAGATAAGAGCTTAAATTATGCTTCTATTTGCCTACCATGATGACACTATCGGTGCAAAATAATTTTATATTATAGTATTTATTAATTTCAAATTAAGTACCTACATTAAGTACGTTACTCTATATGGTATTTGCCAAACTGTGCAACAGTTTGTCGGTTTATATACATTAAACAACTTACTTAAAGACACATAACCTGGTCTTTACATCTTACTACGCGGGTGAAACCGCGGGGCGCTGCTAGTAATGAATAAATATCAATTTCGAAAAATAAAGGTGACCTTTCAATAATTAAGAGACATAGTACAAGGACTATAACAGACTTAATAACGGGTTAGTATATTGTATACCAACGTTTCAAATCCTAGGTCTTTCTATCATACATCTTTCTCACCCCAGCCTTCCATTTATATATATATAGTTTATATAGTATTATACAGTCTTCCAGGTCACTGAGAGTAGCGGAAATCGAATCGGTGGCGGGTCAACGCCGCTCGCATGGTCTCCGGTAGCGGACATTTTGGTCTGGAGCATATATGGACCTACGTGTCCCGAATGGATACGACTATTATCGAGTGAAATGAGGTTATATTATTCACGACGGGTGATCGGGTTCAGTTCGCTTAGTTATACACAGTTTAATTGCGAAAAAGTGTTCGACTATCGTATGTATCTTGCTTATAGATTCAAAAAAAGAATGAGACATATACAATATTCCGTGAAAACTATTCGAAAACTGAAATTCAGTTCGTACTATACATACAATGATTCTGTAGACTACGTGCATAAAACTATTCTACCGCTGTTAACTCGCGCACTGGGGTATATAAATCAAACCACTATTTCTTTTCCATTGAGAACTGATTTATTAAATTTATGGTTCGAGTTTTGTCGAAAGGACGAAACCAATTGATATCGCGATCTAGCCGTCGTCTACTTTTAGTCGCGACATCTAGTTATAATTCAAGCGAACTAATATTACATAAAGAAACGAATGACATCTTGTATGGAGCTACTGAATTATATTATATACTAAACAATATAAGCTTTCTCGTTTATATACTAATATCAACTAAATATAACTATAACATTATGTAACTATATAAACTAAAGTGACTTACATAGCTAATTTCACTTTAACAACCGCTGTCAAACTACACGTAAAAAAACAAAAACTGAAAAAGGTAATGTCCATCCCAGGGTTTCTTGTACCAGAAATGCAATCAAGGTGGCGAATACTGTTTTTTATTTCATCTTCTCTACGCCTGTCTACTTGAATACTAAATATTGCAATGGTACATTATACTTACTCTCAGTAAACTAGTTATGTTTTTAGTAAATAATGATCTTCAATCTAAGATCCAGTTGATTCTCGCACTGAAAACTCAATCCGTTAAGCCTATAGATCTTATCTGTCAATTACCTAGATCCGGTCTCGGCCAGTATAATAAGATCCTTTCACGAACGTCTATTTCACAGTACCTTACGAAACAGATAATATACTTTTTTTGTTCATGGGCACGATATAACATACCTATAATATCTGTTATGTAGTTAAGTGTAAGTAAATATGTGTAAGAATCGTATGTGTCATACCGAAATCTTATTTTCTTTATTTACCTATTTATTATCACTACATAGTATAAAACAAAGTCGCTTTCTCTGTACCTATGTCCTTATGTCCCTTTGAACGCTTAAATCTTCAAAACTACGCAACGGATTTTGATGCGGTTTTTTTTAATAGATAGAATGATTCTAGAGGAAGGTTTAACGTATAATAAAACCGTGCGAAGCCGGGGTGGGTCGCTAGTATTAAAGTAAAGAACTTAATAAATATAATATTTACCATTCCACGTGGTGTAACATACAAGTCAATCAACACCATACCTAGGGTGTAACATATTTTTTACAAACTACTTAGTAAGTCTCAAGTCAAATATTAAAATTGAGTCTATTATAATATAGACTGGATTATAAAATTAACAGTGAAAAGCGTTGGCATATCTACTAAGAATAGCAATAATGAACTTTAAATCGCCTCAATAAAACTCAAATCTGTCCTTTCATTGAAAGTGGAGAGCGCGCCACTCACTGTCACAAGTCGCGGGTGAAGCCTAATGAAGTTTCAAAGCTCAAAATATAATAGTCGTATCCTTTCTCAAGTAATGAGAGTTTCTTTGTGAAGATAAACCATTGTTCCTTGGCTTTGTTCGCCCAGTGATTTGTGGGGTTTGATAACTGAATCACTAACGGCACTGTCTCTGCTGCTAGATTGAGATTGATTATAATTAAGGTCTAAAGGGTTCTTCAGAACGTTTCAAAAGTAATCTTTTAAATTTAATTTGGTAGTCCGTCATCTGATGATTGTAAAATGCCAAACGCCTGTTATTAAGGTTGCTAATTTTTGGCCTTTATAAATGATGCGTATTCCAAAAAAGAAATAATCCTATTTCCCTTAGAACTTCATACATTACATAGATCTTTTAAGGAATAATATACATAGGTTATGATAATGTGTAATATCAACCTGTATAGGTTTTTAAGACCATCATAGTTACTGACACTAAAGTCATTTAAAACGGGGTATTAACCATGATTACGAAAGAACGAGAAGAAAAGATATTTCGTGATCATGGCGCATGAAAGTGTATCCAAATATCATAAAACTCAAAACAAATCAAATCATGGTAATTATCCAGTTTTAAAAGGCTTTAAATGTTTGACCTTAGCCTTTTAAAGGGTCTATTCCATATAATTTCGCGCAATCTAACAATGCTTTAATATTTCTTGCCAGCCTCATTAAATTACCAATTAAGATTTTTCTATGTAACAATTTTACAGTTGAAAATTATAAGATCTCTGACAAGAACTGTTGATAAACGTTCATATAAATTCACACCACACAAACAAGTCTTGGTGGGTATAAGCAATGCATCCTGTAGTGTATGGATTCTGACTGGATTATTGTATTATCAAAGTTAATTTACCCAATCATCTGGATATTTAGTAAACAGAAAGATTGGAAATATTTCCAGTGAATTGATCTCATCTTATTGATCGGGATTTATATTTGCTGGTGTTCGGATTCAAATTGTAAATTATTATGTAGGTATTCGATGGATTCAGTAAATATCTACAGCGCGTTTCATCTCAATCCCTTATTTCAAAGACAATTTTAGAACCCAACAAATTGAATCGTCGTAAGATTTAAAATATTTTTCAATCAACATATTTATAAGTGACTTGTGGAGCGCCCGTGGATTAGTCTGCTGGTGGATTTTCTTGCTCTATCATTAAAATATAGACGTTTTTTTCTGATATTCTTGGATATTCGTTTTGAAACTCTAAAAAGGTGATGATTTGAATTTATTATAATTATGGCTTTGTTTTAAACTGTTTTAAGTACCAAATAACACTTACTCGTGTGAAAAACATTTGTTAACCACGGTAGAGATTTTGAAAAGTAATATTTATTTTTAGATTTTTATGCTTTTTTGATATATTTATTGCGTTTCTTGAATATGGACCAATGATATTGATTTTCTTTCTTCTTTCGTTCTTATAATATGAATATTTCATTTGTAGATAACATGAGGTTATATAATTTCGGTACTTACCTAATTTATACCGCAAATTGTCCTAGTACAACCTAACTGCTTTTGACAAATATAGCTAGTCTCAAATCAAACAGAAAAAAATAATATAAAAATCCTCATCTAAAATACCTACATGTCTTAAATAGCCACTCTGTCCGAAACAACTTTATTTTATTTTTATATTTCCAAGTTCAATTTGGGAGGATTGAAGTTAATCGAAGGGTTAGGCGCTGAGCGGATGGCCAGATTTAATTTGTTTCATATTTCCAGAACTTTCCCCAAAGTTTAATATTCTATTGAATGGATTTATTGGAAAATCATTATTTGAAATTTATTAATTTCTACGAAGAAGTTAGGGAACTTTGTATTGGTGTGATTCATGCTTGATCAAACTGGCAGGTCCACATTATTTGTGAAAAGACCTTAGTTTTCAATACAATTTGTAAGTTTGTTCGTAATTTATTTTCGGTAATTTCTCTCTGAGCTACTTTTTTTTTTATTTGTTTCTATACAAATAAGCACTTATTTCATTGAAAAAGCTTAACTAAAACCGTGATTTATAGGTGCCTTTCTCTTAATATGCTTAAAATGCATGTGACGTTAATAATAAGAGCGTCTCACGGGAGACATTACAAATAACTCAGATAAAGGAGATTCTATCGGATAAAGAAATAAACATAGATATCTATTTCTATGGATATCGGTATTTTTATTAGGTTCTAGCTAATAAATACAGCCAGCGCCATCTAGTTCAGTCACAAACAATGTGTTCTGAATTCTCTTAGTTCGATTTTCGGGTCCACGAAGCTCAGTTGCGTTTACCTCCGCTTTTTCACGTCACTGCTCGAAGAGTTACGACTTCCTCGACGAGAGCGCCTCTTCCTTCCTTCCCTGCAACTTGAACAAGTTCCATTCATTATTTGGATGCTCTAATGTGCCCGAAAACACTCGCAAGCCGTATTGTATTCCCATGGTCCCGGGGCAATTTTTGCAAATTTACCCCGTTGACTTTACGCTCACGAAGTTTCTGTTTTTTTCGACTTTTTTAACCCTTTTGACGTGCAGTCTCGGCGGAGACGGAAGGGCCGCATCATTTATTTGCCAACTAACCGCCATTTTGAAATTAATTTAAAAGTAGTTCATTATTCAGTGGGAGCAACATTTTAAGCTCTTTACGGAGCTGATGAATATGCTCATAAAAATGTTAACTAAAACCTTGAATTACTCTAACGAAGTTAAATTACGTTGTAAGGCTGATTAAGGAGTTTTATAAATGAACTAGCTTTTTTGCCGCCCTCTCTGCCAAGCACGCTAATTGGTCAAAGATTTATGAGTCGATCTACACATTCATCGATAATTTTCTCTGAATAAGTTATTAGATTTTTATAATTACGTCGATTACCTCTTCGTTCTCGAAGCATCCAATCATGAAAACATCAACGTATGCATTTTTCATTCAGTAATGATTGATTGCGATCTTCCGTTTTGAACCAGTTGGATTTCATTTATAAAATATTTAATAGTAGAAATTATCATTAATGCTATCGGTTTAGAAATGTATTCTTCTATTCACTTTATGCTTAAATTCGGAGGACACATTACACCGAATCCAATAGCTCCGTCGCAGACATTAAACAAATTGGTTTTGAAATAAAAAGCGGATGAGTCCGTCCGCCCACTTTAGATAATGAGAGCACACTCAGATAAATTACAGCTTCCGTATAAAATACGGATTTTACTACAGTTCGGTTTGCCGCAACTATTTCGACTTTCCTGTACGGAGAGGTGCCTTGAGCGCTTGAGCGGCTTAAGGGTTAAACGTAGAAATATTAGACTTTTGGTTTTTCTTAGTTTTCTTTTATTATTATGAATGATAAAGTGAATACAATTTAATGAATACTGTACTAATAAAATAATACAGATACAGTTTGAATTGTCTCTACGAAAGAACGTCACGTCAAAATTAATTTTCCCAGCGAATAAGCAAGAGACTAACTTTTAGAATTAGGTTTTTAAAACACCGTTCACAAGAGCTCAAAATACTTCAAAATAAAAATACCCTGAACTGAAGTTGTATGAATTACAGAACCATGTTGAGCCTGTTGCAATCTAAATAAGGCTTGTAGATTACCCTGTTTGAAAGCATTATAAAATTTTTAAAATAGGCGTAGGCCACGTATCGCTCGACGCGAGGTAAACGCGCCAATGTTTACCACATGTCTAATCCAATCCGTCGACATCGCGACGGCATTTAATCCGAAAGGGAAATTAGATTCAGCACTGAGATCTGGTATGTTTGATTTGAATTAAGGTTAGATGGGGTAAGACTAACATAGTTTCCTGCTAGACCGAAAAGATCGGTTTTAATGGCTAAGATATTTGACATGCCTCTGAGATAATCATGTAATTGATACTACAAAACTATAAGGTTTTAGGAAATAGTGAGTATATTTCCGGTAATGCATTCAGAATAGATATTTTGAATAAATTAAAAGCCAGTAAAAATAGTTAGTCTTGCCCCACTAATTGGGGTAAGACTAACAGTGACGGTTTTTTGCTGAAAACATAAACTTATCAGAATTCCTAAAAGAAAATCGTAAATGATAAACGTACTGTAATTTAATTTAAACTCTATCACGACGCTACAACGTTTATTTTTGCGGCAATTCGTACAAGAAACGAATTGGGGTAAGACTAACACACAACAGGAATCAGAGGCGCAGAACCTTTTAAGCGACATCAATAGCTTAATGTCACTTTGTGCGTTAGACATCATCATCATCAGCCCTTTAATACTTTGGAGCCATCATCATGGCCTTTCATTTGTCTGATGTGGGCGAAATTGTTCTCATCGGAGATTTCAACCAGTTACCCTACATCGATAGAGAGAATCTTTTTGAGATTACAACAGACCCAATTATCAAACATCAGCCAGGAGCTACTGCGCACGCACAGGAACCCACTAGATGTTGCATATGCCCTGCGACACCAACTGCTGGCCGGGTATAGGCCTCCCTCCTGTTTTGCACGCCAGTTAACATACATAAATTAATATAAAAAACAAGGAATAAGTTAAACCGAACTTTATATTTGCGTATGAAATAAAATTACTACAATATCAAAACACTTATTAAAAAATATTATTCTGTACCTACCTAACTCTTAACATAATACAGGACATTCATTTACTTAATAATAGGAACACAATACAGGAACTTTTGTTTACTTAACTTAATCAGAATTAATATCTACTGAACATTAAAGCTTTGAAAGGAAATTTTAAATGATAATTTTCCTCTACGATCTATCATCGGCTCGGGTAGTTTGCATACTATATCTTCAAGATGTGTAACATCGCATATGTCAGGGACGTGTGGAAAAACAAAAGTGTTTCTAGAATCATCTCCGCCGCGGCTGCTTTTAAAAAAACTTTTCCGAGCAAACTTTATAGTTGGTATGCTATCAGAGTTTACATCTGTAACAACTCCAACATAATGTTTTATGCTTGTTTTAGTAGAAAATTTTACTAAGACCCACTGTCCTTTGTCGACGGTACTTGTAGGTGGTTCATCGTAATCATTTTCTACGAGTTCGTCGTTATAATTTTCCTTGTTTGTGTTGTGAATACTGTCATATATATCACTATTTTCCATTGAATCTATTTCTGTATTCTGGACTATTTCATCTTCATAATTTGGTATGTCTTTAATATAAGTGTCATCCTTTGATATCCTTTGAGATCCTTTGTTTACCTCACTTTCACTTGTAGAATCTTCTGTTATCCATGTTTCACAACCTTCAATATCACTATCATCCATTAATGTCATTTCAAAGTCACTTTCACTTGTGGAGTCATCTGCTGTTTTTAATTTCTTTATCTTTTTTTGTTTCATACCCTTTTTTCTGTGACTATTTTCAAACCTTTTGAACTGTCTAAGTTTCGTTTTGCCATCATAATGTTTACTGTCTTCATCTCTTAATTGATTATTTATCTTACGCTCTTTTGTAGAATCTCCTGTATTTGTTCTTTTCTTGTCTTTACAAAGTCTCGTTTTCATATTAGCATCTTTTTTTCGCTTGTTCACCAATTTTTCTTCTCGCAATTTCCCATTGTCATCATGATCTTTGCTGTCTTCGTCTATTAATAATTGTTTTTTAATCTTACTTTCACTCGTAGAATCTCCTGTTTTAGTTTTTTTGCTGTCTTTGTAGAGTCCTGTTGTTGTATTTTCATCATTTTTGCGCTTATTAGCCAATTTTTCTTCTCTTAATTTCAGTTTCTTTGATTTTTCTTCCTCGATATTCTTCTGTTTCTTATAAACGTCTTCACTTGTTATGACTTCGGCACCACCAGCAATTTTAGTACGTTTTTGTTTACTGTGCCCTCCTGCATTAATTTTTTGTAGTAATAATTCCTCAAATGTAAAATGACGATCCTCTATTACAGTCACTTTTGATAACATTAGCGATGTTTTAGCAACATTTTTTGATACATTATGGTCAGGACCCACCTTTTTAAAACTTCTCATATCACAAATAAATGACTGAGGCAATGCAATTTTACAAGATGGGCTTATGCGCCTGTCATCGCTTACTGATTTGTGATCTGTGGTACGTTCTATGGCATAATTCCAATAATTGAGACAAATGGATTGTAATGAAGGGATCGAGATTGGATAAGGATCGTTTGTGTATAACACATTATTTCCGGACTGAATTTCAGTTTGTCGTAGACCAGTAATTTGATTTTTGGAGCACGAAGAAAATGGCTCATCAGATGAGCCACGATCTAAACTTTTCAAAACGTCGTCGTCAGATGTAGTGGTTATCTCATTTAATCCAATAGACTGTTCTTGTTGTTTTTTCCATTCTGCCAGTTGGTGTGGGTTAAATTTTTCTTCAGGTACAGCATTACTATTGAAAGGAAAAATTCCAGCTTTTCGGAATCCTGCTTCACATACTTTGGGATCAACTTGGGCCCAAACGACACCAATCAATTTCGAAAATTCTTTTTTGGGCAATGCCTGACCCACGTGTAATCTTTGCCATTTTACTAGCATGAGATCCCATTTGTCTTTAAAGGATTTGTTGACCGCTAGATCCAAGGGCTGTAGATTGTCACTAGTATGTGGAGGAATTTTCATGATTGTAATTCCGGCTGCACGAGCTTTTTCAATTATGTTGATTCCCACGTGAGTAGAATGACCGTCGTACACTAATAATATTGGCCGTTTTTGACCCACGGTGGGCAGAAACACCTTTTCAAAGTATGTCTCAAATACATTTGTCTCCATCCAACCATTTTTTGTTGCTGCGTAAACAGTGCCTGGATAGTCCTCTTCGGAAGTCCACTCATCCCAGAGATTTTTCGCTTTAAATATGATAAGCGGAGGGGTTTTACCGCCAGCTGCACTGCACCCCAGCAAAACTGTTGTGTTATCTTTACCGGGTGATGCGATAGTTCTTGTTGAGGCATAACCTCTCAAGCCTACCACTTTGGTTTTACTGGGGTCTTTGCTAAAACTTGTTTCGTCTAAATTCCATATGTGTGAGGGTTTGTCATGCAATCCCAGCTCGTCCATAGTATTCTTTAGTAACTCATAATATGAGTATATCACCCAGGGATTGCATGCTTTTTTGCGTGAGTTTTCCACTGCTTGTGGCTTTTTAACGGTCAAATTGTGGCGTTTCTTGAACGCTAAAAACCAATCTTCTCCCGGTATACCGTTTTTGAAGGGAGTTTCTATATTATTTTTAGTCACATAGTCTCCAACAACTTCCATTATTTCTGTTCTAGTCAAGCCAAAGCCATATTTTTCCATTTCATGTAAATTCTCTGCCAATTTGTTTTCTGTCTCTTCAGGAATAGCTGTATTTCTCCCTAAAGACTTTGATTTCAAACCATATTTTTCATACACCCGGGCTACGATCGTTGGACGAGGAATTTCATATGCTATAGCGGCTCTATAAGCTGTCAACTCGCCGTTCTTTACTTTATCTACAGCTTCTAGCAATTGTTCTCTTGTGTAAGTGGCTGCCCTATTTGTTGTTCGAACATAATTGCGTACCATCTTGCTATCTGCAATGAACAAAAAGGATATCGTTTTATTTACTGCTGCATTTCTCCGACGATGAAATTGAAAAACGCTTGATCGAAGAATCAAGTATATCTTTTTTAAACATTCTATGATTACAACAACTGACAATCAATGAAATCCGCCACACTAATAATATTGATAAATGCGCGTCTGTTTTATTTAAACTTCAATACCAAATAATATAATTTAATATTTTAATATAATATAATTTAATATTTTGATAACACATTTAAAACCACGGGTGTAGCTTCGGTAAAAAATAAATAAATGTAAACAGTATATAAATTTGTGTGTGCCGGTGGATTTTACTGTAGAGGTACAAACTCGAAAGAAAAATATGTACCATGATGAGAAAATGTTGATTATATCTGACTTGGGGCAAGAATAACATATGACTGTCTTACCCCAGAAAGACTGACAGTCTTCCCCCGTTTGGATATTTTTAGGTTAGGTTTTGGTTTCGTAAAATATCAAAGGAAATCTTTAGTTTAAACCCATAATATTATAATAACTTAAAAGACAATATTAATATGATGCTACTTACATTCATACACATCTCAATTTAACACTTATTATCACCAAAATTTTAAAAGTTTGTCAGGGTCAACCACGTGCAAATTAATTTTTTAACAACTGACATTTACATTCCGTTATGTTGGCGCCATTTACCAGCAAAAGCGACATCTGTGTTTTGAGCCAAGACACTTTTCATGAAAACTGTTTTATCGACATAGCCAACTCAACAATAACGCGGTACTTTTCGAGATATTTGAAAGTGATAGTCTTCCCCCGCTGTTAGTGTTGCCCCATCAAACCTTACCCGAATACGCCCGGCCCCTCAATTGCGAAGGCACGTAGAGTTTTGAGGTTATATTGCTGTGATTATGTCACCTGATGTGCTCGAGTGGGCTCGATGACGGTTTTTTATGATTATGTTCTGTTTTGAATTACAATTTTCGGGAATTTTATTTGATGCAGTAAAGATACTATTATCAGCCCTGTACGAGATTGAATTTCCTCGTTTATTTTCATAAATTGCAAGCTAAAACAGTGCACAAAGTGGAACGGCGCTCAAAATACTGGAATTCCATTAAACTGCCTTTAACTCGTAGCGGTGCTAAAAACAATCTTGTCCCGAGTGCGAACGAAAAGCAAAAATTTAAGCGGCTCGTTAGCCACTCACGTCCTACCAACTTTGGGACGCAAACTGCGCTAGCAGCTATTGCGAATTTCGCCAGAAACATGGTCGTGTTATCGCGGCCGCGACTTTAATTCGCGATACAATCACTACCACTATTTCATGTTCTTCCACAAATATTTAGAATTTTTCTCTTCTTAAAAGAGTACATTTGAACATTTTAGTATGATCCAATGGTTTCTATCTGTTTCGTTAAGCGATCCTTGTGTAATCGTTATATTTCTGTAATTTTGTGTATGAAATGAGCAGGTAGAACTTTCATATAAAATAGAAAAGCGACTAGTTACCGTAAAACGGAGTGAATAGAAGGGTGAATAGAAGTGGACAAAATACTGGATTAAAACATTCTTTTGCAGAGATCAGATACATTAAACAGTCTAAGGATACTTCACCAGGCTTTACGGCACTCTAGTGTTTCCTGCGCAGAGTCGTGTCCGATAGATCGTGCTTAGATCTTTTAAGGTAAGCGTGGTAAGTTTGGGAGTTGCGGACGTGATCAGTTGGCAGGTGGGCTTCGACACCTACTTTCCGGATTGAATTAATTTACGCGGATCATAACTGTATAATCAGCCCTTTGTAGAGCTTGGAATTGAGTTCTGAAAGTATATTTTAACCTCCGTCTTATAATTTGTGTCGTCGTGTCCACGGGGAACAGTCAATACGTTTATACACTGAATTTTTGATTTCTGTTTTGAACAGCAGTATTTTAGTAGTAATTTAACTTATAACTTAACCGGTAAAACCCTGGGAGTTTTCTGTAATTTCGACATTTTTAATACGTTCCCGACGTATTTTTGTAGTTCTGTTTAGACAGTGCAATATAACTATTATACACGATGAGATAGATAACAATATGCAAGTCCCAAACTAATTATTTTATTAAGTTCATCTCCACTGCCGACATATTGCTGATATACCCATGTTTCATAAATCAAATCATTTTAAGTTTCTCCGAGATTCCATCCCTCAATATGGCATTATCGTCAATATTTAAGGGCGTTTCACCCAATTTTAAGCAATAAGTCTCAGGGCGCGAGCAATTGCGCCGCGGTATCGGTTATTTCCGCTTTTGGGGTTCCGTATCGAGATTTATGTCTGCAGATAATACGGGACGACTCTGGTTGATAAAAAAAATTGCTTTGGTCCGTTTTCTGATTGAAAAAGTTTCGGTTTTTGCGAAGTTTTAGGTGCTTTCGGGCCGTTTGGACGTAAGCCCTTTTGTGGGTCAGATACAGGCCGTCCATTTAAATTTGAGTTCTCAGTGTGCTATTTCCCTAGCGAGCCCTTTCTAGTTATTTTGTTCTGAAATAGTTAGTTTCTACGGAATCTTTGTTAGTTTAAGTTTCTATTACTGTGTTCAACAGATCTGGTCAGCCAAGTGTCTGTCTATGCTATGCCACTTTTCACGATTTGACTTTTATAGACATATAGATATTTTTGTTACTTATGTGTACTTTAAATCTTAATTTAAATAAGCAGGTTCCTTGCCATTCATTTAACACTTTTTTTTTGAAAACTTCTTTTAATACTAGATGGATAATCTAGTTGCTCAATATTGCACATGCACAATATTAAGCTTCATCTACAACCTTTACTGGTCCACTGCTGGACGCAGGTCTTCCCATGATAAGCGCCTCATCGGCACTCATCATATGGGAGTAATGCCCATAATCCCCACGCTGGGCATGCGGGTTGGGGATCGCAGTTCGGTGGTAGAATTGTTTTACAGGAAGCGCTGCTGCCCGCCCCCCGGTGGATATCCCTTAGTCGCCTCTTACGACACCCGCGGGAAGAGTTGGGGTAGTGCAAATTCTAAGCCGGCACCACACGGCAAATATTAAGCTTATTTCTTAATAATGTGTTCTGATCTCGTTAGTTTAATAAACTTAATTAAGTAATAGCTTACATATACTACTAGGTCATATTTTTTTCCTTTATCTAACTATCTGAAACTTGCTTATATCATAGAAACCCAGTTTAAACCTCTAAGATCATAACAGCATTTCCCGTGACCTCAAACTAACGCAATCTACATAATATCGGTAGCTGGACGGCAAAGTTGCACCAGTTCATTGTTGCAATACAATGAGTAGGTATTTTACTACGTGTTTCTATTAAAAACTCGTTGCTGCTTCTATTAAAGAAGTTTTGAGTGTTTCTTGTTTTGGCGAAGTTAGAACCGAAATGAAATGAGTTTCTGCTGGCTAAATTATTTCTGAGCCATATTTTCGCGCAGTATTTGACGTAAGTTATTAGAAATGTGCTTGTGAAATAAACAAACTAGAATATAGGTAGGTATATAGCGATTTTGTTTGTCTTGCTGTTAGCTGTGGTCTATCTTCTGTGACGAGGAATCCGTAATCGCCGTCGATTGCCGTCATCGGAATCGATGAGAAGGCCTAGATTATACATATTTTCTAAACTATAAGTGGCGGTTGTACTTATCCAAGAAGATAATATCAAAAATAATTTACCTCAGATAAAGATTTATTTTCTGAGGTTTATTCAAGTTACTTTTTTATATAAAGTCCATTTCTTGTTTTGTAGTTCTACAAGTAAAAATAAATTAAAATTCCTTAAATTAACGTAGACTTGGAAGAATGTGATATTTTTGATATATGTAACTTCGATATGTAGACTAAAACCATTCCCGATATTTCTTATCCTCTAGATAATCTGATTTATGTAGGTAAATTTGACCTTTTTACTTCTTAAAATCTGTATGACTTTATGTAAAACCTAATCAAAGTAACCTTTGAGAGTACTTAAACGAAGATCTTTCATTTCAAATAGGCCTCACTCTGAGTCTCTAGGACGAATGGGACTTGCTTTGTTGAGAAAATTCTTAATGTCTCTTAGTGCCTTATAAAATACAATTGTTCTTTCGATAAGGCTGCCTGATGCGTTATTTACTAAAGTAATATGGAAGAATATGGATAAGTATATGAATTTTATCTACTGTTATTTATTTTAGCTTATACTTTTACATTTAATACTGAACCACGCAAATGAGATTAATATTTTTGGTGGAAACGGACTCTAAGCGCACAGTACATATTAAGGTTTAAAGTAGATACAATCATACAAAATATCAAACAAGAAATATTGAGACCCCTTTGAAAGAGAGATAGAATTAGAAAAACTTTCATTGATATAGCTCCTATTTCATCTTGCAGAAACCCTACTAACGATACAAAAAAGCTGCCATATAAAGCTTTATAGAAACAGTGTATTTCTTTCCAATCATGATGCTGCAAAAAATCCACAGTGGGGTTAACCCGTAGACGTCCGATTGGGATTTATAGGGCACTTCATAAAAGGGCGCAAACACGGCAATAATTTGTACGGGCCGAGCCACGGGTAGGCTGTAAGTCACACGTGTGCGGCTCTTATTTATCGCGATATGATTGGATGAGCTAGATTCTGTGCTCCTTTAAAATAAGGCTACATTAACTTTGTAGAGATTCTGTGATTTTTTGAATTATTCTACATTAATTTTGCAGAGATTCTGTGCTTCTTTTGAATTGGGAATTAATTCTGTAGAACGAAGGTTGCTTCCTTATTATTAATATTTTTTTAAAAGGAATTGTATCTTAACCTTAAAATGATGATGATGACTGCTATCTTATTAGAAAATTGTTTTTGGAAATGAAAACCACTTTATGGCAGCAGCCGTAAGCTTTTGAAACTCAAAAATAAAGGATGATAATTGGTTCTGAACTAGGCACGAAGAATGCATGTATTATAAACACGGTAGATCTTAAACAGATATCGATGATACCTGAAAGTTAAATTGATGAAATGCTAAGACTAGTTTTTATTCTATATTGAGTACCTAAGTATAATTAATTTACTTCTCAAACGTTCATCAATATCACAGCTTTTAACCATTCCTGGTTTTATACTGATTAAAAATTTGAATATCAGTTTACCATAAATGAAAATTGAAAACACTGGCGTCATAAACATGCAAAACGATCCCAAAAAAATAAACAAACAAAAGAGAAGACATAAACACACATCGGCACAACATCTGGCCTGGGAGACCCTTCAAATTCATCTCCCAGACAGACCCCGGCGGGTTGAATTAATGCATGCGGTAGACTCGCTAAACAGCGCGACTGGGTAGAGACGACCCACAACTTTTTGTATTGAATAAGTTGCACGTTAGTTGCTGAATAGGGCGAGAGGCTTGTAGCCTCAACGTTGTAGTTCTGGTTGCTCATTGATATTAATGTAACTTCAATGTTTCAATGTGGGGCTACTGGCGCTAAACTCCGTAGAAGGTAGCTAGGCCTGGAATACAACATGAGTACTTTTCATCCCATATATCAGTTCCCATGGGACATAAATAATCTTTAAACGTTCATAGCAACAAAACGTGAGAATCTGCGGACAGACACTAGTAAATCTATCAACATCATCAAACTATATTAGTCCATAGTCCTCCCCAAATGAGCCCAAGTGAGCTGTCTTCAGCTTACCGCATCCAGCATCTACGAGTATACTTCCATAATAAATAAACCTACAAAAATAACAGCACGCCACGAGTTGCTTTGGTCTCTTGAACACCTGACCCCATGTGGTAAACCAACGCGCATTCCACCGAGATTGTGCCTTCTGCCTGAACCAGCAGTTTATCAGCTAAACCGGGAGAAGCCTGGACTGGCTGCACCGATAAATTCTCGCGTCGGGTTATGTTAATGCGTGCGGTGCTCGCGCTAAACACTCGTCTCGCTAGCTCATTCCGAATAGTGCAATTTAAACGTCATGGTTTTCATAATCTAGATTTGGCTCACTAGCTCCTACAAATCTAAATTATGTGAAAATAGATTATACAGATGACTGGGTAATTTCCTGTTTGCATCGCGTGTAAAAAAGTAGGTTAAAAAGTCATTTACTTATGCTTGTTACAAAAGGTACAATAGTACATTGTTACCCAAGGGTTGAAAGTAACTTATTTAGCCCCGAGACGGGGTTACTAGGAGGGACTACCTAAGTTACTTCACCCGAGGTAAACACTGTGCTTTTCATTACGAATACAAGGAAATATAAATAAAAATATGAGAAAACAAATTAATCAAATTGCCGCTATTTTTTTTATTAGTCTATCTAGGACAGGCGAAAGCCATAAAGCCATACTGCCTTGTCTTTCGTATTTTTTGAATTCAGTGAATTGTCGCTAAGGTAATTTTTTTTTTAAGCTTCAACATTTATTCTGCCATTATCATGGTTCAATAGTAACGTTATAGCTGTCAGTTGAAAACGATTCTCCGGCGGAAAAGTATCACTTTCAACCCGCTCTTCAGGCATGTTTAGAGCTACTTTCCGAGTATGAATAATGAAAATATAGTTTACTAGCGTCCCGCCTCAGCTTCACAGGAGTGTTTTATAAGTATAAACCTTCTTCTTGAATAACTTTATCTATTTGAAAAAAACCCCATCAAAATCCGTTGCGTAGTTTAAAAGACAGCATACAGACGGAGGCAAACAGAAAGGGAGAAGCGATTTGTTTTATACTCGACTAGCGACCCGCCCCGGCTTCGCACGGTTTTATTATACGTATAAACCTTCCTCTTGAATCACTATATCTATAAAAAAAACTGCATCAAAACCCGTTGCGTAGTTTTAAAGTTTTAAGCATTCAAAGGGACATAAGGATACACAGGACATAGGGACAGAAAAAGCGACTTTGTTTTATACTATGTGATGACGGGACCGGTAGTCGTAGAAGGCCACCTTCTCGAAATTGTTTCCGAGTACACTTACCTTGGGCAGATTATGCAGTTAGGTAAAAACAATTTCGAGAAGGAGGCCAAGAGAAGGATCCAGCTGGGCTGGGCAGCGTTTGGAAAACTACGTCGAGTCTTCTCGTCATCCATACCACAATGTTTGAAAACGAAAGTTTTCAATCAGTGCGTCCTACCCGTAATGACCTACGGAGCTGAGACGTGGACACTCACGGTAGGGCTGGTCCACCAGTTCAAAGTCGCTCAGCGAGCTATGGAAAGGGCTATGCTCGGAGTTTCTCTGAAGGATAGGATTCGTAATGAATACATCCGACAGAGAACCAAAGTTATCGACATAGCTCAAAGAATTAGCAAGCTGAAGTGGCAGTGGGCCGGCCATATTTCGCGAAGAACCGACCACCGTTGGGGTAAACGTGTTCTTGAGTGGAGACCGCGACTTGGCAAACGTAGTGTGGGACGCCCTCCGGCTAGGTGGGATGACGATCTGCGAAAGACTGCTGGCAGATGCTGGATGCGTCAAGCTGAAGACAGGGCGCTATGGCGCTCATTAGGGGAGGCCTATGTCCAGCAGTGGACTAATGTAGGCTGATGATGATGATGATGATGATGATGTGATGATGTAGTGCTGCATGCTTCCGTTTCTAAAAAGTTTACAGATAAATATATTGTGAAAATCTAAATACCTGCGTTTGTACTTTTCTAACCACGAAAGTGGATTTTTGGCTGATGTCAGGCAATGGAATGCTTTCCTGTAGTTTCCTTTGAAAGCTGGCAAAAATCCGCAGCCGCTTCCGCTCCCATTTTCCATCGGAAATGCATTCATTTGTCATTTTAGTTTCTCCCCGCGAAGACTTTTTACATTTTAATCTCTTTGATTGCACTGGAATCGAAACGACATAGAATCTGTTACTGACCACCCTTCTAAATAAATTAATGACATTTAAAAGGAGCACGAGTGAGTAATTTAAAATATTTTTTTTTTTTTGTATAGCTTCGGTTCAAGCTATTTATTTTGGAGGTCTACAGTTTAATATATACAAAATAGGTAGAACTAATCTAAAAACAAAGAAGCTAATGAAAGGCTTTCTGGGATGAATGACTGAATATATTTACCTAAGATACGCTATGCAATCATAAACAATACACAATAATTAATAGTTACTCATACTATACTAGCGACCCGCCCCGGTTTCGCACGTTTTTATGATACGTATAAACTTTCCTCTGTAATTACTCTATTTATTAAGAGAACCGCATCAAAATCCGTTGCGAAGTTTTGAAGATTTAAGAGGGACAGAGAAAGCGACTTTGTTCTATACTATGTAGTGATTATTAGATAGCTATAAGGTATTATGACCGTTGTAAGTAATTAGCACAATATCGCGGGTTTACCATCTTAAGTGACGTAGCCTTTTCCCCTTCGCTGTGGTTTCTGGGTCGGATGATACATGATGAGGCGCGGTACCTTTCTCATAATTCTGAATTGGGTTCGCAGCCTTTCCTAGCTTTCTGTTACATTTGTGGTTTATACGGGACAACACCTGCGTTACTGTGGAACTGTAAACCAGTGCTTTATATGTTAACGTTTCAGATATTACTGAGTAGTCCTTGCCATTATTTTTGAAAACATAATACTGTTGTTTAAAAACAAAATTTTGTCTTTCTTTCCCTAAGGGAAATTTGAATGAGTGAAAGTATGATAAAACTTATTTTAAAGAGAGCTGTAGGAATCGAAAAGTCGAGGGAATTTTTTTTTCCACACAACATCATCTAGCCCCAAGCTAAGCAGAGCTTCTGTTTGAATATTATATGACTGATATACCTACTTAATATTACATAGATAAACATTTTTTTACTATACATAGAAAACACCCAGACCTACGGAACAAATTTCTGCAGATCGTACACAAATTTGTTCCGAGGCGGGAATCGAACTCGCAACCTCCTGCGTCGCAGGCGGACCTTCGCCCACCGCGCCACATCGCTTGTCAAACTTTGGGAACTTGTTGTAATTACATCACCTAAATTGTGCTTACTTGTGTGGAAATAGTAATTTTCTCATAGAACTTTCCGGACCCATCAAAATCTAAAATTTTCAAAACCTTCCTGTACATTTTTTTTATGTTGGGAGAATTCATGATCACAATAAATATCCTACAAAATCTTATACTGTATGTCGTAAAATATTTCCGTAAAAATACACTCACAAAATTCACTTTCCTTTTTCTTCTAATATTATCCGAATATAAAAGCTTGTTTTACTGACTGACAAACAATATAAATTTCAGATAAAAGCATATTCCTGTTAAATATTGTCAAAAAATCTTATTGTAAGTTGCATTGAAACTCACATTTTATAAAATATTTTAAAATAATTGCAATATTAGCTATTGTTAGCATTCTAATACATTTTAAGGCCATAATATAAACAAGTTCAAACCGAATATGTATAAAAAAATGTAAAGTGTCTATTGTACGTACAGTAACCAATATCAGCAGATATTTAGGGGCCGGGAGCTAGAGTAAAGTCACGGCCATTCAATAACTTCTTATAAAAAAGAAACATAACCGAGAGGAGTTTACGACGCAATGCCTCCTCAGCAGCTGGCTACACTGGCCCATTACGTTAGATTCGCGGCAACATTGACCCGCGGTAAATAACACGTCAAAATTACACTTTATTTACGCCCCACTCAGTATTTATGGCTAGGGATGGAGAAAAAACGCTTTTTGCAGAGCTTTTTAATGTAGGCGTCAATTATTGGCGCGGTTTTTTGAGGTTAGATGAATGGGTGGTTTGTTTTGTGCGGTATTCGAAGTTTTTATGACTTTTTAACGAAAGCTCTTAGGATTTACTGTCGAAAAACTTGTCGATTCGACCTTTAATAAAGGCTAACACAGCTATGTCCGATTTTACCTGATAAGCTGTGCTTGGATGGTCCAGCCATCAAGGAAGAGTGAAGTTAAGATACGGAAAAATAACGAATCGCTCCAAGAACATCCGAATTTTTGGCATCTATTCGAGAATTTATTGAGGATTTTGCCTTGCTGTTATGGCGGAAGCGAGGCATAAACCATTGCTTATGATTGTTTGAAAAAAGAAGTCAGTATTACTTTTCAAAATGGCGAAACAATTCGGTATCTGAATTTCCAGCCGTTAGATGAACATCTGCTCTCTTGGGTGTAGAACGGAAATGTTTTATAATTAGGTAGGCCTCTCTGGGCAGGAATGGAAAAATTCGCTTTCCAATTTGTAACGGGATAATTTCCTGTTATTTGAAAATTGACTCGTTATATACAGGTTTCTCAAATATTCATGAGAATTCTTGTAAATTTCCTTTCTACAGGAAGTTCCATTCTTGACTTATATGAATTCCACGGGAGCTACTTAGCCCCTAATTTTAATACTAGATTCAAGATTTGTTATCACAATCCTAAGTCAGAACGGGGCAAAATTAATCACCCGACGTCGTTTTGCTGTACTTTTTCACTGTAGGTACTTAAAAGTTTAGCGTTATAAATCTAAACTATGCATGAAAATTATTAATTTAAACTATTTAGTTAAGATAGTATTCATCATTTATATTGTTAAACATTCTCATTCAAGTGAACTTTGTTCTTTAGAAAAATAAAATTATTTAAACTGAAACTGAAAAAAAAAACAAATAGTAGAGCAGCCAATCAGAAGTAGAGTTTGTAACTATGACCGGCTTTTCAGCCAATCACCGCATCCCTATTTACGCCCTGCCCGTAAATTGCTCCTCGAGATGGAGATAAAATTTTACTGGAAAACTTTCAGTATTTAAACTCCGGTCGGGTGAAAGTTCGGCTGTTTGTCTAGTTTTTGTGATTTTATTACTCTTGCAAAGTGACTGCGTAAGATTTTTAAACAATAGCTTCGAATGGACTTGAGTGCTTGGCTAGTCATTATTGCGGTAGGAATTGTTTGCAGGGTAGAGACGATTCATTTTCATTTCAAGGAATATTTGATAATATTTATGATTTTCGTTTTCTACAATTAAAACTTATCATCATTGTGATAATGGACTTGTTATTGTGTGTAGGTAATGTAGAAATCTTTAAAAATGAGATAAAGGAAATTATCCATGTTTTAGAATATTATACGTAGAAATGACAACATTTCTAAACAAACTGAAAACTCGGATTACATCTTGTGTATATCACCTTACATTTTCAGAAGGTCGACCCTATCAGCAAGCTGCGACTTTAAAAAAACACTAAACTAAAATAAAGTTTTATTTATTTTCTCAGCTGAGCTCAGCCAGATTATCTCCAATCTTGTTTATGTCCTTTTGGGATTTGATTTTGAACCCTATTGCAGATAAATAAAATAAGTCTTGGGTCTCAATTCCAAATCTATAATAGCCTTAGTTGCGGCTTGCTTTGAAATTAACAGCGTTATTATTCCCAGAAGTGTTCGAGATAACTAGATATTGTAAGATACCTAAGTTCTATTATTGAACCTAGAGCAGCTCTGCACTCGAGAATGTTCTACAGTGAAAAGTACCTAAAAGCTTGATGTAGGACGCTAACTCTATCTTCTAAATAATAACCTAATAACAATTACTTTTTTTTTCATTGTTTCTGCCAAGAAATTGATAATTAGTTATAACCCTGTAGGTAAATACTCTTTTTACAACTTTCGTTTTTAATTTAGTTCAATCTCTTTTACTGAATTAAATAGATATTATAATATATTATTTCAGCTATCCAGTACTCATAACACAAGCTCTAAGGCTAGAAGATGCTGACTGTGTTTATTTTCCAGCATTCTTTATTTATAAGTTACAAAAATGCCTTTTTAATGCTTCATTGTAGTCTCATTTCCCTGGTAACCATAGAGGGTCTTTCAACTGGAATCCTCGAAGGAATCACGGGCAGTGAAATATCGCGACTGTCAGTGTCAGTGTGACAACCGTGACGCCTGCGGTGCCATCGACCGTTTGTTTGCGAAAGACAACGCCGCGGCGGAAATGGTTGGGTAAATACGCGCACCGATTTATCTTTGAGTTTATTTTATGGGACTTGTATGGCTTTGTTTCTAAAGTTTTTGATTCATGGCGAGATGACTAAGATCTCGGTTTGTATCTTGTTCAGTGAAAAGTTGATCGTTGCTTAGCAATGTGCTAGGAAATAAAATAAAATATCTAAGTATTTAATACCCTGTTACCATTTCAAACAGTGGAACGATAAAAAAATCCTTGATATTTTAAAGGTGAAAGTTTGTATGGATATTTATTCCTCTTTCGAAAAATAAAAACTGAACGGATCAGGCTGAAATTTTTAACAGATGTAGTTCTAGTCCTGAAAAAACACATAGGCTACTTTGCATCCCATCTGAAACTTGGAATTGGCCCATTCTTTTAACACAAACTCTGCTTAGCATGGGGCTAGGTGATGTTGTGTGGATTTTCCATCATTATTTATTTATTTTGGGTGCCCTCACCCAGCAGTGGTTCAATTGCGGTTCTAATCTAAACAGTCGATGTCAGTCGATTTCAATAGCTTACATAATACACGTATACCACTTAGGAACAATAGCATGCGATCTGCCAATCACAATGATGTCGGATCAGCTATCGTTTGATATCGAAATTGAACACGTCATTCACAAAATGGTGACGTCACGCTGCGCTCATTTGCAAGGCCTGATCGTGGTGGACGCTGTAATTGGTCCCTTGGGAATGATGGAGAGGCGGTTGATCGATATAATGCATGTCGTCTAAATACTGATGTTGAAAATGACACGCGTCGTGTTGCTAACTACCCTCTCTAACTTGTAACGAATATAAAACTTCATTTAGGCAATAATAAGCTGAATTTTCATACGTAGATGTGTAAATAATAAACTTGATTTCTACATTCGCTGATATGTTCGATATCGAGTTCGATATATCTGTGAGTTTTCGATAAAATCGGTTTGTGGTCCGTGGATGTTCGGGTAAACCGACCACGCAGCAAGAATATATCGTGAGTTGAAGGTTCCTTCAACTAGTATATGTATAGGGCACCCCTCAAATCTTTGAGTAAACATTTACAGGAAACTTAGATCGCGATGTAAATTCTAGCCGGTGGAAAATTGTTTATTTTCCTAGTTTCTAAGAGTCTTAGTTTACCAAAAATTTACGCTCATTCTTAAGTTGAAACTAGGGAAAGAAGAAGCTTTTATTCAAAAAGAATTCATTTAAATGAGTTTAAAGTAACAACTGATGTCGGTTTTCAAATATTGTTATTAGCATTTTCAAAAGTCTTCGAAAAAGGAGGTTCTAAATTAGACAATTTTATACCATAACTTTTTCTGAATGAAAATGATAATTTAAATGATGTTAATTTATTTGGAAGTTGGTGCTTTTCGTATGGTCCCGAAAAGCACCAATACGAATTGGTCTAGATTTGACCAATAGTTTTTGAGACATCCTTAGTCTGAAAAATTTAACGGGTGGTTGTCATTTTATGTAAAAAACTAAATTACCTATTTGTGAAACTATGCTAATATGTAGATGTGAAAACAAAAGTGAATAGGTTTATTCTTCGTGATACACCATAGATATTTAATCGACAAAACGGCAGCCTGTTTCCATTTAAAGTCGAATAGGAAATAAAATATTGATAGTCGATCAAAAACTGGCATTTCACCTCTACTTTCTAATTACTGGGTCAAAGATCAGTCGATCTTTACCCATCATGAAACAGACAAGAGCCCCATCAGAACCCAGTAATCGATCCACCAATCCTGTTTATCAATGACACACTTTAATTAATCTTGAAAGTAATTTAAATTAAATTCAACAAACATTGGACCCGGCATTTATCCCAGAATTGAGAGCCTAAATAGACCCGCCCCTAGACAAACATCTGCATAGCCGAGAGCGTATAATGAAAGCGCTAAGTTAATGTTTTTAACAAATCTAATTAATTGCAGTAAGAAAACCTGTCATAAACTTAAAACATGTTCAAATTATCAGTTTTGGAACGGCATTCATAAATATGTCGCATGGAATTTAATTTTAGCGCCAATGGCAGTATTACGAGTAAAAAACAAAAACGATCTTTCATTGTACATGTAATGCCTCTACATATACGCTAGTAAATTCCCACTTCCTTTTTGCTACTAGAGGACTACCTCTTATACATGAGAAGCATACAGAAATTCACTAGTGACTTGTCAGTACACTCAGAAAAGTCATAATATAATAATTAAAAATAAAATGAAACGGTAGATACAAAGTGCACGGATGTGGTATTATAATATCCACATTGTAAAAAGAAGAAGAGTAAGTATTTCACCTACGTATTCACGGGTATTAAGGAGATAAAATTTATCCACATTCCAGCTGGACATTTGTCTAAGGATCACATCCAGCACAAGTAACATCCCGAGTCCTCACAATGCTGGCCAAATATTTGTCCCCAGATTTACGTACACATTGTCGCCCGTGATTTATTACTGCAAGATTTCGGACGTGTGAATACGCCTTAATACGACTTTATACGTCTTTGTGCCTCGGGATTAACCCTCCATCGCGACGGCCGATTGACATTTGTAAAGTTCCTTAATGGTTTTATGGACCCAGAGTTTGAAGTTGAAATATTCACTTATTTTAGGTCTAGTAAAGTTGTTTTAATGTATAGTTGCGATTCGAAGGCGGTGATTTGTTCTAATTTAATTTCGTTGAAATATTTCGGATATTAATCATAGAACGGAGCGTATTTATCAAAAGCTTTTATAGTAGTATCGGTATTTTGATTAACTGGAAATTGCTTTCACGTTTTTTTATTAGGCTGTGAAGCAATATAGTGTGAGTATGCACCGGTGTTGCCAACAATCAATGCAGTGTCGCATAAATAAAGGTAAAACACGCCTGCTAGATTACCTATCAAATAAATTCGGTGCCGTCGTGTATCGCCGCGTCGCTAATCAAACAGATAGTGCTCTGTGAGATATTGCACGTCAGCGCTTTAGGGTTGAAAATTGGGATATTCACCAAATGTATCTGTCATTGTCAGGCTAATGGAGTGGGGAACTGTTTTTAGAATTTTGGAGTAACCTAGAACTTCCTATTGTCGCCTTTTCTCATTGCATCCTTCTATAATATTATAAACGCGAAAGTTTGTTAGTATGGATGGTAGGATGGATGTTTGTTACTCTCTCACGCAAAAACTACTGAACGGATATGGATGAAATTTGGCACAGAGATAGATTTATAGTTTGGAATAACACATAGGCTATTTTATCTTTTTTTTATCACGGAATTCCCACGGGAACAGGAATTACCGCGGGTGAAACCGCGAGGCGCTGCTTATATATAATTAAATTAAAAGAATAATTGCGTTATTTCCTATGTTTTTGGTGACGGAAAACTGTTAGGTACCGCAGTCTATGACCGCTTGCAACCTCAGGGATGCGCGTTGACGACCCTATAAATGTCTTAGAAGACCCTTTTCGAAGAACCCCATGTTGTAGTCCTGGGGTAAAACCTCGGCTCGATCACTCCACAACCTGAGTGTTCGCGATATGAAATTCCTCATGAACCGCGAACTAAAAGGCTCCAAGGTTTGGGGATGATATCTCTGCCGATGGCGAGCGGTGCGATGGTAAAAGAAAGCCGCACCATGTTAAACAGTTCTTAATCAATTATTTTCTTGGTAAAAATATAACAATAATTATGAAAATTATGAAACAAATAACAAAAAACCTTTTGTAAATAATAAGCTCTATAATTAAGGTAGCATTATATACCATAATAACTACGAGCTAAACTTAATGTTCGTTTAAAATTCTATTGTTTTCGGCAGAGCGAGATTCCCCTAACACAGGTAAAAAAGGGAGTCGCAAACACTGTTATAAGTATTTTAAGTTTATGAATAAAGATTTTGTATTTGTATTTTGTATTTTTTGTAAATTATTTATTGATAATAAAAATATCTAAATGGTAGTTAGTGAAACGTGAAATAATGAAAAGTCCCTAAAAGTAGAGGAAATAAAGAAACTGCTACGATACTCCGTAGCGCACAGTATCAGTGATGACATCAACTTAGAATTCTACTTAGTAAATCCTTTATTTATCAAATAATCAATTTTACTTCCACAATCATTTAAAATTGAACAAACCCTACGAATGACTAACTGAGCCTAAATAATGAATGACGAACATACGTCCAAAATTAATCGGTCGCCAGTAATCCATTACATTAATCTGCACAATCGAATGAGCCTGTATCGAGATGGTAATTCGATAGATATTAAATTAGTGATGTACCGTGCGCGCTTAATCGAGTTCTGGGTTTATCGTGATATACTAGTGCTGTAAATTGCAAATCGATAACGTTCCATTGAATGAGATATTATCTTTCGTACGGATTGAAAAAAAATCGTTTTAATTTTCACGAGCTTAATTAATGTTTTTAGGCTTTTGTTTGTTAGCACATTTATTACCGACTCGCTTTGACTCGTTTTACCCGAGGCAGGAGGTTTCAGGTTTGATTCCTACAATTCCTAACGGGACAAAATTTTGTACGATCTGTAGATATCTGTTCCTGGTGTTCTGGGTGCCTTCTAGTAAAATCATCATCATCAACCTATATCAGCCCACAGCTGGACATAGGCCTCCTCTAAAGAACGTCATATAAACCTCTGAGAGGGCGATAAAGTTTTTAATGGAAAATAATTATAACAATGCTCGATTCTCTCAAAGCTCAGCAAAATATCTAAAAAGTAACTCATTAATCACGATTTTTTTATAAAACTACCCCTATAAATCGGTTTCGAGCTTTCCCCACTACGCCACAAGCGCCGGCCATTTAATAGTATATTCATGGTAGGGTAAGTTGGTGCACAAGCATGAAATGACAAGCTAACTAGCAACCTAGTTAATTACTGAGTAAGCCCTGTGAATCAAGCTGTTGTAATTACAATGTAATCTTACATGTCCTTAATTACTTCCTACTTAGGTATAACTATAACTTATGTATGTCTAAACATAACTATTATCTCCACAAACATAACACCTATACTACTACAACCCATGATAGTTGCTAACAGAAGTTGCTAAGAGCTACGAGAATTGGCTACTACACGCGAATTGGTGTTTAGAGGTTCTCTTGTTTTTTTACAAGTTTTAACTTATTCTATTAATTGACTAGCAGTGCCTCGCGGTTTCACCCGCATAATTCCCGTTCCCGTGGGAAATCCGGGATAAAATATAGCCTATGTGCTATTCCAGACTACAACCTATCTCTGTGCCAAATTTCAGCCTGATCCGTTCAGTAGTTTTTGCGTAGCAGCGGCTCACGGTTTCACCCGCATATTTCCCAGCAGTAGTTTAGTTGGGACTTCCGAGATAAAATATAGCCTATGTGTTTTTCCAGACTATCTATAATTCTGACTAGATATAATCTATCTCTGTGCCAAATTTCATCCAGATCCGTAACATAGTAACAAACATCCATCCATCTATCCATCCTTCCATCTATCGATCCATCTATCCACCTATCCATCCATACTTACAAACTTAGTAGGATTGTAATAGTCGTTGTTAATAAAGTTTACCAGTGTCTTTTGCTTACTATATCTACATGAATAATAAATAGATAGGTGGAGCGAAACAACTGAAATCGTGGTAAATATCCCGTTTTATTTGAGCTTAAAATAAACCACTAATATTAGTAGTTTTCGTAAACCGACTCAGTTCTCCTCAAACTGTTAATAAATTCCTACCTTCAAACAAACCAACAAAAACTATGCAGACTATGTATTTAGTTGGTCAAATAGTTCATGCATGCATTTCGGATTAGCCGCCCGCTCCGCGCCACAGTCTAGGATTATGCAGAAGTTTTACTCTGATACCCAGTTTAAAATTGTTTGATGGGTTTGAGGTTGGCACTGACATTATTAAAATATAGGTACAATTTCGCTGTCGCTCTCTCTTCTATATCTTTGAAGTACTATTTGTTTCGGTTTGATGGTAGATTGTCATTGTGTTATAAATATTATGTCAATAATAATATATTTACATCATTTTATTATGGTTTACTCAATGCGAACTCGTTGAAAACAATGCAATCTAATAACTGAACAGACGTGATCAATAATGATTACTTAGAATTACATCAGACTTCTTTTAAAAATGATTGCAAACAGATTTGACACTCAACGTCACACGATAATCCTAATCATTAGCAACCTTATTAAACGCTTTAAATGTAAAGGTGACTCTAGGTTTATCAATTCAAAAACTTTAAGGTAAGTACGTATATTAAAAACAATTCTTACGTCGTAAGTAGATGAACTATGCGTCTTTGAGACTTAACTTATGCGAAGGCATGTCAAACGCTTTGAGATTAAAACTAGCCCAACTAGAACTTGGTCCAGAAGTATTTCTGCAGCTAAAGAGGTCTAACAAGCGAGAACTCGAGCTAACTTTGATTAGCACCTCACCTTCTAGGTCTAGTGCTAGCACTGTGTCTATCTCGGCGTCCTAAAGTTTGATCTCGCGTTCATTAACGACGGTCTGAGTCGACGAACTAAACTAATTTGCGCTAAACGCCACCGACACTGCCGGAATAAGTTTCAAGCAACGTTTATTAGGCGAACAATTGAATACTGAGTTGGCTTACGGTTTGAACTTCTTTACACTGTGGCTTCAAGAACTTGAATAGCCTTTTCTATTGGAAATTCTAATTACTCTTTGCAGTTTGTTTGGTTGGTTTTTGTGGGAAATTTCAATGAAATATTTTCCAAGTTTAAATTCGCTTTGCATGTTTTTAAAAATGTAAGTTATTCAATATCTTTTAAATTAAAATTATGATATGCAATTTTATTTTATGAAAAAATATATACCTATTTAGCTATACAGATAAATATAACTATTTTCAGAAGAAATTATGCTAAAATTATGCTTTTGGCTCTAATATCTGCACTTACCTATCTTTAAAAACTACTTTCCGTAAATTCCAAAATTCCCTCAGTTTTGTTGATTTGAAAAAAGGATAATTTCTAAATTACCCAAAACCTGATAATCTGAAAGATGTATTTTCTCACGTCGATTGAAATCACTTTTATTTATGAATGACATTTGCAATATCGCCTCAATTTGGCCAGGAGCGTTAGAGCGCCAGAGCGTCTCTTGGAAAACAAACACTTTGAAAGCAAAGTATTTTAGTATAGCCTAAAAGAATCCTCTTGAACGTTAAAATTAGATTAGTTTTGCCTGTGCCTTATATCCATCACATACTTGTTAGTCCCCTAGCTTAAGGCAAGTGCTAAACTGCCAACATCCGCGGACACGCTCGAAGTTCCAGACTTTGCAGGTAGTTCCGACTCCGCTCGCACTGTGGAAACGCTTACACGGCTTAAACCCTTTCCACACGTGGCCTGCGGCAACTGCCAGAGATAAAGTTCATAGAGATAGGTGCAGAAAACAAGGTTACTTCTTCAAATTTGCATTGGACACTCGATCTAGACGGAAACTGCAGTATAAAAGCTTATGATGCTATATTGCCGCATTGTGTCAAACGTCAACAAACTATACGAAGAATTATGACCCAACCAGAATTATTGCGTATCTGTAATAGATAAGCTGTTACAGTTACACTTATTTATAAGATCTCTTGTAAAACTGTTAATGATACAACAATGATGCTGATTCTCAGTCACAGGTAGAGTCGGTATACCGAACTTGGTATGAGCCAATGAGGTAGCTTACCGTTCCGAATGTCAAAGATCATTGATTCGTTAACAAAACCATTTTATTTTAGGTCACTCTTTGACACTGACACGGGAAGTTGTAGCAAAAATCAAGCGTCGCAAAGACGTTGCAGCAGAATTGTAAAAAATATTTCATTGCAATAATGAAAAACTGAAACATGATAGCTTAGCGGTTACTGCATCGGTCATAACTTCCAAGACAAGTTGAAATTCTCCACGTTTTTTCTTTTACGTTTTTAACAACTGACATACATCCAAATTCAAATTAAGCAGAATTTGAACTTGGTTGTATGTCACCTGAAATAAAAATAGTCCAATCTATAATATAACATTACATTGCGAATATACATATAGGTACATTCACAATGTTGCTACATCCTGTAAGTATTTTCTGGCTGATTACAAGACACAATCGAAAATTTAAACGAGATGAACTAAAACGTCCGACACGGCATTCAAACTTGCACCATAAACTAAGACAGAGTTGCGAATCCATAACTCAAATCGTCGACTAGATTCAATGGAGTCGCGCCATGCATCACGTTCGGCCATTATCATTCACACCGCCTTGTGGTAGGTAGATCATACACTATGGCATCATTTACCAATCTAGGGCGATGAAACTGACGTTACTGGCGACTATCTTTGGCAGGTTTGTTTAGATGATGATGTCTTGCGCCGAATTTCGGCTCTGACAGTCGTTCTCTTGACTAGAAAGATTAGTCATGTGCGCTGGACATTATAAAAGCGTACAAGTCTGTACGCAAATACGGGTGCTTTCTCTCTCAAACTTTCATATTCATAAAGGATGAAACATTACGATCGGGGATAGATCAGGCGTGAACCAATGTGCTTGCCGAGGCACTGATTGTTTAGAGCCTTCATAGAGGAAATACCTCCCAGTCCATCTTTTCCATTCTCATCATTTTCAGTCAAAGTCCTGAGATTCGGATGAGCGGTTGTCTTAGTTCATCGCTCGTCGCTTAGCTCGTCCAACCATTGTATGAGTACACAAATGAAGCGCTATTTTGTAAGGCGGAAGACCCTGTCTTGTTTACATTGTATTATTCATAAAGTGAGCTTCAAAATATTTACACCGTCTTAAATCTACGCATAAATACTTGCTTATGGAAGTTAATTATCTCTTAAATCTGCGGAAAATCATCTGAATCATTGAACTTCCTTATTATGTATTAATTGATGTAGAATGAAGTCTATAAATATAATTCTATTATATTAAAACGCAGCTCTTCATTTACCTCAAAGATTGTAAGATCGATTTATGAGTTTTGATATAAATCATTACTAAAAATAAGTTTTTAATTTAAATCCCAATCTAATATATTCTTAAGTAAAGATTGATTTCTTCCTAAGTGAAACCTAAGCCTATTTTACCAATGCGGTTGCAACATGTGAATGTACCCTATCTGGAGAGGTACGTGAAGTCCATTTGAAGTAATTTACACGACTGCCGTGCCAAGCTCTTCATTCCCTCTCGATAAATTGTCAGCCGCATATTCGGCAAGACTATATCAGCTTCGAGCTATTTGACTTACACGTTTGGTATCTGCATGGATTTTGGTGATATCGGAGAGTCGTGATTTAGATTTCGAATGCATTATTCAATTTGGCGATTCAACATTTTCTTTTTAGTGTTTAAAACTTTTGTGTAGTTCAGTCAGTATTTTGTAAAATGTCGTACGGAAACCTATAACGTATGTCATACAAATAAGAACATCTCTTTAGGCCGTATTGCAGAGGCTGGGCTAAGATAGCGTTAATATTACTGAAAATAACAAACCGCCCACGATACTAAAATAAAGCACCGATCATAATCAGATACGGCGATCAAAATTCAGCTCAGACGCAAATTGGATGGCTTCAAACAATCCATCTACTATATAGAATATTTCTTATGAATCCGTATTCATGAAAATTGTATGGCGTTTACCGAATTCTATTCAGCATTCAGCGATCGAGTTTGTGAGCCGAAAGCACCCGAAGCCCGAACTAATTTGCATGGCAACCCCGCGCTGGGATTGTGTTCCAATTAGGGTTCGGGGCAGGTGGGGAAGGTGCGGGGGATCCTTGCTCCTCGAGACATACATTATACATGTCATCGGATGATCGATTTTGAAATTATACTAATTCATAACTCATCAGAACCCCGATGTTTTATTTAGAACATAACCCTATAATTACTTTAAAACAGGTTTAAGATTGAAGTAAATAGAGATTATTGAATATAATAAGCGTGAGGAGTAAAATTAGTTTGATGTTCTAAGTAAAAATGTCAACATGTTGTAATTGGGATAAAGTTTTCATAAAACATCGATACTCGTTACCACAAAACTCATACATAGTGATGAAATTACCGCTCGGCGCTCTGAATACATACATGACAGATTTTTTTCAATACGTATTTCTATTTCATGGATTTATGATTCAATTTCCCATATCCGAGCCCATTCTTTTGTTATAATATTTGAAATGGTTATAACAAGTGAAAATTCGCGCCCAAAACGATAAATCGCCTGGAATATCTCAAACTATTCAAAATCAGTTTCTCCCTCGGAATGGCGCAATATATCTTTGACGATAATTGTCCTGAATTTGGACGTGTTTCGTGACGTAATTATGGCGTAGATTTGACTAGACTTTACTCGATACAAATACGTTCTGAATACAGAATTGTTGCAAACCCATCTCGGTCATGCAAAGATTCTGTGTTGAATTCCTTCATTCTTGTAACTCTCATTATCTCAGGTCATCTGATAACTTACTCCTCAAGTTTCCTACGTATTTCCAATCCTTTCGGCAATTCTTTCAGAGTACAGTCAATTTGTCATTGGTACAAACTGTCTGTCGGTATTAAACTTGCTCCTTCCATCAACTCTTTCAAATCCAAACTAAAGTCTTATTTCATATCTTCAGCTGTCTAAACTCATCCATTTCATACTTACATAATTCTGTATCGTGTGATTGCGGCAGGTTTTTAGTTTTTAGTATAAGTTTATTTCGTTTTTATCTTACCATATAATATAGAAGTTTTAAATTGTATAAAATATATGTACAATGCCATACAGCGTGGTAATGCAGCCAGTGTCTTGGGGGCGCTTCCGATTCCGCTTCTGGTATTGTCATGGATCAATTGAGCTACCTTTAGACTGTTTGCAACCGTCTGCAGTTAGCTCAATGATTTCAATTGTAAATACTAGTTGTAATTTTTCTATTCCTTGCTTGTAATTATCGTTGTCAATAAAGATTTTATGTACAATGTACATTATTTTATACAATTTAAAATATTTTATTTAGAAGGACAACAGACATGTGTTTTTTTGCTTTGCCGTTTTTAAATATAATTGTCCAGAAACCTTCGACCGAGAGTCCGTCGCAATTGCCCGGATTTATTTTTTTCGACGGCGTAGAGACTTTTTTACAATTTTCCCCCATAACTGCAAGATTCCCATAATCTTCCGCGCCTATCAACCACCTCAGCCCGAATGTCCACAAATGTGGCTCGTCTCTCATACTGACAATGACAAAAAGGGGACGGATGGAACTCGACCCAGATCTGGCATACATATGTATTGCCTAACGAAGGGGCTTTGAGTCTACACGAAAGATATCACCGCAGAACCTACCGTGGAAAATGAATATAAAGATGTGATTTTACTTTTACAGCCTTTTGTGGTAGATGAGATCAAACATTCATATTACATTGAGATTGTATCATATGAATTATTCATTATAACTTCAAGCGAGCTAACTACAAACCTAGTTTGTGTTGAGAACCAACGTTACCCCTCTTAGTATAATGAATTCATCAAACTACAAAGTTTTTACTGTACGATATGCTTACAAAGTGTACAGATACAATGTACATGACTTATAAAATGATTCGTCTGGATTTTCTATGGTGACTATAAGTTCAATTTTAAATCCAACGCTTGGACCTCGTTCATTTACAGATAGTGTTTTGTTTTTGGGGTAGTTGCGAAATTATAATTTGAAGTCAAAAACCATTCTTATTCCTTGAAAATCACTATAGAGGAAAACAAACCAAAAAATAAATAAAACTTAGTGATAGCAGTACATGGACCCTGCTCGATGAAAGTTTATAAATCCTTGGACTGGCCGTGGATTTACAACCTTTTTATGATTCTCATGGACCCGTGGAGATCTGGGTCCATAGATCTGAGTGGATCCGACAATAATGAAGACTTTTTAAGCAAATCCCTCAGTTTTCCTCAAAGAAAATATTTCGTTTACCAGCAAAAATAAACACACGTCCGCAATATAAACGGTAACAAGGTGGATGCACATTTCTTAAAAGCTTTTCGATTTATGTGTTCCCAATATATTTGCGACAAAAAGTGTAGTAGAAGGTATTGTAATGGACCCCGTGAACACAGAGACGCACCTAGGAATAAACTAAATGGGCAAAGATATTTTTTAGTATTATAATTGTGTACTGTTAAAACGCTAAAAGTTAACTAAAGAAGCGGTAAAATTGGTTTCAATAGCGCCTAGATTTTCTAAATAAACAAAAATAAAAAAAGAAAACCATTATACAATATTAATCTAAAACTGAATCACAACACACGGGCAAAATTAAGCAGACCCGTAGTAAGTGTGAATGATAGTGGTTCACAATTGTAATTGAAACAATGCAATCCCGTGTGTAATAATTCATACCAAATTAGACATGATACACTTGTACGGTGTTTAAGTTATTGCGCGCTCCGTGCATAATTCTCTCAAAATATATTACTAATGCGTTTGAATAATTGAATTAGCTCGGAGTGGGCTACGTAATAATAGCCCAGCACGATGCGAAGTGGTCAAATCAGTTAGGCAATTATGTATAGCTTTAATGATGTTGCTATCCTACTAGTTTGAATAACGGTAGTACTGTTTTGTCATATTATACCAACTTTAGACTGCATTTTGGTATAGTAGTAAATAGTATCATGCACGAAACAATATTGACTATTTTTAATTTACTGTAATGTACCCATATTTTAAACAGTAATTGAAATTCACATAATTTTTTTAAAAATGTATATTAGCTAGTCAAAAAATAACAACTAGTACAATACACAACTACAACAGTTATTTCTAATTTTTCCTCCAACACAGATAGAAAGACAACTATATTAGGAAAATTCAGGGTGCAGAGAACAAAAAACCAGAAGAATTCTCAAGTCCGGCCCTGTAGTAAGATACACTCGACGTAATTTAGAATGAAGTCGATTTAAGAGATGCATTTGCTCCGACTCCACCTGTGGCTTATTTATTGCCTCAGATAACGATTTCTGTGAATAATCCATTTTTAAAGACGAAACCGTTCCTATTTCCGGATCGGAATTAAAAGAGCAATTCGAACGTTACCGCTTTTTCGAATAGATCGGATTTATGATTAGTGTATGATTCTACGAATTATTTATACGGTATGTATTTACCTATTAGTAATGAGAAAATGTATTTGCAATTTATTAAAACATCGTACATCGTTATTGTTTTTGTTTTCAGGGTTCTGTAGCCAAAGAGTAAAGCAGGACCCTATTCGACTCTGCTTTCCATCGTCAGACTGTCTGTCTGACGCCAGGCTGTATCTCATGAACCCAAAGACGTAGTAATGCTAGATCTTAGCATGAACCGGGATAGACAGTTGAAATTCACATTCACTATTCTCCTGTTCCCACTTAAACAAACACATGGGGGCTCCTGTACAAAAGACGTGACTTTTCAGGCGAATGTCCACCATCGAACACACACACAACCTCATGCGTCGCATGCGGGTTCGATGCCCGCCTTGGGAAAAATATTTGTACGATTTGCAAATGTTTGATTCGGGGTTCTAGGTGTTTTCTATATTCATGAAATGAAAACATCTATCTACGTAATGTTAAATATTAAGTATACATATTATCAGTAATTTAGTGCCAAGCTCTACTTAGCTCGGGGCTAAATGATTCTGTGTGCATTGTCCAGCATTATTTTAAATAACTTATTTTTGACTAGCGACCCGCCCCGGCTTCGCACGGTTTATACGTATAAACCTTGCTCTTGAATCACTCTATCTAAATCTGTTGCGTAGTTTTAAAGATTTAAGCATACATAGGCACATAGGTACAGAGAAAGCGACTTTGTTTCATACTGTGTAGTGATAAAGCGAAATCTATCAAACACATATTTATACAAATTGCCTGGTGCAAAGAAGACCGTAAGTTTGGCATGACTTGGGACGTAATTATAATTTACCTAAGCTTTTATTAACCAAATGGAAAGAACATTTAGGTCACTTAGCGATCGCTACACAAAGTCTTTCGCTAAAGAACATTGTATAAAGAAAATAAACACTAATTAACTTTGATCAAAATGTACAACGTACAATTCCAGCGGAACTTTTAGCAGGCTTATTGCTTAACCACACGAAGACACCCGCCTTAGAACTGAGAACTGTGGAACATTCCAGAATGTTCTAAAATGTTCCACAAAAGGGAAGTTAGTTGGAATTCGGCATCCATTGCAGTAGCCACTTGGTACGTGACTGCACTATGCTAATTACAGAGTCCGAAGTCTGTCCCACTCAAGGAAACTACTAGATAACTTCTATTGTTGACTCTACCTAGCATATGCATGCATACTGGCTTTTCGTGAGTCAATTTTCGTGACTCTTTATAATTTATATTTATGTACGGGTATTTATCGTGTTTATTTACCTATTTATTCCCGACGTTTCGATAGGTTTACACACTGCCGTGATCACGGGTATATCCATATATAATGTGTTCTGATCGCGTAAGTTTAAAAAACTTTAAGTACTCTTTAGTTATTTGTTTATTTATTTATTTGTTATAGCATATCATATTGTATGATACGCTATCAGAAATCTAGTTTACCTGTTTTGTGCCGTGCTAAAAGATTAAGTCGAGTTCTAAAAACAGCTATAAAGATGTTAAGCATGAGATTTGAAGCTTTTGCTATGTCAGAAAATGCAAAATCAATATAGTTTTGTCGTTTTGTATGACAATTATATCTAAAATGCCAATTTAATTGTAATCTTATCGGAAAACGAAAATACTCTTTTTTAAGAAGATATGTCTATATTGGAATGTACACAAGATATATTTAAACTTTTGTTGATATTAACCCTTTAAAATTGTAATTGAGATTTTCAGAGATTGTGATTTTGCCAGCCTGCTGTGCTATTACGCTAAAACCGCCCATCCAAATTGATATTCTTGCGCCATTTCAATGGCCATCGCGCGCGTCCTTTCCATACAATTTCAAATAACGAAAGCCATAAAAAGGGCTTTCTTAGGTCAGTTTCGAAAAAAAATTACTTATGAAACAAAACTGACATAAGAAAGCCCTTTTAATGGCCTTCGTAATTTGAAATCGTATGGAAAGGACGCGCGCGATGGCCATTGAAATGGCGCAAGAATATCAATTTGGATGGGCGGTTTTAGCATAATAGCACAGCAGGTAGGTAGGTACCTAACTTTCCTGAGGCCTCAGTGTATACTTTACCGTTTCTATAATAATATGACAATGTTGTAAACCATAGTGTTAACCCAATAGTTTTTTATTTAATTATCAGGGCTGGTTCATATAAGCCTGTGATATAAGCTAAGCAAACTGTAAGCAACCTGTTACCAGCAATTCATGGATCATCTATCAAAACCATTTCTAGCTAACAGCCCCTTAGTAAACAAGTGTCAAAGGAGACATCTCATCTCCATTTTCCGACTAGACCTCACCATCAAATACAGAATACACAAGGAGAATACCTAGAAATGGAAAGTGTAAAGTCTATGTTACCCAATATGTGAATCTGAAACGCTTTGTACTTCCGTCTTTGGTACTACACACAAGTGTTCTAGTTAAGGATTGTGTAAATTCATGCTTACTAGAAATTAACATCTATACTCGAGCCATTCTCGGTATAGAATTCTTGTATGCAACTTTCTGCACAAAAATCCAAAATTCTCATTCTGGTGTAGTTGTCAGCCATATGCATTGTAGGAAAGAGTTTAAATCAGCAAGTATTGCAATTCCTGTGAAAGAATCAACAGTTAGAAAGTTATTTTTAGGTTAAGTATGCAGGCGATGTATACAAACATTCTATATTGGGTTTGTCCAGAGTATAGTTATACTAGTTCGTATAATGAATGATCAGGTTTACGTATTTGGTTCGACTCTACGCTGTAGAGGGTCTACGAGGAGCTACGAAATAAACCACAACGTCGCAATTAGATTAGAAAAAGGTTTGCTAAATTCTAGCTAGAATGAGGGAAGGGAAGGGCAAAAATGCTAGTTATTATCTGGTTTATAGTTTCAAATACGCTTGAAATCAGTAATCAAGACCGAATATATATTCGGTAGTAATATTACAACTTATCGTAAAGAGTTGTGAGCTGACTTCCTCGTTTTATGCTAAAACTGAAGGAAAGTTTCACCTTAAAACAACTTTGTAGAGACAGTTCCAGTGGAGAAGTAAAAGCTAACTCGCAATAAAGTCTGAATAGGACATGATGTAAAGTGAGACTGACATATCAAACGTTAGGTACCTACTTCGTTCCTAGTTCTTCATAGCAAAAGTCATTTAGTTACTCTTTTACTCTATAGCTTTACACGGAACTTTCTTGATGTAACCTGAAAGTAAGTTAAATAATTCAGAGTAAACTAAGTGGCTATTCCTAATTGATACACCTTGTTTCCTGGTTAACATTTGTTGCATCTTCCCACCGCGGCGGCGCCACTGTTGCAACATGGCGGGTCTAAATGAAAAATGGCGTCAATTTACCGGGCAAACGCGGCTAAATTGGATATTTCTCACGGTCTAAACCTCTGGCGGGTTGTTCCCAATGTTTTTGCTGTTCCAGTTTGCTTCAGATCGTTTTTATTGTGAGAAGGCCTGGGAGGCTGGTACACAATGTCGGTAGCCGATACTTACGCGCGAACGTAACGCTCTTTAAATTCCGTTGTTTCTTCATTTTCATACGAATAAATTTATTTATACAAAACATTTGTCATTTAATGAACAACTGGTGATACGTACACATGTATAAATTATAATTCGCATGCCTAACTTTCTGTTCAAACCTGGCTTTATGAAAATAAACTGTTTTAAGTAGATACTTACAAAGTTACAACCTTAAAGTAACTAAACAACCTTATTTGAAGTTGGTATAATGGTTGGATTCAGAGAATCTTAGAATATGATGAAAGGAATAACTTCACTTTGCATTAGGAATGAATACAGAGGAATTCCTAGAAGTCGTCATTCATCGTTTCGATTGACTTCGCCGAGAGGAAGGAGAGTGCACCAATTAGCGAACTTATAACGTCAAACTTGTCTTAATGAGAAAACTTTGGGACAGAAACGATCCGTATATATTTTTACGTAATACCGTTCGAGTTATGGCAACATAAATGACACTAATATTAAAAATGCGAGAAAGTTTGGAGGGATGGATGTTTGTTACCTATTAAAACGGATCCGGCTGAAAAAATATGAAACATTATAAGGTTAAAAATTAATATAGGCAGTTCTAGACCTGGAACAAATCATAGGCTACGTTTTCATCATTTTTCTCGCGGGTGAAGACGCAAGGCATAGCTATGACGTTTTTAATTAAAAAGTGCTAGCTTTGTGTATCTAAAACGAAACGTTTAAAATAATAAAGAGGGGCCGTAATTTTTCACTAAACAGTGAGTAAACCGCAAAGTACGCTGACCTCAAAAATTTGTCGATCACACAATTATTGGTTCCACGGCTGAAATCATTCAGAACCTTTTCAGCGTTTTTGCAAGCAATAGCCACTGATGCAATTTACTATGATTATATCTTCAAATTACAGACAGTTTCTATCGCTGAAGTATTCAAAAACGTATTTTACGACCAACTGATCGGTTTTCACCACAAAAAATAAGGAAAAGCGAATAGATTGTAGGTGTCGATTTGTTTCACGAGCACAATTAATGCCGCACACTCTCGCCGCCATTTGCTCTGCGAAAGTGCGGACGTGAATCTCTCTATAATTCAATTTGTCTACCGTTTCTTTGAATGGAATTCACCGAACTCTTTCGGGTTTTTGAATAAAGGGTATACATCTATCTCTTTCATATCTCCGTAATGTTTTATTTATTTCGTGTAGGGAAGCTTGTTTTGAGCTCTGAAAGCACCTTTTTATTTGCTACAGTTTTTTCGCGTATTGAGAGTAAGTCTGAATTTTGTCAGGCTTTCTGGATTGAATTTATTTATAGGCTGCTTGTTTTACATATAGTTTATAGGTTGTTTTTTACTTACTTTTAAGATCTTCCGCTATTTAACTAGTTTTATTTTTGCTATTTCATTTTCCTTCAGACGTTCGACTTTTATCATCAAGCTCAACCAAACTTCACCGAAGGTTGGATATCGGGCTCCAAACATTTGAGATCCACACTCTTGCACCAATATTATCCAAATTGTCTCCTTTGACCTAATTATATCCAAAGAGTGTTTTCGTGAATTCTACCCTTAATTTAATAGAAGTAAGTATATTAAATTGGTAATACAATAAATACAAGGACTCTCAATCAACGTTAAAGTACCTTAGTTAATTCAGTTGAAGCGGACAAGAGCTCTGAATGGTGTATTGATGGAGTGGCCTGGACACGTTGTAGAGCTTAATGATCTAATAAAATACGACTGCTTCGGGCACGTGACCTGAGAACCGAGGAGGCAGGGCCGGGCTCAGGGAGGCATGGAGTCAGGGGGCATGTTATGAGGACTTATGAACCTCTTGGCGGGAGCTCATGGTGAAAGAGTTATGGGTGTTGGCGGAAATTTGGAGTTAAGTTGCCAGAGATAAGGCTACAATCACCTTTACATCTGCAAAAATATGCATTCGTACCTACTGCTCTAACTTGACTCTTTCCCAATAAGATTTGATGGAAGAGAACTCTTTTTAGGGTTAAGCTCGCCTGTGCCATAATTTTTAAGCTTTTTATGTATGTATTTTTCATTTGTGCATTAAAGAATTAAAGGGATTTTAATCGACCTTTTAATTGATTTTAATCGATTGTTATTGCAGATCTCTTGCATAAAACTGTCTACAAATTTGACCACAGATGTTGTAGCATGTTTAGCAAATTATGAAATACCGTTGATGTCTTGTATGACATAAAATTTTTGCTTTGTTACATAATGTTATTTTTTTAAATACTTTTAGTCTATTTCAAACGACTTGTAGCTTTCAGTTAATATTTCAGTACATTCATGCAGAGGTATTCGGTGCTACTTACGTATAATTTTCATCCAAAATAAAACTATAAAATTATTTTATTTTTAATTAGTTTCCGTTGTCTGGGGCACTTAAACCTAACTAATCGTCCTTATGCAGGCCCTGTCGTCTGAGGCGACTGAAGCGCTTACTAATGGAACAAGTTCGTTCAAGTTTTGTATTGATTGCCTGTTTATTGAATGTGAAATGGCATTACCTCACTATTTGCTTCCTGTTGACTCCTTCAATTACTTCCTTTTGTTTTTTATCTGCTTTAAATTAATACTCGCCCTCGCTTCGCTCACAAATAAATCTTAACTTTTCGATATACCACGAATAGTTGATTCATTTTAAATATTTCGCCATAATAAGTTTCGTTTGCGTTTCGCATGAGGATTACTCATGCGAGTTATTACAACTTTGTTTGTTGTTGCGAGAACCAATCAAATACTCGTACATTGTTTGAATGGTTCAAATATTTGCCAATACTAACAATATATTATTATGCACCCATATGAGTATAAATAAAATACACATAAAAGGAATATAGCGACTATATACGATAGGAGAGCAGTTTTGTTTTTTTTAGTGACAAATATTTTCTAATTTATTTGTTTATTTTCACAAATATTAGTACTTTCTGCATTTATGTTCCAGGGTGATTTTGGTATTTTCTATGTACAATTAAAAATCTATGAACGTACTTACTTTAGATTTTTCTTCATGATTTTTCATTAAATCTGAACATCTTGCGTATTGATTTCAATGGATCCTAGTTATTAATAAATAATGCTATACAATCCACACAGCATTATCTAGCCCCAGGCTAAGCAGACCTTGTGTTATGGATACAATACATAGATAGACATTTTTTATTCTACATAGAAAATACCCCGGAACAAATATTTGCAATTCTTACATACATTTGTCCCAAGGAGGGATACAACCACACCCACAGCCTCCTGCATCATTTAAGGCTTTAATTTAAACGCTAAAATCTGAAACCGTGTACAAAATGTGTGTGTTGAACAAAACCTACCTTAAAACCCTTTTATGAAGGCTCAATATTAACCAGGCCTGTGTTTTCCGATTCGTTCCAGCAGAAGCACCCACACGTGATCTTCGAGGCGCGCACGAAGGCTAACAAGGGCTGCGCCAACAAGCTAGAGTTCCGAGCTAAGAGCCGCCGCCAGAAGCACGTCTCTTTCATCGAACAGACTATGGCTGATGATCCTGGGACCATGTGAGTATGCCGTAGTGTTTTTGACTCCAAAGGTGCCAGATCTTAAAGTTACTAACTGAACTTAACTTGAAGATAGCTTCAAGCTGTTGTTGTGATTTAGAACCAGAGTATTTGTGAAGGATGTCTATGTACCAGATCTTAAAGGTATTAACTGAACTTAACTTGGAAAGGTTAGCTTCAAGCTATTAGATTATAGATAGATTTAGAACCAGAGTATTTGCCAAGACATCATCAAACCAGATCACGATTACGTCTATTACAGAGACCACCTTTCGACTCTATCATCAGTTCAGCATAAGTCATCATAATTTATTTTCCAGTAAAAACAGTACTAAAAAAATATATATAAATATTTCCGGACAGCCCAAAAATAATCAATTTTTTTATTGAGGCTTACAAAATAAGCATTTAGACATGTCAAATTTAACTGCCTCCATAGGTATACATAATTATTTAGAAAATAATTTATAAGAAATAAAGTGTAAATTGATTATCTCTGCGCTTTAACCTTTTGTCCACTTGTGGAAGATGAGCAAAATAAACCACTAGCACGTGTATGACTTATAACTTGGTACATGTTTGCTTTATTAATATTTTCATAGTACTGTCGGTGTGTTGACTAATGCATCTCCAATTCCAGTTCAATCGGACGGAATACAAAAAGTAGGTCAAATTAATGTTGCATAGTTTGATTACAGACCTAGACTCTAGATTTAAACTTATAAAGTGAAACATATTTATCCGTTCACATATTAAAACTTATAACCTTTTCATGAAATAAATGATATTGCCCAAGTAATAATCGGCCAAATGGAATTCAAAGGCTTTTGCTGGTGCCTTTGTATTGACAGCTTCCACAAGCATGACTATGTCAACATGAGCAAACCATCATAGGAGCACTTTGCAGTTATTCGATCTGTCTGTCTGTCAAGATTTAAGACCCTATTCCTCAAGTACGCGTAACGATCTTTAAGTTTAAACTCATTAAATTTCATGAATACCAATTTATGAAAACAAAAAATAACAATGTCACCCCACAAGATTGATCATTGTGTTCGGAAAATGAATAAAACATTGCAGACACACCGCCATGTGTCTTCCCAAAAAACTAAAAATACCTTCGCAACTGTCCCAAGAGTAGTAAAAATTGCTACTTTTATGAAGTGCGGTAACGAAACATCAGAAACTGCGAACAAAAACTATCATTTGCCATCACACGTAAGTACAAAAACTTCGGGTTATTAATCAGAAGGTTTCTCCAAACTCTGCAAGAAAACAAAGAATTCAAAAAGCTTTAGAGTTTTTCCTATGCGAGTGAATTTATCATAGAAGAAGAAACATTTCCCGTACTTGCAGTTTTGTGTTCTTATTTAAACTCATACCGTTTTATCAGTCACTAGCGACCCGCCCCGGCTTCGCACGGTTTTAATATACGTATAAACCTTGTATAAACGCTTGAATAACTCTATCTATTATAAAAACCGAATCAAAATCCATTTCGTAGTTTTAAAGATTTAAGCATAAATAGGGATATAGGGACAGAGAAAGCGACTTTGTTTTATACTATGTAGTTAAGTGTCTATTTGAGATTCTTTTTCATCAACATAACTCAACTTCAACCACTGCTGGGAAAACAAGTGCTTTCAAAATATTGTAGAACATAAAAAATTAAATTAAATTAATTATATTTTATCCGATTATGAAATTGGGGACATCGTTCGGCACTGAAGTAGATAATACGCATTAATTATGTGCAAGGTTGCACGGGTGCGGCCAAGCGCGGTGAGTTAGTGCATATTTGCGTTTTGTTGTACTCTATAATCGACTCTGTATCGACTGAATTGGGCATCAACTGAATGGGGCCCAGTATTCACTGTATTGGAACAGGGATATGGAGAGGGGTAGGCTATGTTAGATTGGGAGCTAGGGTATCTTACTTCATGCAATTTCTCTCAAAGATTCGTTACTTGTACGCCATCGTTAGCCTTTTCCGATACACACCTGGGTATAATTACATCTATAGTCCATCTAGCAATTGTCTGATTTGGTACAAAAAGCTTGGGTTAGTAGGAATTTTCTGAACCTGTTTGTTACGTTATTTTGCAAATTTATGAGACAACGCCACTCTCCCGGTTTTTTTATTTCCAACTTTGATACAGTCCAGCTCTCACACCACTGATAAGAAATCTAGTTACATGAGCATAGTATTTAATGTTCTTTAATTCATTGCTAGATGGATATTTTTTTTATAACATACGCAAAAACCACTAAAACTAACATAACAACCAGTATTTACCCTTATTGAATTTTCTTAAAAACACCAGAATTTCGATCATCTGAAATTTTTAAAAGTTGAGAATTTGTGTTTTTCATACGCAACTTTTTGGTAGGTGTTTTGACTTGAACTTTTAGCCCGACTAAAACATTTTATGACAACCCAAACTCAACCCAAAAACCACCCATATAAATTTGAGAATACCTTAGCAAAAAGTAAATCAACTCTCATCTCTTGCGCTAGACGTTATTGGCAAAATGCTGTAAATCCGAAACGTGATTCTGCTTATGAATCCGCGCAAATAGAGACGAATCCATACGTTTGTACAGAGACATCCGTATTATATGATATGCAGCGTGAAATAATTACAGGTACGTGAAGTTATGTATGTAGTTTGATGGTTCGTTTAGTCCATTTTGATAACTAAGTTACGCGACTAGTTTTTTATATAAAAAATATCGTACACTCTCTGAATTTGATATGCAGCCATATTTGATACACGTAGAAGTTTTGGCATTCATGTATTATATTTTTTCAATTCTAATGTTTCGCGTTGTCATATAACGAAAACATATAGATTCTTCTTCACGATTCTAAAAAGGTGATAAATTGCGCGTTGTAAAATTAACAGATTTGTAGAATAAAACGTTGGTGTTCAATGTTCATAAAGTACAAACAAATTCCGTATCAAATATAAAACCTGCTTATATTAAATTTATAATTTAAATAACGTATTAATCACCACGCTTGTAACAGCAATATACAGAAATTTTAAAATAATGTTTAGACTTCAACGGGATTCAAATCTGCATTCTGCCTTCAGGACAGTAGGTAATGCGCTACCAATCGCTACAAACTCAAGTAAACGTCGAGTTGAAAACCTTTGAGAGTTCCTATGGGCTCCAGTGCCGTTCACTCCACCTACAGGTGAAACATTGACGTTTATCTAAATCCTGTTCAATTTCCGGTTAAAATTGTATACCGTCTGTAACTTGACCAGGTAGCGCATTTGGTAACACATTCTCGTAAGTACTGCGGGAAGATTGAGGGGTCAAATATAGTCGAAGTCAAATAATTTTAGGATTACTTAATTTTATACAAATAATCCTTAGAGTGAGGCAAACATTATATATATATAGCATATTATACCATACATATAGGTATATAGCAATAACACAAAATAATTTTGCCTTTCTCTAGAATTTAAAATAAATGATGCACAAACTGTAAGTATATGATTTAAGATTTTTTATTAAAGAATTATCTATTTAAATACAAGTCAACATAAATATTACGAAAAGGTCAAATAAAGAAGAACTCACATGATCATTTATCACATGTATAAACCCGTAGTTAATAAAGGTGTTGCCAGCGAGTACTTTACAAAAATACCAACAAAAAGGCCAAAACCCATTCCCACCGTGATAGAGCCATCCGCATGGCCGCGGTGCGCATTCAATGCATTCATAGGACTCCACAAAGGCAATATTTACAATACTGAGCATTTCTCTGTAATCCTACATCGGCCATTGTGGCCCCCACCACCTCATAAATCATTCAGGCCCCCAATTTGTTGGCGTCGACTGATGAAAAGGCTCCCTCTTGAAGAATGCACGGTTGGAACTGTCGGTCCCATCTAATCACTTAGTTCGTGATGTCGCAGGTGTGTAGAATTCATGCATTTTTCAACAGATTTTATGGCCTATGCATCTGACATTTGCGGAAACTCTAGAAAACCAATAAGGCCTCAAAAGTCGATTTTAAACAAAAACCAATAAAAAAAATTAAACCTTTAATACATTCATCATCATCAACAACTGCACTTAGGCCCTCTAATGAGCGCCAAAAGCAGCTTGCCGCATCCAGCATCTGCCTGCTATCTTTCGCAAATCGTCATTCCACCTAGCCGGATCCTACACTACGTTTGCAGAGTCGCGGTCTCCACTCAAGAACACGTTTACCCCAACGATTGTCTGTTCTTCGCGAGATAATGCCAGCCAACTACTTCAGCTTGCAATTTTTTTTGCTATGTCGATAACCATGGTTCTCTATCGGATGTATTCATTACGAATCCTATCCTCAAGAGAAACTCCGAGCATAAACATGGGTACCTTTACATCATTTAATTTTTTTTAGGAAAGTCTTTAGATCCTATAAATGGCAGTGTAGGTAGTTATAATAGCATAATCATTATACATTAATACATTATCATCACCTTAATATTTTGATTTCTTTATGTGTACAATCGTGTAGCAGGAATTTAAAGGCGGAATCCGAACCAATCCCAATCAAACCGACGTTCGCGACCATGTGTTCGATGCTCACCCGAAGGAATGTGGAGGATTTTTCCCAAATGCTAGATTCACACGATACGATTATGCGACAGACGGGGTCACGGGGTCACCGGTGAAGGGCAGCCCTTAGCGGGATTCCAACCCAATCAATATCTCAGCGTCTGCTCCTTATGACGCCACCTTACTTTAATAACCGAACTGGAAAAAATGCGAAGTGAATAGAAAATAATGGATGTTTAGCCTATCTTAAACTGTTCTGAATTGAAATGGTAATCCAGGAAAAATCTAGAATTCTAGAATGGATGCAAGAAGGTAGCGATAATAGAAGAATAATGTTTGAAAGAACGATAATTTACCGTGTTTAAAAAAACTTTAATACCACTCAGAAAAATTTAAAAGCGAGTAATGACAACATCTTCAAATCGAAATCAATAAAATACGCATTAGAATAAACACAAAAACTATTTTCAGTTCTTGATCTTTATATGGGACGACATGAGAAGCACAAGCTTTCAATAAAAACAAAACAAAACCGATTCACCATGAAAAAATGTTAAAGATAGCACACAAAAAACAATATTTGAATTGAGAACCTCTTCTCGCCTTTTGAATTCAGTTGGAAAATATAACATAAAACAAAACTGGTACATACAAAAAAGACTAAGCTAAGGTTGACCTCCCGGAGTCCAGAGTTCCCTTTCTGAAGCCCGGAGTGTAAGTGTTGACACCTCGTATAAAACTATGCTGTCGAAAGCACGGGTTCAACGCGCTGCATTATCCAGCAATATTTTACTATCAATGGGCAGGTCACGTCGCACCTGTGGACGTAATGCTAGTCCGTTGTCCCTGAAGGTCCTAACGACACAACGCTGAAGCCAATAACGGGATTTTATGACTACAGATATTATTGAAATGTGACTGAAAATATCGGTAAATGCATTTACAGCGTTATTCGGTTCGAGATTCGAACGGAATGACATTCTGAATTTAAAATATTTCGGTCGAATGAGGTCGTATTTTAGTTTTATTTACCACGTTGCATACCACGGTATTTTGGCTTCATTTTATTTTATGCCATTTGCTTGATGATTTGTTTGTCTGTAATGGTCGAATAAATCTCAAAATTATACTTTCAATATTAATCAATTATTTCATTAAATTTATTGAATTCCACTCAAATACGCATTACTGGTAACTAACAGCTTATCCTTGTAACTTGATTCCTTATTTCAGTATTTATTTCTTTCGATAGCTCCACTGAGCCCTGGGAATTTTCGCTAAATGACTTGCAAAACTTTCTGTAATTTCATTCCAATTAATATAACGTTGGCAATGCACCGCGTCGGGCATCCCCTACGTTCCGTGTACGTGGCCGCCATACAAATACTCCACGTATGTTCAGAATACGAACCTGGCTTGTTCCAGTAAAAACGTGTAACGGAACGTTAGTGCCCACGGGACACTGAAATATGACTGATGGAAATGAAACATGACGTAGGCGTAACATTTTAACAAAATTCCTAAAGAATTATATTTATGAAAAATTACCCTCTAAAACTGTAGGAAACCGCCTAGGAGAGCATTTTCCTTCAACAAAATGAACTGTCAAAACGGAAGTAAGAACTCATTTGTTTCTAGTTTATTGCACCTGGCCACAAAGAAAAAAATAAACAAGCTTTTGTTCAGTAAAACTTATACATATTTTACATAATTATTCAAAAACGGAATAAAACAAAAGAGTGACCTATTTTTACAAATAGAGTGACCTATTTTTATTTTGCAGAGCCGCAATTTTATATTTTATCATCTAGTTTTTTGCATTCGAAAAACTTTATATACTGAATATATTGAAAAACACTGTAAATGAAAAACGCTCAACGTTTTAATGTTATTGCAAAATGATTCTTATAAATTATATTACTTACATGTTACATCGCTTTAGGGATAAAAAAACCTGTAATGATGTAATGCTGTTTTTTTCAAATAAATAAAATAAATAAATATTGTTTTACATATAAAACACCAAGACCAACGGAACAAATTTCTGCATATCGTACACTAATTTGTTCCGAGCTAAATCGGGAACCGAACCCGCAACCTCTTGCGTCGCAGGCGGACCTCTCACCCGCTGTGCCTAATGCCTATTAGGTCGTGAGGTCGTCAATGATTCGTAACTTCTCATCAAATTATGTCTTGAAGATTTCAACTCTTCAATATTTATATAATCAACGGTAGGTACGTATGTGAAAAATCTTTATAGAAAATCAAAACTAGAGATCTCAATGATCCGGAACCACACAAGTTTCATTATTCATGCCGACACGCGGACGCTAAAGTGAAACTCAGCTTGCAGAGTTCTCATCAGCAATTTTCGATCCCTGGCAAAATGGAGATGCAAAGATGCGGCAGAACCCAATGAGAACCTAACTTCAAAGATAAGGACGCTCTTTCATTCATTTCATTTGACTTTGATATCTCTTTTGGATATTTTAATGATGCCATTGACATTTTAGAAAGTGCCGTTTAAGCGCTGATTCGATATTGAAAAGTTAACGAACCTCTCTCAAGTTTATAATCGCTTTTAATTGATACAATGTTTATTTGGGAAGATTAATTTAAACCGAAAACGGTGAAATTACGATCTGAGTCGAGTTTCTGTTAGTTTAATTTTATGGGCTAAACTTGGGTCTACTTAACCTAGATACTTGAGTTTTAATTCTAATGTTTGCACTCCAGTAGTAATTACTTTTATTAAAATTTACACTGATACTCGCATACTCTATTGGGAAGTAAAAACCCATTGATATATATGTTGATATATAAGTGATATAATTAGTATATAAGTTGATATATAAGTGCCACAATCGGTGGTCTTATCGCTGACACAGTTTAAGATTAGTACGCAGCGCAAGCCCTTTTGTTGATTAAGCTTTTTCGTGAGGTAGGAACCGGTCCTAACCTACATACCTTAGGACTATGATTATCGTTTTGTGTACGTATAAACATTATATGTGTAGTTACAGAATTTTTTAAAATATTTCTGTTAGGTGTTAAAACTACCTAAATTTAATTAACTTTTTCATTTTACCACCTGATATTTGACAGCATAGTAGAATCTAAAGAATATAAGTACTAAAATGCAACGTCGAATTTTAACGTTCCCAAGGACATAAACATCTCTCCAACGTCGTTACTTCGTTTAAACCTAGGTTTCAATATCCACGCCCTTAATTTAAAACCATTTTCCAACCATTCCATAAACTATAATGGTTTCGTAAACATTTGAAGAATGCCACAGCATCAATTAAAGGCCGTGTTTATACAGCGAAGGAATGTTTATCGGGGCATTTATAACGGAACCCTGACAAATATAACCGTACCGTTCCCTCTTGACAAATCTGCTTGGCTCACGCACACCTAAAGCTGAGATAGATGGCTTCCAACCACTAAGGCTACGATACCGCGGGCATTCAATTTATTTACGGAAATCGAAGTTTAGAGTCTTTGAGTTCTTATTTTCTGAAAAGATTTTTCAACCCGTCGGATCCCAATGTTAGGCCTTCCGATGTGTCTCTACTCTGAGTTGGTGTTTTTTGTTTATCAGTATCAAACCATTCAACTAGGTTTTCCACGGATTTGCATGTGCTATACTTGGTCAATTACTAGCAGTACTTAAGTTTGTTCTTGAACCTCACAGTCCAATGATATGAAGATCCATTCAGCCCTTTAAGATGGAAAGCAGACAGATATAGGTAGGTAGGGTAGTATATTAATATTCGTCGTCTATTGTAAATAGTTTGTCAACGAGAAATCATGACAAGAGATAAAGATACATCTATTGAACCAAGAAGGGCACAGGCATAAACATAAACGGACTGTTTGTTGTTCTTGTTCAACAAGCACTTAACATCATAAAAGCCTGTTAAAATCTACTATAGAAACAAGAAAATGTTTAAATACTCAATTGTACATCGACAAAAATAAATTAATTACAAAATAAGTTAACCAAATCTGTATAGCTGATTGCAAATTGCTAGTTATACATTTTAAGAAAGATAATTCAGTATCAAGAAAATTACCTTTAAAAAAATATTTATGGCGGCATCAATCGGGCCACACATAGTTTATTCATGACAAATTTTGTTATGATTCCATCTCTGTCCACAATATCAGCATCCTTTGATGCGTCCTCATAACTGCCTTACCCCGGATCTCTTAATATCTCACCCATTACAAATAGCTCAATCACAGATCTCATAACTTCCGCCAAATTGAAAATGGAAATTTCACCATCAATAAAACCCGAGACGACATCTACACGAGCCCTTATCCTCGAAATAATCCCGCCCTTGCTCCGCACGAATATAATCCCGAAGGGATTAATTCCGTCGGTTAAATTATCCCTAAGTCCGCTTTTTCCTAACTCGATTGTCTTCGGAACGTATTGTGGCTTGGGTGAGTGGGTGCTGGCGATAATTTAGTTACGACATCATTATGAAAGGACCTTGGTAACCTCTGCATCACTATGGGTAGGGATATTCTTTGTTAGGTCACTAAAGATTGATGAGTATAAAAGTAGTATTAGTAGATCATAAAGCCTTTCGTTTTACATTTTTTAAGGATCTGATTAAAAATAGAGGTGTATTGTGTATCTAAAAGTAGTTTAAAATTTGACTTGTCTAAAGGCTTATTTTGTAAGTTTAAAGAAATAAAGTTATTGATTTATTGATTAGTAAATTATAGGGTGATTCTACGAAAACTCGTTTTTTGTCTGACTTCTGTGGCACATTTTTTTTTGTTGAAATTGCACATCATGATAGTATATTCTAAATAAAGATTTAATTTTGAATTTTTTGGTAGTGAAGGGAACTTTATTGGCTTTATGGTTACGGAGTTATTCAATTTTAAAAATATGGTGTCCACGGAAATCAGAATTTATATCACCAAAATCAAATATGGGTTGGTTTATCGATAAAAATATGTGTTTTCGGTAGTAAGTAGATTATTAAGCAAAATACCAATTATTTGACGTTTGTAGTTTTAACCAGTTTTTACAAAAACACCTTTAAATCATTACTGTAAATACAAGTAACTTTTTACAAAAATCACACTAACAATGTTTATCTTTGTATTAAAAATATTATAATTATTCATTTTGTATTTATTATAAACTTTTATCCTAAAAAACATCATAAAAACTGTAAAAAAATATTATTGAGATGTTAATGAACCCGCAAAATCCACGGAAATCACACCACGGAAATCAAAAAAAATAACAAAATCTTAGAAAATTTCTTAATTTTCTGGTTTATTTTACATTGAAATATGCAGTCGAAATTAGGAACACAAAAGGCATGAATTATCATCATTAATAAAACAATAGGATTAGCATAAACAAATTTATAGTCAACATGGTAATCAGAATTTCTAGATACCAAGCCACGGAAAGTGATTACGTACCGAAATAACAGAGTGACGTAAAGACATACACCTTTGTTGTACACACCACTGATGGGGCGTGACTGATAGTTTCTCTCAATCTAACAACTATTTACGCAGATATTAAAGTACAGTATTTATGAATAATTTAGTGCGCACCAGGGAAATCAGAGCTAAACGACGGACGCGAAGTTATCTCGTTGTAACTTGTCAACTAAAGCTTAGTTTTGCGTAGTAATAGCGTCAAATAAGCAAGTAACTATCTGGGTTATTGTGAACATATGTAAATTAGTACCAGAGTTTTTAGGAAATGATATAAAAATTTATTAACACCGGAACATGAGGTCCGGACGCACCACGGAAGTCATAATTTCCAAGGATTTTATTTATTTTTACTTATTTAAAATAAGAATATTAAAAAACTAAAAAAGGCCTCCCCTATTATTTTTGTCTAATCTACTATCATAAAAAAAATCAAAGGGCTAGGGATACTTTTTGTATGATTTTTCGAGCCGGACACGTATTTTTGAAGCCCGGGAGAATCACCCTATATCAGTTATCTATTACCAGATTGGGATGATGGGTGTAAAAGTTTCAGCATTTTGTGGGCTTGTTTTGGTTAAGCTAGGTGCAAGCATGAATTTCAAGTTGTGAGTCGCGTATTACGCGAATGACAGCCCATTTTGAGCGCCGCCGGCACAAACAGAGGGAGAATCCTGCTAGCCAATGGCTTTACAATGACAATTCTATCATCGCAGAATCGTTTATGAATGAAAGAATGCATAAAGTGCAAAACACAGAGAGATTGTTTTAATCGTTCTAGTTTTTTTTCATCTTTGAGACTATTCACACGCGTCCCTCCATATTTTCTTTCTTTATGTATCATTCTGAGACGATATCTTTGTTATAAAGATGCGATTAATTTAGTGGAAAAAAGGCTTTTGTATAAAGCAATACATTTTACCCAAATCACACTCAATGAAATAATTCCCATCCCAACAGCTATCAGGTTAAATGACCAATACGCCATCCAAATATATGCCTAGACTTAACTTTACTTTACCGATAAACGTATTATAGTTCAAATTTCAATATCCGCGAACACAGCATAATAAGTAAAAATCTGATACCTTAAGATTTTTTTCTATAAGTGGTTTTTTCGATGTCCTTTCAGCTTTTTCTGTCAGGACCAATATCCGATCGGGATTATAAATATCCGCGGGCAGGTTTACAATGACGACTACCATGGTTCATGTTTTTGTCCCTTTGAGGGCTTTTACATGACATTTCCTTTATCAGACTTGTCATAAAACTGACAATCTTATAAGAATATAAAATACTGTCGATCTTTTAAATATAACTTAACATTATGCATAGAGGAAAATGTTAAGCTTTTTGTGATGCTTTCTATGCTAGTTTTTACTTTATTTTATTTAGCAGGTTTGCTCGATGTTCTGACGTAGTCAAAATAGCATATTGTCAGTCTTTTTACACGAGCAGCCTATGGTTCAACTGCACTCAGAAAGCCGTCAATACTCTTCGCGTCCAATACAACAGTGCCTTCAGGATGCTGTTAGGACTCCCGCGGTTCTGCAGTGCGTCCGGCATGTTCGCCGAAGCGCGTGTGGACGGCTTCGCTGCATGCGCAAATAACGGCCTCACTTTTGACCAGAGTCCGCCGGTCCACTAACAACGTCCTGATGATGATAGCGGATAAGCTAGATGGGCCGCTATACAAACACAGTATTGCTGTATTAATGAAATAAAATTTAAATCAGCTAAGATAAATTAACATAATTATTAACACAATTGTTACTAACTATATGGATTTGTAATTATCTGAAATAAATGACTATTATTATTATTATTTATTTATATCTACCTAACTTGTCATCGTGGTTGCAAAATTAAGATAATATAAATAATAATCGTCCAAGACGCAGTAAGAATAACAAAATAGGCGTATAAAATGTATAAGGTCAAATCTTAAACAGGACATAAATGTCAATCACAACAAACATAGTTCCTAAATTAAATAAGCTCGATGATTTTTAGACAACCTAACTACCTATCATTAATGGATATCTGATAGACGAATTTGCCAATATAGACACTTCATATAGAATTCATTAATCAATTTATTGACATTAAATTTATACCTTAATTGTTTTTACATTACATGCTATTAAGCTGATCATGGTTGAGCTCTGTAACCCATGTTTGATTTGATTTGATTTATCTTCTGGGTAACCTGACCCTTAATCTTTGTTCCAGGGACGCGAACACGAACCACAAAGAAGAGCAGAGCTGGCGATGGTGGCAGGACAACTCCCTCCGCGCCCTGAACCGAAGGAGGCGTGACGTCAGAGAGACCACCAAGTACATCGAGACCGCGCTGGTGATAGACAAGGCGATGTTCGATCGGAGAAACGGGAGCACGAGAGCTGAGGTTGTCCATGATGCGATACAAGTTGCTAATATTGCTGATCTGGTGAGTAAAGATGATAGATTTTACTTTTTTCTCTAGTGATTTGTCACACAACACATTAACATGAGTAGCGCTGTGAAAAAAATTAATTAATTATGAACGTCAGAGAAACAAGAGAATCTCGTACATACTTTGTGGAAGTTTGATAGTAGGAAAAACACCTAGATTCAGCGCATCGCAATGAAGGAGAAGTTTATTTATCACAAACATGATTGACACAACAAACAGAGCTCAAATAGACATTCCTAAATATAAACTTGACTTTTCAGAAAACAAACCTCTTTTGGCATGACTTTTCTTACGAAAATAGTCGCTTAAAACGTAATATAAACTGAATTTTTTGTGTCAGTAATGTTGAACACTCACACGTTAAACAGTTTAGCCAAACCTCGCATGACACCAGCTTACAATTTTATACCTAGGCTTATGTACATCGAAGCAGCGCGTTGTAAGTTCGTTACACCAGAAATTGGGTGTGCGAGCTCCCAATTAGGTTTTTAAAGCTATACTCGGTATTATCCGAAGCTTCCCAAAATTAGTCGACGCTGTTTTTGCAGAAAATGGATGGGAAAATGTTGGTGGCATATGAAACTGTCTGGTGAGAAAAAGCTATTGAATGTGTCTTTTGATGTCTTGATGCGAAAATCTTTATTCGATACCTGTGACTCGTGACTTCAAAGGATTTGTTTTAGAAGGTTCTAATAATATTATTTGCTGCTAATTCAACAACATATTTTGATAGTGGAATAAAAAAAAAATCTATCTCTTTCATCCAAAGTAAGCAGATCGGCAATAAAGATCAGGTGGTATGTTGGAGTAAATATTTTATGTATTGTTCGACGTCCGCCTGTGACGGAGGTTGCGGGTTCGATTCCTCGGAACAAAATTTGTGTACGATCTGCAGATTGTTCCGTTGGTCTGGGTGTTTTCTATGTATAATAAAAATAAATAAATAAATATCTTTGTAAGTTTTGTATTAAGTATATCAGTCATCCAGTACCCATAACACAAGCTCTGCTTAGCTTGGGGCTAGATGATACTGTGTGGACTGTCCGGAATTATTTAATGTATATATATATATACTAGCGACCCGCTCCGGCTTCGCCTTCCTCTTGAATCACTCTATCTATAAAAAAAAACCGCATCAAAATCCGTTGCGTAGTTTTAAAGATTTAGGCATTCAAAGGGACATAAGGATATAGGGACAGAAAAAGCGACTTTGTTTTATGTAGTGACTTCCATCCAAAGCAAGCAGATCGGCAGTAAAGATCAGGTGGAATGTTAGAGTAAATATTTCTTAGCCTTTTATGTACGGTTTGATATAAACCAATAAATTAATCTTTCTTTCTCCCCTAGTACTTCCGTACGCTCAACACGCGAGTGTCCCTTGTGTACATCGAGTCGTGGCAGAGCGCGAACCAAGCCGACATCGACCGCAAGCAGGACATCACCAGAGCCATCCACAAGTTCAGCGACTACACCGCCAGGAAACTCTTCAACGTCGAGAAAGATACCACGCAGCTGCTTACGTGAGTTATCATATCATACCTAGCTTTAGGATAGACGCAAATAGGAGTTAAAGTGGCGCAAACAATTATTTTATCATATCACTAGCGACTCGCCCCGGCTTCGCACGATTTTATTATACGTATGAACCTTCCTCTTGAATCACTCTATCTATTAAAAACCGCATCAAAATCTGTTGCGTAGTTTTAAAGATTTAAGCATTCAAAGGTACATAGGGATAAAGGGACATACGGACAGAGAAAGCGATTTTGTTTTATACTATGTAGTGATAATATCATATGAGTTAAACAAAGGAATTTCCAAAATAACATGATAGGCTTAACACGTTCAGTTTGTTAAGCCTTTCACAAGCTTTGTTTTAATGCATCTGTAGTAAATTCATTTTGTCTATTTCAGGAAGAGATACAAAACTAGAGTTTGGTGGCAACCAAAGGGAACTTCGTATCTCTTCATCACTTCACTACATAGTATAAAATAAAGTCGCTTTCTCTGTCCCTATATGCCTATATTCCTATGTCCCTTTCATTGCTTAAATCTTTAAAACTACGCAACGGATTTTGATGCGGTTTTTTTAAAGATAAAGTGATTCAAGGCGAAGGTTTATACGTATAATAACACCGTACGAAGCAGGGTCAGGTCGCTAATCTATACTTATAATAAAACTGTAACAGGTCCAATTCTGTACATTGAAGATATTTTGAAAATATTTTTTGGAGGGCACTCTATTATGAATACTCAAGCCAAAACTGTAATTTTTTTCATCCATGTCTGTCTATCTGTCTGTCTGTCTGTCTGTCTGTCTGTCTGTATCGTAAACGCGCATCACGCCGAAACTACTTGATGGATTGAAATGAAACTCGGTATGATTATAGGTCATACTACGAGGAAGGACATAGGATACTTTTTATCCCGGAATTCAGTAAGGTTCTCATGGGAGAGGGTATGAAAGTAAAATTCCTTTACCGCGCATCACGCCGAAACTGCTGAATGAGTTGGAATGAAACTCGGGACGATTTGAGTTCATAGTACAAGGAAGGACATGGGATACTTTTTATCCCGGAATTCGGTAAGGTTCCCCTGGGAGAGAGGGTGTAAAAAAATTCTTTAACCACGCATCACGACGGAATTGAATGAATTCGAATGGAACTCGGGTCGATTGGACATGGGATACATTTTATCCCGGAATTCAGTTTGGTTCCCCTGTTCAAATTTCTCACAGTATCTCAACGACGCGTACACACGCGTCGTTCAGATGCTGTGAGAAATTTGTGAAAACCCGTATAGCCCAGGGGAACCAAACTGAATTGAACTGATAAACGCGAAAGTTTGTAAGTATGAATGGATAGATGGATGGATGTTTGTTACTCTTTCACGCAAAAACTGCTGAACGGATTTGGATGAAATTTGGCACAGAGATAGATTATAAGCTGGAATAAGAAATAGGCTTTATTTTATCCCGAAAATCCCACGGGAAAGGGAATTACGCAAGTAAAATCGCGAGTACTCCAAATACTAATCATGCGCAGACGAAGTCGCGGGCACCAGCTAGTATACTATAAAATAGTAAACACCATCAATACCCTGAACTATTATCACATCTGGTTCAAATATATGTCCCGATACGGGAATTGAACCCGGGGGTTTCCTGTGATGACTTGCACCCGTTGCCACAGAGATAGTCAATTTCATGTGTCAAAATGTTAAACAAGAAAAACAAAAAACAAGTTTTTTTTTTACAAATTCAGTCTTTATTAACATCGAAAATTACAAATAAGGAATAAAAAAAATAACAACTAGAACCTTTATACAATTGAAACCATGAGCTAACTGCGGACGGTTGCAAACAGTCTAAAGGTAGCTCAATTGATCCATGTCAATACCAGTCGGAAGCGTCCCCAATACAAAAGACAATTATATCTTTCAATCCGATATATGGTAGGAAAACCAATCTTTGGAACGAAAGGTCATTTTGATTCAACCGGACAGTAGCCATTCCAGATACCATGCAGACAGTGCAAAACGTAAAATGTAAAACGTAAACGTACTGTCTCATATGCGAAACCTTTCATGATATTGTCCACCAAAAGCTAAAACTAGTTCGTCATAGTTACGATTTTCCAACACCACGCTCCCTTTCAGCTGGGAGCGTTCAATTATTTCAGCACTTTAGCAACTAGAACACACATTCACTCCCTCTACAAACCTGGTATGCAAGCACACAACTTGTTCGTTATAATTTCATCGTAAACAAATTACTTTCACCATTTTAGCGCCTCAAACATGCCCTGAAGAGTTCCTCCGGCGCACTTATTCAGAATTCATCCGGTCGCATTTACTCCATACAAATATTTTACGAGAAACGCTCGGTTTCTGAAATCTGTTTATTCTACCCTTTCGCTTTGAAACTGGGACTAGCCGGGACGAGGACACTAAACAGCTTGTATCTTAACCTCGGATACAAATTAAATTCTGCTCTTATCGTCTTCGCAGCGCTTTCGGGAATATTCGGTTATTCGTAGACGCTCCTAGGGGCTTGGAAATGCATTCGAGCACTTTAGATCGGGCGAGATGAGACAGGGGTTTTACAAACAGGCTCAAAGCAAAGTGATATCGTGCGGGGCATTGATTATAAATGCGCAAGTGTGGCTGGGTATTAGGAAGTTTCAATATTTACTTGTTCTACAAGTTTGTGAACCCTACGAAAGTTAGTTTAATGGTGTTTTGATAGCTACCAAAAGAACCCAAGTAGTAAATACTCTTCAGGTATGAAACGGTTTCTCTAATGTCATCATTTTCCTTTCTTTGTCTCTTAGTTGTAAAATGAAAATTCCCATATCAGCAATGAAAGCCACTATTATAAAGAGAGACTATTATAAACTTTCTTATAAGACCGCCCATTGGCACCAGAACGACTTTTCTTTTCCTGAAAACTTTTTAATTCATTCATTCAATGCATAAAAACGTACTGCTTAGAATTCAAAATGCCATAGCAAACTCTTGATAACCACAATCAACTCCTTCAAATCTCACCATCTGCTGCACATTTCCAAGACATTTGTCGATTATCGTCGATAATTCCGCAAATTGGAAGCTTCTTAGATAATCGCTCCCCTCAATCCCATCATAATTCTCCTGCAAGGCGATGTCTACACGTCGGCCTTCGATTCCGGTGATATATTGAATGATTTATGTCAAATTGATGGTGTCGATAAACTTTGCACCTTGCTGATCGCTCTTGGATTGGGATCGGAATCTGCCTTTCCATATGTCGAACTGTGACCTATTCTATAAAGCACATCAAAGGAAACTACGTTAGATAGGTAGACAAATAGGTACCTAATGTTCAAAGATCGTCTATAAATAAAATAATCGGTTTCTCAAAAGAAACCTACTTAAAACTTAACATCGTAAAGTGGTGAACACTTTTCAGTTCCTCTATGGTACTAAGATGCCACTACATTATAAAGTTGTTGGCTAAAAAGAAACTAACCGACATTGTATTCACTGAAGGATTTCATAAAAAATCAACATCGCTTGTGTAAGTCGATACTTTGCTTGTGGTGTCAAACTTCGGGCGCGTAACGTGACCCTCTGTTTGTCCTCGAAAAACTTTTGCTATTCCTTCCGCGTGATTTATCATAAACAAAATAAACATTAAGAAAAACATTTTTTTCTTGTAAACTAAAAATTTACTTAAAAAATAAAGTTTCAAGATATTTTTGATGGGACTCTACTTTCTATAATTTCGCCGTTTATTAGGTTCTTTAGAATTTATTACCCAATCAATTTTTGTTTGTCGAAGGTCTCCGATAGAAGCAACTTAAACAAACCGACCTAATGTAATAGCCTTTAGCATAGAAATTAAATTGAAGGCCAACCCTTCAGCCCGAGGCGTCTCGTCGGCAAACACCACAATTTTATCCAATTTCTAACGTTTCCGAGTTTTGTTTATGTAACCGGTGAACACAAGTCACTAGAACCTACCTGGAATATATCCTTTAAATATAAGCTTTAAGTGGGTGGCCTCAGAGTCCATTTGTTATTGGAGAGTTTTGCTATTAATTAGGTTTGTTCGTTTGTGAAAAGGCGCCTAGCGGTCAACATCATTTCGTGGTGGCTCTGCGAATGTCTGCGAAGTTTTATATTAGGGCGGTGAAGTTGGGTGTAGGATTAGCTGTTTCAACGTCTCCCAATTAAACTTTACTATCGAGACTAAACAAACTACGTAGAAACAGCTATATAAGATAGGGAAAGAGTTAGTAGGGACCTAGTATTTTGTAAATAATATGCTTAAGCGTCTGTTCTTTTTCAAAAGTGACAGTTGACTTTAGTAAACTTATTTTTAAGCATTTTACGATATATATCACCCCCGTAACGACTAAAGTTCCGAATGATTATCCATCAAGCGAACTAATGCGAGTATAATCTCGGATATCCTGTAATCGATACTCGTCGGTATCGAGTCAAAGTTGCGATCTTTGCAATAACTCCTGTTCCGGCTTGTTACAGAGTTTCTCAAAATTTCCGACGATCCCATATACATTTACGCGCGGATGGATCGATTATCAGATTTTTGGCAGGTGGAGGGTTAATGTGATATTATGGTGAACCTTTTTAAGCCAAAATGGGGAGCCTTTATCTAATGAGGTAGAAGTTGAGGGGAAAATTACTTTTTTATCATGATGTTTTGAAGTCGATTAAATCTCATCATCATTTTCAACCCATATTTGGCCAATGCTGAATATGGGCCTCCCCCAATGAACACCATGAACGCCATTGAACGTCATAGCGTCCCGACTTGAGTTTGAATAGCATCTGCCTGTAGCCTCACGTAGATTGTCATTCAACTTCCGGAGGGCTTGCCACACTACCTCCTACACCTAGGTTTGCTGAATCGCGGTATCCAGTCAAGATCACGTTTACCCCAGCGGTAGCCGGTTCTTAGCGGGACCCACTGCCTCCTCAGCTTGCAAATTTTTTGAGCAATATCGATAACTTTAGTTCTCTATCGGATGTATTCGTTACGAATCCTATCTTTTAGAAAACTGGTGTACTAGCCGTACCGTGAGTGTCCACATCTTAGCTCCGTATGGTAAGACGGACCGATTGAAAAGTTTCGTTTGCAAGCATTGCGGTATAGATGACGAGAAGACTCCACGTAGTTTCTCATACTGCCCACCCTATATGGATCCTCCTCTTGGACTCCTTCTCAAACAAAATATTTACTAATTGCACAATCTACCTAAGGTAAATGTACTGATGAAATCTCGTCAACGTGGTATCTTGCTCTAACTACAATTACTATGTACTAACTGTAATTAACATAATGTAGGATCCACAATTTCAAATTTTAATCACTTTTCTAGTTATTTAGCTGTACATTTCCAAAGAAACGAACTGAAAACTGCAAAATAGTTTGTAGACTGCTTTGAATGCTTTGTGCGGGTTTTGCATAGTTCTCGCGCTTTGTTTGGTCAGAATAATTTCCACGTCATTTTGTATTCTCTTTGAGAATATTCTTTGAAATGCGATCACTCACAAAAGTTTTCTTCTCTGTATAATTTAGTAACAAATTTTCTTTAACTGAAAGTTTACAGAAAATGTTATTACAAAACTAGTAGGTAACTTTGTTCGCATTTATTACTTCAATATTTTTTTAGACAATTGCAAGCATGTGCTCCAAGATCATCAATCTATCTCCTTGTCAAATTTAGCTGTGGGATTTCGTTAAAGCTAAATCTAATCACATATATACACGATAAATTCCATTTAATATATTAGTACTCTAATGACTGGCTGGTTGAATATAATAATACAGCCTAAAGAGGTAACAAACAAACACCCTTCATACTAGATTTCTTTATATTATTTTTCTATTAATTCTACAAATAAAAAGTACCACTAACAGATTATTTAGCTTCAATGCAACCCCAATGCCTTTCAAGAGCCTGAATTCCTTTAAACCTGAATTCTTATAGAGAATACGTTGCTTAGCGCGATCGTATTCCCCAATTTAACGGAAAGCTCTCAAAGAAAGTATTTTTTATAAATGGTCCGCTTTCCACGTTTCGCAACTCACTGCCTGCTGAGCCAAAAAAGCCTTCTTCCCATTTACTTCGGTTCCACTTAAACCGTCAATTGGATCATGAAATAGCTCCCTATTGAGCAACAAATAAATAGAGTTCATCCGAGCTTGAATCCAAGAACAAAGCAGTTTAAAGTTATTCGAAAAATTGCATTGTTCCTTATGAAACAGGATTCATTTTTATTTGTTTTTCATAATCGTTTCGCTTATCTTGCGTTGTTCGTTCGTTATTGTTCTACGAGAATTATCATTCAGTAATTGTTGTTTTATATCATTGAACCTACATCAAGGATGAAATAACCATACATAACGAGAGCACAAGACCCGCATATGTTTTTAATCTCTTCACGACAAAGTAATGCCGCCACTGGGGGGTAGATATTATAATTTTGTATGACCACCACTCCGACTAATTGTTTTTAAAGTCCTACTTGGCTATAATTCTGTTTTTTTCAGGATTTCTCTTATTTTCAGACACTAATTACATTTTCAACAACACGCTAACTCATTGTTACTTTCCATATGAGTAATTTGTTCATTTTCCAGTAAAGTTTTTTTAAAAGCAGTTTCTTGCACATTAAGAATAGGTACCTACATGCATCGTTAACATTCAGAAGAAACTCCAGAATATTTCAATTTAAACTCGTATTTGTATAACAAAAGCAAACCAAATAGAATGGGTCAGTTTAAAATGAGCTTAGTAAGATATGCTTAGAAAATGTCCAAAACATTAAACGTTCAGCATATTCTGCTTAAAATAATACTCTTGACGTGATTGCAAACTATTTATCAAAACGGTGGAGTTTATTTGGTCTTTATGCAGCAAACGATGCGAGAAATCCTGTGGAAAACGGGAAAATGAACCACGGAAAACACGACCTTATTCCATTTTTATGCACCGAATAATCTTAAATTATTAATTTAAACTAAAACATAACTCTGGAATCCTAGTATTGGCAACATTTTCCAGCTTTGTCTGATTTGTGGTGTTCCAATTTATGCGCGCTCGTTTTATATTCATTAGAATATTATTCGATGAAAATACATTTCGGTTATAGCTTCAATCGGGCGCTTTGATTAGAATTGTACTGGAATAATATTCGATCTTTGATTATGTTTTTGTATTTATTCTCTTAGTTATTAAATTCAAACGTTTTACGCGACAGAAACCTGAACTTTCACATAGCTGATTAATACTATAATCTATAACTCTGACGTCTTTTGTGGCGTAACGGGAAACATTCTCCTTCGACCCAGGAGGTTGTGGGTTAGATTCCCTTCTAGAGACAAATGTTTGTACCCTGAGCAGATTTTGGTTCAGAGTTCAGTGCTGTCTTTTCTTTAGATGTATGATGAAATTGTTTATCCATGCAATATATTGAATTCAGTATCTCAGTCATCTAGACCCTACCAATAACAGAATATTGTATGTGATTATTTAATTTTGTCAAAATTAATAACTTAAATTTTATATGCATACGTCTGCAAAGACAGGTTTTAGTAGTATAAGAATAATTTTAAGATCAATGTATAACCTGAAATCTAATGAATAAATGAATGAATATGAACAAAAGCTCTGCTTAACTTGGGGCTAGATGATGCTGCGTGGATAATCCAGCATTATTTATGATTGTGTTGCAGAGGTCTCAGTTTCCCCGGCGGCGAGTCCGGTATCTCGGTACCGGACACGCTCTGCACGCCCAAGTCCGTGGGAATCTCTGTGGACACCAACACCTATGAGCCGCATCTGCTGGCGGGGACCATGGCACATATGATTGGGCACAACATCGGTAAGTACTTTATTTATATTTTACAACTAAGTAGATACTTCATCATCTTCAACAACTGATCAATACCAGTCGTCGTGTCCCCAAGACACTGGGTGCATTATCGCACTGTATGGCATGGCAATGCTGTTGTACTCACCAGCTATCGGATGACGCGTCAAAATAAAACTATATCATTATTACTAATGTGCTGTGATGGATGCTGCGGTGGTTGCTGCGAAGGCTGCTGATGCCCCCATCACAATCAACATATGCTATACAAAGTTTTTCCAAATTCTGAAAACATCTAGGCCCACCACATAATGCGATCTTCAAGCGCTGTTCGCCATTTTGTCACAGTATTTCTTCATCCTAGCCCACCACATAATGCGAAGAAGTGATGAACTGCTCTTCGACATTTTGTCACAGTGTTAACTTGTGTCTTAGTCTTAGGCAGTTGTCCCACCGCCGACGAGAAAACGACTAAATCACGCAGGACTGTCGTTTGGCCGCCGCGAGCGAGTGATGCGAGAATCGCTCGTCGCTCTCGCACACTCGCTTATAGCCGAGCTACACAACTATCGGAACTACGCACTCGCTACTCGCTGTACGCCGACTCGTTTCTACATTCTAGCTCTGCTCGCTACTCGATCATCGTTGCCGGTGCGACAACTGCCTTAGTCCTGTTCTTCTTCTTAGTCGTTACACTCTTGACAGAGAGAACGTGGTCGTCATATCAGGGAGGGTTGCAGCCTTCACAATGCACCGCAATTCTTCTCGCACCGCTGCTTTCCTGGTTCATTCGTGTAGGGTACCGTTTAGTGCAACTTTAATTTGATCCGTACAGCGCAAAGGGGATCTGCCACGAGCTTTTGTGCCGTCGTAGTACTACAGGACTTACCTACACTAAACAAGACTTACCTGTTAAATCACGGTTTGTTGTAGGGATGGGGCACGACGACGGGCGCGAGCAGTGCTTCTGCCGCGACTGGCACGGCTGCATTATGGCTCAGAGCATAGTGGGCTCCGACAACGTGCAGCCCTACAAGTTCTCCGACTGCTCCAAGAACGACTACATCAATGAGCTGCGGCTGGGCCAGGGCCTGTGCTTGCTCAACAAACCCAATGAGGTAATTTAACTATCTTTCTCTAACACTTGAGTTTATACAATGAAGGGAAGAGAGTTCTTTCGTGAGTATGTTGAAACTGTGCCGAAACATCGAAAAACTCAAAACATATTAAAAACTGGAAAATAAATAAATAATTCCGGACAGTCCCCACAGCATCATCTAGCCCCAAGCTAAGCAGAGCTTGTGTTATGGGTACTAGATGACTGATATACTTTATACAATATTTTACATAGATCAATATTTTATATCTGGGTGTTTTCTATGTATAAACATAGAAAACACCCAGAACCCCGGAACAAATATATTTAGATCATACATACAAACATTTGTCCCAAAGCAGGAATCGAACCCGCAACCTCCTGCGTCGCTGGCAGACCCAGGAAGCGATTTTGTTTTATAATATGTAGTGATTTGTTTAAAACTCAATCTTGTTGACCAAATAAACTATTATCAGTGGAATAACCACTGCTAATAGAGCTATTATCCATTTTATTAGAGTTCAACAACCATGCTAGTTTATTCAAAACATTTGCCTAATAGGCCACTCAGCATAACAAAACCACACAATACAAGCAATCTGATACTAATTATGCACTTGTGTTTAGTTCAGCTGCAAATATAAATTGAAATCTACTCGAGTACCATTGAGTTCTTGTTTTAGTAGTTGCTAGTTAGGGAACAAATCCAGCTAGATTTTACACGTGCAAATAACCAGTACAGCGCGCTCAAAATAAATACATAGCTGCAAGTATAGGCTAAATAACCAAATTGTTATGGTTCAACAACTAAGTTTTGTATTCGATAGTCGAAGAACTCCTACTATCGAATACCTACCGCATCAACCGGTTGATTGTGAGGCATGTCATCAACCTTAGAAATGAATAATTTTATCCTCTGCTCTTAGTTTTATTTCTGTTGCCAAAAAAAATAGATAAATAACGTGTCACACCTCTTTTAGATTTAGATTGATTTTGTTTCAATCAGTAAATCAGTCATTCAAACTAGTTTATCGTATTGAAACAGTTGAGCTAACTAACAGTCTAGAGGTAGCTCAACTGATCCTTATCAATACCAGTCGGAAGCGTCTCCGCGACACTGGCTGCATTACCACGCTGTATGGAAAGAAAGAAAGAAAGAAAACACGTTTATTGGTTCGAAGCTTAAAAACTAGGTAGGTAGTTAGATACTATTAACATAAATATTATTAACATAAACACTTAACTACTTATATACCTACCTATGAACTAATTAATAATAACCTACCTACTGTTTGTTATTGAATAACAGCAGGCGTAGTCAGCGAACCAATAGGGCCCGTCTCAGCATAATGTTGCTCTACACAGAGTTGAGCAACACTGGTTTTCTGACAGGACCTTTAAAATAAATAAATAAATAAATAATTCCGGACAGTCTACACAGCATCATCTAGCCCCAAGCTAAGCAGAGCTTGTGTTATGGGTACTAGATGACTGATATACTTAATACAATATACTACATAGATAGATATTTTTTATTATACATATTAAACACCCAGACCAACGAAACAAATTTCTGCAGATCGTGCACAAATTTGTTCCGAGGCGGGAATCGAACCCGCAACCTCCTGCGTCGCAGGCGGACCTTCGCCCACCGCGCCACATCGGTTGTTCTTTGATTTGGCGCGTGTTATCACGGGCGACAGAAACAGGATACATTAAAAATTTTTAAAAAGAAAAACCAATAAGGAAAAAATAAACACAAAAAAGGGACTAAATTAAACATACTTAAACTAATATTATAAAAGGACACTTTGTTGGAACTTGTTCACCACGGGATCACAACTAAATAACTAATATGGCAATGCTGATGCGCTGCGCCAGATACAAACCAACTCTCAGGTCACGCGTTGCATCGATTTATACGCTCAGATAATAAGTTTATACTATAATAAAGTTAATATTCTTTTAGTTAATACAAATTTTGTTGTGCTGAATCTGATTTCTTCATCAAATGTTTTTCTACTAGTATCTCCTGCGTTGCAGCGTAGTCTTTCACTGATAGAATTACGAGTGGAAACTAATATGGAATGTAAGATTTACAGTAGTATCTACATATTTTATTACATTACCTACTGTATGAGCAAGAGCATGCCCATCGCAAGATTACCCGAGGAGTAATCAGCATCCGGTCGGTAGGCTTGGAAAGCGTGCTCCATCTTAGGCCACATCTTCACTTACGTGAGATAGTGGACAAACGCTCGACCATTTCCAATAAAACAAAGTCTTGCTCGGGGCCAGCGGAGTATCGCTTCCTTATTAACAGGCTCGCTTCACCCGAATGCAAAACAGATTTTCACGTTGGAAATTAATCAGTGCCGTCGTATTGTTCCCGTTCTTGAGGCCCACTCCTTTAATAAAAGTTATGGTAATGCGGGCTGCCCGCGCGCGGAATTATCTCTTCGTTTGCGAATATATAATAACAGGAACGAGACTCCCGACGGTTTATTGGAATAAATTTACATACCGCCGAATGATAATGCTCCTTGCTTCTCCCACTTCGATTCTCTTCGCTTACATATTTATCGGTGAGATGATTGTGACGTCATTGATGTTCGGATCCGGCCGCGATTGCCGATGTAAATAGAATGTGGCACGCGGAAGGTTGCGGCGCCGCCCACGCCTCACCCGCGAATGTTTCTCTTGTTCCACTGATGCATCTTTTATCGTCTAGTACGCTCCGATGGTTTGTTGCCTCGATCGATTGCGCTCCTTTGTTGTCGACTTGTTTTGGAGAGCCACGGCTGGCCTCATTTATTTATTTGGCAAACGGAGCGCAAACCTACAAGTATGGCGCTCGTTTCCTTGTATTTATCTACCGAATTTTCGAGCCGACTTGACGAAAGTACAGACCCACGTAAGATAAATTAATTCTAGGCAACTGGCCGCAACCGTCGATAGAGACGTCCGTGCTCGAAGAAGTAAATTATCCTGAAACTCGCAATGAATTTAATCAGAAGAAAAATAGACGGCGCGGGAAATAAAGTTTGAAGTTTGCCGTGCAAAGCGAGTGGTAACTAGATGAGCATCCGATAAACTCAAGTATTTTTCGCATGAAAGTCGTAGAACAAAAATTGTTCTCCAGAAGTTGGTTAGTGAGTTACGCAAGATTCCCCCTGTTCGCCAACAATGTACCCGTGGAGTTTATAATATCAAATGTCAACCGTATTGCTTTGAAGCAATAACAACGGTAGGTAGCGAGGAAATGTTCATAGTTTACTCGTTATCTTGTTTGATGTGTCGTTCGCGAGATTAATTTGATATGCCAAACTGCGGAGACACTATCTATCTCGAGATGCTCTCTATTTGTTGCGCAATTAGATCACACTATTCGGGTACCATGAATACCTTTATTATTCGTATGACCTAATTATATTTCTGCTACAGATAAATTATAAATTGAATTTCCAATCAAGGGTGATCAGATCAATGTCTGTTGCATCTGAACCTAGTATTCGGTAATTAAAATGACCAATTTGAAATAAGTATTTCGTATTATAAGGAGGGCTGAGGCTCTACCCCAAGCGTTTCATCCATAACTTTTAAGACTAGGAAGTGTTAAACGTGATTCTGTAGTAAATTTGAACAGTCTTTGAAGGATTCCCTTTTTCCAGCTGGTGATCCACCACCAATGCGGCAACGGACGCCTGGACGAGGGTGAGGAGTGCGACTGCGGGACCATCAACGAGTGCCAGAACACCAACCCCTGCTGCGACCCCTTCACCTGCAGACTCACCAAGGAGGCGCAGTGCGCCTCGGGGGAGTGCTGCGAGAGGTGCCAGGTAATCAAACATTGCAAATTCGAAATTTGAAGAAGGAATAATGTTTTTATCCTTTATTCGATTTTATAAGTACGCAAGTTGCTCTCTATAAATAATTACGCAAGTTTCTTACTTACAGATAAGTACGCAAGTTGCTTCTAGATAAGAATTCAAGTTGCGAACTTATAGAATCGGATTAAGAATGTAATCAAAAAGATCAAATACAATATTTACATATGTACCAAATTTAACAAGTAGTTGATGTCAAGGAGCCATAATGCCAAGCTAGAATTCTGATCTCCTCATTAATTTCATCTATACCGATTCAAGAAAGCGTGTAGCATTTCCTTCACATGCCTATCATTTGATTTGATTTATTGATAACCATAAATTCCAGCTCAAACCTCGCGGCGTGACCTGCCGAGACGCAACCAACGAATGCGACCTAGAAGAGACCTGCAATGGCCAATCAGGCACGTGCCCTCCCGACTCCCACCGGAAGAACGGGGAACCTTGCGAGGACGGCAAAGGGTACTGCTTCGCGGGTCAATGTCCGACGCTGAACCGGCAGTGCGAGCGCGTCTGGGGCCCTGGGACGCTTGGGGCTGATAAAGTGTGCTATGAGGAGTTCAACTCGAAGGGCACGAGCACGGGACACTGCGGGAAGGATACTGGTGGAGGGTACATCAAGTGTGAAGTCGAGTAAGTATCACATTAATTTCATAATACTAGTGTCGGCTTCGCACGCGTTTTTATCATGGAAAAGTTTTAAGGCTATTATATATTATATATATTATTCTATCCCATGAAAACTGATTTATTGGATGAAAACGGCCTGTGTTTTATTTCAAGACAAAATAGCCTTTATAGGTAGTTCTAACCAAACTATAAAGGCTATTTTGACGACCGATGTGGCGCGATGGGCGAAGGTCCGCCTGCGACGCAGGAGGTTGCGGGTTCGATTCCCGCCTCGGAACAAATTTGTGTACGATCTGCAGAAATTTGTTACGTAGGTCTGGGTGTTTTCTATGTATAATAAAAAATATCTATCTATGCAGAATATTGTATTAATTATATCAGTCATCTAGTACCCGTAACACAAGCTCTGCATAGCTTGGGGCTAGATGATGCTGTGTGGATTGTCCAGCATTATTATTATTATAGAAACTAGAGTGCTATTAAAATACTTAGAAAATACATAAATTAAACATTATTATTACTTATAAAAGATAATAAAGATAAATCCTTTTTTTAAAACTAAAAATCATGGTACCTTCGCAGTTTGTAAAAGTCACCCCACCTCACACCATTCCTTCCAGGATCAATTTAATCCATTTGCAGACCTAAAATAGCCATAACAAGATGTGACAATTCCAAGAGTATGGGCAAATTAGGTTTACAAATTGCATTAGGCTAGACACTGGCGGATACGCAGTGTGACATACACGTATGTCGCAGCCGCATTATAAGATAGTATTCCAAATGTCTGATTTTGTCTGTCAAATAAATTCAACTACCAATTTGGGCATGTTGTAATCACTTGAGTATTGAGCATGGCCCTTAATTGACTCCGATTTTGAAGTTGAAAACATTCCTTCAATGTTTTTTGGCGTTTTGAATTTGCAAGAATTTTGATTAAAAGATAGTTTTCGGTTATATAAAATGATAATAACTTATAAAATAATTTATTTCATAGAAAGATGTCGTTATTTTCTAAACTTTAACGTGATTTTTAGACAATGTTACAAAAGGAAAGACATGTAGAATATAAGAGAATGTACCATATGCACCAGCTTTCTATTAAAATCAAAATTGGTTAATAGAAAAATGTTATGATAACACAACAGTCAGTCATAAAAAACACTCAAATTGAGAATATTCTCTATTTTTAAAGTCGATTGAAAAAACAGTTTGAATCTTAGAAGCTTGACATCAAGTCAACATAAAATGTGACATCTTTTGTCTCGAAGTCGTGACGCGTTGGATGGGAGTGATCATGTATGGGCATTTGAACGTAGGCGCGTAGAATCCTTTCACGGTGAATTACTGTGAAGAGCAACCCTCATCTACCTAACATGATTTGTACATTCGTCAGGTCACTTTCTGCTTTATAGGTTTATAGATAAAAAGGGTCTAGACAGCGGTAAAAAGAGATTGTAGTGACGGGATTCAGTTTGCTTTTTGCTCCGTTGATTCTGATCTGTTTAGGGTGTTTACTTTTTCCGAACTTTCAAAAATATGCCTCGGCCAAATCCTTGCAACGAAATCTATTAGACCGTTTTCACAAAAATGAACACAAAATACAAAATTTATTTTTGCATGACAACAAAAGGGCTAAGTACTACATTACTCAGGGTATTGTTTCAAATTTTTAACTAATTTTTGTAGTTGCCCGTGGCTTCGCATGTGCTTTTTGTATGAAAACGTCTCAAGGCTATTTATATCCCATAGGAACTGTTTTATGGGATAAAAAGTAGCTTAAATTTTTAGGAGTATACAATAATTATAATTGTAACTACTAGCTGCAAATAGTAGTTTTGTTAGAGTTTCAATTACTTAATTAATAAATATTAAATTGAATTGTACAGTAGTACGACGATTATCCGAATTAATTAGGACCGGGGTCGATTCGGATAATCGAAAATTTGAATAATCGGACATAGACTGCTAGGAAAGAAAAACTAACCGTCTTTCTTCTAGCTTTCAACCATAAGAGTTAAAATATATCTGGACTGCAGCGAGACTTGATACAACAAAATAAAATAAAAATTACTTGGTCTTAATTTTTTTATTACGCTTAAGACCGATTCGGATAATCGGCGTACGGATAATTAGCGTTCGGATAATCGGCGTTCTACTGTAACTCTAGTAAATAAATATATTGTCTATAGGAACGTGCGTTGCGGCTCCCTACAATGCCAGCTCGGAAACCGGTACCCGATCGTGTCAGGACTAGACGAATACTTCACCAGAACTGTGTTCAACATCAAGGGGAACGAGTATGAATGCAAGTGAGTACTCCTTACTAACAAGATTACTATAAAAACATTACGGTTAACCTCATGGATAATGGTGTTATCCAAATTATTTTGGCGTCACCATTAAGTGACGTATATATTATTAATATTGTAAAAATTTAGCTATAAAATTGTGTAAATTAGTGTTAAGTCTTATTTAGTTATTGATATTTTAGTTATTGTTATGTTTAGTTTGTAGTTAAAATACGGGACTGGCATAGCCTATTTAAGTCAAAAGTCCCTAAAAATTGAGAAAACAAAAAAAAAACCTAAACCTTTTAAAACTATCATGGTTATTAATGCCTGATTTATAAATTTTGTTAAGTATCAAGTGCGAGTGACAAGCGCAAGTGACATAATGATTTCCGATAAATGTTATCACGGATCATTTTAAACTAAGGCGCGAGCATCTTTCACACAGCTGCGTCTTGCGTTTTGCGATTTGAAATCGCGCCGGGAACATTTTTAACTAAGACGCGTGCACTGCATCTTTCACACATCGGCGGTGTCATTTTGCACTTGTCACTCGCACTTGATACTTAACAAGGTGTAAATCAGGTATAACACTAAAGTCATTTAAAACTGGTTATTTATCATGATTTTTAGGGCTCCACATCCAAAGGGTAATAAAAAACGGGACCATATTACTAAGACTTCGCTGCCTGTCCGTCTGCCTGTCCGTCTGTCACCAGGCTGTATCTCACGAACCGCGACAGTTGAAATTTTCACAAATTATATATTTCTATTGTCGCTATTACAATAAATACTAAAAATTAAATTAAATTATACTTCATACTTCCATAACCTCTTCCAGGATAACCACGGGCCTGCTAGCGCACACAGAGATAGCACCACTGGGCCTAGTCCGAGACGGGACCCCATGCGGAGACAACCTTGTCTGCGTCAACCAAAGCTGCACCTCCATCTTTCCCTTCATCGACCACACCAAGTGCCCCACCGACCAGAACAACCAAGAATGCTCCGCCAAAGGGGTAAGTCACTATAAATTTGTACATCCAAAAATCCCCGATAGGACAGATAACCAGAGGAAAATCTATATATTTCCCTTCATCGACCACACTAAGTGCCCCACCGACCTGAACAACCAAGAAAGCTCAGCTAAAGTAGTAAGTCACTATACACTCCAAACAGCCCCGCTAAGACCGAGAACCAGAGTAACAAATATATCTTTCCCTTCAACGATCATTCCAAGTGCCCCACCGATCAGAACAACCAAGAATGCTCAGCTAAAGTTATAATTCACTAAACATTATGTACATCTAAACAAACCCACTAGGCTAGAAAACTAGAGCAACATGTCTATTAGATCTTTTCCTTCAACGATCATTCCAAGTGCCCCACCGATCAGAACAACCAAGAATGCTCAGCTAAAGTTATAATTCACTAAACATTATGTACATCTAAACAAACCCGCTAGGGTAGAAAACCAGAGCAATATGTCTATCTTTCCCTTCATTGACCATTCCAAGTGCCCCACTGACCAAATCAAATATGAGGGCTCCTCTGTATTGGTAAGTCACTATTTCTCCATAATATTAGGTAACATATAAGTAATGAAAATAAATATTGTCTCAAATACGAAAATTAGCTAGAGTGCGAGGGCTTACGCACTATTCTTATAATAACTATAAACACGAAAGTTTTAATGTATGGAATGTAAATCAATATGAAATATCAACTTTGCATTCAACGATTTCTTTTCTAGACAAATTCAACTACTATAATTTACTATCACCACTTGCCTAAACTACCACAACAATGCAATTTGAAACAGTAGACAAGTAACCATCGCTTTAGCAAAATGCAGGTCACCGACTAAGCGAGTAAAGCCTGTTTCATCAAATTGACTGGGCGGAAGTGGCGCAGGAACTTTTTAATAGTTTGAGTAGCGGATGGTTATTAAATTTTTGCTTTACAAGGTAAACTAGTTTTACTTCCAAACAGCTGCCTGCAGCATTTTGTAACTAACTTTACGATCTTTTACATTTTATGTTGGAAACACAAGCGAATCGATCACTTAGTTGCAACAACAATGAACTCAATAGAAAATGTTATAGGTAATTTGTTAGAGATACGACTCATTCTATATCTAAAATATCACACACGTACCCATGATTCAATATAATTCCAATGTAGCTGGCTTATTAGTTCGAAATCTCTTGTAATGAAACAAAACGTTTGTATTTTTCATTAAAAAATAATATTTTTCGGTAATAGAAATGTAATCATAAAAATCTGTATAATTAAAGTCAGAACCTAATAAAGCCTCTTGAGTAAACATTCATCCAACAAAAAATCACTAAAAATATCTGTTTATCACAGCAGAAAAACTCATTACTCTGTAATGCGTGTGTGTGTAAGTACGCTGTTGTTCAGTATTATTGGCCTTTATTTGTTCAGTATACACTTAGCGCGTGGAATGAGAACTGTAATGCGTTTCCGATGTGCGGCCGGCGGGCAATCAGAGGCGCTGTTTAATTTCATTGCGATGCAGGTTCCTAGGGCACTGAGAATGGCTGGATTATTGGTACCAACAAGCATAGATGGAGTGTACAACTAATGGATTCTACACACTGAAGTAGGCGATACAGCCCAGCGGGTTGGTTGATATTTTAGCTTGGTGGCGGCTCGCTGATTTTGTTGTAGAAACTTAATATCATCTACTCAATTTTTTCGAATGCTTATGTGCATGCTTGATTTATAAAAAATACGCGCAAACTTTGTGGTTTGTGTTACATTTTTTTTCATGTTCATTTATTCGGTGAGCAAACTGAAATATGTAATTTTTGTGTAATCATTATCGTCTTCTTTAAAACACCAAAGACGAAGGTACTTAATTTGTTACAATATGAGTTTCGCTCATGCCGTTACATTAACCTTTGCTTTGTTAAGCTCTACAGTAATGACTCCTGCGTAACTGCAAAGCTTACATAAATTCTACGGCGTAGCACGCAGCACAGTCTACGGCGTAGCACGTAGTGCAGTATACGGCGTAGTTTGTAGTGCAGTCTACGGCGTAGCTCGTAGCGCAGTCTACAGCATAGTTTGTTGAGCGAATGTGAATATTTAAACTTTCGTTTCTTATTCCAACAAACCAGATAATTTATAAATCAAGATGAGCGTAAATTTGAAATCTTTCTGTGTGTTTTATTTTAGGCTACTTCGTTCGATTCCTAGTTTAGAGCTAAACCTGAATCTCAGCTCAAATCCAAACTTAACAAAGAAGTGGATGGATGACGCTGTGTGAATTCTCTGCCATTATTTATCATCTTTCTTGACGTTTATGGTAGAGTCTGTAGAACAAAAACGTGATTTTATAGGAGTTTAGACCAGTAATTCCCAAAGTGGTCCCCAGGGGTCCACGGGAGACTCGAGGGGGTCTATGTTAGGCGTGATAAAAAAGGGGGTCCACAAATTGTATGCGGGGGTGCATGAAAATTAAGTTGGTTTTGATAGTGAAGAAATAAAATTTTGGCTTGACTTCTCTTATTAATATAGTCAGATAGAATAATATGATGATAACATTTTATTTTAATACCACCATGGATCATAAATCTATTTCACGTGGAGAATGTGATATAACAAGAGAAGCTACTCGAGCTTAGCACTAATGAGGCGCTGACAGTGAGGTTTAAAAGAGGGTATCAAAAATGTTGGCTACAGGCAGCAATACGCGAAAAATATCCTGGACTGTGGGGAATTGTGCAGAAGCTTCTGATAGCGTTTCACTCGTAATATCTTGTCGAAAAAAGTTTAAGTGCCGTTAGAAACTTATTAACAAAAAAGGAACAGATTGAATATCACAGAACGGGGAGATTTGTGGTTTTTCCTTTCAAAACTCAAGCCATTGTAATTTATTTTTTTATTTTTGTCAAAAACTCTTTGTTGAAACTCAGCTACAACGCAAGTTTCCATAGATCTAATTTTTTAGATTCATAGTAATGTAGCTGCAGGGGGTCCACCGGATCCAGCAAAATTTTGAAAGTGGTCTATGAAACAAAAGAGTTTGGGAACCTCTGGTTTAGACAACAGCTGACATAATACACTCTTAGCGAAGTAATCTAGCTGCCCTGTATAAGCTACTACGATAATGTCTACGTACGTTAGTGTAATTGGTAATTAAAACCGTTGATTTAAAACACATTTGTGCTCATTTGTCGTGAACTCTCCACTTTAATGAGCAAAAGGGATTGCCTTTAATTGGTTGCGGGGAATAGACTACTAGGGTTATGTACTTATCATCGGTTCTAATTAATTGGTATGCAAAGTTGTAAGGTTGCTTGTTACTGCCGATTACCCGACCCCGTATGTTATTACCTTTATTTTATGTAATAATTGTTGAAGCCGAGGCATTCGTAAACATTTATCTGACATAAACAGAGTTTAGAGTTTAATGAATTCATTTATTCAGGTTTTGATTAAAGTGTATTTAGAGATCTTTATGCTTTTCCGATTTTTAACCGACTTCAAATAATAGGGCATGTTTAATAAACTTTTAATCGACTTCAGGTTAACTCTAAAACTACTAAAAATAATTCTCAAAGTCAGTTCTCCTTGAAAAGAAGACTGGCGAAAATGGACCCAATAGTTTGAGGAAACGTACATGGTCAGAAATTGGAACATTAATTCCTTTGATTAAGGGGCTTTTATTCTGAAAATCTCATAATTTTTAAAGTTGGGAATCTTAAGATATAAACGTTTTAATATTTTCAAAAATGTAATAACGAAACGATATCAATGATGCAAAAACCAAGATAAATAAAATAAGTGCCAATAATGGAACGTTCAAACATCAAACTATGTGTCAAATGGCAAGTCAGTTGACATGCGTGCAACGTTTTGAATAATCTTAGGCCTAATTCGCACGGGGGCTTAAAAAGCGTTGAGTTCAATCCCAACGTTGGCGCTTTTATAACGTTCTCAAAATTATTTTTCATACGAACGCTTTTATGTTTTCTCTCACGCTTTCGTACGACGTCGAAATGGTTATTCTGCTAAATTACTGCAACTAGCTATATCACCTGTACTGTACAACGACTGGCATTAAGATAAATAAAACAATTAACGAAGTTTCATATAATATGTTGTATTCCCTTTAACGACCAACGCCCAGCGCTCAAAATGGAAAACTGCTCGATAAAATAAAATATAGATAAAAGCGTCGCGATTTAAAAGCGCTGTCGTATGAACAAGTACTTGAAAATGTATTTGTTCTAATAGTACGCTTTTTAAAAGGGCGTTAAAAAGCTCCCGTGTGAATGAGGACTTAAATGGGACAGGAACTTCAAATTGCCAATTTCAAAGCGATGACTAATATATTAAAGCTTAGAATAATTACGCTTAGAACCGCAGTAGGGTCACGCGAAGCGGAGTCATATAAAGGTAGCCTATAAAGGCTACGTACATCTCTCGACTCGTCAGTATATTATTATTAAAAGATGATAAATATGTTGATTTTGTTATCGATTTCAATTAGATATTGATAAAATGAGTCTAAGATTCATATCATCAAATTCGAAATCATCATCGAATTTGCACAAGATTTAGATAAAAATGTCAATTAGTTATAGATACAGCTGTACAAAGTACCCAGTCAAAAAAAGTAGGTAGGTACAACTTATTCATGAAAAGCAAAAGTAATTGATTTCATTACTTACCTGTTTTAGATAACTGTAGGGTCATGCTTTAATGAAAAAGTCTTGGGGAGTCAAAATAATGGTCACAAAATAGTTTTATGTTGTTTATTGTAGGAAATGACCTTATAGTAGGTAACTAGACATAGAGTGATAATTTCACACAAAATTCCGCTTTAACTTGAAGCCATAAAATATTTTTTCAACATTTTATTGTAATGGCGTCTGTTTTATTTACGATTGATTTTTGTACCTAAACTAATGTTTTACTCAAGAATAAAAGATTCCAGTATTTTATTACCCATGAAATGGAATGTTGGACTGTTTTTAATGATTATGTGAAGAGTTGACCCTTTCACTGCACAATAAGTAATTTATATTAGAGCTCTTCCCCGTAGGACTTGACATAATGCACTGATGAGTCGAGCGATGTCCTTACGTAGCCTTTAAAGACTAACTTGAAATGGCTTCACTTCGCGTGAGCCTACTGCGGTTCTAAGCCTAATTATTCTAAGGAAATGACAATAACTCATTACATATTATTATAACCTAACTTCGTTCATTATTCATATAATATCTTTTTATTCCCAACTTTAAGAAGCTAAATTCTAGTAACATTTTGTTTGTCTTGCTAAGGTGTATGAATATTGATTGATTTCGTTCATGAACGCGGCAAAAACTGGGTGGGGCTGAGAGTCAAAGAACTTCGCCAGTCTTCTTTGAGTTAAAATATTAAATACAGACAAATTGAGGATTTTTTTTTGAAATCGGTTTAAACACTTAGGAGGAGGACATAGGAATAGCATTTCTCTTTTTACTGTTAGTTCCTCCAGTTTTTTTTAAATGAACCGATATTATTGATGCTTTTTTATTTGTAACCTGGAGCTTCTCTTATATGTTTACATATAAATTTGATCAAATTTTTATTTGTAATTTTTTTGCTGTCCTTAATAATGTATAATAATAATTATATTTCCTCGACTTAAATGATGTTCTCATTTTTTTCTGTAAAGAATTTGAAATCGGTTTAAAGTTTTCTAAAACACGCCAATAATTTATTTATTTAAACCTTCATAATCTAGTAATCATCAAGTAGGCTTTATCTACCATGGTGGCCTCTACCAACCACCAGTCTTTTTTGAAAAAGCTTTATTTAATCACCTAAAACCCCACCAAAATAAATTTAACCAAGTATAACTTACATCAACGTAGAAATTTGAAACTAAAACTATAATAGCGTAAATTCTAAACATTCGGTATCGCATTTTCTCATCGCACTCAATATATGGCGCGGTATTTCACCTGTAAGTCCTTCATTAAACTGTCCACATAAATTCAACTCTGTAAACCTTTAAAAGTCCGCTGTATCCCCAACCTATGGGACACCAGTATCCTTGCAATATTCCGCCCAATTATGTTAGGGTGAACCCGCTCATATTTTTCGAAACAATGCTGCAATGACATGAACTACAATGTTTTGTTAAATTCTATATATCTTTTGTTATTTGTGAGAAGTTTTTACAAATGTGCTCTCTATCTTCCAACTTAGGTAGGTAACTTAGGTAGTTTAGTAACTTACGTAAGTGAATGGCCTAGCGCTCGAATATTTTCAATAAAAAAAGGTATTTCTGCACTAGTATGTTCTTTTAAATTTTATTTCTATCAGAAGCGATTACTTATATACTTATTTAGTAGCCTATGTTTTATACCAGTTCGATTGCCAGGTTACTGAATCTCAATTGTTGACCAAATAATCTGGAGGATAATAATGCTGAAAGGCAAAAGTACTGTCTGGCAATTGACATAGAATACCTACAATAGTTTGTATAGTGTATTAAGGACTTTTTGAAATTAAATTCTCTTAGTCTATGGATTACAAAAGTCTACAAGACATCTTTTCGCTCTTGCCTACAAGTCAAGTTAAAGTTCTTTAAACAGAAGCTGTAAGTGTTAAATCCATTAAAATAAAAGTAATTACCTTCTATCTCAAACAAGCTCGTATAATTATCATCGAGCTGTGAACTCGCTAACTGCCTCTGAACTTTACGGGTTTAAATAATACTCTACAACACCCACATGGATAATAACTTTGCAGAATATTCATGCGTTTCGTTTGCTGCCGTTTAATTGTACATTGTTCGATAATTTATTATAGTTATCCGAGTGTGGAATTATTTTATGGTACCTACACTTTTATAGGTACGTTTATCATGCAAATATGCATATGCAAGTCATTTTACATTTGAGAATGCAACTATAAATGAAAGTAGAGACTCGAATTCGCCATAAAGTAAATAATATCCTAGTGTTAAATCGAAAATGAAGCTGCATACTTTTCGATGTCCTTTGGTGAACACTGCTCTTTTTGATAAACCGAATCATTGTTTCATATACCTTAGCTAATAAAATAAGAAATTTCTTGAAAAACATAAAAAAGATTGTTGGTGTGAGAACTAGTTAAATTTATAGCAGTAATTTTTTCAACAGGTTTCAACCACTAGTCCTTGCGTAAAACGCAAGAAAAAAAGTCGATAATCAATTGGTATGGTAAAGAGACATCGTATAAAATCAACCAAAAGATACGAATGATGATGTAGTCAGTCTATTTTGCCTTTTATTTCGTATCGATTTAGTTTTTGAGGTCATGTGCCACCTGAGCTAAAACCTCACAGGTCAGGTTTGAGCCGGGCAGTACGCATCGAATGACATTAAGGCAGAATCTGCGGGAGAGCGCAACTCTCGGTATCGCAAATCGAATTTTGCCGGCGCACGGAAGCTCCGCTAGAATTTGGTTACACGGGCGACCATTTCAGACTTGTTGTTTTGGTCAACGGTTTAGATTTTTGAAAAAAGTACTAGTAAAAGTAGTAGTCTCACAGGAAAATACCGAGGTCAAGGGAAATTCTAAACATGAAAAAAAGCAGATTTGGATTTGATTTGAATTTGAAAGTGTCACGGAGGATAATGGGTACCGATGCGTGATCACTCGTTAAACGAGTTATGTAAGTATCTGTGATTTTTTTGAGTTTTTTAACTGCCTGACTGGTTTCGGACGGGATAGATAAATACGGGTTCGTGGTTTGAGCCACCACAGTGGCCTACGCACTTCTACTACAGATTCTACGTCCCGTTCAGTTTAATTTAATTCTAGTGTCATAAAAATATATTAAAATTAAATCATAATTCCTATCATCAACTATTGCAACAGTATTTTCTGTTCAACTATTAATTGATAGGTCTCTATAAACCCTCACGTTATAGGTCCCCCTTGTTAAGTATTGAAACAGATGCACCCTCAAAATACAGTTAGCAAGTTTTGCAATAACGCTGCACATGTGACGAAGACCGTATGCGTCAGTTATTAACGGCTTGCCAACATTGTTCCATAAAGCGAGCTCGGTAAATCATTTCAACTCCTTAACTGTTACTGGAACTAGCAGAACTAGTAAACTAGCTGAACGCGCGAATACATAAACTCGGATTATCCAGCTGGGTTTTACGTCTGTCGCATACTACTCGTTACTTGCAAACAAATGTAGATACAGTTGCCTTCTGCAGTACTGTCGCACGGACAACTCTGTTCAAGTTCCGGTTCAATCGAAAAACATCGATGTAGAAATAGATCGAATGTGGAACAAATCTAGTCGGCAAGCTACTGAGTTTAAACTCGCATATATGTTTTGAGCTTGTCTTTCATCTTTTTCTGATTCTATCCAGTTCTTTCCAGCTTTATCTGCATGCGATACTAGAGAAAACTCGGTAGCATCTAAAGTGCTTTATTAAATGTAAACAATAACTAATGCTGGACAATTAACAAAGCATCATCTAGCGCCAAGCTAAACAGAGCTTGTGTAATGGGTAACAGAACAGATAACTGATATACTCATCACATACACATTGATTGAAATTTTATACCTTTTTCTTACCTGACTTTATTGGTTTTGATTGATCATGACTGTAAATGGGTAAACTGGTTTGTGTTAGAAAAACACTAATCGGAGGACTCTTTCAGGATTAATGGGGTTCAAATAGACGCGTGGATTCCGCACCACTCCGAGGTTGTATTATAGTTGTAATGAACTTATCAATCTACGAAAATCTTTCAAGGACATCCACTAGGGCTGGTGCGGCGGCAGATCTGGCCGAGGATCTCAAGAGGCGCAAATATGCAGGTCTCGACAGAACCTACGCATTTGCTCCCCTTGGATTCGAGACCCTAGGTCCGTGGGGTACCGAGGCTCTCCGGGTTTTTAAAAAAATATCTGAGCGTCTGGTCGATGCGACGCGTGACCCGAGAGCTGGTGAATATCTGGCTCAGCGTGGTAATGCAGCCAGTGTCTTGGGGACGCTTCCAACTGGTATTGACATGGATCAATTGAGCTACCTTTAGACTGTTTGCAACCGTCTGCAGTTAGCTCAATGGTTTCAATTGTAAATACTAGTTGTAATTTTTCTATTCCTTGCTTGTAATTTTCGTTGTTAATAAAGTTTTTATCTACGAAAATATCTATACCTACTTAAATTTATCGATTAGTAGGTTGTTATTTCAATCCATAAATTGATGTAGTATGAGATGATACTTTTGTTTTCTGTTATTTGCTTTCATACATTTCCGACCTTAAAAACTCGCTAACTGTGTCATGGAAACCGCCGCCGCCCTACAGCCGGGTACACGGCACTTACCTACTTTCCGCCCGGAGCGACTATCAGCTTTGAATGTTCTGATGTGATGCAACGGATCGCTCCGGCTGTCCGCGCACTTGAACACTATTGTTGCATCTGATCAGGTATCAGATTCAATTTTCAGAGACATCATGTACTTCAGAGATAGATTGGTAGAGATAGATTCACTAAACAAAATACTAAGATGAAAACGCGATAGAAAGATAAACTCACAATAGGTACGTCTCATCGCTTTAAGAGATAAGGCCGCCAATTCAATGGCCACTCTATAGGATAAGTTTCCTAAAAGACTAATGTTTAATATTAAGGCTTTGTTATAAAAGATAATCTATCCATCTGTCTATCTTATAAAAACAGGTTGTGTTCGTTTAAAGACAGTATTAGTTACATAAAACTTCAATATTAGCTGGGTTATTGGTTAACACTTGAAAAATAGGTAAGTCTTATGATTTATCATAAGACTTACCTATTTTTCAAGTGTTAATAATGATGTTAACATTTGCACCGTTCGGTTCAGCAGAGCGACTCGAGACACGTCCTTAAAAGTTCGTTGTCGTGCTGCTCATACATTTGCCTCGAACGGAAGAAGTTTTGCTCTACACGAAGTTTTTGAACGGAGCCTAACTTTTAGTTATCAAATCAGGGAAATCGATGCGCATGTTTTCCGGAATAACATCTTGGAACATACGAGTGCATTTGTTTTAAGTCTGCTTAGCCTGTTGGAGAACAAAGGCCTCCCTCCCTTAATAAATTATAGATTTTAGATGTTGCAGTAACAGACACTCATAAAAATATTAAAACAAACAGAAAACTACTTTATGGTAAGAGAGTTTAAAAGCAAATCTCTCAAAACACTAATCTTTTGATCGAGCTAAAGTTTGCGAGTAAAATCTCAGAGCTGTAATCTCAGATAGACCCTACTCTTGTTTCATCTTCAAAATCAATATTAGCGCCGCTTCGCTAATCCTTGTCTCAAAACTTCGGAGCACCTTACTGAACTTAGGAATAATTTTAAACAATTATTTAACTACGTTTAAGTATCTCTGAGCACGGATTTGAACAGCAATTCAGAATTTCAGACTAGACGTCAATTTGTACCTAACTTGGCCCAGATAGAGCGATTTACTACGACTAGAACTTTGTACTTTGTGATAATCGAATAATGTATATTCTGAACAAATATTCACCTTTACAATTGCGGTTTAAAATACCTGAACATATTGAAAAGGGCATACGTTATTCTTTTCTTTACACACGTTTTAAGCGGGATTTGAATAATGCGCAATAAAAGCTCATTTTCCTTTGTCGAGAAACCAATAAACTATTAATTATTGTTAACCATAAAGCTCCGAAATATCACACAACTGATAATAATCATGTGTTCCATTGAATCAAGCCTGACAGTGAAGGCAAGTGTAGTACTGATCGATCGCGATCACACAATACAGCACCATACGCTACCGCGAACTCAAATACAAAATGCGTGATCATCCCACATACAATTAGCATTGACTCGATCTCATTTAGCTTTACATCGGCCATCGAATCAGGCTGACAATAGTAGCAGTTTCCTAGTCCAATTTGTGGCAGTTAGGTAATACGATTCGATTCACAACTGCGAAATTAATTCCCGTAATATCGTTGAAAGTTGTTCTAACTCGGGACGGGCAGGCGCTCGCTGGATTAGTTCCTGGACTGGTTAAGCACGTGAGCGACGATAGGACGTTGGCTTTTATGATAATCCACATATGGTCGAAGCTTGATAATCAATGCCCGTAAGGCAATGATTATAATACCACTAAGTGCCTAAGGTAATTTTCTAACTTATAAAAAAGTCTTTATTATTCCATAGTTGTTTGAAAAGAAACATGATACATTTTTAATAAAAAAAATACTTTCTGCGGGTATAGACCTCTTCCAGTGTTAACTAATTTTTTCTTCTCTTCTGCGTTCTTTGCCCATATTTTTCTTATTTCTTCTATCTCGTCTGGCTATTTCCTTGTGGCCTACATTGTCTTATCTTTCCTTAAGGTCCTCTACAGTAGTGTTTTTGTATATCCATCTTCTATCTTTATTCTTTATCTTTTGAGCGGATTATGTGACCTGTCCACTTCCATTTAGGGGCTAGAGCGTGTGTGTGCATTTTCTTTCTTAGTAATAAATGTATGCCTAATAAATAAATAAATATTTCCGGACAGTCCACACAACATACACCGAGGCTCTCCGGGTTTTTAAAAAATTATCTGAGCGTCTGGTCGATGCGACGCGTGACCCGAGAGCTGGTGAATATCTGGCGCAGCGCATCAGCATTGCCATACAGCGTAGTAATGCAGCCAGTGTCTTGGGGACGCTTCCGACTGGTATTGACATGGATCAATTGAGCTACCTTTAGATTGTTTGCAACCGTCTGCAGTTAGCTCAATGGTTTCAATTGTAAATACTAGTTGTAATTTTTCTATTCCTTCCTTGTAATTTTCGTTGTTAATAAACATACACACAAAGTAATGAATTACTCTTTATATTAAAATCAAAGAATCAAAGCAAATTACAGATTCAAGAGACAAAGCAGATTTCAGACCACTAAGGATGGAAGTAGCCTGGGTACTAAACATAATATAATTTTTTTATTAATTACTGAAGATAGTTCAGTTTTAGTAGAGCTAGTTCCAGAAAAGCTTTGACCTGAATTTCAGGATCCTTTTGTTTGTTTTCAGTCAAAGTATTTACCTCCGGTGTAATATAGTTTCCTATCATAAACCCAAGCTCTAAATCTAATGGCAGTCTGCAATACGAGCTATAAAACTGTGTAAAGTGAAGAATTGGAAAATAGCTGTAACTTCTCAAACAGTTTTATGACTTTACTATTTCTCGTGAAACTGTCTTCTCAATCGAATCAAATATATTGATGAAGATATATTTTTCAGAGAGAGCTGTGTAAAACGACTAACAAAATCATACATGTTGGTCATGTGACGCTTTTACGAGTATTTACACACTTCTGATAACGATAGTTTCAATTATTTTCTTAATAAATTTTTATTTTAACTTTCGAGCTTCATCATCATCATCATCATCATCTTCAACCTATATTAGTCCACTGCTGCACATAGGCCTCCCCCAATGAGCGCCATAGCGCCCTGTCTTCAGCTTGACGCATCGAGCTTCACTTGTTAGCAATTCCCTAAAACTGTATTAACAATGAAAATTTCAGTTAATCAGTCATCAAGAATATAAACAAATTAAAACTAGTATACACTATATAACTAACTATACACAATTGAAATAATTGAGCTAACTGCAGACGGTTGCAAAATGTCTAGAGGTAGCTCAACTCATCCATATCATCATCATCATCAACTTATATTAGTCCACTGCTGGACAAAGGTCCTGAGCGCCATAGCGCAATGTATTCAGCTTGCCGCATCCAGCATCTGCCACAAATGGCAGCGTCTGTTGGATTTTGGGTGCCTATGATGCATTTTGTAAATTAAATAAACTTAGCTAGATATACAGACAATACGTGTAGTCAGATTATGTTTATAAGAATAAGAATAAGAATAAGAATCATTTATTTGCATAAAACATGAGTATTAACATGGTTGAGCATGCAATTATGTTTATAGTATTTTCTTTTATAATTTTACATTTCTATCCATGAAAACCTTAAATAAGCTTACTGTTATTTAATAATTTAATTATAAACCTCTGGTTTCCCTTTAAATAAATAAATAAAATATACTATTAACCAAAAACAATAATGTATCGAAGTGTAAAATCAAAAACATTTAATGTCTTCAAGTGTAAAACATAAACATTTAATGTCTCCAAGTTTAAAAACAATTTTTTTTATATCTCTAAGTGTAAAATCAAAAACATGTCTCCAAGTGTAAAACCAAAACCATTTTTCTCCAACTATAAAATCAAAAACATTTAATGTCTCCAACTGTAAAATCAAAAACATTTAATGTCTCCAAGTGTAACATGTCCTAACTGGCTTATTCCAGGTGTGTTCAAACCTGAACAAGTGCGCGTGCGAGCGCGGCTGGACTGGCCCCGACTGCTCGCAGCACGACGCGCTGCCGCCCTCGCCGACGCCATACGTGCCAGACAACGCCACGCGGGCCGCCTACAACATGACCAAGAAGGAAACACCGTATGGTGAGTCTAAGCCAGTTTGTTTCGATTACTCTAGTGGTCGCATATTGAAAAAAGAATTCGTTTATTCTGTGTCACTATCTTTGTAAGATATGTTTTGAACTTAAAAGTAAAAAGCATTTTTTCTGTGTCACTATCATTTATAAGATACCTATATTTTTAACGTAAAAGAAGCATTATGCTATAAAAGAAACTTTTAACTATATTGCAATAAAGATTCAATAATTTAAGGTAAATAACCTGAGAAAAATAATGGTTACATTTAGTTACTTTCTATTTAATGATATTTCTGCGTTTTCTTTAATGTTAAATAAAAAAATTGGTCTTCTGTGATCATTCATAGAAGAAATGAAGAAATTAAGCAAAGTACTGTACTGCTACTACAAATAAAAAATTACTTATTTTATTTAAAACCATAATCAATCTGTACCTTTTTTAGACGATTACTTAAATGATGATTATTCTTCGATTTATTCGTATTCGTAGACCTAGTCTGTTGCTACGGCGTAGAATAGCCATTTGCAACTTGCAAAGTACCGAATTTAGAAGTATTTTACAACTTTCATAACTATTTAACAATGTTTTATGTTTACAGGTGCCTTGTTTCATTCTATTAATATTCCCCCTACTTATAAAATGTACTAATTGGCCCATAATCCGAGCACTGCTCTCAAAATCCAAAAAATCTAAACAACACGCGTAAAATATCCGCGCACGCGTTTAAACACCGGTAAAAACTAGATCGGGTTAAAATAAGGTCCGAAACGAACGGTCGGTAAGACATTCGTCGTAGATATTTCGAGCGTGGTAGTACGGTGTACGAACACGTACGTAGCGAGCTGTACGGTACGGTACGGTCGCAGCAGGTGTTGGATTGTTGCGAGCACTGCTCGGAGGCTTGTGAGGCGCGGCGGGCGGCGCCGGCGCACTAACGCGCGGGGCCATCTCTTGCAGGTGAGCACTCGGGGAATAAGATGAGCACCATGAACATGGTGATATTGTTGCTCGCGGTCGTGCTCTCGGTGTTCGTGGGGTTCGCCTGGATGGCGTACTGCTTCAGGTAACGGCCGGTAACTCGGTGTTGTCGCACTGTGTCTGTCGCTCGTGCCTGTCTGTCGTACGTCTCGTGTATGTGTCTCAGGGCCGGCTAGCGCGCCGGCGCCGGCCCCCCGCGCCCGTGACGTCACCCCGCCTCGTCGGTGACGTCACGAAGCGCGGCCCGCACTCACTCCCTTCTCTTGTGGCGCAGAGAACTACCACGGCTCGAACACGGTGTTCCTCGTGGCGGTGCTCATGTCTGTGGTAGGGGGGGTATTCATAGTATTTGCCCTGAGCGCTCTCTGCTACAGGTCAGTCGTAGTACACAAAAACATCTCCCTGTGCCTAAGGTTAGTGAGCAGAAAACAGACCAAAGGTAGTTAAGAAGAAATTTAAATCGTCACCTTCGTATTACTTGTATGTTAATTTAGACGTTAGCGTTGGTGTTTCTGTTGGTTTGGTTTCGTCGCCGATTGGTTTTAGTTTGGTTGTTACCTCTTTGAGAGTTGTTTGTAAGATTGTGGTGGTAGCGTTAGAGTTGGCGGGTGGCGCGCTCGACTGCATTTGATCTGTGGTTCTGTCGCGCGCCGGTCCTCGCCGACCGCCTCGCTGCATGCCGGAAGCCTTTCCTCGTTCGACACTCGACACCCACACACACTCAAACCCTTAAGATTCTGGGCTCTTGGATGTATGCATTGGCTTATGTGAACTGTGACTCGTTTTCGTTTCCTTTCTTTGGTCGGGCCGCGGCGGGCACGCCCAGAAGCCCGCCCGCCGCGGCCGCAGCGGCCCTGTCTCTCTCACCAGCCAGCGACCTCACGCAACCTTCACTTTTACTAACTGACTGATTGACCAAACACTTTCCTTTTCATTTGGTTCGTGAGCGCGGGCTGTTGAAGAGATAAGGCCGCTCGACTCGTCACCACTCACTGTCACTCCCACTGACTCTACTTTGCACGAGAAGCGAATGTGCAATGCACGGAATCTTCTTTCAAGCCGCTATCTATCTAGTTAGCAAGCCTTTTGTTATACATTTAAGACATCCGGTTCTTTCCGGTTCCTATACTCCATGTGAGTGACAATACAGGGAGCTTATTTAATACTCGCTGATTTACTTCAACTATATCATTCGGAACAGTTTACCCATCACTTTAACTTGACAAAGATTTGCTGATACGAAAATTCAAAATCATTCAACACTTTCGATATATTGTTGTTCATCAGCAAGGGTCGAAATAATCTCATCTCGCTTTTACACTGTTGCTTTTTGGCTAAACGTCATTTCACAATACTGGAAAGAACCTACTTACCATTAAGCTAAGATCAGTATATTTTTATTATTAATTTCCATACAACATCAAATTCCCATGAGGAATGAAACGAAAAATTTATAAAAGTCCAAATTCCAAATTGATAAATTGATGAACTGAATAAATATCCAAAAGCCTGGTGCTTTGCAATTCAATTCGATTCTCTCAAATGGAACGAACGGTGACCTTAAACGAGAACGTTTAACCGACTCTACACCTTAAAGGTAAGAAGGTGGTTCACAGAGTCTGCAACCAACATATTTCTCTTTACTGATTCAACTTTACCATTGATACCAATTAACTTACAAAATTACATAAAGCAACCAAAAGCGCTTTTAAAACGCGCATAATTATCATCATTCGTTCCATACAGATTCAAAAATTTGCTGAATTCGCTTTGAATCCCTTTCAATTCGGTCTTGTAAACGTAATCGATTGATCTGAGTGTGCGTTCCCTCGCCACGCCTGCTCCAGGAAAAAGAGCACGTCTCGGAAGTACGACCCCCCTTACGTCAAGAAACCCATCGCCAAGAGCTTTGCCGGAGGTTCCACCACTAACAACTCCCAAGAAGACATCTCCATGGATGGTGGGAAACTGCACTCCTTCAACAACACCTTCAGGTAACTTATCTCCTAATTCTTTCTCTTTCTTATTAATAACAACGAAAATTACAATCAAGGAATAGAAAAATTACAACTAGTATTTACAATTGAAACCATTGAGCTAACTGCAGACGGTTGCAAACAGTCTAAAGGTAGCTCAATCGATCCATGTCAATACCAGTCGGAAGCGTCCCCAAGACACTAGCTGCATTACCATTACCTTCTCTTTCTTGTCTTATCTATTTCCTTTCTTCAATTTAATCGTGTCTCTTTCAGATTTCCTACTTGATTTCGAAGTAAAGTCTGTATTCTGTTTCTTATTTTCTCCCATACTACCTATACTCTGATTTAGAATCATAGATATTTTTTGTGAACAAAGACCTTTATATATGAACAACGGAAAATTGCACAAGTGAAGCGAAAAATATACAAATTCGAGTTAGAAAACGATTGAGACCAATGAAATGATGAATGATAAAATTCAAAACCACCAACTGTTTGATCTTCTACAATCTTTCATACCTTGCTCTGATTATACCCGTGTCGATAAATATTTTTACATCAATATATGATTTTTTTTTGTACCTAACTCATTTGTTGACAAAAATGTCTTGGTTGTTAAATCTTGGTATGTAATGTAGTTGTCCTATTAATTTTATTTATGTAACTTTTCTTTCCTTCTCGGATCTGGTGTTGTGAATCAGAAACCTGTTGAGGTACGTCAGCTTGGCGGTCCACGCTTAGTTTTGTACCACTCGGTTTTAGCTTTTACTCACTAAGCTTGAGGTTGACAACGCTTTGACGAGACGGGTGCTGTTTTGTGTGTAAAGCACTATCACAATCGAAAACACGCTTATTGATTCGTATTTTTATCCATAATTTTAATACATAGCATAGTTACAGGTTGTTACTAGGAGTTTGCAAAGATAGATTAGAATATTGTATTTTCCTCATCCTCAAAAGTAAATCCTACTTCAATAATGTAGATAACTTAAAACGCCAAGCTTATAGGGCAGGTATTCGAAACATCTATTTTATTTGCAACACAAAGTAGGTATAGCCTCACTATAAAGTAGCGCCACACACCATCAGTCCCACATTACAGTGAGTTGCTCTTCTTTTAGCCGCGGTGACTCCCAGCGCGTGATCTTCAAGCATGGGAACCACATGGCGGGCTCTGGGAATGGCAGTAGATATCCGTAAGTTTATGGTATCAGTTTACGTAGGAACTTTTTAAATTATTATCACTACATTTAAGAAATTTTATAATATCGAAAAAAAATGGTTTTGAGACTTGAACCCGCGACCCTCCCTCAGTAAGGGTGCGCTACCAACTGTGCCACGAAGACAAGTGACCTCCTAAACGAAAATCTTTGCGACCTTCTCCCTACCTACTCTCAAAGCTATAGGTGAGTGAATAGGTGTCTTCCAGACTTTCGTAATACCTACATCTTCGGCCACGTCGTCACTTACCATCAGGTGAGATTGTGGTCAAACGAAGGTCAATGGATGAAAAAAAAATCTAATGGGCAAGAAATATGCCTATTCTAAATTTCAGCCAGATCCGTTCAGTATAGTTTTTACGAGAAAGACTAACAAACATTCATACAAACTTTCGTTTTTATAGTATAAGTCAGGATAAGAAGGAAACGTGTCTACTCTTCTTGCTTCTAACGTACCTTCTCCTATCGTTGACACTGGCTCTGCTGACTCTATGTCACTATTCTTGACGGACCCTGAGGAAGTTCTAGCAACTATATCTCAGCTAAAAGCCAATACTTGCCCTGGTGGGGACAATATCTCAACAACTCTAATTAAGACCTGTGCTCTACCATTGTCCGAACCCATTGCGTTCTTAAGCAATATTAGTTTTTCAAGCGGATCATTCCCACAAATTTTCAAAAATGCATATGTTACGCCAATTTTTAAGACAGGAGATAAAACCTCTCCATCTAATTATCGTCCTATTTCTCTACTCACAGTAATTTCCAAAATAATAGAAAAACTAGCTAACAAAAGACTTTTATCATATCTAGAAACACACAAAAAACTTGCCTGTAACCAATATGGCTTCCGATCACGAAAGTCCACTGATGATGCGGTACTGACACTGACGACGTCCATTACGAAGCATCTTGATGGTAAAGAGAAATGTATCGGTGTTTTTTTGGACCTCCAGAAAGCATTCGATACAGTCTCAATACCTATTCTGCTAGCGAGACTAGACAAACTTGGCGTACGTGGGATAGTGCATAGCTGGTTTGAAGACTATCTTACAAATCGAAACCAAATAGTACGAGTCGGAAGTCATGAGAGTCAAAGTGCACCCTGTACCTATGGTGTACCCCAGGGGAGTACACTGGGCCCTACTCTATTCCTGGTGTATATAAACGAACTTTGCTCAATTCAACTAGATCACGGGAATGTATTCATGTTTGCTGATGACACCGTAATAGTTTTTCACGAAGCCACATGGAATAAATTGAAAGTGACAACTGAGAGGGGTCTGTCTAGGGTTACCGCATGGCTTGAGGATAATCTGTTATCCCTCAATACGACGAAAACTAAATACATTAGTTTCAAAAAAACTAAGTCTGGCTCTCCACCGACCTCTCTACGTATTATAGCCCACTCATTCCCGTGTAATCGGTCAGCAGGGGATGTACCACAAACATGTTGTTGCAGTCCCCTCGAAAGCGTACAGATGATAAAATATCTCGGTGTAACAATCGATGATAGACTCACGTGGGTCCCTCACATTGACGCGGTGTCTAAAAGAATCAGGAGGCTTATATGTTTTGTAAATTATATGTTTTGTAGTCTATCTAAAACTCATTAATGTGAATGACTGTGTACCTACCTCTGTTTTTGATTATCTGTGTGACATTATTCAAATTTATGGATCTTTGTGTCTGAAAATAAATGAATTTATTATATATATATATATATTATTATAATCGTTTTCAAAAAACTTAGGGAGGTCACTGATAAAAAGCTCTTGATACAAACTTACAAATCACTAGCGGAATGTATAATAAGCTACTGTATTTGCTCATGGGGTGGTGCAGCAAAGACACATATTATTAAAGTAGAGCGAGCCCAGCGCGCTCTACTTAAAGTCGCAATGTCCCTCCCATACAGATACCCTACAACTGAACTGTATAAAAAATGCAACGTTCTCTCAGTTAGAAAACTTTTTGTCCTTAACTGTATAAAAAGGTATCACTCGGTAACAGTTCCCACTCTTCCTCCCTCCAACAAACGAATAGATAAGTGCCCTGTTCCAAGCTTTAACTGTGAAATTGCAAGAAGACACTATAATCGTCTTGCTCCGATTTTATATAATAAACTAAACTCCAAATCAAAAATCAAATCCTTATCTAAACAAAAACTAAAACAATGTGTCATTGATTGGCTTAAAGATGACGACTACAATGGCGTAGAACAACTGTTTGTATAAATTATCTATAGCCTCATCACCGCCTATAAGGCCTTTCCTCCTTAATGAGTACAGAAAAAAAAAATAAAAAAAAATAAAAAAAAAATTGTCCTAGATACCCTTGCTTTATATATATAACATACACACACATTTTTATACAAATGTCTATATTTATATTGCTAAGTACTTAAATATATATAGCTACCTACATAATTAATACCTACTTGTTAAACTTGTTTTCTATCTATGTATCTTTCTTGTAGGTACTGTTTAATTATGTAAAATAAATTAAAATTATTGTTTGCCAGTTATTGTTTATACATAAAACCTTGTATAATTGGCTAGGAGCAATTAATTAAATTTAAGTTATCTAAGTTAATGTTTAGTTAACAAATAGTATTAAGACAAATAGTATTAAGATAAACATACATAAGGGAAGAAACTGTTCCCCTGTAACACAGCTACATTGTAGCTAACACAGGTGACAGTGTTCCAACTCTATTGTAACACATATTATTTTTAATAAACGTTTTGTATTTTTTGTATTTTTTTTTGTGTCTTTGAGTACTGAAATTAGCTATTACCTTTCTCAATTCCAGGGATCATCAGAAAATGAAACGGGTTCATTCTGGAAGCGAAGACGAGCCCAATCATTCAGGTGAAGACTTATGTTATTTAAAACAATGAGAAAGTATGTTATAAATGTATATGTTACATTAGTTATTGACGTAGTGTAAGAATTAATTCCTTCAAACCTACTCATTTCAACAATGCCGTAAGTGCTACGAGAACCAAAGTTATCGGCATAGCTCAAAGAATATTGTATTATTGTATTGTAATAGTTAATTTTAATCAGAATCGCGCAGCGAGCTGTGGAAATAGCTATGCTCGGAATTTCTCTGAAGGATAGAATTCGTAACGAATTCATCCGACAGAGAACCAAAGTTATCGACATAGCTCAAAGAATTAGCAAGCTGAAGTGGCAGTGGACCGGCCATATATCGCTAAGATCCGACAGCCTTTGGGCTAAAACTGTTCTTTATTGTTCTTGAGATCGCGATTCGGCAAACTTAGTTTAGGACGCCCTCCGGCCAGGTGGGATGACGCATTGCGAAATACTTCAGGCAGAGACTGGATGAGGCAAGTTGAAGACAGAGCGCTATAGCAGTCATTATGGGAGGCCTATGTCTAGCAGTGGACTTATATAGGTTGATGATGATGATTTTATACGAAATTAAGGTTGATTTTAACAAAATACTTACAGAAAAAAATCTTGGCACGGATACACCTTTATGCGGATTAGGAGTTTAGGAGAATTAAGGAACGTTTGATCGGAATTATTATGACATTATCATCTTGAACAATTTAATTTCATACCAAGATCTTGTAATAAACAATTATTCATGATTTTATCTGCTCTAATATCTCAGCTTTTTATACGTACGCCTATACATTTCCAGGGGAAGAAGACATAGCGTTCATAGACGTGCAGCAGAGCTCTATGTCCAAGCTCCCAGAGAAAGGAATCCTCAAGAAGCACGGCTACGGAGCCGTGGACGGCAAAGACAAATGGGGGGACGACTCCCAATCGGAGCAGCTGGAGGCCGGCTCCCAGTCTGACGGACAGGAGCCTTCGGGGGCCGTGGCTGACATGGAGTATAAGTTTAAGGTCAGTGAGAGGTCCCTGATCCATGAGATTTAGGGGACGACTCCCAATCGGAGCAGCTGGAGGCTGGCTCCCAGTCCGATGGACAGGAGCCTTCGCAGGCCGTGGCTGACATGGAGTATAAGTTTAAGGTCAGCGAGAAGAATTGAATTAAACAGGAACACACATGTAAAGGGTATTGATTTACTCCTTCCGAAACCCTTTGGGTAATGGTATGTATATTTGGTACAATTAACAATTTGTGATGGTTTAGGTAGGAAAAATAACATCACATCTGAATCTGAATCTGATATGAATACCTAAACTGAATGACTTATGATAAAATGTTGTTAAAAATAATGGTGTAATTGGTATAGGTAAAATCCGCATTCACTGTGGTATGACCCGGCGCGAACTGTCTGAATTTGGGTGAACAAAAGCTATTGGGGTAGTCAAAGTGATATGAAAAAACTGCATGCCAAGTGCTTGAGCCGTAGAATGTTTTTGAGTATTTGAACTAGTCGGAGAGTTGAGTAGGATGCGTTCCTAATTGATTACGCATTTCCGTACAGAGCGTTAACAGATTATCAACTCTCATTTGAGTCGTGAACTTTTGATACTTAAGACGTGTTTATGAAGTGTTTTTTTACACATTAATAAACAAATATTTTCCCTATTTCAGGACCTAAATGGATACCACGAGAATATAATCGTGGCTTTAAAGACTGCTGCTCTCAACCGCGCCGCGACCGGCGGCGGTTCAGGAGACCTTCGGGCGTTACAGGTAACATCAAGTTACTATATTTAACACATTCACTGCCACCACAGACATCTAAGACAGAACTCCTTGCACCGGCTCGCCTTGTATTTACTGTATTACAGTATCTCAGACTTCTAAAGTGGAACAGTATGGGTTGTTTATTACGACACTTTTTACTGGCAACAAAACAGTTGATTCCTTAGCACTACCTTAACAGTAGATCAGAGTACAAACCATGATTTTTTCTTTGTCTTCATTTTCAGTGGATACCAAGAGTGAATTTTAATCAGATTTGAAATTAACAAGCGTACAATAAATGGCAGGCAAACTTTCTATTGAAAACTCAGAGATCAGCTCACCTTTACCGCTATTTGCTGAAAAAAAGTTCTCTATAAAACGTTTTTCATTACTTTTAGATAACTATTTTTAAGCTATGTTTTAGCGCCAACAGGGTATAAACCCCGTCAAGCATAAGCTTGACCTATAAATTTATGTTCATAACACCTCTTTTAACCCGAAACATCTGAACAAATGATGATCGATAATGATTCAACTGGTTTTTAACTGTTTCTTAGAAGACAAATCTGTTAATTCCAGGAATACGAGTACAAGCGCGAGCGGGCCCCCAGCGCGGAGAAGATCCACGAGGCGGAGCTGCGGCGGCAGCGCGGGGGGGACGAGGATGAGGACGAGCCCGCGCCCTGCGGACCCATCCGCATCCGCAACCTGGAGGACCTCATCCGCCAGCTGGAGCATCACTCGTCCCGCCACATGTCGCCCTCCGGCTCGGAGGATATCCGCATGTCTGAGACCGAGGCCGACCGCCACTACAGGATCGAGCCTGAACACATAGCGCCGTGAGTACCACCTACCTACCACACGAATACACCGCAACTGTTGGTTCCTATCTAAGTTGGCTGAAATTCGATCGCGGATACTTCCTGATAGCATTTAAACTAGTCAATTTAGCAACACCAGGTTTTAAAACAAAAATAGTTTGACCATGAATTCAGATACATGCGAACTTTCTTGTCATTTACTGTCCCGGAATCAAAATATATTAAGATTTGAGATTGCAACTAAAAACTGCATTAAAACATCAAAAATCTTATATCGCCTGAACTTCAATATTGCACACGGTTGCCCAATAAACTAGTTCGTTGACAAAAGCATTCCGGCCATTCCAGTAGATGTCGAGGTCGCATCGGCGGCGGCAGCGAGGAGGAATCCCGCTTCGGCTACCCTCGGTTCCGCGGTAGCGGGCGGCACCACGCGGGCGGCGCGCTGTTCGGCGGCGCAGTGCCGGTGCACCCACCGCACGCGCCGCTCGTGCCGCACGCGCGCGCGCCCGGCGTGCTGCCCGACGACGACGCGCTCTATGAAACTGCGGATGCTGAGAGGTTGAGGGACGCGCCTGATAGTGAGAGGTGAGTTTCGGGAGCTTATGCTGCGTTCAATCTGATTCCGATTATAATGAATTAAAAATGTAATTAAATTTATGATACCAGATATTTTTTAAATTTTATGTAATGAGAAAAGATGTAAGAGATTGTTGAAACTTTTGATTATTGGTTTGTAATTTCCCATCTTTTAAACGATGATCTAAAAAAACTCACTCAACATATATTTTAATAATATTGATTAACGTCTTCCAAGTCTTTTAAAAACTTTGAAGAAAGAAAAACAAAAAAGTTAAATAATTCAAAACCACTTCTATATTGATTTAAGTTTCTTGCCGAAATCGGATTGGACGCAGAACTGCATGTAGGGAACTATTGGAATTAAATTATGAAAGCATTTGTCAAAATTGTACAAGAAGACACTCTACAAGCTACGCTTTTTTTAATATTGCTAAAGGCCGAAGAAGTGTTCGGGCTCTTTCTAGATTAAATTCAAAAATAGTCCCAATTTCTGCAGCATTTATTTACAAATTCAAGTAGAATTGCTGAAACCTAATGCGCCACATAGGGCAAACACACAACACTGACAATAATACTCGGGCCGAGCCCGCGGACAGTCGTCTGCCCGCTCGGCCGTCACACGCGCCTCGACTCTCCGTTCCTCTTCTCTATCATTTTCTAGTGATGAATTTATTCAAGCTCAACAACAGTTAGCCCGGTGGGCGAGTGAGGAGGTAGTGAGGGTCGCGCTGGGCCCGGGGGCGCTGAGCGGTGGGCTCGGCCCCGGAGCGCTGGGCGCGCGCGAGTACTACCCCTCGCCCCCCGGCTCCACCAGCAGCGAGGCACCCCCCGTGCCCCCCGCGCACCCGCAGCACCCCGCGCACCTCCCGCCCCCGGAGTACAAGCACTGACCGCTGAGGATCGGCTCCTTACTTTCCTAGGCACCGTTAGGTTAATCACGTTAACGACTAGTTTGACCGTTAGTATGAACACGATAAAATCTTTACACGTGTAGTTGATCTATTAAAAGTTATAGTGGACTCGACCGACGGGCGCGGCTCGCGGCCGCCGCTTGTGAATAAGTAGTTATCGTTAGCGAATCGCGACAGTGTAAATATTACCGAATATTGATATGATGCACATTTATAAATACGATATGACTGAACTCTAAGTAAATGGACATTAAGCATAAACTGTTGAATATAAGTTTCAATTTGATGGAGTTGTAGCCTGCTGCGCCAGCGTCGGGACGCGTCCGTTTTGTTGATATGTATAATAATTATATTAGTTTGATTAAAAAGATGCGCTTTATATCTCTTATATTTGTTCAAGTGAAGCCTGCCGGCGGTGGCGCGGCGGTTGGTATGTCTAAAGTAATTGTAAGTGAATGGTCATTGTATGGATAGCGATAAGGTGACGTTGTACGGTGTCGAGGTCCCTAGGACTGCGGGCCCGGGTGCGCCCGCCGCTTCCGGAGGCTCGAGTAGCTTTCATTTAGATAGGCGATTAACAAATTCAGAGCTATCGAAAGAGAAGCTTTAATGTAACATGAGTTAGTTCGAGAGCCGCGGGACCTCCGTCGAGCGCGCTCGCGGCCCGTCCGTTGACTTGATTTATGAAAGGTTTTACCCAATGCGATCCGATGTTTTTTTGTGCTGCTGTGATTGTTTCACTTGTAGAAGGTGGGCGACAAGCAACCGTCCCCGGAGAGTAACACAATCGTTTTCATTCTGTATCACCTCTCCGATCAACGCCCAGCTTTCTTTCTCATCTACGAACGAGTGTACAAGGGAACTTATGACACCAATTAAATTAAACTGTAATTATAAACTTTTGTTATAACTATTATTATAATACCTAAACGCAATATTGCTGTACTTATACGTAATAGTTATTGTCTGTATCCGGCGATCTCGATCAATCATTAAGTTTACTAGTCCGTATGAAAACATATTCTAAAACTTATGTACATTATATATAAAAGTTATTTCGATTATATCAGAATATTTATTATTGACTTTAAACGAATTTATGTCAATCTTTGGAGTTTGAAAGGAGTGTTATATTATTATGTTATAGTTTTCAAGTTTATTTTATTGTGACAATTTAGAAATTTATCGTTTCGGGTTCACGCTAGACTAGGTGGCCCGGCCAATATACTAACGTAGGATAAATATTACAGTTAAATTATTGGATAAAGTAATTTCGGATAGTTAAGTACCGACTGCCATTATTAGGTATTCTGGCACCTCGTTCACTGGCGCTGTGAGGCTATCGCGCCAATACATAATTGATAGATTCGTTAAGTCTTAATAGTAATAACGTACAGGGTAGATGTGATCGCGTACTCTGTGTGGCTGGGGCGGTACTCGCGCCGCTAGCGCCGCCGCGGCCGCCGCGCGCAACTCTGTCCCGCGACCGCGTTGGCGTGGCCACCCTACATAGGCGCTCCGCGGCGCCGCGCGTGCAATAAAGTTCGAAACACACTGAAGCCGGAGGCGGAGCGGAGGCGAAGGCGTGGCGGTTTTTCCTACGGCACCGCGTCGCCACGGCCTGCGGTGTGTGTATAGGCTTTCATAGGATTCCATAGAATACAACTCGCACGCCTTCGCCTCCTCTCCGCCTCCGGCTTCTGTGTGTTTCGAACTAAAGCACGTCTGTACAATGTTGTCTCGTGCCCGAGCGATTACGCAAAAACCACCCATCCAATATTTGACATTTGAAAGCCATTTCATGGTCTAAGTAATTTGTATGATGAATAGGACGCGTGAACGCTATGAAAATGGCATTCAAATGTCAATTATTGGATGGGTGATTTTTGCGTAATCGCTCGGCTGTTTTATTTGTGTCAGAGTAACATTTTAGGAAGCTATGTGTATTGTACCATGTGTTTGTACACTAGCGAGTACCAGGCTCCCAGCAGACGCCCGCTCGGCCCGCTGACTACCGCGGCGGTCGGCGGCGCCCCGTGCATATGTCTCTGCGCGAATTAGTTTGTACGCGTAGGCCTAACACGTCAATTGCGAACGGCCGGCGCCAGATTATTATAACATTGCTCACGGTAGTGCTCTGAATTTTATACGAATTTTCGTAACCTGACCTATTGACGAAACTAAGACCAACTTTCAAATTGTGTGCCCCTTGAATGTAATTTTATCGAGGCTTAAGATTGTTTCAAGCTGTCAATCACTGCAATCAATGGTTCATTAAAAATAATAGATATCTTAAATTTACGCGATCACTTTATTGGTTGAAGCTTTAAAAATAATAGATATCTATCTTAAATTTACGCGATCACTTTTTTGATTGAAGCTAAATGAAAGTGGATAATTTAGCTACAACCACATTTTTGCTAGTAACAGATAGTATCAGATGAAATATCCGTCTGAATCTACAGTTATAGTTTCTTAGCCTTCCTGTTTTTGGACGATGTATAAATCAGCATTGCCGAGTGAAATAAGGAGCTCAAGTATCCGTGATGATAAGCAAACCATGACGGTGTGAATTGGGGAATTGATAACCGTTCTTATCTAAATGAAAACCATTGAGTGCCGACAGTACACATGAGGAACATTTTGCTCAATACCAAATTATCTACTTCCTCTAATTAAAAAGTTACGACAATTCGTAAAAACCACCACTACCGAAATAACTAATATAGAGAAATGTTAAAGTTAAGTGATGTAACTTAGTTAATGTAATATAAAATACGAATTTTAAACGAAAACAATGTGAGAGCATTGTACTTTCAGTTTCTATTGTCCTTGTAAATATATTTGCTATATGATTTACTAAATGAATGTAACATATTATTAATGAAAAAATAGATGAGAACACATTTTACGAATCGTTTTATTGTTCCTTAGCTTACCTACAACAGAATGGATATTACCCAATAAGTCGCAAGAACGGTAAGTAAACTGATATGAGTATTAGGTAGTAAGAACAATGACATTATGTTTGTGTCCATCAGCTGTGGACGTACAGACAGTTGGTAGTAGGAGTTCGACATGGCGAAACTATTTGGTTTCCTCGTTTACTAACACATCGTTTTGATGTAGGCAGAATAATATAAATTTGAAATGAAATAAAGCATCAAGGGCGAAGCCACGACCAGAAACTAGTCTTCAATAAAGCAAATAAAATTATAAACTCCATGTTCGGTTTAAGTCAGATTCCGGTGTCTTTAGGACAGTATTTGTACAGTCGGCTTTATAATTTATATTTCTTTTTTTATTTTTATTTTAGTGTGGCAGCTTCACACCACCGAGTTCCACAGTGACTGAGATCAAACACTGCGGACCCAATCTCTGTTTTTGTCTATTCTTATGCCCAATCTATACTTTATTTCTAATGAATTTCTGCTCGCCTAGTAATTTTTAACTCGCATTGTTGCATTACGAGACAATTTTAACATTTTTAGAAGAAATAACAAACAAGTATAAATTCACGAAACAATTTATTTTTAACTAAGAGAAAATAATATTGTAGCACAGTATTATTTTGTATTTTTTTTTCAGTATTATTTGTTGTGCGCATTGCTACTCAAGTACCACCATGGAGTGAAAAAAATCTAATTTAAGTCGCAATCAAAATATCGTAATAATAGAGATTTCAAGTTCCTATGTAGTTCATTTTAAAAACTCAAAATAAAAACTTACCACTACTTCTACGTTTATGTTCCTCCAATGTATCCCATACAATTTGTCCAAGACAGTATCTGATCAACACCGAGGTAAGTTCGTAGGTTTCCATCAATATTATTCCTTTCACTGTACTTTTATCCTAAAGCGAATCTGTCGTGACCACAATCAGACCTAAACAGAATCTTACTTAAACCGAACTAGGAGAAATAAACATCACATCGTTACATTAAAATTAATTAAGGAATATCGATACTGCCGCTTCTCCTCTTAATAACGAACCTAGCGAAATCGTCCGTCTTCGGATCAAAGGACCCGATCTGGTCGCACTGCGCCGCCGCAGCCGCCTGCGCGATCTGGTCCTGGTAAGCCGCCACGTCGTCCCGCTTCAGTTCCACCAGGTACTTGCGGGACTCCAGCAGCACCATCGCGTCGTCGCGCGCCATCGACCACACGCTCGGCTTCACCCGGGCCAGCATGTTGGTGCCCACGAACACGCCGTGGAACAGACCCTGGAACTGGGGCTTGTGCGGGTAATGCTCCAACGCCGACAGAGACAGGAAATGCACTTTCCCGTAATCCACATCGATGTACGTGTCGCGATCCTCGCGGAGGAGCAGCGGCGCCTCGGGGTGGCTGCCGGACAGCTTCGCGTCGAACTCACTCAGAACCACCATCCCCAGATCCTGACCCTTCTCTAGTTTCATAGCGGCTACGTCGAACTCCTGTTTCTTCTCAAGCTCGTAAAGCAATCGCATAAGGTTCCTTTCGGACACGTCTGTCGCGCGCTTGTTGTTGACTCCGTGACTAGATTTCAACATATCCTTGTCGATACAGTCCAGGCCGTAGGATATGAACGGTGACGTCACCATGTCTCCCAGGTAGCCGCGGTGCAGGAACCTGTCCCCGCACTTGTAGACGCCGGCCGCGAGCGTCACGTTCGGACGACACACTTCAGTCTCCAGCCAGGTGAAGGCAACACCGTGCTCCCTAAAGTGTTTGTATTCGTGGAAACATATCTGCGAAGCGATCTCTTTCAAGCGCATGTGATAATCCCAGTCGAAGACTCCTAAGCGAGTGTCGTAGCGCACGCCGAGACTGTGTCTGATGCGGTGCTCCCACAGCTCGCAGGCGTTGAATTGATTCGTGTTGCCCGTTGTCCAAAAGTTCAACAAGTTCTCCATGTAGTCTCGCTCCCTGTACTTCATTTGCTCGATAGACATGCAGGGGATCAGGCAGCTCATATATTCAGGGTTGGTGATCATGCCGGTCAGTTGCCGAGCTTTCGCGATGACGTACCTGGAGGTAGGCGGGCGTAGCAGAATATTGCCGTATACTTCAAGAAATCTTCTAGTTTTTTCGAGCAGACCGCAGCGTGTGGTCTTCTCTAAGGCCATGGACATGAGCAGAAGTTGTCTCGCGACAAGTTCGGGGCATCCGTCGACCACAAAAAGGTTCATGTAGCGGCGATTGTGGCGATACGCCTGGGCGAGCGTCTTGATCAGGTGTCGAGCATCGCAGCCGCCGATCACCAGGAAATTCAGCTCAAACGCGCTCTCATCGCCGTGCTTCAGATATTCCTCTTGAAGATCGAGCGCGGGGGAGTAGCCCCAAAACATTTTAACTGTTTATGTTATGTGTATTCTCTTCGGTTGTCAACACAGAAATGGCAGGCAAATCAATGTCATGGAGACGTAAACAGTCGATGAACCGTGGAGGTTTCGCGGGGCGTTGCTAAGTAACAGTCTATTTATGTGGCGCTGGCTGGATTGCGCTCGAGGACGCTCCTCAATGACGGGCTGCAGCTAACTGGTTAATTAAGCGCTCGTGGAGCCGCAGAGCCCTTGGAGAGCACTGGAGTGTTAATAATACCCGATATCGATTTTCTGCACGAGCTTTTAATAATCGCGGTGGTTTAGATTTCCGACAAGCTTCACTTGTTTTATTGAAAACACAATAATATTTTTTTTATGTGTACCCTTATAGGAATTATGTGTACCTACTATTTTGTTTACTTAACTAATTTTTTAATGAGAACAAAGGGAAAAATTCTTATTTTTTTTTATTTATAGGTATTACCATATCATATCAGACTAAATAAATAAATACGAAAGTTTGGATGAATGAATCAATGTTTGTTTGTACTTCACGTCCAAAGTACTGAACGGATTGGGCTGAAATTATTAATAGAACTACGTCTATGATACATGGAATAAATACTTTTCATCAATTTTCCCGTAGTTCAAACCACGGGTCACAGCTAGTAATACTATATAAGAGAAAGTAATTTGTCTATTAACTTTCCACGCCTTAAGGCTATGTCCCCAGTAGGCAAACGGTGAGCAGCCGACTGAGTTTGCGGCGTATCAGTTCAGTACGCCCTTCCATATATTTTAAATTGAGTGTTCACAGTTTGCTAGTTTGCGCTCACTGTACGCAGTTTGCAGCGATACGTGCGCCGACTGTCTCAGTTAGCGGTCGACTCGCAAGTTCCAGTGCTTGCGATACGCACGTAAACTGATCTGAGTTTGTAGCTGTTCGCCACAAATTTGCGACTCACTCATTCGGCCGCTCACAGTTTGCCTACTGGGGACACAGCCTTAGTGTCACACCTCAGTCACTCCAGCAACCTCCCTTAGAAAACAGATAGCCTAATACAAAAGTGGTGACCCTGACGTGAATGTAAAAGAGAAAGTAATTTGTCTATTAACTTTCATGCCGAAACGGCATAACGGATCCTAATGAAAGGCAGGGGAAGGAACAGGGTACTGGAAAAGATCGTGTAAAACCGCGTACAGGAGCTAATCACTACATAGTACATACACAAAGTTAGTACATACTCGTAGACAAAGTCGCTTTTTCTGTCCCTATGACCCTATGTCCCTTTGAATGCTTAAATCTTTAAAACTACGCAACGGATTTTGATGCGGTTTTTTTCAATAGATAGAGTGATTCAAGAGGAAGGTTTATACGTATAATAAATCCGTACGAAGCCGGGGCGGGTCGCTAGTTCTTTATAAAGTACATTTTCGCAAAACAGGAAACATACATAATCAAGCAAAACCAATTATTTAACCGCAAAATTAAATATTCAAATTTAAATGAGCTATTCGATAGAGCTTGATAAACGTAACCAAGTTTACAATAAATTTACCTTGAACTGAAATTATTGAGTTGTAAAACTAATACCTATCAAAACGATTTTCTAAATAAGCGTATAATGAGGCTTAGGTACCTATTATATTGTGATAAAAATGAAGAATTTAAATAATGAAGGGAGGTAATCGGTACCTAGGACGAATAAGTCCTATAGGAAGTCGGATAAGGTAAAAGATAACAATATTGTGAATAATATATCTAAATTAAGTTTATTACAACTACAAAATTGTAACATTATCATAGTAAATGCCTCTTCTAAGCTTTTTTTGGGATATATCAGAAACATTCGGCACCAAGTGATATAAAGTTCTTGAAACATCTTATTTGTTCTAGTCTGTACATTAATAAAAAATCTAAAGATAAATCTTATAAGTATAATGATCCATGAATTTTCTCTTCTTCTACTTATATAGAAATAGTTTAGTTTGCCCTAGGATTGTATTTATAATTCAACTTTATTAGTTAGGTACTATTAGAACTATCTATAATATAAAAATGAATCGCAAAATGTGTTGGTAAGCGCATAACTCAACAACGCCTGGACCAATTTGGCCAAATCTTTTTTTAAAATGTTCGTTGAAGTTCAAGGATGGTTTTTACGGCGAGAAAAATATGATATTTGACAAATAAATAAATTTCCCCGCGGGCGACGCTGCGGGGCGCAGCTAGTTATAGATATAAGTAAAACTGTTCTTATTTTGTGTGAAATAAATCAGAACGAAACATACCTACTTACTCAACGTTACGTAGGCTAGGTGCGTCATACTAATTAAAAATACTATCCTGTTAAAGTTATAACGATAAAGCCAGTTCTTATCCCAGCCAGCATTTTGCCTTAATTATACGATCCCATATTTGGTAACTCTTTCAATTAAGATAAGTGAAATAAATACCTAATTTTATACTCAGCTTAAGTGAATAAAGGTATGTTTAGTTTACTAGGAGCAGTCATTAAAGTACTGGGCTAGTTTCAAGAGCAAGACCTTATCAAAATGGAATAAATTCTAGAAGATGGACTAGAAGACAACTATACAACCATCAAACGAACCGAGAAGCCTCTGAAGGACTAATTCTGTGTCAAGAAAATCTAGAGTTGTCTAAAGAGTTCAGTGACTTTGGTCGCGAGACTTTCGCTTCGATCGTCTGCGCTGGGTTCACGCTCCTCGAGTTAGCATTCCCCGTTGTACTCCTATTGTTCGTATAAGTCGACGAAGTCACAGGAATCTTCTTAGTCTGCTTGATCTTCAACTTGTTCAGCCAGAGATCCCTCGTCTTCTTGTTCCCGAGAACGAAGAAAAGGAAGAGGACGAATCCTTGGAACGTGGTCAAGATAACGAAGAAATAAGCCATGACAACGTTCATCGCAAACAGACCGAAGAGCCAGGGAAGACCGAAAAGAAAGACTAGGAAAAAACTAACGGAAGCGCAGCGCAGCGCCTCCTTTCGGTCGCTGCTGTGGCGGTTTCCGATTCTATTGGGGTGGTTCCTTCTAGACGCGAACACGGAGCGCACTATCAGGGCGAATAGCGTCCAGTTCACGAGCAGCATGAGAGCTATGGGGCCGTACACGCTCAGCCAGAGCGCGAGCCCCGAAGGGTAGCAGAACGCCTGCGACGGGTTCGCCTCATCAAGTCGGCCCGAGTAAGAGTCCGGGGCGACAGATAGCAGGATCCCGACCACCGCGCAGGGCAGGCCCCACGCGAAAACAGATGCTCTCAACAGTTTGTGAGAGGCGTCCCGCGTGAAAACCGTCACCAGCCGCCTATATGACAGGACGGCGGCGACCAACATCCAACAGAAAGACGACAAAACACTGAAGTGCAAAATGATCCCAGTGAACGTGCACACGAAGTCGCGCTCCTCGAAGTGAGCAAAAATTACAATTATAAAAACGATCGATAAGATGAAGATCGATATGCACAACTGCAGCCAGATTTTGTTGCTGTAATCTCTTCTCCAAGCCCTGAACATCAGTGCGGTCACCCCGACGCAAATAAGTCCGAAAATGGACATAAAGCAGCCGACGGCGGAGAGAACTTCCAGAACCCGTTCGTTAGTTTCGGAGAAGACTGTTCTGGGGACCAGAACTTCGGCGAAGTGAGTGAGATGGTCGCAGCGGCACGTGTCTAGCATGCCTGGGGACTTTGCGCGGACGAAGGTACAACCCTCTTGCGACCAGAAGCCTCCCGAGCCATCTTCCAGGAACTCCCAGTACGCACAGGCTCGGCTTTCGTTACGCAAGGTTTCTTCTAAAGGGCTCATGTGTATTTCGATCATCTGAAAACAGTATTTTTTAATTAACTTTAAGGAACTTTGGAATTACATTTGAAAGTATTATGAATGTACCTTATTTCATTTATAAATTCTTTTTTAAGATGTTCGATAAATTTTACTAAACAGGCATACTATATTTTTCCTATCCGTCAGTAATTCTACCAATTTGAGAAAAACAGCATTATATAAAATGTAAAAGAAAGTTTATGCATGTTTTGTTTACCTCTCCATCAGTAAAATGCGTGGTGTTCTCAATATTGACACTGAGCACCCTGCTGTTGACCGAATATGTTCCATGGCTGCTTACGAAAGCGCGATCGTTGCGGAAAACCACGAAACTTATCCGACGGTTGGAGGTCGTTACAGACTCTGGCAGAGACACCACCACTTCGTTCGTATCAGCATCCAGTTGGTCGTCATTTATATCGTCTGGAAAATAAGTTAAATATGTTGGCATTTCTTTTATATTGTAAGGGTCACCCGAACAAAACCCCCGTTAAGTAAACAATGTGGCACATTTAGATCGGTCAATATGGGAACATCTGAAACTATAAGACATACGAAGATCTCTTCTTAGGAACCATGTCATCGATTTCAGAAGGTAATAAGAAAAACTGCATTCATACATTAACAAAACTTGTACTCAGCTCGGGAATCGAAACCAGACGTTTTGAAAAATTAATCTAATACTTTTTAGATATCGATTGTGCAGGTCTTGGACAAGGGACAAAGGATGTGATTTTTACAAAATGTTAACGATTCTTACCAAACCTTGAATAGCACAACACTATTGTTTGGCGATTCCTATTTAGACTGTGCTATTGTTAACCAACCCTGTTAACGATTCTTGCCTAAACTTGAATAACAAAACACTATTGTTTAGCGATTCCTATTTAGACTGTGCTATTGTCAACCAACCCTATTGTTAAAGCTTAACAATACACTATTGTACGAACAATTGTAAAATATGTTATTGAGTGTTTAGTTAAGTAATAGTTATAAAACAAGATAATATTGAGTGTTTAGTTAAGTAATAGTTGTAAGACATGTTTTAGTTCTAAGAAATAAAGACTTTTTATCTCTAAGCAGTGAATAACTTAGTTATAAGTTCTGTGAATAAGAATGTTCCGTGTTATTTATAAGAATGTTGATTTAACTGTCGATTTAACTGTTGATTTTATAAAAAAGGTTTAATTAAACATATTATAATAATATAAGAATTATGTAAAAGAAATGAAAAATTAAACGCGGCACACGCCCCCCACTCCTGCGGTTTCTCGTTGCGCAAACATATAAATATAGCGCACTTTCGCGCTAAGCGACAGTTCACTCTGAAGCTTCGTAAAGTACACAACACACGCAACAAGTTCCCAAAGAAGAAGGCGCTGTCTCCTGAAATCCAACAAAGTTGTTTTCTTCAACATCCAAACCCCCTGGCTGCATAGTGGTCAAAGGCTTTGCATCCACAGGCAGGAAGCTTTCGGGTCCCTAAGGTAGTTTGTGCAAACGGAGGGACCCCATAGGAAAACCACTACAGTAAATGGTCCTATCGGAGCCGGATCAAGAAGCAACAAGTTGAAGCCACCTTTTCTCTGCAACGCTGCGGTCATCGGCACAAGGAGAATCGTCGCAGTGAGGTGTCATCGGCTGGAAACATTTGGAGTTTCTAGTCAAGACTGCTGTCGGCGAGCACCCAATCCAGTGAGGTGCAAGTTCGTTGGCATTTGGAGCCACGGACACTGCTGCTGGAGGAAGGAGCAGGGAGGCGGAGCAGCGTCAGCGAGACTACGGGACTACGGAGCTCTCCTTTCAACCAACACGGCGGTGAGGTGCAAGCGTCCTTGGTAGCACGAAGGCTATCGGGACAATCTGCTGCCGCCGGTGAAGGAAGATCGTCGCGGTGAGGTGCCAGCGGTCGGGGGCATTTGGAGCTCTTGGTCAAGGCTGCCGTCGGCGAGCGTCCAATCCAGTGAGGTGCAAGTTCGCGGCATTTGGAGCCGTCGGACACTGCTGCTGGAGGAAGGCGCAGGGAGCGAAGAGGCGGAACAGAATCGTCGCGGTGAGGTGCCAGCGGTCGGGGGCATTTGGAGCTCTCGGTCAAGGCTGCCGTCGGCGAGCGTCCGATCCAGTGAGGTGCAAGTTCGCGGCATTTGGAGCCGTCGGGCACTGCTGCTGGAGGAAGACGCAGGAAGAGAAGATCGAAGAAACATCACGGTCAAACGTAAATCGGCTTTTTTCAAAGCCACCCTACGCGGTTTCCGCGGCCATTCGAGTAGGCGACTAACTGTGCCATACCGTCCTACTTGTTTGGTTAACGTCTGCATCATTGCGATCAGACGGGAGTAACGTGCCGGACGCCGTTACCGGTATACGCCTTTATCAAGGCGACCGTACAGTCCGATCGCGCCGTTCATGACTGTTCGTCAAGAGCTATTGGCCACAGGTTGGCATGTCGAGGGTGCTGGGCGTTCCCCCCAGTGCCTGAGCACTTTAGTCTCTGATACTGTCCTCTGTCGGGCGATTCCCACCTTACCCTATCCACCTTTTTCCATCCTCGTTCGTTGTGCCTCTAGTAGGTCCTCGATCGAGATTGCTAGGGACTGTTAGGAGGTTAGGTTTACTAATTCCGTTAACAGTAACCATTACTACTTTGTGGGTAACATATAGTGGGTAAAATCATAAAAGATTGCTAGGGACTGTTAGGGAGGTTAGGTTTACTAATTCCGTTGGCAGTAACCATTATTTTGTTGATAACATATAGTGGGTAAAATCTAGAATCTTAAAGCGTTTGTTTATTTTCGCGTAAAAATAAGTAAGTTCAAAATCACCTCGCGTAAGTTAGGTAAAACCTAAATCGTAAAGCGTTTGTTTATTTCCGCGTAAAAATAAAAATAAGTTCAAATAGACTCGCGTAATTAGTCAAAACCTAAATCGCAAAGCGTTTAGTATCGCGTAAAAATAAGATTACAAAATCGTCTCGAGTAGCCGAGCAAAACATATGTAAAATAACTTTTAAAATAATTCAATTCGCGCGCGCAATTAAAACGTAATTAAAACTTAATTCCCCGCCTATTTTTGTGTATAGTTTTCTCGTGTTAGGTTTAAAATAGTGTTAGGTTTAGAATAGTGATAAGATAAACAGTGATAGGTTTAATATTGTGTTAGGATAAGCTAGGATTAGGATTGTGTTAGGTATAATAATATGAGCATAACTACGAGAAGCAAATCAAAGTTAGATAGCAAAACTAACTCCACAGCCGAGGAAACTTCGGAAGAGACCTCGCGTACTTTTTCCGACTACACTACCACCACTGAAACTAGTACAGATCAAACCGAAACAACCATGAGTACGAACGAGAAAAACGAGACGTCAAAAGACAAATCCAATAAGAAAACTACTCGCACTCAATCGGAAGCTACCATAGTACAAAAGGAAAAAGCAAACTCTAAAACTTCCGCGAAATCGGCCAGACGAAAAGCCGCATTAGAGGCTAAATTAGAATGCGAAAAATTAGAACGGGCCAAGTTAGAGCAGGACGCCGCTATAGCAAAAACAAAGTTAGAATTACTTCGGTTACAAGAAGAATCAGATAGCGAGATAAGCGAAGCCGATAACAACGACATGGTATCAGATTGGGTGGACCAGACCACTCGTAAAAAACAATCTAAACTCCCATTAAATAACCTCGCGACCGCTATAGTAGATGCTATTCAAAGCTCGTCATCATCTGCGCCCAAAACGGCACCTAGGTACATGAGCGAAATTCACCCGTTCGATGGAAATCCTCGAGAATGGATATCTTTCCGCGCTACCTACTTAGATACGGAAAAACACTTTTCTAACATCGAAAATGTATCTCGTTTGAGGAAAGCCGTGAAAGGACAAGCCCGCGAATCAGTCAAATCCATTATGTATACCACAAAGGACCCGAGCGAAATAATGGACATTCTGCAGCGTAGATTCGGACGCCCCGTCCATCTAGTAAAAAGCGAAATAGCTGCATTAGAAAAGCTTCCAAACATGTCCAACGACGTAAAGGGCATAGGTATATTCGCGAGCGCAGTAGCGAACAGCGTAAATACCATAAAACAACTAAACAAAATTGAATACTTGTATTCTCACGAAGTATCTGAAAAAATCATAGAAAAGATGAATCTTATGATAAAATTCCGCTGGCATGAGTATAGGGAGGAGCACGAAGAAACGCCGATATTGCTATCTCTTTCTACCTTTCTGAACAAAATCGCCGATCAATGCGAATCATACGACGATGTTCCATCAAGTCGAATAAAACGCGATTTTAAAACTGAAAATAAAAGCCGGCCATTTACATCTCGAAACCGGGTAAATGCTACCAACTATCAAGCGTCATCGGATTCAGAATCGGAGAGTGAAAATGAGTTTTCAGACGAAGAATATGAGGAGGAAAGAAACTTCGTGTTAGCGGCTACCGTACAAGCCAAATGCCCGCTATGTAAAAACGGTCATGAGTTATCTAGATGCCCCAAGTTCGAATCTCAAAACATCAAAGAACGATGGGACACCGTCAAACAGAAACGCGTATGTTTCAAATGCCTGAAAACGAGCCATCGTAGCCTCAACTGTAACGTGAAAACCTGCAGTAAAAACGGATGTACGCGTCGACATCACGAGATGCTACATCACGACACTATAGAGACACAAACGAATCCGTCAGTAGCGAAACAAACCACTAACTCTCAAATAGTATCCGTGAACCACGTAGGTCACCTACGTTCGTACCTAAAAATCATACCGGTAACATTAACGGGTTCGACTGGATCTATGAAAGTAAGCGCACTGCTGGACGAAGGCTCCACCGTCACATTGATACACAAAGACGTGTCTTCCGCGATAGGCGCCTCCGGAGTAAACAGCGAACTCGCGATAGAGGGCGTGACCGGACACGTGTATAGAGACGAAACTTCTATGAAAGTCGATTTAAAAATCAAAGGAGAATTTTCACGTGAAACCACAAGCTTAACCGCATACACCGTAAGCGAACTAAATCTAGCATCTCAAGCCGTGCGAGAGGAGGATTTAGAGGACTGTCCTCACTTGGAGGATATCAAAGATCAGCTGTTTTACGCTAGGACACGCCCCTTAATCTTGATTGGCCAAGACAACTGGCATCTTATAGTATCACGACAGCTAAAGAGTGCAGGCTCATCTAGACCAGTGGCCTCTCTAACCAAGCTAGGTTGGATATTGCATGGATGCAAAAGCAGCTTAACGCGTCCCGTGCTTTTCACTGGGCACATACGTTTCACCGAAAATCAAGATATCGAAACAACAATAAAAAATTACTTCGATTTAGATTCAATAGGAATACTACCTAAACTACCAACAAGCGATCCCGAACAAAGAGCTTTGAACATTTTAAAAGAAACTACTAAACTTTTACCGGAAGGTCGTTACGAATGCGGATTGTTGTGGAAGCAAAACGACATAACAATGCCTAATAACAAAGGTAGCGCTTTAAAGCGTTTACAAAGCATACAAAGAAAATTTAACAAAGACGAAACATTCAAAATTAAATACTCTGAACAAATTGAAAACCTGCTGAAAAACGGTTACGCCGAACGCGTTTTTACCCCGCCCACGTCGCCACGAACGTGGTACCTACCGCATTTCGCGGTGTACCATCCACAGAAGGGAAAAATGCGGCTAGTCTTCGACGCAGCGGAAAAAACGAATGGAAAGAGCTTGAATGACGTCTTACTAAGCGGTCCTGATTTACTACAATCATTATTCGGTGTTCTTATAAGATTCCGCCAAGGACCCACTGCCGTAGCCTCAGATATTAAGGAAATGTTTCTACGGGTGAAAATTATCGAAGAGGACAGGGACAGCCTAAGATTTTTGTGGCAAAAAGAAAATGAAGAAGAGCCACAAGAATATCGAATGAACTCCTTAATTTTCGGAGCAACATCGTCGCCATGTTCCGCTATATATGTAAAAAACGCGAACGCGGACAGATACAAAAGCGAATATCCAGAGGCTCACTACGCCATAACGCGATGTCACTATATGGACGATTACCTACAAAGCTTCGAAAATCCAACAGAAGCAAAACGCATATCATCCGAGGTAAATACGATCCATAAACAGGCCGGATTCGAATTAAGAGGCTGGGCTAGTAATTGCCCCGACGCAATCGAAACATTAACCTCTGAAAATCCCGAAACCGTGTCACTGGGAAACCCGGAAAAAGTTGAGAAAACCCTAGGTATGCTGTGGGAAGTTCAAAGTGATTGCCTAAAGTACACTTTAAACTTACGGAATACGCCCGAAGAAGTTATAATAGGCGTCCGATCGCCCACAAAACGAGAAGTAACAAGCGCAGTAATGTCAGTTTTCGATCCACTAGGCTTAGCCACCCCCGTGCTTATACAAGGAAAAGCATTCATACAAAAGTTATGGAAAACAGGAATTAACTGGGACGATCCCGTACCACAAGAACTGTATAGCGAATGGAAAGCTTGGATAAATAATTTGGAAAATCTGCAAAAACTTAAAATACCCCGATGTACACAGTCATTGGGAAAAGGCGATTTACACACTTTTGTCGACGCTAGCGAGCACGCATACGCCGCAGCCGTTTATTGGCGCTCGGAAAACAACGGAAAAATAAACATCCGACTATTAGCCGCAAAAGCTAAAGTATCACCTCTTAAACCCATTTCAATACCTAGATTGGAGCTTCAAGCTGCCGTCTTGGGAAGTAGATTAGCTTCTACCGTGGAAAAGGAAATAAACGGGAAAGTAGAAAAGAAATATTACTGGTCCGATTCAAGAACGACACTGGCATGGATAAAATCTGATCCACGCACCTTTAAAACATTCGTAGCGCATAGGTTAGCGGCGATAGAGGAACTAACCACCACTAAAGAGTGGAGGTGGGTACCCACCAAACATAACGTGGCAGATGATGCGACCAGAACCATCCCGACGGACTTTAACGAAAATCACAGATGGTTTAACGGCCCAGACTTTCTTCGAAAAAGCGAAGATCAATGGCCAGAAGACAAAAGTGCCATAGAGCCAATAACGACCAACGAAATAAAGGGAAATCCAGTGTCAGTTGTAACAAACATTAACACAGCAACCATCCCGAATCCAGAAAGATTCTCCAGCTGGAACAGGCTCCTAAGAGCTACAGCGCGACTACTACACTGCGTGGAAATCTTTAAAACAAAAATAAATCAAAACCGAACTATGGCATTAAAAAAGAGCGTTAAAAACAAATCTTGGAGAAAGTACAATCGTAGTAAATTCAATTATAAAGAACAGTCCACAAAACCAAAGAAAACAAGTAATAACGTAGAAACGTTACCTATCGAAATGGTAGATAAGGCGGAGCTGTTGCTCATTCGAACGGCCCAAGAACAGAGCTTTCAGCCCGAATTGAATGCGTTAAAAAATAACTTGCCACTGCCTAATAGCGCAAAACTTAAAAAGTTTCAATTAACTCTCGATCAAGAGGGTATCATCCGGCTATGTACAAGAGCAAGTAACGCCGATTGTATAGCACAAACACAAAAAAGACCAATAGTACTAGACGGACATCATTACATAACAAAACTAATAGTCAAAAGCTACCATGAACTTTGCAACCATGCCAACCATCAAACGGTAATGAACGAAATCCGGCAAAAATATTACATCACATCGTTAAGAAGCTTAGTCAAGCTTACCACTAGACAGTGTCAATGGTGTAAGGTGTATAAATCTACACCTCAAATTCCTCCTGTTAGCGACCTACCAAAGGAACGAACAGGGTATCGACAACCCGCCTTTACACACGTAGGATTGGATTACTTTGGTCCAATAACAATCACAGTAGGTAGACGTAACGAAAAACGCTGGATAGCTTTGTACACATGTCTAACTACACGAGCCGTCCATCTGGAAATAGCGAATTCATTAAGCGCGGACAGTACCATCATGACACTACGCAGGTTTATAGCTAGACGCGGTATGCCTAACACCATCTATAGCGATAACGGTACAAACTTTATAGGCGCGTCGCAAGAGCTTAAAGACGCCCTGAGCGAACGACGAATCAAATGGAAGCGAATTCCACCGGGCGCTCCAAATATGGGTGGAGCTTGGGAAAGATTAGTTAGAACAATAAAATCAGCCTTAAATACAACTCTCAAATCTAGACAACCAACCGAAGAGGTTCTTCAAACACTCTTACTTGAAGCAGAACACTTAGTAAATTCCAGGCCCTTAACGGATGTCAGTCTCGACCCAAACGAGGAAGAGAGCCTCACGCCAAACCATTTTCTCATAGGAAAATCTAGCTCCTTCAACCCAAACACCTTTGGTGAATTCGATGATAAAGATCTTATAGGAAAATGTACATGGAGGACCACGCAAAGATTGGCGGACTTATTCTGGAAAAGATGGTTGAACGAATACTTACCTACCATATTACCAAAGTTAAACAATGGTTCAAAAGATTTCTCCGATCTCGTGCCCGGCGATGTAGTGATAATAATTGATGGCAGTTTGCCAAGAGGTTGTTGGCCGCGAGGCGAGATAGTAAACACCTTTCCTGGCTCGGACGGAAAAGTCAGAACGGCCGAAGTTAGGACTCCCGGCGGAATTTTACGCCGACCCACAAACAGGTTAGTAAAAATTGTTTGAATCGTTGCCCACAAAGTAGTAGTGCTCCCATACTTCCGCACTGGGGGGAGACTGTTAACGATTCTTACCAAACCTTGAATAGCACAACACTATTGTTTGGCGATTCCTATTTAGACTGTGCTATTGTTAACCAACCCTGTTAACGATTCTTGCCTAAACTTGAATAACAAAACACTATTGTTTAGCGATTCCTATTTAGACTGTGCTATTGTCAACCAACCCTATTGTTAAAGCTTAACAATACACTATTGTACGAACAATTGTAAAATATGTTATTGAGTGTTTAGTTAAGTAATAGTTATAAAACAAGATAATATTGAGTGTTTAGTTAAGTAATAGTTGTAAGACATGTTTTAGTTCTAAGAAATAAAGACTTTTTATCTCTAAGCAGTGAATAACTTAGTTATAAGTTCTGTGAATAAGAATGTTCCGTGTTATTTATAAGAATGTTGATTTAACTGTCGATTTAACTGTTGATTTTATAAAAAAGGTTTAATTAAACATATTATAATAATATAAGAATTATGTAAAAGAAATGAAAAATTAAACGCGGCACACGCCCCCCACTCCTGCGGTTTCTCGTTGCGCAAACATATAAATATAGCGCACTTTCGCGCTAAGCGACAGTTCACTCTGAAGCTTCGTAAAGTACACAACACACGCAACAAGTTCCCAAAGAAGAAGGCGCTGTCTCCTGAAATCCAACAAAGTTGTTTTCTTCAACATCCAAACCCCCTGGCTGCATAGTGGTCAAAGGCTTTGCATCCACAGGCAGGAAGCTTTCGGGTCCCTAAGGTAGTTTGTGCAAACGGAGGGACCCCATAGGAAAACCACTACACAAAAGGTGTATGTCAAAGAAGCGTGCTGATTTACTGAGGTTGCTTAAATTTACCTCTTATGATCTGAAAAGCATCCGTATCGAAGGTGTCATTCTCCCTTGCGGCGATCTTTAACCCCTTGACTGGCACCATAGGGTTACCATCTGCGACCACCAACGCCAAGTTTTCCCGTACTTGCAACCCTTGAGAAGCACCATCCAGGTACAATCTGCTTCCCAACTTGTCCAACAGATGTAGTAAATGGCTGGAAACATGAAGTTCCTCTGTGTCGTCGCCCATTAGTACGTCCAACTGGAAATAGATTCAATTTGCTTAAATTGTGGCTCTAATTAGTTACTAAGGAAAATGCTTATCAGGATTGACTTTGTTATTGTGTGACGAGTACGAGACATAAGTATAATATATTTGACATTAAATTATTATAATTATAATCTTACTATTACAATAAATGGAGTATGTGTGAATGTTTGTTATAATAAGTTATATTTGTAACTACTTAAGTTATTTAAATGAAATTTGGTATGTAGATAGTTTAGGACCTAGAATAGAACATAGGCTAATACAAATTTGATATTTTAACCTCAGAGGGGTTGAATAGAGTGGTAAATTTTGTATGGATAATATTTTTTCCTTGGTTCGATTAACACAAAACTCGGTATAAATAAACTGCAAAGGAAAAAATAATTAGACACCTATTAGACCTAGAAGGCGTGCAATAAATTTCTGAAATTTGACAAATATATTTCCATGCGGGCCGCATCTAGTAAAATTATAAAACCGCTCCTTTGGAGTTCTTGGCGTTTCCTTAGTTTAAATTAGTAAGTAAAGTAAACAAAAGATTCATTTATCTCTAAAAGAAAGTGACAGAGTCATAAGATAACAGGACACTCCATTTCCCTAACACCGGTTTTCGATTTTAATTAAATTTTAATAAGTGCTTGCCTACTTAATACGAGTTAATATATATATCATAGTGACTTAAACATCATCATCATCAGCCTATATTAGTCCACTGCTCAGCTTGCCGCATCCAGCATCTGCCAGAAGTCTTACGCAGATCGTCATCCCATCTGACCGGAGGGCGGCCTACACTACGTTTGCCGAGTCGAACCTAATAAACGCTAACCTGGTCAAAGGATTCACCGACGTCGGCCACCAGGACTGGCTCCGAGTTGTTGAGCAGAGTCTCCAAGGCCTGCACCACCTGCTCCAATTGCTCTGAGGGCTGAAAGGTTAACAGAAAATGTATACATGTATCAAATAAAAATCATTTTAAATAAAATAATTAAAATAACAAAGAAAGTTAATAAAAGCAATAAGAAAACAACAAGTAGTATTACGTAGTATATACAAGTATTTACAACTATAGCAAACTCCAAAAATTTAAGCAGTCACCAAAGTGCCCAGAATGCTGGCAGCATTGCCACGTTGAATGGCAATGCTAATTCGTTGACCAAAATAGAAGCCAGTATTCCGATCACCTGTGGACTCTATGAGAAGTGTTTTTTTTTTTTAATATACAAAAATACCTAATGTTAGACAATCCACAGCATCATCTAGTCCCAAACTGAGCAGAGCTTAGAGTTATGGGTACTAGAAGACTGATATAATTAATTAATACAATAAACTACAAAGATAGATATTTTTACAAATGCATAGAGAATACACCGTCTTATACATATAAAATTGTTGTTGGTTGGTTAAAACACCTAATACAACAAAACTTTAAAACACCTACGGGATAACATTGTGAAAAATGATAAAAATAATGACGGAAAACAATTAAGTGTAAATATTTGATAAAGTAGTTAATTAATTTGTGCAAGCTAAAGTTATAATGTTACAAATACATCGCTATGAATAATGGCTTGGTTGATGATGAACATGATATTATTATTTCCTTCGTGATGTGTTTACATGGGTTTAGTAAATGGAAAACATGCAAACAGAGTACAGACAAAGCATTTTCCTACCTTTGGAATGGAGACTCATGACCGGTGAGGTACCAAGGCGACGCTCTCCGGGTTTTAAAAAAATATCTAAGGATCTGGTGGATGTGACGCGGAGGTAACTTGAGAACTAGTCTGGCGCAGCATCGCCGTACAACGGAGCAATGCGCGTTTTGTGGACGCATCCGAATGGTATTGATATGGATCCTCTAGAAGTCTAGATTACTCTATAATTACGGCACAATTATATAATATTTTGCTCAATTGCTTAAATTGCAAATATCTACTAGTTCTAGTTAGTTCTATTCTTTGTTTTTTTGTCTTTGTAATCTTGCCGCCGGACCACTTGTACCATTAGGCAGTACCATTGATGGTACAATTGGCACTGATTTGTCCCTATTGTACCATGATGAATAAAACTAAGAAGCCTACCTATTTTTTGTTAAAAACTCATAAAGAAATAAGTCGAAGATATTTATACGATTCAAAATTGTCTGAAGACATAACTCACAAATCAACAGTAAAAGCTGAAGCCACATCGCTCGTGCATCACTCATGTTTAAAGACAAACACAAACAAACGTAATTATTTAAAAAACCTAGGTCTTTTCAAAAAAGGAAGAGAACAAAACAAGGACTTTGAAGACAGAACACGCATCACCATCAACTTACAGGCGGCGGTGTCGTGATGAGTCCCGGCGGGATCTCCGGCGTTTGTGTAACCACCGGAGAGGTTGTCGTGCTCGGTTCAACCACCGGCGGCCTAGTTATCGGAGGCTTTATTGGGACAAATGTCACGCAGCTCGTGTCGTTAACCTCTGGACTGTCAGTTGTGTCGACCACATTAACAGTCGTCAATGTAGAGTTTGTCACTTTAACTGTAGTATAGGAACCTTCCGTAGTCGTGGTTGGTTTGTAATTGTCCTCTTCAGAACTGCTGCCTGAGCTGTTCTGCTCCAGGTTTCCGAGGTTCTAGAATGTTAGTGGGTTAACACGTTAGCATGAGTTTAGGTTAGTGATTAGACACATTGTTGCATACAGGGTTGCTCGCAAAAGTTAACTTGGCACCGTAGAAGCTTAGTTACCTACCAATACACTGTAAATAAGGATTTTATCGAGAAAGGATGATAAGAATATTTCTGCATGCATAAAAATTTACTTCAAACTTCCGGGTTTTTAAAAAATTATCTGAGCGTCTGGTCGATGCGACGCGTGACCCGAGAGCTGGTGAATATCTGGCTCAGCGCATCAGCATTGCCATAGCCAGTGTCTTGGGGACGCTTCCGACTGGTATTGACATGGATCAATTGAGCTACCTTTAGACTGTTTGTAACCGTCTGCGGTTAGCTCAATGGTTTCAATTGTAAATACTAGTTGTAATTTTTCTATTCATTTGCTTGTAATTTTCGTTGTTAATAAAGTATTTTTTTTTTTCTTCAAACTTAATATTCACTAACTTTCATTGTTTGTTCTTCTTGACACTTATTTCGAGTTTATAGGAGAACTACGTAGTATAAACAATGATAGAAAACGGTGACGGAAGATAGTCGAAGTCGATGGTGCGAAGTTTAATTTTGCGAGCAGTGTGTGAGATATTGCCATGATGAGATTAATAAAATTCGATGACAATAATAAAACAGTGTAGCATTCCGTCTAACCAAATGCTACACAATGCTGAGGCATAACCTTTTTACCCGGCATAATGACAATGTTGTATTGTTATTTTTTAATGTGTGAATGTTTAGCGTAATCCCAGTCTTTAAGTCCTGAATGAGCAAAAATATCAAAACCTTTCTTTATTTCTTTCTTAAAACTAAGAATATATGACCTTGTACGTCCTTCTCTAAACATGACAAAATTGTAAAGAATCTTACTATATATTAAAGATCTGAAAACAGACATAATCCATCCTGCTTCTGAGTTAGACCATATTCTGTTACAATGACTCAGAGAGCAAATTAGTACTAGTACCGATTTATCTAGTGTGTACCTACATAAGATAATAAACTAACTAATTAGTTTTTCAATGGTTGCATTGAGTGCATTTTACTGTTATGTTGATCTCATACTTATCATTTTACTATAGGACTCATGATAAAAAATGGTAAGCTAGCTTTCACACGTTTTTCCGGGATAAAAGAATCTAGAACCACTTTTTGTTTCCATCCTTTGACAGAGACGGCAACATTTTCAGTGCTGTCAAATCAGTTTAGTTAATTTTTGTGTCATCTGAATCACTACCTACATTAGGACATAGTATAAAACAAAGTCGCTTTCTCTGTCCCTATATCCCTGTCCCTTTGAATGCTTAAATTTTTAAAACAACGCAACGGATTTTGATGCGGTTTTTTTTTAATAAATAGATTGATTCGAGAGGAAGATTTTTACGTATAATATCCGTGCGAACGTGCGGGGGGGTCGCTAGTTAATAATAAATAAGTAATTGGCTACAGCGCTCATTGGGAGAGGCCTATGTCCAGCAGAGGACTAGTATAGGATAATGCTGGATGGATGATGATGATGAAGTAATTGACATCAGTTTTGCAAAAATGTGCAAGTAATAGTAAATTTCTAGCGACGCCTCTATTATCTATTTTACTTCTATTTTATTTTGTACAACGTAATTTTTTTTTTAATTTCGGTCTTGGTTTTTGTTACACTTATCAAAACCTTTTTATGCCTTTGTAGGTAATAGTTTTATTTTGTATAGAGATTTAGATTTCTATTGTAGAGATACAAAAAGAGATACAAGTTGCTCTTGATAGCCACCAGACTCTGTTTTCGTAACTGAGTATTTCTCAAAAAGTGTCCAGTTTGTCAAGAAACGTCAGGAAATTATCAATAATAAGGCAAATACTATATATAATAATCATATATTAATATATATAATACTCAATACTATCCGATGACATAGAAAGCAAAAATCCAGTAACGCAAAATTGAACACCTAGGTCCTATCATAGTAATCAAAATGCATTTTTTATAAACTGTAAGTATATTATAGTTATATGTCATAGTAATATTATTCACTTTGAATTTGTATAAATTTACTTATTTTTGCAGCGCTTTAATTTTTTTATTTACCAGTGAAACCTTTTTTTCCAAAACTGTGTTCTCCCTAAGTAGTTCTTTGAGTATTTCTTTTTCTTTTTTAATTAAGTCTTCTACTCTTTTCATCGAAGCATTTTTCCATCCTTTTCTTTTTTCTTCATCATTTAAATCTATGGCCTTTTTTTGTCTATCTTTCACCTGTAAATGTTGTTTTCTTTTTATTTCGTACTTCTCTGGGTTCTTTCGTTTCAATTTTTCAATGTAATTTTTCTGCCGTTCTGCAGCTGTCAATAGCATCTACAACAAGTTGCAATATGCTTTTAAAAAAATATTAATACCTAAGTACAAAAAGAAATCATTTTATTTCTATGACTGGGACCTTAAATAATTAAGCAAATACAAACAAATAGTTCTAGATATAGTCCTAGCGGTACACCCCAAATGGTATTAAAAGCACGAAAATCGGAAAGATTGATCCTTAGACCATACGAATCAATTTGACCCGTAGCATGTAAACAACAACGTAAAGGAGTTATGGCGTCATCTTTTGTTTGTATACCTACTGCATAAAACACCCAATATTTTCTGACGTCAAAAAAATGTCACGAAATCTTGTCAGGAAAATCAATTTGATCATCTTACTTTTAGAGTGATGATGATTGTCTCTCACTATCTATGGAATCCAACAGGGTTGCCATCCGCAAAATACAAATTCCTACCTTAAGAAACGGTTCTCTTTAAGAAAATAGCGTCAAGAAATTTGTCACGAAAATAATTCAAAATTGTTGGACACTAATGTCTGACTTTTTAATATTAGAAAAGGCATGATAAAAGCTCAACTGTGGTTTTCAATAGTGTCTAAATAATAAACTGTAGATAGATCAAGTTCCTTTCTAATAATAGTTGAAAATATAAGTTTCTCGAAGATTTATTGTCTCGTGGGCTAGGGTGGGGACATTTTTTTTTATATGGGAGCTTCTTTCCTGCCCAAACTTAAATTAATTTTATAGATTTGTTTTAACACTTATATGAGTGTAAACGTTTTTAAAGACGTAAAAGTTTGTATTTGTGTATGGACGGATGTTTGTTCCTCTTCACGGAAAAACTACTAAACGTATGGGGCTGACATTTTTAATAGACGTAGTTTTAGCCCTGGAATAACACACAGTCCATTAAATCAGTTTCCGTGGGATAGAAATAGCCTTGAGATGTTTCCATAGACAAAACCCGTGCGAAGCCGTGGCCCGTGGCACAGTGTTTTATGAGAGCCGATTTTGTGACATCCCTTTTTAACGCAGATTCCTATCGTTTAAATCTATTCAAATGCGAGAGTAAAAATCCCGCAAGTCTATTAATAATAGTTAATGAGAAATAAATTTTTGAAAATAATATTTTTTTCAGAAATAGCCTTGAGATGTTTTCATAGAAACAACCCGTGTGAAGCCGTGTGGGTAGATCCAGTACTTCATAACTTAAAAAAAACCTGTTCAATATTGAATGTTGCGTTTTTCTATCAAAATGACAGATGGACGGGAAGGAAGGAAATAAGGCTTCATCATAAACCATCTTGTGAGCATAGCATGAGCTTTTTCGATAAGTCAGCAAATTGAACTTTATTCAACACAGTAAAAATAAATTTACATTGTTCCGTACTTATTGCAAAACGATTTCCTTGTTACGAAATTTATATTATCTTAGAATTATTGGGACATTCAATTATTTTTAGAGATAAGCAATCGGGAAGTAGGTAGGTTACCAACATAATTAAAAGTTATCCTCAATTATGCGTATTTATTATAAACTAGCGGCTTCGCACGGTTTTATTATACGTATAAACCTTCCTCTTGAATCACTCTATTTATAAAAAAAACGCATCAAATCCGTTGCGTAATTTTAAAGAAAGATCATCGACCCGCATAACAATCTTTGTTATCGATTTTTAGTTAGAATCATTATTTTCATTCATAATTACGCTTTTCATAAGAGGACAAAAAAAATTTAAGAGTGGACAACTTTTTGAGAAATAGTCATCTATCTTTTCCTGGAAAATAAAACTAGTAAAGGCATAAAAAACTAATGATAGAATTAGTCAACTTCACTTTTAATACTTTAAAAATTTCTTGATTTCACTTACACAACAATAGCGTATTCCATACATAATACCTAGACATAACCTGGATCTACGATGGCGAAAGGAAACAAAATGGTATTTTCTATTATTTCTGGCTTATCCTCACGAAACTAGCCACTCTGAATGTGGCCCTTCCCAAATAAATCCCGTCCGACTTACCACCTAGCTATCGTGGCAGAAGTGGTCGTAACATAATCAAATGCATTGAATCTATGATGGTGAAAGAAACCAAAATGGTCTTTATCTATGGTCTGGCTCACGAACGTACTCATTGAGCCACTCTGAAAGTAGCCCTTCCCAAATAAACCCCGTCCGACTTACCGAACTAGCTATCGTCGCAGAAGTGCTCGTAACGTAATCAAAAGCATTGGGCATCACATCAGACACATCTGGGGTATTGTCACTCACACTGACGGCCGTGAATGCGTCTGTGGTTACGGTGCAGTTGGAATCAGCTGTTTTCACCAACTGCACGCCTTCATTGAAATCGCCGATGCAGTGGTAGATCCAGCATGCTGACTTTTTGTGAAAGACCTCGCCTGCGAAGAAATATGTCTTGTAAGTATCATGGTAAGTAGGTCAAGCGTTTAGCTTCTTTCACTAGGGAAAAGAAAATTAATTAAGATTTTTTTCTTTTTTGAAATATTGTTTGGACTTACTTGGTAAAGACGCTAAATAGAAGTTATTGATTTCTGAGTTTGTCAAAATGTTTCATCTCTTAGGTAAAGAATCTTGCACAATCTCTAACACAAAACTTATCTCAAACGCAACCGTGCGATACCGAATCCCTACCGAAGGAATTAATTTACTGATGGATGAGATATTACCGACTCAATTTGACTTCTGCTCTGAAGGTCAAATTGGCGGCAAAAGCCGTTCCTTTGAATTAGCTCAGTTATGATAAAACAATTCCTAAAATTATAAACATGTATTTCGTTTCGAGGTAGATAACGATTAGGTACTACAATGGCAGTTTATCAGAACTATTGCTCGAAGGATCGATAGAGGACAGTTAGCACTGATTACGAAAACTATAAAGGTATTTATCCTAATGGCTACCATTGAGTTTATAAACTGCGCTATCGTTGGACACGCACGCAACCTATACCTTTCAAGGAATATTGCTTTGCCTTTCAGTCGATCTGTTGAATTACAATTATATAAACTGTACTTCCATTCTTGCCAAGTTACGTAGTTAATAAATAAATTTTATAAAAAAATACTACAAGTATGTTTTTACACTCAAGGGGGCGATGGCTGCACAAAAATCTAATTCGAGGCGTGCGTTCCGGCGTTCCGTAATACCAAAAATTATGACTGAAAACTTTTATAATTTCGGACAAAGTGTTGTTAATTTGTAACTAGACAATATAAGCTATGTTTATAAGCTTTGTATAAACTACTTAGTAGCATAGATAAATATTCAAATACAAAAAACACCTAAATTTTGTGGAAATATGCTCGTTGTTATCATTTTGTCTGGGGAGTTCATCATCCGCTAGCCCCTTAAGGTCATCAACTAATTGCCTTTTGATCTCTGATCTTACTCGGTCGCAAGAAATGAAATAATTAGGTAGCAACTACATGACGAGTGGTGATAGATTAGGTTTCAACAGCCGCAAAATGTGCGACTTATGTAGGTAATATTTGTATGATGTCCAGCGCACATGGCATATGCTAGGTTAGGCATATATCAATTTACTTCTGTAAATTGATATATGCGGCAATGGGATATATACCCGTCCCAACGGCAATGGGACGGGCCTTTGTGTGAGTTGACACGGAAATGTTTGTTACAAACGTGCTCCAACTCGGCAGATCGTGCCCGTCTCCTAGCCGTTTCTAAATGGGAGTCAGGACATTGGCTGCAAGCACTTCCTTCTTATAACACTGGCATTTTATTGGATCCCGCTACTTTCCGTATCGCAACATTTATTCGGTTGGGTGCAAGGTGTTGTGCGCCTCATCAATGCCAGTGCGGTACTGCAGTCGAACAGCTTGGTCATCACGGATTATCGTGTACTAGGGCCGCTGGTCGGATATCTCGTCACGCCAGCCTTAATGACATCATCCGGCGGGCCTTTGTCAGCGCTAACGTACCAGCTATTCTCGAACCGAATGGTCTGTTCCGTGACGATGGCAAGTGGCCCGACGGTATGACACTAGTCCCATGGGAGTTGGGGAGGCCCATTGTGTGGGACGCTACATGCGTCGACACACTTGCACCTTCCCATCTTTCAAGGACATCCACTAGGGCTGGTGCGGCGGCAGATCTGGCCGAGGATCTCAAGAGGCGCAAATATGCAGGTCTCGACAGAACCTACGCATTTGCTCCCCTTGGATTCGAGACCCTAGGTCCGTGGGGTACCGAGGCTCTCCGGGTTTTTAAAAAAATATCTGAGCGTCTGGTCGATGCGACGCGTGACCCGAGAGCTAATGAATATCTGGCTCAGCGCATCAGCATTGCCATACAGCGTGGATTTACTTCTTATAAATGTTTAATAATGGTTTTCTATTAACTTTCATAACTATGTAGTTTTTCCTAAATTACTACTTTATTTTATATTTACGGTAAATATAGATAATATAACTCAATGGGTAAATATAGGAAATTTCCGGAATAAATCATATCCATGTTATTATGAAAACTATCATGCCAGTACGTAAAATCATTCTACCTAATCCGATCTCTCATTATTATTGTATGTTGTCTATATAATATTATTGTACCTTACCTTCTTAGCTAGTTGGTGATTTATACTCAACTCACCTAAGGCTAGTCTATTTGTTTTCAATGCAGGGTCTCGCAGTACACAGTAGTAAGCTGGCTTCATGAACTCGATCTGTATGTCCTCCCATTGTGCCGGGTTCACTGGCTGCATGCTCGTATGTAGCTTCACGTGCAGCAGTGCACTGCGAGAGTTCAGGTATATTCGTTTCACTTTCACATCTATATTCTTAATGTCCAAATCTGAAAGAGATAAATTTATCAGCTTCGTATACAACCATATGCTGGATGCGGCAAGCTGAAGTCAGGGCGCTATGGCACTCATTAGGGGAGACTCATGTCCAGCAGTGGACTTATATATAGACTGATGATGATGTATACAACCATACCTACCATACGCTATTTTGGCATCAATCTCAGTTGTGCACTTTACTACACATTATTTAAATTTTCTGACATAGGTAACCAAGAGTACAGGTCTAAAGGAAATACAGAACTGAGTATAACTTTAATGATTTTTTGATTGATTCGCCTTGGTGGCTTCGAATTTGAAAATGCGTTTTTATTTAGCAAGACTGTACCTGGGCTCGACATCTTGTAGTACCATATAGTTTGATTGTTGTAGTCTGAATCATTCGTTTTGTTCGTATATTTCGTAGAGTATGTGGCATACTCTGCAATCTTCTTCTTCCATTCCTTAGTTACCGATCTGATATTTGCTAGAGTATAATCATGCGCCAAAGCAGTCAGTTTAACTGCGTACAACGTCATGATATCCGCTTTGAATCGGAGGACTTTGTTGGACTCCGATATGTAGAACTGTTTTGAGTCCGAGTGGGTGCACCAATAGTAACCATCATCGATAAACCTTAGGAAATAGCCAGTTTTTCTAGTTCGCTTGATGGGAGTTACTTTTTGCGGGTAGTAGCGAGTGGAGTCGGTGTAGCAATGGATATCATTAACATCCAAGTCTGTATCGTTTGTGGTGAGAACGATTTTGTCCTCGTCATCTCTGTAAGTTAAAATATATTTAATAGCCTTATACCTAGGTCAGCTGAGATAAGTATATCGCGATTGTTTTATGGAACAATAAAGAAGCTACGTATCTCTTTTTACTTACGCATCAATAAAGAGGGTCAAGTTGACATGCCGGAGAGGAATTCTCTTCTCACAGAGCACGTCGTAAAAGATGTAGGAGCTGTTCACCAGATACCAGAATTCATCGGCCACGGCGCCGAGCCTCGTGTCGTTGTTTGTGATCGGTGATTTGAACATCCACTGCGACGAAGGTATCTGAAATACAATTTAAATCTAAATAAAGAATAAAGTTCTTTTTCTAATTGAACAGGAAATCGGTGATAAAAACAAGGGCTTTCAAATAAATTCTAAGCTGCGTAAACGTGTAAAAATAAACAGGCAAGCGGCTGGCTTGAAGTAAGATCATGATAGTTTTTTGTTTTTTTCTTCATAGAAATCTAAACTTGCGTGTGACCATTACCTAACCATAATGAAAATAAAGTATTTCATGTTATCACTAACTCTGATATAAAGATAACACTCACCAAAGCACTGTCATGGTCCGCATCGTAGCGAAGCAAAGACATATTTGCACTCGCTCTAACCCCAAACGGAAACACAAGTTCCTTAGGTGAAATCGAAAGATAGTTGGAATAAATCCACCCACGGTTAAGAAGAGACCATCCTCTATTTTGACAAGCCCTCTGCGATTGGATCCACGTCATCCTCACTTTATCCATTTTCATTAAACGCGTTGGACTCGGACTTGTGAACCAATACGTGTCTACGTCCCCTGAGTCATCATCTGTAACCTGGTCTTCGTACGTCTCTATAATGCAGTATCGATAATGCTTCTCGTCACATCGAACCGCTGTGAAGTTCGTTACGGGGTCCACCACCACGCAGAGTTCATCGTTCACATTGTATAAGGAGTCGCGGGTCACTTCGTATGTCCAGGTCAACATTTTTCCGGACCAGTCTCCCAACGAGTCCACGAACGGTCCACCGTCGTACAAGTTTTTGTAGTCGGTCCATATGCTTTGACTGGTTGGTAACGTTATATTCAGACTTCGGAGAAGCTCCAATGTGTATTGGTTTCCCGCACAATTCTCGAACTTATCCGCGAATGTTTCGGGTCCCTTCTTTTGGAAGCACAGTTCACGGTCTTCATCGTCGACAGCTATTTGATACCCGATGGGACAACGCCTTCCAAATCCAGCCTCGAGAGATGTAGTCTTCAGGCACAATAGTAGAACTATGATAAAAGCTCCATTGGCGAAGTTTCGTTGTGTTTGGACCATCTGAAAATGAAAAAGGCCTTCTAAGTTAATCCCTTCACAAATTTGTATCAGACATGAACCCATGTTAGGTACTCTGACTGGCAGGCAGGTAATTTTTGTGTGATCTGTTGATACGGTATCTAATCTCCGTTTATTACACGAACTCGATGGACCACTCTGCGACAGTTTTTCTGATAGCGCCGATCGTACTGATGTGATTTCAGAGGAAAACTAATAAAATAGGTAAACTTGGTGCTATCTGAGTTAGGCTACGGAGATGTCAAATCTGATTGAAACCGTAAAATATCCTACATATAAAAATCTTACATTATGGTTTCACATTAATAGGAACAGTTATTGGTAGGTGGTAGGTTTAAAAAAATCCAAAGGAAGAGCAGTGACTTCCTTTTGCGTATTTCAACACCGCTGGAACCATCAATCTGCCTGCCCAGCGTGGTGGTCATGCCAAAACCATACTAATCGTTTGTGGGAGTCAATTTCTGCATGCTAATGAGTAATTATGCTAAAGAGGTTACAATAAAAATCTCCTGTAATCATGAGAGGCAAAGGCATACGGTCCATTTGCTAAGTTTGACACAGTAATTGAATAACAATGACTATTTGATCAATATTTCTAATCATTGTCCCTTTACAGTTCAGCCAAACAATGAAACGTCACAAAAAATGTTACCATCCAAGACTGGTCTTGAGAGATTATGAATCACGATCGTGCAATTATTTGTGTTCGTTTCATGGTGACAGAGGTTTAATGACGAAGGCGTAATTGCCTCGTTTTGGTAAAAACAAACAATAAGGTTGAGGAGACTGATGAATTGATGACAAAGTGAGTACTAATGGCAAAAAATAGGCACCAGAAGTTGTTGTAGGTAAATGGTTCTTTATTGGTTGAACCATTTTATGGTCCAGATCATTTTGCGTTTGAACCACTAACGGACCCACGTGTTAAGTCTTTTCTACCAGAATGTTAAAGATTTCACACTCCTGGCTGCTCCTGTAGCCCAGACTCCTAAGAGACCGGTGATATCAAACACATTATTATCATACACTATACAACCATCACAAAATCACACACACTCATATATCGCACACAACAAAATTAATATCCACATGAATGACACTGACTTTAATATATTAGACTAAATGAAATGCTTATTTTTGGGTTTTGAGATAGGTGTGTGTGCTAAATTGCTTGATATTTCTTGGAAAGCATCGCAAAATCCGCCTATTCATTCCATTGAATATTTCCAATAAATTGGTTTAACTCTCGCTTCCTGTATTTGCAGGAACGAATAAAAAGTTTAATCAAAGTATCTGATTACGATCACACCTTGGACAAAAATTGTTTTTATTTAATAATACACCAAAAGTAATATCGAATAACATTTTTGCTGCTATTACAGCAAATTACAAAAGTCACCTATAACGATGAACACGACCTTAAGGCACAGACCTCAAGGTCTACAATAAACGGCAAAAACTCTCACCTTCACTTCTTAAGTGATCAGAACGCAGTAGAGCCGCGCTCGATCACGCATTTTACAACCGTGATATCAAATGGGTAGAGTCCGTTGTCCTTTGCACTCTTTCTGGGATGTAAGCTCGGTATCTGAAATGTGAGGAAACGTTCAATCATAAAATGGTTGGAATCTCAGAGGAATCTGCCCTCATGTTCGAAATTCAAAATCTAATTATCATCTGGTTATATACATTGAAAAATCGTCTACAACCACTTGTCGGTTCTTCGCAAGATATAAATGGCCAACTGCCACTTCAGCTTTCTAATTCTTTGAATTCTACGAATCCTATCCTTCAGAGAAACTCCGAGCATAGCTCTTTCCATAGGCTTCAAATGACTTCTCAAAACTCATCTATCTGAAGCCGGGAAGTAGCATCTTAAAATCGAGTATCGTATCTATTTGACGTCATCAAAAAAGTTTACACAGATGAATCGATCGGCCGCGTCGCGGGCCGTAGGATAGCTATAATATAGTAATGGCTCCCGGAATAACTGCGCTCGTTAATACTAAGGAATTTTATATTTTATTTAGACTCGCAAGATACTTGACGACATCGTCAAAATGAGCAGAAACGCGGCTTCGTATGCGTTGTTTCTATAGAAACGTTATAAGATTATTTCTAACCCATCAAAACGGATTTACGGGATAAAAGCCAATGCTTTATGCTAGGCTTAGAACTACGTTCATTTAAAATTTTAGTTGCCGTTTTTCAAATCCGAGATTCAGATTTTCGATCCGTTCAGTTGTTTTGGCGTGAAGAGGTCAAACCCGCCGAAAATATAAATAAATAATGCTCAATCATAGGAAACACCCAGAACGCCAGAACAAATATTTGCAGACCGTACAAAAATTGTCCCAGTGCGGGATTGAACACGCATACATCCTCAGGAGGTTGCGTCGAGTCGGGTGATTTGATTAGTGTTTTAAATTAAATAACATGTACCTGCTTTATAACACGAATAAACTTTCTTAATTATCTATCAATACCGCGATTTAAAAACACAGATATTATTTGAAAACAAATGAGTTACAAAACAAAAGAATCGAACTAACATCTTTTTCGTTGTGCTTGAGCAATTTTGCGTTGTTCAAGATTTTATTTTAGTTTTCAGTTGTTACCTTGCTGTTGCCCTGCTATTTTCTGATATTCTTATCACTTTTTTTTAACTTTTCATTCATCGTTCATTCATCTTTTATTCATTGCCTTTGTTTGCAAAAAATGCTATGATTCTAAAGTACAGTCGACAATCATTTACAGTACAGAGATACATTCATTTGACTCCAGGCATCCGCTGAAGCCTTGAATCTTTCCTTTCTCCAAATATCTCCGTGACGTCATTCATTTACATCTAATCTCAGTGAGTCACGGTGATAAAACACATTAATATATTGTTGCGGATGTATTATTACAATAAGATATGATATAACTATTTGTAATGCCGTTTCCGCTTTACTTTCATCAGTAGTCGTAGGTTGTTTATCGGGTTTTAATCATTGTCTAGGAATTTATTAGACACCCTCAGTGGAACAACAGGTAAGCATGCAACGCGGGGGTTGCGGGTTCGATTCCCACCTCAAGACAAATGTTGGTACGGTTTGCAGATATATTAAGTTCAAGTTATTCGGGGTGTTTTCTAAGCATGTAGGAATAATTAAATAAATATATATCAATGTATTTAGTATAGCAGTTATCTAGTACCCATAACACAAGCTTGGTCCAAACTAAACTAAGAAAAATAAATAATGATGAAGAATTCACACGGCAACAGACGATTCTCCAAGCTAAGCACAGTTTGTGTTATGCGTAAAATATGACTGATAGATAATTGTACATACAATACAAAACTGAAACAGATATTTTTTAACAAACATACAAAAAGTCCAGCAAACCCGAAAAAAACTAGGATTGGTCCCAGGGCGGGAATCGAATCCGCAACCTCTTGCGTCACAGGCAGACGTTCGCCCGATGTGCCACAGAAGTCGTTTAGAAATCAAGAAAGTAATGATCGGACAATGTTTCACATTCTTTACATACGTATCTACATTGCGAAACGTCAGATTTACGACGAGATCTTTGTTCGTTCGACAATAAAGTAGAACCTAATAATTGAACTCTTGGTATTCATACGTTAATATTATTGTTTGAAATTTCAAATGATCTACATCAATCTTTAGAAAAACAAAATATTTATCGTAAAATTGTGTTGAAAATCCATAAGAAGGGTCTTATAATAATTTAGTAACGACAATTTTATCCATTTCAGGCATATAAAAATGTTATAGACAAGTCCATAATAACATTATGTGAAATTTTTAATAATGTTAAATAATGCAAAAAAAATGAATAATAAAGCTGGGGATTATAAGAGAATCCCCGGATGTGTATTTAATGCAAAATTATCCAATATATATATTACAATTATAGATTACTAGCGACTCGCCCCGGCTTCGCACGGTTTTATTATACATATATAAACCTTCCTCTTGAATCTCTCTATCTATTAGAAAAACCGCATCAAAATCCGTAGCGTACTTTTAAAGATTTAAGCATTCAAAGGGACATGGGGATATAGGGATTTGGGACAGAAAAACCAATTTGTTTTATACTATGTAGTGATTATTACGAGAATCCCCGGATTTGTATTTAATTCAAAATTCTCGAATTATAGATTAAGCATTTATGTCGTCGAGGCTAAAGCATGCTTAAGTTAATATTGATACATTGCACGTACCTGTTTAAAGCTTTTTTATCCTGTTTTCGATAATCAATAAATAAGTTATATTCCTCAAACCAGTGGTTATAAATAATAATACAATGACAGGTAGATGAAGTACAGACGCGACAAAAATAATTCCATCAAGGAAAGTTGAGTTCAATCGGTTCACGGACTGTGCGGATAATTTAAACCCAGTCGTGGTCTATCTAACTCAGATGTATGAGTATATTTATAGTTTATTTTATAATACAAAGTTGTTTCCCGCTGTCTGTATGTCCCTAGGTTGCGCTTCCATGTGGTTTTTAAAAGTTAGAATAATTCTAGAGAAAGGTTGATAATGTGTAATACAATTAATACATCCGTGTGAAGCTTGGGCGGGTCGCTAGTTAGGTTTAAAAATATCTATGTGATTAAGTTATTAATTTTACATTTTGATTGTTATAAAATGAAAATTACGACAGCCCATTGCTTAAATAATTAATTACAAAATGGCCGTGCCCTTACAGGATTAATGTTGGACTTCTATATAATGATTACATGAGTTAGCGTCAGGACCCCTGGACCAAGTGCGATATTTTATATTTGGAAACTATCAAATTCCAATACCTTTTCAATACTATTTGATACCTCAGTTAAATTATTTAGTACCTCGATGAGCTGTGAAATAATTTGAAAAGAAAGTGGTCAGACATTCTGACGTCAGGTTGTCTGGACCACATCTTTTTCACATAGTTAGAGGCAGTAAAACTTGAAAAATCCTTTATAAATATTTAATACCTTTTTAATACCTTCCAATACCTCTTTATTTCAAACATTTAAGCGTCGCAGAAAAAAGTTACGGATGAATATTAAATTTTGCAGGAAGGTTGTTCGATACATATCTAATTTACCGCAGACATAACACTAATCTTGTGAATGCGTAAGTTTAAATGTCGAGATGTAAATATGTGTGGATGGATGGATGGATGTTTGTTAACTCTTCATGACTATGGATACGACTGGATGAAGTAAAAAGTAACTTTTTATGAAATTCTGATGAATGAAATTTCATTGTATCTTACGAATAAGGTTACAGTTGCAAAACAACAACTTTCAAGGAGACGGTTTTTTCTTATTATTTGGATTATTTGCGGCAAAATTCTGATAGGCAACCTGGTAGATACATATTATCTTTCTTACAAATAAACATAAAAATTTGGTTTTAAGCACAAAACTATGCGGCTGTCCCAATATAGTTTGTTATTGTTTGTTAACTCTTTACGACAATGGATAGGACTGGATGAAGGTAAAAGTTACTGATGACTGAAATTTTGTCGTATCCTACGAATAAGGTTACAGTTGCAAAACAACAACTTTCAAGGAGACGGAGAAGACAAGAGATACATTTATTGTGAAACACTCTGATTCGTTAGCGTCAGGACCCCTGGACCAAGTGCGATATTTTATATTTGGAAACTATCAAATTCCAATACCTTTTCAATACTATTTGATACCTCAGTTAAATTATTTAGTACCTCGATGAGCTGTGAAATAACTTGAAAAGAAAGTGGTCAGACATTCTGACGTCAGGTTGTCTGGACCACATCTTTTTCACATAGTTAGAGGCAGTAAAACTTGAAAAATCCTTTGTAAATATTTAATACCTTTTTAATACCTTCCAATACCTCTTTATTTCAAACATTTAAGCGTCGCAGAAAAAAGTTACGGATGAATATTAAATTTTGCAGGAAGGTTGTTCGATACATATCTAATTTACCGCAGACATAACACTAATCTTGTGAATGCGTAAGTTTTAATGTCGAGATGTAAATATGTGTGGATGGATGGATGGATGTTTGTTAACTCTTCACGACAATGGATAGGACTGGATGAAGGTAAAAGTTACTGATGACTGAAATTTTGTCGTATCCTACGAATAAGGTTACAGTTGCAAAACAACAACTTTCAAGGAGACGGAGAAGACAAGAGATAAATTTATTGTGAAACACTCTGATTCTATTTCGGGACAACCGAAAACCGGTAATAGTGATTTAAAAGGCGATAAAAAGAAAAAAAACGCCAAAAGAAAGAAAAAAGTACAAAATATAAGCGATAATCAAATATTTTATGTGAAAATGTTTGACTTCACAAAACAGCACTACAGGAAGACCAGCGTTGTTGATTGAATTTTAGAAATCGCTGGAACATGTACCTATGTCAATATTCAGTCTACATCTAATGGTTTCTGAAATTGTTTCAAATTCTAAGTTTCATAGATTATTTAATATCACGTATTTTTTATTATGAATTTTTTTCTTAAAAAACTGGGGGTTGTGCAATAAAATTTTAAAATTGATGACAAAAACATTCCCTTGTTTACAGATTCACTGAAAACCTGATGAAAGTAAAACTTTATGTTAATAATGAAACATGTCTTATTCTTTATTCTGTTTTTGACACACATATTGTTCTCTATTTCACAAATAAGCGTACACGCAGGCAAAGTCGCGGGATGCAGCTAGTAATTATAAAAATATATATATTATAAAACTAAATAGCTGGGAAAATATGGACGCGCAAAGCTAGAGATAGAGAGAATTGGAGATCCTTGGAGGAGGCATACACCAGGTCCATATCACAATTAAATAAACTGACAGCAAGAAACACGATGACTACGAATGAATATTTTTATTTAATGCATGACAAACTAATATTTAATTATTTTCTTGTGACTGACTTAATAATATAATTTTTATCATTAATTCAATCGTAGGTTTAAGCAATGTAAAAGGAATTCTTTATTATATGTCTTGCAAATTGTTATGAGAAATTGTTGTGATATGTGATATCGGAATAAAGCGCTTTTTATTTATTTATTTATATTATAAAACTGTTCAACAGAAAAAAAAAATATCAAAACGGTGGATCACCGGCCGCGAAGCTAGGCTGAAGCAGCTGGTGACTAGGGTTGCAGACAGAGGAACTTCCTGACAATACGCGCCGAGTCCAGGAGAACCCCTTTTTGGATCTGGCCCTTGACCCAACTTACTCTCTATTTAGCGAGTCTCTTGAGATGTTTATAGCGGCTCTTCGTTACTATTGGTCTAAGATTAGCCCGCTCATACGGCTCTCCCAAACCAAAACCTAGTAAGAGCCATTTTTTTTGTAAACGCTTTTATCGTCATCCGTTTCTTGAATTTTGAGCCACGTGTTATGAAAAAACACCCGTATTTCATCTTATTTAGAATCAAAGTAACGTGACCCACTAATCCTAGTAACTCCACTTGCTACATTGCGAAACAAAATCAAAATCCTAGCGTGTAACATTTCCATTAACATTTCTTTTTTGATATTTTTTTGTACCATTTACTTATTATTTTATGTCAAATCAAGCTAAGTCAGGTCAGCCAAATTTGAGTAAAACTTTTAAAAACTTGGTTTTTAGTGACGAACACTATAAACTATTCCAATCTTCCAACTTTAAAGCCTATTTAGAGACTATACTAGGTTTTTGATTTTGTTTCTTGATTAATCGTCTGAAAATATTTATGTAGTAAGTCTCATAAAACGTGTATGTGCTACAGTTTTTCGATTTTAATACTCTCTATTTGAAAAAAAACATTACCAAATAATCACGAACAAATAGTTCATCAAATTTCTTACTATTGAAGAGGCAGGTAAAAAATTTTGATTCGCTTCTCCTGTAATTTTTTCACAATGGCTCTTACTGGCTTTGGTTTGGGACAGCCGCATAGTTTTGTGCTTAAAACCAAATTTTTATGTTTATTTGTAAGAAAGATAATATGTATCTACCAGGTTGCCTATCAGAATTTTGCCGCAAATAATCCAAATAATAAGAAAAACCCGTCTCCTTGAAAGTTGTTGTTTTGCAACTGTAACCTTATTCGTAAGATACAATGAAATTTCATTCATCAGAATTTCATAAAAAGTTACTTTTTACTTCATCCAGTCGTATCCATAGTCATGAAGAGTTAACAAACATCCATCCATCCATCCACACATATTTACATCTCGACATTCAAACTTACGCATTCACAAGATTAGTGTTATGTCTGCGGTAAATTAGATATGTATCGAACAACCTTCCTGCAAAATTTATTATTCATCCGTAACTTTTTTCTGCGACGCTTAAATGTTTGAAATAAAGAGGTATTGGAAGGTATTAAAAAGGTATTAAATATTTACAAAGGATTTTTCAAGTTTAACTATGTGAAAAAGATGTGGTCCAGACAACCTGACGTCAGAATGTCTGACCACTTTCTTTTCAAATTATTTCACAGCTCATCGAGGTACTAAATAATTTAACTGAGGTATCAAATAGTATTGAAAAGGTATTGGAATTTGATAGTTTCCAAATATAAAATATCGCACTTGGTCCAGGGGTCCTGACGCTAACTTACATGACCTTGTTACACATGTAATAAAATGCTGAGTAAAGTGTCGTAAGTCAGTATATCAGATATCGAGTACCCATAACATATGCTCTGCTTTTAGCTTGGGGCTCGATTATGCTTTGGGAATTGTCAAGCATTAGTAATTTGTTTACTTCTTGCCTTATTGATTGGCTAGACCATGGTATCAAATATAAAAGAAAGGAAGTTTACCGATGGTGATACAAAACTACGTTGTTCCCAACATCATAATTGATGGTGATCCAAGCTATGCGGCCAAATAAACGCAGTCACCAGTCAGCTTTTATGAGTAATACTTTAAGACCATTTATAGTATTTTTGGCCACCCATGGCAGTCGTCGTCGTAATCATCATCACTCATGGTGATTCCAGAGTTAGAATTGGGGAGTAAATACACCATAAACTGTATTCTGTACCGCACTGCACCCAGCCGCGCCCGGCGATACGGCCCCGCCCGCGATTAGACCCTTCATGATAGCTTTGTTGACGATTCGTCAATGAATAAGACGCATTATTTGTCAGGGTGGAGCAAGTAGAATAGTAAATAGAAAACCTGAGTCTATGTTTTTATTTAGTCGGGTAGTCGAGATGTGGCGCGGAGATTGAAGGTGCGTCAGTCTTTTGCTTAGCTGCGATGTTTGGTTCCCTCCTCGGATAAATTTAAGCTTTGTAGGTAGATATTTGTAACACCCCATATTTTCTATGTATAACTAACTAGCAGCGCCTCGGGGTTTCACCCGCGTAATTCCCGTTCCCGTGGGAATTCCGGGATAAAATATAGCCTTTGACTTTTGATTCCAGACTATAATCTATCTTTGTGCCAAATTTCATCCATATCCGTTCAGTAGTTTTTGCGTGAAATAGTAACAAACATCCATACTTACAAACTTACGCGTTTATAATATTAAGTAGGATACATGGATAACACCCCGTATATACGTGCGTAATTCATGTCATATCTATGGGTACTTTAACACAAGATTTGATTGGCTTGGGGCTTATTGATGCTATGTGCATTGTACCAATTTTGATGATTCTTTTTATTTGAAAGTTTGTGCTTCTCTTGTGGTACGAGTAATAAATCTATCGGCGAATGCCTGAGGGAGTTAGGTAGGTACGTGTTTTTGTAATAACCTTCGAGCTTTTCAAAACGTAAGTTTGGATTCGGATAGTTACATGCTTAGCTTTTGGAAAATAAATAAGTAAATGAATCCAACAGAAGAAAATAAAAGGAAATTTGCAGCTTACTCCAACTAGAAAGAGATATCTCTTCCTAAACATACTTGATCATTATTATTATGTCTACGTAAGTGATGACAGGTCATCATATATCAAATATTGCAATGATGATGATTGTGATGGTTATCTCAAAACAAAGTAAGTCAGGTAGTCTTATCGTGTACCTATTTGTACAGGTTACGCGTTGTTTTTACCGGATGCTAAAAATACCTAAAGGGACATTGTAGCTGTCAAGTTTTATCTAAACTCTTTGACAAGTCTGAAGATTCAGCTCTATATCGTCCATATCTACACCAAAATCCATTGTTTAATAAAGATAGGTAAGACCGTCAACTTTTATTTGTAATGTAAATACTTGTGAAATTTTTGTGAATCATCTTTGAAATGGAAGCAAAGTCTACACCAACCTTTCAAGCGATAGAATCACTACAAAGGTTGGTTTCTGCTATAGTTTAAACACCTGTGTACAAATAGCTTGTTAAATCAATACTTCGCTATTTAAGGGTTAGAAAATAGACTATCTTCCTAACTGTAAACGGACCTTGCTTGTAATAATTATATTTAAACCATGTATTAAAAATTACGACAAATAATGTTTGTAAGTAACTAACAACACAAAAATCCAAAATTCTTATTTGAGCGTTTTTTAGTATGCACAAAAGACACCTAATAGGTATTTTTGTCAGCACATAGCATTTGTTTTTATTACACCATGGCCGCATGGTGGCAAACAAGCACGCGGCTCGCCTGATTGAAAACGGTTACCGCAGCATTAGAGGTAGGTACACTTACCTTAAAAGTAGGTACCTAGTGCAAAATCTGTCAGAAATCAATTACAAAAAGTGATTTTTAGTTTATGGGGACTATGATATTCGATGATGATTATGGCTGCAGTTTAGTCCGATTATAGGCTCTCTTTAATAATAACGTTACTTGAAAAACAGACTTACTATGTACTAACTTATTATTATTAAATACATCAGTGATTTCTGATACATCATTCCCCACACTAGGATAAACCTATTCCTTTTTTTTATTTCTTTTTAAGAAAGAGGCACTGTCTCTTGAGGAGATAGATAGAAACACTGTATCTTGGGGACATCATTTCTTTGGTTTCTTTATAGATACCACAAAGAGAAGCCGTAGCGATACCAAATGTTGTTCATATTTATGTTGTTTCTAAAATCATATTTGAACAACTGGATCCTGAAGGTATGTGTGACGTCATACCATACACGTTACTTGAGATAGAAACAAAGTTATTATTAGTGTTCAGTACTCAAACAATAATATTTTGTAACTGAGCTTGCAGAGTTTCCTGGTCAATTTATAGAACCAGGAATTTATTACTCTGATATCGAATCCGACCTTGTTCGGTTTAATGCTAATTCTGAAGAATCACCACCATCGAAGCCATCACTTATCTACCAATCCCATTTGTCTAAGTCGTCATTTGTCGGTAGTTCTTATTGACTGATAAATTGATGGACTAACAAAGAAACAACTTCTAGTGTACTTGGTCCCTGTCAATATAAATAGGAACAAACCTGCCGCATTGCATTTGTTTATGGACTGCCCATATTGGGGCCATTGTAGGCTGAAGAGCAATTATGGTCCTGATCTTAACAGAGAGCATTCTTCATCCCAAAATGGCTAAGTCGATATCGATAGAGATATTATATTTTCTAAGTATTATGGCAATGTGCAATTTTACACTGATATTGCAATTGAAATAAGACATTATTTTTTTCTTTATTTCCTTTTTATTTCTTGGTTTACCTAGGCACCTACCTAGGTCCTACATATCAACTAATGTAGCCCGTGTAGAAGCACCTACATAATATATACATGGAAAACGAAAAACTATATAGTTATGGCATAGGTGAGCTTAACCCTATTTTTTTATTTTCCAGCAATCCTTATTTGGAGACAGTGAATTTTAAAAGAGTGGGTTGGTAGTTGGTTCCTACTTATGAATATTCTCACAGATAGAAATTATTGAACCTACAATCTAAACGTCAGTCTGTGGTATCTGTAGGTATAACCTTTTCACCGGGACTTAGGTCAGGTAGGGAATAGATTGATATGGCTTTTTCCAGGAAACATTCAGTAAAAATACGTGAAAAGACTTTCAGATCAATTCTACTTCCATATGTATTACCTTCCGAAGACTACCAATAATGATGACATGATCGTAGAGCGTGATTATTGCGTTGAATCTAAAAATCGGAAGCTGAATCAACGCCAGACAACGACCGTTTAATGCCCTCTGTTTTATACCACGACAGCTATCAAACCTTGGTGTAAACAACGCTGGATCTTTTCGGTCTTTTGTTTGTGGCGAAAGTTTCCTTAGGACTGATTCCAATTCCAGACAGGATGTTTTTCATTGCACGATTGTTGTCGTTGGCATGATAGCCCAGTAATTCCTTTCATAGAAACTTCAAGAGATTATAGCAGTTTTTCGTTATTATTTAAATAAAGAGCCTAAAAAAATGAATTCAGTAGAAAGGTTAATGGATGTTAATGGAGTTAATGGTATAATGGATAAGGTTAATATATAATGTATAGTATTGGATTCAGAAGTTTTATATCGCATGCATAAACGGGATTAACATAGGTAAAATTTATTAAAACAACAAATAATGCTAGACAATCCAGTTTAAGGATCGACTCTATTTTTGGACATATGTAGGTAGCTCATAACTAGATTAGAATACATTTATTAGTCCGGTCAATTTAGACATTCGAAGCTAAATAAATTCCCACCAAGCTGAAAAACGGTAAAATTATTCAAAATTCAACATCATTCATTCAATTCACAATCTTACCGATTTTAAGCTTGATGGGAATTTATCTAGCTTCACTCATATTTTTGGTCTAATTTGACCGGACCATATGTTATTTGTTTCAACAAACAATTCCTTAAGAAATAGGAACTAGTTGGAATACATTTCCTTTTTGCTCAGCATTGTGTTCGTATAATTGCGTGCATTATACCTTTTTCAATCAACACGACACTCGGTAATGACTACCCAACGAATTAACTCAAATTACAGTGAAAGTACCTTGAAGAATCTTGATCATAAACCGGTCATTTACCAGCGCATGAACTTGAAACAATGGATAAGTTTATCTACCTAAATTAAATGAACAAGTCAGTACTAGACTTGGGAACAATAATTAAGTAGGTAAGGTATCTAGCACGTTCACTGTGTAGATAGAGATAGAGAGTACAATTTTTTTGTCTATTTATCCGACATCGTAAAAGGGAGGAGATTCTATGTTCGGTGTTGTATGGTTGTACCTATGTTCCTATGTTTTTGTTCCAATGTTTTTTAGTTTATGCATAATTAAGTCACATAAGTTATGCATAAGAGTGCTAGTGGTATATTTCTCGCTTCTTCCATAAGTGGACAAAAAGTTAAAGCGAAGAGAAAATCAATTTACATGTGCAATAAAAAATTTCATTTTTTTAGTTTTTTGTTTTCAAGTGACATTAAAATTTGATCGAATCGTCAACCATTGCGTAAAATATTTGAATTTGATCCCTACTATGATAATTATAAATTACTTATTAGATTTACTCAATGCAGGTATAAAATTTTCTCTTATTTTATTCTATACAAAAATCGATACGAGGACTGAACAAAGTCACATATGACTTCAATAATGATCTTCCTGTTTATTTTTCATTATGAGTGAAGACGTCAGTCGCAAGCCAATCAATAATTCAACGATGAAAGTAGAGAGACAGTCACATTCGTTGAGAGAAAAGTGTTGTTACAGAGTCAGAATAAATATTTGCCGCGCCAACGATCGCGATCAGACGACGACGGACTGAAAAAACCGGCCAAGTTCGAGTTGACTTGTGCACAAAGGGTTCCGTACCGTTATCTATAAAAAACGAAAACAAAACATGTCTACTGTATGTGTATGTGAGCACCCTTAAATATATATTTAACTAGCGACCCGCCCCGGCTTCGCACAGTATTAGTATGCCTACGTATAAACCTTCTCTCTATATAAACCTCCTGAATCAATCTCTATCTATTAAAAAAATCGCATCAAAATCCGTTGCGTAGTTTTCAAGATTTAAGCATTCAAAGGGACATAGGGAAATAGGGACACAGAAAGGGACTTTGTTTTATACTATACATAGTATTAAACAAAGTCCCTTTCTGTGTACCTATTTCCTACAAAATCACTACAGTGATTTTGTTTTTATTATTTGTTGTTATAGCGCCAACAGAAATACATCTTCTGTAAAAATTTCAACTGTCTGACTATTACGGTTCATGTGATACAGCCTGGTGATAGACAGACGGACGGACAGCAGAGTCTTAGTGTTCAGTACCTACTGGGGTCCCGTTTTTACCTTAGGATACAGTACCCTAAAAACGTTGTCACGAAATATTCTCAGACTAGAGCTGGAGATTAATTATTTCATCATCCGCTTATAATTAACTAATGACCAGCCCCGGCTTCGCACGGTTTTATTATACGTATAAACCTTTTTCTTTCTATTAAAAAAACCGCTTCAATTCCGTTGCGTAGTTTTAAAGATTCAAGCAGTCAAAGGGACATAGGGAAATAGGGACAGAAAAAGCGACTTTGTTTTATACTATATATTGATACGTAAAATGAAAATAGATCAACGAATGAGAATGAACATTGTATTTGTGGAAATCACAGAATTCTAAATAAGACAATGGCTTAGGTATTCTTTAGAATTCTGTGGTGGAAATACATGCTTACCTAGATCCTCCTTTTTAAAAGTCACTGAAAAAGGAAGTATTCGTGGCAGCACGCCCTATGCCCTGCAATTTTTATAATTTTCCTCGTCGTACTAATGAAGCAACTAAGTACTATCTTGGTAAATTATTCATCGCATTCCGACGACGACGGACACGAATGGCGGCACCTCCCTCAATAGAATTAACGAGAGACTAAACAATCAGCTGATTTATGGTGACCTTAGTCTTTTTTACGGCTTAAAACTTTTATCTAAAGTACACTGGGTTTTGCCCCAAAACTATTGAACTTTGAATGGTATATAAATCAGTCTGAATAACAATTTGGGCTAAACACTTTTTTAACCTATGGCCTATTTCCTAAGAAAAACATCTGCGTTAGTTACTACAATTATTATGTTTTTAACAATGCTCCATGTCCAAAAAATTTTGTTCGATTTCAACGGTCGGTACTCAATTTAAGAAAGAAACGTTTTTAATTATTTTTATCCTTAAAATACCAGCTAGGTACTTAATTTAAAATACAACTACACAGAACAATACAATTGAAACAATTTAATAAAAATTATGTCCAGCTGTGGGCTAATATAGGTGCATGATGACGATGAATAAAAACATAGGAAAAAAGTTGGTAAAAAGGGTCAAAGGGTCCCGAAATTCTAAGATATTAATTTCATTATTTTTTCACAATTAACTGACACCACACAGTAAGTAAAGTATTACCGTAGTTACTAAGGTAGTGACTATTAAAAATGATAAGTCTATGAATGTACTGGTATAATTGTGTAAGCACCATTAAGTACCAACAATGGTGGGACCGCATACTTGGTGTTCTCATGTATTGTTGAACCTCGCCATACTTCCATGGTTTTGTAGAATGCGGAAGATGTAATCAAGGAGGTCAGAGTACGACGCACCAGGGCCCAAATTCCACTAAATAAATCGCTTCACCATTTAAATAGTATCGTGTCAAAATATCAGTATTAAACTCTTTTTGGTATTCTACTAGCACAAACTTTTTTTCATTCATAGCTGTGACGATTACCTTTATGACTACCAATTTGACATTCTAATTATGAAAGTCTCTTCAAGCGCAAAAAATTTCGAATACCAAATGCACAAACGTCATTGTAATCATCTTGATTGAATGGCACTATTGAGACCTTTGTTTTGAAAGTAATGGAATTCGGCCCCAGATAATAAGATAATTTCTTTTTTGTAGGTACTATCAAAAAATATATTACAGAGCATTTAATACTAAAATCTACAACCAATTTGGCACAATCGGCTCCAGTACCAATATCTCCCTAATTGTAGATAAGCTACGGCAGTGTGGAATGAGCTTCTTGCGTCTATTTTCCCAATCTCAGAGTCTTATAATCCAGAGCGAATAAGTTCTTTATAGAAAAGTGTGCTCTATCTTTAGGTATATTTACTTATTAAAGACTCCATCGAACTATGAGTGCGACAATGGCCAAGGTTCTATCAATTTTTTTTTCGTTTTAGGCTATTTCTATCACAATGTTAACGGATTTATGGGATGATATGTTATTTATTCTAAAGCTAGAAGTATTCTCAAAATTTAAGCCCGATCTGTTAGTTTTTGCGTAAAGAGTAACAAACACCCATTCAAACTTTCGCGTTAATAATATAGTTAGGATAAGAATGTATTTTTATTTAAAAAGAAAATTACAAGCAAGGAATAGAAAAATTACAACTAGTTTTTACATTTGAAAAAATTGAGCTAACTGCAGACGATGGCAAACAGTCTAAAGGTAGCTCAATTGATCCATGTCAATACCAGTCTGTGCGTCCCCAAGACACTGGCTGCATTACCAATTTACCACGCTGTATGGCAATGCTGATGCGCTGAGCCAGATATTCACCAGCTCTCGGGTCACGCGTCGCATCGACCAGACGCTCAGATAATGTATAAATATAGACATATACCAGGATAATTAATTAAAAATCTAATTATTAAAACAATGACTAACATAACAACATTGGTCATTGAACTCATTAAAAAGATTGAAATGAACAAAAATCAAAGTAACACTTTATTTCATTCTTTCATTAATTTTTAACCTATATTTCATGATGTGTCCAAGAGTCCTGTAAAGTCTTAAGGAAATAAAGCACTTTGATTAACAATCAGCGCGGTAGTATTACCCCATAGGTATACTCGGTAACTCGGAGTTTTTGGTTAGGTACAGGCTTTTTTGGGTATCTACCAAACACCGCGTCTGAACAGTCCTGACCGCGTCTAACAGGGTTGAGATCAGTCAAATCACAAAATCAGAGACTTTTCAAAGATAATTGGTGAGAAAGACAGTTCACTAATACCAAAATTTCTCAATTTGTATTAAACTGGAGAAGTCACGGCTCCTGAAACACAGTTTTTAACTAGTTCAGGAGCCTATGGACTCATTATTGTCTGTAAACTGTCAAAATGTCAATAAAAACCTTTTTTACTTTTTTTTTACTTTACTTTAGAATATGAAAAAAAAAACTTATATTACTTATATACTGAATCCGAAAATTCAGTAGCTGAAGATCGGAAGATGTTATTCTTGTGTGGAAACCTACCACAGCTAACATCCAAATGGATCACGTCAATAACTGGGAATTTCCAGTTGTAAATTTTAAATCGCTGTAGTAAATTGATAAGACTTTCAAAAGTAAGTAATTAAGTTATTATATGTTAGGTAGGTATAAAATTCAGTTTTATTTTAATAACAGTTTTTATTGAATAACAACGAGTAAAAAACCAAAGCAAAAGAAATCAACAAACTACTACCCGGTTGGTTTAACAGTATACTGAATACAGTTTACCGATTTTGTGATTAATTTATGACAAAAAAAAATATTGTTATGTTAAGAATTGTGTAGGTATGTGATAGAAAAATAAAAGAAATTGATGTCTCCTACATCATACATAATTTTTTTTGTGATCGTGGTATTATGCCATTATAAGCTTCACCAACTTGTCGGATGACGCAAGAAGACTTTGTGCAGGTACCTTTTTATGTAGTAGGTACTAATATACCTAGTAGGTACTAGATATTTGTTCAGGATGATCTGAATCGGAGCAAGAGAGCAATATTTCTCGTAAAACTTTACCTAACCTCTTCGTAAACCCGACAGGAAATAGTTTTTGCCGATCGGGACATTCCCAACCGTCGTCGCTTGCCCTACGGTACCTATAAGGAACAGACAAGGGACGTTCGTAATAATAATTATTTTCATATAAATAGAAAGATTGTTTGAATTGAAGCCAAACTGTTGTCTCATTCAGGGGCAATAAACGCGAAAATCAATCTAAATTCGTAATTGAAAACACACGCTATTTTCTCTCATCGATGGAATATGTTTTAGTACCCGACTTCTAAAACGGAGGAGGCTCTCAATTCCCAAGAATAATTTATTAATTTATATTTTCGGAATTTCAGGAAAACTTACCGTTAAATTATTGAACGTTAATAAGATAAGAAAAAGTTTATTTAGTTTCCACAAAACCTACAGTGTAAGCTATAACTAAAACGAAAAATCAATAAACACATGGAATCAAAAGGGTTTCCACTCAGCGAGTGCTGCATGAGCTCGGGGAGCTACTAAAGCGCTGGTCTTCCGTGACACCTTAGTGTAGGGCGCGTCATGAGAAAAATAACACGAAAAGAAACATGAGAAAAATAACAATCTTACAAAATAGCACAAACACCACCTCTACATTAAATTGACCTCATGTTGAGGCCGTGGCTGCGGTGGGAACTTTAACAATCAACACTTAAAACCTTGAATTGGATCACTTTTTTGCGAGAAGCCCTTTTGGTTTCACAAAAAACTTGTCGTAGTTTGAAATGACTAGTAGATAGAGTAACGGAAAGATAAATAAATCTGTTTAAGTGACAAATGTATGTAATTTTATAGTATAGCAGTCATCTTGTAACCATAACACAATGTCTGCTTAGCTTAGGGCTAGATGATGCTGTGTGGATTGTCCAGCATTATTATTATTAAATATATTTTTACATTCTGCTGTGGGTTTGAGAGACTGGTAGGTATCCTGTACAAACAATTGTCTCGTGGTGGGAATCGAAGCCGTAATCTACAACCTGCGTCTCCCTTCAACCTTGGCCGATGCACCAGAGGTCGTCACAAAAACAACTACTATGGATTTCTTATCTGTTTCAGTAAGTAAAGTGGTTGGTTTGGTTTTACCTAGTGCCGAGATATTATTGACTCTACGATACGTTATGCAAAGTGACATCACCTGTGATTTAAACAGTTGCAAAACAATGCAAATTGTGTCTAATCTGAAATTGCCTACTTATTGAGGACAAATGACCTAAACAATGTTGCAGGTTTATTGCTTTACCGCTACAGTGGTACAGTCAGTGATCAAATTCATACTTGTGATGAGATTTTTATTGTAATTTTCTTGACAAATTATTAACAATTATAGTTATTTTTAAAGATAATTACAATAAAAAGGGAGGCTTCCGACTGCCTTTGATATTGATCAGTTGAGCTACCTCTACTTTTTTACATTATCTATTGTTTACAACTGTCTGCAATTAGCTCAATTGTTTCAATTGTAATTGGGTACTAGGTTTAATTCGTTTCCATTCTTTGATTGTAATTTTCATTGTAAATAAAGTTTTTTTTTAATAAAGAAGAGAAGCACATTAGAACTGTTAGGTAGGTATTTACAATTGAGCCAAATGAGTAGACTGCAGACTGTTGAAAACCAATAGATAATATAGAAAAAACCCGCAATCTTTGTTCTATTATGGAGCACCTCACAATTCACGTACCTATAGATACGGCTGTTGTTCACCCAAAAAATAACGGGGCAATTAAATTTTTTAATTCAGATCTTAACTTTTTTTCTAATGTGAACAGACGAAGCTGCTACCTGTCCGATCGATTAATAAGTTAAGGAAGTTGATAAGAATAAGGAAAATAACACTAAGTATGATTTGAAATTCAAAAATTATTATTTAATCCTTCATTCATACAAAAATTACCTTGCCTACCTTAGCTCTAAGCTAGGAGAGGCCAATGCTTATTTTTATAATTATTACAGATACTCAATGGTGTTGTAGCGACCACGTACGCTGATCCACAATCCACAAATTACACAACAAAAATACTGAGTGCAAAAGAAGATCACGTGACGTGACCCATAATCCTAGGTCGGGCAAACGCTAGTCTCAACAACATCTGACCTACAATACAATTTACTATCCGACATCAACTGTCGGTCGAAAGACATACCCATACCCGGGGTATGTGGGCCAGTTGGGCCGACCCGGTACAGGGAAGATCTTCCCCTGTAACCATTTGGAATACCACCGTTATCCCCCAAAGTTATTAACGTTTGGCTCAGATTATAAGTCAATGTATCCTCCGTCCCACTTCGATCTAACATCTCAAAGTGATCAACGTACATAATATAACTTCAAGTGGATGCTGCGCTTTATACTATAGAGGTGAGTGATAAACGACTTCAATAAATGGAGGCTCTCAATATAATATTTATAATTATACCTCCGTTACTACATAAAAATTTGGTCCCCTTGGAGTCGAGACCCTAGGTCCGTGGGGTAACGAGGCTCTCCGGGTTTTTAAAAAATTATCTGAGCGTCTCGTCGATTGCGACGCGTGACCCGAGAGCTGGTGAGCTGGCTCAGCGCATCAGCATTGCCATACAACGTGGTAGGTAATTCAGCCAGTGTCTTGGGGACGCTTCCGACTGATATTGACATGGATCAATTGAACTAGTACTTTTAGACCTTTTGCAACCGTCTGCAGTTAGCTCAATGGTTTCAATTGTACCTACTAGTTGTATTTTTTTCTATTCCTCGATTGTAATTTTCGTTGTTAATAAAGATTTACCTTAATTCTGATAAGGTAAATCTTTAAAAAATATAGCTTAAATAATATAGCTACCGATAGGTATAATATTTGCTAGAATTAGGTCCAGACAGTTGGCTGCGTCACAGTGTTTCAAAGAAAACAAAGCAACACGTCGTTCGTAACGTGAAAACTACAATCGTTTGATAAGAAATTGATAAGTTTTATGGTCAGCAAGGGAATTATACTCAGTCCACGGACACGTTTCTAATGATTTCTTTGGAACCAGTGGATATAACCATAAAAAACTCCAAGATGAATGATTGACCTGATGTAATTAATAACAATATCTTTATTAACAACGAAAATTACAATCAAGGAATAGAAATAATTACAACTAGTAGGTATATACAATTGAAACCATTGAGCTAACTACAGACGGTTGCAAACAGTTTAAAGGCAGCTCAATTAATAATGATTAGGTATTCAGATATTAATTGTCCCTTCTTTCTTTTCTACTTGTAAGATTAATTAAGATTTGATCGAAAAATGTCTTAAAATCTACAAAACAAAGTCTAGTTAGAGCACTTAACTCAGGAACAACTAAATTTTTTTAAATGGTCTTTGATTTCTTGGATTTGTCTCCGTCCTGAAAAGCAGAATAACAAAACAGTAAGGGTTCCGCATAGAAAACGCTACGCGGGTGAAGCCATATGCAAAGCTAGTATAAAATAATTAGCGGCTACCTAGTGCATTAGTGTTATGAAATTAACATGCAAAAATGCAAATTATTGCACTATGTATCTCATGAATATTAAATCATTTTTAATCAAGTGAAAGTACCTAACTACTGCAAGCACATAATATATTTTACGCTAAATTGTTTCGCATAATACCTACGTATACCTAGATATACTGATTTGTAAATTTGATTTTTCACTTATTTGTATATTTCTTTGCACTGTGTATTTCAGTGCAAAATCATATATGATAGAAATCGTAATACGAATGAGAAATAACTTGATTTGAAATGACAAACAATTTGCAATTAGTCTATCTAACATCGAATCAGGGAATCGAACCGGCTCTACAATCAGCGTCCTATCATCGCCCTCAATTCTTTGATTGACTAGTAGATATCGTATCTAAATCAATTGATCTCAGTACCTAACACTTTGTTTTACATCCTGTAGATGATCTCAGTCACATTTTTTTTTAAATCCTATGGATGATTTTTAACAGGTAAGTGCCTATAAAATATATATCTAGTAACAGTAGATAAACTAGCCTTACCAAACTGATTTTCACTTTTTTTTTCATCTTGTTCAACTTAAATTAATAAATTAAATGTAATCTATAAATTTAAGGCTGACACAACATACCTGAAATTTGTCGAAGTAAAGTTTTGCTGAAATCCACAATTTGTGCACAAAACTTGGTATTTTTTTAATTTATCTCACTCACGAAGTAAAAACAAGGTTTTATGAAAACTATTTTCTCAAACAATAATTTTCTCTGATACGATCACTAGGTAGGTACTTCGGTATACTTCGCGCCAAAACCACGCGACCGCTCACAATGGCGCTTTCCACAAACTAATTTGATTTTTCCTTCTCAGCGCGTCGCAAACGAATACAAACCTACCAAGATAAATAAATAGTAAACGCAACCAAACTAGGTACCTATTGTTTACTTTTACACGTCGCTGTGTTATCAATGCGTACAATTCTTCTGATTAGTGATTCGCACGTCTGTTTTTCAGCATAGATTGGTAGGTATGTTTATTAATTTGAACTTGTTATCAGCTATGTGCCTGAAACGCTACTACTTAATTAGAATTACAGAAGGATATGCTAGAAGATTTTACACAAGCTCGAGAAAAGTAATTAATGATAAGTGAACACGACTCTACATTTAAAAAAAATATACCTAAACACATAATTCTGGACAACCCACAGCATCGTCGAGTCTAGTCAAGAGCTTGTGTTATAGTTACTAGTTGATTGAAATATTTACATAGACAGATATTTTTAACAAATATTTGCCGATCGTACACACATTTGTCCCAAGGCAGGCATCGAACCCGCAAACTATTGCGTCACAGGCGGACCTACGCCCGCCACATCGGTCATCGAAATAATCTATTTCTTAGAAATAAAACGGCAAATCAATCAAGATGTGAAACCACTTCAACTGTCATTTTTACTATTGATAGCAATGATAAACTCTGATGCCATTCTTACGGATGTACAACAGCGCTAAAGACATTTGCGTGAAAGATGTAGTTTTGTTAGTCGCACCTCGAAAAATATATTAATTTCTTGCCTCGTATTTCAGGAATGAATAACCCGCAGCCTACATACCTAAGTTAGACTAAGACTTAAATTGATAGAGATGCTTCTTTCTAGGTAGGTACATTCTACATAAATAGACGTAAGCGATGGACGGAAAAGAAGAATATTCTAACTTTATATAGATAAAAAGAAAAACTAAGTAAGGTCAGTTGGGGGTAAGTGCGGCTATGGGGTAAGTGCGGCAAGCTTCATTATTCAAGAAATTAGCAAGTTATTGCTAAAACCGCCATCTAGTCATGATAAGAGACACAAAATTAGTTCCCAGAAAAAAAATTGGGAGCGCCACTTTAAGGAAATAGGAGTTATCGCCAGTTTTATTTCTCACTCGGATTTTAATACACACCGTAGTTGATACATGTGCGTTGCTGTGCTACAAAAACAAGGTTTTTGCTTAGATTGGATAATCTGTAATACGTTAGTGTTTTCTTTAGATTCTAAGCTTCGTATTTATGTAGTTATTTTATTTGTATCTATGCGCAATAAGGTATAATCCCAGTTCAAAAATTTCACTTCAAGTTGCACTGTTTGGGAAAGTGCGGCTACCAGTCAGCGGTTTTCAACCTTATGTCTTGGGAGTAAATGTATTGGTATTTATTTTAAATATTTGGTCAGCCGGAGAAATTGTTATATAGACTGAATGTCGTAATAATAATACGCAAAATTAAGTTTTAAAACCGCCTTAATATTTCGAACTTATGAAGGTCTAAATCTAGAATATTAGGCGAGATTTATTTTGAAACATTTACTTTCTATGGCAACTTAATAAATTAAGTTTTTTTAAAATAATAATACATATAGTCACTAAATTAGTTTAGGAACTTATGGGAGACTGAATGTTATTTATAATTGTAAGAAAACAACGAATGAATAAAATTAGGCATAATTTTCTTATAAATATAAAAAAAATATTACACTTAATTTATTAAATTTTTAGTTTTTATTAAGTTTATTTTATATATAGGGTGATTGGAAGGTGGGTGCAAAACTGGTGGGCGAAGGTAGTGTGGACTATTTGAAACCTTTTAAGCCATATTTGTCTCAGACGAAGTCTGACTGGTTCTTTTTTACAAATTTTTTATTGGTGGCAAGGGAAATACCCGAAATTTTACAGTTAGTTGCTAATCATTGCCAGTTTAAAGGCCAATGATTTTTTTTTGTTTAATTTAAGTAAAACTAAAGTGTAAGCAATCTAACAAAACATGTTCTTAGGTCATTGAGTCATTAGCTATTTTTTTACAGACATTTAAAACTTACAAAAACTTTCAGCGATTTTCGAAAACCATTTTTAACGTTATTTAAAAAAAACGGTCGGTGTTTTTTTTGTTCAAACCTTTTTAAAAACATGTTAGGATATTACTCTTTCTTTTGAGGTATCAATTAAGCGGATATCTTACAAATTATTGAAATAAGGATCTACAAACAAAACCCAGCGGAGCGGTCCTTCCCGGGGCCGGCCAGTTCACCACCTGCGTTGGCACGGCCCCATGGGTTCCTCTTCGCTTCATCGCGGGTGACGAAGCCGCGATTATTAAGCACCCCCGCCACGGCAAGGCTTCCCGCCATGCCGTGGCGGGGGTTAGGTTAGGTTAGTTTGGTTAGGTTAGTTAGGTTAGGTTAGTTAAGTATACTATGTAGTGATGTAAATATCTTTATTAACAACGAAAATTACAAGCAAAGGAATAGAAAAATTACAACTAGTATTTACAATTGAAACCATTGAGCTAACTGCAGACGGTTGCAAACAGTCTAAAGGTAGCTCAATTGATCCATGTCAATACCAGTCGGTTAGTTAAGTTAGGTTAGATAAGATAGGTTAGGTTAGTTTTTTTTTTTTTTTTTTTTTTTTTTTTTTTTTAATTCTAGTACCTCCAACGTAATCGGAGCCTGTTTTTTCTATATTGCCATTCATACAAGTTCTCGCATTTATTCCTCTCGCACTTTCATACGCATACTTTTCCGTTCATACATCATCTTTTGAACAATTTGCGGGTGGGACTCCCGCCTACGCTACTCAGCTTTTATCTAACTATATATTTCTTTTTCATAAAGGTAGGGAAGGAATATGGGAATAAAATTTTGTACACAGTAATAACATTTTTCTGCCTATTACACACATTTTTGTTCATGGTTTTTTTTTTTTTTGTTGCTTTAGTATACATTTATGGTGAACCTTAATATTTATTTTAATATTAATTAATATTAATTAAATTATTAATTAATTAATTAATTAAATATTAATATTAATTATTATAGCCTTTTATTCAGATCTTTTACAATATTTTTTACTTAAATCTACTTATAAACTATTTAGTTATGTATATATCATAAGTGTTATTTTGTTCTTTAGCTTAGCTTAGATCTGTTTGCCAGTCGGCAAAGGCCTCCTCCAACCTTTCCAATTCTTTCCTTTCTTGTACTACTCTGATCCACATGCAGCTTGTTTTTCTGTTCTCGGGGTTAGTACATTAAGGGATGCTATATACATATGTTTATATTGATGTATTACTGTTTTGTTTTTGTGTTATTTTTTTTAATTTTATTTTTTTGTTATTTTGTGTTGGAGGGTTGTGGTCTCTTTCCCCCACGAGGACCAGTCGGCTTGGGGGAGTAGTATTTTAATATTAAGTCATCATAATTTTTATAACTACTTATTTCTATTGTTAACTATATCTATGATTTTACTACAGTATTTGAGAAACTTATTTCTATGCTTACTTGCTATAAGTATTGGTAAGTTTTCTAATGTTATTTTACAATTTAGTTCTATTTCTAATTCCATTCTTTTAAGACTAAAAACAGGACAGTTTATAATAATATGAAGGGCTGTTTCGTCAGTGTCTGGATCACAGATACAGGATGGGTCGCTTTTGCGTTTGAAACGGTATAAATAGCTAGCGAAGCCTCCATGTCCTGTCAAAAGTTGGGTAGTTTGGCTGTTTGCTGAAAATTTGCGCACCACAGTGTAGGCAGCGGATGCCACTGGGAAAAACGCCTTTGTAGTCTGCGCTGTTGTACCATTTTCATACCTATTATCCCATATTTGTAAGGACTCAGTTCGAAGTGTTCTCCGTGCGAACGATATTGGACACAGGTCGTAATCTGCCCTCCTCTTCATGCCTAAAGCAGCTTCTTTAGCTAGATGGTCAGCCCTCTCGTTCCCCTCCAACCCTGCGTGAGCTTTTATCCAGAACAAGGAAATAACTTTGTTCTTTCGAATATTTACAATATTCTGTCTGGCTTCAACTGCTAATGGGTGGAGGGAAGAAGGGTTTGTAACTGTTTGAAGGGCTGACATGGAGTCGCTGTAGATACCGAAGGAGTTCGCATCATACTTCCCTGCCCTCCTCGTCGCTTCACATATCGCCAGCAGTTCGGCCTGGTAGACGGTACTATATGACGGCAAGCATAGTTTGACGGCTTTAGTCTCTGTTTCACCACTCCAGATGGAAAGCGAGGCGCCGACTTTGCCGTCAATCTTACTGCCGTCTGTAAAAATTCTAACAGCGACGTTGCTATTAGCTTCAACTTGCTCCTGGTCTACGAGACTAATGAACTGCAGGTCGATACGTTCCGCTGGGTGAGGAGCCTCCATCGCCGACGCCATGCACTCAATGCTCCTGTCGCCCAGTCCAGGCAGGGGCGCCCCCCTCTTGATTTCGTAGAGCGAAGAAGCTTCGCGTATACGAAGATCCAGGGGGAGCAAACCCGCTAGCACTAACGCTGAGTTCAGTGAGACCGTGCGATAGGCTCGGCACATTTTTTGGGCAAATCCACGTTGTAACGCTCCAAGCTGCTTCCTGACTCCCATCTTTTCAGCGGCCGGCGCCCAGACGCTTGCTGCGTACAGGACGATAGGTTCAACTGTGGCGGTGTAAATAGTTCGCGTGATGTCAGGGTTTAGACCCCAACTCACCCTTGCAGCCCTGGACAACTGTTTGTAAACACCGATGGCTTTTTTTACAAACATTGGCCACGTGTGCATTAAAGGTAAGTTTGGAGTCGATGGTAACTAACACCCAGCAACTTTATCTCTTCAGTCAAGCCAATGGCAACCCCACCCATGTTGAGGCGTGGTTCGTCGTACTTTAATTTACGCGTTATGACCATGGCGTTTGTCTTATGAGCGGCAAATTTCAATTTATTACGCACTCCCCATGCCGCAACATAGGCGAGTGTGCCATTGGCCTGACCTTCGATATCAAGTGCAGTGTCCCCGTCAAAAACCAGAACGACGTCATCGGCGAATGCCTGACAATACACTTGTTTATTCTCCAGACCCTTGAGCAGAGTGTCCAGTAACAGGTTCCACAAAATCGGACCAGCTATCGAACCCTGCACACATCCCTTACTAGTGTTTGAGCTAGCCTCTGCACCTCCATACCTAACCGTTACTTTCCTATTTGATAGGTAGTTTGCCATAACCCTTCTTATATTTATTGGGCAATTTTCCTCCGCCAATCTGAGTCCTATAGCTGGCCACCAAGCATTATCGAAGGCTCCCTCTATGTCCAATGAAACCAATGTGACTATCTTTTTCAGATTGAGTTTGGTTTTTACGTGTTGCATTAGGGCATAGAGGGAGTCTTCGGTGCTCTTTTGCGGCATAAAGCCATATTGGCGGTTAGGTTAGTTAGGTTAGGTTAGTTAGGTTAGGTTAGGTTAGTTAGGTTAAGTTAGTTAGGTTAGGTTAGGTTAGTTAGGTAAGGTTAGTTAGGTTTGGTTAGTTAGGTAAGGTTAGGTTAGTATCCAAGTTGTACCCAGTAGCCTATACGCTACGCTATACGCTACGCTAAACGCTACGCTAAACGCTACGCTATACGCTACGCTATACGCTACGCTATACGCTATGCTATACGCTACGCTATACGCTACGCTATACGCTACGCTTTACGCTACGCTATACGCTACGCTGTACGCTACGCTGTACGCTACGCTGTACGCTACGCTGTGCGCTACGCTATACGCTACGCTATACGATACGCTATACGCTACGCTATACGCTACGCTATACGCTACGCTACGTCACATAACAAAACATATATAGCGTAGCGTAGCATTGCGTAGCGTATAGCTTAGCGTATAGCTAGGTAAGGTTAGTTAGGTGAGGTTAGTTAGGTTAGGTTAGTTAGGTTAGGTTAGTTAGGTTAGGTTAGTTAGGTTAGGTTAGTTAGGTTAGGTTGGTAAGGTTAGGTTAGGTTAGTTAGGTTAGGTTAGTTAGGTAAGGTTAGTTAGGTTTGGTTAGTTAGGTAAGGTTAGGTTAGTATCCAAGTTGTACCCAGTAGCCTATACGCTACGCTATACGCTACGCTATACGCTACGCTATACGCTACGCTATACGCTACGCTATACGCTACGCTATACGCTACGCTATACGCTACGCTATACGCTACGCTATACGCTACGCTATACGCTACGCTATACGCTACGCTATACGCTACGCTATACGCTACGCTATACGCTACGCTATACGCTACGCTATACGCTACGCTAACTAACCTAACCTAACTAACCTAACTAACCTAACCTAACTAACCTAACCTAACTAACCTAACCTAACCTAACCTAACCTAACCGATAAAGCGCGTTGTTGTTTATTTTAAAAGGCTACTAATTAAACAAGCTTCTTTTTAATAGCAATATTCGCCTCAGAAAATATAAGTTACCTTCTAAATTACTAAGTCGGCCACAACCAACGCGCATCTGAATAATAGTATCTCAGCCACTAGTTATCTTCTATGTAAGCCACTGTAAATATAACTCAGCACGGTGGTTATTTTTTAGCATCTAAATTTGTGGCATGCATTCAAATAGCAAACTTCTAAAATATTAATTTATGACACCAAAATAGTCATTCTATTAGCTGCTAATTTTATAATTTAGTATGTTTAAAATGTAAGTCATCCTACATTTATCGATCGATAAATTTACCTAAAATTGTCATCAAATAAAATATTAAAGCCACTATTATTACATAATGAACTATTGTTTTATAGTTTTTTGGTCAAGGTCATTGACCTTTGACCTAAAGTTCAATGACCTTAACAAAAGTGACCTTGAGGTCATTATCCTTTTTTATTGTGAAAACGTTGGTTTTTGCTAGAGTCGATGCCGAAAAGTTAAATTAATCATTTTCGATCATTAGGTCAGTGACCTTTGAGGTCAAGATCACAGACCTTTTTTGTAAAACTTTAGTTTTAGCTGGAGTCGATGCCCGATAGTTGAATTCTATGCGTCGGGGTAGTTTTTCATATTTTTTGGTTCCATCGCGATTCGCCATAGCTCCGTCGCTTCGGGAAGTGCAGCCTTTCCGCCATTGTGTAACAAGGGTCAGGCACCACTGCTCACCTCCGCAGTTTCGGCTTTTTGGTCGCCTTCGGCGACCAGCCTCGGCCGCTGCGCCGGCACGCGCGGTGCCTGTCCCTTGTTACGGCTGGCGGAGGCTGCACTCCCTTCGCGCCTCCGGCTTATTAAATACACTCTAGGGGCGCCACGCACAAGACCACGTGGAGTCGGGGTACTCTGTGTCGGATCCGTCACTCGAATTGAACCTAATAAACTCATATCGGAATGCTCTGCGGTAATTATTCATGTTTTTTTGAGTTCATTGACCTCTAACGCTGAGGTCATTTAATCATCTGAACCAAAGTTCCTAGTGATTCTCTTCACGATACCATAAAAAAATATAAATGAAATACAGATGAAACTATTGCAATACGAATGCACGAACGACAAAAAACAAACACGGGCGGGTCGGTAAAAGAATCTAAGGGCGCTCTATGATTGGTGCAAATGGTCAGTTTTTGTCATGTCGCTAACTCGCGCCAGATCGTACAGAGGCTATTTTCACGTTATAAGAATATGAAGTATTATTTTACATGTTAAGTAATAATTATATGATGTTGTCTATTGAAGCTTGAATATATAATTTTTGAGGAGCTTGTATTGAAGCTGTAAAACGTAAAATGGTGATGAGTTGCAAATTCCGTGGCCGACTTAGTAAATTAGTGGGCAATGTATAATCAGAAGGACAAGTAAAAATAATTGTTGCTAATGAATTGACGCTTTCTTTTACATTTTTAGTTGGCGTTGTAAAGAAGATAAATTAGTTTATTAGAGGCTATGTCAATTTCTCGATGCTTAGT